>JARUPY010000057.1:0-1350970 GCA_029817715.1 Melastoma dodecandrum | reverse complement strand
GGGCCTTCAGATGAAGCCCAATGCACGGATTAAACTAGGCCTGGACAAGAGGCCCATTGGTCCTCCGGTAGGCCCAAGGAAATATTTATTCATTTCATTCGCTAGATTTTTCAACGATTTAAAATTCTCTCCGTTTAAGTACGAAGTGTGTTTATTTTGTCACTGTGATTAGTTTTTTTTTAATTTAATGAGAAATTTTGTTAATAGACTGAAGTATCTTTGATGCATAAAGAATTAAATAAATTATTAGAATTTATAATTTTAAAAAACGAAATACTGTCACGAGAATCTTATTTCAATGATATCTCTTATTAACTAAGTTTAATTAATATGATCAAAGAAAAGATTTCGCTAACTCCCGATTGAGGAGAATACCCCACACATCATGCCATCACGGACACAATGGTCGAAATTGCGGATGGCCATGGTTTTTCTTTTTCGTCTTTGCTCCTCCACTCTCTTAGTACAAGGAAAAGGCCATGTCCCGTTCGCATCGTCGCCATTGTTCATGGATAGAGCAGGATCAACGACTGTTCCATGACAACACCGGGCATTGTGCGACTACCGTGCTCTTAGAAACTCAGCAACAATCGAGTTAGGTCCGCTTCGAGTGTCTATTTCCGGGAGGAACAAGCAGAAAAAGAACGAATAAGAAAGTAGCTGAAGGTTCGCTATCTCAGTTCCCACTTACAATAAGAAAGTAGCTGGAAATACTACATATATTTATACAATAAGAATCCTTTGCCTCCTCGTGACGATGAACAAAATCAATATTGAATCTTTAAAAAATTTGTATCTGCGCTGCACAAGAAACAATACGGGAAGGCTAACAACAAAGTTTCTCTATTTGTAAGAGAAGAGACGAATAGGATTAGGTATCGAACCTAATAGGATTGCCACGGCCACACCTTAATCAAATGGTACAAATAAATTTTGTAATTTACCACCTTGCGTCGTCTCACGAATAGGATTAGGTATCGAACCTTGCCATCTTGAATCCCCCCACCCTCCACTCACCGTAACAACTTCTCTTCACTGCCTTGGCCACCGACAAAACAGAGACGAAACCGTCCGATGATTGTAGCTGTTCTTCTCCCTCATGAACCTCCAAAAAAGCTACACGGCCAATGCCTTTTGGAGCTTGACAAGGGAGAAGAAGAATTACAACCACCCCATCCGCATCATCATCGATCATCTAGAAGGTAACTTAACATACAAACACGTAGATAAATAGGCACAACAACCCTTATCAAATCAAATATGCTGTTGGGATATCAAATCTATGGTTAGATTGCCAAACACCAACTTTTTACGTGCATTACGATACTCTTCGTTTTTACGATACTCTTCGTTTTATTAAAATGAAATAAATTATCATTGAGAGGAAATCGAGAGCAAGATGTGGGTTCATGTCCCCCTATCCCAAAAAATAAAATACGATTTAAAATTTACGGTAGAGTTTGGATTATGATTTAATTGTTTGTTTTAGGGTTTAAGATTTAACGTTTAGGATTTAATTTATTGTATTATTAATTGAGTAAAATTTTTAAAAAGATTATATAGATTAATCACTCAATTTTAAGAAAAACTTACAACAATTCAATTCAAAATAAAATCACCTTAACAATAAAATGGTTATTTGCATTAAATGGAGATTATAATTATCCCATTTATGTGGGATCACAAAATCTAATGAAGAAATCATATCAAACAACCAAGAAGAAAATCTCAATAAATTTATATTTTGTGAAAATCATGTCATGAATATAAAATTTTAAAACTTGTCAATATTCGTGCTTTATTTAAATATTTTTTCTTAGTAAATTAGAGAGATAAATATGTAAAAAAATACTCTAAATAATTTAAGTAGCGATCTTTTGAAATATCTTATATATTTTTTATTGTTTGAAGTAGATTCTAAAAAATTACACACCAACGTCCAGTTTACATAAAATTTCTAAGCAATAACATTTAGATTTTCATGAAAAAGATAGAGAAGACTCACCTCTTCCGCGAAAGCGATCACCTAAAAACTGACTACTACGTTAGCGACCCCCACATCTTGAATTAATTCTTGTTAAATTAATTCAAGAATTAATTCTAGATTCCCTTTCTGATTTGACTTGTTTGTTTATATCTTTAAGTTAATTTGGAAAAATATCGTGAGATATATTTCCTAAACTTAAGTGAATGTATGATTATGTTATTTGGCCAGTCGAAAGCTTCAGTGAAAATTTTTTACCATGCGAATATTTTCATATAAAGGAAACGAATCAATCTCAATGCCAATGGAAAAGTGATGGTTTTGTTGTTGCAGAAACGTGTGAAATTGAAGTTTTATTTATTTATCTAATATTTTATTGATAATGTTTATACTATTAGAAGCAAGATCGAATCTTGGAACAAATGGCAACAAGATATCAACTAGACGTTATGATTAGTTAGGAAGCTTCTTTAACAAGCTAATAAGCTGTTATGATTTATTATGAGAATCTTATTGCAATAATATTTACTTGTTAAGTGTAATTTGACTAATGAGATCAGAGCAAATATTTCACTAAACTACTCCCAATTGAGAATATTTACTTGTTCGTTACAGTTGGGGCAGAGCCGAAATATTCTCCCAGTTCATTAGATCAACTTTTCCTAGGCGCGAAAACACAACTTTTATGTGGATTAACTATTTTTTTTTAAATCACGACATGAATATAAAATTTTAAAATTTGTCAATATTCATGCTTCATTTAAATACTTTTTCTTAGTAAATTAGAGAGAGAAATATGTAAAAGCAATACTCTAAATAATTTAAGGATCGATTTTTTGAAATATCTTATTGTTTTTTATTGTTTGAAGTAGATTCTAAAAAATTAAATTATTTTGATATTTGTATGCCTATATATACACACCATTTAGATTTTCATGAAAAAGTATTGGAGAAGACTCAGCTCTTCCGCAAAAGCGATCACCTGAGGACTGACGACTACGTTAGCGACCCCCACATCTTGAAAGGGAGCGGTTTAGCATATGTGCGTCGTGTGATGGACCGTATGGAAGCCAATAACAACAACTCCTTTTTCTCGCACTTCGGACTCGTGTTAGGACTGGAACCGGACAAAGGAGTGGAGGAGAGAGTCGATGAGAATACATCTACTGAGGAAGATGACGACTTTTCTTCTCTTGGTGAGGAATGCGATACTTTTTCTCTTGGCGAGGCACGTGAGGCCGATAACGACACTTCTTCTCTTGGTTAAGATCAGAAGACATAGTTTTTTTCCTGAAGTTGATCCTAAAGGGCGATACGTCGTCTCATGAAGGGTTTCAATATAAGTTATGAAATTTATTCTTCTAGTAAAGAGATTTGGATAAGTGTTAGAGTTTTATTTCTTTTTTTAAATCAAATTAGGAACATTTTAGAAGAATCTCCAAGAAATTTTTTTTCGTAGTTTTCTTTTCTCAACTGAAGTATAGTTCATCATAATTATACTAATACATTTGAATTTCGATTTTCAGATTCGTGCTGGTCATTATCGGCTGTACATGCCATAGAAGGCATAGTTCAGATAAGGACGGGCAAACTAGAGGAACTCTCGGCCCAAGAGTTAATGGATAGTTGTGCTTGTAATGCCGACGGCTCAGGAGATGCGAAAGACGCATTCAAATACGTTTGGTAGAACATATACTTTGAACCCTAACTACTAACAAAATTCTTGTTTCTTGCCTCCTCTTAAAGATTCTGGCTCTGATACCACTATTATACAGGAAACCACGCCAATTATCCTAAAAGCTCGAACAGCGTGTCATACTATATATTTTTCATTTTCATATTTATTCCATGCCTATTTATTTGGTGTCTAAAGTTTGTCAATGAAATCAAAAGTCTGGTACAAACTGTCGTATCATAAATAACGAAATTCACAAAGAATATGCTAAGGATCGATTTTTTGAAATATCTTACATATTTTTTATTGTTTGATGAGATTTAGTGATTTTAAAAAATTAAATTATTTTGATATTTGTATGTCTATATATAGACACCAACATCCATGCGCTTATGCAAAAACTTTAAGCAATAATATTTAGATTCTCATGAAAAAGATGGAGAGGACTCGGGTCTTGCGCGAAAGCAACCATATGAAGACCGAAGACTACGTCACCTACCACTACATCCACGGCAAAAGATACAACTCGGTAATCTTGAGAGGGTACGGTTTAACGGATGTGCATCGTATGATGGACCGTATGGAAGCCAATAGAAGCAACTCCTTTTTCTCGTAGACCCCGGAGGAATATACTTCGTGGCTGTGTCCGGACTGCAATCAGACAAAGGAGTGGAGGAGGGAGGGGATGAGAGTACATCGACTGAGGAAGAATACGATACTTCTTCTCTTGGGGACGATCATCAAGCAGAATGTAATACTTATTCTCTAGGGGATGATTATGAAGCAGAGGAAGGCGTTTCTTCCCTTGACGAGGATCGTGAAGCGGAAGACATAGTTTTTCTCCTGAAGTTGATTCTACAGCATAAGGCGATACTTCGTCTCTTGAAGTGTTTGATTGACCACAAACTGAGCAAGATTTCAATATAAGATATGGAATTTCTTCTTCTAATGAATAAGTGTTAGAGGTATAGTTCCTTTTTGAAATCAAACTATGAAACTCTTAGAAGAATCTCAAAGTAAATTTTTTTTTTTGTATATGCTTTTAAAATCGAAAGTTTTACTACATGTCTTTTGTTACGCTAAGTTAGGTCCTGTTTTTGCTTGTTAATAAGTATTCAACGGTTGTTTCGGAAGAAATCGTGTCACAAATAAGATTACAACGATGATATGACTTTGTAATTTTAATTAAGAAAATCAAAAGTACTATACAACTAACAATTGAATAATCTCGAACGTAGAGTCAAAATAATATGCGGATTCTTAAAATTTATCACGGGGATGATTGCTTCTTCTTTTTGGATATATAAAATCTATGCCTACAAAGATTTTTTAAATGTGTGTTTGTTTTGCCGTTGTATATAAAATGCACCTACGGTGTTCGATTGGGCCGGGACTAATGGCCCACTGGGCCTACTCCTCCACGCCACCGACCCATCAATGCGTGTGTCGGGATGCAGGTGCGTTGCATTTGCGTCATTAAACAAGATTCACATGGCGGCAGATCTGTCCATGTCCAACTCATAAATTTGATTAGTTTAAATCTCTTGGTATTAATCCAATCGGCTTAGCTTAGCTAAGGTCAGCCTACTAGTGACGTAAGCACGAACTACCTCCGTCGTCCATCCTAACCCCAAATTCCAACCACGTGGTTAATAAATCTCATGATGACGGACCCGATGGTGGCGGCTCCGCCCCTCAAAGAATGACATCACTCTAGGGATTTCACCGCTCATGATGGCGTCAGCAAACGAGTGCACCCGGGGTACAACTTGTTCCAAATTGGACGTCACCTTGAGATGCATTATAAATGTCGCTTTCAACGGCTGAAGTAACTCCACGAGAAACCCCGAGCTCGCCGGAGACGAGAGGGACTTTGCAGATGGGGGGGGGGGGAGGTGGTGCAGGGGAGAAGTGCTGAGGGGTTAGGATGAGGTTTTGAGGCAAGTAAGCAGCCGAGATCCGGGGACTCCACCAGGCACAGGACCCGAATCTGGCAGGGGACGTTCCATAACCCCGAGGAGGCCGCCAGGGCCAACGACGGGTCGGGTTACATGATGAGGGGTTCGGCCGCCATCCTGACCCTAGGGGATCGACCGCTAATCCCACGAGACTGTCCTCATCCTCGGCAGACGAAGCGGGCAGGGAAAGGGGGAGGAGAAGGGTCTGGGGTATTCGAGAGCGAGTGCCTGGACGACAAGGAACCGGGGGACATGCTGGACTTCAAGGACAAGTCAGGCAAGAATGGCATGTAAAGCTTTTTTCTCGAACTTGTGTGTTTCAGTTTGAAAAAACTTAGGTCATATGTGTTTCAGTTTGAAAAAACTTAGGTCATATGTTCCCAAATAAAAACTTGGGCCTAGAAGATATTAAGGAATCGTCTTGTTTCAATATTTGATAGATCAATTAAGGACAAATTAAGTTTTTTTTTCTCTATTATATAGGTAAAATACATCTCAAATTAAATTTCGATCGCCGTATTCGTTTGCCAAATATTTCTGAAGTGTATGCTAGTTCAACATCGTGGAACAAAATAACGGGCTCGAAAATCAACAAAGCCACATTAAATTAAGTTCGCGTGTAATTCAGAGTCCGAACATGTATTCGTGCTGTTATTTTTTTGCCAAAATTTAATTTGAGACTTGAACAAGTAGTGGTCAGTACTTAGAAATCGTGATTTCAAATGTATTGGACGACAATATTTGAAGTAAGACTGCATTTGCCTTTTTAACTATTTCTATTTCGGCGATAAGTTGACTGACTTTTCTTCTATGAAAGAAAAAAAAGGAAGATAACAATGCTTCGATCACGTGAAAATAATAGAAATATAAATTCGATAGCATACCACTATTCAAACAAAAAAAAAAGATTAATGCCATATGGTCCCTGCTGCATTATTATTAAAGAAAGACTAATGTCTTCAAAAAGCTCTTACTATTAAAGTTATGCTGGTCAAAGAATTGGATCAAAGTTCATGAAATTTTTTTGCATATTCGGGTGGAGGAGGAGAGATGACTTCTTAGATTACGGATGTTTGACTCGACTCGACTCGACCTTCAAGGATTACGGCATTTGCCCCCTTTTTTTTTTCTAAAATCCAATAGTAATGAAAGCACGGGTACTCGTCGTCACCCCGTCGGCATCTTACGTAAGCGCTTGCCTGTTCGTCGCCGCTTCCTTCCCGTCTTTGGCGACCGCGAACGAAATTTACTATCAGATTATTCATGAGTTTTGCATCGACGAGAAGGCTCGACGCTCTTTCTTTGTTAGCGAGTGGTATTTGTGGTATACTTCCGAATAAGGAACCCCCCTGGGACTGGACCGCGACCGGAATATTGGACAGTAGTATTCCAAGTTGGGAATATGTGGAACGTCAATTTGGACCAGCTTTTTAGTGGACCACGTTGCCAGAATAACTTTTACAATTGGCCATCGCCTAGTGAACTAAAAAAGTTTAATAATATTGGAAAATCGTGATCGGGAGAATTTATCCATGGGCTTACTCCATCGAACCGTCGACCCAATAATAAGTTACGAGCCTCCTATTTTATATCGACAAGACTGCAAAACTGTACTTTCAGACATCTAATCTCAATGTCTTCACACTGAAACAAAGTTGCTTTGTAGTAAAATCACTTTGGAAAGTACATTCACTATCCACATTATTACATTTTCCGGGGGAGCATGTGAATGAATGAAGAGAACGGGGACCACGGCAGCCAGCGCAACCGCTAGGTCTCGCGTTTCGTGCAGTCGAGGAGATCTTCCAGCAACTGATCGTCCAAGTACTCGAACTCGATGACTTCTCTCCGGTCCTGCCCGACGGAAGGGAACGACGATGGACCAGGGGTGCCGCCTTGATACCCGGGTACATAATGGTGTTCGTTCGGGAAGTTGAGGATGGCCTGGTGACCGCGGAAGGCGAAAGCCGCACGGTCGTAGGCCCTTGCAGCCTCCTCCGCGGACTCAAACGTCCCCAGCCAGAGCCTCGCCCCGTTCCTCGTCGGGTCACGTATCTCGGCCGCAAACTTCCCCCAGGGACGACGTCGGATGCCTCTGTACCGTGGCTGCTCTTCTCTGGCGGCCCTTCCCTCCCTTTCGCTGTCTCCGCCGCACTTCCCCCGTGATGACCCCTCCATAAATCTGATCAAATCCCCGTGGGTTTCGTTGGAGGGATGGTTCGGTTTCCTCGGATTGGTTGATTTGTGGAGGGAAATTCCCGATCCGGGTATTTATAGAAGTTGTCCCCGTTCAAATGAGTCCGACGACAAAACGTATTAATAAAATAATAACAAAAGGATTTATACCATGAATTAATATATATTTCTTCCTCGCTGGTGCTTGGAAAGTTCTTTCTCTTTCTATCCAATCTTTTCTTACAGCCTCCTTCCACGAGTCGGCTGACGTGGTATGTGACGACTCTCGAGCTCATGGAATTATTATTTACACATTAATGACGAAACCCATCTAAACACGAATTCGGACATCAATTGGGTGCATGAGACTATTAATAAATGTGTAGTAATGTCCGAGGTCTTCATATGGAGATTGTTTTAGTAGATCAGCTCTTCCCATATCCCAAAATGGATACTTGGTCAAATCCAGGCTCCTCCTCCCCCAACACACACCAAGAAAATGACTATTTTGAAATTTCAAAGTTTGATTCGAATTTCGAGTGCTTTTGAAATCATGGCGACGTGGGTGTAGTTTAAAGGTGGAGGGGCAGATGAGTTATAAATTATTAAAGGGCCGTCAACTTGCGGTTCATTGAATGGATTCGGCTGCTTTCTTTCGGATTATAATAATAATAATAATTAGGTTGGAAAAGCAAAAGACAGATTATCTCCGATGAATAACTAGCATTAGCACGTTTTGTTTGTATTCTCTATTTGCAGGTGTTCAGAATTTACGTGGTTCGGTCAATCAACCGACGTCCACCGGTAAAAAAGAAAATTTCACTATAACAATGGAGATTTCGCTTTTCCGGTAAGAAATAACATTCATTTTCTGTTATCTAAGGATTTACTCTCTTTTGTCTCTCGTTCGTTTAGTATGTTGGCATCTACTTATAAAATAGATGTCCCACATATATGGAAAAAATATATTATCTCCCTTATCGTATATTTCACGAGCGAATCTAGTATTCTCTAAATCGCAACATAACGTGGCCACAAAATCCTAACACAATCTTCTAATGAACGTGCCTTTTAGACCTTGGATTATATTACTTTCTCACAGCTGAAGCAAGTATAAGAATGTATTACTAGTTGTCTTAAAGAAAGGACAATACCCTCATCACAAGGAAGAAAACTCCCCCGGGCTTAGCGTTTAGAAATCGTCCACCGATCATATTTTTGAAAAACATGGATATGTTACCATAAGAATTCATTGGTGGCCATTGTCCTTTGGTTTGAGCATAAGCATTACACACGGACAACGTAAGACACACACACGAGTTCCGATTTCCGATTTCCAAATTGGTGGGGCGGGGGGGACAATCAGTCTCGTCTTGAATGGAAATGAATACCTATTTGTTTTGTTTTGTCCGGCTTGGGCGGGGTAAGCACCGTCACTGTCGTAGCCCCACTCCCATTACACGTGAGGATGATGCTCTGCCCACATAACTATGAGTTCGATAGCCATCGTTTGCCAAAGTTGAGCTACATTTCTAATTAAGTGTGGGATGCGAAATATTTTCACGAGAATGTATTTCTGAAAAATTTAAAATAATTTTTCGAATTCGGTTTTTCCTTTAGTTCTAATGACTTAAAGTTTTTGACATAATAAAATCTAAGTTGACTTCTCGTGTTAGTTCTCTTCTCAATTAACTCGGTTTTGAAAAAGTCAAGTTCATTAATTAAACAACTTGGCTCTTTGAAGACGAATTCGGTTTTATAAAATCTGAATTCGAGACCTTATTTTAAGGATTTCGAAAGTGAATATTTAAAATGTAAAATAGTTTCTCTATAACGTTAATTAGAAATAACAAATCTCGTGAAAAAGTTCATTGGATTAATTTATTATATGGATTGGTAAGTATTTTGTCCCTCCCGCCTAAGGAAAAAGGATGAGTTTTGGGCCGAGCAACAAGTATTAATCGGGCTTAATCTCCCAAACCCCCAATCCTTGGCACACAGAGCGCTAATTAAATTACCCCCAGTTCCCTGTAATTAAACCCGCTACGCTAATCCCCCGGCCGCCAGGCCAGCCATGTTCCTTAGTCATTGTGACGTCATCCTTCCGGGATCCCCCTTTTTCTGTCTCAACTTTCATGAATGCCATCGAATATACGATGTCTTGTTTCGAGTCGGGGAGACTTTCGAGGCATGACAAAAATAGTATTACCGCTAGGGTGATTGGAGGCCGGCCGAGTTAACATTTTGGAAGATGAATAAGAGGGTACGTTAAGAACGTGAACGTACACGTCAAAATCTGTGCGTTAGATCCAAAATAATAAAGTCACATGAGTTACGTCGAATAATGTAAATATTCCAATAGAATACATTCCACCCAATAGTTTATTTTGAATTTTTTTTTTTTATTTGTTGTCGATGTTTCCTCCGACGATTTTACCGAAAATTGGTTTGTATTGTAACTTATTGGTATTTTGTCTCTCGACCGCCATCAAATTAAATCCAAAAAAGAATAATTCGTGTCAGCCTTGATACGAGGCCATCAATCGGACAAGATTTGGTATCTCCAGAGTTGACGGGACGCGGCAATGGTGTTCGCGCCGATAACATGGTATTGTCGCCCTGTGACGGATGGTGTCTGGGGGAGGATGGCGGACGGAGGATTCGGGACTTTCGCTCCCTGCGCGATCGACACCCTTGTCGTTTCATTTTCTCACTTGGTTCTCCTGGCCCTGTGTTGCTATCGCGTTTGGCTCATCAAGAGGAGCGTCATAGTCCAGAAGTATCGCCTTAGGTCGAGACGTTATAGCTATGTCCTCGCGGCGGTGGCTGCTTACTGTGCTGTCGAGCCCCTGCTGAGACTCGTGGTCGGGGTATCAGTATTCGACGTGGATGGACAGGCTGGACTTTGCCCGTTTGAGGTGAATGGAGCGTCTCTTGTTACCCTTGAGAGAAGTTAGGCCTGTTTTTCGATTCGATCTGATTGTTGAACCGTGTTGCGAATTGTTTTTTTTTTTTTTCCGGCAGGCAGTTTCATTGACAGTGGAGTCGCTTGCCTGGTGCTCGATGCTTGCCTTGGTAGTTCTGGAAATGTTTGTTTATGTGCACGAGTTTCGGTGCTGCGTTCACTTCGGGATGCTTTACGTGCTGGTCGGGGATGTCGTCATGCTTAATCTCGTCCTCTCGATGAAGGATCACGTCCAAAGGTAAGCTAGATCCACCCCGTTTTGTTTACGCTCGATTTCCCGATTCACGTTCGGTTCGAGAAACTAATTTAATTTTTTCTTGTTCTCCGGCAGCTTGGGATTTTATCTGTACATCAGCTCAGTTGTCTCCGAGGTCCTCTTCTCGCTCTACCCGTTTTCCGTCACCAACATTCACTGCTCATCTCCTGTCTGTGTTGTCGAGGATGATCTTGCTGACTCTCACGTCAGGTGCTTTTCGGAGTTCTGCTCTTTTTCCACATCCCAGCAATGACTCCTCATATCGGTTACTCCCCTGTGTCTTCCAAGCCCGAGCACATTGATAGTGTCGCACACGAAGCACTTCTAGGAGATGAACTAGTCTGCCCCGAAAGACACGTGAACATATTCTCGAGTGAGTACTTCTGTGTTCTTGTCCTTCTTTCACTCCATAGCAGAAAAATGTTTGGAATCATTTCGACGGGGTTCTGTAACAGAGATATACTTCGGGTGGATGACTCCGCTGATGAAGCTTGGCTACAAAAGGCCGATAACTGAGAAGGATGTTTGGAAACTAGATACCTGGGATCAGACAGAGACATTGATCGAGAGGTTAGCAAATAGGTTTTCTTCTCGGGATTTGGATTGTGGGATGTTCTAAGTTGGCATCAATGATGATCACTTATCTAGATTTCATGCGAGCTGGGTTGAACAAACGCAGAAGCAGAAACCTTCGCTTTTGAGGGCTCTAAATAGCAGCCTGAGCAGAAGGTATATCCGAGTTCATAGCATCTTCTGTCATCAATATATTGTACTGATTTAAGCATTACATGACTTTCGGTGCTCAATTGCGTCTGCAGGTTTTGGTTGGGAGGAGTTTTTAAGGTATGGAAGAAAAAATTACAGTTCCACGAAGGATGAAAATTCTTTTGGTGTCTTCTTTCGTCTTTCTGGCCTCTCCAGCGGCTATGTGATTTTTTCCGCAATGATCTGCAGATCGGTACAGATCTTTCCCAGTTTATTGGGCCGATGTTACTGAACCAACTGCTTAAGGTGACTCATCCCTCCGTGCGCTCTGTTTAGGACGGAGTAGGTCTTTCTCTTTACTGCAACATTCATGTTTCCGGAAAATTGGTTTTCGTATCTCTCTACAGTCAATGCAACGAGGAGACCCACCTTGGATTGGCTACATCTATGCCTTCTCGATATTCCTTGGCGTGGTAAGTTCCTTTACCCTAACACTTGCGATCAAGATCTTAAGCCTCAGCTAAAGAATGCTGGATGACCTTTTATTTCAGTCGTGCGGCGTGCTATGTGAAGCCCAGTATTTGCAGAATGCTTTTCGAGTGGGATTTCGACTGAGATTGACTGCGGTAAAGCCTTCTTGTTGACTGTAGAAATTTTTATTTACTAAGATGTTGTGATATTGCTGCACTTTCTGTACTAATAGGAGTTGAGTTGAATCACAGGTAGCAGCGATATTTCGGAAGACCTTAAGGCTCACTCATGCAAGTCGCAGGAAATTCCAATCCGGAAAGATAACAAACATGATGACTACGGATGCTAATACTCTCCAGGTCAGTTAATTATCCCATCTGGGCTTTCTGGCTTCCTGCTCCGCACTGCCTGTCGGCTCTACATTTTGTCGAGAAGTCTTCACTGAGTTCATTTATGCCTTTTCCAGGAAGTATGCCAACAACTTCACAACTTATGGTCGGCTCCGTTTCGAATTACTGTGGCCATGGTTCTCCTCTACCAGCAGTTGGGCGTCGCTTCACTTCTTGGATCCCTTATGCTCGTCCTAATGATTCCTGTGCAGGTTGGGCGACCAGATGCTTTCTTCGTCTTTGGCTTGTTTGATCGTACATTCAATGGAATCTTCGTCTGACTTTCAAAAATGGATTTCTTTCTGTCCATGCCAGACACTCATAATCAGCAAGATGCGAAAACTGACCAAGGAAGGACTCCAGTGGACAGACAAGAGAGTCAGCCTCATGAATGAGATTTTGGCTGCCATGGACATCGTGAAGTGTGTAGACTTAATTGGATCGTTCAATCACTTTTTATTTCTTTCGCTATTTTCAGGGAGGAGTATTTTGATGTGTATTGCAGATGTTATGCCTGGGAAAAGAGCTTTCAGTCAAGAGTGAATTCAATGCGAAACGAGGAGCTTTCCTGGTTCCGTCGAGCACAACTTCTGTCAGCTGTAAGGAACTCGGAGTTCCCAGAATAAACAAACAACACAGTTCTGTGCTAACAGTTTCGGCCTATATTGATTACCTTTTCTTTCTGCAGTTCAACAATTTCATTCTAAACAGCATACCGGTTGTCGTGACAGTAACAACATTCGGGACATTCACTTGGCTCGGAGGGGATTTGACACCTTCTATAGCATTTACATCCTTGTCTCTCTTCTCTATTCTGCGGTTTCCTTTGAACATGCTCCCAAACTTACTGTCACAGGTCTGGCTGTTTCGTGTATCTCTCGTGTTTTGAATTCGAGTGACTTAATCACAAGTTCAACTTATTCGTGTGGATGGATGGTTAACTACAGGTTGTCAATGCAAATGTATCGATACAACGTTTAGAGGAACTGCTGTTAACAGAAGAGCGAGTATTAGTCCCTAATCCTCCGCTTGAGCTGGGAAAGCCGGCTATTTCTATCAAAGACGGTTTCTTTTCATGGGATTCTAAGGTGAAATCTTCTTCCAGCTGTAGCTGTAAGAATTGATCACATCTGATTGTATCATTCTGATTTCTCGGTTGGTGCGAAATTCAGCCAGAGAAGCTCACTCTGTCAAACATTAATCTGGACATCCCTGCCGGTAGCTTAGTCGCGATCGTTGGCGGTACAGGAGAAGGGAAAACATCACTTGTATCGGCAATACTGGGAGAGCTCCCTCCTGTCACTAATTCGAGCGTCATTATCAGAGGGAGTGTCGCATATGTTCCACAAGTTTCCTGGATTTTTAATGCTACTGTAAGACATGGAAAGGCATCCATCTTTTCTTGCAAAACGTCTACCATGCATAGCACTAATGTTGAAAATTCCAGGTGCGAGATAACATCTTGTTTGGATCGAACTTTATGCCGGATAGATATTGGAAGGCAATCAGTGTTACTGCGATGGAGCGTGATCTCGACCTGCTTCCGGTAAAGTTGGCTTCTCCGGTCTACTTTTCCTTGCTGACTCCAGTTGTTTTTTTTTTCCATAGATTATCTGCTTGTTATCTCAAATCAACTCTTCTTCAGGGCCGAGATCTCACAGAGATTGGAGAAAGAGGAGTGAATATTAGCGGCGGCCAGAAGCAGAGAGTTTCGATGGCAAGAGCTGTTTATGCCAATGCGGATGTCTATATATTTGATGATCCGTTAAGCGCTCTAGATGCTTGCGTTGCTCAGCAGGTCAGTCTACTATCCACACTTACAATTTATGATACTTCGCTGATTCTTATTGTCCGACTTTGGCGTGTCCTACCTGCAGGTGTTCGATGACTGCATCAAGCAAGAGCTACGAGGAAAAACCCGGGTTCTAGTCACTAACCAGCTACACTTCCTTCCTCAAGTGGATCATATCATATTGGTCCAAGGTGGGGTGGTAAGAGAACAAGGGACTTTTGAGGAGCTTTCTAGAAGTGGGATGTTGTTCCGGAAGCTAATGGAAAATGCAGGCAAGATGGAGGATGAAGGAGAATATGAGAACGAAGAGACGATGACCGCAGAGGAGAAAATCACCAAAGGTGCCACTGCCAATGAGACGAACCCCAAATCTCCCAGGAATGAAAGCAACTACAAGAAATCAAAAGTGGCGAAATCGGTACTCATCAAGCAGGAGGAACGGGAGACAGGAGTTGTTAGTTGGAATGTCTTAACAAGGTATTGAAACAGAAAAATGATATCCATATCACCATGAAATGGTTCGAGCTTTGTCACCGGGATTGATTTTTCTTTTCCTCCATTTGCAGGTACACCAGTGCCCTGGGAGGCTTCGGGGTGGTATTCGTACTGTTCATGTGCTATGTTTCTGCTGAGGCGCTCCGCATTTCAAGCAGCACATGGTTGAGCTTCTGGTCAGATCAAAGCGCATCAAAGAGCTACAGCTCAGGGTATTATATCCTGGTCTATGCGGTCCTGTCATCGGGTCAGGTCTGTAGTCACTGATGAATGTTTAGTAAGGATGGGTATGTTCACCACCCGTTTCCGGGATACTATCATTGACCCTTGCTGCTCTGTCTGGTCTCCTCGAACTTAGGTGATGGTCACCCTGGTGAACTCTTTCTGGTTGATCAATTCGAGCCTTCGTGCGGCAAAAAGGCTGCATGATGCCATGCTGCACTGTATCCTCAGAGCTCCGATGCTGTTTTTCCACACCAATCCAACTGGACGAATAATCAATAGGTTCGCCAAGGATCTCGGTGATATAGATAGAAATATTGCAACTTTTGTGAATATGTTCCTGGGACAGGTATGGCAGCTTCTTTCAACTTTTGTTCTCATTGGAATTGTGAGCACGATCTCGCTCTGGGCGATAATGCCATTGCTCATCCTGTTTTACGCTGCCTACCTCTATTACCAGGTATGTTCAATCCTCGCTTGCTAACCTTGTATGAAACATTTCTTGGAATATCAGTTTATGTTGTTTGTACAATACGCATAACAGAGCACATCTCGTGAAGTAAAACGGCTAGACTCCATCACCCGATCTCCAGTGTATGCCCAATTTGGGGAGGCACTAAATGGCTTGTCAAGCATCCAGGCATATAAAGCCCATGATCGCATGGCTAACATCAACGGCAAGTCCATGGACAACAACATCAGATTCGCGCTAGTCAACCTCAGCTCTAACCGCTGGCTAACCATAAGGTTGGAGATCTTGGGAGGAATAATGATCTGGGTGACGGCAACATTCGCCGTGATGCAGAACGGCAGAGCAGAGAACCAAGCCACATTTGCAGCAACCATGGGTCTGTTATTGAGTTACACCTTGAACATTACAAGTCTTTTAAGTGGTGTCCTGAGACAGGCGAGTAGGGCGGAGAACAGTCTAAATTCTGTTGAGCGTGCCGGGGTGTACATAGACCTGCCTTCCGAGGCGCCAGCTATTGTCGAAAGCAATCGACCGCCATCCAGTTGGCCTTCATCGGGATCAATAAAGTTTGAGGATGTTGTACTTCGTTACAGACCGGAGCTTCCTCCAGTTCTGCATGGACTTTCTTTCACTGTACCTCCTCACGAGAAGATGGGAATAGTAGGAAGAACTGGCGCTGGGAAATCTAGCATGTTGAATGCGTTGTTTCGTATTGTGGAGTTGGAGAAAGGGAGAATATGGATCGACGGATACGACATCGCTAAGCTGGGACTGGAAGATTTGCGGAAAAATCTCAGCATCATACCACAAGCTCCCGTTCTTTTCTCAGGTTCGCCGCTATTTAATTTCTGATTCTGTCTTCCAGTTGGAGACTGTATATTTAAGTAAACCTTGTATTTCGCCTGTTCAGGCACAGTGAGATTCAATCTCGATCCGTTTAACGAGCACACTGACATCGAGATTTGGGAGGCATTGGAGAGGGCACATTTGAAGGATGTCATCACGAGAAACTCTCTAGGCTTGGACAACGAGGTGAGGCGGCTTCTCTTTCAGCGGGGACAAACATAATGAATCCATGTCTCGACGTTGATTGTTAAATTGCTTGTGCCTGTAAAAGGTTTCCGAGGGAGGAGAGAATTTCAGCGTCGGCCAGAGGCAACTCCTGAGTCTCGCCCGTGCTTTGCTGAGAAAGCCCAAGATCCTTGTCCTAGACGAAGCAACTGCGGCTGTCGACGTTGGGACAGACACCCTCATTCAAAGAACTATCCGCGAGGGATTCAAGTCTTGTACTATGCTCATTGTCGCTCATAGGCTCAATACCATCATAGACTGCGACCGCATCCTAGTGCTGGACGCTGGACGAGTAAGCCAGACTCTTACTTCCCTCGGCTCGCACAAACTCCATCCCGGTCTCTCTCATTTAGGAACCCAAACCGTTTATACCTGTAGGCTGCGGAGCACGGCGCGCCATATGACCTGCTGAGCAACGAGACGGGTGTATTCTCCAAGATGGTGCAAAGCACGGGCCACGCCAATGCTGAGTACTTACGAGGCTTGGCTCTCCAAAGCAAGAAGACAAGCAGATCAAATGCGGAAAACGGGGAACATGGAACACAAAACTGATATCGATCAAGACAAAAAGTGAATGAATACAAGACTGTGAATTAACATCTTGCAAATGAATCGGAGCGGTACGTGAAAGTGACGTCAAACTTTTGTAACTTCGTCCTCTGGTCCGCCAAATATTTTACCAATTAAGATATTTTTGTTTAAGGGAGGATTCGAGAACACGTTGACATTGGTGCTGTCATTGTGTCTGGAAACGGAAAGAATGTGTCGTGCTCCTGTTAAATGACATTTATTACGACGGGGAATAAAAGGAATCAATTGATTACCCTCCCCGACCGAATCGGGGATCAGCAAACCATGTGATGGAGCAGGGAGGAAGGGGTTGGTTTCCTTATTTTTAACCAGCCAAAACTTACGCGTCAGAAAATATTTACTATTTGTGGGAAGTTAATTAAAAGCCTGTTGTTCGATATATAAAAAAAAAGGAAGAATATTCACACGGATTTTCTTGATCCTCGGAGATTTTTGTTAATTTTCTCTAATTTTTAGGACAAAGCGGGGTGGGATGGAATATGCTTGCAGTAGATTCCGACAGTGGTACTTGTTCATTTCAACCTCCGTACCCCAGGCACCGTATATATATATAGATGACTCGGGGGTGTCTTCTCCAACAACGACGACGACAGAAGAAGAAGAAGAATTCAACTGGTCAGTATCAGTGTACGTGTTTTGTCGGATACGGACAGAGATTGAACTGACGGCTGTTCGGATAGTCCGACGTTGTCTGAAATCATACGGTTGTTTTTTTTTTTATTATTGCTTTGTTTAACGAACGCTCTGTTTTCATGTGGGGAAAAAAAACACAGAGAGGAGAAGGAGAGGGGGATTGCAATGGCCGGTGAAAAGCTGCAGGTGCTCGACGCTCTCGACGTGGCCAAGACGCAATGGTATCACTTCACCGCAATCATCATCGCAGGGATGGGCTTCTTCACCGACGCCTACGATCTCTTCTGCATTTCCCTTGTCACGAAGCTTCTTGGCCGCATCTACTACCACGTGGACGGGTCGCCTAAGCCCGGGACGCTCCCCCCCAGCGTGTCCGCTGCCGTCAATGGCGTCGCCCTCTGCGGGACACTCGCGGGTCAGCTGTTCTTCGGCTGGCTCGGCGACAAGCTTGGGAGGAAGAGGGTTTACGGGTTGACTTTGATACTCATGGTTGTTTGCTCCGTCGCGTCGGGTCTGTCGTTTGGGAGCAGTGCTAAGTCAGTGATGGCGACCCTGTGCTTCTTCCGGTTCTGGCTCGGTTTCGGCATCGGTGGCGACTACCCTTTGTCTGCCACCATCATGTCTGAGTACGCTAATAAGAAGACTCGTGGGGCTTTCATCGCGGCTGTGTTCGCCATGCAGGGTTTCGGTATCCTGGCTGGTGGCATCTTCGCCATCATCATTTCGTCCGCCTTCCAGGCGAGGTTCCCGGCCCCATCCTACGAGTTGGACCCCATCGGTTCAACCGTCCCCGAGGCGGATTACGTCTGGCGTATAGTCCTCATGGTCGGAGCGTTGCCTGCCGCTCTCACCTACTACTGGCGCATGAAGATGCCCGAGACTGCTCGGTTCACAGCCCTCGTTGCGAAGAATGCAGAACAGGCGGCTTCCGACATGTCCAAAGTCTTGCAAGTGGACATCGAGGCTGAAACCCAGAAGATCCAGAAGTTGGCTCAGGACAAGAAGAACTCGTTCGGTCTCTTCTCCACTGAATTCGTCAAGCGACACGGGCTCCACCTCATCGGGACCACATCCACCTGGTTACTCCTCGACATCGCTTTCTACAGCCAGAACCTCTTTCAGAAGGACATCTTCAGCGCCATCGGGTGGATCCCTGCAGCCAAGACCTTGAACGCCATCGAGGAGGTTTTCAGAATCGCCCGCGCCCAGACCCTCATCGCCCTATGCAGCACTGTCCCGGGTTACTGGTTCACCGTCGCGCTGATCGACAGGATGGGCCGGTTCGCCATCCAGCTCATGGGTTTCTTCTTCATGACCGTGTTCATGTTCGCCCTCGCATTCCCTTACGAGCACTGGACTCACAAGGAAAACAGGATCGGGTTCGTGGCCATTTACTCGCTCACATTCTTCTTCGCCAACTTCGGTCCCAATGCTACCACATTCGTGGTCCCAGCCGAGATCTTTCCGGCAAGGCTGAGGTCGACGTGCCACGGAATATCGGCCGCGTCAGGCAAGCTCGGGGCCATAGTTGGGGCATTCGGGTTCCTGTACCTGGCGCAAAACAAGGATCCCGCCAAGACGGAAGCGGGATACCCCGCCGGGATCGGGGTGAGGAACTCGCTCATCGTGCTGGGCGTGATAAACTTGCTGGGGATGTTGTTCACGTTCCTGGTGCCGGAATCGAAGGGGAAGTCCTTGGAGGAGATGTCCGGGGAGACCCAAGGAGACAACAGCCAGGAAAATTGAAGATCAAAATTATAATAAATTATTAAATTAGTGGATTTTTATTAAATTGTTTAGTGTTTTTTTTTTACTCTTTTTTTTTTGTGTCATGTAATTTCTTTTTCACATTTTTAGAAATTATAATTTGCGATGTCTTTTTTACCCCTTGTTTAATATAATATAATACTAAGAAGAAGGAACCAAAAAAAAGAAAAGAAAATTTGGGTTTTATTCGCATCACACTTTTATATTTTTATTATGAGTATTAATTTATTAATTCATAAATATATTAACAGATCATATCAGGATTGGATTTTTATCATTGAGCTCGTACCAGGGAGAGAGATCACGCATGGCGACGGCTGCAGGTACGGTTCTTCGATTTCGTCGTAGGTTTTGGTCGGTACGATTGCGAGCTTTGGGTTTTGATCTTGGTGGCGGGATTGGCGACTCAGTTGTGAAGACCCGATTGCTGGATTGGGGAATATTATTGGCTGGAAAAATCGAATTAGGGTTTGAGAGGTTTGGGATGAATTGGGATGGGGGCTGTCGGATTCGATTGATTTGTGTGGGTTTTTTTTTCCTTTTAATGTTTAGGGACTTTTAAGTCGAGGGAGGATCATAGGAAGCAGATTGAATTGGAGGAAGCGCGTAAAGCAGGGCTCGCTCCGGCCGAACTCGACGAAGATGGCAAGGAAATCAATCCCCATATACCTCAGTATATGTCCTCTGCGCCTTGGTATCTTAATGCTGAGAGACCCGTGAGTCGCCGCTTCTTTTTTGTCCTGATTTATCAATTTTTTAGCGTTTTTCTCTTCATTTGGGGTAAAATGCAATTCGGTGGTTGGAACTTCAGAGCTTGAAACATCAAAGGAAGTGGAAGTCTGACCCTAACTATACAAAGTCGTGGTATGATCGCGGTGCGAAGATATTCCAGGCCGACAAGTATAGGAAGGGTGCATGCGAAAAGTAAGAACTCTATCTTTCTTTGGTTTGGTGTAGGTTGCTGAAAAATATAATTGTTTTCTTTTATAGGGAGGATCCCAATGTCGTGGGAAGTAGACATATTAAAATGTATCTCCCATTTTTTGTATGCTACTCTTCTGATTACTATACATTTTTGCTCACTAAATGGATTATAATCTTAACATTTAGTTTGGTGCTTTGACAATCCCGTGCTGGCGGCGAAAACTTAGTGGTATAGTTTTACCAATTGGCAAAAGGTTCTTGGATTTTTTATGCACTGGTGATAACGACAACTTTTGAACTACATGATGTGATTACTCTTTCTTTTCTGCAGCTGTGGTGCCATGACTCACAATTCCAAGTCCTGCATGGAGAGACCAAGAAAGATCGGTGCAAAGTTCACTAACAAGCACATCGCCCCTGATGAGAAGATAGAATCTTTCGAGCTTGACTATGATGGTAAAAGGGATCGGTGGAATGGATATGATGCCACGAGTTATGCTCTTGTTATTGAGAGATATGAGGCCAGGGATAGTGCTAGAAGGACATTTCTAAAGGAGCAACAGCTGAAAAAGTTTGAGGAGAAGAATAATCTTCCGGATGGTGAAGGTGGACCTAGTGATGAAGAGGAAGATGACGATGATGATCTGAGGGTAGATGAAGCTAAGGTAGATGAGAGCAAGCAGATGGACTTTGCAAAAGTCGAGAAGCGTGTCCGCACAACTGGTGGTGGAAGTACCGGAACAGTCAGGAATCTGCGTATTCGTGAGGACACGGCAAAATATCTGTTAAATCTCGATGTCAATTCTGCCCATTATGACCCCAAGACTCGGTCCATGCGTGAGGATCCTCTCCCAGATGCCGATCCGAATGAGAAGTTCTACGGAGTAAGTGCTCTCGGTAATAGTTGTGATGGGTTGCTCATTTTCTAGTCATACTAGCTAAATCTGTTCTTTTTGTCGTTTCTTCAGGGGGATAACCAACATAGGAACAGCGGCCAAGCCTTGGAGTTTAAGCAGCTGAATATCCATGCTTGGGAAGCATTTGATAAAGGGCAAGATATCCACATGCAAGCAGCCCCATCTCAAGCTGAACTCCTTTACAAGAACTTCAAAGTTATAAAGGAGAAACTAAAGTCACAGACTAAAGATACAATATTAGAAAAGTATGGTAATGCTGCTGCAAAAGAAGAGCTCCCACCTGAGCTCCTGCTGGGACAAACTGAGAGAGAAGTAGAGTATGACCGTGCTGGGAGGATCGTGAAGGGACAGGTAAAGTTGTGAACGTTGCTGAAACTCTGTCTAATTGTTGCATTTCATCAAGGTTTTATTTTTATGAGTCTGTTTGTTTTTGTTTCTCATTATTGCTCTTTTCCAGGAGTTTTCACTTCCTAAGAGCAAGTACGAGGAGGATGTGTACATTAATAACCACACCACCGTTTGGGGTTCCTGGTGGAAGGACCACCAGTGGGGTTACAAGTGTTGCCGGCAGACTATCAGAAACAGCTATTGTACTGGCACTGCTGGAATTGAAGCTGCCGAGGCGGCAACCGATCTGATGAAGGCTAATATGGCTCGGAAGGGCGCAACCTCCGATGCAGAAACTGATGCACCATCGGAAGAGAGAAGGATGGCTACCTGGGGAACCGATATCCCCGACGACTTGGTACTTGACCAGGCGAAACTCGCAGAAGCCCTTAAGAAGGTATGGTCCTAGTATCCTATCCCTGTTGAGCGATAATCGGTGGAATCAACATAATTGAAAAGCAGACTCATCTAACCAGTTTTCTACCTGCTGCTGCTGCAGGAGGATGAGAGGAAGAGAGAGGAGCGAGACGAAAGGAAGAGGAAGTACAACGTGAGATGGAACGATGAGGTAACGCCGGAGGACATGGAGGCTTACAGGATGAAGAAGATTCACCATGATGATCCCATGAAGGATTTCCTCAGCTAAAATATATGACTGCATCATCTCTTGTTTGTATGGAGGGAAGAAATGACGAAGAAAACTGGCATCGCATTGAATTCCTCTGAATTCCATTTTTCTTATATATATATTTTCAGTTTGCATCTAATCGTTCTTATCTTAATCAAGTAATAGTGAGATCGATGTTAAAGTCAGTGTTCAATTCAAAAGCCCTCATCTCATGAATTCATTTCCTTGTTCTTAGAAAGATTAACGGATCAAAGCCCATTAGCCAAACCAACAAAAGCCCATTAATTTAAGTCGGCCCAAATATTACTTCGTTTGAAAGCCCATAACGATTGAAAGGCTAATTTTTCCACGTCAGATTTTGATCAGCTCCTCGTGCTTCCAACGACCCGACGCCGTCCCCTCCGCCTCCGCCCCTACGTCGGAGTGAGTCGACATCCTCGCTTCCCTCTCCCTCTTCACCTCTGAGTTCTTGTGGTATGAGGAAGGATTTGCTTGTTGGTTGATACGAATGTTGGTGTTGTGGGAATGGAAATTGTTCCAGATGATTTTAAGTGCTGAGGACAGAGGGTTTCGTGGAGGCTTTGAGCTTTTCTAGTTGCGTTGTGTCCGGGGGTGATTCTTTTTCTTTGACGGATTTTGTTTGATTATGATCTGTAGAAGGAATTGGAGGCGAGTGTGGCCAGAAGAGATACAAAGGGTGGCAAATGATGTTTTTTCCATATAGTGCTGGAGAGGAACATGCAGCTGCACCCCCGCTACTTTGGCCGCAATCTCCGTGACCATCTCGTCACCAAGCTCATGAAGGACGTCGAAGGGACTTGCAGGTTTTTATTTTTCTTTCGCTTTCAGGACTCGGATTGTCACGTGCATTGTCTATTCATGGCAGAACTCAGATTGGCTAGTGTTTTCTCTTATTCTTATCAAGAAAATGCTTGATGATTGTAGAGTCCCGAGACCTCGATCATTAGCTGCTGAAAATGAATGAACTGACTTGTCTGAGAAAGACTGTTTATTATTATGTTGCATGGGTTTGTCGTGGCAATCACAGGAATCGAGAGTGTATGGAAGGGGTTGATTAGAGATGGGACAGGGTTCGCGACTTTCTCCGTGAAGTATCAGTATATAGTGTTCAGGCCATTCAAAGGGGAGATCTTGGAAGCTGTTGTGACAATGGTGAATAAGTTATGGGATCCTGTTGTATCTATGCCCTTGATCTCTCCTATTCTTGCTGCAGCTACTAAAATATAGTAACTGGCCCTGTTCAAATGTTTGTTTCAAATCATGTAATTATCGGGCCTTGTTGTCTCTTTAGTCTTTTGATACATACAGTTGCTATGTGATTGTTTATTTAAGCAGCAAACCATTTCTATCCCTGTATGTGTGTCAGTTGATACCAGATTATATGGAGTTTCAATCTGGAGAGATGCCTAATTACACAACTTCGGATGGATCGGTAAGTTTCCCTGATAACGAGATTGAAATTGTTTCCTGTGGTAGTTAGGCCTTAACTGCTCTTTGGTTTTCGTCCAGGTGAAAATCCAAAAAGACAGTGAAGTGAGACTAAAGATAATCGGAACACATGTAGATGCGACGGAAATTGTATGGCCCCTGCACTCCAAACTTGCATATCTATTATTTGTTACCAGGACTTGAAAACAAGAAATTGTGCTTGCGCCTAAATCTTGTCAAGGATACTCGACTAGATTGAAGCATCTGCCTGACGTGCATTCTGATCCCTGCTTCGCAGTTCTGCATTGTCACCAGCAAGGACGATTTCTTGGGCGTTATAAATGATCCTGCTACCATCTAATTGCTGCCTGAATTCCACCCAAGCACAAGCTGCAGCTGCTTTCTCCCAGAGTTGCAATTATTAGTGTTCTTGCAGTGCAAACCGTCTGCTGCCTCTGATGCGACTTAGAAATGAGACTTGTATAGTATATTTGCTATAGCTGTTGTTAGAACAGTCATGCTATTTCCTCGCCATCCTGAGAAACCATTTTCGACACAATCTAGCTTCTCAGAATCACATAATATGCATTGAAGTCTGATAATAATAATAATAATGTTAATGATAATGATAATGATAATAATAATAATCCAAACTCTACATTGCTAAAAATAGGAAAAGAACAACTCCAATCCAAACTACAGCTTTTTTACAAGACAATCTGGGATAAACTGCGGGGGGCTGTCCGCTGCATGCTTAGAAGGTGATCCAAAGAACGCCATTCGGAGCGCTAACTTATCAGTACATACTGCCCCAAGATTAGTATCCAGATAAAAACAAATACTTACATTGTCGGTTTCATACCCAATCCTACCATGTACAGTCTGGCTTCTGCCAGC
The DNA here is from genome assembly GCA_029817715.1 of Melastoma dodecandrum. NCBI lineage: Eukaryota > Viridiplantae > Streptophyta > Magnoliopsida > Myrtales > Melastomataceae > Melastoma > Melastoma dodecandrum. The sequence continues at coordinate 1,326,147 of JARUPY010000057.1, read as the reverse complement.
AGTAAGGTCAGGATTCCCGGTACTTGGTCAGGTCGAAGGTCAGCGTCCTTGAGCAGCTGAAGGAAAAAAGATCAATGACAAACAGCTTGAGAGTTGGATTAGGTTAGATAATCATAACAGGGGCTTATCTAATACTGACCTCCTTTCGGAATCCCTGTATACACCCACCAGAGCTTCAGCCTTGTCATAGAAGCTGTCCTTGAGTGATATCACAATGCTCTGGAAGCCATACCCTCCATCTGCATCCTGCGCAGCCCGACTTCCCTCACACGATTTCGACCGGATGAACCCGGCAACTTTTGAGACGTTTAGATTGTCCAAAGCCGCATCGACCTCGTCCAGTATGAAGAACGGTGAAGGCCGATAGCTGTTCGTCCATTGTAGGAATTAGTTTATAAGCTCTATGACTACATAGTATGGGACAGCAACTATTACTCAATAGTAGATTACTACGTTTAAGCAGACCCAATCTTTGGTTTCTGGGGAAAGAATTTCCAGAGATGCAACAAAGTAAAGCCGACCAATTCTTCCAAAACAGAGTAAAATATTTAAGAAAATTCCCATTAAAGAAATCCCCACTTATAAATGGGAAGAGGAAAATGGAGAATCGCATCTTTCAATTCAGTAAAAGGCATTTTCCATCCTTCACAGCCCCACCTATGTCAGGTGAAATTGCAAAATGTAACCATCCAAGCGCATCAGAGAAATTTAAGTTCAACTTGTGCAGTGAAAAGTGCTTACGCAGTGAATCATTCAATTATCTAAGAAACGAGTCTTCATCTTTTCACAACAAAAACCAAGTTACTGTGTGCAATAACACTGACCTGTGAATGGAAAACAATAATGCAAGGGCAGCAACTGTCTTTTCACCACCAGAAAGCTGTTCCATATCCCGGAAGCGTTTTGTCGGGGGCATGGCAGTATACTTAATTCCATGAAGAAATGGATCGTCATCATTCTCTAAATTCAAATATGCTGTTCCACCCAAAGGATGTGTGCTGCTCTTTGTCAATTGCTTATAGATCTTGTCAATATTGCCCGAGATGTGGCTAAAGGCTTCCATAAACAATTCATACCTGTTATTTGATAGAGAAAAAAAAATAACCTGCATGAATCTATAATTCATGTTTGCATGGATACATGACTAAGTCCCTTTTCTGTTTCCTAAATCTTGATGCAAGACCGTATGATGATGATGAGCAAAGAGAAAATGCAAAAACAGGTACTAAAGAAAGAAGTACCTCTTCTGCTTAACGGCATTATATCTGTCTGCTATCTCCTTCTCCTCTCTCCTCATTCTATCATACTCTTCGGTGACAGCCCTTTCCTTCTCTAACAGCACTTCATATTGGTCCAGAGCCTTCAAGTTGGGGGCAGTTTTTTCAATTTCTGAAGCTAAGCCATCGATTTTCTGTTTAAACTCGGCCTCGTGTTTTTCTCTATCAGAAGACCTTTTATCTTGTAAAAGAGATCGATTTAGCTGCCCAAAATCAAATGCAGGGGTTGCTGATGCAGGTTCCTGTTCCGTCTCCATAGGGTCGATAGTTGGAAGGATGATCTGCTCAAGTTCACACTTTTCAAGGAGTTCCTGTTTCCGGGCAATCAGTTGCTCCATTTGAGACTCCTGCATAAAGAATGATGCGTGCCATTTATTAGAGAAGCAAAAGAAAGGAATCAAATCTTCCACATTTGAGGCTCATTATAATGTGATCGTGATTCTTGACAGATATCCAGGAGACACTACAAACTCAGGAAGAAAACTATCCATATGGGCCACCTTTGTATTTATCTGACGATTAAGCTTGGATATGCTAGTTGTAGAATTAGATGCTTGCTTCTTCCATTCTTGGATCTCCTTTTCACATTCGTCGTACTTTGCTTTCCACTCTGCAATATTATTAAAATCAAAGAAACCTTTTAACAACACTTCACAGTACAACTCAAAGTTCCAAGCATGCAAGGCAATCAGAATAGCTTTTGAGAAAAGCACATCACTTCAACGGAAAGTCTAAGAAGGATGAACTTATATTTCTTAAAGGCCAAGCACAAAAAATTGTTCTCAACTGATTGGTAGAAAATACCATCTCTCATAAACTGACAATACACAATAAACATGAAAATACCCTGAGCTTCCTCCTTCAACTGGTCAATATCATCACCAGCTCTTTCCTCTACAAACTTTGCCTCAGCTTCTTTTTTTCGGATATTGTTTAGATTATTCTCCATATCATTGACGTCAGATTCTAGATGGCGAAGTCTGTTTCGCAAATCCACGTCACGCTTCTTCTCGAATTCCAACCTAACAATGATTAATGCAATCAGGAATCAAGGCCACTGAAACTTTGACATATTTCACGTCAAGATTATGCATGCTTGACAATAAAGTGAACATGAAAAAGAGACTCTTGATAGAACTGCAAATCCAATAAATCTCTTACATATGAAAGGAATAAAAGCAAAAAGAATGTCAAGAAATACAAGATCTGCTCTGGACCCAAAAACTTTCCGAAAAAGGGTTCTCATGGATTATAAATTACACGCATCCCCCAGAAACTCGCTGCAGATTAGATGTATCTTTACAACTATATATTTATGTTGTTGGACAATGATAAACAACAAATGCAGCCAGGTATGTGCATAATTTCCGCAGAGATATATGGAGAAAGAGAACCCTACTGTTGGGTCAGCTTTGCCAGCTGCTCACTGAGATTAAACCTCTCTTGAGCCATTTGTTGTGTCACCTTCAGCTGATTTTCTTCATACTCACGGATATTTGCGACGCCAACAGACTCACTGAAGTTTTTATAGATTCGGTCAACAATCTCATTTATCCTCTTCTCAAGCTTCAAAATATCACCACCCCTTTTTTCAACAGCATCTTTCAACTGCACACCGTTTAAGCAACCTTAGAATGCCTGACAAGCATAGCCTTTGCTTATAAGTGGGAACTACGCATCACCTTCACTAATTCGGGATTTAGCCGATCTATTTCTGCTTTAATATTCTGTCTCTCTTGCCTGAGATTACCAAGTTTGTCCTTGATACTTTGCTGCATCAAATCAATAGTTAGTTCCACACAACAAGGTGTAACAAATGAGAGAATAGATAGGCAGTCGAACTGCTCAATGAAACAACAAGGTGTAAATATTTAATCTAATGATGCTTCAAAATTGAAACTTTTAAATCAATCAGGAAAGTGAATGGGACAAGTTAAAACTCAACACTCGCTAACTTTTATTAATCTCAACAAGGTGTCAATATTTAATCTAATGATGCTTCAAAATTGGAACTTTTAAATCAACCAGGAAAGTGAATGGGACAAGTTAAAACTCAATACTCACTAACTTTTATTAATCAATGTGCCCTAGAAGTGCTCACTGAAACAACATGGATACGGCTTAACAACTCTAGAAAGTTCAACTTCATCTATAGTCTAAAATGTAAAAAATCATAAGACAAGCTACTTAACATTAAACCTCTGTAATGACTATCATACCTTTAAAACTCTATTTTCTTTCCAACCACAGAACAAGGCTGTACAAGGTACAACAACAACCATAAACCTTATTACCAACTATGAAATCAAGGAAACAACCCATCCAAAAGATTGTATAAGAAATCCACAAACAATGCAGGAGCCACTTCCTGGAAATTAAAGCACCTTCTCAATCTCGGCATACTGCATCTTCTTTTCCAGACCACTAATTTTCCCTGATACTTCAGACTCTTTTAGTTGCATCTCCCGTATTGAACCTAACTCCTCGAGTTCTGCCTCGAGTTGCTCTTTTGTTTTTTTAAGCTCTAGAGAGAAAATTTAGCAATGATAAACAGAATGTACCTCAGACCCATCAAAACTAATACACAAATGGCCAAAAGGCTAAAAAGTTAAAGGGATTCTAACTTTCAATCTCTGCATCATTCCATTTTTTGGACCTGGCTTCCATTCCACCTGTAGTACCACCAGTCATGGTACCAGACTTTGTAAGCAGGGTCCCATCAATAGTCACAACTGAAATTCAACAGAAAGGCAATAAGCAACAGTTCTTGTCAGGACTATGGAAATAATTCAGAAAGATAAGCAATACCTTTGCATCTCTCTCCACTCCAGCTAAGTCTTTTAGCTTCATCAAGATTATCACAGACTAGGGTGTTCCCAACAGCAAAAAGCACCGCCTTCTCTAGTGCCGAATCAAATGTGATATTTGTTAAGAAGACAACTTAAGATTACAGCAATAAGTCCATATTCCATTCCCATTATATGTTCTATATTGTACTAACAACAAAGACACACAAAGCACCTGTATGTATCACAAACACAACAAAATAAGTCCACAAGTAAGCACCCACCTGGGAAAGTTCTCAAAGGACGAGTAAGACTTACTGAATACGAAAGCAAAAGTATTCCCAGATCCCAAAAGTATACAGACAACGAATGGATTGTAGAAGGATATTGGATGACATCAAACACAAGCCTTGATGTTCCCCCTAAAGTCCTTAATCTCTCAATAATAGGCTTTACCCGGACAGATTGAAGAGGTATAAATGTCTGGGGTGGAAGCCTCTGATCCTTTAAGTACTGTCATGAAATATAGATAAATAAACAGAAAAACACAAGTGAAATGCATCTTGGATAGTGTAAAGACTCCGAAATTTACTTCAATGTAACGACTACTTTTTATGGAAGCCTTGTAGCACTCAAAAGGTCCTTTTCCATATATAAGTAACTCAGAAGTCCTTTACTTTGTCTTATCAAGGATCCTAATTAGTTCAATTAACTATTTGAACTTCACAATAAATCGATCAAATGCCATCAAAGCTTCAAGTCCCAACAATGGTCAGCATTCCCTTAAATATGCCGGGCTACTTATTTATCAGAATACATATGTTCTTAGAGTTTTGTTCCCTTGTAAGGTAATTTTCAAAAAAAAAAAGTTAAATGTGACAGAAGGTTTCAAAATTCGTAAAATATTGCCCCTAAATCAGGGTTACAACACGAGAGTTTATGTAAGAAGAAACTTGCAGTTCCAACCTCAACTTTAAAGCCCAGAAACAAACCTTGTCATGAATTTCAAATTAAAGTCGAGGTTTCCTTTTTTAGGCATTAAAGTTAAAGTTTGTAACAGCCACTTTTTTCTTGGTTAAAATCGTGAATAGTAATCGCGAATCGTAATCGTAAATCGGGGACTGTATTTGACGAATTTCCAAACCTTCTGCCGTATTTTGCAAACTGTTATGTAAAACTACCGTAAATATGAACAAAGCTCTTTGTTCGTATGTGTATTCATTTTTCTGATTAGCCATACAATAACCATTAGGTTAGCACAAACAATTTACTGATTCAAATCAATCCCATATTTCTACATGGTCCAACTGATAGGAAACCCATTTAACTACTAGTTCTGGCATACTGCTATCTAAATAGTTTTTCTTCATAATGTTCGAAATGTAGTTTATAATTCAGCTATGAGGGGGTGTGGTTGGAATAATAAGATAATTGATGCTCGTAAAAAGTTTGAAAGAGACAAAATAAAACAATTAGGACAGCTCTCCTAAGTAAAAACTTTGGTCATACCTTAATGCATTCCTTCCCAGTTTGCTCATCCTCAACAACAACTGCATCCATAAATTTACCCATAGCAACAGTAACTGCAAGATTAAACTTTTTCTGCGTTGGCTTGCAGAGATCAGTCACTCGTCCGTGAACCCCACGAAATAGGCGTTTCAGACTATCAACTGCTTGAGATAATCTAGCATCCCTCTCATTCTCATATCTATCAGCTCTGGATTCGCTCAGCTTATCTTCCACTTCACCAAGCCTCAATTTCAAATTTTCATGCTTACTCCTGCATAAAACAAACAATGGTAGCTCAATAAAAGAAGGAATGTAACTGTAACAAGGAGACACCAGCATATCAGCAGCATATATTATTCTACATATAAGCCAAAAGCTTCGAACTAGAGGGTATATAGTTGATACGGCGGGACTTCATGATTGCAGAAGTTAAACTCAGAATAAAAAACTTGTCCCAGCCTTAAGAATTGCAAGAAACTGAAGTACCTTGCATTTTGGTTCCTATCCTTCATAACTTTCAGTTCTTCCTTCAACTCCTTTATTTCATTTTTGTATTTATCTGAAGATTCCCTAATTTTTTCCAGCCTATGGCGCATTTGCTTCTCTTGGGACTCCAATTCACGCTCTCGATTGTGCAACTGCTGAAGATTCTCATCAAGGTTTTTCTGGGCCTCAATATTGGTAAGTTGTTGCCTGTCCAAGACATCTTTTTCATCTCTTAGCTTTGCAGTTTTCATACCAGCATCCTCCTTTCTGAAATAGAAATGTTGGATTATTAAAGGTGAGTCATATATACAACTGTTTTGAGTAAACATAAAGTCGTGATTGAAACTACAAGGCTATAGCATAAGAGCATGCATGACAGAGAGAACCCTCACTGAGGCGGACATAGAAAACTTTTCCACACTTATTTTGGGTATATAATGAAGAAAGAATAAGTTTTTTTCCCAGCTCCTAGGAATGCTAAAACTCACAGTCCATTAAAAAGGTTCCTAGCAATAAAGAAAATGATTATTAATCCATGTATAGGTCTTCAGCAAAAGATCAAAGGAGTCAATACATGATTTAGATCGGGCAAGAAAGTCAATGAAAGCATATATGCATCTTTCGACATGTTCTGATGCACAAAGATAACTGCATGCGTGGCCGGCTCGCTCATAGGATGCCATCTCCAGCGACTCAAACAAGGGCTCATTTACTTATGATCTGATTCAAGATTTTCTTATCTTCTGACAAGAGTCGCTTTGGAAATAGTGCAAATAACGACTCAAAGTATCCTATTCTCCATGAACCAGGCGATCGTGTACTCCAGCACAAGGGCACTCAAAAATCCTGACATTATTAATTCCGGAAAAAGGACATGAATAAATCCAACAGTTCCAATGTAACAAGAACAAAAGCCCTGGTTGATTATACTCGGGGAGAGAAGAAGCTTACATTTTAAAATAATGTTGAAGCTCCTCGTCACTTAGCTGAAGTTTCTGTGCACCATCTCTACCATTTTCACGCAGTTCTTTCAGTTTTGCTTGAACATCTTGAATGCCTTTCTGCAATACTTTGATCTCATCTGCATGCTTTCTTGCTTCTTTTTTTCTCCGGCCGATTTCTTTTCGAGCATTTTCAATTTTAGACTGAATGCGAGACATTTCCTCTTTCAACTTTAGCAGCTCAGGTTGCTGTTGAGAAATAGGAGATCAGTATGCAAACAAATGCCCAAAGAAAGGATTCTTCACTGGTGCTTTCTAGAAAAGGTAATCTACGAAACAAATGTACAATGGAGTCTTACATTTCTCATTCAAGAGGTCACTGGCATGGCAAGAAATATGGCAATCTTCTAGAAACTAGCACAAAATTAAGAGAGACCAGATATACGGAAGACCTGAAGCAATGGCAATATTTTGGAACTAATTTTATGACCTTGCAGCAAAGGGCGCACTTCATTTCTGTAACCAATATGATGTATGGTCAATCACCTGATAGCTGACCTAACCAATTCAATCTATTCCATAGAAATTATTAGTTCAGGTCTCTATTATTTTTTTGGGTAGAAGTTCAGGTCTTTATTAAGTAGAATAGTCTATGCATTCAAGAGGCACGCAAAAATAACAAGTGCAGGTAGAACCCCAACAATTCCCTCAAGCACCTTTCTCAGGTTAAAGGCCCCCCTCTAAAGTAAGAGGTGCAAAAGCAAAGAACACATTTAAGCGTCCATAGCGACAGCTTAGTAACGAAGCAAGAAAAGACGACCAAAATTTCCTCAATGCAAACAATTACAAAAGAGAGAAAAAAAATAAAGAGAAAATTCCAGTCAAGGACAAAGATTTTTGTAGAAAGGCATTTCTAAGCAGAAATGTATTAAAAAATGAAGTCGTTTTTGCAACCTTGTCATGTATGTTAGTTTAGAAAAAAAATTAGCACAAGCAAAAACCATGAATAATTTATGCAGATCATGCTAAGATGTAAAGTGCCTGATATGCCTCAGTTATAAAGAATGAAAAGGAAAGTAAACAGCATGCCTGGGATGCGTGTAATACAGTAATTGTGAATAATAAATCAGAACATACTCACATTGTTATCTAGTCTGCGGCTTCTCTCAGAAATTTTCCTTTCACATAGTGCTATTTCCTTTTGATATTTGGCTTGCTCTTTCTTCTTTTTGCTCGCCTCATGCTCAAAACTCTCAAGTTCATGCATAACATCTTGCCGTTTTTTCACATCCACGTCAAGGTCGTCATTCAATTTATCGATATCTTTCTCCATGTAGAATAATTGCCACAAGTAGTACTCAGCCTTCACCCTTTTCTGAAAAATTTGAAAAATGTGTAAATTACTTGAACTGACACATCAATCAATAACTAGTTGCACAACACTGCTCAAACATTTCCTATTCCAGATGTCACGAAAATATTCTAAAATAAATGTTAATTTCCCAGTTAAACGGGAAACTAAGGCTTGGATGTAGTGAAGAAAGTAGATCCAACACTATAAGAAATCCTGCTGTTGAAATGCAAAGTAACCGAAAGCTCATTCCACTTTGAAGTTGATTGACCCCACGTAAGAATAATATATCCGGCATCCACATATTAATCTACATTTTCAAATTTCCATCAATTATTTTTCTGCAGTGGCATGACATATGTCATTTGTTGAATGGATAATCAAATCCACAAGAGATCCTAGGTTTATGCCTTCAAAAAATCAAACTTCCAACCAAAAGTTGTATATTTACTTACCAATTGATCCTGCAAGCGGAAGTGTTTCTCGGCTTCTTCCTTCTGCTCTTTCTTCTGTTTCCTGTCAGCAACAACACGCTTTTTCTTCTCGTAAACTTCGACTGATTTTTGCTCCGCTATTCCTTTATCTACCTCAATCTGTTCATATTCTCTCTTGAGTTCTTCTGAACCTGATATCTGCTCCAGCAATGCTGTTAACTCTTTTGGATTCTTGGATGCAATGGACTCGACATCACCCTGATGAAAAAACCCATTGGTGAAATATATACCATCAGTAAAGTTAGCAGGCAGCCAAGAATCACTGATTTCCCAATCACAGAACTACTTTAGCCCATTTTCCCAAAGTAACAGGGGACGAATTCTAACACACCACATCAATGAAATGTCATTCCATGCGTAACATTACCTGCAAGAATGCTTTCATTCAGTCTGAAGTTTCATACTTTGAAAATCATGGCCAATGCTGGCAACGCATAATAAAGTACCAGCAGAAAACTGGCTAAATTTAACCCTAAATAGTGAACTTCATTGTTGTACTCAATCACACAGTCATCCCCCGAAAATGAGGGAGGAAATGAATCCCAGTAGGCTGCTATGCCATAGTTATATGCTAATTTGAACAGCAACAATAAACTTTACGACAATGTAAACAACAAAGAAATTCCATTCGAGGAGAAAAAAAGGGCAAACAACAAGAACATCGAAGATCACCTGGAAGACCAAGAAATTCCGTGCGCTAACCAAAATCCCCAACCCCTTCAACCTAGACTTGTACTCATCCCACCCGACAACCCTCCCATCAACCCTATACTCACTACCCCCGGCCGCAGTAATCGACCGAGTGAACTCCAGCTCCGTCCCGTCGCCCATCCTGTAAACCATCCGCACAAACGCCTTCCTCCCTTTAACCTCCCTCTCGCTGTCGTCCGCCGCATAAATAAGGTCCTTCAACTGCGAACCCCTGAGATGAGCAGTGCGCACTCCAAGGACGAAGCTGATGGCGTCCATGAGGTTGGACTTCCCGGCGCCGTTGGGGCCAATTATAGCAGTGAAGTCGTAGAAAGGTCCGATTACTTGGTGTCCCCTGTAGGACTTGAAGTTCTCTACCTCCAGTCGGTGAATCTTCCCCGCCGACGCCGCAGCGCCGATGCCTCCGACGGACGGCATGCCGGTTAGGGTATGTGGAAGGGACAGTTTAGGGCTTTGGCGGGGAGAAAACCGGGAAAAGAAGGATAAGGAGAAGGAGAAGAAGGAGGAGGAGAAAACACTTAGATGCTGTTGAAGCTGAGTGAACTGCCGCAGAAGAAGAAGACAACGACGGTGGAGCTTGAGGGAGAAGACTCCGTTGGGGGGGACTACGTCACTCCGCCTCCCGCGAGGGGCAACGTCTTCTGCTTCCGTGAAACGACGCCGTTTTCGGATTTTGGTCAGGTGAGCGGGAGCAATAAAATTAGGGGAAACTGATTATTTGAAAAATAATTTAGTTTTTTTAAATAATACTAATAATAAAATTCTCAAGCACGCCCCACCAAACATTCAACCAATTGAGAGATCTTTTTCCACTAAAGCTTAAGCTTTAACACAGATCAGGAATTTTGTTGCGGAGGAGGTCGGGGATTGACCATGACCACGACCATGGCTTGTTTACCACTCTCTGTAAGAACTGGTAGTTGTCGTCGGGCTGTCTGGCCATCATGCCTTGCTGCATGGCATTGGTTGCTCATTCTTCTTCCTTATCTACGAGTCAAACCTAGGAACCACAGTTGTCTGGCCACCCCCTATCCTGAAAAACCCTTCTCGCAGTCCCCCCCCCACCCTCATACATGCCCATAAACCCCCCCCCCCTCCCCCGCCAAGGCCTCGCGATAGTTGCTTCCATCCGATTCCCCCGGCGCTATGGCTAATGGGGACCGCCAGAGGAGGAGAAGCCATCCCAGCAGCATCCACTCCCTCTCCTTTGGTCGGCAGTCCTCCGAGGAGGTCCTGTCACTCATCGGTGGCCCCGGATTCTCCAGGCTGGTGTTCTGCAACGACCCCCATTGTCTCCAGGCTGGCATTCTCAAGTACGCGGGCAATCGTGTGTCCAGCACTAAGTATAATATCGCCACGTTCCTGCCCAAGTCGCTGTTCGAGCAGTTCAGGAGGGTCGCTAACGTGTACTTCCTCCTCTGCGCTCTGCTGTCGTTTACGCCTCTATCTCCTTACTCTGCCCTCAGTAGCGTGCTCCCGCTCGTCGTCGTGATTGGGGTAACGATGGGAAAGGAGATCCTCGAGGACTGGAGGCGGCAAATGCAGGTACGCGGTGAAATTTGGTTGGAAAGCGCAATGTTAGGTGGAGACTCGTGGTTTTATATTTATTTGGCTTGTTTACTTGCTTCGCATAGGATATTGAAGTTAACAATAGGCTCGTTAAGGTGCATCGAGGTGGCGGCGTTTTCGACAACATTAAGTGGAAAGATTTGAAAGTCGGTGCAGTAGTTAAGGTAGATAAGGACAAATACTTCCCTGCTGATCTGATTCTGCTTTCGTCGAGCTATGATGAGGCAATCTGCTACGTCGAGACCATGAACCTGGATGGAGAAACCAATTTGAAAATGAAACAAGCCCTTGATGTTACTTCAAAGTTGCAGGAGGACTTGGATTTCAAAGACTTCAAGGCGGTGATCAGGTGCGAAGACCCGAACGCGAATCTTTACTCCTTTGTCGGGAGCCTGGAATTTGAGAACGAGCAGCATCATCCTCTTGGCCCTCAGCAGCTTCTGCTAAGGGACTCAAAGCTGCGAAACACAGATTACATTTATGGGGTGGTCATATTCGCGGGTCAGGACACGAAGGTGGTTCAGAATTCGACGGCGCCACCTTCTAAGAGGAGCAAAATCGAGAGAAGAACCGACAAGCTCGTTTACCTCTTATTCGCTGGGTTGGTATTGATATCATTCATCGGTTCCGTTTTCTTCGGATTATGGACTAGCGATGACATCACTGAAGATGGGTCCATGACGAGGTGGTACTTGAGACCTGACAACACCGAGATTTACTACAACCCGAGGAAGGCCTCAATCGCAGCCATACTACATTTCCTGACGGCGCTCATGTTGTACAGCTACTTCATTCCAATTTCCCTTTACGTGTCGATCGAAATCGTCAAGGTCCTTCAGAGCATATTCATCAACCAGGACCTAAATATGTACTACGAGGAAGGAGATAAGCCAGCTCGGGCACGTACCTCAAACCTGAACGAAGAACTTGGGCAAGTCGAGACGATTCTTTCGGATAAAACCGGTACTTTAACATGTAACTCGATGGAGTTCATAAAGTGCTCTATCGCTGGTACGGCTTATGGAATTGGTGTCACCGAGGTCGAGAGGGCGTTGACCAGAAGGAAAGGGTTACCTGATGAGGAAGTTCATGGTGACGATACTTCAGATAATGCGCATAAAGCATCTGTTAAGGGGTTCAATTTCTTCGATGAAAGAATCATGAATGGTGAATGGATTAATCAGCCTCATCGTGATGTGATTCAGTCATTTTTGCACTTGATGGCAGTTTGCCATACTGCAATACCAGAAGTGGCCGAAGATAGTGGAGAAGTGACATATGAGGCGGAATCACCGGACGAGGCCGCATTTGTAGTTGCGGCACAGGAGCTCGGGTTTGAGTTTTTTGACAGGACACAGGGCAGCGTCTCCATACGTGAACTCGACCTGGTGTCTGGGAAGAGGGTCGAAAGGTAGCATTCTTCCCGAATTCCTGTTGTACTCTGAACTTCTGTACTTACGGAGTAATGCAGACTTTAATGTCACAGAAACTACAAGCTACTAAATGTATTGGAGTTCAGCAGTTCGAGGAAGCGCATGTCGGTCATCGTTAGAGATGAGGACGGAAAATTACTGCTGCTATCGAAGGGAGCCGACAGGTTTGGGGTATTACATGTTGTATAGTTTTACATTAACTTAGCTTCTATCGAGGCAACTTAATCTCTTTGCCGTATCTCGTATTCCTTTATTCGGGTAGCGTGATGTTCGGGAGGCTTTCGGAAGATGGAAGGGAATTTGAGGCTCGGACTAAGGAGCATGTTGGTGAATATGCTGACGAGGGTTTGAGGACAATGGTGCTGGCTTATCGAGAGCTTGGCGAGGATGAGTATAGAGAGTTCGACGAGGCTTTCAGGGCAGCGAAGAACATAGTCAGTGCCGACCGTGACGAAATGGTCGAGGAGGTTGAGGATCGGATTGAGAAGAATCTCATTCTTCTAGGTGCCACGGCCGTCGAGGATAAACTTCAAAACGGGGTGAGTGTGAAGCCTTACAAAGAGATTCAGATTCTGCAGACTGTGAGAACTTCGTCATTCGAACCGAACAGTTTACACGTTGTTGACAGGTTCCTGATTGCATTGATAAACTCGCTCAAGCAGGGATCAAACTGTGGGTTCTTACCGGTGACAAGATGGAGACGGCCATCAATATCGGGTAAGCTTTTAGTTCTCGAAGCACAACTCATTTGGAGTCGAGATAAGAAAAGAGGCAAAGAGTTAATTGACTATGTCCTGTTTTCTGCAGATATGCCTGTAGCTTGCTTAGACAAGGAATGAAGCAGATAATAATAAGCTCCGAGACTCCAGAACGCGTCGCACTCTTGAAAGCAGGAGATGATTTGGCTGTTTCTGCGGTACGTCTCTTCATGCCCGACCAGCAGATAGCATAAACTTTCAATGACGTAAGTAGTTTTGGTACGTAGGCGGCCAAGGCAAATGTTGTTGATCAAATCAACCGGGGTAAGACCCTCATCAAGGAATCTCGTGAAAGCTCCGATGCTGTAGCATTAGTCATTGATGGGACCTCGCTGGCTTTTGCTCTCGAGGATGATGTGAAGGATGCTTTTTTTGAACTCGCTATAGGCTGCGCATCTGTTATCTGCTGCCGCTCATCTCCCAAACAGAAAGCTCTCGTACGTTAACACATGACCGGCGCCGAGTCATTCTGATTGAATCCCGATTCAGAATATGTCTTGTGTTGTTTACAGGTCACGAGGCTGGTAAAGATAAGAACGGGTGGAACGACTCTGGCAATAGGAGACGGTGCCAATGATGTCGGCATGCTGCAGGAAGCAGACATAGGGGTCGGAATCAGCGGTCTCGAAGGAATGCAGGTGATCGAATCATATTTCTGTCTCCTTGATGAGATAATTCAATGTACCTGGAACTCATCTTTTATTCTCTGGCACTATCTCCAGGCTGTCATGTCGAGCGATATAGCGATCGCACAGTTCAGATTCTTGGAGCGACTGCTTCTTGTGCACGGGCATTGGTGTTACAGAAGAATATCGTCAATGGTAATATCTGAAATTTCATTACAAATCATCGGGCTTCTCGGGTCTCCTAATTTATCGTCCCATCGATAGATCTGCTATTTCTTCTACAAGAACATCGTGTTCGGCTTCACCCTCTTCTACTTTGAGGCGTACACGTCGTTCTCCGGAGAAGCCGCTTATAATGACTGGTACCTCGCGCTCTACAACGTGTTCTTCACTTCGCTCCCTGTGATTGCCCTTGGGGTGTTCGATCAGGATGTCTCTGCGGTCCTTTGTCTGAGAGTAAGTTCCCCAACATTCGTTATCTTATGCGAATGGAGTCTGATTTTTTTTCTTTACCATTCGATCATCGGATTTGAAACAGTTCCCGCTGTTATACCAAGAAGGCATTCACAATCTGCTGTTCAGCTGGAAACGGATCCTCGGCTGGGCATTCAACGGCACTGTCAGCGCGACTTGCATATTCTTCTTCTGCATACGAGCGGTTGAGGCTCAGGCCTTCCGGAAGGGTGGTGAGGTGGTCGGGTACGAGATCCTCGGGGCGACCATGTACACGTGCGTTGTTTGGGTCGTGAATTGCCAGATCGCTCTCTCCATCAGCTACTTCACTTACATCCAACACCTCTTCATCTGGGGGGGCATAGTCCTATGGTATGTCTTCGTCCTCGCGTATGGGTACCTAGACCCGTATATCTCCACCACGGCATATATGGTCTTTGTTGAAGCCTGTGCCCCTGCTCTGTCCTTCTGGCTCGTGACTCTCTTTGCAGTGATCTCGTCGCTCGTTCCATACTTCACATATTCCGCCATTCAGATGAGGTTCTTCCCACTGTACCATCAGATGATTCACTGGGTGAGAAACGACGGACAAGCCAATGACCCCGAGTTTTGCCGACTGGTGAAACAGAGATCTCTGCAGCCCACAACAGTTGGTTACAGTGCCCGTTTTGAAGCCTCGTCGAAACGGCTGGACAAAAAGCCAGAGCAAGCAACAACGAACATCGAGTGACCTCTTCGCAACTTCCCCAGGTTTTTAGATTCTGCAGAAGGACTAATTCCTTCGACAGATCTTCGCCTGCCTACCCCGAGTCCCGGACTCTATCAGGCTTACGAGCTCCAAAACAATATTTTTGTCATGTTTTGGGTGCTATGAGCGACTTCATCGGGATCAAACCTGAATTCTCCGGCTAACGGGTTCTTAGCTTGCAGAATCGATCAAATGCATAGGTTTTCCAAGATATACTCAAAAAGGTGCAGCGGTTCTTGTCAATGATAACACGAATCACAGACTAAGAACGGAATCACGCATCATTAGCTTCTCAATCCAGAGCAAATTCACAATTCAAGAACGATAAATTAAGAGTTTCCAAAACCTAATGACAGCAGATGACTTCTTGTTTGATCAATGAGATTTGAAGTACAACCCGCATTTTTTCTTACAGATTGTTGTTACGAGATTTCTAAAATCTACAGCGAGATCGGTCTAGTCAGGTCGGGATTTATCGGCAAAGATGGACGGATCGATCTCTAATGGGACGATAAGGGAATACCGAAGATATCAGATGCAGATTTCGCCATCACGGTCGCGAACTCGTTGAAGCTGATCACCCCATCACCATCCGCATCTGCCTCCTTGATCATCTCCCTCAGCTCGTTATACGTAAGCGGCTGGCCCATCTTGGCCATCGTCCCAGCAAGCTCAACGGCGGTGATGTACCCGTTGCCGTCTCGGTCAAACGACCGGAAAACCTCAAGGAGCTGCCTTTGGTTGACGAGGACCTCTTCCTTCATGTTGGGCATCATGACGTTGACGAGCTCATCGAATTCCACAAGCCCGTTCCCGTTGGAATCCATGTTGGCCAGGAGGAGGTGGACCTGGTCCCCCGAGGGCTTGAGACCAATGGAACGTAGGAGGGCTGCGAGCTCGAGGATGGTGAGGCTCCCGTCGGAGTCCATGTCAAATCTCGCGAATATGTCCCTGAGCTCGTTCAGCTGTTCGCCCTGGGCCGCAGCCATGGTCGTCTTCGCCGCCAAAAAAACACGTCCGTAAGGCTCTAACGATCTCGAACGCACGTACGAAATGGAAACGTAGCGCAGAAGACGAAGAAGAAGAAGAAGAAGAAGAAGAAGAAGAAATTAATTGGGAGAAGTTTTGTTGGTTATGGAAAATGGGGGTTAAGGTGGTTGTTGATATGAGGAGGAGAAGGAGGAGGAGGCAAGCCTGTTAACATTTTTATATATAATATATACGACGTTTGACTTGACGACCCAATTTAACCGACAAGTCCCCAAAGTTTGTGTAATATCTAGAATCAGTCCCAAGTATGTAATTCGACGATTTAGGTCCTCAGAGTTTAGCCGCCATTGCAATTTTGGTAAATCAATCCATTCTTTATGAACCTAAGCCGTGACACCGTACACGATACGAATAAACAAAACGCGGGTCCATTTGGACTCGCGTTAAAGGAGTAGATACCTGGACGGAGAAGCACCATGAACGTATCGACCTCGTCCGCGAGGGCGCTCGGGGTAAAGTCTAGGGAGTTGTGTTGTAATAAGATGATAAGAGTAGGATCGGAAGGAAAGGATGGCTGTGTTGTTGGTGATGGTTGGATAATTGAATGTTTGTAAGGGGGACGTGCTAAAGCGAGATTCTTCTCGGCCCTTCATGCTTATCATGGGGTCTACTAAACCAGCCTATAATTGGTTATATATATATGTATTAAGTATAGGTAATATTTAATATCCAGTATTTATATTTCGGGTCAATTTTTGGATCAATTGTCCACACGCCCAGCTGTATGCGTTGCAAGGCACGCGCGACACCTACCTAACTCCTCCGCAACCCACAACACCACCAACTCCCCTTTGTCTTCGTCTCCGGACCAAACAAAGCTCCCCAACTTTTCAAAAATCCCCCACTTCGCTCGCTTTCTTCGTCCCTCCTGCCCTCGGGCGGACTCTCCAACGTTCCTCCGCCCGCCCCCCCTCTATATCAAAAACCCCATCTTCCGCCATTTTCTTCCATCCTCCCCGCCGAAACAGTGGCCATGGCTTCCTCTGCACTGTCACCCATAAGCTCGAAAGCCTTCCTTCGTGATCCCCGCTCCCAAAGTTCGAACCTTTGCGCCTGCCCGCAGCCGCTCCTCCCCGCCCCGCCGAGGAGGAGGATCACGTGCTCGGTTGCGACCGCCCCGCCTTCCGCGGCCCAGGTGGCGAGCGACGCGAAGATCAAGACTTTGAAGGCGAGGCAGATCATCGACAGCAGGGGGAACCCGACCGTCGAGGTTGATCTGGTGACGGGCGGCTCGGCGGTTTATAGGTCGGCCGTGCCTAGCGGGGTCTCGACTGGGATTTACGAGGCGTTGGAGCTTAGGGATGGGGACAAGGGGGTGTATGGTGGGAAAGGGGTTTTGAATGCCGTGAGGAACATCAACGAGGTTTTGGGTCCCAAGCTTGTTGGAGTTGATGTCAGGTAAGACGCTGATGCCATAGGAAGTTCTAGGATGCAGTGCTTACAGTGATCATGCTGTGGCAGAAATGGACGAGAATTATGTGGGTCTATGGCTAGTTTTGTTCTTCTTCTGTAAGAAGATGTGGCATCTGAGTCCTGCATGAGACCGAGACCAAGATTGTGTTGTTTGTTTGTACGTGCTTGCTGCTGGAGGCTAGCTTCATTTGTGAGCTGAGCATACTACTAGCTTCCACGGCGCCTCGCCTGAGGCTCCAGATTCCGTGTTTACGGCAGTGCATTATAAAAACCACCAAATTCATGATAACTTAATGGATATTATTGCTACTTTTATTGGGCAGTTTGAGCTCTTTATATTTGGGACAATTTAATTTGACCTCTGGATTGAGTATTGACATGAAGAAATGGATGGTTATCTGAGAAAATCATTCTGTGTGGAATTCTCCTTTCATTAAAATTAGGATTTTGCTTGACTTATGGATAAGCCGTTTCTCAGGATAAGATGCTTCTCTAGGTGTGTAACAAAGCTTGTCGGGGTTTTTCTGGATGTATATTAGTTAGTTGATGTGACTTGGCTTGCTATGTCGAAATCACAATAGATAAATTCAATGCCTCTCTCATTGAAATGACATTTCCTCTTGAGTTGGATTATATTGTAGTGCATGAATATGTGAATTTTGGTTGCCATCTTTCTGGATATGGATGTGTAGATCGATTACAATTCTTGACATAGTGGAAAGTAAATGGATTTATTTCGGCAGGAATCAGGAAGATGTGGACGATATTATGCTGGAAATCGATGGAACTCCAAACAAGTCAAAACTGGGAGCAAATGCAATCCTAGGCGTATCCCTTGGTGTATGCCGGGCTGGCGCTGGGGCAAAAGGCATTCCACTGTACAAGCATATCCAGGAAATATCAGGCACGAAAGAGCTTGTTATGCCAGTTCCCGCCTTCAACGTGATTAATGGAGGTAGCCATGCGGGGAATAACCTCGCCATGCAGGAGTTCATGATCTTACCTGTTGGAGCAGCCTCGTTTGCAGAGGCCCTAAGGATAGGCATTGAAGGTGCAGAATTCGTTTCATTGGTCTTTCTTAACAATGCTGCTTGCTCTTTCAATCAGGCTGTCACTTGATGCTATATTCCAAAGTGCAGTTTACCATAGTCTGAAGGGAATAATCAAGGCAAAATATGGGCAAGATGCTTGTAACGTCGGAGATGAAGGTGGATTTGCTCCGAACGTGCAGGATAACAGGGAGGGGCTTGTCCTCCTCATGGACGCGATTGAAAAAGCGGGATACACTGGAAAAGTGATTTTTGCAGCCTTAATTTTTCTCATGTGCACCATTTTAATATTTATTAATTATTTGCTTCTGTGGATTGAAATAATGGCTACAGATTAAGATCGGCATGGATGTTGCGGCATCCGAATTCTTCACAAAGGATGGGAGATACGACTTGAATTTCAAGAACAAGCCAAATGATGGCGCGGACGTACTTTCAGCTCAGAGCCTATGTGATCTTTACAAGGGCTTTGTTAAAGAGTTCCCAATCATATCCATTGAGGATCCGTTCGACCAAGATGACTGGAGCTCTTGGGGTTCTCTTCTTTCATCGGTGGAAATTCAATTAGTCGGAGATGACTTGTTGGTTACCAATCCGAAGAGGATCGCCGAAGCTATCCAGAAGAAGGCGTGCAATGGTCTACTTTTGAAGGTACACCCAAGTTTCCTTCTCCAGTTTCGGCAGATCAAATTATTCAGATGCTTAGTGGCATCTTCTCTTTTTCTGTTGGATGCAGGTGAACCAAATTGGCTCTGTTACTGAATCAATTCGGGCAGCACAGGACTCAAAAGCCGCTGGTTGGGGTGTGATGGTTAGTCACCGCAGTGGCGAGACCGAGGACAACTTTATTGCTGATCTCTCTGTAGGATTGGCCAGTGGACAGGTTTAGTAACTTATCCATAAATGTTTTCCTCTTCATGCTCTGACTTTCTACGCGCTATGTGAGGCTTGACAACGTATTTGTTCTTGCTCAGATAAAGACAGGCGCTCCTTGCCGAAGCGAGCGGTTGGCCAAGTACAACCAGGTGAAGTGAAATCCATCACACGCTATGCACTCCTACTTACCTCTCACTAATTATTTGTTTTTCCCAATACAGCTTCTACGCATTGAGGAGGAGCTCGGGAATGTTCGCTACGCCGGGGAAGCTTTCCGGTCGCCATGAGAGATTGTTTCTGCTCTGTATTCTTCCTCAAGGAAAAACATGGAATACTGCATGGTTTATTGACCCGTCTGATGTCTTCTCCTGGTGGGAGATACTTGGTGGATTTTTGAAGTACAGTTTTCGAGAGTATCCTTTTCTTTTTTGTTAGTGTCAAACTTTGGTTGTTCTGATAGAGAGAAAACTGCAGTGTCAATGCACACGTTTGGGGGGATTCAACATAGAATAATCCTGGGCTTGAGCCCTGAGAGGGAAATCTTAGTCTTACGCTTGTATTTGATCTGCTCGTTATGGATGATTTCATGGTGATCATATCAGCAAAAACCGAGGAAGGGTTAGATGAAAAGGGAAGCAATTATCCCTTGACACTAGTCAAACATAAACTCATTCGGTTACAATGTCAACAAAAAACTATTAACATCTTATATCCAAGCAATGCTCTCAGCGTAATTCACAGTAGCGATCAGCTATCATCATCCTTGTCACAGTCTTCTACAACTTTCCGCCATCCAAAGATGTGATGCGGTGTGCTTGACTGTTGCCTGAGACCTTTAAAACACCTGACAACATACATGTCAAGCTGCTAAATCTGAACGGGTGGCCCCGAATACTTTCCTGAGTGCATATACAGGTCGTCCGGTACTCCTATCCTTGCAAGCCACGCATAGTCCTCTTTGTTATAAGTTGTTTCTGCTTCATCTACTGCAATTTTGAACACAACGATGAGCATGTTTCTCCTATTTTGGGAGCCGGATCCTGGCTTTTAGAAGGCAGAGCAAACTTACAGAAGGTAAAATGGGGTAATCATGGTAATAAGTGCATGGCCTGCCAGCTTCTTATTTGTAAGGAGGTGAAAGAACATCAAGAACTGAACATGGGGTGATGGCGGTGAAACAATGAAGATTGCCTTCGGTCTTCGGGTACAATACAGCCGTGGAACATGGTGCTGTCAGGACTCGGTCAGTGGCCAGTCGAGCTAACCTTACAGCTGATGAACCAAAAGGCCACGCCAATCAGTGCATTCATTCTTCACACTTCTAAGGAGGCATATATATGGCATACATATCTGTGATGTGATAAGATGCAGAAGTTTCTAGGAACAATTCTTGTAAGTATGTGATGCAATCTATTAAACCCGGAATCAACCTTGTCCGTCTTTATTCAGGACAGAAGCTGGCTCTACCCAATCGTATGCTTCTACATGCAGAGAACCATAGAGGACTTTGCTGAAAACGGTCATTCCGGGATGGTCATGAAGGGTATCACCGCCAAAGTAGGAAAACTGAATGTACAGATCTGCCCCAGTAAATCGATTATTCAATGGGGAAAACTATAGGCAAAAACAGTAAGCGTACCATAAAGCTATCAGATTCATGTATATTGTAGTATGTTATTGGTTGAGCTCATCGTGCAACTCTATCTAATCTACTGAATCCAAACATCCCATGTCCACAATCATCATCAGACAGTTCTTCCGACAGTCCAACATCAGACTCAGAGGGCTCAATCAAATCTGTCAAGGACCATGCACTCAACGATATCAGGCAAGCAAGCACTATCGATTAGCTTTTTGGCAGCCAAAAAACCATGATATGAAAATTAAATGCTTTATTTTGATCTTTCAATTCAAGCCAGACGCCTATTTCAAATGACATAAACCAATAATGGAATTCTGACAATCCCAAAGCAATTGGTCATCTAAAAGTCATCCTTTCCTCACACTTTCTGCCATAAATCAGTAAGAAGCCACTTGATATTGGTCAAGTAGCTTTTATTTCCTACTGCAAGTCATGATTTAACCAAACCTTTATCCACAAAGAGTCGAACAAGAAGAAGGCAACAGGGCCAAAGCAACTCCCACCATTAAAAACTAGTAAAATATCCTAATCCGGCAAAGTATGTTCAGCTCCATATTAGAGCTTTATACTCTATGAAGACACCGGCAATTACCAATTCAATGGAAAAGACACATAAACCTCGAATTACCTACCTGTCTATTGCCAAGTTTGTTCAATGGTTAAACTTGTCAGATGAGCTGCCGATAATTACATCAGCGTCTTTCCCATTTTATTTCATGGATTCAATCCCATATTCCGCCAACGCCACAAATCCGGGCAGCCAGCACTCCCAACACTTTCACTAACCATAACACGAAGAAATCCACCCACTAACCGAACCAAAACCAAACCCCAACAAGAACAAGAACAAGAGGAATAAAAAAAGGCTCAAACTTTATAAGGTCCGGATGGAAACCGGTGAGTACCCATGAGAGAACGGAGCTTGGCGACGGCCTGGGAGGAAAGACGAGGGGTCACCGGAAGAACCTTCTCACAGTGGTCGTACAAGGCCTGAATCCTGGGCGTCCCTCGTACTGTTGTTGCCCATTCCGATTCCGAGGCAGGTGGTGAGGTTACGGAAGAAGAAGAAGAAGAAGGGGGCTGACAACAGCCGAGGACGTTGGGATTCGTGACGGTATCATCATCATCTTGTGGAATCTGGGTGCGCTGCGCCCCGCCTTGTGGAAGAAATTCTGGAGGTGTCATTTGAAACTATCAGACGAAAGCCCATTTTTGCTTGTTAAACTGAGCCCATATAGCCCAATATCAGGCCCAGATTTTGTTTATCATTTGAATTATAAATGAATTAAACATTAAAAAAAATCATATTTATATTTTTATATGACACGTCCTATATTCATATTGTATACAAAGAAATGACCTTTTCGATCAAGAGAGTATCTAGCTAGATAGCTATTAGAGAGGCGAACCCCCCCCCCCCCCCCTTACAATAAATTAATTTCTTTTGCCAAACCTATCTCAACATTCTTGCGCCCGAATAATTTATTTTCTTCCCCAAACTTTTACTTTCATCGTACGAGCTATAAAACTAAGTCTAATTAGCAATTATATCATGTACTATACCTATTTTTTTCGATTTATCCCGTCGTTTGAAACGTATCCTACAGTAACCCGTACTTAAGGCGTTATTTCGACGTTATCCTCCATTAGCTTTCTTTCTGACCGAGTCCGACGTGTCCGCACACGTGGCTATGACGGCGTTAAAAATCACCGTTAGCTGAACGATAGGATAGATCGAAAAAAATGGAAAAAGTACACTTTTGAATTGCTAATTAAGCCAAAAATATAAAAGATTCACAGAGTCCAAAAAGTAGCTCGAGCCCCTAAACCTTTTAAGGAAAGAATGAAATAAACCCCCGACTGTTAATTTCGAATTCTTCCCCACACGTGTCAATTTTGGATGGTGATACCTGTCTGGGATAGAAAATGGAATCGGTTCTCTGCTAAACGTCGAGTTAGGTATGCCAGGTAAGTTACAGCTGATGCTGATGTACACGGGCTTACTTTCCCTCAGGGCGGTCGAAACGGCTTTGTCGATTTGTTCATGGGCATCCTCCAGGTTTTTCAAGACTGCCTAAAATACTCGTGAATTAACAGAAGTTACTTGCATTCGGACCATTAATCGGAAAAGAAACCGCATTATAGAATACACAGACCCGAGAATGACTGAACTAATCTGGTAGCAGGTCACAGTTTGGAAGCAGCGGAGCTCCTGAGTGAAATCAGGCAACTAATGGTGTGGTGCAAGATCCGGTTACTCCCATCGTGTTGGGACATGTCGGACTCCGTCAAGATGGGACCTAACGGAGGATAACGTCGAAGTAACGTTTTAAGTTGGGGTTACTGTACGATACGTTTCAAACGACGGGATATATCGGAAAAATGGGTTATAGTACATGATATATTTGCTAATTTAGCCATTATATTTTAACGGCGTTAGAGCCACGTGTGCGACACATCAAACTCCATCAAGATGGGACCTAACGGAGGATAACGTCTAAGTAACGTCTTAAGTTAGGATTACTGTACGATACGTTTCAAACGACGGGATAGATCGGAAAAATGGGGTATAGTACATGATATATTTGCTAATTTGGCCTAGAACTAATGGTTTTTAGGTGTCTTACATTGTTCTGTCCCAACTTGCCGCGTGTTCTTTTAATGGAAAACCTTGTCAGACAATCTTTTCTCACCCTATTTAAACTTCGTTGGCCATGCAAATATTTAGGACATACAACCAACGACTAAAAGATGGCTTCCATCTTATGTCCTAAGTTAGCGTTGCTAGCAGCCATTTGCGCGGTCCTCGTCGCTCTGCCTTCCCGTGTCCTCGCCACCTTCCCGTTCTACTTTCAGTTGCCGTTGCCCAGTGGGACTGCCGGCAGCGTGGATATCGTATTCAACTTCCAGAACGATGGCCCCTTTACAGGCATTTCCGATGGGACCGTCGTCGTGTTCAATCCCTTCTTGTTTGGGTTCGTCCAGTTTGCGACCGTTGTGCCGAACAGGTTTTGCCTCTTTTCGTGTCGTTTCCGTCCTATTGGCTGTGTTCGTGAATGTGATCCGATGCCGGTGATATGTGATATGTCTTCGACTGATCTCAGGGACCAGACGCTGTGCAACGGGAAAAACGACCCGGCCTTGTACATCCTGTGTGGGAGGCCGTTGAGCCTCGGGTTCAACCTATCAGATTACCTGTATATCGGAGACGCAAACCTCGGCCTCTTCGTAGTCGGCCCTAATGGTGGGCTCGCCACTCCACTCATTAGCACAGTCGACGGGTTGCCGATCGGGTCCTTATTCGGGCTGGACGTCGATCCTAATAATGGACTCGTCTACTTCACCAGCTTCAGCCAATTATTTCGATTGAAGTAAGTCTTTCCAGGACGCGGTCTTAGGAATTTTTATTAAGGCGATGATATCCTGCCGTCTCATTCCCTCTCTAATGAAATTCAATGCAGCAACTTCTCTCTAGCCAACGGGAGCGGTGACCGCACCGGCCGTCTGATAAGATACGATCCTGCGACTGGCATAGCCACTACTCTCCTGAGAAACCTAGCCGGCCCATCCGGCGTTGCGGTGTGCGCGGACAGCTCCTGCATCATCTACGTCGAGAAACTGTCCAACACCGTAAGCAAGCTATACCTGACCGGACCAAATGCGGGAACCGTCACAGTCCTCCTGACCAACGTGATTAACCCCGACATCATCAACAGGAGCCCTTCCGTGGGGACGAACTTCTTCCTTTCCGAAAACATACAACCGTTTGTGCAGTACGCGTTGAGGATCGACGTGAATGGGAACATCCTTAAGAACATTTCGATCGACGGGCCTTACAACAGCGTGATGGACGTCACGGGCGTTACCCAGTTTTTTGCACTAGACTTCTACTTCGGATCCCTGACCGCGACCTTCGTCGGCAAAGCGATCTTCTACGCTCTCTAAAGGAAAACATGAGAATGTCCAAACTTTTACATGTAATGAAATGAGAGATGTACTAGTGAAAGAGTTAACAATACATCTTCAATAAAAATTTCTATCCAAAATAGAATACAGCTAATTTGTCTTTTAAGTCTTTATTTTTTTTATTCGTCTTCAATTTAAAAAAAAATCAATCAATTATCTAATATTAAATAAATGAATCCACCACATGACTTCCACCAATAACGTGAAGATGTCGCTAATACGGACCAAATTGAGAACAATTCAAAACTAAAGTACTAGTTTGAAAATTATACAAACATACATGTCCTACATAGAAACCCGCCACACGTGTGCTCCGCACGTGAGTAAAAAACCCCAAAAACCCTGATTCAGAAACCCCCGTTTTCCCAGACCTCTAAAGCCGCAGAAAACCCTAGCCGGCAGTCGGATCGGAACACGACCGATGGGGAGCGACAGCGAGGCGGAGAGGGTGAAGAAGTCGCAGGAGAAGGAGAAGGAGAGGAAGAGTCTGCTAGCGGTGGCTCCGATAGCCAAGCCACTCGCTGGGAAGAAGCTCTGCAAGCACACCTTCAAGCTCGTCCGTAAAGGTCTCTGACCTTTTTCAGGGGTGGCGATTTGTATTCCTATTTATTTTATTTTTGTGAAGTCTGGGATAATCTTTTTGCGGACGAGTTTGTTGTTGTTTTTGTTGTTGTTGATATTTTTTGGTGTTTCTGATCGTTGCAGCTTCCGAGAAGAAGTGCGTGAAGAGGGGAGTCAAGGAGGTTGTTAAGTCTATCCGAAAGGGACAGAAAGGGTCAGATTTTTGTTTTCTCCTTTGTTTTAAGTCATTAGGGCGAATTTGTTTTAGTAGCGAATTTGTCGTTAGTGCTTAGCATTAGTCCTTAATTGAGTCTCGCTTTGAAAACGAGTAATGGATTGTTGCTCTCTGGCGGACACTCTCCCTCTGATTGTAGCATCGACGTGCCTGTTGCCAGTGATTCTTCCCTGGTTCGGCTGTGGGGATGACCATATTCATTATTCATTATGAGAAAGACTATGAGAATGGCCTTGAGTTTGAGTTTTGTTCTGGGCGAACAGCAATTTTTTAAAAGTATTGGTTGTCCATCCTCAGATTTTTGTTTTCTATAGGGTGTTGTATTTTTCTCTTGCACCCATGATGACATTACTACTTTATGTATCATTTCTAGCCTCTTATCTTCTCGTCCCCGTTTATTGTGCAGACTATGCATCATTGCGGGTAATATTTCTCCAATCGACGTCATCACCCATATTCCTATCTTGTGCGAGGAAGCCGATATTCCTTATATATATGTCCCATCAAAGGAGGTATGCTCATGTTCTGTCCTTGATACTTGTCCCGATTAAAGGCAATTCTTATTGGTTGTATTAAGTCCGCCTTTCTATTGCAAAGATTCAGTTATGAGAGCAGCTATTTCCCTCCCAACAATGAGCTTGAAATGGTGTCATGTTTCCGATGTGGAGCAGATGTGACTATTTAAACTCATAAATTGTCCCTACGGAGACTTTAATCCCTCTACCTTCCAATTACTTTGCCCTGATGCAGATGAATGGTAATGGCTTATCTTTTTTTTTCCAGGACCTGGCACATGCAAGCGCTACTAAAAGGCCAACATGCTGCATTCTCGTGCTAAACAAGCCTACTAAAGGTGAATTAAGCCCCGAAGATCAAGAAAAACTCAAGGCTGACTATGATCAAGTCGTAACAGAGATTACAGAACTCACCGCGTCTCTCTACTGAATGATTTGAAGATAAGAAAGGATCTTTAATCAGCTCTGGCAAGTTGGTTTCAGGTTCCCATTTGAAGGATTGATTCAATATGGAGATGCTAAAATATGTAATCTTATGTTTTATTTTTGGTTCAAAGGATGTTTCTTCTCTTTCTGTTAATTGATTAGGTAATGATATCTTCTCTTCCGTGTTGAAGAACCAGAAACTCGATATTAAGCCTCTTGTTACATGTTCCCAAACTCTTCGAAGTGGCGATGTTCAAATGTAACAGTCAATTATGCAGCTGGCTCTATATTTCAAGTTTAGAACTAGACATCCCGTGAAAATACAACATATTTACATAAGCTACAGATATTATTTCATCTCTCTTATGTTGATAATGCCAAACCATGTAACCTTTCAACCTAAAATTAGGAGAGGACATGAGCCGCTTATATATATCAGTACATCGTTTGCAACAGCCTCCAGGAGCAAAAGCTCTCCAAATCCTCTGCAGGGTGAGTTCATCCAGAGAAGGGCTCCCCCCGCTGTGGCTCTTGACGAATTACCTCTGTCCATCTTATTAATAAAGTCAGGGACAAGATTTATGCTCCATGGACGCCGTAGAGTTGAATCACTTCTGACTGGCGAATAGAAACAGACTGAAGCTTCCTAAAGCGAGCATGACAGGAACAGCCACAGCTTCTAGCGGCGTTGTTCTATTATCGATTCTAGCCTGACGGGTCCTCTCACCCCAGTATTCATGCGCAATGTTGCTCAGGCTGTCTAGTTGGTGCATTATTTGCCTTTGTGCCCGTGCAACGACTAGAGTCTGCTCGGATAATGACCCACGCCACAAGGAGAACTAAGAGAAAGACACCCCCCTTTAACATCTGCAAAGAAAGATATGAAAACATACCTCTTCCATCAGCGGCAAGTCTTTAGCTAATTGGGAAGAAGACGTAGAATGTGGCAGCATGGATCCTGTGAAAGATCCATTTCCTAAGCCAGTTATGGAAAGTGACGTGGGTCCTGAACCATTGCAGGCTTCAGGCTGCGGAGCCAAGTTATGTTGGCTACCCGAAATATTCCTCACATTGATCTTTGAAGTGAGCTCTTCCATGCGCGATGTGAACTCATCCATTCTCCCATTCAATGTCGAGATTTGTTCCGAGAGCTGAGTGATGACTCCCTAAATCAACTTGACTTGAGAAGAGCAGTACTATACGAATTCAGGAGAAGACATTGAGTTTTTTATTTTTCTTACTTAAGACTTCTTTCTAGCTTAAAAAGGCAGGATGCATGAGTTTGAACGACAGAGACCCATGTAGAATAAATATCTGCTTAAACACTACTGAATGACGTTCACCTGGTTTGCGATGGCAGGAGGCGATTCTGTGGGCCTTCCATCAAGTCTTCTACTATTAACAGCGAGTCGGGTCAACTTTGACATACTCCTATCTCTTTGGTTGGAGAATGAGTGTGAACCAGCCATGAGGACCAAGTATCAAGTGGTTATATAATCACAAAAAACCACTCCTTAACAGAAATGACAACGATCTGGCCTTCAATTTGAGGGTAAACCTCTTTGATTTCTAAGCCAAATGAATCTAGACCGTACCGGCTCAGATATTTCATCCATCGATCAGCAGAGGCACGTGAAAGTGCCTCTTTGGGGCTAGAGAGTAGATCACGTCTATGCTAAGTTTTGTCTTCAAATCATCCGGTAGTGCCTGCATGGAAACGGAATTTTTAATAGAAAGGGCAGAGGGAACAGGCGAGAAATACGAGACAGCCCTACCATAACATCGTTTATGAGTTGATCTAACTGAATTTGCTCAATGTAAGTCATGGGAACATATGTACCATCCAATCCGATCTGCTCGGCCACATACTTAACATATGTTCGATCTTTACCTTGCACCTTCATTTAGAAAACAGAAATAACTATCATGCCAAAAAATAAAAGTACACAGAGAAAAAGCATCTTATTTTTCCTCTAATAGGCAGATAAAAGGACAAGGGAGCCAATTGACAGCAAAGAATCCACCTGAATAATACTGTCTGTTTAACTGTTCCAACCAATCAGTCTTTATGCAGACCTTGTCATCAGATAAAATGTGGCTGCTACGCTTTAGAATGGAAGCAATGGTGTATCCAAGGGCCATTAGTCCTCCGAGCAATCGGACACTGACTTAAAATGTTATTCTGGAGAAATAATGAACGGACTATCTGTGACCCAAGAAACGATAAATAATCTCATTACCAATATTGTGGCTGTGAGGAGGCCAATGAAGTGGGTACTTGGAGCAGGCGATAGTACTTTCACGGACAACTTATAAGAGATCGTATAACATCATAATTAACCCACCACAAACATCCGGTTGTATTTCCCGTCCCTATTTCTTGCCCGGAGATATGACTGACAAGCTTCTGGATCTTCACCTGGTGGAAGAAGGTATATATCATAGGTTTCTTCCGTGGATTCCTTGAAAGATCCTGGGAAAGCAGCTTTGATTTCCTCCTCAGGTACTTTCTTGGAGGACTACACTTGACAAAAAGAGCTGGATAATATTCAAAGACATCAAAAATTAAATATTCGGGCATCAAATTCAAGTTATATTGTCAAATCTTACTTTTAGTATGTACGTTGGACTCTGAAATCCTGTGAAGGGATTGAACTTGTTAATTATTTTTATCTGTGCAGTCCGGAGATCTGGCTCGATGAACGCCTTGTACATTGGATAAAACTACATTGCAAGAAAGGAACACAAAAAGTAGAAAATCAGATAATCCTTATCTTCGATAATAACCTGTCAAACTAAAGGAAAAGGAAAAAAAACCGTTTCAGATATCTGCTGAATAATCTCTTCAGGCTCCTGACCAGCTCGTTGGATATCCCTCAGAACTCGTTTAACAAGATTGAAGTGTACTCCGCCGGTGACAAAGACACGAAGGTCAAGTAAAGGACGCAATTTTTCGCTCAAGGCATAGATTCCTTCTATAATCACTATGCGAGAACTAGGGACCTCTAATGTCCTATAACAAGAGCAACAAAGCGGAATTACCGAAATCAGTTACAAATAGCTTAAGCAATCAAAAATACCAATGTGCGCAACAAAAGTGCACAACGATATGCCAGGATCTAACAGAGGTATAAGACAGAACCAAGTCAGCAGACTGACCATGGTAGTTCCAAAATGGCAGTACTACGATCAGACACCATTATCTGCAACATTAAGTTTTCGCGCAACCAAAGTTATGCAGTACTAACCGGCCCTTCTACCGTAACAGGTATTGACACGCCAAAGGGAGAATCCCATCACAAAAACCACAAACGCAATCATGTGTCTCTAACAGGTATTGGCACGCCAAACGCAGCATTTGTCTCTAACGATCAGCCTGCAGCACTGGTAACTCCATCACCGATCCTTCCACCACGAACACCAGACGGCAGTGCGGTTATCGACATCGGCATCCTCCTTGTACTTGTGCTACCTAATTTTTATTTCTTCAACTTCCTCTACTTCACTCTTTATTAAGTTTTCACCTTGCATTAAATATGAAATGAATGCTTGATTTGGCATGAGAGCCCCACAAATATAAATATAGTACGAATGTCAAAACTACTCCCGATTGCCTAACAAAAAACCATGTAATTTGCATAATTCGTCCATAATAATTTTCTTTTCTTTTAAATAATGAATTTGATGTATAAAATAGTAGTTTTTTTACGAAATACAATTTCAATTATCAAACTCACTGTACAAGCTGGTAAAAAAATAGGTGTCCGCGTGGCGGACTTGAGTTTAGAGAATCCAAGGAGGGGAAAATAACAGATATCGGCAAGCCCTTGTAAGAAAATAGAGATCACAACTCCGCGGTTGAAGGAATCGGAATTGAGAGTGCTGAGGCTGGGGAAGGAATTTTACGCTACACCCAGATCCCCTTTTCGTTCCCCCCATGCCAATTGGACCGAAAAGGAGCGACCTTTGATCCAAAGAACAAGGAGAAGAGGGAGGGGGTTGATTTCCGAACATGGGTTGTAGTTTTTCCGGGCTGAATGCGTTGTACGACGCCGTGAACGGGGGTGGGGATGTTTGGATCAACGAGAACAGATTTAGGATCGTGAGGCAGTTAGGGGAAGGCGGATTTGCTTACGTTTACCTTGTTAAGGAACTGGGGAATGATTCCTCGAGTTCTGATGATTCAAGAGGCGGTGACCTTGCTAGCAAGGTCAAGGACAAGTCCCATTTGTCAGGTCCGTTTCATCTTCTTGGGATCCCATTTGGGATTGATTTGATCTTGCTCTTTTCGGGTTTACCTCATAATTTGGTTCTTTGGTTGTGTTTGATTTGGTGGGTTGGAGGGGGGGGGGGATGCTTAGTGAAATTGAAGGATTGACATTTTTCCTTGTTTATGATCCGTTGCTGTCAATGCTATAGAATTTTTTATTGGATCGATTGCGATGCACTGTGAATTAGCTGGGCCAAACCGGATCGCAGAATTCTTTTACAGTTGAGAGAAAATCTGATGTCGTGGATGCAACACGTTTCTGCCTGTTACCCCGTTCGATCAGGATCTCCTTTAGTTGTTAATTATTTCCGGTGTAAGTTTTTCTGAGCTTGGGTTTATTCACGATCCTGAGTTGACCCATCTGGGAATTGTGCATTGTCTAGTTTAAAATTTGAAAAGAAACAGAAAATCTTATGACCTGGTGATCTAAACGCTATGGTTTTGATTATTGACGAGCGATGGCATATGATTTTCACATAGATGAAGGGACTTATGCAATGAAGAAAGTGCTGATTCAGAATTCTGAACAGTTAGAACTGGTGAGAGAGGAAATTCGCGTCTCGTCTCTGTTCAGTCACCCCAATTTGCTTCCCCTTCTGGATCACGCCATCATTTCTGTTAAGGTATGACTTTTTTCGTATACATAACTCTTCTGGTTTACTCGGTAGTTGTGCCATTTGAAAACTCGTGTTTGGCCATCTGATCTGCTCTATGAAGAGAGAGCATATATGTATTGTGTACGTCATCTTACTCGTACAAGCATTTCCAAAGATGCTGTTTCCATAGCTTGTATTATGACCAACAGGTTCCAAATGAGTAACTTTCCAATGTGCTCATGTGCATTGTTAACAGAATCTCTTCAATGTCCAATCCAATTCAAAACTTTGTGCATTTGCTAAATCTCTGATGTAAACAAACAATTGAATGTTTCCATGTTGGCCAGGCAACACAAGAAGGAAATTGGATGCATGAAGCATATTTGTTATTCCCAGTTCATCTAGATGGAACACTATTTGATCATGCCAACACTATGAAGACCAGAAAAGAGTTCTATTCTACCTTGGACGTACTCCAAATATTTCGGCAGGTAGTGCATCTTATTAGCAGTTGTTGTTGGTTACTATGTCAATATTGAGTTGGTTGATGATTGATATGCACCCTCTTTGCAGATTTGTGCTGGGCTCAAGCATATGCACGACTTGTATCCACCTTATGCTCATAATGATGTTAAACCTGGTAATATCCTATTAACAAACCGGAAAGGACATTATCCCTTGGCAATATTGATGGATTTTGGAAGTGCTCGACCTTCTAGGAGAGAAATTCGCTCCCGTACTGAGGCACTGCAGTTGCAGGTATCCATCATTCTCTCTTCTCCTTTTATTTGGTGAAGATTACAAGTTGGGAAAAAATGTCGGATGTGGATCTTACCATGCCTGTCAACAACACTGTAAATAATGAAAGGAAGTGCATTCTTGTTTGTGGATGTTATTGCTGCTGTTTTTTTTGCTCGTGAAGGTATTATTCATTTTATTTTCCCGCACAGGAGTGGGCATCGGAGCATTGTTCAGCACCTTATCGAGCCCCGGAGTTTTGGGATTGCCCAAGTCAGGCGGACATCGACGAGAGAACTGATATATGGTCTGCGGGTTGCACATTATATGCAATAATGTAAGAATCTTTTTGCCCTCCATTGTTTACCGCCTCCTTATCTCAAGTGGTATCATATGAAAAGTTTGTGCAATAGGTATGGTGTCTCACCGTTCGAGTATGCGCTCGGAGAATCAGGAGGAAGCCTACAATTAGCCATAATGAATGCTCAAATAAAATGGCCGGCAGGACCGAACCCGCCGTACCCGGATGCCCTCCACCAGTTCATAACCTGGATGCTTCAGCCCCAACACACGATACGTCCACGGATCGACGACGTGATCATTCACGTGGACAAGTTGGTCTCAAAGTTTCCTAGTTGAGGCTAGACGCTGCTCGACATATGTTTTTTTGCCCGCACACATCGTATGTACGCTGAGATTTCAGATATAACTGTTACCGGAGAGATTACTCCCTTTGAAAATGGGCTTTTTAAAAATCGAGATAATATTTATTTTTGTGAGTGGGTGTAATAAAACGCCGATACTAATAACAACAAAGGTAGGGGGTTCTCTTCCTACCCCTCTTTTTCTTATTTATTTAGGACAGCAACTTTTGAAGGCATTATTCTGCAGTGGGCAATTACAGTGGAAGCCATGATAAGGTTTTTTGAGGATCCAAATGTGAGGAATGCCCCTGTGAAGCAACCAGTTGAAGACGTGGATTGAACACAACCCATGTTGTCTTTGTCCTCTTGAGTCTCCCTCATCATCATCCCCTTCGCACCCTCTAACCCGACTCCAAGAACATTCTCCAAACCTCCGGCCTCAGTCAGTACGAGGATGTCCAAGAAGCTAATCCTCCTCCACACCCCTCCTCGCCTCATGCCCGCCACCCTCTGCCCCTCCTCCTCATTTTCTCAATCCCTGATTTCCTTCTCAAGAACCCGACTTTCACCATTCCCCCACCCTCCCCGCCCCTACCCACTTCAAATCCAATGCAAAGCCTTCTCCTTTTCATGTACGAGGACCTTCCTCCCCGTTGTGGGCCTTGTCGTGGCCGGTCCGAGGGCCGCGTGGTTCGCCTCAAGGGCTTTCGACGACTCGGGATCCGTCGAGAAGGAGGAGTCCACCCTTGCGGGAGAGAAGGAAGAGGATAGGAAGGTGGCCGAGGAGTTCCCGACTGGGGAGTTCGAGTTCCGGGAGTTTGGTCCGTGGAGGAAGCTCGGGGTTAAGGTTAAGATGTTGGTGGCGTTCCCCTGGGAGCGTGTCAAGAAGGGCAGCGTCCTTACCATGAAGTTGCGCGGACAGGTTTGTTTCTGGTTCCTGTTTCTTTTGGGATTTTGGTTTGGAATCATGTTTAGCTCATGTGTGGTGCGGATGGATCATTTGCATTACAAGGGTTTTTTTCCGGACTTGGCTTGGATGCAAGTATCAAGCCACTTTTTGGCAGATTACTCGATTGGATTCGAGAATGCTTGCTAAACTTAAATATAGCTTGACTAAGTTCTGTCACAGATTAGTTTTTTGTTTGTTAGACCGTCATGAGCATTCCTTGTCATTGCAACCGTGACCCTGAAATAAGCTTAAGATTTTGTGGGAATTCCAGTTAATGGCAGTTGGCAGTGCTGTATTGTTTGCATGGATTCATCGGTTTGATTTGTGTCATATGGAGTTTGTTTTGTGTATTGTTTAATTGTTGAAAGTTTACTTTGTTCGTAGTTGAAGCTCTTGCTCTTTGTCTGTTTTTATTGTTCAGATATCTGATCAGTTAAAGAGCCGTTTCTCTTCAGGACTCTCTCTTCCTCAGATATGTGAGAACTTGATAAAGGCGGCATATGATCCTCGTATATCCGGCTTGTACCTTCACATTGATTCCTTGAACTGTGGTTGGGGTAAAGTTGAGGAAATTCGACGACATATATTGAACTTCAAAAAGTCTGGTAATGAAAGCAGACATTTTCGGCATTAAAAATATTATTGTAGGTCTTCCCTCTATCGTCTCTTTTCGTGCTGAATGTATTCTTATAGTGTAGGTAAATTCATTGTGGGATATGTCCCGACATGTAGAGAGAAGGAATACTACCTGGCTTCTGCCTGTGAAGAGCTATACGCACCACCAAGTGCTTATTTCTCTTTGTATGGGTTGACAGTTCAAGCTTCATTTCTTCGAGGTTAATGACCCTCAAACTTCCTGTACAATTTCAATGTAGTTGTTTTGGTAGTTTTCTGCATCAAATCAAAAGTCCTCGGTTGTTAACGAGAAAGACACACATACAAATACTATTTGGTACAGGTACTTTTGAGAAGCTTGGAATTGAACCACAAGTTGAGAGGATTGGCAAGTATAAATCTGCTGGAGATCAGCTTGCTCGCAAAACCATGTCCGAGGAGAATTGTGAGATGCTAACTGCGATACTTGACACCATCTATGGGACTTGGATAGATGAGGTTTCTACCACAAAAGGTGCTTTTTGTTGCTTTTGTTGAAGAATTTTGAATGATACAGGAAATATGCCTGAAAGCCCTTTAATCTTTTAGGGAAGAAGAGAGAAGAAATTGAGAATTTCGTCAACGAGGGTGTATTTCAAGTGGAACGTCTGAAAGAAGAAGGTTGGATAACCAACATTTGCTATGATGATGAGGTAATTGAATAAAAGGAAATGAGTAGCTTAATCGACCGAGAAACACCTCTTGTCTCGTCCTTATTACTCTTGTTCTTCTTTTGGATCCCTCCTGCAGGTCTTGACAATGTTAAAAGAAAAGGTTGGAGTGCAGAAAGATAAGAATCTTCCAATGGTTGATTACAGGTAGGGAGCATCAATGTTCTTTAGATTGGACTTTTGACTTCCCCTTCCACCAATGCATGACCCAAAAGGCTTTGGTTGGTAAATGCAGGAGATACTCTAGAGTTAGAAATTGGACTATTGGTTTGTCTGGTGGTAAAGACCTTGTAGCTGTAATAAGAGCATCTGGTTCAATAAGTCGTGTGAAGAGCTCGCTAAATGTATCTGGATCCGGTGTCGTCGCTGAGCAACTCATTGAAAAGATACGAATGGTGAGAGGTAACTGATCATGCTCTCCATGGTCTCATAGGGGGAAGCATCTAAAGTTTTTCGTGCAGTTTTGATGGCATTCTTAGAGAAACGGAGATTCTGCCATGTTAGAAACCTTTAATGGGCAGTAATTTAGTTTCTAAAATCTGAGCCTCATTTTATTTCTGACTGTTTTTAATTTACTTTTTTTTTTCTTTTGCCTCTGCTCTTCAGAGTCCAAAAAATTCAAAGCTGCTATCCTGCGAATTGATAGCCCTGGTGGCGATGCTCTAGCCTCTGATTTGTAAGTGTTGCTGTCAATCAAGACGTTCTAGTTACTGACTTTTATCGTAAGTGAAATGATTTTTTTTATGCACATAATAACACAGAATGTGGAGGGAACTAAGGCTTTTGGCCGAGTCAAAACCAGTTGTGACATCAATGGCTGATGTTGCTGCAAGTGGAGGATATTACATGGCGATGGGAACAGGGGCTATAGTTGCTGAAAGTCTCACCCTGACTGGCTCCATTGGAGTTGTCACTGGTAATTTGTGATTAAGAAATAGTCATTTACCACTGGTATATCAAATTTCCCCGCTCCATTGCGTACACATGGGATTTTAATCTCTCCGGGTGACTGGATAATCAATCCCGAAACTCATTTTGTCTGGACTAATATAATCGGGTGACTTTGTCTACCGGCCGTAGTTCGCTGTATGTTCACCGGGGGCAGAGGTTTCATTACATCAGTTACCGTTGATCTGCGTGGATTTTGTGCAGGAAAGTTCAACCTGGGAAACCTCTACCAGAAAATTGGATTCAATAAGGAGATCATATCAAGGGGAAGGTTCTCAGAGCTTCTTGCTGCAGAACAACGACCTTTTAGGTAAGTCGCCTGTTTACCTATCGTTTGATGGGCACGAGTTATGCTTTTGTGTGCCTATTGTTTGAAATATCATCTTCCTTTAGGCCAGATGAGGCCGATCTTTTCTCTAAGATGGCTCAGAATGCTTACAAGATGTTTCGTGACAAGGCGGCGTTTTCAAGAGGAATGCCGGTACGGTACCCTCGGTATATCTCCATAATCTCAAAATATTACTGGCAGCTAACCAAAATAACTTTTAATTCTGTTGTCGGCAGGTCGAGAAAATGGAGGAGGTTGCGCAAGGGAGGGTCTGGACTGGGAAAGACGCAGCCTCAAGAGGCCTGGTTGATGCCATAGGGGGATTATCTCGAGCTGTTGCCATTGCAAAGCATAAAGCAAAAATACCCGATGATAGACCTGTTAAGTGCTTGTTGAATTTGTCTTTGTGGTAAGTTCGTTATTCCGTTTCCGGTCTACTGAATGATAATTGTTTTCAGGTAACCCTTGTTGAGCTCTCGAGGCCCTCGCCTACACTTCCAGAGATCTTGAGTGGCATCGGGGGATCTATCATTGGGGTTGACACAGCATTGAAGGAGCTACTGCAGGAACTACGATTCTCGGATGGTGTACAGGCTCGGATGGATGGAATACTGTTCCAGAAGCTGGAGGATTCTTCATTCACCAACCCATTACTTACCTTGGTAAGGGATTATTTGAGTTCTCTTTAATTTGTATCTTGTTCTTAAAATATGATTTACATGTCACAAGATCCGATAGAAATTAAGGAAAATATGTTTCCCGACAAGAATTCTATCTATCGGTCTTCTATACAACTGTACCATTTTTTCTACGTATCATGTCCTTAGCAAAGCCAAATGAATCGAGAAACGCCGTAAACCATGATAACGGAGACGTAAATGACCCACCAAGTGCACTGGAGCCATGCCGGGAGAGGAAAGGTCGAAGCCAGGAGGAATTGGGTAACTGCGAAGAAGATGCCGGTGACGTTCAGTGTCCGTGCAACCGTAAGCGACCTTGATCTGAAGTAGATGCCTGCTAATGTGAAGCTAAATGCGAGGATGGATGCTAGAGAGAAGATCTGCAGTGTTGTGGACTGCATACGGCCCTGCGCCGTAGCTATTGCTACTTCTGTGGAAGATGACAAGCAAAACGACAGGATGATCTCTTCAAAACGATGTTCATTCGAGCATGCATCGGCCATTGATGTTCCGGCATCATCCCCCCAGGCCATCTCAGGGTCGATCACCGAAACAGGTGCAGCACGTGAAGGCCAAGGTCGACTCGAGAAGCTTGACGGAACACCGTGAGAGAACCGAACGAGCATGCGGAGAAAGAGGACGGTCGTTGCGTCCACTTGGAGAAGTAACATGGACAACAATGCCATTAATATTGGTCCTAAAAAACTATTAGAAATGGGAATTCTCACTCCTTACCTGCACATGTGGTTTATACAGGAGGCACAAGAACACCCCAAGAAAGAGGGGGGAGATTTCAATCAAAGGTGGGAAGGCAAATTCCAAGACTTCTCTTCCTTTTCATACATGGGAGGTGGAAAATTTTCCTCAAGTTTGTGAGAGACCACTGGAACTTGGACCTGAGACTTATCACTTAATATTGACTTGCCCTCAACCTGACTAAGCAAAAGGGCTCTCAACCTTATCCATGAACTATTCCCGTCCCTTTTAAACTTCAAAAAAAGTTCGGTTGATATGGGGCCGATAGCCCGTGTATTTCATTGCTGCATTTTGAACCCCAAGCAACTATGTCGTGGCACCGGGACTTGTACCTTGGAGACGATTTACCATGAGCAACTGTTGAAAAGCTGACCATTCTTCATGACAAATTCGAATGCACAGATCAGAGCTGCCGATTTGTGAGGAGAATACACGTCTTGGAAGGCAGGAGCCAATCAAAAGGGCAAAATTTGGTCCAGCAGTGGTCCTTATTCAACACGTAGCACTGCTGCAATGACCAGGTATCGCTTCAGCAGAAACTCATGAATGAAATGAATTAAGCTAACTATGATCAAGTGTCCTCGCAGCTGCAGAAGAAAAGATAGAGATGTCCAACACTGCCGTATTCTTGGAGCTACTATGCATCCGCAGCCACGTTCCTCTCCCGATGGCAATTATCGTCCTCTGTAGGCAATTCATGCCGACAGACGGGGCACGTGTTCCGTATCCTCAGCCAGGTAAAAATGCAATCACTGTGGTAGACATGCTCACAAGGCATCTCCATCGCCTCTTCCCCAACAGTTAACCCATCTTTGCAGATAGAGCAAATCCGATCCTCATCCTCAGCACAAACTACCGACTTTGATGCCAAATCATCCATTGCCGACTTCGACGCCGGGAGCAGGCCTAAACCGTTGTCAGGTCGCACAAACAGCCGCTCATGCTCCGCCGAATAAAAATCATCGACCTCGTCCACAAAAACAGGCAGTCCTGCTGTCTCGTCATCCAAAGCAGAATCAAAACCCAATTCATATAGCACCTCCCACTCCAGGTTTCCCAAAGCTTCCAGATCCATGAAATTGACGCCTTCGTCAGTATCATCATCACAATCGGCAATATCAAGCACAAACCCCGGCACATCGCCTCTGTCGTCGTCCTCATCGACGTCAAAAATCATGCTTAGGACTTCCGCCTCGTCGGGGCCTCCCCCGATTTCCTCCCACTCGACGGCGAAATCATCGCCGAAATCTACCAAATCGGGACCATCCGATGCCAACTGAAGCGAATCCCAAAACAACGGAACGCTGGATTCAAAATCATCGTCGTCGCCGGCCTCATCCGCGAAATCGTCGTCAGAGAGGACGCGGAATTCGTAATTCCAGCTGCGTTCATCCGAATCGACGATAAAGTCGTCGTCCCGAAGGAAATCTTCGAAAGCCGGAAACCCTAATTCCATTCCCAATTCTCGATCCGAAAACCCAGCCATCTCCCCCCCCCCCCCCCCCGCTCAGACAAAAGCTGGTCGGGTTTTGAGAGAATGGACGGTTGAGATTCCCTAATGGGAACTGCGGGGGCGAATGGACAGTCAAGATTGGCTGTCGGTGATGGGAGGGGGGGGGGGGGATGAGGAGACCGGTGTCGGGTTAGACGACGACAAGATTCACGTCTTCTTACGACATCGCTTTGTTTTTTTTTTTAAATTATTTGTTTCGCATGGCGATATTTTAAATCCAATTATGTGAATATTTTCTATTTTTATGTCCTCCTAAATGTTAATATTGCTTTATATAGTGACCCTTTAAAAAGAAAAAACAAATGGACTTTTGGGCCATGAAAGATTTAGGGCTTGACTAGGGACTCTAGGCTAAAGCTACACGTAAAACCCTGGCCGCCGACGACCCCCAATAGAAGCCGCGCCCCAACCGCCGCCTTGCCGTCCCTCTCGAGCTCTCGCAGGCCGGACGAGTGGTGGTGCTCTGCTTCAGATTCATTT
Source organism: Melastoma dodecandrum (assembly GCA_029817715.1). Taxonomy (NCBI): domain Eukaryota; kingdom Viridiplantae; phylum Streptophyta; class Magnoliopsida; order Myrtales; family Melastomataceae; genus Melastoma; species Melastoma dodecandrum. The sequence continues at coordinate 1,286,045 of JARUPY010000057.1, read as the reverse complement.
GACGGCTTTGTTTGATCTTTAGGTAAGTTTACGGGCCTCAAGATGTGATTTTTTTTTCTGATTGATTAGGTTTTCTGTGAAGGGATCGAGCGGTGTTTTTTTTGTGTGTTCCCGACTGACAGTGTTTTTTTTTTTTAGTTTAAGCTAGAAAGGGAGATGGCGGACGCTGAGTCCCATGAAGTGATGCACGGAGGTTTTGTGTCCGCTTTGGACCTTCCTGACGTACCATCTTCGAAACTGCCTCCTCATCTGGAGCTTCAGAGGACTCGAGTTCTCTGTAACTCCGTTGCCCCGGACAATGTGATTTCCTCTTCTGATTTTTTTTTATGCTCTCTTTTTGTTTATAATCTCTGTAAGATGTAGATATTGATGATCTGTTTGGTTGATGATGCTGTGCTTGTAGACCGATACTGTCCAATATTCAGGAGCTTATGCGTCGATGGGTGTTGACAACAGCCTGCGATTGGATGATTTTCAAAATAATTTTAAGGTCAACGTGAATAGGCTTACTGCCGACGAGATGGAGTTTGACATGGTCGGTGCCGATCCTTCTCTTGCAAATGCATTCCGGAGAATCCTTCTGGCTGAGGTTAGTTTGTTGATTACTTATCTAAATATAGGCAGTGACTTTTTGTTATTGTTTATGTATATGCAGCTATTTGGAATAGAACGTATGAAACTCTTCTCCGTTCCTTGTATTTGCAGCTTCCAACTATGGCTATTGAGAAGGTATTCATTGCAAATAACACATCTGTAATCCAAGACGAGGTCCTTGCCCATCGATTGGGTCTTGTCCCCATAATTGTTGACCCAAGGCATTTTGATTATTTATCAGGTCTGGCATTACTTAAAAATTCTCCTCAATTGGTGAACTGTAAAGACAGGAGAGATGTGCATATCTGCTGTAGTAACTTCCGCATTGCTCACCTTTTGGTTTGGTTGCAGAGAATGATAGACCAAATGAGAAGAACACTATTGTATTTAAGCTCCATGTTAGATGTAAAAAAGGAGACCCCCGACGCACCGGTGAGTCTTTCTATAAAGCATTAACCTGGGATGCGAAAAAAGAGACCGGTTTCTTCCCGATTTCTAACTCATGACCGTGTTGTGGTGATCTATAGTGAAATCTGATGAGTTGAGGTGGTTGCCCAAGGGGAGTGAGTTTCTCAAGGAATCTGGTACTTCTGCTTCAAACACAAAAGCCGAAACATATACCTCATTCAACTTAAGCCAAGACTCTATGCCAGAATTTTTGGATAACTCAATTGGTGTGTCCCCTGGCATAATTGTTGCTAAGTTAGCCCCTGGTCAGGTATATACTTACATCCGTGAACGTGGAGCATTTTGAATGACACTTGAAATTGCTCTTTTGATAATTTTCAAACTTTGATATGGTACGGTTCTGGAATTAGGAAATTGAACTCGAAGCTCATGCTGTGAAAGGCATTGGAAAAACTCATGCAAAGTGGTCTCCTGTCGCCACATGCTGGTATCGGATGCTTCCAGAGGCATGTATCGCCATCGCACATTTCGATTTAACGGTATAGAGAACATGAGCAAACATGTTAAAGGAATAGTTGTGTGTCTCCATAGGTAGTCCTGAATGAAGACATTATGGGGGACATGGCTGAAGAACTAGTAAAAAATTGCCCTGCCAGTGTGTTTGACATTGAAGAGCTTGCCAATGGTGAGTCACATACTCCTTCCATTCTTTATCAAATAGGGAACCAGGTGTTTTCTCGAGACATGTCAAATTCTGTTTAAGCTTAAGCGGATAGTCCATATATCACCAATTGTTATTTTTTTTGCTTGAAATGGTGATATGTACATGCACCTTTACAAATAGTTGTCGATACTCTCTCGGCATTCAATCAGAATGTTTCAAATTTTGTGGGCTGTAAATGTAACTCCTATTTTGGTGGTGCAAAGCGTTTTTCTTTTTCTCTATTACCTGTGAGCTATCAAATGACTTCAATCTTGCCATCGTTGTTGTTCAGGTAAGAAAAGGGCAACTGTTGCTCGGCCACGGGCCTGCACGCTTTGCAGGGAGTGTGTTAGGGATGACGAGTGGGAGAGACGGATATCTTTGCGCCGCGTGAAGGACCATTTCATATGTAAGTTATCATTAGTCTTTCTCATTCTTTCAAGGGTAAATACAACATGAAATCCAAAAGATAAAAATGGAGATGATTCGGAGGCTGCACTGAGCTAACTCCTTTCTTGGTCTTCCAGTCACTATTGAATCGGTCGGTGCATTGCCACCAGAAGTTCTGTTCACCGAAGCCGTGAAGATCCTGGAAGACAAGTGTGAGCGTGTGATAAGCGATCTCTCATAACCAACCCGAGGATTGAACGGTGAGAAATTTTGACGTTTATGTCCTGACAGACTAGTTGATCGAGTCGCTGCTTTGGGTTTGGTTTCTTATCAGCAGAAATCAAAGTCGTAGGTTGATTTGTGTCTAAATTAATCTCATAACTAGGCCGTGTACACCATTTTGGTGGTGAATTTCTGAATCTGTATTTAGGAACGTTTGCTTTGGAATATATTGAGTTGTTAATTGTGTTTGAGAGCCTAAAAGTGATGGGTCCTTTTCCATGCGCTCCTTATGCATGAAGATAATCAATCGGTCGTTAGACATGTTCGGGAAAGATGTCTTTCCCCGTCTCATGCATACATGTTATCAAGATGACCGATTGGTCTAAGGTGCCATTGATTCTATCCCAGGTCTGAGGAGGGGGGTGGGGATTCGTACAAAAACCTCTTGTGTCCTAAATGGGTGCTCTAACTAGCTTAGCTAAGAGTCAAAGCTCGTTTAAGCTTGCACAGTTTGAAGAAAAAACTTCAAGCTCGAGCTCGAGCTCGTTTTACGTCAAGCAGAACACTGAGCTTTCCTTTTTATGTTCTGACCATTTACGCCCCTGCCAATCTCAAGCTGAACTCCTGCATAAGGAATTAAAGTCTCCGAACGAAGGATACAGTAAGTATTGGAGAAGTATGGAATTTTTTTTTAAAGCACTCAGAGGGTGTAAATATTCTTTAAGCACGGTGTTCTCCTGGATGCAAGCAGTTCTTATTCTTTCTGGATTCTTTGACTTCGTCTGTGGCAGCTCGATTCTTCGGCTTTGTCATTACTTGATTCTTGCTCGACAGATATGCAGGAGGACACTACAAGCTTAGGAAGAATACTTTTAATCCATTTATTTTATCCGCTTGAATGTGCTGCTGCTAGCTAGTTGTATCATTAGATGGTTTTTGCTGCTTCCATTGTCGGATCTCCTTTTCACATTCACAGTGATTTGCTTTTCCCTAATGCAATACTATTAGAATCAAATAACAACACCTCACACTACAACTCAAAAAGTTCCAAACATGCATGTATAAATCAGACACTGACATGTACTACGACCGAGACTCCATTGTCCGTCGTCGGTTCATTCGATTATAAGACGGTTCTTGCACAACTCGAGGACCTTTTTATATATATACATATAAGGGGGACACCAATCTTTGTCGGTTTTTATTTTTTTTAAATAATAGTAGGGCGGCACCAAAGATATATAGCACTGACTTCACTTCACCAAATAAACAATGCTAATAATAAGAGTGCTTTCGGCGGATAACGTTTTTTATTTAAATAATTTCCCCCATTTCATGCTATGACGCACCGACGACATTTAGGGGGGGGGGAGGGGACCATCCTCATACTCTCTAATTCTAAATAATTTAATTCCCCTCCCCGAACTGCTCACGCGGCCAATTTATTAAATTACGGACCGAAACCACGACCTTTCTTGTGGCTTCAACATCCGTACCTTAACCAAATGAAATTCTGAGTCCCGGTGGATAATCCAATAGTAAGAGATCATCATGGTACGTAGCTTTTGAAAATGAATTAAAAAAAGACACCCCGACAGGATAACCTCGATGATTATTTATTATTTGTAAGTTATTTATAGTTTGAAAAGACTTTGATACACACTGCACACGAAGAAAGTGACAGACTTTTTGGACGTGAATGAAAAACATCTCCGATGACCATACTGAAATTTTGAAAAGGAAAAGTTAAGATTGAAGAAAATCGAACGGACCACTTGATCCCATTGGATTGAAAGGACGAGGATGGCATCATGCGGGGGAGGGAGAGAGAGATTTTTGTACGGAAATACAATTAGTTTTAAAAAAAATTTACGAAATACGGTCACAGTTTCGTAAAATACGGTTTTACCGTCGATGGGGCGCGTTTTACAAAGAGGGCGGGCTTCGAAAACGCGCCCTCCGGATCCCCAGTGATGGGCGGGTTTTGGAAACCCGCCTCTCACTGGGAACCATTTCGTGTGGAAAAATGCTGGAAAATGCTAAGTATACAAGGGGCGTGGTTTCAAAACGCGCTCCTTGAAGAGGCCATTCCCCCCACGGCCCCCTCTGTCCCCCCGTCTGCCCCTTGTAAGGGGGAACAGGGGGGGACGGGAGGGAAGTGGCCTAAGGTTTAGGGGGGGACAGGGGGGACTAAGGGGAAGTGCCCTTACAATGAAGGGGGGACGGGGGGGCACGGGGGGGACAGGGGGGGAGTGACCCGCCCCCATCAGTTGTCCAAAACGATAAGGGGGGACGGGGCGGACGGGGGGGGGGGGGGACGGGGGGGACAGGGGGCCGTGGGGGGAACGGCCTCTTCAAGGGACACGTTTTGAAACCGCGCCCCTTGTATACTTAGCATTTTCCAGCATTTTTCCACACGAAATGGTTCCCAGTGAGGGACGGGTTTTGGAAACCCGCCCCTCACTGGGTATCCGGAGGGCGCGTTTTTGAAGCACGCCCTCTTTGTAATCCAAGGGGCGCGTTTTCAGAACGCGCCCCATCGACGGTAAAACCGTATTTTACGAAACTGGGACCGTATTTCGCAAATTTTTTTTAAAATTAACCGTATTTCCGTACAAATTCGGGAGAGAGAGTGTGAGTGAATATCAATCAATGTTTGGTGGTAAGGGATAGATAGACGATGGAAATCTAAAACAAAGAGAGTTGCCTAAATGTGGCAAATGCGGTGTGTGTACCCCCATTCAATCCCTCCCTACTGTACTGTAATTATTACAAACCAAATTTGAGAAATATTCCACGTGGTGTTGTTTCTTTAACTACTCAAACAAAATTCGATATTTCAAATGCCGAGTTGTTTAATACGCTGGCTTGTATACGGTTAATCTCCGGTGACGTATCCGACTCGCGGCTGCCGCATGAAGCAAGGGCAGACCCTAAATAGACGAAAGAATAGCTCGTATTTAATGCCGTGTGAAATATTGCCGATTGATGAACCCCCCCCGGCTCGACCTCCCCGATTCTTATCCCTACACGTATATGTATACATCTTCCTTTTCCTTACTATACATAATAAACAACGTCAGATTCGGGCGAAAATATTTTGGCCCACAAATTCGAAAAGAGGAAGAAAAATCTAGGGGGAATCATAATGTCGATCAGAAATTTCCGTGGACAATGACATATGGGATGGATTGATATGACGATGCCCCTGATCATGTGATTCCTGAACAGTTTAACCCCCCTGGATCGAAGATTGGGATGGAAATTCTTTTCAATTTTATTTTATGCGGGGCTTACTAATTTAAATGATGTGTAAATATGGTGATGCGGACATGTACCCGAATCGTGTACCCAGAAATGGACATATTATTATTGTTTGGTCTGTCATTACTATTGATGATATGATGGGATCGCCCTCTTGCTTTCGTTTGTGACCCACCCACCCCACTCCCATGTGCAGCCCTCGAGATTGCACTCCACAGACGTATCTATATTACCAAATCGACCAACATCTTTATCATGGTAACATTGTTACGTGCTCGTAAGTAAGAACAATGTTTCTCTTCAACCGTCATCGTAGTAACAGCGAGGACCGCCCCCGGGATAAACCTTGTTCTGGGAACGCGACCGTGACGTAACAAGCTCGATCGTAGCGAGGATGCCGTCGAGATGATGGCAAGAAGGAAAATCGGGTCGAGCTCGATCGAGTCTTCTAAGTGTTATTATATATTTGTCGTTCCATAGTCTGGACTTAGGTTAATCTTACCTTTGAAGATTCATTTTGATATTTTGAAGTGACAAGATGTGGGGGACATCGTTATAACTCGAGGCATTGTCTGTGTCCTCCTCCATGTATTATTATTGATTTTGAAAAGCGTCGTGGATGGAGACTAGGAACGAGATTTTGATGGGACTCAAATTTACCTCATGCCAAGGCAAAAGGACAGTTGTTTCTATTCGTCCTCGTTCCTTGCTATCCCTCCAAAACTAGGAAACCTCACACGATTTTGTCCGTCCATCATCCACCACACACACACCCCCATCAAAAATCTTATCACCCCCTCCCACCACGCGCACACACACACACACGCAACTGATGTCCCGAACGCACGGTCATTATGTAAATATTACCTAATGTATATCTTACACGAAAATTCAACAATACGGGATAGATTAGTTATATCCTAACGGTTGGGAGATTATAAAATAAAACCGCCACGCGTTGACTTGGGTTGTTAATTAAGGGTGAAATCATTGTCACTGTTGAAGGGTCCACCTTCCAAATGCCCATATCTAAAAAATATGTTCTCTTACACCCAGAGGTAATAAATATCAAGACTGTCCTAAAAGCTTTGATCAATTGAATCTTGAAATTTCAGACAAAAATGAAATTCTCGAACCAAACTTAAGTTTATTTTTAATTTTTATCATTTTGGGAAACCCTGATATTTCCTTAAAAAAAATGAATTATTACGATCCCAACCAAAGACTGAGGAAACGAACGGCCAAAACCGGCTTCTTTCTTCTTCCTTCTTTCTTTCTTTCTTCATTTCTTCAGACCTCCACATAAACTCTCCCCCCGCAGGAAAGAAGTTATGCAAGACATTCACTCCCTGGCGGGCGGTGGCCCCCCTGCCGAACGCCTGTTCGTAGCTGCAGCGGTGACTGGCGACGGGCGTCTCCTCCGCCCTGGCAACCAGGCCCTCAAGTGCCCACGCTGCGACTCCCTCAACACCAAGTTCTGTTACTACAACAATTACAACCTCTCCCAGCCCCGTCACTTCTGCAAGTCCTGCCGCCGTTACTGGACCAAGGGAGGCGTCCTCCGCAACGTCCCCGTCGGCGGTGGCTGCCGCAAGTCCAAGCGATCCTCCTCCAAATCCCAGTCTACCAAGCCTCCTCCTTCGCCTTCCTTCTCCACGGCCAAGTCCCAAGCTCACGACCATGCCGACGCCTCCGTCACTGCCGCTGCAGCGGCGGCCTCCGCAACCCCTGCAGCCACGACGGCAGCGGGCGCCTCCGGTATCCCGACGATATTTCACGAGCTACGGAGCACGACAGCGCCGTCGCTGTACGGGGTGGAGGATATCGCGATGGACAACCAACAGGACGTCGGCTGCGGCGGGGGGAGGGAGGGGGTGATGTCAGAGATGGGGAACTTCCCGAGCCTGATGAGATCGGCGACGACGGGGCCGGGGGGTTTCGGTTACGCGGGAATGATGAGCGAGCAGGAGGAGAGGGGGGAGGTGGTCGACGTGGAGGGATTCGGGACGTTGGATTGGGATGGGGAAAGCAACGGTGGGGATGGAGGAGGGGAGATGGGGATGTTCGAAGTGACGGGAGCTGTGGATCACCATCAGGCTTCTTACTGGAGTCAACAGAATCATCATCAATGGACGACGGCGTCGGCCGACGATGTTTTGGGTGATGATCATCTCCATCTCCATCACCGAGGTGGGATTGATGACCATGGCCTTTTCCTACCTTGAATTTCATATACACATATTATGAAATAATCTCCTAGTTATTTTCTTGTCACTAAACAAAAATATATATATTAGAGATCCTTATATTTTTGGAGGGTTTTTTAACTAAAAATCTAGTTGAAAAAAAAACAATAACTGTTACCACTAGAATTAAATTCTATGACCATTTTTCCTTTTTTGGGTTTCTTATTATTATTATTATTATTTTTTGCCGGATTGTTTTGTGCTGGTGTTATTGGGATCTGATCTGGTGTTATATCATCTGGGTTATCTTTTCTTTTTTCTATATATTATATATAAAAAGAAATTGTTGCCGGTAACAGTTGTACCCAGAAACTCTAATTACTCGAAAATAAATGTCATCAAAATTGTATTCTGAAAGTCTTTGAAGCTAGTTAAGCTAAGCTAAGCTACTAATGTCACTATTAACAAATTTTGAAGTATGTCCACCAGAAAGCATGACTTAATAGATAAATTAAAAAAAAAATATCTTCCTACTGGTGGTGGGAGTTTTGACATCGCACGGAGGGGATGATCCGGATGGCGTGGTCGGCCGGGAGCTGATGCTTTTGTCGGCGCCCCCCCCCCTCCCCCCAACTAACGATGGCAACGCGTCATTGTTGGATCTCTTATTGGGGGAATCTACAGTCTAGTCGTCGATGGCAGGGTCCGCGTCCGCCACGCGTCTGACACGATTGGTCGGGCAGGGTGGGTGGGTGGGGGGGGAAAGGACGGTCGGTTTGTCAATGTATACGAATCCAGCTCGGGATCGAAAGGTTGGCGACCCAAGGAGGCGCGGGTCGCAATCAACGTCCGACTATACATATCTCCGTCGGCAGCGAGCGGGCTTATTAAGGCGATGGTAAGTATTAATCAATGATAATAATCTGGATAGACAGACAATTAGGAACCACAAGATTTGTGCAAATAGAGAAATATCTGGCATAGGGCAGTGGGGTGGGGTGGGGGGGGGGGGGGGTTTGATATTACATCAGACAAAGAGGACGGTTTGGTTCGGCGGTTGTCTCCTTGTCATAACTTGTCCCGCTGATTGGTCCAAAGATTCTTGACATTTGACAAGAGAGGGCATCGTCCGTCCGCCCGTCGGCAACCCATCTCTCATATCGTGATTTCTCCACTTCCTTTTCCTTATCCTTTAACGCGAGAGTACGCTGCGTACGAGGGAGAGAATTCAGAAATTTCTCCTCAACCTGTTCGTTTCTAAGTACGAAGCTGTCCGGATAATGAAATTAATAAAATAAAATAAATAAATAGTAGGATGGATGTCTCCCGTTGTTTTTTTTTTCTCTTACATTTAACCAAAGCAAAAGTACTATTTGTTTAAGGTGACATTAATGGATGGTTGAGATGGGGTGAGGTGAGGTGAAGTGACGGTTCTCTCCCTCGAGTTGTCACCAGACCTAACTTTCTTTCTCTTGTTAATAATCTATGTATATAATGTGTACTTTCTATGGTTCCATTAAGTCGGCCGACAGTGAATAAATAATACGACTTCCCAGTTTCTCTCTCTTTACTGGGGATTGAGGATGCTGTTGTCTTTTCCTTATTACAGATTTACATAGTTGTCCTAGGAAGCGGCTAACGTTACGTGCACGCAACGTTACGTAGTTTACTAAATTTCATCATTCGGTTAGTAAAATTTACTAAATAACAATGACATTTTTTTTAGTAAAATCGTTAGTAATCGGATACTAACGGGGTTAGTAAATTACTAATGAAATTTACTAACCCCGTTAGTATCCGATTACTAACGTTACTAACCCCGTTAGTACCGGCTTACGAACGTTACTAACCCCGTTAGTATCCGATTACTAACGATTTTACGAATGAAGATCGATTTTTTAGTAAAAACGTTAGTAATCGAATACTAATGGGGTTAGTAACGTTCGTAATCCGGTACTAACGGGGTTAGTAACGTTAGTAATCGAATACTAACGGGGTTAGTAAATTTCATTAGTAATTTACTAACCCCGTTAGTATCCGATTGCTAACGATACTAACCCCGTTAGTATCCGATTACTAACGTTACTAACCCCGTTAGTACCAGATTACTAACGTTTTTACTAAAATTGTTAGTAATCAAATACTACGGGGTTAGTAACGTTAGTAATCGGATACTAACGGGGTTAGTAACGTTAGTAATCGAATAGTAACGGGGTTAGTAACGTTAGTAATCGAATACTAACGGGGTTAGTAAATTTCATTAGTAATTTACTAACCCCGTTAGTATTTCCGGTACTAACGGGGTTAGTAACGTTAGTAATCGGATACTAACGGGGTTAGTATCGTTAGTAATCGGATACTAACGGGGTTAGTAAATTTGTAATGAATTTTACTAACCCCGTTAGTATCCGATTACTAACAATTTGTCTAAAAAGTCACTGTTCATGTATAGTAAAAAATTAGTAATTGTATTTGTAAAAGTGCGAAAGTTTTAGTAATCATTTACTAACATTTGGTTAAGATTTAGTAAATTACTGTTCATATTTAGTAAAATTGTTAGTAAATGTCTGCTAGGTTTAGTAACGCGTTACTAAATAGTTTAGTAATTTACTAAACGTATCAGTGAACTCCGAACCTAATTAGTAACCTTTGGCCGATGTGAAATTACGTAAATGCCCCCGTTCGTTTTTACTAAAGGTTTTACTAACCTAGGTACTAACGTTTTGCGTTGGCGGGCGTCGTTGGCATCCGTCGTCCTCCCCGTGCGTGCCTCCCCTCTGACCGTCTCCTCCGACCGCATTCTCTCGGCGTCCCCTCCGAGAAGTTTTCCTCCGACCGTCCCCTCCGAGCACATTCCTTGTCGGCGTTCCCTCCGACCGCATTCCTCTTGGCGGTGCTGCACTCTCGGCGATGCTGCAGTTGCCTCATTCGGAGGAAGCATGAGTAACGTAGTAGGAGATGCGGGTGTCTCGAAGGCGGATGCACCAGCTGTGGTTGTTATGGAGGATGCAGCAGCTATGACACGGTTGTGATTTGTCGGATTTTCCAGTGAAGAATGTTTGCAACTCCTCAATCCGAATACGGCGACGGTTGTTGCTGAGAGGAAGATCCGCCGGTGTGGAAGTTATTCTGCCGGCTGTTGGGGTAAAGTAAAAGTTGTTAGGTTTGATTTCGATGGGAAGTTAATGCCGTAGTGAAGTGTGCTGCCTGCCATATCCCAATGTGTTAGTGAAGTTAGCTGCGAAATTCACAGGTGTGCTGCAGGTGATCTGCAAGTGTTGACACTAAATGCTGCTAAACGAATGATCTGGATCAGCATTGGCTCATCGCAATTTCTATTACCTTTGATTTTTTTGCAGCCTCAAAATGACGAACAAGATGTGTGCATATGTTCGAATGAGTTGGTGGATACATTCAACCTAGGATGCAAGGGTGTCGAGTCGCATTCCACTCTTGAAGAAATGGAATTTGTCTTCAACCAAGAGCACGCAACATTCGGTAAATGTTTTCTTACCTTCATGCATATATTTGCTTGATTTGCAGCCAAGTGTTTGGGAATACTAAATGCAGTATCTTTCCCTTAATTTACGGTATGTGTGTGCAGGTGAGAAGGATATAAATGCCTTCCTCAATATACTTAGGGATATGAATGAAGATCAGTTGATGAATATGTCATTTCGTACTGATGAAGAAGTTGAAGAGTTCATTAAAATGTACGCAACGGCGCATGGATTTTCAATTAGGAAAAGGGATCGTCAGAAAGTGAGAAATGGAAAATGTGTCATGAGAAAGTGAGTTTGCTCAAGGGAAGGTGTATGTTCTGATCAGCTATGTTGACGGCCAATAGTCGGGTGAGGCGTCTATGAGGACATCTTGCAACTGTTTCTTCAAAGGTAGAGTTGACGAGACTGGAGAATGGAAGTTTGTAGCTCTTCAGTTGAAGCACAATCATGAAATGGTGAGTAACGGGCTGTCTTATTTCATGCGAGAAAGGTGGAACATTTCAGACGAAGATATGACATTTATAACCCGAATGCTTGATGTTGGGTTTAGACAGTGTGATATTATGCGGCTACTTGTACACGTATCTGGTGGACATCCGCGTGTTGGTTTCTTAATGAAGGACCTCAATAACAGGAAGCTTAAGGAAGACTCAGTTGGGAGTACTGGCGGTTGTGATTCTGTGCTAGCATATCTTCTTTGTAGGAGAAATAACGACACGGGTATGGCCTTTTACACATTTGTCGAGAAGAATGAAGTGAGTCGCATATATTGGGCGGACAGTACTTCAATAGCTGATTACCAAATTTTTGGTGATGTCGTGGCTTTCGACTCTACTTTTAAGACGAACAAATATGGAATGCAAATGGTCATCATCGTGGGTGTGAATCATCATCATCAGACAACCGTATTTGGGGCTGCCTTGATGGCTTCTGAAACCATTGCTGATTATACTTGGCTATTGCATACTTATACATTGGTCATGGGAGGAAAACACCCGATAAGTGTTGTAACTGACGCCGACAAGGCGATGATTGCTTCCGTGAGAGAAGTGTGGCCAACTGCTAGGCACAGGTTATGCCTTGGCATTTCAGCAGGAACATTACGCGCCGTGTACAGGATGCAGGCATGCGACGACGTATATCCTCTTTCATGTATAACAGTAGACCATCCAAAGAAGTTGAAGAAGAGTGGAATTCTTTAATGACACATACAGGTACGATAAGTCCCAGATGGCTACAACAGATTTATGATTGCAGACATATGTGGTGGCAAACGTATCTTCATGGACATTTTTGGGCGGAGCTTAGAAGCACTCAACGGTGCGAAAGGATGCACCGATATATGAAGGAATATGTGAATGTAAATCATAAGCTTTATGATTTCGTACACAATTTTGAGCGTGCAGTTGAAGATATTCGTCACAAGGAATATGAGGAGGACTTCAAGTCATCTCAGAAATCTTTCAGGTGTATTACCATGCTGCGCCGACTTGAGGAGGATGCGCGTCGCATATATACAATGAAGTCTTTCCGTAAGTTTCAGGCTGAGATACAGAAGGAATCAAAATTTTATGTAGAAGAAGTACTAGACGGAAACATTGCCATGGTGTACACTCTGTTGTGTTATGATGGTGAGCAACGGTGCGTGCAATGTACATCCGCGAAGTCTTCCATCCAACAGAGCTGCAGTTGCTTACATTTTGAGACATTTGATTTTCCATGTTCCCACCTATTCCACGTTGCCAAAATAGAAGGGTTCTTGTCCATACCTAGTCATCTGGTAAAGCAAAGGTGGACAATGGAAGCCAAGAAAATAAGTGATGCTCTATTTTCACACCAGGATAACGGTGTGAACGTTGATGATTTGCGCCAGGGTATATTGATGACATCTTGCAGACGTATGTGCTTCTTGGCAGGAAAATCGGACAACTCATTCCGTAAATTGCGGAAACAAATTGAAAGTTGGACGGCGGAGTTGGAGCTTAGTTGCGGTGATGATGAAGGTAAGAAGACAGATGATGATGACAAAGAGTATGTTTTTACCTCATCCAAAATGTGCAGTGTTTTCGGCAATCCTCGATCTCCTAAACAATATGGTGTCAACAACTTTTGTGATGTCAATCCGCGTAGTGAAGGTACATCGGAGCAGATTTGTAATGATAACTCTGTGTTTGGTGTGTGGAATATGTAATCTTGAAATTCATCCCTTCTCATTGAATCAGTGATGAAAGTATTACATCAATCTGGCATGACATCCCCTGTTTTTACAGAAATTACATCCCCTGCTGGAACCAAAATGCATGCCCCAGGTTATATATAAATGCATGCCTATGGTTACAAGTCATCCCCGGAAGCGGCTTACGTTACGGTTACGTAACGTAACGTTAGCCGCTTCGGAATGTGCCCACATATGAACTACATTTCCACGTAATCTACAAGGATATACGACCTAACAGCTTTGTACAGCGGACCCAAATCAAAAAATTAAGGTGCATCTGCGTTCGCTGAGTAATTGTTAGGCAGCCATGTTGACGGTTCCTGTTGTGGTGCTACTGTCATCCTGGCGTTTCCTCTTGATTGTGGTATTGTCTTTCACCCTTTGATATATAACCTTTCGAATGTCATTTCCAGACCACTTTATCAGGGATATCACCAGCTTTAGCCTATCTGTAACACCTACATTCTAAGGTGTGACAACGCAATGAAGTTAGTTATGCAAGCATATTTAGGTAACAATAGTTATGCAGTATACCACGGAACGAATACAACTATACAAAACAATTCAGGTATTGTGCCTCGAAATGTAAAAATAATTGGACTAAGAACTTACAATATATGTTGCTTCAACATTATAGCCTTTGAAAACGCATTTCAGCCGATCGTCGTCCCAATCTTGACAAAGTGGCAATGACCTGTTCTTCTTTCCTAACATATCGGCAGCCTTGGACACTTTACTAGCATAGAATAACTGCATTATACACAACATGAACGCTTGCTGGTTAAAAGAACAACGAATGATGATGAGTTCATTAACATCAGTGGGCAGAATATATTAACAAAGTCGTATCATACAAATGCTCACCACAAGTATCTGCACGCAACCCCCGATGTATCTTGCTTCATTCTGTTGATATGTCTTAACTTGGGCACACAAGTTATCAAGAACATGAGTTGCCTAATCAAATTTGCAGATTGCATTCACATCGCGGGTTGCAAGCAAGTACTCCTCGTGGATATCGAAGCTCGTTGTTGGGCACAAATAGCAACCTATGATGAAAATGACTACCTCTACTCTCCACAACTCGTCCGGAGCAGTTCTTGATAGCAGACTACTCTCAACAGATTTCAGAGAAATTTTACCTCGTCTTAGGTGTCCCTTTAGCTCTTCTCGTACGGTTTCCATGTGACCGCTAAATGGGACACGAACCTTTGTAGATGGTATGCCAATTAGGTCATGTACATCAGTAGAGAGCAGGGGTTGTTTCACACCATCGATCACCATAACCCTCTTATGTGGATCGAACAGCTTCAAACACAACTTTACTGCACTGTGATTCACCTGCCTACTTGCCAGACGAAGAAGACCATCAAAACCTAACTCTTTTAACGCTGACCTCCTCTCCTCATCGAATGTGTCCAGGACCGACATTAACTTCTTTGGACTACATTGAGTATACAGGTAATCATGTAATAGTAGAACCACAGAATGCAGACTAACATCATTACAATTAATGACAGGCAAAATCAAGAAAACAGGGACAGGGAACACTAACTTACCTGACCAACACGTACTCTTCCAGCCTTTTTCTTTTTCGAACTCTCAGGAGTGTTTGCATTTCCAGCGGCCAATTCAGTATCTCCTTCGACCTCTGCCATAACAGAACGGAAGCGGATTTCAACAGACCACAAATCAAGAAATCCTAACATACCAACACCTTAACACAATGAAACCACAATCTTCAAACATTTACAGAAACTAAATTCCTAATATGCACTCTCCAATCGCAAACGGAAAGAGACGGGTCGACGGTGATGATTAGGGTTTCGGGATACACGTCAACACGGAGACGACAAACACAATGCGCTCTCACCTGACGCCATCACTTCTGCCGGACAGCACGTAAAATGTGTAATCGCGAGTATTACGGTCGAAGGGTCCGGTGGGAACGGACGATCGGAGGGAGGACGACGCAAAGGTGGTTGGGAGGACGACGCAAAGAGGGGCGGGGAGGAATATGCTCGGAGGGGACGGTCGGAGGAAAACTTCTTGGAGGGGACGCCGAGAGAATGCGGTCGGAGGGAACGGTCGGAGGGGAGGCACGCACGAGGAGGCGACAGATGCCAACGACGCCCGCCAACGCAAAACGTTAGTACCTAGGTTAGTAAAACCTTTAGTAAAAACGAACGGGGGCATTTACGTAATTTCACATCGGCCAAAGGTTACTAATTAGGTTCGGAGTTCACTGTTACGTTTAATAAATTACTAAACTATTTAGTAACGCGTTACTAAACCTAGCGGACATTTACTAACAATTTTACTAAATATGAACAGTAATTTACTAAATCTTAACCAAATGTTAGTAAATGATTACTAAAACTTTCGCACTTTTACAAATACAATTACTAATTTTTTACTATACATGAACAGTGACTTTTTAGACAAATTGTTAGTAATCGGATACTAACGGGGTTAGTAAAATTCATTACAAATTTACTAATCCCGTTAGTATCCGATTACTAATGTTACTAACCCCGTTAGTATCGGATTACTAACGTTACTAACCCCGTTAGTATCCGATTACTAACGTTACTAACCCCGTTAGTATTTGATTACTAACAATTTTAGTAAAAACGTTAGTAATCCGGTACTAACGGGGTTAGTAACGTTCGTAATCGGATACTAACGGGGTTAGTAAGTTAGTAAATTACTAATGAAATTTACTAACCCCGTTAGTATCCGATTACTAACGTTACTAACCCCGTTAGTACCGGATTACGAACGTTACTAACCCCGTTAGTATTCGATTACTAACGTTTTTACTAAAAAATCGGTCTTCATTCGTAAAATCGTTAGTAATCGGATACTAACGGGGTTAGTAACGTTCGTAATCCGGTACTAACGGGGTTAGTAACGTTCGTAATCGGATACTAACGGGGTTAGTAAGTTAGTAAATTACTAATGAAATTTACTAACCCCGTTAGTATCCGATTACTAACGATTTTACTAAAAAAAATGTCACTGTTTAGTAAAATTTATTAAAAAATTTAGTAAATTTTACTAACCGAATGATGAAATTTAGTAAACTACAACGTAACGTTAGCCGCTTCCAGTTGTCCCATGATAAATGGCGAGCCGTTAGAACTACAGTTAGCAGCGGTGTTGTGTTAAGTCGATCACTAATCCACCGAATACGAGGAAGTTCGTTCTTTTTTATACTTCTGTCTATCACTACACGTGTTCTTTTCTCCGTACTAAACAAACCTTTTGTAATACAAATCTCTATATAATCATTACTAGAAAGGAAAAATCTCTAAAGCTCAAACCGATCGTAGCAAAAATCTCAAAAGAAACGAGGGAAGGCGGATGATATGACGAAAGAGGGAGCACCGATTTTGCTTTCGTATACAACAATTCGAGTTCAAAAACATTTCCAATAAGTCGAGTTCCATCGACCACAACTCGAGTTCATGACGTCTTCGGCAAGTCGAGTTAAGGAATAAAGACGTATATATATAGACCCAAGCATCAAACTCATGATCTACTACGGTTTTCAAACATTACTCATGAAGTATTTGACGGTTTGAATTAGTCCTTAGTATAAATAAACATGCTCATATTCTTCTTTTAGATGAACCCTCGGACAAATGACCAGACATCTCTGGCATCTTTTATCATACATTTTCCATCCATTTTATGTATCTTGTGCATTGTTCTTCTGGTGTTCGGGACAATGGCTGTAAGTTTGTTTTCCAATTAAAGAAAACAATGTTGTTTCTCGTAGTTGATTTTACTTGTCACGTTGTCGAATGCGAGTAGTTTCGGGTGGTCAGCAGTAGATATAGTGGAATCGACCACGACGGTTGTTCCCGGCAAATTATCCGAGAATAGACTGAAGTGGTACAAGTTATCGTCAATGAGCCGTGGAGAGTTTTTTGACTCACCAGCGTGTTGTCGCAGAGCTGACTTTGTTAGCCAGTCTATGGCTAACTTCACATAGAAAAAGGCAGTGTTGGCTCTTCGGCAGCGATTCTGCCGTCAACTGTGCCAGCACAGCTCTCTGAACTATGGCTGCAATGTAAAGCTTCATCATATGTATATCCTGGTTGCAATATCGTAATGTAAATCCCGCGTCTTGAAAATTAAGGATGAGCGATGATCGTCGTTGCAGGCCGCCCGCCCTCTAACGCGATAGCTTCCCCTTTTTATCCTATCACCATTTTCCATCAGGAGAGGGAAACATTGGGTGCATCACATCCATTAGCCTTAGACCCCGATTAGCATCTAAAAATTTCTCGATTCAGTTCATAACTTGTTCAGTTAAACAAGTTGCGATGGTCCCATCACCGTGCCAAACCTGGAAGCAGAACATTGGGATGACCCAATAATTCATCCAACATTCATGAACACTGATCTCACCTTGTGAATGCTTCGATTCTGGATCATCACCCCCACACCTGCCCAACAATCAAGAACAACCGAGCCAGTCCACATATCTACTGCCCTCCCTTGGACTCAATTCACCCCCAATTTCGATCGTTCAATCAAGTGTCGGGTGACGAGGAAGTAGGAAAACAGAACAAGTTTATCATTTATTACATCGGGGGAAGAAGTCGTAAGAAAATATTACTTGGGGGAACTCCAATGTGTGTCTCTTTGACTCAAAATTTAAAGATAAACAATCATACCTAATAATTTCATAAATATTTCATGACAGCATGGTGATTTGATCGATCCAGGGAGGCGTGCTCTTATGTCATGAGAGAGCTTTAATTTAACAACGACGACAACAATAACAATGTATACCTCCTCATGCGTATATGTATGGATCCATCATCTCTTATCAAAACAATGACTCTGACATTTAGATATGATTTTTTTCTCCATAGAAATTGTCCTAATTTTGGGTTTAAAGGATTTACCTTTGAGTCTGCCCGTACCTTATTCCCGGAGTCATTACAGGCCAATATATACACCGCCACAAAAAGACACGTCACATGACAAACACACCCAAAGATATGTCTCGTCGAAGGGAAACACACACACGTGAAAGTGTTAAACAAAAGGTCATGTAGAAGGGAGACATCGTTGTCGAGGAATTCTCCGGCGGTCAGTTCAAGGGCCGAAGCATCCAAGGAGGAAGCACCGGGTCGGCCGGTTGGAGTGCCTCCGCTGCTGGAATATCTCCGCTCTCGTCTCTTCCTCGGCTTGACCTGCATTTGGTGAGCAACCCTGACTGATGAGACTCGCGGCGCGTTTCTACAGGTGGGGATCACAAAAGAGGAAGAAAGAGAAACCTGAGATACGTGGAGGGTACGGCGTGCGGAAGGACCGTGGACGACGATGCCGGGGATGTGGTGTTCATGCGGCCGTTGTCTTGTTGTTGTCGAGGTAGTAGCTGACCTATCATTGCCATCTCCTCCTTCACCTGCATATTTAAATTCATTCTTCTCAAACCCTTAAAACCGATCAAAAGGAAATCGAATCGTGGCCGCTGCAGAATTCCGACTCCTTGTCCCCACGCAGGCAGTGAAATCGCAACCTTGTGTGTTTACTCAATGCCATAAAAGTCCCCACGTCTCCGACGTTCTTTTCCCACCACGACAACATAATTCTGAATCATGAAGCCGGGTTTTCGGCCTCCTTTACTATGCACGAAATGCCTAAGATGGATGCAGCCGAGGGACCATGCCCTTACCTTCTTGTCTAGCATGTTGTTCTGCTCCTGCAGCGCCTTCTCCTGCTTTCAAGAAAAGACCAATCAAGTGATACGGCCGGTGATTCGCGAGTAACTGCCACCCCTTTTCGACAAAGTATATTAACAAGTCACTTACCCTCTTCCGAAGCTCTGAAATGGACTCATTCATCAGTTGGTTCTGCACTCGTATCAATCGAAGGAATTTTTCAACAAAATTGTCGGAGAATCGAAAATCAACGAGACACAAAGTCCGGTTCAGTTTCGGCCCACCTTTTTCTTCCTTATGTGCTTAAGAGTAGAATCGAGCTGTTGCTCCAGATGCTGAAGTTCCCGGAGGGTTGCGGTATCGAGATCTTCTCCCATCAGTTGCCTATATCACAATAAAACAGGTCATCGTGTTGTTTTTACATCCGATTCTTCAACTGAAAAGGAAACGTCGTATTTATGTAACCTCTTGTTCCTTTCTAAAACCCCAAGCCTATTTTTGAGCTTTGCACATTCCAATGTCAGCCGTGCCTGGGATGAATTGGAACACGGAGGATCATTTTTCATTCCAAGGAAAGGGCGAAACCAAAATTCTTTTAGGTTAGTGATTTCGCGTACATCGATACCAGACCCTTGAACCTGCAGCCCGGCATTGGAGTGTCTCTCGTAGCGATCCAGAATCCCTTCCATCCTGCACAGACGAATCCGATGTTAGCGGTTCCATGCAAAACATTGAAAATAACAATTCCATTGATAGAGCCTGGACGCTTCGTTCTCGAATCGGCAATCTGATTGTCACTGAAGAAGACAAAGAGATCGGTAGCTGTGAAACGCACAAGCACAACACATCAATTCTCCATCAGTCAGGCATACTTCCGAACATTCTCCAACCCGAGCGTCAAGACCAACACACAGCCAGACAACACCAGAACATCAGTGGTTCTGTCCAGCGCACGCTAACATTCTCAACAAACATCTCACGAAACGAGGGCTACCGCGAACATTATACTGTTTAGGAAAATTGTTGACATGAAAGAAATCTTGAGCCTAATTATAAGAAGTTCATAAATCTAGACACATTTCATGAAAAATCCGCAAAGTCATTTCGCTGACAGCAAGTCTACCAAGACAACAACGGAAATTATGGACCCATTATATGAGAAGCACATTAGTCCAGGGGTCTGTAAAAGTGTTTATAAGCCCACCCTTATAAAAGTACTAAGTCTACAATTATTTTTACATTTTCAATACTGTAAACTTTTTCCTTTAATTGTATGACATCCTTCGTCATCATTTATTAATAGAATTCATTTTTTTTTTGTTACTAACGACTACATTTGAACCTCTGTGTTGCTCGTACCAGATATTTTCGACGCGAACAAATCAACACGACGGTCGTCACTGTTCAAGATTTATTCAACCAAATCAAATGGAATCATTTTGGCGCCGAATGCCCTCACGAAACACAAACAAAACAGGCTAATGAAAATAAGAAAGCTATTATTATAATGACAAAGTCAAAGTAAAATTAGCAAAATAAAAAACAACCTCAGTCAAGACGATGCACGAGGTTTTCACAGAGATAGGAGACAAAAAATCTAGCATTCGGATTAGCAGTCAAGAGTTTAACTCTGGCAACTCTCCCAAGACTAAAATTCCCAAGCCCAGACTAATCTCCCAAAATCTATAATAACACGCAACATGAAACTTAAAAACCCTTTCTCCAATAACTCCAACGTTTTTCAAGATCCAAGCGACAAATGCGGGGGAAACGACCTCTCTCGTCGCACCCAGAAGACCCAACTAAACATCAATCAGGAGGCCACGACCAGCCGGACCGGCGACAACAAATCCAAGAAGTAAGTCACAGAAAGGCGATCTCGGTACCTCTCGTTGTTGGAGTACTCGAAGAGCCTGCCCTTGGCGGAGAAGACAACGACGGCGACATCGGCCTCGCACAGAACAGAGATCTCGTGAGCCTTCTTGATGAGCCCCACACGCCGCTTGGAGAACGTGACCTGTCGATTGATCTTGCTCTCGATCCTCTTCAATTGAACTCTGCCCCTCCCCATCTCTCACCAACAAGAAAAGAAAAGCGACAAGGCAAGAACAGGAGAGAACAGGTCTCGTGGCTCTATCTGGTCATCCTCGGCGATTGCTAAATTGGGGTAGATCTTTTCTCTTGGTTGGAAGAGTGAGGATGGGTGTTTGTAGTAATATCGGGACGGTTTTGATGATAGAACCGAATCGTCTCTGCCGTAGAATTCGAAAATTCTATTTTACATAAGCTTTTTATATTAAGGGCTTTTTGTAAAAATTATTTTGTAATTAAATAATTAGTTGATGATTATTTAATTATGAAATACAATCCCATCGATCAAGATAATTATCTGATCGAATCATATTGATTTAATCACCAAATAATTATATTAGAGATAATATTTTTTATAGAAGAAAATGTATCTCTCTATATATGAAAAGGTTCTACTAGATGGTCTACAGACTTCTGTAAGCTTTTACGACCTTTACATGACCGTTATTTGGTAGCAAATCACCACCACCTGTCCAGATACATTCTCACGTGTGTCTTTATCAGGATGGAATGAATCATTACCCATATAGAAGTAAATCAACGATTATTTCCATCTGGAGAAGGTTATCGAGCAGAACCTTCTACGATACTTTTTATGATGCACTATTCATGAAAAATATATCATGATCTTATTCTGATTTATTTTCTATCTGAATACTTGCACGTATGTTATTATTCATTTTGTATACTAACCTTTAATTTATTATTTTGCAGATTGTTAATTTATCTTTTCCTTTTTGCATTTTCTTCTTTGAACTTTGTGTATAAAAGGGCCACGCCTTCTCAGTGAAAAAAAAAGAAAATAATTATTACTAATTCTTTTCTGACTGAAAGCGTGAGCTTTAGTTCTTTCATTCTTTCATTTGTTTGAGTTAGTCATACGAGGAGCACTAGCGACGGACGGCTGCATCGTTGGTGAAGCCTTCTGGGAGAGTGACTCGGGGGCTCGAAGGACTCGGTTGGAAGCTGTAGGAGACGTTGTTGGAAGCGTGTGTACGTGGGCAACGTGCAGCGGGCCAGAGAGAAGGGCTGAACCTCGGGAGCACAGAAGGTGAGGGACTAACCAGCTTCTGTTGTGTAGAGCTCTGTGTGTAGGAACCTAGGACGGAGGCTGCCGTCTGCTTGCGTGGGGTTTGCCGCGTGCTTGCGCAGGGTCTGCTGCGTGCTTGCGTAGGGTATGTGCTTATGTGGGGAACGCCACATAGTCGCTATCTCGAGGAGATCGTGCAGGTCGTGTGGAGCCGCCGGAGGGAAAATCCATCCTTGAACAGAGGTCGCTGTTCGCTTGCGTAGGGTTCGCTACGAGCTCGCGTGGGGTACGCCACGAAGTCGTATCCTTGAGAGGATTGCGCATTTGATTACCTTTGATAGTCACACTCACGTGTGCAATTCTCTGTAGCACAGAACTCTACAGTCTGTGCATACATTTTCTTTGTCACTTTTGCTACAGAACCTTACGGTCTGTTTAGTAGAAGATCGACAACTCTTGACACAGAATCTTTCAGATCTGTGTTTTATAATTAAGTCATTTCCTATACAGAACCTTCTGTTGTAGATTGACATTCTTGGTACAGAACCTTACGGTCTGTGCAACATTTTCTGTAAGACAGAGTCCTTGGATTTGTTCTATAGAAGGGTGACGCTTACAGTACAGAATCTCTTGATCTGTGCTATAGAAGGTTAACACATTTGGTACAGAACCTTCTGGTCAGTGTCGTGCTTACCTTCTTCGACACAGAACCTTTTGGTCTGTGTTGTGCCTTACTTTCTACGATACAGAACCTTCTGGTCTGTATTGAGCCTTAGTTACTATAGTACAGAACCTTAGTGTTTGTGCTACGTAACAAGTCTCTACGGTACAGAACCTTCTGGTCTGGGCTCTGCCACTCAAACCTCTATTGTACAGAACCTTCGGGTCTGCTTTTAGTTGATATCATTTGTGCAACTTGTACTGAGATACATTTGAGTGGAAACCATCCAAATATCTGGGTGAAGAGTGGACGTAAGCAATTTGCTGAACCACTATAAAAATCCTTGTGTCCAATCAAACAAATTACGAACACACTCGAACGTTCTGTTGTACAGAAACCTATCTACGGTTATGTTTGACAGAAGCTTTCTTTTCGCTGCGGGGTAAAACGAAAAAGCGTTAAAAAATCGAATTTGGTAATTAACACTAATTCACCCCCTCTTAGTGTAACATGTACCACTAAACATAAACATAAATAGAGAGACAACGTCGGATCTTGGAAACTATAAAGCACAAGTGGTTTTGTCGGAGGGCGGGTTTGTAGAAAACCGGGTGGTTTTGATCATAACGTTGTCGATTTTTTATTGGATCAAAAAGTTTTATTTGATTATTTGATTATTTTATTTCATGGCTTTCCAGATATAATGGGCCTATTGTTCTTTTCTCTTTAGGGTGGAGGGATCTTTCTATCCGTTTTTGGGTGAGGCCCCCTTTTTGCTTTCTATCATTTAACCTATTATTTTTGCTACCTTTTCTTTTCTTTTTTTTTTGGGTAATAAACATCTACGCCCTTTCAGTCGAAAATGGAAAATTTCGACTCATCAACCATAAACCACCACTTGTTACCGAGAAATACTCGTCAAATAATATTTATAAAAAAATTAAGTTTGTTTTCTTAAAAAATTTTGCCAATGAAATGTTATTTTAAAATATAATTCACGTATATTAGCCATAAATATTGTATGATGCATATATTAGTGAATGATAATAGGGGTTTTATTACGTGGACTTTTAAAATACCTTCTAAAGGGTTATGAATGTGAAATAAAGTTTTTCAGTTCGGACCAACGGGTCAGATCAAGAAATATCCCACCCTTTTCTGCATGGCCACGATCGTTTTACCTCAAAATGACAGATGGACAAACTTTTTGTAACGAGGTCCCGTTTCATTCACCTTTTCTTACAAAAAGAAAGGACGTGTCGAATCTAGGATGGATCCACGTCAGAGAACCTTGTGAACTGTTGGCGTTCATCGATTGTTTTCCTTCTTCCTTCTCCCATCATCCTGTGCAAGTTAGGCAAAATCCAGAAACACCCGAAAGAAGAAAATTGTATTTCCTTTTCCTGGATGTTTGAATTTTTTTTTTTCTCGTGTTTTTTGGATGAGCAACAGGCGCGTATGGCCCATTGGATCCGAATGGGAACATCACCATCACAAGGGATGTCATGTCCTGGACGGCCGATGGTTTATGTGGTATGTTGTTGCGGCTCGATGCGATCGAGGGGTGGATCGTTACTGGCCAAGAGGTGGTCATGACAATGACCAACTTCCGGATGCATAGGCCCGGGTGGAGCCTCGGCTGGGTCTGGATGAAGAAGGAGGTGATCAGGTCGATGGTTTGTGCCGAGGCGTCCAACCAGGGTGACTGCTCCAAGTTCAAGGTCGATTTATTACCCCTACTGTGGCATGAAGAACGCCACCATCGTCGACCTCCTCCCCGGGGTTCCTTACAGGCAGCAGATTGCCAACTGCTGTAAGGGCGGGGTTGTGGCCTAATAGGGAGCGGGCCCATCCTCTGTTGTCTCGTCTTTCCAGCTCGGCATTGGTCTCTCCGGTACCGACAAGATCTGTTAGGCCCGGGTAAAGGGTATAGCTGCAGCCAGGCTACCATCGTGCCTCCCTCTGTGTTCCTCACCCCTGCCGACCACCGCCGGACCCAGGCGCTGAGGCGATTGACACCGAGCGCAGGGATTTCACCCGTTGTTTTCATTTCTTAGTGATGTGCACATACTCGCAAATGCTGGCTTCTCTCTGTCATCCTTCTACAACTCCTCAGTTGTTCCGTGTCCAGCTTGTTTGTGCGGCTGCCAGGACAAGAACACTTGTGTGTCGTATGCCCGACCTTTCATCCCCTGATGAACCCTGGAATCACTTAATTTCCGCCACGACATCTGTAACCTCTTGCACACAGGAGTGGTCAAATGCAGAGCATCCTGGGAGAGAACAGGACGACATCAATGACGACCTTCGACAACCCGCCCGTCCAGTGCACGTCACGCATGCGCCCGATAAGTCTGCACTGGCACATAAAGACAAATTACAGTCCGCATTGGCGGGTGAAGATGACAATCACAAACTTCAACGTTGGCCTGAACTACACACAGTGGACGCTCGTCGTCCAGCACCCCAACCTCAACAACGTTACTGAAGTCTTCAGCTTCTCGTACAAGCCCCCTTGTCCCATACCGTTCAACGAGTAAGCCTCCGCCAGACTCATACCCCTAGTTACCGAGCTCCTCAACGAGAAACACAGTCACCCCCGTGGCTGTAGCCTGAGCGACAGATACGAATCGTATCATAATAGAGGCCCAAATAAAAAAGCCCCCCCATAAGAAATGGGCCCAGAAATGCAACCCAACTCACATCCCATATGAAATATTATTATATACACACTTAGTACAATTATATGGGATAATCTTGGCATGATTAAGTTTAATCGATTATGAATATAAGGGTGCCCCAATAAAGCCCGGCCGAGAATGGAATGATTACCCGTGCTAAATTGTGCAATTAAGTTTGTGAATTTCTATTATTCTTTCTCCCCTAATGCTTTGTAATCCATCGATCTTAATTGAATTATGATGATGGTGATGATTACATCCATAATCATGATTAAGGTGTTGGGGGAGTGGGGAATGTCTTAAAAGAGCCATCATCATTCACATTAGAAGATAAACACTGGGAGAGTGGATCCCAAGAGTATAAAGTTCCTGATCAAGGCAATTGTTTGTGTCTGTGTTGGGGATCAACTTCCATGTTATTACATTGTTAATGCTTTTATGAATAGTGGTTCTATTTTTTTTCTTCTTTTCTACGAGATGCAAATCCCTGTCAAAGGATGTGATATATGATTTAGTCCTCTGGAGGGCTGCCAACCCTTTTTTTTTTTTTGGCCAAACCCTATAAAGCAAGGAGGTTTGGAGACGTGGGGGAATTGAATATGCAATTTGGATATAATTGGAATATTTGCACATCCCCCCCTACCAATCCAACTTGCCCTTTACTAAATTCAACTTTAAGGAAAAAATAAAAAAATAAAAGAGAGGAACGAAAAAAAGGATCATCTACTTTATAACGCAACACTTATAAGGATCGATCATATTTCGCATTTTATAATGTTCACAATCTCACCTTTACAACACATACCGGACCGATCTAATAGCTAAGTGATTACCGATTCAAATATTTTGCTCGACACAGATTCGATACATTCTTTTAGGGTTATTGCAAGACCATACAATCTACGAGGATCGGGGCCTATCAAGGCTAAGGTCTAACAAGTACTTCGGCTACTGAAATTCGAACGTGTGATCTCCAACTAATTATTTAATGCCCTAGCATATACCTTGAGGGCTACTGGCCACTAATTTTACCCCAATATGTGCAAGACTCTGATCTTAATGTGGTGTTTCCTCTCGTGTTCCCCCAGGCTGTACTTCGGAAAATGAAAACCCACGCGAAACGATCTAGGATGTGTTGTCCCAGCGATCGTCCGTTCGCAGCAGGGGGGCGGTCAGGTTCGCGATATTCGGATAACGTGATGAGCAGAGCATGGCGATCGTTTTGTTACTGCATGCAATGGCAAGTTTTAATGATCTTTCCGGACAAAGAGACGCCCGGCGGAGGATTTGCTAAAAAAATACGCAGGCAAAGGAAAAAAAGGGGGAATATGCTCCATATGCGAGATAATCATTACCCGAAAAGGTTTCCAAATAATTAGAGAGATGGAGAAGGGGAGGAAATGCGTGATAAAGTGGGAGCATATGATATTTGGGTTCTTCTTCGAACTCTTCTTTCTACTCATCATATCATCACTAATAAATGATTTCTCCCGGCAACGCCCAATGATTATTACATAACAACAATGTCGATGATTCATGATGATAATGATAGAACATTTTGTTTGGTCTTTGCTTCAATAGGTGACAACAATGACAACAGTAGCAAACCATCCCATATGAAACAACAAGTGATGTGAACTGCCCAACGAACATCGTATTAACATTTCCACTTCTAACTTGTAACTGTTAGCGTGTGCACGTATGTGCCAAGACATTTTATAATGTATGTGAATAATTATTAATAAAAGGCAATTATTTACTGTATAATAATTATTTTTCTGCTCGTAATTGATTTACGGTAAAGTCACATAGATTGATTATTTGTCAATCTAAAATTGTCCTTGATCGGATAGATGTTTATAAGGGATATGAACATCTGGAACATATAGCAGCCTTTAATCTGTTGTGAGTAATACGGTTAGTAGGTGTGCAGCGAAGTGTAGAGATGATAATATTGAGTCAATATATGATTCGTCGCTCTCTTGGATTAGAGAGTTGACATCCTGGCCACTTGGTTGACATATTAGTGATTTTAAACACACAGGCGTAGATGAATGTTTATCATTCAAGTTAAGATCTATTATATCTCAGAAATCAAGTAAAACGATTAATTTAGTGATGACACACGATGCACTGAATTAATCGGGATGTCGGTGAGATGAAGAGATTGAATTACACAGAAATCGGTTCATAATGGTTTTGGTTCATGACCAATATTCTATTACGTTGGGTGGCTGAAAGCTGTTACTAGATGGTTACCTCAGTCTGTGTATGGACGCACACTGCCTTCGTATATAGAACCTAGAGGGTCGCACGCAAAAGCACGTTGACACGAACATTGACTGTTTAATTCTAATGGATATTAGAATTAAAAGTTATAAGTGCATAATTAGAATTTGTTGGATTACAAATGTATTCTAAAATATCGAAAGCACAAAATCCTAGTGTTGGATTTAAAATGGTCGAAAGGATAAGTATCGCGTACGAAAAGGGCGCGCGCGAATAGATAAGTATGACGCGTACGAAAAGACGTGCGTATCAATGACGCGTACGGAAAGATTTGACATAAATATAAATATATTAATATTTTAATCATTAATTTGACAAGGCGATTTCCTCCGTCTATAAATATTGAAATCAAATGTTTGATTTCAAAGTTTTTTTATCGATTGAATAAAAACTTACGATACATTCGACCGATTGCTTCCGAAAGAAAAGTTTATAAGAATTCCGAGGGGCGAACACCCAAGTGAGAGTTTAATATTGTTCGTTTGATGTGTGCGTGGATACTTATAGAGGAGTCACGTTTGGGACTCTTAAAGGTCGTATCCGCAATAACGAGGTATGTTTTATTTAACGTTATTATTCGATTTATACGTATCACGTATATCCGGAATTGTGTTTCAGATAGTCTTTTCTGAAATGAGCTTCCGGAGCTCTCGGTGAAAACCAACAGTTACATGGACATTACATTTACACAAAGGTTGCATGAAAAGCATTCTCACAATCACAACCCAACATCTTCCCCATAATCACCATCCCACTTCACTATCAACAACCACACCTTAGCTGCTAGTTCAAGTCCTAGGTATTGCTTTGCATACCAATGGGTTCTTCATCTCCATCGACAGCTTCAGTTGCTCCCCTAGGTCAACGGGGCGATCCCCGTCCTCAGCCCACTCGAAGTTCTGTATCAGCTGCGCGAGCCATAGCTCAGCCGTGGCCAGCCCCATCGCCTTCCCCGGACAAACCCTCCTCCCCGACCCAAACGGGGCCAGCCTGAGGTCAGAGCCCATGACTGAAAGATCCCCCTCTCCCACAAACCTCTCCGGGTCGAACTCCTCGGGATTAGGCCATATGGACTCGTCACGGGAGATTGCCCACATGTTGACCATCGCGGTTGTCCCTGCAGGGATGAAGTGGTCCCCAGCGCTGGTGTCATGCACGGCAAGCCTCGCCCACGAGAGGAGCGGCCCTGGCGGATGCATCCTCAGGGTCTCCTTGACCACGGCATGGAGGTACGGAAGGCGGGGTAGGTCAGTGGCTGTGACGGGCCGGCCGGAAACCGCGGCATCAATCTCGTACCGCAGTTTGGACTGGATCTCAGGGTGCAACACCATCCTTGCAAGGATCCATTCCAGTAGGATGGCCACAGTGTCTGTCCCTCTGAATATCATCTCCTAAAAATCGACCGTACACACATCACACGACACGAAAAGCTTAATCAAACATGAACCTCTATGGATCGAGACTTTGTGCAAATCATTAGGAAATGGGTGTGCTTGGTGTAAACATGGAAATATTCTCCAATGTCAGTAAGGACAAGATAAACATTAGCAAAAGGGAAAGTAATAATCAAATATTCAGATTCTCCAATGTCACAGGGGATATCTCCAAAAAGAGAGGAACGAATCACAAACACTTTTCCATCACTTACAAAAAAGCATTCAGCCAAAAGAGGATCCCTTTTGGTCAGGCAACCACTTGCAATGAAGGTTGAAGTTAGGCATCATTCAATACACCCAATATCTACTTGTAGGAAACTAACGACCATAATCTAGAACATTCACCTAAACTATATAGAATTCCTATTCGAGTCATGTTGCTTACAAATCTTCCTATCTCTTTCCTCAGGTTAGCTTAAAATTCACAACATGGGAAATTCCCAACTGGGTTCGCGGAAAACATATGACACGAAGTCATGCGTGGCTTATGTTATGTAACAAAATTAAACACAGGCAGAGGGGGTGTTAAAGTATATACCCAGAGAACAGCAACCATGTCAGCATCACTGAGCCTGCTCTCCTCCTCCAACCCAAGCAGAACATCGACAAAGTAACCTGACCCATCATCATCGTCCTCTTCATCATCCCACGTTTTCTTACAAGCCTTACGTTCTTCCACAATCTTACCAACGAACAGATTGACCCTCTCCACCAAAACCTTAGACCTCCTCCTAACACCTTGCAGGTCCAGCCAACCCAAGAGAGGGAAGTGGTCCCCCCAGTTGAACATCCCCAGCAGCTCGTACCCTTCCCTCACCATCCCCTCCAGCTCGACTGCGTCCCCCGGGTACCTCCCTCCTCCACGGAAGTCGTACCGTTTCCCGAAGACAGTCGCCATGACGTTATTCAAGGACCCGAAGTGGAGGATTTCCCGTACCTTGACAGCCCCATTTTCCAGCATCAAGCGGTCGATTTCCCTCACCATGTCGAGCCCTATCTCGCCACGAATGTTCCCAAAGGCGGCGATCCTCCGTGGGCTAAAGAGATGAGTGGCCGAAATCCTCCTTAGGTTCCTCCAGTACTCTCCGAAGGGAGCGAACCCCATCGCACGATGGAACATGAGCCCGTAAGCCGATTCCTTCACGGGACGGTCTGCAAAGGCCGAGCTGTTGAGTATATCTCGGGCAGTGTCTGGGTGGCTCGATATTACGAACCGGGTGAACCCTACCGAGAAAGCCATAAGCTTCTTAAGCCCTGGCTTGACGGCAAGAAGGGAAAGTTCCCTGTGAGCAAGCGAACGAGTAAAGACGAGTGCTTGACCAATGAAGGGGACTCCCGATGGACCGGGGACGTCGGCAGTGAGGTTGGAAGCAGGCAGGGGAAGGGCGGTTAACTTCCTCAGCCACCATGCTAGACCACCAGGGGATACGAGAGCTGAGACGACGGCCGCTAGAAGGGTCAGGGAGACAGCAACTTGGAGGGAGATGATGGGGGCCGGAAGGTAGAAGAAGGAGAGGAGCTGTGGATTGGCAGCCATTTGCTGTCAGAGTTGGTGGTGGTAGAAGTTTTGATGTCGAGGTTTATAGATGTGATTTCCCCTACAAAAAAGTTAGTCACACGAAAGGTTAGGACATGATGAAATTTTCATTAAATGTTGTCTGAAGTATCATATAAGTAAATTTTCCAATTTTTTTTCCTTGCTTCATTCTTCCTTATATATCTCCAGGCCCAGCCCAAGTCTTCCCCGAACTGTCACTCTGTCCCTCATTCGCAGAATTAGAACGTCTACAGATGCAGTATGCAGAAAGTCCGAGCATGTCGACGAGAGGTCCGTCGTCGCAGCTCGCTTTCCTGGTAATTAAACATGGTCACGGTTATCGGTTGCTGATGAATCAACGATTGCCTGCTTCAGCAAAGATGCTGGAATGTGCTACCCGAGCGTCTCGACGAACCATCGGATGTTTTCTGCGTCTCTCCTTGTTAGAGAATGCTTTTCTGGCTTAAACAATTTTCCAAAGGCCGACTGGGTGGTTGAGTGACTTCTCATTGGCAACCTTCGTGCCCGTCCGAAGATCCTCTCACACTCTAGGCAAGGCATGACATTCAAGCTACTGAGCCAAATTAAGCCCTTCAAATCAACCAGATCGCCGAGGCCGCCCGTGGATCTCAGGTGCTCAATCACGTTGTATCATGGGAAGATCTGTTTCTCAAGAGTTATGCCTAAATACTCTGGCACATCAGCCAAGGAATTGATGTCAAACTTCATCACCGGTCTCTCGTGATCCCAATTCCCGCTAGAAACGGTTGTTTGCCGTTTTGCCCTTGGTTTTGCAGCGGGACAGTGAAAATCTCCGGGATCTGCTCACCTGGGGGGAGCAGCCGTGGCAGCCATTGCATGGCTTCGAATAAGGAGAGGGCGGCTACTATGGACTCGCTTTGCAACCAACTCAGTTGAAGGCACCCCATGTGTGCATTACCTTAGGCTTTGTTACAGGCAGGAGCTTTGTTCCCTGTATAATTTGTCTAACACTACGACAAAATTCAAAATTTCTAAAATAAGTCGAGAAATCACTGTTATCAATATTTTAATTTAGGAACATATATAATGTTAATTTAAAAAAAATTACGAAATACGATTTATGTTTTAAAATTTAATTCTCCAACGATTTTTGTACCTTGTTAGAGTAATTTTATAACTAAAAAAATGTGAATCATTCTTTGATACCTTATTGATTGGGTTTTATCTAAATATTGTTTTCAAATCCACGAAAAAAGGGGAAAGAAGCGGACAAAAGAGCGTAGGAACATCTCCGACGAAGCAGCACAGGGTTAACCCCAACGTCCAATCCCCCCCCCAAGATCGACCCCAACCCCAACCACAAACAATTTCTAGGGTTTTATTACTAACCCCAATTCCCTCTGTTCTCGTTCTTTCGTTATTTCCTCCTCGTTCAACACTCTCCTCAGTCGCTGCAGGTTTGTTTTTCTTTTCTTTCTTCCTTTCTTTTACCTGTCGTTTACATTCCGTTTCCTCGTACGTTGCGAATTCACTTCGGATCACCCGAAGCTTCGCGAATTTCAATGAGCCGTCGGTTGTTGTCGTTGGGGGTCGGATTTCTCTGGCCCACGCCTGATTTAGGGCACGTTCCAGATACTGGGTATCGATCTCGGGTTGTTCCAGAACTGGCTGTTTGTTGCTGTTAAACAGTGATTTGGTAGTAGTGTTGGGTATACGGCGGAATTTGTTGAGCTGCGAGAGAGACCCAATGGCCCCCAGTAGATGGGAAACTATTCCATGGCATAACATAGCATATGTGTAAATTAAACTCAATGTCTAGCTTTTGGGGTTTAGTTCTGTTAAGGAACCCTACCGAGGTGGTGTTTAATGCCATTTAATGTCTTCTTTTATTTTTATTTTTTTGGCTGCGTGTGTAGTTTATTTGAGTATCCATCTGTCTATTGTTTAGATGCTAGTTAAGTAACCTTGAAGCGATTTTCCTGCTGATTGTTTGTTATTGGTAATTAGGAAGTGGGCCGAGGCACAAGGGGAATGGCTTGAGCTGAAGGTCACGGTGTCAGATTGTGTCTGGCACGAAGAATTAAGAGATTTCGGGTCGTTTGCATTCGGGGTGGATTGAGAGTCGCATTATTAGGATGTATAGTGAGGGAAGTCACAGTCTTCATCAAGCAAGCCAGGGTATTCAACCGCCACGACCGCCTCCCAATCAGCATCATGTCCCCAATGCTTTTCCTCCTCCAACTCACACGCAGACACCTGCAGCAGCACAGCCTGTGATGCATCAAGGCGGATTTGTTGCCAGACCAGCTGTGCCACATCAAGGTGCACCTCTTTATGCTCCCAGAGGTGGGCTACCCAGCACATTCCGTCCACCTTATGTGCCGATTCGCCAACCTGTTCCCATCTATGGAAACATGCCTGTGGCGGGCATGTACCCAAACTCCCAGCAAAATACAGGCTTTGCTTCTCATGGGGAGATCCAAAATGCTCACCGTGGTCTGTCTCCAATGCCACCTCCACCTCCTGCCATACCTGTCGGTTCATCTCAGCGACAACCATTACCACCTCGCAGTGCATTACCCCCTCCCCTTCCCCCTACATTGCCATTGCCCCCACCACCTCCTCATCTGCAGGGTCCTCAAATTCAACTGTCGACAGCTGCTCAATCATCAGTTCTGCCACCACCTCATCCTCCACCTTTGCCAACTTCTTCCCCACCTTCTCTGCCGCCACTCCGCCCCTCTTCTTTGTCCATGCTTCAGTTACCCATGCCTCATGTTTCTGCTTCTAGACTGCATACTGAATATGGAGCTGACCTGAAAAGTGAAATAACTCCTGCACATGAAGCAAGCTGTTTGGAATCTATAAGAAAGGTCTCTGATGCACAGGAAAGTAGAAGTCGGGAATCTAATTCAAAATATGAGCTACAAGGAAACTCTGAATACCTGTTTCCAGCTCCACCGCCGCCAAAGCAGAAAGAGGTTGTCAAAAGGATCGAAGTATTATGCCAATTTATTGCGAAGAATGGCTCCAACTTTGAGGACATGGCTCGAAAGAGAGAGAAAGGAAATTCTGAATTTGAATTTCTCTTTGGTGGGGAGCCAGGAAGTGATGCTGCTGTAGCTCACGATTACTTCCAATGGATGAAAAAGAAATATCTGTCTGCAGCCAACTCACGTGATGATGGAAAATTCTTAACTCCTAGGCCTTTGAATATTTCTTTCACCGCAAACAGTAACCACCCTCTGCCGCCTTTAGCTAGTGCCGACTTGAATGCAGATTCTGACATGGAGATGGAAGGTTA
The DNA here is from genome assembly GCA_029817715.1 of Melastoma dodecandrum. Lineage (NCBI taxonomy): Eukaryota > Viridiplantae > Streptophyta > Magnoliopsida > Myrtales > Melastomataceae > Melastoma > Melastoma dodecandrum. Next base: position 1,251,862 of record JARUPY010000057.1, on the reverse strand, counting down.
GCGAACTGGTGATTTTTTATTTACTTTTGTTTCAGGGAAAATACTTTAAAGAGTCTTTTTCTTGGAGAAAAAGGAAGTGGTTTCTCTGGAGATCATTTGTGTTTTATTTTAGAAATGGAATTTGAAACCACAAGGAACAGTTTTCTTTTTAGTTGAACTGCATTTTCTCTGGAAACCTTCTTATTTCTTATTTCTTAATGATAAAATCATTTCTCTGTGCAAGATGATATTACTCCTGTTGACAAGGTTCAAGGTCTAAAAGTTATGGGGGATGATTTGAGCGAGGCATCTGATTTAATTCCTGATAGAAATGGTGGTAAATGGGAACCGCCCTCACGGCCAGATGTTGTTCAACATCCTTCAGTGGAAGAGCTTTCTACTGAGACTTTGCCACATAATGAGCCTCAGTCTCTGGGGGATCTAGAAAGAGGTGGCATACTTGCATTGATTTTTCCCTTATCCCAGTTCGTGAGATATTTGTGATATTCATATTATGGACGTCTTTCTTGGCATTTTTTTCACATGGAACAATGACGCTGAATTCCAGGAGATGAGGTTAGTATAGCTTTAGGACTAGTCAAAGTAACATCACCACCATCATACCAACTTCATAGAACAGTATTTTGAAGTTCACACTGAAATAAGTGGAACTGCTTAATATTTAGGAGTACTTCAACATTGCTCTTGAAGTTTGATTGGGTATAATGGAGATTTGCCTGAACAGCACCTTCATGTATTGTTTCTTAAGAGATGATGCCTATGAATATGGTTCTAAGATTAAATATATTGGCTTAAGGATTAATGCGACGATCTGCATTGATTTGACAGAATAAATTCCCCTTAATTGTGATTTTTGTCTTAGCGAGTTTTTTCATGCTTCTTGTGTTTGTCAGACAATGAGTGTGTGGTTAGTGCTGGCTGGGATGGAGGGACATATATTTATGCAGCCTTTCCCTAAAGGATGTCGCTTTTGTGCTTTGGACTTGGGCAATATTACATGAAAGAGCAACTTCACCAATGCAATTAAATTTAGGCCCTTAGTTCCTATGATTATCAATTCACATGAGTTTGCTGGAATAACTTATGGGTGAAGTCATTGAGATATTAACTGCTTTTGAAGCCAATCCCCTTTTCTATTTGTCATCTACAGCTGCATGTATCACCTCGGATGAAATATATGAAAGATGCATTAAAGGAGATGGCCTGTTGAGAACAGTACAGGGGTATGCTTCTAGTGACTGCTCTGAAGATGGTCTAACAGCGTTGTCACCTTCACCTGGTTCTGATATATCAGAGAGCGAGCAAGATCTACGGTCTAGAGTTTTGGGTGAGAATGTAGACAGAGCTGCATCTTTAAGTATTGACAAAGGGCTGCAGAAGGTGTCTACTGGCTTACCAGAAGCTAGAAGCAAGGTTGAAAGAATTGCCCTTACTTCTTCTGCTGGCCGCGTTAGAAATGAACATTCTAATAGAATCCTTAGCAAAGGTGTGAGCAGACGTGAAGCGACTTCACATGCTTTGGTTAGGAAAAGTGAAGCCAGTGGTCAAACTGAGAACAAAATCCGTGGTCCCAATTCTAAGGACAAGGGAAACGAGAAATCATCTGCTATGAAAGTCGATGAGTTTGGAAGATTAGTGAGAGAAGGTGTAAGTGACAGTGAGTCAGATGACACGAGTTACCAAGGGAGACCCAGAAGGAGGGTTAGGAGCCGGAGCCGGAGCCAGAGCAGCAGTTGCAGCAACAGCTGGAGCATGTCTCCTACAGACAAGAGGAGGAGGCACGTGCCAGAAAGGAGACTGCATAAGAGGAGTCGATCGCGCAGGTAAACTGTCTCTAAGTCGATCTTGCCAGTAGCCGTCTTGATGTTTTTCTTTCAGTCACATTTTTTGGATGCTATTTTGTTCACATTATGCTTTATATGCGGTATAAGCTTTACTTTTTGTCGAGTCATGCTTTAATCCTCAGAGTATATATGCATGCCACTGAAGACACATACTTTTGGCTATTTCCTTGTCTTTCCATTGAATGGTAAATATGCTTACATTGAAGGTCGAGTTTGTGACTATTATACCCTGCTGACGGTTCTAGAGGCTGCTTTTTTTTTCAGTTGGTCTCCGAGGATCAGAAGAAACCGGAGGAGGTCTCCTTTTTTGAGGCGTGGAAATGTAAGACAAGACAAATTTCGGATAAAAGTGTGCTTTAATTTTCGTCGGGGCAAGTGTAACTGGGGAGCCGCCTGTCGTTATTCGCATCATGATGTCGAGTTGGGCAGACAAAGACACCAGAGGAGAAGACCATATTCTCCTGAAATGTCTCATAGCCCCGACTACCGAGCTGATGGAAAAGCAAAAGATATGTCATCTGGACCGCTGTGCAAAAATGAAGTGGAGAATCAGTCAATTCGAGCTTCTCTAGAGGTAACTCGCAGTAGTAGGAATGAGAAAGAAATGGAACACATTAGTCCTTCACAGGCTTATTACTCAAAAATAGAAGGTGCTGTTTCCCGAGAAACCTTGGATAACCCAGAGGAGGAAGTAATTCAACGTCAAGACAGAGAATCAGATCAAGAATATCGAGAACTTGCAATTGATGGCTCAAACAATCAGCATACTACTGCACATGATGACAATGCTGACAATGCGCATCACTTGGACAAGAATTTCTCAGGGGGTTTATCCCCATCTGTTCAGTCCCTGTCAGATCCCGAGAATAACGATCTCATGCCTCAATTAACAGGTACTTTCCATCTCTTTGACAGATGATGTGGATCGCCATCTTCTTCAGCATTGTTCAGTAAATTCTCTGGGTTCTGATGCATCTCCTTTGACCATTCCGTGCAGATATCAATCACCATTCTGGCCCGGTGCCCGTTAATTCTCCGATAGCCATGCAAAGTGTGGGTACTGCTGGTTTGCCGCAGCCATACAGCAGTAATATGACACAGTCCTATTCCTCCTATCCACCTCAAGCTCCTTTAACAGGAGGTGCATTGCCATATGTTTTACCTGGCAATCAAAATCTCTTCCCCGCACCTCAAAGTTCTAGTGCAGGCATGGTTCAGCCCCCTCCACGTTTACCTCCTCCACAATTCAATGCAGTTGCCTCAGCCGGGCCCGTTCCACCTGGCATGCACTTAGGACCCAATATGGCCAACAGTTCCAGCTTCAGCAGTCAACCTTCCATGCAACAACACCCATCTCATGGACAAGCTTATTCACATATGGGTTGTTTCCTACCGGGGCCGACCAGTCCTCTTGCGCAACCTTACCGCGGCAATTTCCCAAGTGTTGTTCCTCAAATGCAGCCTTACTTGCAGCACCAAGCTCCCATCCCTGATTCAGAATATGGTCGAAATTTCATCAATCCAGATGCACCAAAGCCAAGCTCATCCACCCAGGTGCCGGGTTTGACGGAGCAGACATATGGGAAATTCACAAACTTTGTGCGCCACAATCCTTATGCATCTACTTTCGAGCGGCCACTGATGTCTGCTTTTAATTCAAGTTCTCTAGGGCAAGTCTACCCCAACGCCAACAGATACAGCAACACTTTACCCTCGATCGGGGGCTCTGCTGATGGAGAAGGCATTCAGATGTCGAGACAGCCAGCTCCATTGCCGAATTATCCCGTTGCCATGCACAACTCTTTTGCTCAATCCGGTGTTGATCAGTACGATCCTCTGTTCGACAGCATGAACCCATCATTGAATTCGGTCCACAAAGCGGGTGCGCTGCAGAGAAACGAGTCAGCTGGTGATACTGATGCCAGGATGAGTGGCTCCAATGATCCTTTCGAAGCAGGAGAGAGCAACAGGAGAAAAGACTTTGCTCCGTCCACATCAATCGATGATGGTTTTGGCGAGACAGCCGAGGCAGAGGTCGGTGCTGTCGATAATACCAGCCTTAGCAGTCCCATGGATCCAGCCATGAGGAACGAGGAAGATTTTGAGATTGATCAGGTTAAATCACCCGGGAAGAGCAAGAAGCGGAGGGAGTCCCGGTCGTTGAAGCTTTTCAAGATATCCATCGCTAATTTCGTGAAGGAGGTCCTACGACCATCATGGCGGCAGGGTAATATGAGTAAGGAAGCATTCAAGACCATCGTGAAGAAAACCGTCGATAAGGTGGCGGGAGCGATGGAAGGACACCGCATCCCCAAGTCTCAAGCAAAGATTGACCAATACATCGACTCCTCCCAGCGAAAGCTCACGAAACTCGTGATGGTAAGTACTTGTCGGTAGAACGCTCTTTCGGACTGTGGTATCGAGGTGCATTTCCCTCGACTGTGGTATCGAGGTGCATTTCCCTCAGAAAAAGATTGGCTCTTTTGGCAGGGTTATGTCGACAAGTATGTGAAAGTGTAGTAGCTGAGCTGAAGGTGGAGTTACAAACCCGCCTCATCGGAAATTCGGACAGTGTCCCGAGTCTGGTTTTCTTATTTTTTAACTTTTACTTGTGAGCTGCTCAACTCCCTTTTTGGTCGTTTCTTGTGTGTACATAGATAGCCCTTTTTTAGTTCCAGTACAGATTACAGAGATAGTCCCCTTGGAGACCTCCTTTTTCTTTGTCATCATCATCTGGGTTTCTTGGGTCGATTTGGGGTGGTGTCAAAGAACAAGTTTGTGCACAAATTCCTGCTGTCAGCTGTGTTCTTTTGTTGTCGTGGCAGTCGAGTCCTCTGAGATTTGAAGATGAGATTTTTTTTTGGTGGGTCTTTCGAATCATTTGTAGAAATTAAAGATGGGAGTTATTCGTGGGGCTTTAGTTGCTTCCGAACAACTTCAATCTAATAGTACTAATCCCAGAATTTGGTCACATGCCCCAAAAGTTTAGAAGAATAAATGATGCATTGCTGTTTATACTCCACACTGTACAGGTTTGCTTTAATTTAACGATAATAGTAAAAATATTTCGCGAAAACACCGACATGCTCCTTAAGGGAGCTACAAGGGTTTCCAAGGCTACCAGCACCAGTCAATAGAGGAGAAGGCTTAGTACAACCTTTACGTTCTGTGGTTAACTCATGTCTGGTCCAGAAAAGTTCTGAGAAAATCAATGGAATCTCGAACAAGTAGCGTCCTCCTAGTGTTGTGGCGAAATTGATGGCATTGCAGGAACCTAACTTGGCTGATGATGATGCTTCTGCTGGTTTAAAGAAACCCGAACTGACTGAAACTTCAAGAATATTTGAACTCAGCAGTCATTCGGGAGGTTCCAATTCTCTTGGCAGTTCCCTGAAAAAGCCCGAATCGCCATGGTGGAGAAATCCAGATGGAACCATTAGACCACTGCCGAGAATTCCAAGTGAACCGGCTCCTTGGAGACAAAGCAATGGAAATCGGGTTCTTGTAAAATCTGGTCAGAAGCCTGTTAATGTTACGGCAAAGACCTCGGAGTTTGTTTCTTCAGTTTACGGGGTGATTGAGAAAAGATTGAAGGATCTTGAGTTCAAGCGATCTGGAGGGCTCTTAAGCAAATCTTGGAATCGATCCAGGCGAAAGGGCCTCTAGAATCGAGGAAAGAAGACAAAGATACGAACTGTGGAACAGACTTCTGAGAAGGAGAGGCAACCGCTCATGAAAGGTAACCATTTATGGTTCTAGAACACTGAGCTACCAGGGCAACGAAGCATCTGTCCGTCCAGATGGCAGTGCTTTCCTCAGTTCGAAGTTTGTAGTCAAGGTTTTGAGCCGGAGTCTGTCTCCCGGATAGGTCCAGTTCTCGGAGTCCAAGTCAATGTCAATGGTATATTCCTTAGTTTTATTTTGATAGTCTTCTGTACGCTGGTATCTCGCCAGCTCTTGATGTTCTGTTTTTCCATTGTTTAGGACGTCCCTAGTCCTCTGGTAGACGGAGACGAAGTTTATACCGAGTCTCCGACCATTGTCATGGAACATCAGCGTACTGTATCGGTGCTAGATCCGTCAGTGCACATAGAGGAAGATCTGTCTCCTGTCAAGATTATGCAGAACTCATTGACAGGTAATAATTTCTTGATGATGTGCAGCATTTTGCTGCTCTTTTTGCTTGATTAAGATTCTTCCCAATTTCTCCCACAAAGCATAGTTATTAACTTTGATTGCGTGCTCGGCTTCTTTTATAGTCTATAATTGTGATGCAGAGGGCTCTGCCCTTGTTTCGAGCCGTAATGGCAGCGAAGATATGTTGGGTGCAAAGACGGACACCGTGAGAAATCCTTCCACCCTAGAAATCGATCGACTGAAACACAGAACATCGAGAAGCTGAAGCTGAAACGAGTAAATTCTACCATGACGAAGAAAGCACAGATTACATCGCCTCACGATGGGAGAACACCAACCCCGACCACAGATACATCTCGGAGATCCTGTTGGTATCACGTCTATTACTCCGAGGCCTGGGATCCAGCCCGTTCACGTTTCAGTTTCACTCGTCTGGGCAACCAATAAATCCAGAGTTGTTTACAGTCTTGGAGCAAACCAAATCGAGCAGGATCACAAACGGAAGTCTCCCGAAGGATCATCTTCAATAGGGTCAACCAGATCCTTGCGGAGAAGTTGACAGGATCGAGTGTCCTGGGAATTATTCTAGTTAAAGTTTTCATTCAATTCATTGTGGAATTGTTTTTTAAAATGAAGATATAAAAACGAGAAGAAGATTAAAACAGAACAAGATTCTTATTTTCAATTCGTAGCACAGTGGTAAGCGAAAGGTCGCGAGTTCGATCCTTCGTGTCCTTGGCTTAATAATACATTATACGCATTAAAGAAGAGAGAAAGGACCACAGCAGCATTGATTAAGCAAATATAGTAATGTAAATCTCAGTTTCCTCCCCCATCACTTTTTTCTTCTTCTTCTTCTTCTTCTTCTTCTTCTTTTCAAAAACAAAAAAAGAATTTGAAGTATACACAAGATATCGACTTCCTCCTCTATATAGGGAACACGAACGCGGGCATTTTCTTCCTCTATTTTCTCGATAACTTTGGCTGAAACACGGGGTGGTTACGCGAACACGTACGTTCGAGAATTCCCCCAAGGGACCACAACTAGGGCAGTGATTAAGATTTAAGGCCCTCCCTTTTCTTTTCCCATTCTCCATCTCTGTGTTCATCGAAATTTAATCCTCTTTAAATCATACACACCTTTCTTTTCTTTTCTTTTTGTCTTTCCAAAAAGGAAAAGGAAAAATCCTCGACTTGGCAAAACCTAAAGGATAAGTGTTTGTGTATGTGAGAGAGAGAACGAGGTGGGTGGGGGACTTTAGTTTTGGGTTGTTTCTTGGATCTGATGTTTGAACAACATCCCGTGTCTTCGAAAAAAGCAGCAAGCACTCTTTTGGTTCCTCCCAAGTTTCTCAGTCACTGCAACAAAAGATGTGCACCCCCCCCAGCTCTCCCTCTCCCTCCCCGTCGCTATCTCGGCTACGATTCATCCCCGATAACACCAACACTGTGTTTCCTAACGCGGAATTAAAGCCGTCATGTGTTGAGTATTAGCAGAGCTCATCTTACATGTACATTGTACTCATTCATGTCATAATTATGTTCACGTCTTAGGTTTTGTTGGCCTATATGCAAGCCTGGGAAATTGTCTCGAGTATAAAACATTTGGCTCATACTTGTAAGTGTTTTAGGATGGCCGTTCCTTTGTATTCTTCTAATGCTTTATGAGGAAATAATTTACTCACAAAGGAGTCGACAATATCTTTCACTCCCATCTTTCTTGCTTGCGAAATCCTTTGCCTGTCATTTTTGGCCTAAATAAGCACGATCGCATAGCTCGATGAACCACGTGATACGCTCCCCGTGGACGCGACATGTGCTAGTGGATGAACTATTGCCCCTCATCGGCGTGTCGATTTGACCGCTCTTTCTGGCGGTCGACCCGTGTAGTATGTGTCCTAACTTTAGGACAAAAAATGGACACAAAGGTGAAAACTTTAGGATGGATTGTATTGTACTACTAAGGTTAGGCGTGCATGAATAAAATTGCATGCGCATGAATGCATTCATCCTAAAAGTTAAAACAAAACAAAAAGAAAGAAAGAAAATTCTCCCGCCCCAAGACGAAAGAATCGAAAAATTATTCTCATTAGGGTAAGGCAGAAAAAATTTATGAATGTTAGAAGCTAAAAAATAAGAATATATAGCTAGACATAGATCTTAATTAGTTTTAACCAAACCCCTAATTAGACTTAGACATCTCATATTTTGGATTTTTTACTAATAAGTTGCAGGCTTCTAATGGAGTAATACGTTTTAGGTGTAATTTTCCTAGGTATAAGCCAAACACTACCAGAAAGTAGAATAGATTTCATAAGCAAAGCATCCTCTTCGCCGCGCGACCTCAATGTAGTTCTTCCTACGTGGATCTTGCTCATCCTCGGCCTGCCGCAGGTCAATTATCTCACTTGGTCTCGAATAAATGGCAGTACACTTAACCGAAGAACGAAGAAGGCAAAGAGAGAAGGAGAACGAACGATTCAAACCAGGCTCTCTTATTTTGTACCATTACTGAGACCAAACTGGATAGCAAGGAGATTTAGTACACGAGCAGAAGCAGATTTAATGCTATCGTTATTTTTTACTCGTTTTAAAATACTTAATTACATTGTATTCTAATTAGACTATATTGTCCACTAAACAAAGAGAAGAGGCAATAAGACATGTTCATGCAATGTAATGATGTACACAAAATGAAGAAATCCAACTAAACTTTTTGCTTTTGGAATACATTCAAGAAGTGCCAAATGTTTCGAATTTCCTTCACCCAATTCACCCAAACTTATCATTCCTATAATGATGAGAGAAACTATGGTATAAGAAAATGATACAAACAGTTAAAAATGTAGAAATCGCTATCTGCATGTAGCAAACAACAATTTGGGACTCTGATGAAGAACGCAAGTGGCCATGGTATGCATCGGATCGGAACCTTCATCCGTCGCTGTCCTCGTCGTCGTCCCTGTCATTCCGGTGGAAATACTTCGTTCCCATGTTCGCTTGGAAAGGTTTCATCGCCGAGCTGATCAGGTGAAGGCCGGGCGGTGTTAGCGGACTTGGCATCGGAAGATGATGGCCCATTTGCTGAGGATACGGAGGGAAAAGGGGAGTCGGGGCGGCCGGTGGACAGAAATACAGCTGTGTTGTGGGGGATAGGCCGGATATTAATGATGATAATGCATGAGGTGCTGTCGCTGATCCTGCATTCGAGCCGAGGGGACTCTCGGATGGGAACTGAAGGCCGCCATGGTTTCCCAGGTGCGACAGGGACAGACTCGAAGGCTCCCACTGGGTGTTGTAACCGCTGTATGGTAACATGGGATTGACTGGAGGTAGGCCTCCGAGAGAATAGCTGACGATAGGGAAGAAGTTTTGAGCTGAGGCTTGGGCTTGCTGAGAAGGATCAGAAGGATTTGAGCAGTCGGCTGCCCTGACATAGCTTTGGCCATCGTTTGTTTCGATCCATTTCCCCTTAGCCGAGGCTCGGCAGGCCATTTCGGACGAACCTTCCGTCATCCTACTGCCACCAAGTTGCAAATGGGTGCTATATGTCAACGACTCGCTTTCATCCCTATCACGAGGCGAACGAGACTCTCCCTCATGGGGATCGATGCTCGAGCTTTCATTGATATTAATCCCATGCCTCCTCGTCAAGAATGGACCACGGGCGAGCATCCCGTCTCTTAGGAATCCCGATCCCGGCTCATGAAAACTCGGAAGCAACATCTGCTGAGGATTTAAATGATGTTGACCGAATCCCTGCGGCAACTGCAAAGGCGGGAGCTTGTCGATATCCTCCTTTGAAGCGTCGAGCAACCAATCTATGACCTTGCTCGGTTGTCCTAACCCTAACTTATCCTGCAGATTGTATACCTGGACCGCCGTTGGGACCGATAACCTTATCCTCCTATCCCTCAAGCCCCTTATCGTGCAGACTTTGCTGTGCCTATCCTTCCCCCCAAACGCCTTCGACATGCGCACAATCCTCGGGTTTCTGAAGGCCGACCACTGCCTGCTCGAGCTCGAAGTACTCGTGCTCGGATTAGAAAACAGCGCCGACGTCGTCCTAGCAATGCTGCCTTCATCATAATTTGTTCTCTCCCGACCTTCTAGCTTCGTTCTTAGGTTATCCGCGGCTCCTTCCTCTGAATCTCCGATCATCTTTTAGCTCCTAATCCACTCATCATCTGAAATTACACACCGGAAAACCAGCTTTCACCGCATCGAATAGATTCTACAAAATTAATCAAACCTTAAGAGAAGAACATAAAAAAAAAACATGAAAAAAAATGGAAATTTAATCCTTCAAGCAAAATTCATCGATAATCCTTGTCAAATTACTAGGATAATTGAAAATCCGGGTGTTAATATTTTTGGCAACAAAACAGTAAACTTACGAAATTGAAAAGGGAACCAAATCAATCTTCCACATAATTAATTTAATTATTCCTACAAAGGAAAACCTATCTATGCCATTTCCATGAAGCACGACATCAAAACTTCTCCAATTGAACACACAATTGAAAACCCTTTCTCCAACAAAAAAAAAAGATTACCAAAAGCTTACATGAGCTTTGAGAGATCAGTTTAATGTAAAGACATAACTCCATGAAGTCAGATCAACATGAGCCCGAAGACCTTCTCAATCCCTAGCTTTTGTTTCCTCCATTTTTGCTGTTGAGCTTAAGATTGGGGAGGGGGGGGGGGGTAAAGTGGAGAGGAGATATATGAAGGAGGAATTTTGAGGAGATGAATAGTTGAAGAAAGGGAGAGATAGAGAGGGATAGAGTGAACTGGGAGAGGGAGGGGGGCAAAAATGAGAAAATATATCAATAATAATAATAATAATAATGCCTCAATTCGAAAGCGAGTCTTCGACATTAAATACATGCCCTTTGTTTATATTAACTATTTGGTTCCCATAAAAGAATAAATTGTTGTCTTTCATGACATTAGAAAAAAAAGGGGAATTTTAACTGTGGGCATGTTGCATGGGAATGACATAAAGTAATGGCATATTTTCTTTCTGTCTTTTAATTTTCTCTTCTTTTTATATCTTTATTACTTGCGCAAGCATTGTGTCATCAATGATGTTTTATAACAAATAAAATAAGTTTTAATAATAATGATAAATTTACAGCTTTTCCCTGCGATTTAGTAGAGGAACTTTTAGGTGAAAAAATAAATGCAAACAAAGAGGGAGAAGCGATAGAAAATCAAATTCATAACCAATGACTTAACATGGAGTAATTCAAGACAAAAAAAAAGAAATGCTGTCGTAAAAATAAACGAAAAAAGCCTAGTCATATGAAGAAGAAGAAGGAAAAAAATAGAGGAGGGGGACCTGAACGAACAAAAAAGAAAATAAAGAAAGAAAAGAAAAGGAAAGTATTCCCTGAAGGAGACTTCTTATACCCTTTTGATTGACAAACAAGGAGTAGCCTAGCTTTGCTTGCTTTAATCCCCCACATCTCTCTCTCTTTTTTTTTTTTTTGGTACAGCCTAAGACACGATATGCCATTCAAACTGCATGCCTCTCTCTACTACCCCAATTGAAATCCTTTGAATAATTTCCTTTTTTTTTTTGATAAAATACTATCGTTTGGTTATTACTAGGCAAAGGGAGTTGTGTATTTGTATAAGGGATGGGTTATTCTAAAGACCTTTCGGCTTGGGTACCAGAGGGGGTGGGGGTGGGGGTGAGGGACCAAAATTCATTAGAGTCACTTTAAAGCATCTCCCCAAGTTGAAGAAGGAGAGGAAGCTACACAAGTTTTTCCTCCTCCTTTCTTCTTCTTTGGGATTTTCGGGGATGGAGAGACTCGCGAGGGCTTTTGTAGTAGTAGTAGATGAGTAACAAGTCGGTATGATTCTTCACCGGACAAAGAAAGAAAACCTAATCTTTTTTCTTTTTTTTCTTTTTAATTTTATTAAGTGGCCGACGGTGCTCCGATGATGCTATCTGTTTCTTCAAACTTAGTCACGACCCGAGGTGATTCGTCGGCAATAAGGCCCTTTTTGGTTGCTTCAATCATGGGGAAATATTCGAATTTCCAGGAAAAGAAAGCCCTAGGTTGTTGTATAACAGGAACGTGACCTGCCCTAGCCCAGATTCTGCGTGCCGCCCCGTGATCTCTGTCCCTGGTTACAGGACTCGGACTAACTGGACGATGAGCAACTTCCCCTTGTCCGGTCAGCAAATCTAGTTAGCCAGGGAAATGAAATCGGTCGTCCACTCTGTTTCTCGTAGCCACGAGTGAAGCCGCTAATAAAACCTTCGCCAATATACGATAACAAGGGATGTCTTAAACACTGGGAAATCATCAATGTGGATGAGTCAGAAGTTCTCATTGACTCAGATATGTGCTTATTTACAGTCGAAGAAAAGGACTGCATCACTCTTAGCTCTCAGTTCTTTTCCTTTTCCTTTTCTTGTTTGTGTTGGTTACTGAAGTTTCTCTTAGTGTAGGAAGAAACCGAAACTCGGTCGAGAGAGCTTGGAATCTTGCAGGAAGAGAAAACCATCCCGATGCCCGAAGCTTTTACATGGACTTACATAACCCCCCGATACGGCGCAAAATTATGCGGATGAAATTATTTTTGAGTTCGGTTTCGTGGACTCAAGAGGGATGTGCTGTTCACTTCCCTTGAGGTTAGGCAGCCCCAAAAAGAAGGAGAGGCGTGGGAGAGAGTTAGAATGGTCCCCTTCCATCTTCTCTCCTTCACTTCTCTTCTTACAGGCTGCAAGGAAAGCACCAAGAAACATTATAATCTTCCCTCCTTGCCTTTAATTATTCAACAGTCATTGTCTTCTCTGTAACAAAATATGGGAGGCATTGATTGCATTGGCACATTCTCGAAGTCTCATATATCGAACTGTGATGTGACGAAGTCGAAGAAAGGACAATGGGATGCTTCGATCATGGCTGAGGAGAGGAAGGCTCGATCACTCGAAATGGTTCGTACTTCAGGAACAAATCTAGGAAACCTTGCGTGAGTTCCAAAACCCCCCACGTCTCGTCGCGTTGAAACATGCGTACCAATTTTAAGCGCGCGACGCCGACAGGAGAACGCAAAAACGACCAGCCATTTTTCGAGAATCATCAGGATGGAGTTTGCGCAATCTCACATTTGTTGTGGTTACGAGCTCGTGGGGTGCACGAGATCTTTTCCTTCCCCGACCCGACCACGTCCAACTAGTTCCGCTACTTGTTTCGAAAGGACGCCGCGGAGATATACACCGAAAGTGACGGAGCCAAAGCAAAACCTCACACACAAGACATGGCTTGGCTTCCGGATCAGTTGTTGAGTTGAGATGGGGGAGCTGCAAACAGAAGACAAAACGACATTAAATTTCAACCGTCGGTTCGTTGCGCCATGTAAGATTTGTATTCGAATGAAAATACCGACTAGGAACGTGACATGTGTATTAACATAGGGTTGACAAATAATGCAAATACACCCCCTTCTTCTCTCTTCTATGATTGATCTTTGTCAGATTACTGACAACCCCCCTCTTTTCCCTTTTTCCTTTCTTTTACGGGATGATATCTCTGCGCAATATCCGACTTCAATGCAGTTGTCATTGTAACTTCCCTTTCATGGAATGTGATCCAATTTCCTTCCATTTCTTTCCCAAAAAAATAAAATACATCGAAACCCCATAAACATAAAACTCCTTGGATCATCAGATAAAAGATTATGGAGATCTGGGATATGACACCAACCCCCCCGAATCATCTCGGTTCATGTCATTTGTTATGGAAATGGAATGTTTATGGTTTGTTGAATGGATGGGGATGGTGGGATGATGATGCATTACCATCGACTGCCCCCTTTTCTCATGGGTCGTTTACTAAGGAGGAAAGTCAGAGGTAAGTTTTGTCTCTCTTGCCAGTGAGTTCAGTGTTTTGTCTGTTTCTATGGGATCGATCGATCTCTCTGGCTTCTACATCTGTGGGGGGGTGGAGGCGTGGGGACCTCTCTCAATTCAAGTAGGCAGCCGGGGGAGACGTGATAAATGGGCCTACGAGTCTTATTTGGGCCTAATGGCCCATACTTGTTAATTGGGCTTGGTCCGTGTTGAATGCGGGCCTAGTTTGACGATGGTGGCCCAATATTCAACTCGACGAGACAAGCCCATGAAACCTCCGATATTTATTTTTGTTTGTTTTCTTGTTTTGAGGCATTTACTTATGCCCTTATTGTGATTGAAGTCTATATCGCATGTTAAATGATATCTAAACCCTGAAAAGAGATTTTGACCCGACTAAAATCATGGGAATTAAAAAAATTGCAGGGGATTGTTATTGTTATACGGATCACAGCCTCATCTTCGGTTCAACAGTGGACTAACTTCCCTTTATACTTTGGGATCAAGAAAATAGAATAACATACCAAGAATGTCATCTGTGATAATAACCAGACAAGATTATATAGCTAACCTACTCAACATTGTATAATTGCCGGAAAGAAGCGCCCTCTGGGTAATATATATATGTCATTTGCCTCACTCCTCCGTTGCTGTCCGTCCATTCCCTCCATCCCTCCATTCTCTTACAACCGAAAAGGAACTCTACCCTCCCTCCCCCCACCCCCTTCTTCCAGATCACGCCCAAAACCCCCCCGCACCGGACGAGGTAATTCTGCTCCCCCCCCTCCTCCCCGGTCCTCTCGCTGTTTCTGGCTTCCCTCTTCGCGTTGCCCCTTTTTTACTGGTTTGGGTTTTCGGGTCAGCGGTGGCGGTGGGCGTGTCCTGATCCGTCGATTTTGGGGTGAGGGTCGTGGGTTTTTGTTGGGTTTGTTGTTTAGTTGGTGAATGTTGTTGCATTGGTGCTGCGATTTAATGGGTCGGGTTGGGATTCACGAGTTAGGGTTCTCTCGGTGCCAAGATGTGATCTTTGCCTGTGTTTCCATGAATTGTGTTGTGGGGCTGCCTTTATTGATGTTGTTTCTGGATTTTTCGGCTTCTGATTTCTGTGGTTTAACGCTGCATCTGGTTGTTAGTTCCGCCCTTTGGGAATTTCAAGAATTTCGTGAAGAAAACGTTCGGCTATTGTTGGGAAATTTTGGTAATGTTTGATTTGATCTTGCAGTGTAATGCAGTTGGGAATAATTGCCTTCTTGCTGGTGTGTGTGTGTGTGCACGCGCTAGTGTGATATACAAGTATACAATGGATTTACAGCAGAAATTGTCACTTTCTCTTCTGCGGTTATGTTAGTTATCATTAGAGCAGTAAATTACGTGCAAAAAGGATGATTGAGGAGTTGTACTGATCTTTCCTTTATTTAAAAATCCATAATGTGGAAGATAATCCTTTCCGTTGTTGTCTTAGAAAGGTCTCCTTTATAACTGAGGCCTACTTGCTTTGCTCATCCGTTTGCCAGAAGAAGTAGTTGTAATGGCCTTATTGCTTCTTATTTTAGTCGAAAACTATTTGTCATCGGAAGTTGATATATGATACGACGATTTATTTCCTCTTTGAGAGACGATCTTTTAACACGAGGGCGAGTGACCGAACACATATAGATTCAAATAGCTCATTCAAGTCTGAACTCTGAAACCTTTCTAAAAAGGGAGAAATGTTTAGTTACAATGTCTCAGTTTCAGAAAGGGTGTTGTGGTCATCTAGTGATAACCAGCGGCCTTTTTAGTGACACGTGATGGGTTCAATTATCAGAAACAGGTCGAGCTATTGATAGATCATGTTATACCCATTGAAGTGGTGGCTTAGAATGGTTGCGTGCCCGTGATTTTTTTTCCTTGTCCGATGATTAGTTGTCTAATCTTAAGCACGATTTCTGCATGTAGATGGCCGTGCAGGAAGCAAATCCTGCCTCCATTCCTAGTGCTGAAGTT
Source organism: Melastoma dodecandrum (assembly GCA_029817715.1). Classification (NCBI taxonomy): domain Eukaryota; kingdom Viridiplantae; phylum Streptophyta; class Magnoliopsida; order Myrtales; family Melastomataceae; genus Melastoma; species Melastoma dodecandrum. The sequence continues at coordinate 1,236,022 of JARUPY010000057.1, read as the reverse complement.
GTTGGAAATGCATTTGTGGAACAATATTATCATATCCTTCACCAGTCTCCAGGGATGGTCCATCGGTTTTATCAAGATTCCAGTTTGCTCAGCCGTCCAGATGCTAATGGGGTTATGAGTACTGTGACAACTATGCAAGTAAGCCCAACTTTATTTTTTGTTTCTTGTCCTTCGAGCTGAAATTGGTTGCCATAACTTGATGGCTTAATTTGAAGCTGGTTCTGGTACATCCTTGTGGTGCTGTTTGTTGTGGGTTTTTAATATGGTATTTCCCTTTCTTTAGAAGACCTTATGAATTGCATCTATTAGAAACATGGAATATCGGTCCTATAAGCTGTTAAAGTGAACTCCTGTTTCTATTGGAAAGATATGCTCTAAGTGTTTTTGCAGCGCCCTCTTGCTATTAATGCCTTCTTGTTCTGTATTTTCTTCTTCTTCATTTTTATTTCATTGTCATCAGTCCGTCATATTGCATGCTAATTAAGCTATTCAAGGTCATAGCATTGGGAATAATGACACGACCAACTGGAGCGATGGTTCTGTTTATTATTATTCCCTATTTTAATCATGCTGTTTTGTTCTCTTTCCTTTTGTTTTTGGTTTACTCGAGGGACATTGAGTCTAATAAATGTCTAAACTCTCCCCCCACCTTCTTCGTTTGTACTCTTCTGTTTGTCCATTCATTGTGATGGAGAACTGCACTTAGCTATCCAGTCTCCTTGAATCTGTTGCCTGGTGTAATACAGAACTCTTTGCCTGAGGAGGTTTGGTGATTTGTCTCAACATTTAACACTATGTATGTTGCTCTTGGATCAGGCTATCAATGAAAAGATTGTATCCCTGAATTATGAGGAATATACTGTCGAAATAAAGACTGCTGATGCCCAAAGGTCTCATGAAAAGGGGGTGATTGTTCTTGTCACTGGATGCTTAACCGGAAAAGATAATGCAAGAAGGAAATTCACCCAGACATTTTTCCTAGCTCCCCAGGATAATGGTTACTTTGTCCTGAATGACGTTTTGAGGTACATTGGAGAGTCAGAGCCACTGGTCGTCAATGCTGCAACAAATGCAAATGCTCCAGCTGCTGACACAGTGCCTGAAGGTATATTTATCCGGCTTATGTTGGCCTCTGATTGTTGTTGTTAAATGGTCTCATTTTGATAGCCGATCATGGATTACTCATTTCATATTGCAGCCTTATATCCACAAAAAAAAATAATTTGTTTTTATATGTGAAATTTAGCAATTTTCCACAAGAATGTTATGCACAATCTTTGTTTGGCTTCTGCATTGTAGAGTCCATCCACGTCCCTGACCCAGTCATAGTTGAACCCGTTGCTGGTCTTGAGGAGGAAGATCTCAATGATGGTGCGGAAGTTTGTGATCCATCCGACTATGAAGGGTCTGTTGTTGAAGATGCAGCCATTGAGCCAATCCATCCAACAGCTGAGTCCGCTCCTGATGTTGAAGAGGATGCCCCAAAGAAATCATATGCATCAATTGTAAGTCCGTGATGGCATATTCTATTGAATGGTATATTTTGCAGACTGTACTCTGTTTTTTCTATCCGACATTTCCCTGAAGCCTATAATTCCATAGGTTAAAGTGATGCAAGGACTTAAAGTGTCTCGTCCAGTACGTGCTCCTTCTGACAAAACAGAAGTCGGATCCGCAAACAATGTGCAGCAGTCTATTCGCCCCACCTCTCCCAAACCAGAGGGCCCTGCTGCTGTAAAATCTGGTTCTGCTGGGGCACCTGCTTCTGCTAATGATAGCATGCCTGAAAGTAGCAATGCCAATGAAGAAGGTATTATGACTTAGATTGAACAACTTAATGTTCCATTTTTTTAGATACCTTATCAAATTGAGATTCTGTCATGGCATGTAATTTTGACTTAATGAGGCGAAGAATCAGAACCCGTATTGACATCCTTCACATTTTTCAGTTGAGGGTTACTCTATCTATGTAAGGAACTTGCCAATCAATGCAACAGTCGAGCAGCTTGGGGAGGCGTTCCAAAGGTTTGGTTCTATTAAACCAAATGGCATCCAAGTCCGAAATGCCAAGGTTTGTTTTCTAGGTGTGCTGCATGAGTGAACTATTCCAAATCTCCACTTTTAAAACTTGCATTTGATGGATAATAAATTGACTTTGATTCTGTTACGATTTGCAGCAGGGATCTTGCTTTGGGTTTGTTGAATTTGAGGCATTGGTTTCCATGCAAAGTGCACTTCAGGTACTTCTCTTTTAGGCTCACTCTTTTATTGAACTTGCCAATTAAATGCTATGATTTGCAAAGGTTGACATTCTTAAGTTAGAAACTTTTAAGTACCCTTTGGTTGCTTAAATCTGCTGTAATTGTGCCGTAAGAGTTTTGGTCCACAGGTCTCTCTCTCTACAGCTTAAATTCTTCCTTCCATGCCTAGCTGACGAACCACAGCCGTTTGTTAGATATAATTTGAATGACATAAAATATTTGTTCTCATACATCCAGGCATCTCCTATAACCATTGGTGACCGTCCAGCAGTTATTGAAGAGAAACGGACGACAACTCGAGGCAAGATGCTTGCTGTTTATGTTGTTTCTTCATAAATGATAAATGCTTTCTCAGATGACCGACTGACTGATTGAACATTCTCTTTTTTCCATCATTACAGTCGGCAGCAGTGGTAGTAGCAGGGGGAGGTACCCTCCCGGCAGAGGCGGATTCCGAAGCGACAGCTTTAGGGCGCGCGGAAATTACATTGGTGGGGGGCGGGGCTATGGAAGGAGCGAGTATAGAAGTCAGGGCGAGTTTTCCGGCCGTCCTAGGGGCGGGGGACGTGGGGGCGAAAGCTATCAACGAGTTTATCATAACACAGGAGGAACGGGTGGACGTCAAGTTTAGGACAGTGATCCATGCGCCACGACTCTTGGTCGGTAGCACGGTCAGTCAGGTGGTAAGCTGAACCCAAAAATTTTTTGTCCAGAGGTACAGTTGAGGAGGAGTTGGTAGTCAGTCAAGCCAAATTTTCGTTAATTTCTTCTTCAAATTTTTATGAAGTTTTGGCGGGAGATTTAGTCAAGGGAATGAGTGCTGCGTTTAGCCGAGTTGTTTCTTCTGGGTATTAGCTTTTTGTCTTGCCATTCGTAGAGGGGGAACTTTTTCATGGCTGCCTGCTCTTACAGGCAGATAATGTTTTGCATGCCAAATGATGATTTTTGTCCCGACCACTCCTCGTACTATCCTTTTGAGTCGATACCACGGTGCCTCTTCACGGACTTCGCCAGAAGCCTGCAAACGATCAAGGATGGTCCTCTCCTCTTTTTCTGGAGGACAACACAAACACAACTGCCTTGTTACATAAGATTGCTTCCTTAGTCTCTTCTTATGGGAAGGTCTAAGAACTTGGAAGTCAATAGATTTGCAGTCAGCTAGCTCCAATAAGATTGGACTTCTCATCCGAAAATGTATTTGAAGGGGCATTCAAAAGATAATGAGAATTAGTCATGCTACCAGATGGAGCATCCTAAAAAACCCGTATCTCATCTACACACCGAGGTTAATTTCAGAACCAATTAGACTAGGTACTTTATTCAGAAGCCCGCATCTTGGATATTTCTTCTAGCAAGTATCTGGATTCAGCTGCAAAGTCCACTGGAACAACTGCCCTGGCAGTGATCCTCTGCCTCTTCTCGCCGTTATACTCGTGTTGCGCTACACTGATTCTAAAGAGATGAGGCACCCAGGTCGCCCGTTTCAGTTTCTGCTGGTAGAGATTCTCCTCCGACACCTGAGGACAGTTTAATCCAGAAGTCACCATCAGAGATTCGAGTGAAGTGATGCATCGATGCATAACTAGGGAGGAAATCATCTCCTTACCTGTGATTTTAGTTGATCGAGCTCGTCAGCCGGGCACCCGATAATGCGTTCAGCTTCTTCGTTGAATGTCGAAACATAGGCCTCGCCACTCGCATCAGTGATCTTCACTACCATTATGTATCTGCAATGAAATTCAGCAGGTAACCTATCTGCTGATCGTTTGAACATCAAAACGTAGCTTTTTGTTAGTTTATGAATCCTCACCTCAGGGTGCATGCTGCTTCACTTTTCTGGCAGCCTTCACACCAGTACCCAGATCCAATAGCTTCAGTCACCTTTTTGTTGCAAGTTTTACAGGCTCGATACCACATAGTCTGATCAGGCCTGATGAAGCTTACAAACGCCCTTGTGCTGAAAAATGCAGGCTATCCAACAAAGAACACAGTCAAACTCCTGTCCAAATCTCATAAAATTAGTTAAAACATGCTAAGGCAGCCTTTTACCTTATCCTCGCCCAATGACTGGTTACTGGACAGATGATGAACGAGAACTCTGTCAGAGTACATTGATCTCAACCCATTTCTCATCGAGGCGGCCAAACCAGATCCAACTGATGCCATCGACGTACCTTTGCCTTCAGAATCAAACCTACGAAGAAAGTTTATGATGACTGACATCTTCGATGGAAAAACAAGATTGTATTTTTGGCATAGTCAATTTGCATATTAGCCTCACCAAGATCTAAGCTTCTTTGCTTCAGGTGAATCTGGATCGATTACCACAGTGCTCCTGCTAATTGAGGACAATGAAACACCTACAAAAAGCCAACAAAACATAATTATGTGGGGGCTTTGGACCAGCTGTAGTTGTACATGCAAACCATGTCCTTCATTATTTCCGAAGAATGGCTATTGCTACCTTGAAAGTCGCCAACTCTCAATGACTTAATGGCTACAATGGGAGATTTATCAGCATTGTCAAGCAACTCCTTTCCAATATTGGTGGCAAGATCATTCCACAAGGAAACCGTAACAGTCCTCTTCCTGAAAGACAAGTTCTCACAATCTCAGGGGGGTCATAATTGGTGGTGGCAATCACAGATCAAGAAAATAGACTCACGAGTCATCTGCAATGGTAATTTCACGTCTGGGGATGCTCTCATTGTCACTTTTCCTTCTAATGCTTACTGTGGGGGAAACACTTTGAACCACCCCAATGACATCTGAGACACAAACAAGTAATCATTAGTTGCAGACAATGAAACCTCACTAAACCAGTGCTTCACATAAATAAACACATCACTCTTACCAACCAGGTCTTTTCCATTCACGTAAGTACCCAACATGTCAATTGGCACAAAATTAAACTTTGTTTCAGGAACAAAAACAGCTTCATGGTTGGCCTCTTCGATCTCAGAATTTTCATTCAAAGTCATCTCATAATCATTCTGCACAGTCTTGAACTGCTTGTTAGCAACCTTCAATGTTCCCTTCGAAATGAAATAAACCTTCCCCATCTCAAGCTTGTCATAGAACTTCCTCGCCGCATCATTGAACATGGTCGCTTGAATTTGTGTCCCCTAAAAAGAAGCAATCATCACGCTCATTAAAAATAATCGTTACATAATACTCCAGCTAACAGTTGTATCAGAAAAGAGTATGCACTTACATCCTCATCAGTTAATTCCACATTGAACACGCAACCTTCCCCTCTCGCATTCCTGTATGTGCGCATGGTTCCTTTGCTTGTCACCCGGACCTTAATCGTCCAGGTTCCTTGGTAAGGATTCAAAGATATAAGTGGATGGACCCTTCTAGTCATAGCCATTCGAGCTGATGGTGCCATGCTGTGATTCAAGAGTAGGCTGTGATTCAATTTTACATTTTTTTTACGTCAAAAGAATCCTAACAGCAGAAAAAAATCTCACTTCCGATGCTGCTCATGGACAATTTGTGCAGCCGACTTGGCAACAATCTCTTGCTTTGGCTTTAGAACTATACCACAGCCTTCTGTCTTCACATTACGGCCAGAAATGGCATCTTGACGAGCCACCGAAACAACTGATCCCTCCTCGCTTTCCACCTCCTCTTTTGGCTTAACCAAACCACCGCTTTCATCAACAATCTCCGCATCGAGTGCAGAACAAACAGCTTCACACTTCAACACGACAAGATATCTGAACCCAAACAAAAACAAGCGGTTCTAAGAACAAAACGGATCTAACCTATGCCCGACAGCCACACAACCACCACAATCACAACTCCGAAACATGAAAAGGTAAAGTTCGCTTACTTGTCCGACTTGTTTGGTATGTCATTGAGAGTATAGTCAAGAATCCGAATCAATCCCAGATTCTGTACATTCCCAGATCGAACCTCCGACTCAATGTCGGCCGGCAAAATCCCCTTCAACTTCGCCTTCCCGTCACTAGCAGTAAACCTGCACCAACAGAACCCAAAACACACCCCAGACCCATATCAGATCTCAACAACGAAATAGCCCGATTCTGGAAAAAATAAAAACGAAACAGCAAAGACGGACATGAACCGGTTGCGATTCCCAGCGGGCTTGAGGTCGAGCACTTGGACGACGAGATCTGGAACGTTTTCAGGATTCGGGTTCGACCGTATCAAGGAAATGGCGTCATGGGTCGCCGCCTTCTCCATCACTGAAGGCGATTACTTGACCAAACTAAGCCACCGAAGCAGCAGAAAATGAAGAAAGAAATTCTCAGAAACGCACTGAACTGAGGATATTGCGGCTGCGAATGAAGATTTTTCAGAGGAACGAAGACATGGGTTTTATTGGGAATCAATCAATGATTTGATTTTGGGCGCCAATTGTTATTAGGTTTTCCATCGAAGTTTACGGGGGCGGGGAAAGACTTTGGCGCCGATTGTTTGAAACGATGAAAGATTTTCTGGAATTTGACGTCGTCGGAGGGAGCGGGAAAGTGACGGCCCGCGGGAAAAGGTGAAGTTACGGATGTATATTTGGTGCTGATGGGCTTGGGCCATTTAGAGCGAATTTGGAGTGAGGCCCACTAGTTTTTAGGCCCAAATAACTGCTAAAAGGCTGGAACGAATTAATTGATCATATCGCGAACCATTCCTGCCACGACAAGGGCGGAAGCACGACAACCACCCGCCCTGCTGCGTCCCCTGCCCTGGCTTTGGATTCTGCGGCACCTCCTGTCTCGGGTCACATGGCTTCGGCTGCGTCTTCTCGAAGCTGCTCTGCGGCCTTGCGCTTTGCTGGGGCACGGGTTTCTTCGAGCTGCCTCTGCCTTCACCTGTTAATCTACTCCGTGAAAAGAACATTCCGTTCATCTGTTGTAATAACACGAGAATGAGGTGGACTAACCCATTCGTGTTTTTAAAGATTTTACAATTGGAATGCAAACAACTTGACACTAGCTCCACTCACGTCGGAACGGCGGGACGATGGGCTCAGCGACAGATCCGGACCTTCCCACGGGGAACGCACGCTCAACCCGTTATTATACAACTCTGGGCTTCAAGCTTCGACGTTGATTGCCATTGACTTCTCCCTAGGAAAATGGTCGCCTTTCGTAAGGCCTTATACGCGGGGGAATCTGATAGGGATATCATCCTCAACATTATTCCTACGACAACGGCCATTGTGTCTAGAGGACAGTGTCTGATGAGGACGATGCCGACTGGGCTAACCTTTGGGAACGATCATGGTGGTCGTTCTCCTTGGACAACGAGGCCGTGCTCCTCCCTTAATCATCACCCCCCCATTCGCCTTGCCCCCTCACACTTCCTGCACGTCGAATTACATCAAGACGCCTTGTGCATATAGAGTGATCTTGGGCACACTTTTCCTGCATCAAGACGCTCGGCAGCGTGATTTCTGGTCGAATAACATGGGCGAAGGAATCTGACGATTATGGGCTTCGCCCTGGCAAAGAATGGATGAGGAAGCAAATCAGGATGTACCAACAACACACGGAGAGTTATACAAGAGAGAGACTTCAAGTTGTGCACTCTCTCTCCTCCGATAACCTGGGAGCCCTCAAATCCCAGGACGAACGCGAGAGAAAGGAGCAGGGCATTCTGTACCATGTTCGAGGATATTTACAAGAACCAAACTGGGAGGATCACTTTGAATCCCTGGCTGCATTCTGAATTGCAGATCACATCTTCCCAGAAAGTTGTCCTACGCTACCGGACCTTCATAGGGATACATAAGGAAGAGATCGGCTACAAGTTCATCAAGTACACAGCTGAAGACCTGGAGAATCTCTTCCTGGCTTTCTTATCGGGTCATTGCCGCGTGCTAAGTCAAGGAAGAAGTAATACTACCTATCTCAAGACCATGATATTTGTTATGTATGTTCATGGTCATTTCTTCATCCTGCTGCAGAGCAAGGATAAACTATACATTCACTCAGCATACCGCACAGCTTGTTTATTCATAAACCACATACTACAACCTTGCACATGCAACAACCGACCATCCTCATTCTCGATCATCTGCAACTCCATGAATATGGATGACTAAATCAGCTAGGGAGTTAATAGAGTGCCCACAAAATTGAAATTCTTACTCGACCAGAAATACCATAACGGACATGCATACCAAGTTCGAAAGCATCAGATCAATGCCTATCCAATGACCTTGGAAGATGCAGCTAACATTTGATTGTCCAAGGAGAATCTCCTACGCACACTTCAAAGTGCCAGGTAATATGCTTTCTGATTTAGCGGCGATATATCGAGGCTACATGTCATGCTAGCAAGTAACTAGTATTGAATTTGTGTAATACCTAATTCTGGCTCAAAGTATCTGAGATGAAAACTCCCAGCAATACAAGGAAATATTGGAATGACATGCAAAGCAGAAGTATTAAAACTTTCCATGTACAAGAACATAATGACATAGTTGTTCTGATTCCACCAATATTTTTCTAATAAAAACACAACAAATTATTGTTCTAAAGTGCAAATATCCATCAGCTACGATCAAGCCCATTGTGTTTCTGTCTAATCAATCCTCTGAACACAGTAGCAGCAAGACGAGTATAGGCACTTTCAGTTCAGAACTAACTAAAGAATAGATAATCTGGCAGATGAGCTAACCTACCTTTTATTTTGAAGTATACATAAATTACAATTACAGGTTTTTCACCTCCCTAAAACATCAGCAGGTTTGATGACAACTGCACGACAAATATTTCGAGCAAGAACCGTGTTAAAACGTAAAACAATACACCTAGCAAGATTGACACCGGAAGTGCTGGCAACGCTGATACAAGGACGGACGACACCTTATCCCCGTCGACGCGTAGCAAGAGAGGCGTCACTTTACTCGCCTGCGACTGAACTACGAGTGCGATTCAGCACGTCGACTTGACGAGTGCGACTTGCGACTTGACGTCGACTTGACGAGTGCGACTTGCGACTTGACGTCGACTTGACGAGTGCGACTTGCGACTTGGCGTCGACTTGACGAGTGCGACTTGCGACTTGGCGTCATCAGCGACTGAGCAACGAAGAGTCGGCCAAGCCAAGAGTCACGAAGATGAAGAGCCGCAAAGAAGCTGAATCAATTCGCATTCCTCATTCATGCATTTATCATTCATGCTTTGCATTTCCAATAAGCCATTTATGGCCCGTCCATGCATCTAGCCTAGGTTCATTTCGTGCATTTAAGTTCTTCTTCAGGTGTTCCCTATATAATGGGCACCTTGTACTCATTTGCATATTAGTTTTTGGAATCAATTTATAAACCCTTATCAGACTTAGTGTCTTTTATCCGAAGTGAGTGGATTCTCCTTCAAACCTCGTTCTTCATTTGGTGGATTTCCAAGTGCAGATTGAGTAGAGTGTTTCAACCGGTGGTGGTGTATCTGTATCCTCCGTGTTGTGCCTCGCCCTTGTCTTGTTCGTGGTGGTGTATCTGTATCCACGGTCAAACGAGTCTACCCGAGTCTTCTTTCACGGTGGTGCATCTGTATCCGTGGAGGTTGATCTCAACCCCTCCTTTTCCTCATTCAGCCGCCTACCCCACACACTTTCCGTCCATAGCGAACGTCACTCCATTCCGCACCCTTTTCAGTGACGTCCCCATTCGTTTTCGGTTTAGGAATCATCTATTCCTTGCCGTCCCCGTACCATCTTGGTATCAGAGCGCTAGGTTGTCAATGGCCGGAAGATTTCAACGCGGTATGACTCTAGACGAAGCACAAGTTGCTCGGCTTGAGGAGCAGATAGCCGATCTTCAACAGCAACTACAGTCGTTACGGACACACCATGCATCGACTTCCCGCAGTCGAATAGAGAGCGATGAAGAGGAGAACCCATGGCGTGAGGAGTCTCAACGAGGATCTTCACCGGAGTATCGTAGGAGGAGAGCCCCGACGATGAGCGTTCAGATTCCGGAGTTCGAAGGAAACTTGGACCCCAACGAGTTCATCGATTGGATGCACACCGTGGAGCACATCTTTGATTACGAGGAAGTGCCCGAGGATCGAAAGGTGAAATTGGCTGCCTTGAAATTAAAGAAGTACGCGAGTTTGTGGTGGGAGAACACCAACCAGCAGCGCCGTAGGGAAGGGCGTGATAAAATTCGTACGTGGTCAAAAATGAAGAGGGCCATGACGAAGAGATTTCTACCGGAGCATCATCGACGAGATCTCTACCTCAAATTGCAGTCGCTACAACAAGTCTCAAGTGTATCGGAGTATACATGGGAGTTCGAGAGACTGTTGCTGCAATGTGATGTCCAAGAGGCCCCAGAGCAAACCATTGCCAGGTATCTTCGAGGACTTAAGCCCCAAATCGCAGATGCCGTTGACCTACAACAATATTGGAGTTTCAACGATGTGCGAGCATTGGCGCATAAGGTGGAGCAGCAGCAAGCGAGGAGAGCGACTACCCGCCCATTTGTAAAGGCCGCGCCTTTCAACAAGGGGAGTAGCTCACAGGCGAAGCCGCCGTCAACAACGACATCGCAGAGAGCCCCACCGTCGACTACAAGACCTGAAGTCAAATCGCACGAACGAAACATCATTCGACGATGTTTCAAGTGCCAAGGAGTTGGGCACATGGCTTCTGAGTGTCCGACGAGAAGGAACGTTGTCATCAGAGAGTTATCTGATGAAGAAGAAGAGCTCGAGGAGAACGCCGACCCTGTTTGGGATGCCGAAGAGATAGAGGAGTATCCGGACGAAGGAGAGTTGTTGGTCGTCCGAAAGGCTTTAAGTGTTACACCGGCGAAAGAGGAAAGTCAAAGGGAGAGCATCTTCCATACTAGGTGCACAGTCGCAGGAAAGGTATGTTTGGTGATTGTGGATAGTGGTAGCTGCACCAACGCCGTGTCAAGGACGATGGTTGAAAAGCTGAAGTTGCCCATCGAAGCGCACCCACATCCTTACCGTTTACAATGGCTCAACAAGGAGAGTGACGTTCGAGTCACCCAATGAGCGCGAGTTCCATTTTCCATTGGGAAGACCTACCAGGATGAAGTCGCTTGCGACGTCATTCCCATGGATGCATGCCACCTACTATTGGGGAGACCGTGGCAGTTTGATCGACGCGCGCAACACGACGGGTATCGCAATACGTATTCCATCCACATCGGAGAGAAGAAGGTCACTTTGATGCCCCTCACTAGTCAGCCTACACTCGCGACCCAGGATCGACTTAGCGACCAGCCTCTCAAGGGAGTTCAACTAGTTCGAGCGATTCAAGAAGGTGAGAAGGCTTATTTTGTGGTTCTTGTCGAATCTGCCCCAGGTCAAGCGACGAGCCATCCTCAGGCCGCTTCCATTCTTGAGGAGTTCAAGGACGTATTTCCAGAGGAGCTACCAGTCGAATTACCACCGATGCGGAGCATCCAACATCAAATCGACTTGGTTCCAGGGGCGTCGCTACCAAATCGACCAGCCTATCGATGCAATCCAGAGGAGGCAAAGGAGTTGCAGAGGCAAGTCGACGAGCTTGTCAACAAGGGATCAGTTCGAGAGAGTTTGAGCCCATGTTCGGTTCCAGCCATATTGGTGCCGAAGAAGGATGGCACATGGAGAATGTGCATGGACAGTCGAGCGATCAACAAAATCACAGTAAAGTATCGCTTTCCTATCCCTCGACTGGATGATATGTTGGATGAGTTGCATGGAGCGCAGGTGTTTTCCAAAGTGGATTTGCGAAGTGGTTATCACCAGATCCGGATGAAAGAAGGCGACGAGTGGAAGACAGCCTTCAAGACTAAGTACGGGTTGTACGAGTGGTTGGTGATGCCATTTGGATTGTCAAACGCGCCCAGCACGTTCATGCGACTAATGACCCATGTCTTGCGACCATTCATGGGGAAGTTTGTGGTCGTCTACTTCGACGACATTCTTGTCTACAGCCGGAGCAATAAGGAGCACATCAATCATTTGCGAGCTGTGTTCAACACACTTCGGGAGGAAAAGCTATATGGAAATCTCAAGAAATGTGAGTTCTTCCAACCGAGTGTAATATTTCTTGGATTTGTCGTCTCAGCGGAAGGAATTAGGGTGGACGAGAGCAAGATTGAAGCGATCAAGGAGTGGCCGTCTCCAAGGAGTTTCCACGACGTTCGCAGCTTCCATGGCTTGGCGTCGTTCTATCGGAGGTTCATTCAAGGATTTAGCTCAATCGCAGCCCCACTCACCGAATGTTTGAAGGGAGACAAATTCGAGTGGACACCAGTCGCACAAGCTAGTTTCGAGCGACTGAAGGAGTGTCTAAGCGCAGCCCCAGTTCTAGCTTTACCCGACTTCGCGAAGATGTTCGAAGTGGAATGTGATGCATCGGGAGTAGGAATTGGAGGAGTTTTGCTGCAGGAAGGAAGACCCATCGCTTATTTCAGCGAGAAGCTTAATGGCGCCAAATTGAACTACTCGACGTATGACAAGGAGTTCTTAGCAATTGTTCGAGTACTCGAGACTTGGAGTCATTACTTGCTGCCCAGAGAGTTTGTGTTGCACACCGATCATGAAGCTCTCAAGTACATTAATGGTCAGCACAAGCTTAGTCGCCGACATGCGAAGTGGGTAGAGTTTCTACAGGCATTCAACTTTGTCTTGAAGCACAAACCAGGCGCGAAGAATGTAGTCGCAGATGTTCTCTCGAGGAAAATTATTTTACTATCTGCGATGGAGACAAAGCTGATTGGATTTGGGTATTTGAAGGAGTTGTACAAGGACGATGAAGATTTTGGAGCGATCTTCGTCCAATGCGCCCAGCAAGCCATCGATCGATTCCACCAGGTGAATGGATTCTTATTTCGCGACTCTAAGCTATGCATTCCAAGGAGTTCGACGCGAGAGCTACTTATACGAGAAGTCCATGGAGGAGGAATCGCTGGACATTTTGGAGTTGACAAGACGCTGGCAATGCTACAAGAGCATTTCTATTGGCCTCGAATGGAGAAGCAAGTGCGAGGACTAATCGCGAGATGTGCGACTTGCCAGCAAGCGAAGAGCCGTGTCCAACCTCAGGGTCTCTACACTCCATTGCCCGTCCCAGAGCGACCATGGGAACATGTGAGTATGGATTTTGTACTAGGATTGCCAAGAACGCAACGAAGAAAGGATTCGATCATGGTAGTGGTCGACCGATTTTCGAAGATGGCACACTTCATCCCATGTTAGAAAACGGACGACGCGACCAACGTAGCAGATTTGTACTTTCGAGAAGTGCTAAGGTTGCATGGAGTACCCAAGTCGATCGTTTCAGATCGCGACACGAAGTTCCTAAGCTACTTTTGGAAGACACTGTGGCACAAGTTGGGAACGAAGCTTGTATTCAGCACAGCTTATCATCCGCAAACCGATGGACAAACGGAGGTTGTCAATCGCACTATGGCTACAATCCTTCGAACCTTGGTCTCGAAGAACCAGAAGGATTGGGACATCAAGCTTGCCCACGCTGAATTCGCATACAATCGAGCCCCAAGCTCGACAACGAAGTCATCACCCTTCCAGGTAGTCTACGGGCTCAATCCTTTAGTCCCTGTTGAACTAATGCCTGCGAGCGATATGAGGTCAGTTAGCCGAGATGCTGAGGAGCGCGTTAAGGAGATGCGAATGCTCCATGAGAAGACTCGAGCGCAGATCGAGAAGGCCAATCAACGTCACACGGAAAGAGCCAATCGCGGAAGAAGAGTGAAGATATTTCAGCCAGGAGACTTAGTTTGGATTCATCTGCGCAAGGATCGATTCCCAGGCAAGAGGAAGAACAAGCTAATGCCGCGCGCAGAAGGACCATTCAAGATCGTCGAGCGCATCAACGACAACGCCTACAAAATTGATCTTCCAGGTGACTATGGAGTTTCTGCCACATTCAACGTCCAGGATCTCATGCCATTTGTGGAGGATGACGACGACGAGAGTTTGAGGACAAACTCTTTTCAACAAGGGGAGGATGATACAAGGACGGACGACACCTTATCCCCGTCGACGCGTAGCAAGAGAGGCGTCACTTTACTCGCCTGCGACTGAACTACGAGTGCGATTCAGCACGTCGACTTGACGAGTGCGACTTGCGCCTAGACGTCATCAGCGACTGAGCAACGAAGAGTCGGCCAAGCCAAGAGTCTCGAAGATGAAGAGCCTCAAAGAAGCTGAATCAATTCGCATTCCTCATTCATGCATTTATCATTCATGCTTTGCATTTCCAATAAGCCATTTATGGCCCGTCCATGCATCTAGCCTAGGTTCATTTCGTGCATTTAAGTTCTTCTTCAGGTGTTCCCTATATAATGGGCACCTTGTACTCATTTGCACATAAGTTTTTGGAATCAATTTATAAACCCTTATCAGACTTAGTGTCTTTTATCCGAAGTGAGTGGATTCTCCTTCAAACCTCGTTCTTCATTTGGTGGATTTCCAAGTGCAGATTGAGTAGAGTGTTTCAACCGGTGGTGGTGTATCTGTATCCTCCGTGTTGTGCCTCGCCCTTGTCTTGTTCGTGGTGGTGTATCTGTATCCACGGTCAAACGAGTCTACCGAGTCTTCTTTCACGGTGGTGCATCTGTATCCGTGGAGGTTGATCTCAACCCTTCCTTTTCTTCATTCAGCCGCCTACCCCACACACCTTCCGTCCATACCGAGCGTCACTCCATTCCGCACCCTTTTCAGGGAGGTCCCCATTCGTGTTCGGTTTAGGAATCATCTATTCCTTGCCGTCCCCGTATCAAACGCCTTCTGATATAATGCCAACAGCGTCAATGTGATTCCTAAGCCAGCTATAATTGCCAGGTAGCAAGCGTACACAGTCATTGTATCATACATTGCTGCTCTGCCGACTAATACGCTGTAGAAGATGAATTTACCCAGTCCAAGCTTTATAGCACCGGATGATCCCAAACCAATCCCTTCGAGAGCCAGATTCTCACCCAGTGCAGCATTTCGTTTGCTTTGCATTTCCATGCTAGGTCTGCTGTTAATCAATGGCGCAGAATGCTCACTTACATCAGTTACCTGTACTCGGGCACTGGAATCCTCGATAACTGTTAAACTTGGGTACGCTTCATTGTCAGTATCCAAATTATCCCACTGTCGACTGAATTTTCGTCTGTTCCTGGGTTGCCACCATGCCGTTGATCCCTGCAAACCCTTATCCGAACAATACCACCAGAATCTTGGTAATTCACTCGTCGTTAGCATAGAAACGGATTCAGTTGGAAATATTTGGCACGATTACTAATAGGAATTCGGATGTGGTCGCCAGTAAAGAAAAAGATGAATTGAATTGATCAAACAATATCAAATGATATCTTACAATATAACTGAAAAGCTTATAGACATAAAAACAAATAAAAGTTGCTGGTGCAGATGGTGGTGACGTCGTATACTTGCTACTGGCGCCGTAAAATTGCGAATTGGAGTGGTGAAAATCGACTTCTGGAGGGATGGCGGACAGAGTATGGTTGAAGGTAGTGACGGATGTGAATGCCGGACAGTGGAACGAAGGCGGAGCTTTGGTGTCGAGGCTATGGTTGCTCACCAAGACGATGGAGTGAAGGCGGGGATCGGCAGTCAGGGTTACGGTTGCTCGCCCCGACGGTGAAGTGATGGCGGAGAGTGGTTACCAGAGTTACGGTTGCTCACTCTGATGGTGGAAGTGAAGACCAAGAACCCTTGTGAGTTCATCCAGGTCGGGGTCTGGACGCCTGTTTACTAATCTAAAGGTTGACGATCAATGCAAAATGTGTCTGATTTGATTGTCGTGTTTGTTAAGAGGGACCTTCTCTCCTTTTACACTGAATCTTCGTGTGCCTAGTATGTCGAACACGTCATCAGAATATCTTTTCGGATCGTGCTCCTCCCAACCGACCTCCGAAAATCTCGGTAACAATCTGATCTCGGCGGTTATGGTTTTTGTCCATATCATTTATTAATTTGGACCCGTGTAGACTTGACAATCACCTTCGTAGACTTAGTACAGGCCTACGCCTTCCTTCTGGTCTTAATAAGTTTCAGTTTGGTTTTCGTGGGCCAGAATTGATTTAAGCCCAAAATAATCTGTCATGTCAACATTGGTCTAGCCTCGTACACTAACGCAGGGATCTCTTCATCTTTTGATATGGCTTGCTCCACCAAGAGCCTCAGTGGCCCAACCGACAATAACACCGCGGCCAGAACATACAATGACATCACTACTATGGTTATTAATGAGCCAGGCCGGCTTGTGAACTACCCGGCCCGGCTCGTCTTCTGGCCCGAGCCTGCGTTGACAAAAGTCAAATTTTATTGGGCTCGAGTCCGAGCTCGGGCTTAATTTTCTTTTAATCAAGTCGGGCCCGGGTTGACTTACTAGTCCGACAAGCCGCCCGGCTCAGTTTGATAAGTTTATAAAGGCATATTATCGATATTTGGCCCAATCAATAGGCCAACTTTACGTTTTGGCATATCGTTTAAAAAGTTTTAAATTTGGCCTTATTTCGATTTTACTTTTGGATTTGTTCTTATCGTAATGACGTCTACAATTTTACCGTTAAATGTTTCGATTATCCAATGTGTTTTTTATAAATTAATATTTGTCTTTTGTTTTTCCTACGTGAAAATCTACGTGTCATCTCTTTCTCTCCCTTCATCCCTTCTATCACCCTCACCCAAACCACAGGCTCCGCCGACTCCAAGTACTTCAAGCACCTCCTCCACCGGAGCCCAAGTCTACCGACGCCACCCAACCATGACACGTGAAAGATAGAATCGACCGCCCAACTCCAAAAAAGTGACCTTTTTGTGCTGATTGTTCAGCTGGTCCCCTCCACACAACCAACTGCCTCCCGGGCAGTGACAGAATCGAGAGTTGGAAGCTGCGATTCACAAGCGCATCCGATACAAGGATAAGGTTTGAGCCTTAGGATCCGGATCAGCCCCGGGGAGTACCCAGTTTCCCTTTTCGGCAATGCAAGGACAAGGTTTGAGCCTTAGGATCCGGATCAGCCCCGATGAGCAGTCGGAACCGGCGTTTGTTCCCAAGGGTTTGTTCATCGACGACGTCCTTCCTTCTTGTTTGGCGAGGAGCGTGTTTTTCTCGAGGAGGTTTGGTGGGGGAATCCCGTTTTGAGATGTCGTAGAGAAGGGGTCGGCTTTGGGGTTGGGTTGGCGAGGGAGAGGAACGGGTCGAAGGGAGCTGGGTTTCCTCTCTGTGCGCTTGTCGGTCAAGGGAAGCCAAGGGGTTGATGAGTGCTCGGTGGGTTCTTGATTTATTTCATTACTTAGTCCACGTAGGGAAAACAAAAAAAAAAGTTTAAAGACACGTCAGATAATATAAAGGTCTAATGGCGAAATTACAGACGTCGTTACGATAAGGCCAAATCCAAAAGTAAAATCGAAATAAGGCCAAATTCAAAACGTTTTAAACGATATGCCAAAACGTAAAGTTGGCCTATTGGTTGGGCCAAATATCGATATTTTGCCTATATATCAAAAGGAAAAAATGGGGAAAATTTCGAGTCGAGCACGGACTCGGGCTCAGACCAAAAATTGGCTCAGGCTAGATTATAAGAGCCCGATCAGGCTCGGGCCCGATACCTTTTTTAGCGATTGTGACGAGTTCGGGACGCTACTACGGCCAACTCAACCTAGGAACGCTATCTGTCCAGCGTCGTGCCCACCAAAGCACGAACAGCCTTTTCTCACTATCCCTAGGAACACAATGACCTCGACCAAGAGAACACCCAGCCCAACAAGATGGTGGAATCACCGTATTATCACTCATAATAATATAAATGGAACTGCAAGAATCTCGTGTATACAACAAGCTCTCGAGAATGGGCATCTTGTCCCAACTCACTCTCCTCTATGCACACTCAAATGCTCTCCCTCGCTCAAGTCCCCACTCGGTCATTTATAGGGGCCATGGGGAGCTACAACCAGATTACAAGAGAATTGACACATGGAAACCATGCAACCACGAGCAATCCAACAGTCCTGAAATACCAATGGTCGTCTGCAGCCAGGAACACCGAGGGTTGTCTGCACTCTCGTCGGGGGACTGTCGCCTCTTGCAGTAGCCTTGTTGATCTCCATTTGGGAGGGGGCAGCAAGCATATTGGGAGGCCCATGATCAAAGAGATGTGAGCACGGAATGGCGGAGATAAAGGAAAGCGTAAGGGCGGGTCGAAACCAAAGTGTGGTGATGATGACGGCTTGGCCAACGGGGAAAATGACAGAACGAGGGATGAGTCGCGGACAGATCCAAGGGCTCGCTCAGGCTGCTTCATTTGCAACAGACCTCATCGGGCAAGAGACTGTCCAAAGAAGGAGAGGCTTATCACGATTACCAACGCCGATGAGGGTGCTTCCAAGTCTCGTGTTGCTCCATTGCAGCTCTCGGGGGCGCTGCAAGTGAGGAAGGAATAGTTTAAAGGGGAAGATGGTGCAGAGCCGAAGCGGGTTATGGCCATGCAGTTAGAGAAGGGCTGCGAGAGGGGCATGCTGGAGAGTGTTTCCTATATGGCGAGTAGCACGGGCACCCCAGAGGGAGAAGCTTGTCCAAGTATCATCATCCGAAACTCCGGATGAGGCGCCGAAGGATGAAACAAGCATTGTAGAGGCAGTGGGAACATCTAACATGTAATCTTTGGTGGGGGAGGTTTGTCACAAGGTCGACGAGGACGTCGACTTTAACTGGTGGGGGTTGTTTGTCACAAGGTTGGACGGGGTTCCTTTGCATATCAACTAGCGAGGCTTGAGTAAGGCTGCTTTGGCGGCAATCTGTGAAGGATGCACGGACTTAAGTGTTGGGTGGCGCTCATCGGTGCTCAGGAGCGAGGCTCGGGAATCGAATCTGGGCGCGAGACAAGGCTTATCCAGATTGCGAAGAGCTCTAGTGTGAGTGCTAGAGCGGTGTTCGTGAGGAAGGCACGAGCACATGACCCGGTTCCTTTGGTGTGGGGATCAGTTTAGGCAAATAGCCTTAGCTACACTCGTTGGCGGACTAGTGGATGGCACGCAGCATGGTGAGATACGTGCATTGGGGGCAATCGTACAAGGACGTGAGCGTCCGAGTACTTACTGTGGGCAATCTCACAGAAATGGAAAAACTGGCAAAGACACGGAGAGAGACGTGCTGGACAACGGACAGTGCGATGCGAATGCGACGAGATGCGCAGACAGGGAGGAATCTGGCTGTTGGGTGTTCCTAGTGTGTGAAGCAGCATAGGTGGTGTGTCGCAGAAAGCAACGGAGATTCCCTGGAGGTTGCTTGTGGGTGGGTGCTGACGGAAGAGTCCTGACGCAAACTGTAGGTGACCCTTCGGATGGCTGCTGTAAGAGACAGCAGTCCCCTGACAAGAGTGCAGACGACCCTTGGTGTTCCTGGCTGCAGCCGATCGTTGATGTTCCGGGACTATTAGGTTGCTCGTTGCCGCATGGTGTCCAAGTGTCCATTGTCTTGTAATCTGGTTGTAACTCTCCTTGGCCCCTATAAATGAGTGAGTGGGGACTTGGGCGAGGGAGAACATGTGAGTGTACATAGAGGAGAGTGAGTTGGGGCGAAATACCTATACTCTGAGAGCCTGTTGTATACATGAAAGTCTTGTAGTTCCCTTTGTATTATTGTGAGTGATAATACGGTGATTGTCTGGATTGGGTGTGCTCTTAGTCGAGTTCATTGTGTTCCTGTGGCTCGAGCCCGATACCTTTTTTAGCGGGCCAGGCTCGGGTAGGGATGTTCAAGTTTAGCTCATTAACACACCTAATTGCTACCAACAACACCCAAATAGTCCATTTCGGCAACATTGTAAACCAGAAAGCGACCAACATTCCGATAATAACTAAGCCTGCGTTACGAAGATCGCCATCCTCGACACAAAAACTGCCGATACCCCAACGATTGCGAAATTTAACAACATGACCATGTAGTACCTCCAGAACCGAGTGCACCGGAGATAAAAGAGCAGGACGAGCACGAAAGTGACGACAGTTACAACAGCGACGAACAAGAGCGAGTTTCGGACAGCGCCCACGAACATGTCCCAGGAAGAATTGGAGTCGGTCTCGTCATAGGCAATGGTGGCGATCGAGGAGACGGTGGTAGAAGGGTTGGAGGAGGAGTTGAGGAGGAAAACGAGGAGAACGACGAGTGATACAAGGAGTTCCGCGTCACCACCCCAAAAGCTAGCCTGAGAGGTGGGAGTGGCCTCCCTCCTTATATATTAGCCGGGTAGACTCTTCTCACTCGATGTGGGACTCTTTAACCACATATTAGACCCACCATGCTCCAAGGTCTGGTGCCCCGCGGACCAGCACTGCTCTGAGCCTACCTGTCCGTGCACACTGTTGTTACAACCGTACGCAATGGTGGGCTAGCTCTGATATCAAATGATACAAGGAGTTCCACGTCACACCCCAAAAGCTAGCCTGAGATGTGGGAATGACTCCAAAAGCTACCCGAGTAGACTCTTCTCACCCGATGTGAGACTCCTCAACCACATATCAATAAGGAACATGCAGATCGGGACAGGAGTGACGATCCAGATGATTTCCTCGCCGAGGGAGTCGATGAGGCTTCTAGATCTAGGGGTTCGGTCCATCTGGGTGTCCAAAATTACGGTCAAGCCTCGATCTTGACGAGGTTCTAGTGGTCGAGTTCGGGATTTGGGAATTGGATGGGGGTGTGTTCCGACGGCTTGGCTGAGGAGGTCAAGACGAAGCCATCAAAGAGGAGGAGACCCAAGCTCGAGCTATGTTCCAACGAGTTGGTCGGAAAAATTCACGAAAGAAAAATAATTTAAAATTTAAATAATTAATATTTTTAACTTTGGATTACGAATATGAACTTCATTTTCTAAATCTTAGAGCTAGTTTTGTACAAATGTACGTTTGTTCATAAAAAAAAACTTGTCTTTCAGTTCAAAAAATTCAAAATATACGACTCCTGAGACGAGTTTTCAAAATCCGTCTTTAATTAATTCTTTTGGACGGCGAGTTTTCAAATTCAGCTCCCATCTTAATAAAAAAATTACTTAAACTCGTTTTTTTTGTAAAATTAAGGATAAGTTTTGAGATCCCGCTATAACGACGGTCCACAAATAGTATTTAAAACTCCCGATTTTCTTTTAAAACTAGCCTTATATTCTTACTAATATAGTTTTTTTCCCTTAGAAAAACACTATCCGCCCCATATCATCGAGAACGTAGTGAGGCTCTCCTCAAACTCCCCTCACTCACGTCCGATCTCCCACCACAAGCAAGACAAGACAAGGCAAAATAGACCCAACTCTAACTCCCCCTCCTCTGAAACGCCCTTGGCTACGAGTGAGGGATGTTGGGAATACGCGAGGCACCTCCCTCGGTCAATGTTTTCTACTCAATGAAAAATAAAACTTGACATTTATAACACTAAATTCATGAGTATTCACGTCTTCTAATGAACTCTGCTTTACAAACATCGAGTTTCATTTTTTTAAGTTAAATTCATGTTAATAGCACCGAATTCTTTCAAAAACGAATTATGTATTTATAAAACCGAGTTAGTAACATTATTTGTCCAATTTTAAAACATCATGTCGTGTTTCTCAAAATATTTTGCTACTAACACTGTTCAGGAACGAAGCTCCCTAAAGATCGAAATTATCACGTGTTTAAATTAAAATTTTGCTTACTATAATTTAAATAATTGAAACAAATAAATTATAATTTTAGAAATATCATAATTAAAAAATCCATAACAAAATGTATTTTTTTTCCTAACCATTTGTTTTTGGTTGCGTTTGGGCTCGTCGGGCTCATTAAAATTTGACGGGCTGGAACCCAAGTTTTTAATCTGGCCCAATCTACATGGGTTGAGCCCATTTTCATGAACCCAATCACTTATCTATCGAATAATTAATTATTAGTAAAAGCTTAAAAGGACAAACAATTAATTATTAGCTAGAACAAAAAATTAAAAAAATTGCCCGTTTTTATTTATAACAAAAGGTTATTTACGCTGAATAACGAACAAAAGCCCCTCCCCCCTTTTAAGAAGGTTCGCCCATGACCTCGCCACATCCAACGGTCATCCCTCGCCTCGTTCTCAGATCCAACGGCCCGCGTCCCTAGTCTAATGTCAGTATAAATATTCCCCCTTAAACCCCTCGGAAAGCTTGTTTAGGGTTTTACGGCAGTCGGGTGAGGGAGGAGAGGGAGAAGAAGAAGCATCGTAGCAGGGCTTCCCAGGTCGACTCTTCCGTCCATTTCCCTTGGTCTTGATTGGACGATCGTGATTGTTTGCGTCCTGCTTTATCTTTCGCCTCCTAGCGATGTTAGCTGATTGTTGTCCGGAGATGTTTGTTTTTGTTGAGTCGGTTTTGTTTTGTTCGGGTTCGGGGTCTTGTTTGGATGCGGAGGGATTTTGAAGTTTGAGGTGTTTGTTGGTACGTGTGGTGAGTATGAGTGTTTCGTCATCGTCGCGTTGGTTTCGGTGAGGGTTTGTT
Source organism: Melastoma dodecandrum (assembly GCA_029817715.1). Classification (NCBI taxonomy): domain Eukaryota; kingdom Viridiplantae; phylum Streptophyta; class Magnoliopsida; order Myrtales; family Melastomataceae; genus Melastoma; species Melastoma dodecandrum. The sequence continues at coordinate 1,213,288 of JARUPY010000057.1, read as the reverse complement.
GGTCTGCGATTGTTTCATTGTTCCTACATAAGATATCTGTGCCGTAATTGCTGTGATATTTGTTTTGCTGAATGACGTGATGTTTTGCGTCGGCGTGTTTGGGAAACAAAGAACGAGGAAGGTAATGGAGGGAAACTTCTAAATTGTGTGAGATGAGATTTTTTTTTCTTGCATTTCTACATGATAAAAACTCGCACTGTGAGGCGGAATGATATCGGAGATGACATTGGAGTTCTTGAACCAGACGCACTGGGTTTCTTGGGTATTACAGAGGATATGGCGTATGTGTTTTAGTGTGGAGATGAAGGAGGATTCATATAGCTTTGTCTACTGCGGTTAATGTTAAAGAGGCTTAAGGGAAGCCTAATGTGGAAGAACTTTGTCCTTTTTTTAATGCTTTTAGGTCATCGATATGGCCTTCTTGAACAAAGTCGGAAACATACTTAAGCAAACTGCAAGCAGGCAGATGAATGGGGACTTGTCTTCTGCAAAACCATTCATATATCAGGCTTTGAGATTCATGTCTTCCTCCAAGCTTTTTGTTGGAGGTATGATTTCCTCGATAGAGCTACTCCAGAGCCTTGGTTTGTTCTGTTTTTACCTGACTGTTTGAGGTTTTATTTCACAGGTCTCTCTTATGGTACCGACCAACAAGGACTAAGGGAAGCTTTCTCCAAGTATGGAGAGGTCATCGAAGGTATGGGACTTAAGTTGTGATAGTTGATGGAGATTAGTCAAGTAGCTCTTTGACATAGGAATTTGCAGATTTTCATGTTCTACTTGTCTGAAACTTAGCAGCATGACATTATTTTCTCATCATTGGTCTTTTGCATCTTTTAAAGAGAATGAATAGTTATATGACCATGTATTCATGCATCTTGGGATCAAGTTGGTTTTGCAGTATGATTTTACGTGGCCATATCAGCTTGCATCTTCATTCTTTTGGCTATGCTAACTATGCTGTATGAAAGTGCATTCCTCCTACTGAGCATTTCAATGTTGAAATGAAATTTTCTACTGTTGCAGCTAGAGTCATCATGGACAGGGAAACTGGTCGGTCAAGAGGATTTGGCTTTGTTACATACGTTTCAACTGAAGAAGCCTCCAGTGCCATCCAAGCATTGGATGGACAGGTACGTTGCTTAATGGTTTATTTTCTCCTGTCTTCTTTTAGCAAACAACTATAGCATATGGTGAAAAAAATTAATGATATAAGTGTTTCGTTTCAGTTTTTGCCGTATAATCTTTGTTTCCTCTGATGTCCAGGATCTCCAAGGTAGGAGAATAAGGGTGAACTATGCGGCTGATCGGCAACCGAGATTTCAATCAGGTTACGGCGGAGGTGATTCAGGCTATGGCGGCGGAGGCTATGGTTATGGTGGAGAGAATGAGAGTGGTAGATACTCTGCCGGCGGGGGCGGGGGTTTTGGTGGTGGAGGAAACTACAACAGTGATATTGGTGGTCAGGGCTATGGTGGCAGTGGCAGTTTCAATAGTCCCGGCAATGCTGGCGGCTATGGTGCTGATACTGGCTATGGATCTGCAATCAACAGCGGGTTTGGAGGCAGCTATAACTCTGTTGCAGGTGGTGCCGGTGACAGCTTCACCGGCGGGAGCAACTTCTCGGGCAGTGGACAGGATGGAGGATCTGCGATGGGATTCGGCGGAGGCGAACAACAATTTGATCATAATCCTACTGCAGGAGGTTATGGGCAAGACGACAAATTGGATGGGAACTACAAGGATGACGATGACGAGCCCAACAGCTACGCGAAACAAGCCTGAATTAATGGACATCAGCTCTCATGTTTTAGTTCCTTTTCTTCGTCGGGAACTTGGAAGTTTACCTCCCGCCGGTTATATTCTCTGTAAGAACTTTGTGACGTTGGTCACAAGTTTCTTTGGTTCATCTTTTCTTGAAGTTCAGTCTTGACAAACCATAAACTTAGGCTGTGATGGGGCCATTTGCCCCGGGGGGGCGAGGCGGCATTTTTATGTATAAATAATCCCCGAAAGTCGTCCTCATCTCAGCAGGTGGCATGCCATCTCAACAAGACAAAAAATTTCGCTCTGCTTTACGTGTGATTAGCTATACTGGTATGAACCGGCAGTGGCTTCAGTGCGGGTCGTCTTGATCCCTGAAAAGTAGCCGTCCGTCAACTGCGGGGGATCCTCTCGCCCATTTGACGACCCCAAGATTTTCCTCAAATGTCATTCGGTTTGGCACCAATGTGGAGAAAATAGAAATGCGGGGACGTAGCTGGGTCTCTGCCCCCACCTTTCCACAGGGTCGGAAGGTTTGGGGACTGGGGTCGCCACCGGAACAGAACACCCAAAACAGAATTCCCTCACCACTCAACCCACGCATACCCACTACGCTCCCACCTCCCTCCCATTCTATTCCCTCAACCTCCTGTCTGTCATCTCTATTCAGATCTAAAACCTAACCGTAAACCCCAACCAGGCTAGATCCCAAGCACAATTGGTATGGTGAAATTACACTGCCGCTGACAATGCCACCTTAAGACAATATAATAACAAGCCAAAATCCAACCATCAATGCCGCATCAAACAGCTTCACCAACAACACAATCACACTACCCCCAAAACCGAACTCGATCCGAAACACAACCAATTCCACATACACATCGACTAACTCCCAAGAAAGGCCGGAACTTTCCATTACTCCGAGGAATTTCCTGACAATCCCAACTCTCCTTTATTTCTTTTTTCTCTGTTTCTGCCCCTCTTTTCCAAACAGCCGGCGGATGGGAAAAGTCGCTGTAGGTTTGGAGTTGAAGAACCGTAATAATAGAACATAGAAGGGAAAATTATAAAGGTGGTAAGCCTACCACACCAATTTCTATACTCTTTTTTTTTAAAAAATAAAACAAATACATTATTCTTCTTAGATTATTACATAACTCGTTTCCCTCATTATTCAATGATGTTGAGAAAAGGGTAAAATTGTTTTGCTTCCAGACATGAATGCCGTGACTCGTGCACCGAGGTTGCATACAGCCCACACAACTAGAATTGCACATGGGACCACTAACAACAAAATCTGCCATTTATTCAACTCCCCAGTAATCTCATTCTTCCACATAATTGAATGAAAGTCACCATAACACCTTAGTACTGATGTAACCTGACCAAAAACAGTTCTTGCCCAAAACTTAAGTGATCGATAAAGGATAGATTATCTTATCAGCATCCGCTTCTCCCGCAATCAGGCACACATTGCAAATCAACCATGGATTGGCTAAAGATCTGTTAGGTGTAAACCCATCACCCCGACACAATGCTTGTAAAAATAAGATGGATGCACGGTTCAACAAAAAAGATAATGAAGCATCGGCGGATGCACTTCGTGTATTCACATCACATGCCGAGGAAATCAACCCCAGAACATGTTACCAGCTGCAAAGCATTGCTGGCAGTCGGGATAAAGTGAATTCAGATTGGAGATCCCGAATGACTAATCCCGGAAATAACCAAGTCAACAAACTGGACAAATTCACTCCCCAAGATTTCAAGCTCTGGCTCTGGAATTTATTTTGCAACAATACTCAGAAACTTCGCCAAAGTAAAAACAGTAACCGAAGTGTATAACGAACAAGACTCCCTCACGATTATTTTGTTGCCGTCAGAGAAAATGGAAGTACCTTTTCACCAGTTAGCTTCCAACGCGGACTTTCCAGAGATAATTTCAATCAGATCTGTGGTGATAGCAGCTTGGCGAGTCCTGTTCACAAATACGCCATTGGAATAAGATCCGTTACATAATAATGGGAACAGAAAGTAAAATCACATCTCCTGAAGCACGGTAAAAGAATTCAAAGGAAGAGGTGCATCCGAGAGAGAAAGGCCCACTTGTTGTAGTTGAGGGTGAGACGCTGAAGCATGTCCCCAGCATTTCTGCTTGAACTATCCATAGCAGACATCCTTGATCCTTGCTCACTGCAAGCATTCTCCAAGACAGCATTGAACAGAACCTAGATTGAAAGATGGGAATAAACAGAATCACGACCCGACGTCAACAAAGCTTCTATTGTGCACACAATACTCCAAACAGTATTTTATCAGAATTTACTATAGATAAAACGAAAAAATTCAGGAGATTAAACGGATGCTACAGTCTCTACCACAAAAAAAAGTGACGAAACATCCTGTTTTTGCAGGTGAAGTTAAACCCTCAAGAAGCAAATCACCGAGAACATGATCAGTAATGATCCATCAGAAGAAAGATAACTATGCTGGCAAAGCTAACATCCAGATGCAGACTCTAAAAAGCAGTTCGCCTGGTATTGGCCACTCAAGTTAAACCATACAGCAGTTCATACTTACACAAGAAAACTGGAACTCAGTCAGATTTTGAAGTATTTCAGACTTTGACTCTCCACCTTCAACTTCATAAGAGTCCAGTTCTCCAAGCGTACCCCCCGATTCAGACTCTTTTTCAACAAGCTAATCACCACATATGAAAGATTGTGAATTCTACAATATATACCAATATTACGTATCCATTGTTAAATGAAATTACCTCAGGGGAAAGTATGGTAGCCATGGTCGGCACGGATGATACAATGGATTTAAACTTGTTGAACACAATTCTTAAGGCATCATACTCCACATTCTTTAGGATATCATCAGCCAGAACAGAGATCTATGAAACAAAGAAAATCATAACCCAACTAGCATATAAATGAATTTTTATACTGAAAAAAATAAATAAATAAACATACATCGAAGGAAAGGAAAATAGAGGGGAGTAACATAAACACAAACCCTGATTCTTGTTTGATATACAAAACAAACCTGAGTATAGTTTAGAGGAACCATCTGCAACTCCGCTATGGACAACTCTATGTCATCCTTGGATTTGCGAGCCAGCTGCGCCTTTGCTTTTTCACCCAGAACAACATAGCGGGCCACCTTTTCAGGACCTACAGCAGCCCATCCTCATCAAAAATCTCCACATACACATACCAAATATGAGGACCAAAGAACTAACTCAGAGGCCATACCTGAACTCAATTGATATAAAACCCTGGCTAGCTTCACCACATTGGAGTTAATACCACCACAGAGACCTTTGTCAGAGGCAACGGTAATAATGACATTTTTCTTCGCATCAACATCTGTGATGGACCATAAAAGTGTGAAAGAATGAATAAAATATAGATTTGTAGTGTCAGGGAACTGACATTGATATACAGTTGGAAGCTTAGCAAGGACGTTTGATATGTCATATAAGAAGTCTTAAAAACCCCACACACAAAGGAAATACAGTTATTACCACGACTGCAGACCAAAGTTTTAACTATTCCACACAATCGTTCTAGGGGAAGTACCAAGACCAAGATAATCTTGTTATGATTATGCATACTAGGAATATCATCTTACACATCCTAGATAAACTAACAATTCAGAATTTTTCTTCGTTTTCCTTCCATAGATATATAATGACTTTGTCCTAAAAACCCTACTCTCTAAAAACCACGAGAGACAAATAAAAATCTTGCACAAAATAGACTGAGTAACAGCCTATCTAAAGAAACTGAAACTAATTAAGACTAAAGTGAGGTTGATTTTTGTGTACTTACACCAACTTAGTTGAGCAGAAGCCTACGAAATCTTAATTTTTATGGTTAAGCATTAATTCAAGCAATACTAGATTTTTTATCGAAGATAAACACCAAAAAAATCACAACCATGAAGCCAAGGGAAGGTGAACACTCAGACTTGTTTAAGTGTACAAGTACTTAATTTATCTAATAAAATGATTCAATAATACAAGTGAGATGATAACTCAACGTGTCAAACACCCATAAGATGGAAAACATAGTTGCATCTAGATCAAGGCAGTCTTTATATCTCCATGTTTGAAGCCCAGAAGCATGACATACGAGACCCCTCTAGGTCAACAAAAACTGGAAACCCGTGCATCGGACATCCCATAATCAGTTCATGGACAAACCCCCAGATAATCATTCTCCAGTCAGTCATAATTGTTTAAATTTGGCTCCATGCTAAGCATTCTTCTTATCACTAAGAAGGCTTGAAGAAAGTATTCTGCTACAAGGAATGCTCAAAACTGAAATCACCTCCCCCCCTCCACTAAGGGAATTCCGTTGCCAGAGTGACAGTTTACCCAAATGTAGCCTAATTTCTGCATAGAATGCACACATTCTTCATTCTTCACTTTCCTTCCTACCAAGATAGAATAATGCCTCAGCAGTAATTTGTCATCTGCATCCTCAAATAGGCCTTAAGGATCCTCATTTCCTAATGCAATTGAGGTCCTAAGATCATCCCACTAGTCGACGTGAATTAGGAAGTGACACCCAGATAATGCAAACTCTTCAGTCATTCTATTTTCACAACTATCTCACACAGCATTGTTTCAGAAAGCAGGAAATGATCTGAGAGGGCTAGTAGCTTTCTTACTGGGCATGTCACCAAGAAGGGCCGTAAATGGCTGCCACAGGCCACGGGAATTTTCCGCTCTGGGCTGAATTTTCCTTAGCTTTGAAGCAGCAACCATCTTCATGGCCTTGGTAATCTTCTGGATGTTCTTAACACTCTTCATTCTGTTTCTGACTATGCATGATAGAACACAAAGTAAACTTCACCACAGAAGTAAAAATATTCTCTTCCACCTCAGATCCCAAATCCATGCGTCCAGGGTCGACGATACTTACCCACTTGAGTCGAAATGGAACGAACTCCAAGAGGAAGCTCCTCCCTGACAAAACAACCATCAAATACCAACAAATCATCCGAAATTCAAGTCAATCTGTCGAAATCAAGGCCTAATAAGAAATCATATAAATCACTCCCCCTACACTACAAACTACCAAACACCGCACTCCATCCCTATCCCAAATCCGCCGGAACGATCAATTCACAGACAAGAGAGTTCAGCACGATCCAACAGGAAATTCTCAACGGGAACGACAAATCGAGAAAAGGTGAGGGAACGTAGAGGGCCGTACTCGGGGGAGGAGCGGACAAAGGAGGGGGCGGCGGCGCCGGCGCCGGCGGGGTTGATTACGGGACGATGCGGAGAGAGGAGAGGGGCGGCGAATCGCCTTCCCTCGCGGCGGAGAGCAGCCATCGCCATCTCCTTCTAGTTCTTCGGCGGAGTGGAAACCCTAGCAGACGATAAGATCCGGAGCGTAATGCAGAGAAGAGAGGAGAGAGTCAGGAGGAAACGAAAGAGCACGCGCTGCAGTCCCCACTTATTTAAGAGACTGACGTTATGATATATATATATATATATGTGAAGAAATTCATCAACGGAAGATGTAAAAGCGCGAAACGGCGTCGTTTGGAGAAACATCCCCATAACACAAACCCCCCTCGGAGACCAGGAAAATTCGCCGGCGTGGGATGGCGGCGGCGCCGGAGAAAAGGTGCCTATACGACGTCCTCGGCCTCATGCGCGACTGCTCTCCGAAGGAGATCCGATCGGCTTACAAGAAGCTCGCCCTCCAACGCCATCCCGACAAGCTCATGCAGACTGGAGTCTCTTGATGCGTGGACAAGTTCAGGAGGATACAAGAAGGAGGAATGCTTGGTAGCTACGAATGGATGATGGATAATTGTAGAGTTGGAGAGTGGAGAATTGCTGTGGAAGAGACTTGGTAGAGGGTACAGTTCAAGTAGTTAGTCTGAATGTAATAGCTTTGGGGTCGGTCCGGTTTAATTGTTATGAATCCGGTCCGATTCAAGTCTGGTTTAATGGTTTGTTAGAAAAGGTGGAGCGGGATAGGAGAGTTAGTTAGATTATTTTTCCTCTGTTCTCTAGCGTGGTGTGTTGGTGTGTGATGTGCGCCAAAGGCGGAATTGTCGTGTGAGCTGGCTTGGGCTGTCGGAGTCGGCTGTGTTGGTGGAGTTGGGTGGATTGTAATGAGATTGTGGATCTGTTGTTGGAATTGGAGTTGTGTTACTGCATTTTATTGTTTTTCTCTGCGACTGTTGATTTTTGAAGGATTTGCACGAATCAAGGGTATCATAGCATCGTCCTGAAGTTGTGATTGAATTGGTGAAGGACCGGTAGTACTGAAGGAAGTAGTTGTTGGTTGCATGTCATTGCAGGTGAATTGTTGATTGATTGTGTGTGGTGTTGTTTGAAGTTGAAGTCGTGGTTGAGACTAGGTTCGATGACCTGAGGAGGGAACAGGAAACTACGATCGAGTTAGTGGAAGGATTGGCTGCTAAGGTAGGAGTGTTAACTTCTCAGATAAAGGAAGTACAATTGTAGGCGAAGGATATTCAAGTACAGATTGATGAAAAATGGGAATTGATACTTAATAAATTGTCTGCATTCAGGAAGAATGATGATGAACATGTGATCAGGGAGGAGAAGGGAAGTGCTAAGTGGGAAGCTAATGTAGTGAGTGGTTCAAGGGGTTCTGGGTTGAATAATTTTGTTATGCCCAGGTTGATTTTCTTGAATTTGATGGAACTAATCTAGAGGATTGGTTATATAAGTGTCAGAGGTATTTTGAACTAGAGCATGTACCAGAAGATAAGAAAGTTAAGTTAGCCTCACTATACCTCAATGGGACTGCCCTACAATGGCATTACTCTTACATCAAGAATCGGAAGAGGGATAGACCTTTGGAATGGGAGGAGTATTCGGTAGCTTTGAACAATCGATTTGGAAGAGAGGTGTTTGAAGATCCCATAGGTAAGATGAAAAATTTGAAACAGGAAAGGGAGTTTGAAAACTTGTATGCTTACATGGAGGAATTTGATATATGCTTGATGAGAGAGTTGGAGAAGATAGATTTGCCCATGTCATTCCAAGTAAGCTGTTTATTAATGGGTATTAAAGCCCACTGATTTGTTAAGTGTTCACGCTAATGTCAGAATACTTAGTTCAGATGTATCTGCAAGAGGGTCGGCGAGTATTAACAGTAAACCATTTCGAGTTGTTAGCAAGGGAATTGTTCCTATTGTTATACAAAAGGAAGTGACACATTTGGTTGTTGGAGAAAGGACTTTTACTGGTATTGGAAGTTCTGTACCATCATTAGGGGGGTCAAAAGGTAGTGTGGGAAGAGAAGCATATATTACCACTACTGTTAGTAATACAACTTCAAATGTAGGTAGAAGTGTTGGTTCAACGGGAAGGAGGAGATTGAGTTAAGAAGAGATTGAAGAAAAAAGACTAAAAGGATTATGTTTTGGGTGTAATGAACCCTTTGATACAAATCATAGGTGTTCTAAAAGACAAATGCTTTCTTTGATTGTTGAACCTGTAGAAGAAGGATTAGTGCATGGTGAGGATCCTGTGGAAGATGATATACAGGTTACCTTGCGCATTGAAGGGGGAATCGAGGACTGATGGTATTCAGACAATGATGGTGAAAGGAGCATATAAGAAGAAATCCTTAAACATTTTGGTTGATTCGGGCATCACTCACAATTTTGTGGAATTGGGAGTGATTAAAGGGATGAATTTAACTATTGTGTGTGTAGCACCAGTTAAGGTGATAGTAGCGGATGGAAGGAGTATTATCTGTAGAAGTGTGCCGAAACAATTAGTTTGGGAAATGCAAGGACATGTTTTCACCGCTGACTTCTATGTTATCACTTTGGGAGGCTGCGAAATGGTGTTGGGGGTGAAATGGTTAGCACAACTTGGTGATATAGTCTGGAATTTCCAAATGTCTATTATGAAGTTTTATTGGGAAGGTGTTGAGGTGTTGTTACAGGGCAAACAAACTCAGAAAGAAGATTGTATATTTCAATTGACTACAGTGGAACAAATGTACAAGATTTGTAACTCACCTACTATAGTTGGTTAGATAGGAAGTGTGATTGAGTGTTCTGAAGCTCCTTTATTGCAATGTAAATCTGTCACTCTGGAGGAGATGTCACCTGAGATTGAGGAGGTATTGGGTGCTTATGCAGATATTTTCCTGGAACCTACAAAACTACCTCCTTTCAGAGGATATGATCACGCAATTGTGCTTAAGGATAGAGTACAGGGCATAAGTCTACGACCCTATAAGTACTCTGCGATGCAAAAAGATGAGATAGAAAGATGGTGCAAGAGATGATAAAGACTTGAGTAATTCAGGAGAGCAAGAGTGCTTTCTCATCACCTGTGGTTATGGTTAAGAGGGAAGATGGATCTTGGAGAATGTGTGTTGATTATAGGGAGCTTAATAAGCAGATTGTGAAGGATAGGTACCCAAATCCTGCGATTGAGGAGTTGTTGGATGAACTATTTGGTGTTGCTGTTTTCTCTAAGATTGATCTTAGGGCTGGTTATCATCAAATTCGGATGAAACCTGAAGATGTGCATAAAACTGCTTTTAGAACTCATGATGGTCATTACGAATTCTTGGTTATGCCCTTTGGTTTAACTAATGCATCATCTACATTTCAGAGTTTAATGAATTCGATCTTTAGACCCTATTTGAGAAAGTATATTCTAGTTTTCTTTGATGATCTATTCATCTATAGCAAAACTCTGGTTGAGCATGTGGTCCATTTGCGGACTACTTCATCTGTTTTGAGAAGGCATGTTTTGTTTGCGAAGAGGTCTAAATGTGTGTTTGGAAGCTCGAGGGCTGAGTACCTGGGGTACTTCATTGTTAGGGAAGGAGTTTCCACTGATCCATCCATGGTGCAAGCAGTTAAGGATTGGCCAATGCTACTACCTTGAAACAGTTGAGGAGTTTCTTGGAATTAAGTGGATACTATAGAAGGTTTGTGAGAGGTTATGGTATTGTTTGTAAGCCTCTTACAGATTTACTTAAGAAGGATGCGTTTCTCTGGAATGAAGGAGCTCAAATTGCTTTTGATCAGATTAAGAAGTTGCTAACTATTGGTACTTTTTTGGTGCTTCCTGATTTCGGGGAAATCTTTGTGGTTGAGACTGATGCTTCAGATATTGGTATTGGGGCAGTTCTTATGCAACGTGAGCAACCTATTGCTTTCATTAGTAAACAACTTGCCCTTAGACATTATGGCCTTTCTGTATATGAAAAGAAGCTTTATTCGTTAATGTATGTTGTTGGAAAATGGCATCATTGTCTGTCGGGAAAGCATTTTGTTGTTAGGACTGATCATAAGAGCCTAAAGTTTCTAATGGAGCACAGATTACATACAGAAAGTCAATTCAGGTGGTTAACCAAATTTATGGGTTAATGGTTTGTTAGAAAAGGTGGAGCGGGAGATGAGAGTTAGTTAGATTGTTTTTCCTCTGTTCTGTAGCGTGTGGTGTGTTGGTGTGTGGTGTGCACCGGAGGCGGAACTGTAGTGTGAGTTGGCTTGGGCTGTCGGAGTCGACTGTGTTGGTGGAGTTGGGTGGATTGTAATGAAATTGTGGATCTGTTGTTGGAATTGGAGTTTTGTTACTGCATTTTATTGTTTTTCTCTGCGACTGTTGATTTTTGAAGGATTTGCATGGTGCATGGTGATGCACTTTCTCGTGTTTGGACCTCTGATTTGTTTTCTGCATGTGTCCAAGACTATTCTCCTACCTTGTTTGATGAAGTTAAGGCCACTTGGGTTACTGATAAGAAGATGGCTACATTGGTTAATGAATTACAGAATGGTGTTGGGTCTGCACATGAATTTCAATGGAGGTAAGGGTTGTTGCAGAGGGGATCTAAGCTGGTGGTGGGGAGGATTTTGCAGTACGGCAGAAGATTATACAAATTTTTCATAGTGGCCATGTAGGTGGACATTCTAGAATCTTGTATACTTATAAAAGGATTTGGAAGCTTTTCTTTTGGAGGGGAACGGAAAAGGATGTGAGGAATTTTGTTAGAGCGTGTGTAGTATGCTCTACTTGTAAACATGAGAATGTGGCCTCTCCTGGGTTGCTGCAACCATTACCCGTTCCCATTGGTTTTTGGCAAGATATATCCATGGATTTCATTGATGAGTTACCTAAATCACAAGGGAAGGAAGCTATTCTGGTGGTGGTGGATCGGCTGAGAAATATGATCATTTTCTTGCTTTGCCACATCCCTATTCTGCCAAGATAGTAGCACAGCTCTTCTTGGATAATATCTACAAACTTCATGGGTTGCCAATCACTATTGTTAGTGATAGGGATGCGATTTTTCTGAGCAAGTTTGGGCAGGAGCTCTTCACTTTACAAGGGGTGGAGTTACATCTTTCAACTGTATATCATCCACAAACGGATGGGCAATCTGAGGTTGTTAATAGGTGCCTTGAGACGTACTTGCGGTGTTTGGTGGGAGATTTCTCTAATAATTGGGTTAAGTGGCTCTCCTTGGCTGAATGGTCGTATAACAACAACTACCACTCCTCTATTCGAATGCCTCCTTTTGAAGCACTCTATGGTTATTCCCCACCTATTCATATTCCTTATTTTCCTCATGATCATATCGTTCCAACTGTGGATATGGAGTTGCTGGATAGAGAAGCTTAATTGCAGCTATTACGGTTTCATTTGGATCGAGCTAGACATTGGATGCAGCAGATGGCGAATCATCAAAGGACTGAGAGGGAATTTCGAATTGGAGATTGGGTGTATGTTAACCTTCGACCTTACAGACAGCAAATTGTGATGCACGGAAGCAATTACAAGCTATCTCCATTGTTTTATGGGCCATACAAGATAGTTGATAAGGTGGGAAAGGTAGCTTACAGGCTGGATTTGCCTGCTGGTGCAATTGTTCACCCCACTTTTCATGTCTCTAAGCTTCGGAAGAGTGTTTCTGATGGTACTCGTGTTTTTGCTGCATTACCAACTTTCTTTGAGCCTATGGTGAAGGAACCAATTGCAATTTTAACTCAGAGAATGGTTAAGAGAGGTAACCGGGTAGTGACAAAGGTATTAGTATAGTAGAAAAGTGCTCTTAAAGAGGATGCCACTTGGGAGTTTTTGTTTGATTTGGAGAAGAAGTACCCTATATGCACACTTGAAGACAAGTGTCTTTCAAGGGGGTGCTTGATGCGTGGACAAGTTCAAGAGGATACAAGAAGGAGGAATGCTTGGTAGCTACGAATGGATGATGGACAATTACAGAGTTGGAGAGTGGAGAATTGATGTGGAAGAGACTTGGAAGAGGAGACAGTTCAAGTAATTAGTCTGAATGTAATAGCTTTGGGTCGGTCCGGTTCAATTGTTATGAACCCGGTTCGGTTCAAGTCTGGTTTATTGATTTTGTTAGAAAAGTTGGAGCGGGAGATGAGAGTTAGTTAGATTGTTTTTCCTCTATTCTGTAGCGTGGTGTGCGCCAGAGGCGGAATTGTAGTGTGAGTTGGCTTAAGGCTGTTGGAGTCGACTGTGTTGGTGGAGTTGGGTGGATTGTAATGAGATTGTGGATCTATTGTTGGAATTGAAGTTGTGTTACTGCATTTTATTGTTTTTCTCTGCGACTGTTGATTTCTGAAGGATTTGCACGAATCAACGTCCTCCTCCTCGCCAGCAAGCTCGTCCACGCATGCTCCAACCTGGGGGATGTTCGCTGCGCCCGCAAGCAGTTCGGCGAATTTCCTCATCCGGACGTGTTCCTCTTGAATGCATTGTCAGTTGTCAGGGGTTATTCGAGGCATGACATGTTTGATGATGCGATTGTGATGTATTCCAGAATGCTGTGTTCTGGGGTGATGCTCGATGGGTTCACCTTCCCACATCAATGTATGCAAAGGGGGGCCGAGTTACTGTAGCGAGAACATTTTTTGACCGTATGGAGAAACCATGCCTTATACTGTGGAATGCCATGATATCTGACTATGCAAGGAGTGGTCATGGTGAGAAAACTGGAGTTTTGTTCCATAATGACGTCATTTGGCGAAATATTTCGCCAAATGACGCCATCACTAAAATATTTCGCGAACTAACCCACAAAAGTCGGCCTTACAAAGGCCGACTTCCTTGCAATTTTTTTTTTAAATTTGGGGAAGGCCGAAAATTAATAATTTGGACGGAAGTCGGCCTTATAAAGGTCGACTCCATTACATAAAAAAAAAAAAGAAATATCCCCCCCTCCTCCCCCCAAACCCCCCTCCCAAACCCCCCGTCCCCCTCACACCCCACGACCCCCCAAACCCCTAGTCCTCCTCGCACCCCTCGACCATTTACGTTCCTTATTTTTTTTTTATTTAATGGAAGTAGGTCTTTGTAAAGCCGACTTCCATCCAAATTATTTTTTTTTTTTAATTTTTATGAAGTCGGCCTTACAAAGGCCGACTTCTTTAAGGAATTGAAATCGGCCTTACAGTGGGTTAGTTGGCGAAATATTTTAGTGATGGCGTCATTTGGCGAAATATTTCGCCAAATGACGTCATTAAGGAACAAAACTCTAGAAAGCTGGGGAGCTATTTCATAATCTGAGTTTTGTTCCATAATGACGTCATATGGCGAAATATTTCGCCAAATGACGCCATCACTAAAATATTTCGCCAACTAACCCACCAAAGTCGGTCTTACAAAGGCCGACTTTGGTCCTCAAGGAAGTCGGCCTTTGTAAGGCGGACTTCGGTTTTGGCGAATGGAAGTCAGCCTTACAAAGGCCGACTTCCTTGCAAATTTTTTTTTTTTTTTTATTTGAGGAAGGTCGAAAATTAATAATTTGGACGGAAGTCGGCCTTTATGTTACGTAATGTTAGGCCAGATTCATGGGCCTGCTCGAGTTGGCAAGATGGATGAATGCATTTGTTTGCCGAAGTGATTACAGTGATGTATTATATATTTTTCTATACGTGCGCCTTAATCAGAAAGGCACACCTTGGGCATTGTACCCTGCGCCTCGGGCGATAGGGACGGTTTGCGCCTCAGACGATAAGGAGGGTTTGCGCCTCGGGTGCGCCTTGGCGCTTTAACAACACTGAAGACCATCTCAAGAACTAGATCAAAAGCTAATTCAAGTTCTTTCTAATCAAGTACCTCTAAGTGAGTCATTTCACCCATGATTTTCCTTCATCTGACCCAGTGATTTCAAGGCCTCGCCTAGGTGTACCTCAGCGCTCGGGCGAGGCGAGGTGAGGCCTCTTCGCCTATTTGGACCAAAGGCGGGCGACAAGGACTAACCGTTGTCTAGGCGCTCCTCCCCCCATCCCACGTTTTGTAAACCCGGAACACCATTCCGTTTGTAAGCCCCCGAACCCTAATCGCATCCTTTTGTTAGCTTTGTCCTTTTGTAAACCCCCGAAGCCTAAACACCGTTTCTTTTTGTCTTCGGGGCTTCAAATAACGCCGTTCCTCTCCCACCGAACCCTAATTGCAACCGACCGAACCCGACTCTCTTGGGGCTTTTACTCAGTGGTTCGACCTTTCTGACCATGTGGGCGGCAGCCACATTCCTTCTGGTCGGTTGGTTTATTCTTGGTACGTACTGTTTTAGGAACACGATCCATTTGTAGTATATCTGGGAGACATGTTTTTTACGGTATTAGGACACTGGGAAACTGACTTGGTGTTTTTAACTAGACAAGTATCACTTACATCGAATGCTGTAACATTTCCTGTGGTTTCTCGGTCGATTGACTGCGCAGTTTCATCGGTTCATGTCGATTTACTGCTATTTACTTGTAAGAACACAATAAAAATGGGAAAAGAGACAGAAACTGACCCCTAGGAAGTGAACAAATGACATGCCCGTTTGGCAAACTAATGAAAAGATTGTCTTAAAAATTTCTTCAGTTTCAAACTCTCAAAATACCAGGGATCCACTCCCAATATGAACCTGTCACCCAGTTTCAAACTCTCATCTCAACACCAACCCACGAAAATCCAAGGAATGGACTCATTTCCCAGTAATCATCTCCCAATTGTGTGTTTTTAAACCTTGAAATTGTCTATACATTGACGCATTAAAGCCTACCGCTTAGCGCCCGGGCGATGAGAGGCCTTCTCGCCTTGGTGGCGCCTTAGCGCCTTGAAATCACTGATCTAACCTAAGGCTTAAGACCTTTCTTCTCAACACTTCTGAAGCCACACCGTACATTTTAGAGGATTACAAAAACTTTTACAAGGGGTCAGAGAGGTCAGTAGTTACCTCAAAATGCAATCCATCAACAATCCTTTCCCTTGAAAAAGCACGGACAGCTCGGCCGGCGGGGCTTCCAAGAAGGTAGGGCCAAGGGAATAACCTTCGAATTGTTCAGCCAGCTGATGAGCCAGCTGGTTCTCCTCTACCTTGATATGAGACAGAATGCACTTCCAGTCTCGTACAAGGATGTCCCGGCAACCTATAATAAGCTGCCCATTTGGGTCCTCGAGAGATGGAGCCGTCTTCAATAAGCCCATTGCTGATTCCGAGTCAGTCCTCACCCTCACTGCCCGATACCCCTTCCCCCACAACAACTTCAGCCCCTGGAGTAGAGACCACAAGTCTGCACTCTGCTTATTGCATCTTCCCAAGTTAAACACGAAACCATACTCCCACTTTCCTGAGGAAGTTGAAATGATTCCGCCAGCGCCGGCAGTTCCTTTCTCACTCCTAACAGCTGAGCTTGTGTCCAATGTCACCCAATTCTTCAGGTTGGCTGGCGACTCTGACGTAAGCATGCTAGCCTGTGGTTTTGGTCTTGGTTCTGGAATAGCTGGGGATACGGGTTGAACTTCGACCTTGATCCTCTCACTAGGTCCTGGAATTCCACAAGATTCATTCTCCATTCCTGCCACTGAAGCCATACTTGAGGGTGCCATCTCCTTCCCGAATAATCCTTCAACTTCAAGGTCCCTGGAAGAGATATCTGGGCAAACACTATTCTCATTCTCGTCCTTCTGAAAAGCACTCTCTGAAAATAGACTTTTCTTAGAACTGCTTCTATCACCTCTGCTTGTGCAACGATATACTCCCCAAAGGAAGTACTTGTTCTTCAATCCTGAGGTAACAAGCACTGAAAAGAAAACTAATCATTCTCTACGGACATGAGGGTGTGAGACTAAAGAAGGCAGTTCAATAATTTTCTGCCTCAAAAATAACATCACAAAAGGTCTTATAGATGGTCACTGCAACTTTTTCTTGATCAAAACCACAAACAAGCATAAGAAGATTGTGCATCCTAGCAGAAGCGCCATCAATGAGAATTATATATATATATATATATATATGATGGGGATCAAAAGAAGTACCTATATCACGGATAAAATGAAGTTCATTGTAGTCATCGATAAAAAAGAAAACAAATCGATAAAGAAGTTCATTGTAATGAACTCACTATATACACAATGACAAAGCAGACAGAAGAAAGAATTACTATACATAATCTACTTGGATCAGCATCGAAGAGTTGAAGGAAAACCAAATATTCCATTCAATTCTATGATAACTGCATTAACAGAGTCGATATAAAAATCACCCTAAACACTTGGCCATCTATGACTTAATTATGCAATCCTCTTTCTACTAAAAAAAATCACATAGCCTATTATTATAAGATTAAAGAACCCTCATCCAAATAACAGATGAAGGAACCAAATAGGAGGCTCACATTGGGAATCTGAATTCAGTATTTTTGAAGTAAAGATAAACAATTCAGCTCCATCTAAGCAGCATCTAAGAGCAATCTCCTTGGACAGCAGGCACTCAACAAGGTTCTTGTATGTCCGGAAGGACCTGCCACCATATAAAGTTCCTAACAATTTAAAAATACAGGAGATTAAATGAGAAAATCAACAGAAGTGGTTGACTAGGTTCACTCAAACCTCTCTGACGCATCCTCAGTGGCAAAGTAAATCCCAACATCACGCAGATCAGGATCAGAATTAGGGAACAGATTTACAACAAGCTGGCTCAAGGGAATAAGCTCTACATGTAGGTCTGATGGCAGACTCAACGAGAGTTCAGAGGCTTTGCGTGATACTTTTCCAGGAGAAACAGCATAAAAGGTGATATCACCATAGCTATTAGCAGGTGAATCCTCAGGGAACTTGAAACGACCCCTGCATTGAAAAACTTGAAACCTTAGGAAACACTGGGCTAGTGTGATGAACAAAACTTGGGGGGTCCATAACTTTTAATGTCAGAAATGAGCACTAGCAAATTTCGACACTCTTAATATGGAGATGATTATCTTGGGAGCTGATTTACACCAATTGTGGTCTGAGGGAAGACTGGACAAGTCGACCTAACTGATGCTAAAACTAACTTGTAATTTTATCCTAGAAAGGATATGCTATCTCGGGGTTCTTAACATAGGAAGCATTTCAAGAGCCATAAGGTGCGCCATAGTCCATGGAAGGGAATGAAGGAAGAGTACCATCACCAAGATAGAATGCCGAAGCATAAGTACATAAAACAATTGATTGGATGTTGAGCTTACGTCCAGGTAACCCATGCAGATGGGAAATGGGGACGATATATGTCTGCCCTGGTGATGGCATCCGACAAGGCATCCTTCTTCTCCAGGTCATCCCTGTTTGTGGCCACCCTGGAAAGGTTACTGCCTGGAAAAAGAGATATTCAATGACTATTTATCAAAACAGCAGTGAAATTGTATTAACAGGGTCCCATTTCCACAAGCACATAATTTACAGCAACAAAACCGAGTCGTTAGTTCAACCCCCTAAACATCACAAAAAAGAAGACCTAGCCAATTAAAAGAAAAATAAAAAATGGCAGACCCAAGAGCACCACTACAAATAACATAACGCCCAGGATGGTCTAACTTATGACCACCAAATTAACGAAGAGGAACTATTCAAATTTACACATTAGCTAATATTCTTATTTAAGTAAACAAAGCACAATGGCTGATCTCCCTACTATGAAACGTCAAAAGGGACATACTGATCTGCATGCTAAGGAAAATCATTTGTGCCCCTGAGATCTTACATGCAGTGTGTTGGAGTACGAGTAATCTCCCCATGCTATAATCAAATAGATGATGCATGAGCATATTGTTATTTTCAAATTTTATAATATTATGGTTATTTTAGGAATATCACATTAGATTCCTTTTCTAGTATAAATAAGGCCTTAGGTTTTCTAAAGAGGACAATTGTTATTTTTACCCAATTATCTAATTTTAAGAATTTCTTGAGGTTTTCTTACAAACCCTAGAATTCACTATCGTTCCCTTCATCCTATTCATTTTTTCCTATTTCCGCTACACTACTCCACCAATTGGCATCAGAGCCTGAGTTCTACTTGAGGGTAAGAGTTTAGGGTTTTATGATGGCTAATGTGCTAGAAGTCGTGGGAGAGGGGTTCAACACTAACGGACGGAACTTGCTGAGATGCGAAGTATGCTTGAAGATATATCGCAAGCAGTCCCAGAGTTGCTGCTACTGCGACAGGAATGCATAAGAGCCCGAATGGAGATTCTGGAAGGCAACCACAACCCCTCAGACATACCGTAAGGTAGTACTGAGGATGAATATGGTGAAATCGAATTCAATTCTTACCGTGAAGCCGGACTTGTAAACAACACAGGAGGAGGTGGATTGGAAGAGAGATGTGCCCTAGATCTCAACGGTGGTGGGATCGAAATTGGAGTTGCATACTTTGGGGAGAAGGAGCACGCTGATGAATATCGAGACTAGAACGCAAAAGAAGAGTTTGGTGAAGAAATAAAGCTTATTTACGATGAATATCCTAATGAGGATGAAGTTATCGATGTGTATCCGATCGAAGGAGAGTCCATCGTCATTGAAAGGGCCATGTCAATTGCTCAAGTGGAAGTCAAAGATTGGCACAGGGATATTATGATCGATACTCGTGAAAGTGAGGTTTCTGATGTTATAGCACATAGTGAATGCTCACAGATTATTATTTTCACATATGCGGTGGAGACTTATCTCAACCCTTATGAAGAAAAGATGTACACATTCCATCCTCTAAGGAAAGACGTCAAAAAGTTGGCTACAATTGGGGGAAGCATTAGAGGATCTTTTGGTGACAACGAATTCATGGACGAGAGCAAAGAATGATTTGATAACTACCTAAGAATTGCTAAGCCGCCAGAACGGATTTTACTTTTCCAACGGGGAAAGAGTGATATGGGTGTTATTGAGGTACCAATGACATCACATTGTTTGGTACAATTTTCTTTGGGTTCTGACTTGAATGATGAAGCTGCTTTAGATCGACCATCACTTGTCACTCAGATGACAAAGGATATACATGTGATGGCATCTGGAGGAAAGGCCCGTAAAGGTGGTGTGGATGTGCCTTTCGCTTGGGATGGCAAAGAATATTTAAGGAAGATATGCATTGGAAAAGAGGTCACTTTCAAAGTAGATTAGGTGGTGCCGTCCATCGGTCGAGAGTTGAGCTCTATCTTTCTAGATGACAAAAATGTTGCTTTATTGGTCGAATCCGAAGGTTGGGCAAAGGTCGAAGAATATTGTCAACGGAAAGGAGATGCAGGTCCCTTCCTAACAGAGCTCATTCGTCTCAAGGAACAAGCTAAACAAGGTCTTGGTCGTTGGAGCAAGACTTTTGGTGCCGCTGAGGCTTCCATTATAAATATTCCTCCATCTGCTATTGGTAATCCCAACAACTTGGATGCCATGGGTTTGCTGGCTGCAAGTAAAGGCAGTCTCATGCAAGGACTTGTGAAGCAGGTTCGCTATGGCAGCACACTTCGGGTGTATCGGCTTCCAGAGATTCAGTTTGTTCAAGTTTTCCTCCCAGGAGTCCAGGCGCCTTCGTCGGGGAAGAAGAGGACAGACACCGAGAATGTCCCTGAAGCAAAATCAACTTCAAAAGAAGCAAATGAAGTTGCTTCCTCTGCCAAGAGGAAGAAGCTAAAGATATGGATGAACTATGTAGAGGGAAAGAAACAGACAAACGGATCGTCTGTCAAGAACAGACAGAAGGAAGTGCTTAATGTCGGGATGACGAAAATCTTTGGCGGCGGTCAATTCTATATCCGGACAATAAGGGATCTCAAGTTAACATCCATACAGCGCCAGCTTGTTGCATTAAGCATCCAAGAGGCTCTTGATATTGGCACATTTAATCCTAAGAAATGTGAGATATTCCTTGCTCAGTACAGTGCAAACAATTCCTGGAATCGTGCAATTATTGTGAATGCCCCCAGAGCAGTAGTTAGTTCCAATTTAGATAAGTTTGAAGTTTTCCACGTAGACTATGGGAATCGGGATCCTGCGGTGGCTTATACGACCAGTTTAACTCAATTCTGCCTGCTCACTCACATAAAGATTCTGAGCCTGGAGGAGGATTTTGGTCAAGAAGCGGTCAAATATCTGAGCGAGCTGACTCTTGGCAGTTAACATGCATTTATGCTAACCATTGAAGAAATGGATGCTTCAGGTGGAAACGTGAAGGGTCAAGGAACTAGAACAATATTGCTGGTCACTCTTAGTGTCACGGACTCCGAGCATAGCGTTAATGCAGTCTAGGAGAAGGCTGCTATTGCCCAAGAACACACCAATAAGGAATCACAACTCATGGAAGATGCTTTAAGGGCTGAATTTTCAAATGATTTGGTAGCTAAGGATGAGAAATTTAAGGGTGATGTCAAAGAGTTGGGAAAGCCAGCAACGAAAAGTACCTGGATACCTGAAGAAGAATTGAAGAAGATTGATCCTGAGATTTATGCTGAGATCGTCGAAGTTTTCGCGTCGAAGTCGCGAACTTTTCCAACCCGGGGAGATTGATGTAGGGGCATATTGTTATTTTTAGATTTATAATATTATAGTTATTTTAGGAATATCATATTAGAGTTCTTTTCTAGTATAAATAAGGCCTTAGGTTTTCTAAGGAGGACAGTTGTTATTTTTACCCTATTATCCTATTTTAAGAATTTCTTGAAGTTTTCTTACAAAACCTAGAATTCTCTATCGTTCCCTTCATCCTATTTATTTTCTCCTAATTTTTCTGTGATTTCTCCTATTTCCGCTACGCTACTCCATCAAATAGACTAGCCGTTTCAAAATAGTATGAACATATGTGAAATCATCGCCATGACAGCATACTTGATACCCATTCCTCAGCCCACAACCAGAAGTTTTTAGTAAATAATACAGGGTCACTTAAAGATGGAGAAATATTTCTTCTCAAAAGAAACGAAGGACAGAACTAAAACCCAATAATTAGAAGTAAAATAATAGGCATTAGTTAAAATATCTATCTCGAGGACATCTCGTTTAAAACTCAGAATCATCTCAACAAAATATAAACAGGATATTTTAGCAGGTAGAGTAAGTAACCTGGCAGGCCTCCGATTGCATGAGATATAGTAGAAGTCGAGGGCATTTGTATTTTTCTTTCTCTCTTTTGAAAAGTTGGAACTTCATCTACCACAGCAGGATTCATCTCAGGAGGTTTCTCCGTTGTCACCTTTGTTTCCCTGACGCGAACTATTTCCAATTGAACAAAGAGAACGATTCCATGTATCATATTATTGGATATCAAATAATCATGTGCAGAGAAGTAATGGTAAATATCAAAACCAGGCAAATAACTGCCTGGTTTTAAAAGCTACCCATAATTATGTTAATAAAAAGACATACACAAACCATGGACAAACCAACAGAGCATACTCAAGCTCAGTGAGAAGATCAAAATGCTTGACAATCTGTCAAGTGTATGACATGACAGGCGAAAGAGAAACAATAGCTAACAGGAACAGCTCACCTTTTGCTGGCAAATGTGGCTTTGCCTTGTTTGCCTGTCTCATCAAAGGAATATCTTTTCTCCGAGATTGGAACTGAGACCCTCCTCTTTCTCCAAGAGGCATTTTCAACACATCTTCCAAGGGAAGATACTTGACTTTCTTTTTCTTCACTGTGTTCAGACTCCTAGTCTCCTTCCCTCTTTTGTTGTCTTCGACTTCTTTAACAGCTGGTGGATCCTTTTGCTGAAGAGGCGTCAATGGAATTTGTTTCATCTTCAAATCACACTGTTCACAGATCCAACTACACGGTGGTTCCATCAAAAAAATTTTGGTGCAATACCTGGAACAAATTTATAATGAAATACTACAGAGAAAGCAGTCCAAAGCCATGCAGCGAGAGCAAGGAAGCAGTGCCTCTTTGGTCTTGAAACTTAAGCCTAAATAAAACTATCCTCCAAGTTTTAAGTACAAAAATACCAGTCAATAATGCATATGTAGCAGTAAGAATAAATCCAATATAAAATCCAATGCTGAAAAGGGCTCCCACACCAATTTCATAACAGCTGAAAACAAGCATTTGAGGAAATTGATTTTTCTTCCATCCCCATCCAATTTAAATTTGTTTTGCCAGGTCCAAGTACCATAACTACTTCCAGGGAGAAAAATGACGAAGTAACAGAAGTCAAGGGGAGCATTCCTACTGGTGCTCCCTTGTGCTGCATTTCTCGCAGGTTAATATGAACTGATCCCAACCCATAACCCCGCATGTTTCACATGGCCCTCCCTGCGAAAATGTGAAAAGAACATGTTGGAGATAATTGTTGTCCATTCAAGTTGCCATATACACATTCAATAAAATTGCTCCCCTCCAAGCCTATGTGAGCCATTTGGAAAAATGACTCCTTATTCTTATACCATTGCAGGAGAAACAGAACTAATGGATATAGACTGCTTGAAACACTACAAAATAAAAGCTGAAACGAGTGGAAGCTTGAAAATATCAGCCAATTCTCTGGAAATGAAATCAAATTTTTTTTTGCCATTTACAATGGTAACTCCTTTACAAGTGAAATTTTCCATGCAGAGCAGGTTGATGACCACAGAAAAGCAAAGGAAGCTTAGGGCACTCCATCAACTCAATCACAAAGAACATACTCTTCCTAATCCCCCTAGATCCCCTGCACCTCGACTCCGTCATTTCACCGATGATACCTCTAAGAGACCAGTCGTAGGTTTTCCATGGCAGCAACAGCAAAAATTTAAATGTCACCACTGCCAGAACAGAAGAAGCAACAGCATGTGGTAGTGTAAACAATCGGCTTGGAAATGTCTATTGTTGCTTCCGACTCTTACTCACACGATGGTAGCTAAACACCTTTTTAACAGCAGGGTCGTTCTCACACAACAGCTACGTCCGCCACTACTGCCATCACAACTCCAAGCATCGGCAGAGCAGTTGCCGAAAGGACAGAAAACTCTAAAAGTGAATGGACATGCAAACCATCGTCACCGACCTCATCAAAACTTCAACGACCCCAACGCGCGGCACTAAATTTCCTCCGCAATGCGAAGGCAAGCATTACCAAAAATAGTAACAGGAGACTTCACCGAGGGTTTGACACAACAATGACTAAAGCGCAAAAAACAGGCAGGCGGAGGAACCTCCCTGTTTCCGGAGCGAAACAACACACCATATCGGCCATCTCCTCCACGAAGCGTCGGCGCTTTATAAAGGACGAGTTAAACCGAGCGTCGGAGTCGCTCTCGCTGAGGAGGAACGCCGAGGAGAAGACGATGACGGAACGGCCGTAAACCACCGGTGGAGACGGCGGAGGTACGAGGGAGTAGGATCACCCGCGAAGGAGGTCGAGGTTGTGGGAGCCGAAGGAGCGGGAGAGCGAGCGTCGACGACGATTGGAAAGTGGCAGGGGAAAAGCAAAAATAAGGAGGCAAAGAGGACAGTTGAGAATGATCGGGTGCGGGCGAGCGTATGGAGATCGTTCGTGCGTCCCCCATCTTTAGCCGTCCGAGATCGGACGGAGTACATATTAACCTTACCCGTTCCATAATACCGATAGTTTTCAATTATTTCACGTAAAATAAACATCACTAATGTCATTCCACGGGTAATAAAATTTAAAGTTGTATATTTTGTTTAATTTTTCATTGTGTTGATCACTAATGTCATTCCACGGGTAATAAAATTTAAAGTTGTATATTTTGTTTAATTTTTCATTGTGTTGGGATTTAATTAATTGACGTAGTAATGATATGACATGAGACGTGCCGACCAAACAATACAACGATATTTGTTTTCGATATATGAGTGAAAAAATATTAGCAAAATATTAAATTACGACCTCAATTATTGATCAACTTTCTGATTGATCTAAATTTTGTTTGTTATATGATTTTGACCGGAACTTTCATTTTAACCTATTTTATGGTCGGATATCGACGACGGTACGGAGCTTCCTGACGTGGACATAACGACGGCTGACGTTGATCCGAGGTGGAGAGTAACGTGGAGAGTGAAAATATTGTCACTTCGGATCCACATCAGCTGCCGTTATATCCACGTCAGGAAGTTTGGTAATGTCGTCATTGTCTGGCCATAAAATAGTTTAAAATAAAAGTTCGGGTCAAAAATCATATAACAAACGAAGTTTAGGCTAAAAGAGAATGTTGATAGATAGTTAATACCATAATTTAATATTTTACCAAAAATATTTCATAAAATAAAAAATTTAATATTACTAATTGGTTCTGAATTTGATTTATAAATAATTCGGTACTTCGAGCGGACCCGAATTTTGCTTGGGTTAAAGTCAATATTTAAAATCAAATTTCTCTAATTTTTTTTCGTATAAATTTAATGTTAAAAAGCAACTAATCGAATTTAATCTACTCTAAACATTATTTAATAAATTTTAAAAATTTTTAGGCAAAATATTGTCATACGTATTTATTTACAAACAAGCCACGAACTAATTACGATAAAGGCGAGACAAAAACAATTTAACTCCCAAAAAAGGGTCCACCAACCAACTAACCAAAGCCTTAAGATAATAAATGTCATGACATGTTGGCATAGCGTACATGGTAGGCCCGACAAATTTTTGCAGCATAACAGCGCCCTCCCGGATACACACCATATACCCACAAACCAAAACTCAAGCCTCCCGCCTCAGCCGCGAATGCCCTTACAATCGTACCCCTGCAGCCGTGATCGCGACAGCCAAGAGGGAGGCGATCAGTGGGCAACCAACCGTGAGCCTGAGTCCGCCATGGCTCATATCAGTGTTAATTCCCGTGGGGCCCACTCCGGCTCCAAGGACACCGGTGGGAGTCGCGGTGTAAGGGGAGTTGGTGGTTGTGGTGGTGGAGGAGGTAGACGTGGTAGGGGTTGCCGTTCCGGTAGTCGACGTGGTCGGGGTCGAGGTGGTTGCGGCAGAGCTGCTCAACCCAAAGGGAGAGTAAAAGCAAGACCATCCATAAGTCGATACAAATCTAGATTTCATAAAAAATTGATAATAGAACATGGAATTGGTTTTATCAAAGAACCTCGTTCGGACCACCTAAATTATGTATAAAACTCATACACACACATTGATAATTGAGAATGGATTGAGCCAACTCGGGCAAGCAGAGCTACCGTATCATCATTCAATGCTCCGGACCAACCCACAAACAAGAAAAGCCCTCAAACTTAAAAGCAGCCCTACTTCCTCTCTTTCAAATTTTCTTTCACAAAGATGTCAGAACATGGGAAAAATGGCACCCATTTTGTGTAAAAAAAGAAAGCTCATGGGTCAAAACAAAAGATTTCTTTTTAAAATAAAATTAAAGCACTCTCGCATTGGCCATGTGAAGAAGAGGTGTAATGCAAGTGTCAAACTTTGAACGAAATTGCTCATTCCCAAAACGTGACGAATAATGACAAAAGAACTTTATAATTGGAGCCAACTAGGCCATGGAGCCGAAGAAAGAAAAAAGCCTGAAAACATTCGTGTCAGAAATTTTGCTTTTTTATCTCTCCCCCTCCCATTCCTCCTCTAACCTCTAATCACCACTAACCGACAACCAACACAGGACAGCACCAAACATCTTTATGCACGTCCTTTCTATTTTTATCTCAAAAAAGAAAAAGAAAAATTCACGCCATTATTATTTGGCTCTTGCAGTAAAAATAGTTAAAGAGGGAAAAAGGGGGGTTTTACCTGGCGCTAGAGGGGAAAGCACATCCTGTGTAGCCTGAGAAACCACAAGAGATAACGACGACATGGGTAAGTAGCAGTAGTATGATGGGCAGAGATCTGTAAACAATGTCGACGTTAGAATAGATGGAAGGAGATGGAGGGTGGAGGAGTGATGTTTACTGGGGTCGGAGGTTACAACGCCGGCGGTGCCGGCGAAGTCACAGGAACCCTGGGACTGCCCCTTCTTCTGGAAGTAGCTGTTGACGGCGTAGGAGCAGTGAGCCCTCACGGAGTTGGGCGAGTAGCAGACGCCGTTGGCCTTGACGGGGTTGCAGTCGGCACCGGCGCCGCAGGCGTAGTCCAGCGTCTTCTGAAGGACGGCGTCGCTCAGCCCTTCCTTGCACACGCACCAGCTTGCGGCCCCGCCTGCTGGACAAAAAGGGAAAGCAGAAGAATGCTTGTTGATTAGTGAAACAACCACGGAAGCTCGTCGGGTTATCATTTTTTTGTTTACTAGGACTCACTCGAGTGGATGGAGGAAAGGAGCGTGCAGACGAGGGAGATGAGGACGAGGAGGAGACTGGATGAGGAGGAGGAGGCCATTTCCTTTTTGGGTTCTGGAGATGGGTCAGGAGAGAAATAGAGTTCCGAAGCTAGCTTGTAAGTTTAGGACAGTGTGAGTACGGGCAGGGGGGGGGGGATGATATGAGAGAAAGGAGGGATGGTGGGTCGGGGAAGGTGAGCGTTGTCATTTGTCGGTGCTCGTCTATTATTATTTATTATATTTGTGTTTGTTGTCAATTTGGAACGAATGAATAAGGAGGCCCATTAGAGGGATTGTCTGTTATGGGCTCCCAGCCCTGCCGCTGGGATATAAGGTAATGGACGGTAAAGCCTCGAACCATTAATCCACGTCAGCGCCCGCCATCCGACGTGTGACTTGAGCCCAAAGACAAAACCCCCGGGAGGAGGGGAGAGTGAGACTCTTCTTCTTCCCATCGTTTCTTGCTAGCGAGGGAGAGCGATCGAGATGGCGGTGCAATGGCTGCCTCCCCGACTGGCTAACACCCTCAGGGATCCCTTCGACGTCGACCAGGCTTACCTTCGCCGTAATGCACTCCTCCGTAAGCTCGCCGTTCCCCGCCGCGGGTGAGCAAGGCTTCCGTGGGATTCCGCATCCCGCGATTGACCGTTAGCTGTTCGATTTCCCTGTGTCGTTTTGGAATCTTGGGAGCGGAAAGATCGGTTTCCGTTTCTTGAATTTTTTTTTCCTTTTCGTTTTTTTTGTTGTTTGTTGTTCTTATCATGTCCTCTTCTTAAGGCTAGTGTTTCACTTTCCACGGTGTTGATGGTGTCGGCTTTACGATACGGAAGGTCATGCCTAAGTTATTGTTTGGTGTGCCCACAAATACCATCAGTTGTTCCCCTTGATTAGTGAATATCTGGAATTCGCACGTGCTGGCCGGGGAAATCTTTGATTCTTCATTCTTAATTGTCAATGAAATTCTTGAGCTAGAAGGATGGAAACGTTTGCCATTTCGTGGAATGAGGGGGGGGGGGGGAGTTTTGAGGATCAGATTTATTCTAGAATCGCTAAATAGTGTTCTGATAATCTTTTTAGTCTGCTTAGTGTTGACATGCTCTGATCTCATGTTTGCGGAAATTCGTGTGTTGTGAGACCAGTGGGGGGACTAAAATCGATGAGTCCGAGCTTGCACGGAAGATTGTTTATCATTGGGATGATGGTACGTGTCTTCATCTATCACGGTAAATGTGCATGTGAGTGGTAGTTTGTTTAATTTTCCATAATATTAACTGGTTGTGCAGCTTCATCAGAAGTCAGGCAAGCTTACAAACAGTTTATCGGTGCTGTGGTTGAGGCAGTCGATGGAGAATTGTTGTCCGAAGAGTTTCGCGAGGTGGCACTAGCAGTATACCGTCTTTTTCTAGAACAATCAGAAGAAGAGGATGTTCACGGGAGAGTTGCCCAGAAAAAGTAGAGTTCAAGTTCTCATTTTCGATTTCAGGAGAGAATATATTTATGTACCTTTACATTTGTTTTTGTAAACTATGATTCATTGCTAGGAAGTAATCTCCAACAGGTTTTGATAGGCCCGGTTTATATACCGTTTACCCTTATGAAGTGAACTGCGGAACTTTGTCTAGAATCTAGTTTCTATGATCAAGATCTCGGTGTTGTTCTTTGTGCTTAGCACTTGTCATCTTTTGTAGTTTCTTTATATGAATGGTGCAAATTGAATTTGGAAAGCCATGTGCAGGCAAGAGTTGCAGAAACTTGTTGGTCACACGATATCTGAAACCTGCCTGCGGAAGGTCTCTGCTCAAGCTCGGAGACTTGCCTCATTGCAGCCTGAGGAACATAGAGTTGCAGGTGCATTGGATGGAGAGGCCGATGAGAACACCCATGATGTGGAGTTTGGGGCAGACCTTGTATTATTTACCCCCTCCCGCTTTCTGGTTGACATATCTTTGGATGATAGCGAGGTGCTTGGAGCGGAACACCCATCTTCTTTAACTTCATCACATGAAACGTGGTTCAAGGACCACACCACTAATTATAGTCAAGGGGTTGCTGATGGGACAAAGTATGACTTGAATTGGTTAAGAAATGAATGCGATCGCATTGTAATTTCCAGTGCTTCATCCCTCCCTCGAGATGAACTGGCTATGGCTGTTTGCCAGGTGCTCGACTCTGACAAGCCCGGAGAGGAGGTAACAGTTTTTTGAGTGTGCTTCTTTCTTCAATTTATTGTTGTGTTTGCATTCTCTATTAACTCGATAATGTTGATGTTGGTGAAGATAGCAGGTGACTTATTGGATCTTGTAGGTGACACTGCGTTTGAAACTGTTCAAGAAATCCTAATGGTACATTTACTTTTGCTCCGTTCTATGGATGATTCCATGTTTTTTTTTTCTTTTTATATTTATGCTTTACAATTTGGAAGCACTATAAGCTATTACAGTGTTGTGTTCCTTACTTTCAACTGGTTATTCTTCCCTGTTATTTATTCACAAAGGGGTCTCTAATCATTTGTACTCCTCATCGACATCCACTCATAGTTTGTGATTGATTAGATTATTTGTTTGCACTATTGTACGTTTTTATTCTAGTTTCTTCCTTTGAGCTATCTTTTAGGTTTGTCTACCTCAGATATTATTCTAGTAATGCAAATCCTTAAAAAATATTAGTCAAATCTGTTATGAAATGTATGTAATACTTAGAGAGGGTAGTGCAAAAGGCTTCAATTACTTGGGTTTTTCTTTTTCTTGAAAAGTGCTTCTCTGTCTCTCTGCCTAGGTGGATTTAGTATTAGCATAATGATGTATGTCTAGAAAATCAGTAAGGATGGCTGTGAATGCATGTCTTTTGATACTGGACTTGATTGCTATCATGGTCTATGGCTCTCTAAAGTGGGATTTAATGCTTTTAGCACCGTGGGGAACTTGTTGAGGCAATACATCATGCTCAGCTAGTTTTAAAGTCAGAAAGAACAACATCCAGTGGTCAATCCAAAATGCCTAGCTATGGCACTCAGGTTTGTGCCTGAGCCTTCTTTTTGAATTGTGCCTTATGGATAATTCATCTAACTTCTGTTGGAAATTACAATGATGTTCTTTTGGGGTGGTTAAATTTTGGGTATCAGGTAAAAGTTCAAACTGAATCAGAGCGACAAATTGACAAGCTTCGACGCAAGGAGGAAAAGAAACATAGGCGAGGAGCAGAGCAAATGGATGACAGTGGCTTATCTGCTATAAGTTTTTCCTCATTAGTCCATGCAAGTGAGAAAAAAAGCCCTTTTGAAGACCTATTTGGTACTGGTCAGCATCTGCTGGCTGTTCGTGATCTTCCTCAAGGAACTCTTAGGAAGCATTATAAGGGATACGAAGAAGTTATTATTCCACCAACACCCACGGCAGAAGTGAAAGCTGGTGAAAAGCTGGTATGCTATTTGTTATGCAAATCTTCTTCAACACAGAGGAGCAATAAGAGCCTTACCCTTTTTTTTTGGTAGAAAGGGAAATTAGATTAATAATCTAGCGTTCAGTACAGCGTTGCAATACACGGAATGTCTCCATGTAATATAGTCAGGAGGGTAGAGGTAGGTGAGGGATTGCTCCTCCTGCAGTAACACCCTTTCCGCTAGTTTGTCTGCCACCTGATTTTTCTCCCTTGTGACGTGGGAGATTGAGTAGTCCTTTAGATCACAGCACAGCAACCTGCATTTTTCCACGATAGGGGCAATTAGTGGGTTAGGAAATCTTTTTCCAGTGAAGAGATGCAGTAGAACAACTTCTGCATCTATTTGGACGGCCAGGTGGGTAATTCCTAGGTTTTTTGCAAGGGTCAGCCCTTCGTAGAGTGATAGAGCTTCGGCTATGAGGTTATTCGTGCTTGGCCGCTTGATACTGTAGCCTCCAATCCACTCTCCTTTCTGGTTTCTTATGACACCTCCTAATCCTACATCGAGCGCCTCCCGGCTTGTTGCTGCGTCCGTGTTCAACATGTACGGGAGGTCCTTTGAAGGTTTCCACTTATCGCCTTCTTGGACATCTCTTAGGTTTTGTGCATTTCCTGCCCCTTCGGTGTTGGTTTCCTGCATCTCCGTATACGGCAGAATGTGCCGCCCCCAGAACCTCAGAGCCTTACCCATTTTAGTCAGACCTCTTTTCTGAACAGTATGCCTGCTTTGTGGCTTGTAGGGATGGGTGTTTTTCTTTCCACTTGACTTTATGGTTGCAGGGTTGTCGAGAACGAATCAACCACAAAGTACCTATAGTTTCTTCTCATCTTGTGATGTTTATATTGACGAAGTTTAGTTGTTGTTTGCATTGGAATCAGTTAATCTGAACATCTAAGGGATGCTTCTCTGTCAATCTAGTGGTATACTGAACTTACTGGAGTTTCTTGGGAACTCGGGTGATGAAATTTCATTGATCATCTCAATGGATGCTAAAACCTGTACTGATCAAAGGAACTAACTACACTTGCTTTGATGTAAAAAGTCAATTTTAAGCTGCGCGTGCTAAGAACTGGTGGATGTCATATTGGCATTTGTCATTATCTCGATGTGCCTCGTGCTCTGTCCAATTGTGCTTATCTTTTTGGTTCTTTTCATAAGTAGTCTTTTTCCTTAATGTTTTGCTGTTCATTTTCAGATTGAAATAAGGGAGCTAGACGACTTAGCACAAGCAGCTTTCCATGGCTACAAGACCCTTAACCGTATTCAGAGCCGGATTTTCCACTCTGTTTACAACACTAATGAGAACATTTTGGTAAGACGCTATCCGTATGGCTCCTTTCTTGTCCATGCACGAAGTGGTATTTGGAGGGTCATCTGTGACCTTTTCTTCTCATGTTTGTAATTTACTTGCAGGTTTGTGCTCCTACAGGTGCTGGAAAAACTAACATAGCAATGATTGCTATCTTGCATGAGGTAGGCAGGCAATTTGAAAGAAAGAATAAAACTCCTTTATCTTTCTGTGGGGAAATCATTTAACATTGAAAAACCTTCAAAATTCTCTTGGGACATCCATAGATTTATGAGATCCATGCTAGCTGGGAAAAATTGTAGCAATACTATGACATGATGCACATGGTTGCTTTTAGTGATTTATATGACATACGTCTATTGTGGTATAATTAAATAGAATTGTAGAAGAGTACGATATAAAGAGCATCAGGAGCATAGCTCAGTTTTTTTTTTAATCATTTAGTTATATTATTCAGGTGCTAATCACTTTTTAGATTGTTTTCCCCCTAAAAGGAAGAGACAAGAGATTGAGGAAATTTATGCCAGGATTTATTTTCAGGTCCAACAGCATTTCAAAGATGGTTTTCTGCACAAAAATGAGTTCAAAATTGTTTATGTTGCTCCTATGAAGGTAAAGGATAATTTTGGTCACAAAACAAAATTGTTTTGTTTATCTCCCCCTGTTAAATATGATGAAGTATAGGTGGATTGAGGACTCTGCACGTTAAAGAGATTGATAATCTTATTGCCCAGTCTAAAAAGTTCGAGTTGCATTTTCTAGGCTTTAGCTGCAGAAGTCACTTCCGCTTTCAGCCATCGATTAGCTCCCCTTAACATATCTGTTAGGGAACTTACTGGGGACATGCAACTATCCCGGACCGAGCTAGACCAAACTCAGGTAACGAATATATTTGATCTTCTCTGTAGGAGCAGGCATTTGAAAATGGTCGCTTCTCTTGACTATCCTAAATTCTAAGATGATAGTGACAACACCTGAGAAATGGGATGTCATTACTCGCAAGAGCAGCGACATGTCTCTCTCCATGCTCGTGAAACTCTTAATTA
The DNA here is from genome assembly GCA_029817715.1 of Melastoma dodecandrum. Classification (NCBI taxonomy): domain Eukaryota; kingdom Viridiplantae; phylum Streptophyta; class Magnoliopsida; order Myrtales; family Melastomataceae; genus Melastoma; species Melastoma dodecandrum. The sequence goes on along the minus strand of JARUPY010000057.1, from coordinate 1,180,215 downwards.
TTGACGAAGTCCATCTGTTGAATGATGATAGAGGTGCTGTTATAGAAGCCTTGGTGGCTCGAACTCTTCGTCAGGTGAGAACTGAGAGTTTTTTTTTTTTTTTTTGCAATTTTGGGAAGATACATGAGTTCGAATAGAGTTTTTTTTTACTTTTGTACGACTTCTGGATTAAGTCTCTATAATTTATAAGTCGATAGTAAGGTTGTCTTCAAAATTGGTGGAATCAGTTCATGCTATAATATACTTCTCATTAGCATACCTGTCTCCTGGGCAAATAATCATTTCAAAAGTTGGTTACTCCATTCACCATCACTATGATATACTTTTTCTTTCGACTATGAAAACTTATTCCAGTTTGAAGTATGTGCTTGATTAGATACATTTTTTAAACTGGTAATCTGCTCCGATATTGTGTGCATTATAAGTAGTTTGTTTTGTACTTTCTATGTGAAACATTTTTCTTTATGCCGGCTACATTTATCTTCTAATGGCAGGTGGAATCAACACAGTCAATGATTCGCATTGTGGGCCTTTCGGCCACTTTACCTAATTATTTGGAGGTTTGTCCCCTGTTTAATTCTCCAAAACTGCTCTGTCACCCTCTTTAGGCCGTTGCAACAAGGAGAGGATTTTATCTCATTTCGTTATCCTCTGGACCATGTTTTGGATTTGTTACATGGGGAACGTTTTGGCTAATTAATCCATTTCTATTTCTACCAAAAAAGGGCAGTTCTCTGCTTTATTTTTACTTATTAAAAATTATCTTCCTCATTATTTATTTTCAGGTTGCGGAATTTCTCAAAGTGAATGCACAGAGAGGACTTTTCTTCTTTGATTCAAGCTACCGACCCGTGCCTCTTGCGCAGCAATACATTGGAATCAGTGAGCAGAACTTTCTTGCTCGCACGGAACTATTGAATGAAGTATGCTACAAGAAGGTAATTCAAACTAGCATGATCTTGCTTTTCTGGTTTGTCTATGATCTTTTCATTTGCTGATTGTCTGTTTTTTCATATCAGGTTGTTGACTCAGTGAAGCAGGGGCATCAGGCCATGGTCTTTGTCCATTCTCGGAAGGATACTGCAAAAACTGCAGAGAAATTAGTGAGATTACTATCTCTCCTTTGAATCCTCTCTTTGCTGTGGCCAATAGCTTACTAAAATCCTGATATGTGCTTATAAATTAGTGATAGTTTAGACACTTTCTACCATAAGATGTTGCTTTTGGAATGGATCAGATCAGGAATTTTTTTCATTATTACATATTGGATATTCTTTAATTTTTGTCACTGGCCTACTTTTTGCACAGAAGGCCATAATTAATCTCATAATCTTTTGTTATTGAAGTTCAATGATAAGTTGTCTTTCTCGTATATGATCCGATCATTTTGGATTTCATTTGAATTTGAGTTTAATATTTGCTTGCATTCAAGGTTAGCCAGCCAGGAAAATTTTGTTGTGGCCATGTAACATAGTGTCAATTTGACTGGTAATGTGTCATTAAGTGATTAATGTTTGTCAGGTTGAACTCGCTCGAAGAAACGACGAGCTCGATCTTTTCAGTACAGAAACTCATCCTCAATTTTCCCTGATCAAGGTGAGGTTTGATGACAAAATCTAGTAAAAATATGATTTTCTACTTCCGTCATATTTTTCTTTTGTTCGTTTTACAGAAAGAAGTTCATAAGTCCAGGAACAAAGATCTTGTTGAACTTTTTGGATACGGGTTTGGTGTCCATCATGCAGGAATGTTGCGTGCTGACAGAGGGCTTACTGAACGTCTTTTCTCTGATGGACTCTTGAAGGTGGAGCAAAGCCAATTTTTTTACTCCTGCGAAAATTTCTGCACACAAGTTCAGGTCATTGATGCCTGGTTTGTTGTTGTTCCAGGTGCTTGTTTGCACAGCCACTTTGGCATGGGGCGTCAATCTTCCAGCTCATACTGTTGTTATAAAGGTATTTTAGTCTTCGTGTCCTTGGCATTGCTTTTACTATTTTCTTGCATATTTCTTTAGTTGTGTTATTGTTGTTGTGAGTATATGCTCCCCTTACAGGAGTGTTGCTTGTTTGCTATTTAAAGTGGCAGTTGTTTTAAACTCTGAAACTTCTATTTAGGGTCATCTGTGTAGTATTTTAGATTGTGTCTGATAATGTGTATTAGATAATAATTCCTCCCATACAGTGCAAATTATATAAGCTACAGTCCAATAATGCTGGATAACATGATTCATAGTCAGGAATGCATATTCTGGATAATCAATTCAATAATAGCTTACTTGTGTTGCTCATTTCAATTGGAGTTTTTAGGATGACAATCTGATCTGGATGTGACTTCTTTAGTTGCATGCTTTCATTGGTTTAGTCATGAATGTCCAGATTATACTTACACTTATGCGGGAAATCATTCTGGATGCTGCTGTGTTCCATTTGTCAACCTCTGCATTTGAAAGAGAATCCCGAGTAGCTAACCAGATTCTCTGTCCCATCAAAGTGAAAAACTTACATCTATCCTTTATTTCTTTGGAAAACTTTATAATTCTAGTCCACATTTAGCGGCAGAAGAATTATTAAGTTGTTCTTTGCAGTTTGCGCTGGCTCCAGCCATGCTTGGTGCATTTGCTCCAAGCATAAAATTTTAGCAGAGTTGGCAATTCCTAGCTCGGACAGCTTCTGTTATATTATCACTCGGGGTTATATATTTACGCATTTTTAATCTGAGGGTATTCATTAGGGATTTTAATGGTTCTTTATCTGGATTTATGTGATTACTTGCTTTAAAGCACAGTAAATTAAGTGCCTTACCTCTTTCTACTCGAATTGTTGTGTTCATGATGTCCGCTTTTATGGTTAATCCTCACTTGCTACTTGTTTTTTGAATTGGATGTTTGGCTTTTTTCTTGTAGGGAACCCAATTGTATGATCCCAAAGCTGGAGGGTGGAAGGACTTGGGAATGCTCGATGTTATGCAAGTAAGAATTTTTTTTCTGATATTAATGTAGAAGATCAGGTGTGCAGAAATTGATCTGGCAATTGGAAATGTTTTTAGATATTTGGACGAGCTGGGAGGCCTCAATTTGATAAAAGTGGTGAAGGCATTATAATTACATCTCATGACAAATTATCGTATTATCTCCGTTTGCTAACAAGTCAGCTTCCAATAGAAAGTCAGGTACAAATTTTCAACAATTGCTTGATCATATATTGTTTAATCTACTACCAATTTCCAGCTCTATTATGTCCATTCTGGTCTCTGTTTCATTGGCGAACCTTCCCAGGGTCAGTGGGTCAGAGTGTGGCTTGAATAATTCATCCCATAATCCCATTCCCCCCTCCCATTGGAATACATTAGTATGAAAATTATCAAATTCCTTTCTGGAATCCAAACGCACTGTCACTTGTCTAGTACCTTGAATATGTTTAAACATGGCGTCGTTCTTGCAATTTTAATTTTCCCATCATGCTGTATTTGTAGTACTGGGATTTTACTGTCGACTGAAGCTGCTAATAATGTCTCTCTCTCTCTCTCTCTCTCTATCTATTGGGCCAGAAGTTGTTATTATTAACTCTATGAAGGCTTGTTTCCTGCAGATTCCTGTCCCTGGTTAAGAATTTGGTTGGTCCCCTGAATTTAAAAATGATGCCTTAACCTTTCGTTTGTGGCTATTGCAGTTCATTAGCTCGCTGAAGGATAATCTAAATGCAGAAGTAGCATTAGGCACAGTTACAAATGTTAAGGAAGCTTGCGCATGGCTCAGATATACTTATCTAGCAGTAAGGATGAGGCTAAATCCACTGGCATATGGTGTTGGATGGGATGAGGTAATCTTCAGTTGAGTTTAGTCAGCACATAATAGGTCTTTTCTTGGCATCATGTATTTCCCGGACACTGACTGATTCAGCGTAGCCTACTTAGTAAAGCTTGTAGAAAATAGCCATAAAGCTCAGATTTCCAATAAAGTTCTTTTTGGCTTTTGAAGTTCTTCATCTCTTGCTTCCCATCTTACTTGTCTCTTGCTTAGTCAATCAATCTACTGCCAGATATACCAAGGTAGATGTTTTAGTTTATATTTATTTTTGAACTTTTTTTGGCATTTTTAAACTCCGGTTTTAAGTGAATTCTATGTTTGCTGTATTGGATCTTATTGTTCATTCACATCGTCTTTTGTTTTTATAGGTTGTTGCAGATCCTTCATTAGTTTTGAAACAAAGAGCTCTTGTGACAGATGCTGCTCGGTCACTTGACAAGGCAAAGATGATGCGCTTTGATGAGAAAAGTGGAAATTTTTACTGTACGGAGCTTGGTCGCATTGCAAGCCATTTCTATATCCAATATTCAAGTGTTGAGACATATAATGAAATGTTACGACGTCACATGAACGACAGCGAGGTGATTATTTATGATCCAATGCATTGTTTTTTTGGTCATACAAGTTGAAAATTGTTGCAGCTTGTTTCAGATAAGTTTTTAAGGAAGTTCCTTATGAGGGAACTCTTTGCTTGGTTCATCAATTATAGTCATTGTTCTTTTATTTTACTCATCAGTGTCATATTGCAGCCAGTCTTGTCATTTGTTACAACTTATACACAGTTTCCTTTTTTTATGGTCCTCTTATTAGATTATCAACATGGTAGCCCATTCTTCAGAATTTGAGAATATTGTTGTTAGAGAAGAAGAGCAGAATGAGCTCGAAATGCTTGCACGAGCTTGTCCATTGGAAGTCAAAGGCGGCCCTTCAAACAAACATGGGAAAATATCAATTCTCATCCAGGTTCTGATTTTCCCATCTCTTTGTATTTTCCTTGGATGGCCATTTTGCCAATCTGTTGTTTCCGTGATTGGCAGCTATACATATCTCGTGGCTCAATGGATACATTTTCATTGGTTTCCGATGCTGCGTATATTAGTGCAAGTTTAGCCCGTATAATGCGGGCTCTATTTGAGATTTGTCTCCGAAGAGGCTGGAGTGAGATGACCATTTTCATGTTGGAATATTGCAAAGCAGTAGATCGTCAAATTTGGCCCCATCAACATCCACTCAGACAGTTTGACAAAGATCTTTCTCAGGAGGTCTAAAAACTTCATAGCATATCCTTAATCTAGGAATGCTGGGCTAGCTTAATTTTAAGGTATTTTTCTTTTCAGGTTTTACGTAAGCTTGAAGAACGAGGTGCTACCTTAGATCGACTTCTTGAAATGAATGAAAGTGATATTGGAGCACTTGTTCGATATGGGCCTGGTGGAAGGGTACAGTCTTGCGTCTGACAGTTACTTTTTCTGAATTCCTTTCCATGTACTCATTACGTTTAATTGCTTTATGTAGTTGGTTAAACAATATTTAGGCTATTTTCCATCCATACAATTAACGGCGACTGTAAGTCCAATCACCCGGACTGTTTTGAAGGTATTGGCAATTCTGCTTTGTCTTTTGGTTTTACCCTTCTCAATGGCATGCTTATGGAGCAAGTTTCCTTCACCGTAGGTGGATTTGCTCATCACAACTGAATTTACATGGAAAGGGCGATTTCATGGTCAAGTTCAACGATGGTGGATCCTCGTAGAAGTGAGCTTCAGTTGATTTTGTTTTTTTTTTTTTTTTGGTAGAAAGGGAGATTAAATTAGTTCATAAAAGATTTTGTTTTTTTCCTTGACATAATTAGTTCAGTTTGATTTGGTTCCTTAAAAAGCAAAGATTTTTCTAGCCGCTACTTCTACAATACTTCATCTACCAAGTAGATTGACTGATAAACATAAAAATTCAATGTCATACGACATACAAGCGTGCATGGGGGGGGGGGAGGAGAGAGAGATCAGGAAGGAATACTGCCGAAGGACTTGAATAAATCAATCTAAGAAAGCAGCGTAGACAGCTTGTGAGTTTTTATCGTATTAAGAATAGTTGATGATTCCATACCTTCATATGAACTGAGTCTTACAATAAAGCGAGACTTTGTTGAGAAACCTGTTTATCCCTGTTGCATCAATGACAGTTTCATGTAGACTTTCTTGACATTTTGTTTTGCCTTGTCGAGATTGACCCGACTGACAATGACTATTAGCTAATTGGTTTTTTATAGGACTCTGAAAATGATCATATATATCACTCGGAGCTCTTTACACTGACCAAGCGTATGGCTAATGGCGATCCCCAGAAGTTGTCTTTCACTGTGCCCATTTTCGAACCACATCCTCCACAATACTATATTCGGGCAGTCTCTGATTCTTGGTTACAAGCTGAGGCTTTTTACACTATATCCTTCTCAAATTTAGCACTTCCAGAGGTGACCAGATGATATCTGATTACATATAGTGTCGTCATAAGAATCCTTTCTGCTTCCGTTGAAATCTAGTATTTGTACTTTTACAGGCTCAGACAACACATACTGAGCTTTTAGATTTAAAGCCTCTTCCCACCTCTTCTCTTGGAAACCCGACCTATGAGTCCTTGTACAAATTTTCACATTTCAATCCAATCCAAACACAGGTATAAATTCCCATTGGAGCTTGTTCTCTTTCAGATAATTTTATTATAGTTTAGATGCCTGATGCCTTTTGGGTCCTTTATTTTTCTGTCATTGCTTTCTTCAATAATGAATTTAACTGTGAATGTCACAGGCCTTTCACATTCTGTATCATACAGACACCAATGTTCTCCTTGGAGCTCCTACGGGTAGTGGGAAAACAATATCTGCAGAGCTTGCTATGCTTCACCTCTTTAATACGCAGCCAGATATGAAGGTATCATCTATTCAGTGTGGAGGTTCTTCTCAGCATATATACTGATGTTGAAATGTTCTTGAGATCTCAACCTTCACAAACTTAGTCTATATGCTCAACCCTTTTATTGTTTTCCTGCTAGACATATTCTGTGGTTGTTTGTCATGGAATATGCACTGTAGATGATTGTTTGTTCTAATTTGTGTTGGTCCTGGAGAACAGTTATTTTAGGTGTACCCGGCATAACTTATAGCAAGGTAAGTACTTTGGTTTTTTGGCGGAGACCACATAATCATATGTTAAATGCACTTGCCAAGAAATGCAGAGTCCTCTAGCTAATTCTTTTCTGTTGTTTTTTTTTCTGTTGTATATTTATATTATAGGTGTCATATTGGGCATTCTTGATGATTGCCATACACCTATGATATATGAAACTGCATTAATTGTGAGTCCACTCTGGAATAATGAGTATTTCTACTTGACAGGTTATTTATATAGCACCTTTGAAGGCCATTGTTCGAGAGAGGATGAATGACTGGAAGAAGCATCTAGTCCCTCAGCTGGGAAAGAAGATGGTGACTCTTTAAACCTTTATTGCTTGCTATTATCTTGCTGCAGTTCAAATATTGATTAGTTGCTTGAGAATTTGTCTCCTTCAGGTGGAGATGACCGGAGATTATACACCAGATCTTGCTGCACTCTTATCTGCTGACATAATTATATCGACTCCGGAGAAATGGGATGGAATTAGTCGTAATTGGCATAGCAGAAGCTATGTCACAAAGGTGAGTTTTTGGTACTTATATAAGTAGATTCCATTCAAAGATTATTTATTGTCTGTACTCTATATATTTACAGGTTGGGCTTATGATCTTGGATGAAATACACTTACTTGGAGCTGATCGTGGGCCGATCCTTGAGGTATTTATCATTCATCCTTTTTCTTCAAAATTGACTTATTGGAACCCTGTATTTGTTGCTTCAATGTAATTTGCATTGTAGAATCTCATATTTCTGTAAGACTAATGTCTCTGAGTCTGACATTTTTAAGCATGTAATTTTTCCTTACTAGTGATGGAGGTGATTTTGTTCCTACAGAAAAATTGTATGGTAGTCTTGTGGAAACTTGCTGTGTGATTTGGACAAGAAAATGAAGCTATCTGTTACACACTGGAATATCAAGATGTTCTCTTGGAAAAAATATGTAGATGGTCTTATTCTGACTGACTAATTTTCCAGCGTTAAAGGGTGCAATTGGTTTTTAACCTTTTTAGCGATGCTTTATCTAGCTACTCCTCTGTGTACATCTCGTACTTTAACAGGACTCACAGTTATCCAAGAAGAATGCTTACTGATGTTGATTGCCTTTTAGCCTACTCATATCCTATATGTTCTGTTTCCATTTTAGATTCTCTTCTTCATATGGTGTGGGACTTGTTTTCTGCTTGTATTAATATGCCTAGAACCAAATAAGAAGCCATTTGGTGTCTCATCGGTGAAACTTATGAAAATTGTTACTCTGACGATTTTCTGACTTATAAGTTTTGTGTTTTAGTTTTCATCTTGTGGCGGGATGAGTTGCTGATCTCTGGCGTGCTGTACTGGGTCATGCATTATGTTAGATGGCATATTTTCCTCCGTCCAACTTTGTAATGGCGGGTTAAAATCTCTTAGTTTACGAAGAGAAACTTGTATCATTGACTATATTCTTCATTGCAGGTAATTGTTTCAAGGATGAGATACATATCATCGCAGACTGAGCGCTCTGTAAGGTTCATTGGCCTTTCCACTGCTCTGGCAAATGCTGGGTATGCTTCTTATTTGAACAGCTATCTTTTTGTTGTTCTTTGGGTGGAAGTTTTTTTAGATTTTACTTCTTCTTTTGTTTCTGAGCTTTTCGTGATTACTGATTCTTCTTATTTGACCTGCTATATTTCTTGTTTATATTTTGACCTCGCTGAAAGTTTCTCTCCTTTATTCTACTGCTAAAAAATTTTCCTGTATATCGTACCTATTTACTCTTAGCCGTGGAACCTAAATTTATTATCGGAGTCGGCATATTGTCTTTCACGTTAGGTTATAACTTTCTTTGTTCTTGGTGTTGACGTAGAGATCTAGCTGACTGGCTGGGTGTCGAGGATGCAGGACTTTTCAATTTTAAGCCCAGTGTGAGGCCAGTACCTCTTGAAGTTCATATCCAGGTAAATAGCTGCACAATAAATTGAGGGAAACTGTTGTTGCTCTGTTGCCATTCACGAAACCTTGGTCTTTTTTCCCTCTCGCCCTTTGTCTGGCAAAAACTATGAGCCTACCTAAAATATAGTTTTCTGAGTATTTGACTTAGCTTGTCCTCTGTACACTGTGGACTGGATTGGAATATGCATTCAGACACTGTCAGCAGGAACTATTTTAGAAACTATTTGTGCGAATTTAAATTATTAGACAACAGTAGAACCATAGTGTTTATGTGTTGAAAGACTTTCACTTTTGTATGGTGGCCTTGTTACTTTAGAATTCTTGTTGTCTGGGATTTCAACCATGCTAAGATATCTTCCATGAAACTGGTTGTATATTTTCTGTCTGCATCAAGAATCAGAAAACTGAGAAAAAAAGAGGTAGAGCATGGTGCCGCATGAAGGTCCTCTCATTCATGTAAAAGAATTTGAGTTTTGAGAAATCCAAAACCTTACAGCTTACTGAAGGGAAAGGTACCTTTGGCCTTGGTGGTGACTCTGTATGTTTGTTGGCAGGGGTACCCTGGCAAGTTTTATTGCCCGCGCATGAATAGCATGAACAAACCGACATATGCTGCAATTTGCACCCACTCACCAACTAAACCAGTTCTCATATTTGTTTCGTCACGTCGTCAGACTAGACTTACTGCTCTAGACCTAATTCAGGTAAGGTGGTTTCTCTGCACTTCTTAAATTGAGGTGTGATCTGTAGAATACATTTACAATTATATCCCTTTGCGGCAGTTTGCTGCTTCTGATGAACATCCCAGGCAGTTTCTTAGTCTCGAAGAAGATCAACTTCAGATGGTTCTGACCCAAATTACAGATCAGAATCTCAGACACACATTGCAGTTTGGCATTGGACTACATCATGCGGGTTTAAATGATCGTGACCGATCCGTGGTGGAAGAACTTTTTGCCAACAACAAGATCCAGGCAATTTTGACATCTACTGTGGAATATGAACTTACCACTTGAAAGCTTGTTCTGAAAATTGTCTACTGGCCATATTTCGTTATTTTTTAGGTTCTGGTTTGCACTAGTACACTGGCTTGGGGGGTTAATCTTCCAGCTCATCTTGTAATAATCAAGGTAATCATCAATCTCTTTTCTGCTGATAAATATCACTTGAATCTAGTGTATTAAGTAGCATTGCATCAAGAATTGCACACAGCAAGCAATTGCATTACTTCTTTATCTTGAAAGTAGTTCCATCAAAGGCATCGATTTTGCAAATAGACATATTATATTTGGTCTACAGGTGCATCCATGGGACTCGACATCCTTCTTTGGCTATATTTGCTTATGATTTCCTATGCCTTGTTGGGCGGGTGATGGGTGGGGTGGAAGATTTGCTAATGCTTTTGCTGGAGAACTGATCTGCTTGTTTTTTATGGATGAATAGTTTGAAGGAATATCACTGTGAAGCCAGGAAAATCATTCTCAATTCATTTTGGTTTTAGATTCTAATAAAAGCTTTACTTCCTTAAGTCTCGCCCAAAGCGCATCTTTGATACTTGAATTTAAATTAGTTGGGGAATGTCATATTACTAAACAAAAATATCTAGGCACCTCTCTGCAAGAAAGCTCCTTGAATGTACATGGCACAGTTAATAAATCATTGTGAAATGTTTATCTGAATGAAAATACAACAAAATGTATTGACAACTTTGGAAGCTGCTTGGTGCCTTTTTATGGTTAGAGTTGTAAATTTCATTTGAATTGCTTATTGACAAGAAGTTTTAAGTTCGCTCTATGCAATTTATCACTATAGGGAACAGAATACTATGATGGTAAATCTAAGAGATATGTCGACTTCCCTATCACTGATATATTGCAAATGATGGGTCGTGCTGGCCGTCCACAATATGATCAACATGGGAAAGCAGTCATCCTTGTCCATGAACCTAAGAAAAGCTTCTACAAAAAGGTACAAAAAGGAATGGCCATTAATTGTATTTATTTAAATGTTACTCTGATAACGCTTAAGTTTTGCCGGTGTCCTCGTAATCTTTCAGTTTCTGTACGAGCCTTTCCCAGTTGAGAGCAGTCTGCGGGAGCAACTGCACGACCATATAAATGCTGAGATTGTTTCGGGCACAATTTCTCACAAAGAGGATGCTGTTCATTATCTTACGTGGACTTACCTGTTCCGCAGATTGGTAACTTTTCAGATTCCTGTCTTTCTAGATATGATTTTCCTTAATTCTGATCGAGCTAGTAAAGTTTATTTTCTTCCATGAAGTCGTACATTAATCAGTCCAGTTCTCGACCTTTACTCTTGTCCTTCAGATGATTAATCCTGCTTACTATGGCTTAGAGGATACAGATCCAGAAATTATTAGCTCTTATCTTTCCAGGTAAACGTGCAGTAATAATCTGTTGTCAAGCTAGCACGGGAATAAGTTCCGGACTTCTGGAGAGATTGAATTTATACTATACCAATTTGCTGTTGGTTCTCTCTTATAGGCTAGTTCAAAACACTTTTGAGGATCTGGAAGATGGTGGATGCATCAAGATTAATGACGATAATGTGGAACCTGTGCTGCTGGGATCCATCGCGGCTCAATACTATCTTAGCTACTTGACTGTAGCTATGTTTGGGTCAAATATAGGTCCAAATACATCCCTCGAAGTGAGTTTGTCCTCATAGGTAATGTTATGCAGTTCTGGGAACTGACTGATGACAATCAAGGTTCTTGTCCATGCAGGTATTTCTCCACATTTTGGCGGGTGCTTCAGAATTTAATGAGCTGCCTGTAAGGCATAACGAGGTACTTCCCTGTGCTTATAGCATACATAATGCCCCATGCACTTGAAAGTCTCCTTCTTGGTCATTTGGGTCCTGATTAATCTTTGACAGACATACATCCTTGGCTTACATATAAATATTTTTTCATTACAGGAGCTTCATAACAATGCTTTGTCTGAAAAAGTGAGATATGCAGTTGATAAGAACCGCCTAGATGATCCCCATGTCAAAGCCAATCTGCTCTTCCAGGTTTTTTTTATATACTAACTGTAACCTGCAATTATATGTTCACTTTCCAATTTCTCTGAAGTAGAATTGAATTTGGGGCTCACAGGCACACTTTTCTCAGCTTGAGTTACCAATTAGTGACTACGTGACAGACTTGAAGTCAGTATTAGATCAGAGCATTCGCATCATCCAGGCTATGATTGATGTTTGTGCCAATAGTGGATGGCTAGAGAGTTCCATGACTTGTATGCATCTTCTGCAGATGGTTATGCAGGTAACCAAATCTTGCATGAGCTTTTTGGCTTGGATCTATCAGTGTTGATAAATGAAACGAATAAAAATTTGCTCAACCCAAAGAGGAGTTGCATAGAATTGCATCCCATGTATATGTTAAGGTCTCGTATCCATTTGCTGTACTGGTCCCAACAAATGTGTTGAGTTTACTTTTATCAAATCTATGGAGCTAGTTATATCCTTCTATTTGCTGCTACTAATGATGTAGCTTACAGGGCTTGTGGTTCGACAAAGACTCTTCTTTATGTTCTTTGCCTAGCATGAATGTCGAGTTGGAGAAAGCCCTTCAAACCAGAGGAATCACGAGCTTGCAGCAATTGTTGGACCTCCCGAAGTCAACTTTACAATCTATAATGGGGGAATCACGTGCTTCAAGATTTTATCAGGTTTGAAGTTGCTCCTAGTATAGCCAACAGAAAAAAAATTAAGATCATTAAGAAACTCTCGGTTAGCCTGTTTGATTAAAGTATGCAAACCACAATTTGATACTTTCTACTTGAAACCTTGTGTAATCACTGTATTCCTATCTTGTCCTCTCTGCCTTTTGGCTTCAAGCTTTTACTTGGCTGGACATCATAGTAGTTTTGTCAACAGATAATAGTACCTTGATAAAAATTGCTCTTGAGCCACCGTGAACATGTTTTCTTATCCTTTTTCTCTGGTGGGGGGATATCGCTAATCTTGTTGACGTGGTCTTATCAGGAATTGCAACAATTTCCCCGTATAAGGATGAAGCTACGACTTCAGAGGGAGGATGATTCATCTTCTAGTATTGAGATCAGATTGGAGAAAATGAATAGGCGAAGCACATCAAGAGCTTTTACTCCTCGATTTCCCAAGGCAAGTTTCATGGAGCGTGTACCGCTCTCAAGGTAACTTATCTTGATTTGACTCTTCTTTTCTGAAATCTCCTCTCTTGACAGATTAAAGATGAAGCATGGTGGTTGGTCCTTGGGAATACCTCCTCTTCTGAATTATATGCCTTGAAAAGAGTGTCATTCGCTGATCGTTTGGTTACTAGGATGAAGTTGCCACCAGCTTTAACCGATATGCAGGTGAAATTCACTTCCATTTTGTCTTCCGCGCTGTTTTTAGCGAATACAAATGCTTTTCGTTGCTCTGTCAACATTTTCAAGGCCCGTGCTCGGATTTTCAGAAGCAGATTGCATGCCAAGTTTTTAAGAAAATAGTCTGTGATTCTTATTTCACACAATGCAGTGCTGTCCTAATTCTCTTCATGCTTTTTCCTTTTACAGGCTGTCAAAGTGATGTTAATTTCGGACTGTTATCTAGGCTACGAGCAAGAGCAGTCCGTTGAGAATCTCCCTGTTATCGACCGGCAAAAGGAAAGGAAGTAGATAACCCATTGCCCTGAGTTCCGTGCATATGCCGCACTTGTAATCATGGACTGGTAGGCCATCATCGGACATGACCTCGACAACGAGGCCAAACCTTTAGCATACTGGCCTGACAGGCTCTCCCCCAATCAGGAAATATGTTATGTATCTGCTTTTTCATATTGCTATGAAAAGATAGGACCAACGTGAGAGATATATATGATAGCATGTGTCTTATTCGTCATCAGTAATTCATGCACGTCAGTCATGCTGCGATCAAATAGAGGATGTAACTCGAGAAATTCCATCGTTGGACTGTTCGTTTTAGTAACACTTGCATTCTAATGTTTTTTCTTTAGGAAACCATGCAACCAAAATCGTCCACTGTCAACAAATCCTGGTCTTAAGACATAAACTGCTTTTAACTTTTCCCAGCAGTGGAAATGCAGACAATTTGATCAAAACTCGACGAAAAAAGAAGGAAGAAGATAAGCGGTGTCTCCTGCATGTCCTTTGGATTGCACTCGGCCGAGCAACTCATGGTGCAATTACGAACAAAGGCTGCGAGAGAGGGAAAGCGAGGAAGCAAAGGGAATCAGGAGAAGGGTGTGCACTAGCTAATAAGAGATGAGTGGTCGAAACTAACCGTATCCACGCTGACTGGTTTTCCGTCATCGACCAGTATTTCAACAACGGTACCGGCCTGATCACACTGTTCACGAATGGAGCGAAGAAAGTTAAAGACAGTAATGAAATTGGTTAGATATCAAACTTCTATTGTTTCAGTTTGCTACCTCGATTTCATTCATCAATTTCATGGCTTCAATGATGCACACGACCTGTCCCTTCTGGACTTTGTCTCCAACCTGCGGAGGAATCACCAAGAATCTGTCAACTTCCGATCGTCGAATCAAATAGCTATTGTCATTTTGTTGTCTAAATCCTTAATTTTACATCACCTTCACAAAAGGCGGCGCGCCAGGGGAAGGAGAACGGTAGAATGTTCCTGCCATAGGGCATTTGAGGGGAGGATGGGATGGTACGCTCGGTTTTGGTGGAGGAGCTGCCGCTATCATACTAGGCGCCGAAACAGCCTTACTGGGAGGAGAGGGTGCAGCAGCCACCGGTGGCAGTGGAGGAGGTTGATGCATCGTGAAAGCCGGGGGTGCAGCAGACGGAGGTCGCAGTGCTTCCTTTTTCCTTATGGTGACCTCACATTCTGTCTGCTTCAGTTGCAGCTCGATGATATCTCTAGTGTCCACCAGCCTACCGCAGCAGCCCAATCAATCAGAATCGGCTAACTGACGGCACGAGACAAGCCTATGCACGGAACGACTTACTCGATTAGGTCAGCTACTTGGTCCATGAATGCCGAAATGGATGCTGCATCGGGGATACGGATTTCCTTCTTCTTGTCCTTGGGCGGGATGGACTCAGGGACTACATTCGCTGCCACAGAAGAGTTCACCGACGCTGAAACCTGAAACCACAAAATCCGATAGACCACGATCGTCGAACGAAAGATAATCCATCCAACTCAGAACCGGATTCATTTATAGAACATCGAGATCAGGAGCACAGAACAGCCACGACAACGAGAAAGTGCCTTGATAATTTAATTAATCCGTGCCCATTTCATTGCAGCAAGTCATTCCCAATTCCATTATTTCCAGATCAGATTTCAAGCGATCACTGGGAAAAGAAATTCTGGAACCACCCCGAAATCACTGGATCCCAAACGACGAATTCTAATTTTATCAGTCAGACAAAAACTCCAGCGTGAAAGCCATATGTCTACCGCGACTGACCTTGAAGACAGGGCCAGCCGGAGACGATTGATTCCAGCGCAAATGACCAGACAGAAACAAGACGCGATTCGGTTTCACATGCACGGCCGCGACCAGAGCCGGGGAAGTAGTCGAACAGTGAACGGAGAAAGAAGCCATAACCGGAAGGCGTTTACGTTAAACTGAACTGGACTTCAGCGATCAAAACTTATTTCTTTAAACAATATCAGTGGAAAACTGGGCTGAGAAGTCGAAGGAAGATATCGAAGAACGCAAAGGGCGATAGAGAAATAATACAAGATTTGGTTGTTTTGTTCTGGTCAAAACTCAGCGCAATGTTCGCGAGGAGGAAGTGGTTTTGGTTCAGACATTTTCTTCTATTCGGAGTTTCTGATGTTGTCTGTCGTGTCTATTGGTTTTCTTAATTCGTTTTCATTTCACGAGGCTTGTTCGCGCCAACGAACTCAACAACAAGACTTCCTTCTGATTTATTTTCTTTTTCCTTTTATCGTATACAAAATATACATGACCGAACCAAATTTCTATTTTGTTAATATAGTTTGTTATATAATTTTGTCACAAACCTTATTATATTAATTTTGACCAATCTTGGTCAAAGCCATAATATGATCTGACACATGTTTTATAATTTTATAATAGTGGAGTCACAAAATCTCGCTCATTCGCCTCACAATTCATTATATCCATATCAGTGGCCTTCAAATAGAGTCGTCATCCGACCTTCATCGTTTTTTACAGCACCAGCAACTATCATCCAACTTTGGCTTTTAACTCACTGGCCATCGAAATTTTAAAATAAAATAGCATACGGGTTTCAGTATTATTTTCCATTTTCAATTTTTTTTACTCGATAGATGAAAATTGTCCATTAAGATCTGTTTCGCTTGATAAAATTTAGGATTGACAAGAAAAAGAAAGTTAGTGACGAGATTATATAACAAACTAAACTAACGATAAAATAAAAAATTGGCTCAAAATTAACGTTTACCTTAATTATATTATATTATATAGTCCATCGCGACATTGTAAGAAGACAATCATAACCTTATAAGAGAAATACCGTATTCATCCAATAGTCTGGAGCTAAGACAGAAGAAATAATGATCTCATTGTTCTAACGTGAAACTAATAATGTTGTTGTAACGAGAGAATAAGAATTTTATCAAATTGTTCTAAAGAGATTGAAATTGGGAACTGATTTTGATTGATGAAAGCATCTGATTGGGGTTTGAAAATTAACAGGATACAATTATAAAATTGCAATTTGGATAGAGTAACAATAAACGGTAAAATGGGTAGGCGATTTTATTTCTTTTCGGAAAAGAAATAAAAAGAAATTGTAGTTAACCAAAGACAACGCCGATGGATTAATAATTAAAACGCCCTTCCCACGCCTTCGATCCGTCGTCACCTCCCCCGGACGCTTCGAGCCAATTTCTTCTGCTCCACCTTTCCTTCCTCTCACCACCCCATCTCGGTTTCTTTTTTTGTGCGTGCATTTGAGCGAAAAGGTTGGACCTTTTTGCGGCTTGTGGGGACGGAGATTTGATCTTTTATGCTGGGATTTGGTACTGGGTAGTGTTGAGTGTGAGATTTTGGGTCGTGGGTTTTGATGGGTTTTGTGTTATTTGTTTTATGGGATTGATTGGAGGAGTGGTGAAATTGGTGGGGAGTTGAGTCGGCTGTTCTTTGTTAGGGGGAGGGGGATGGATGACGATAAGGAAGTGGATAGTTGGGTTTTGTACAGGAATGGTAGGAGTCCCGTTGAGCTCGGGGACTCTCGGGTGTTTATGATCTCGTGTTTTGCGGCCGCCGTGGTGGGAGTGTTCACCATATTCTATACGGCCTTCCAGTGGAGGCGGAACATCAACCTGAGTTGGATGAAGGCCATGTACCGTCTTAGGAAGAACCCGAAAGCTAGGCACCAGGTCCCCGTGGCTCCTCATTCTTGGGAGGTGATGTCGGGATCACGCGCCAAGAATCTCAACTGTTGTGTTTGTTTTAAGTCTGTTTCCTCTTTGTCGAGTCTCGGGTCGGCAGCAGGTTCGGAGAGTTACCGCTGCAGCATCTGTGGCGCGGCTGCTCATCTTGTCTGTGCCTCCAGCGCTCACAAGGATTGCAAATGCGTGTCAATGTATGGGTGCGAGCACGTGGTGCATCAGTGGACTTTTTGTTGGTCTGAAGATCCGGATCAGCCGGACGAGACTTCATTCTGTAGTTACTGCGAGGAGCCATGTAATGGGTCTTTGCTTGGCGGTTCACCCATATGGTGTTGTCTATGGTGTCAGAGACTGTTACACGTTGATTGCCACGCCAATATGTCCAATGAAAAGGGGGACATGTGTGATATGGGCCCATTCAAGAGATTGATTTTGTCTCCTCTATACGTCAAGGAGCTTAATCGCAATCCAGCCGGTGCATTTTTGAGCTCTATAACACATGGAGCCAACGAGATCGCGTCATCAGTTCGTGCAACTATCCGAAGCCACAGTATGAAGCACAGGCAAGGAGATCAGAACTCTGGGGACAGCGGAGGAGATACTCAGAATGTGGATTCACCTGTAGAGGCTATTGTGGAGACCGAGTTGCAACAGCCATCAGCGAATGGTACTCACAAATCAGAAGAAGATTGTAATGGGGGAGTGAATGAAGAAGTTTCACGGCAGGACAATGAGGTGGAAAAAAAGTTGGATAAACAAACCGGTTTCCAGAGAAGTGGATCAATAAACCTTAAGGAGGAATCTCAAGTGCTAGAGGGTAAACATAGATACGAATTGGTTGATTTGCCGGTGGATGTCAGACCTTTGTTGGTCTTTATTAATAAGAAAAGTGGAGCCCGGCGAGGGGACTCCCTAAGGCAACGTCTCAATGTTCTTCTAAATCCTATCCAGGTGATTACTCTAGTTATATCCATTTGCATATGTTTAAATTAGCTAATGACATAGGGAGATGATCCACATAAAGCCTGTGTAGCAGACCAGTGGATAGACTTAGGACATCCAACGCTGACTAAGTGGGTTGGTTTTATCTAGTGAAGATGAGTTTCCTTTCCCTCTGGTAACCCCTTGTAAAGGAAAAGATGAACTGGCTGCTTTCCATTTGCTGGTAGCAATCTTCCGAAATTGAAACTAATTCAACATCTCCTGTTTATTTAGGCTATTAATGAGCCTATAGTAAGCATCTGCAGCCTGCTTCTTGTCCCAAAGAACGAGGGTTTTTATGACATGAACTTGTTGTGAATGATTACCCTTGATGGCACTGCCAGTTTTTAGGATATTGATCAGGCATTTACCATAAAATCTCAGTTTTAGCTGCCTCGGGATATAACCATGCAGCATCTTCTGCAGGGATTTCATCTTGTTATGGTAGAAGGATGTCATTTTTTAAAGGGGTTTATCTAGTGGTATATCTGACAGTGCATTATTCTTTCTAGAACTCCATTATTTCTCCATTAACTTTTGTATCGTGGGAGTTCCGGTTTGGTGTTTCCATCATCATATAACTTCCTCCATTCTTGCAGGTATTTGAGTTAAGTTCCTCTCAAGGACCAGAGGTGGGTCTCCATCTGTTCAGAAAGGTATCCCACTTCAGAGTTCTCGTATGTGGGGGAGACGGTACCGTGGGTTGGGTTTTGAATGCCATAGACAAGCAGAACTTTGTTTCTCCTCCCCCAGTAGCCATTCTTCCAGCCGGAACTGGAAATGATCTTGCTAGAGTCTTGTCTTGGGGAGGTGGGTTGGGCATTGTGGAGAAACAAGGAGGCCTCTTCACCTTCTTAAGCCAGATTGAGCATGCTGCTGTTACGATTCTTGATCGCTGGAAGGTCAATATAGCGAATAGTCAAGGAAAACAACTGCAACCACCAAAATTTATGAACAACTATCTAGGTATGATCCAGTAATTCTTGTGTACTTTATGCATGAATGGTTTGTTCTGGCCATTTGTCTCTGTTTATCGATCCAGCTTCATCACTTGTTTAGTTACAACTATTATGTGTTTGACTCTGGCCTCAAATTCTGAATTACAGGCGTGGGGTGTGATGCCAAAGTTGCTTTAGAAATCCATAATTTACGGGAGGAGAATCCAGATCTGTTCTACAGTCAGGTGATATGCATATGCTGAATACTGCTTGATAATCGGGCATTACAATGCATTCTGAGTGCAATCTGTGCAGACGGTTTATCCCCATAATATTGATTTCTTAATTTTGTTCCGGTGGATACAGTTCATGAATAAAGTTCTTTATGCCCGAGAAGGTGCTAAAGGTATAATGGATAGGACGCTTGCTGATTTTCCATGGCAAGTCCGCGTAGAAGTGGATGGGGTTGAGATAGAGGTGCCCGAGGTATGTGTGATTGTCATTTTATCATTCATGTGCCAAATTGATAAATGGTTGACAACTTAGGCTTCTCATTTCATCAATGGACTATTCCGTGATTATTCATGTGTGCGGCCTCTGTGGTTCTCTGATTTATGGATTTTGGGGAACTATGAGACTCACTTGTCCTACTATGATAACACAGGATGCAGAAGGTGTACTTGTTGCCAACATCGGAAGCTATATGGGCGGGATAGATTTGTGGCATAACGAGGATGAAACATTTGGAAACTTCGACCCCCAATCAATGCACGATAAGTTACTAGAGATTGTTAGTGTATCGGGAACGTGGCACCTCGGAAAGCTACAGGTAGAGCAAAGTTCGAACTCATGCAGCTGTGGATGATCCCAATTAAAAATAGCCAAGTTTTCGATATTTCCTGGGATAATTTATGTTAATATGGACTACTTTCCACTTGAACATTCGTAACAGGTCGGCCTATCTCGTGCTCGACGGCTGGCGCAAGGGCAGTCTATCAAGATACATCTCCTATCCAGTTTTCCTGTTCACGTTGATGGGGAGCCTTGGTTGCAGCAGCCGTGTACCTTGTCCATATCGCATCACGGCCAGGTTATTATTATCATTAGTTGAGAGGACGTAGATGACTATCATAATGATATTTTATGGGGGGAAATTATTTCCTTTCGAATTTCGCAGGCCTTCATGTTGAAAAGAGCAGGGGACGAACGTTTTGGTCATGCTTCGGCTATAATCACAGACGTGCTCGAGGCTGCAGAATCGAATCACGTGATTAATGCAACTCAGAAACGCACCCTCCTTCAGGAGATGGCTATGAGGCTATCTTAAACACATTTTCCGTGTTGGTTGAGAATCATCCGTCCCATCATCATATCACTGCTTCTGGAAAGGGATGCTTTTTGTACAATGCTGCGAATTGCAGATTGGAGTGGTTTGCATTGTAGGGAATTATCCAGTTTCTGCCAATATATCTAGCGGAATAGATTGGCAGAACTCGCGGGAGGATTGTGCGCATCACACCCTGCAGCTCCCACACACCTGCACTTCAGCAAACCCCTTCTCGATCTCGTTCGAATGACTAGCTGTTATCGTCGAACCAGAACGAGGCAGACTCCTACTCGAACTGCGGACATTTCATTGGATGGATAGATAATGTTGTCGTGCTGTTTTTAGCAGCAAACTACGAGTGCATCTGAATAGCGTGAAAATAGATATGGATGCAATCCAGATATTGAGTTTTATTCTTGTGAACAAAATTTTTAAACCAATAAAACAGAAGTGGTATTGCAATGGAAGTGGCAATATCCGTAATTAAGCCCAACTTTCCGCCCATTTCCGCATGGCGTCACGTAGAAAGAAGGCATGAATAAAACGTCCTTTCGATTTCTACGATACGGAAGAAATAATTAATTTTTTTTTTTAATTCAAACTACAACCTCATATTCATTTCCCTCCCGATCTGATCTCGATTCGCTCCTCGAATCCTTCAATTGACCCTCCGCCTCGATTCTCCTCCTCACCAGCTTTCGATTGATACCCCTTTTTGTCCCGCCCCTCCCGTATTAGTGATTCTAGGGTTTCGATCCTCGATCTAGAATTTCCCCTCCGATCTTTGTCATTCCGCTGCTTGATTCGGTGTTCCCTGTTGTTTATTTTGGGGGATTTTTTTGCCGTCGAAAAAATTTTGATATCCGGTTGTGGTGTAATTTTCTTTTTTCTTGGGGGGGGGGGGGTTCGTGATTTTTTCGGCTCGGGATGGTTTTTGTGGGATAGGTTGACGGATCGGCGTGTTTTAGTATCCGATTGGTCGGGAATTTCGGGTATTGATGGTCGATTTTGTGGTTGAGTTTCTAGGGTTAGGTTAGGCCGAGATCTTTTGGAGGTTCGGTTTTTAGGCTTCGATAATTTTTTTTTTTTTTTTGGGGGGGGGGGGGGGGGGGGGAGGGAGCATTTCTGAATGGAGAAACCCTTGGTTCCTCCTTCTGTGTGGTGAACTGGAGGTGGTCGTTTTAAATCCGGGATTCCAGTGTTACCCGAAGAAACATATTTCGCCTCGAGGTAATGCCAAAAATGAAGAAGAAGAGCCTTTTTAATTCTCATCGAAGCTCTGTTGATACTCGATTTTTCTTCATTTGGTTTAATTGCATTTATCCATATATTGCAAACTTCAGCTCAACTGTGATTCACTGGTCTTGTGTCCTGAATGTTTTTAGAGGTCTTAATTGTGAAGTTAAATGTAGATTCTTAAAGCGACACTTTTTAAAAAACGTTCTATGCCCCCTCTTTGGAATCACGAGATTGAGAGTGGATGAGGACAATCTTTTTCTGTTATAGACTAGGATGTGTTTCTCTTGTCAGTATGCATGTAATGCCTGTCTGTTATTCACCATGATTTTATGCTTTTTTTTTTCTTCTGATTTTACTTTGAAATTATATTGCAGTTTGAAGATGGTGCAAAAAAGACCTCTCGAGGTTGAGGAGACCCATGAAATCTCTTCTAAGCTTCCTAGACAAGAACTTTGTAATAATTTATCCTTGTTTCCCGACATCAACTCCTTTGAAGATGCCGGCCATGTCTCAGGCTTATCTGGTGGGGAAACATTCTTTGCACTTGATCCTGATATAGTTAGTGCCATGCACTCTTTGGTCTGTTTATTCATAATGCTCTGTTGATAGAGTTAGAACACGTGTGGAGCAGGCCATATTATCTGGCCAAGGATAAGTAACATTGGCTTGCAAGGGTAATTTGTCCATGGTCATCATCACTTTAACGGATACCTTGCGTCTAATTGAGATTGAGAATATCGTTAAACAAATAACTTTTGCTTGTCTTGTTTCATAAGATTGCTTTTCGAACTATAGATGGGGGAAGCTCATAAAGAAGGTGACTCATGATGTTGTTGATGCCTAATGGTTAATGTTTATTTATTGTAGTTGAGGGTGGATTTTCTGAGACAACGCTTGTGTATGAGAAGGAGCTTCCTTCCATAGAAAGAGATATTGAGAATTCTCCAGGCAGGGATGATGACCCAGACAGCTCATTATTGCCTGGAAGTCACTCCTTTTCTTCTGGTGGAACTAGCAGTACCAGTGAAGAAGATGTGTTGATACAGGCACCCTTTAACACGTGTTTCTTCCCAGAGTACTTTTATCCTGAACGTTCCGTGACAAGACGAGAAGTTATATATTCCTTGCTTTTGGAGTGCCCTCCACAGAAAAAAGTTTCTATCGGACCTCTTCATCAACCTGACATTCCTCAATTAAAGGATGCTGATGGTGATATAAATCAGGTAGATTCATTTTCAGCAGTCAAGGATAGAGATATATTTGAAGAGCCACTTGCCGGAACTTCTATAATTCCGATGCCGACTACAGCTTTGTCAGTGGACAGTGTTGTCAAACCTGAGCATGGTATAATTGATTGTAATTGTCTGTACAAAGGATCCATTAGATGTGTTAGACAGCATGTGATGGAGGCGAGAGATAAGCTAAAAACCCTCTTAGGGCTCCAGGTTTTCGAGGAGTTGGGGTTCTCCAACATGGGCGAAGAGGTTGCAGAGACATGGACCGAAGAGGAAGAGTCTCTTTTCCATGAGGTTGTCTTCTCTAATCCATCATCGATGGGCAGGAACTTCTGGAGTTGCCTTTCTCATTCATTTCCCTCACGATCTAAGGCCGAGATAATGAGTTATTACTTCAATGTCTTCATGCTTCGGAAGAGGGCTGAGCAGAATAGGCTCGATCCAATGAATGCAAACAGTGATAATGATGAGTGGCAAGCAATTGAGGAAGAAGACGAGGACTCTGTTGTTGAATCCCCATTCTATCAGTTGGATCCTGTTGATGAGGGTGGAGATAATTATGATGAATGCCAGAAAGAGAACATCTCTGACGAGGCCTGTGAAGACGATGACCATTCCAGTCCTCGTATTACTGGAGTTGACGATTCCCAGGCAAGCACCCTTTTCCAGCCTGTTCAGAAGACTTGGAATGAGTCTGACAGAGTGTATCATGGTACCCAAGATGATTCATGCACGTCCTTCGACAGTGGAGCCACTGTGCCTGGAATGCAGATGAGGTACGATGGGGGGTAGGGTTTGTTCATCCCAGAAGCAAAGACGATCCCATGCCTGCTTTTTAGCAGGACTGAAGAGGTCTTCAGGGACGAGCTTCCAAACAGGCGGGACATTTGTGATAAGGGTCCTGGCTAGTTTTGCCAACCGTTGCTTCGAAGAAGTAATGGTCAGTTGTATCCCTTGTAAGTTGATGTTGTATTTGGAAGATGGGTAGCCGGGTCCCTCAACAGGGGGAATAGCGAGTATAAGCATGCTTTCTTCCTTTCCTTTTTCTTGCTGTTTTATGGAGGCAGCAGAAGCAGCCCCTCTTGACTTTGTTAACTGTTTAGAACTGTTGTGATGCTGCTTGTCGGAAATCGGTAACATGGGAACTGAAATAGAATGTTCAGTCGTCAGCGAGATCATAAGAAAATATCTATAAACCATGTGAAAGTTGCCAAGATATATGCACATGGCTGTTGCAGGCTTACCAAAGCCTTGGAGGGCTTTGACCGTGATGTCGATGGTGTCCGGTTTTAACAAGCCAGCCAATCGCAGGGGCCGCGAGCTGCTCAGGTAAGTGAAACCAGATCTCTTACCGATCCTGGAGACTGACTAGTTGTAGAATCTTGTTGATCCAGTTTCCATTTGTTCATACATCCCCAGAAAATGCATGCGCCTTAATACTAGTTCAGTAAAAGGGACCCCCTTTTTTTGTGAATCGAAGTTCAAATCTTTATTACTAACTCATAACAAATCCCTAATCATCCTCCCTCAAAAAGTCTCGTGAATACAGCCCGAAATCAAAAACGCTAACCCTAATTGGAGCCGGAAGAGCCTTTGACTTCCATGACGCTCTTGATACTGGGAGCGTACATCGAATACACAACCGACTGCCGCTTGGCGACCTGGAGCTGGTTCCTCCCCTCAGAGTACGCGGCGACGATGGACGACACCTTCTCCAGCGACTTGTTCTCCCGGAACGCGTCGATGGTACGCCGCCTCACGTACTCCCTGATGTTGTAGTCACTGAAGTCGCGTGCCGTGCGGAGGAGCGATCGGAAGAGGGAAAGTACCTCCGATCGCGACGGCGCCGCCGCCGATGAAGCCATCGCGAGATATAAAACCTGGGAGGTGGAGGATTTATTTATCATCTGTTTGACAGGTTTTTATTAATTTCGATGAAAAGAAAGACAATTTTGTTTGGTTAATTAAAAAAAATAAAACCTGAATTATTTTTTCGACATTTTTCTTTTCACGTAAATAAGAAGAGGTGAAAATTTTCATTAGCCAAGTCTTAATTAGCCTAATTGAAACGATCCAAATTCTCTATTGGGCTTCATCGGCCCAAGCTCAATGCATTAATACTTGGGCTTGGCTTGTTCGAGCATTGGGGATTAGCCCGGCCCAAAAAACAATACACTTTTTGATTATATAAACAGAAAGGCCAAGTGATCAATTCTATCCCAAAATTTGTCCTTTTTTTCGATCTACCTTAAACTTTATAAAATACCATCCTAACGCTTGACCGTTATCTCAATTCTAATCACCGTTAAGCCAATTTATTGACGGAATCCTACATGGCGCATATGTGGCCATTAACTTCGTCTGCCCACCATTATCTTCAGCCAACACTCATGATTGAACCCCAAATAAAAAAAATCCCCAAAATCTAAAACCATAACATCTTCGCTCCCCCGATTCTTCCTTACTCCCCGACATCCCACGGAAAAAATCCACATAAAAGATGAAAACTAAACTCAATATATCGCCGTGGGCCTCATTCTTTTTTTTTATTAAAAAAAATAAACGAGAAGGAGAAGACAGCCGAGGACTAACCTTGACTTGAAAAGTTCCCGAAGGAAACCTGGTGGTGGGCACCGCTGCAGTCTTGACCTTGTTCGCCAGAATGTCGAGCAGCGGCAGAAGCTCTTCCATTTGAAGCGGGAACTCGTCCATTAACCATACAGCCGGTCGCAAACTCTTTATGTACTCCTTCTCCTTCTCCTTACTGTTGACGCCAGCCCTTGAGATGTACTTCGCCTCCGGCAGTAGCCCCACTCTTCGCACTTGGTCCATGCTCCTCCTTCACGTGGGTAAGATGGGCTCCGGCCGATAACTCCCTCACGAAGCTACTGTACTTCTCCACGTCGGCGAGGATGTGTCCGCGACCCTCTCCACGTCGGCATCATGTCATGCTCAATCAACACTTAACGGTGGATGGATGGCGTTAATGGCCATTTATGCATCACATAGAATTTCGTCAATAAATTGATTTAACTGTGATTAGAATTGAGATAACGGTCAAATGTTAGGATGCGTGAAAGATATTTTGTAAAGTTTAGGATAGATCTAAAAAAACGACCTTGGGTAGAATTGATGGAAGAATTAAATCAGATTTTACACTCGGACCAATCTTCTGAGAAAATAACACATCGTACAAATAGCAGGCGACCCCTTCCCCCCTGTACGACTGACATCTTTCAATCTGTTTTTTCTTACAGCCCTAATTCGAACCGGAAAGAGATGTCAGACGAGGAACATCACTTCGAGTCCAAGGCCGATGCTGGGGCCTCCAAGACATACCCGCAGCAGGCCGGGACCATCCGCAAGAACGGTTACATTGTCATCAAGAGCCGCCCTTGCAAGGTACCGTGGGAAGGGATGCCTTGTCGATGAGTTCTGGTCGTTGCCTTTTCTGGCTTGTTGTTAGTTCGGGTATTGCGACCGTGTTGGATCGAGCTGTTGGGGGAATTGATTGCGATCGGTTTTGTGTCGGTTTTAGGGATTTTATTATTGTTTTAGGGTTTGTGATGCGATTGAGTTGACTTTTCCGTGCTCCTTGTTGCGTTGTTTAGGTAATTCTTAGCGATAGGGGATTGGTGTAGTTGAAAGGGAGAAGAAGGTGGCGTTATGTTAGTGTTGTGAAGGGAGAGATCTAATCACTTGATTGAACCATGTTGATCATACTTTGGTTATCGATTAAGCTTTGTGGATGCACACGAGCATGATTGTGGAATAGAAAGGGTCGAAAGCTTCTCCCTGTTATTTGGTTTGGATGCGAGTATTCCATTTGAGAGAGCTGGACTGTAGATACTCGTGCCGTTTTTTGCTGACCCGTCTTTATGATTGGTATGTCACAGATGCTTGCTGGAAATTCAGCAGTTTCTCTGCGTTGCTGGAAATCTGAGATTTCCATGTGTATGTGTGGGAATTCTGAGATTTATGATGATATGATATAAGCTGAGAGATCTTGGATGTGTTGAAAACTTTTGATTGTATATTTCCCAGGTTGTTGAAGTTTCCACTTCCAAGACCGGTAAGCATGGTCATGCGAAATGCCACTTTGTTGCTATCGACATCTTCAATGGCAAGAAGCTCGAAGATATCGTTCCCTCGTCACACAACTGTGACGTAAGTAATAATAGCATGTGGAATTATTTTCCAACGAGTTTTCATTTCATTAATCCCCTGCGCTTTCCCTATGCAGGTTCCCCATGTCAATCGCACTGACTATCAGCTGATTGATATCTCTGAGGATGGATTTGTATGTCGCTTCTCGACCTTCCGCCTCCTCTCGTAAAATTTGTGCGGTTTCCATGTATTCAGTTGAACCATGCATTTGCAGGTGAGTTTGCTGACTGAAACTGGAGGAACAAAGGATGATCTCAGGCTGCCAACCGATGAGACTCTGCTGGCTCAGGTGGGCGTTGTTCTACCAAAATCTGTTGGGATCAGTTGGACTGACTTACACTGACTTTTAACCCTACTCTTACTTGCAGATCAAGGATGGCTTCGCGGAGGGGAAGGATCTGGTGGTGACGGTCATGTCCTCCATGGGGGAGGAGCAAATCTGCGCTCTCAAGGACATCGGCCCAAAGTAGTCATCCCGATTTGCTTCGTGTTGTTGTCCAGTCGACGGGTTGTCACCCGTATCTGCAGACTCTTGGGGGCATCTACTTTTATTTGGATTTGATTTGTCCCCCCCTCCCCCTCCTCAGTTTCTAGTAATTATGTGGATTCAGAACCGGTGTGAATTTTGTATTGGTTAATGGTAATGCTTTAATTAACATCTGCCGAAGATATGTTTTAGACTAATTTGCAATAACAACGAAACTTGAGGACAATTCGGTAATTTTACGGAAAAATGGAGAACGCGAGCAGAGGCCGAGCTCTGTCGTGCTTACGCGCACGATCTCGATCTTCCGCTGAGCTCCCCCAACCGCCGCCGCCCGTCGCCGGAGCGCGGTGGCGAGGAGAGGCCGAGGTTCTTCGACCACAAGGCAAAGAGTCGTTGCTGGTCGAACGCGGACGTTGTCCCTGGGAGGCACCAGGACCGGTGGCGAAGGGACGCGGCGGGAAACGAGGTGCGCAAGCGCTTCTGCAACTGCCAGGGCTGTCTATGCTTCGAGTACGACCACATCGTTCCCTTCTCCAAGGGTATGCTGTACCTTTTGTTTGCCAGCTCATTTGTGTTAATTCGGTGATGGATTTGGTGAAGTATGAGCTGTGTTCGGCTTAATCGAAGAGCGGAAATAGCCTGACTCTCCCACCTGGTATTCTGGAATCCGGCCAGAAGCGGAAGCAGAACAAAAGCTCGACTAGAAGAAGAAAACGACGTTTGATCGGATTACGGTGTTGTTACTTTTTAGCTGAGATATTTTCGCAAAATGTTTCGATGCTCTATTTTTTTTTCCTCCCTTTTTGGCTAATTCTACCAAAGAGTGAGTTGGTGATATATCTTTGGACTTCGTTTTGCCGGGATTAGTTCTAAGTCGGTTCCCATTGTTATCTTGGAGCTCTGGTTTGAGCTTGTTCGAGTTGGACCGGCGTAATTAACAATGACATGTATTCTGAATTTCTGATGCCGCGAGTTGTTGAATGTCAGAAACTGTGAGACGTTAGGATGATGAAATGGGTAATAGAGCTGGGGGATCTGACCAATGTTTTGGCTTGCCATGGCTCACACGAAACTTCTGCTGTTTGCGTATTTGCCATGGTCTTGTGTGTCTTATTCCCATAGGTGGGGAATCTACTGCTGATAACTGTCAGATTCTTCAAACGAGGGTTAACAGATTTAAATCCAACAAGATCGAGGTGGATGCAACTCAACTCAAAGCCTACTCTTGTGACCTCAAATTTACTGGTACTTTTTGGCCCCCTACATTTCCTGTAGTATTATTGACTCGAAATTTCATATTATCAGCAATCTGTTGCCCGATCAGATCACATGCTAAAGTCTAGAGGTTTTGAGAATATAATTGCTCAGTTTATATGGACTTGTTTCCTTCAGTCGTGAAGATCATTGGTTGCAGATAAAGAGCTCGACATCATCGAGATGGCTGTATATGGGGACGTGATTCGGCCAGGAAAACAATGTCGTCGTAGAACCGTCGCAGAAATGCTCAGCAGATACAAGTCAAAGGACAATGTGGCTGCTTGCCAGCTTCCTTATAGATGGACATGCGGACAAAATTACCGGTTAGTGCTTGCTGGGTATCTGAAACAAGGCCCTCATCATTTCGCGGACATTATTTGCAGCCAATGGGTGTGGTCCAAGTAGTTGTATATCAATCGATAGCTGAAACTGTGCTTATCATCATTGAGTTTGGTAAAAATGCCATGGACTATTACTATTTACCGACTGCCTTTTTTCAGATGCTAAGCATTGACTAATTCTCAAAATTAGTGGACCATTAGGTGAGCCAGATCCT
The DNA here is from genome assembly GCA_029817715.1 of Melastoma dodecandrum. Classification (NCBI taxonomy): domain Eukaryota; kingdom Viridiplantae; phylum Streptophyta; class Magnoliopsida; order Myrtales; family Melastomataceae; genus Melastoma; species Melastoma dodecandrum. The sequence continues at coordinate 1,150,721 of JARUPY010000057.1, read as the reverse complement.
TTGACAAAACCCAGAAAGGCCAGAAAGGTTTGACAAAGAACCGGCATCATCCTTCATCATGGTTCCGGGGTCATGATTCGTTGGGAGTCATAATCATTTGGGCAAGCACTGGCAAAAAAGGGCAGGAAAAAGAGGTAACTTTTCCCCTTGCCTTCTTATCACGCAGAGGGATCCCCAGGCAAAATAGACCTAAACCATCCATCATCTGTCCCGGGAGAACTTTACCATTGTTTATAATAATCCACTGATGTCATGGCTTGTGGGAGAATAATTTCTCATGCCTCTTTCTGCTCGACCCAAAAGAGGCAAAGAGGCATTTTGGTTTTGGAGATGACTGACTAGGATGTGTGCTGTTATTAGTACTCAAAACAGTTGAGAATGAGGTTGCAGCTGCTGATCCATTGACTGAGATTAGGAAAAAGGGTTAGACAGACCTACATTTTAACTGAACTATGGTTTTGAAAAAGAAGACCCTAATACCTATGAAAAGTATGTTAGCTGAGACATTTTCCTTTCTATGTAATGCATTCAATGCCTGGCCTGCAATACTTTCTCTCATTCCACCCCGACCCAACACTCACAACATGGATTATCATCATCAAGATCAGGCCTTTTACCTTTATTCTTTTTCGTACCATGATTTGTCCCCCCCCCCCAACCCTCCCATTTCCTGTGGGTCTAGCAAGCTGTTAGGAAAAAGGGATTAGTGCGCATGATTTTGGGTTTTTTAATGTTGCATTTTTTCATGCTAAGGAGTGGTGTGTGTGTGATTGGGCATTACATGTAGATGCTTGAACAAACTGCTTTCTTACAATATTTGCCTTGCCCTTTATGTTTTCCAGGGGTCGAATGTCAGACGAAAGAGGGTGAAAGGCCCACTACTTCTTCTGAAGAGTAGTAAATGAATGCATGCTGGACGTCTCAGATTTTAATATATGCATCCCATTCCCCGTGATCTTCTTTACATGCATTGTCAGAGACTTTGATTTCACCAAAACTGCTTGTCTGGGAGTCAAGAAATATTGAGTTAAATACGACTTTGGTTTGGTTTTGTTTGACGTTTTCATGGATTCTGTCCCCATCATCCCCATCGCATGCAAATCCAAATCCGTGTATGATTGATTGGGGAAAGAGAGGGGGAAACAAGAAGATCTCCTTTTTGAATTTCTCTAAAATACATGGTAGTTCTGTGTAATAATCGCATTGGATAAGTCAAAACCTCTGCCGACAAATGGTCGCGTCGGTATGTGTTCATAAAGTACAGAGGTGGAGAAAAATGTTGTAATAATCTCTTTCCATGGCGTAGTAGTAGTAGGTGTCTTTTTTTTTTGTTGTGGGTCAGAGAAGAATGATGCATGATTGAACTTTTTAATTATTTATTTATTAATTTCTTTCTAATAAACATTTTTTTTTAGTTTCCCTAATATTTTGCCCTCATCCTCATCTTTGTCTCTTTTAATCAGTTGCTCGTGTCACTGTCAGTTCTTGCCCTCCATCTTCTTCCACTTGCTGTCCGAAAAAGACCCCCTTTTTACATTGCAACCCTCAGCGAACAAGACAAACAATGAGGTTGGGAGACATCTTTCTCTTTATTATCATCATTCTCTTTCTTTTTAGAAATCTCACAAATGAGAAACCAAAAACAGGGGAGGAAAAAAGAAATACAAAAAGTGGGAAAGATCACTTCACCATTACATGGTTTACATTCCAAGTTCCTCTCATTCTCTCTGTTCTAATTATTGAGAAAATATTATATTCTCTTACGGATGATATCTCTGACACCTTTTCCTTTATTACTATTTCAGACCACGGCGCATCCGGACAAAAGTGATCTGGAACAAGAACTGAATTTTCGAGCGTATCTTGACTGTTCGTTGTTTGTTTATTTGTTCGTATGTATCTGTCCTCCTCCTGTCGTCCCGTGCGGAAAAGGATCCGACAAAAACCCCCAAACCCAAACCCAAACCCAAACTGATCAGTTCAGTCCTGGAAAAATCTGTCTCGTGAAATCTACCTAAATCCCCTGTTTCCCTCTTTCTTTCTTCCCACTTCCCCGCAATCCCCGGCAAAAAAAAAAAAAAAAAATAGAAGGAATCTTTTTCAACACAAAACCCACCGCCTCCATTTGATTTTATTTTTAAAATGAATTCCACTCAAAACCCATCATAAAAGATCCGATCTTTTGATATCATTTTTCTAAAAATTTATAGAATTGACAAGAATCATGGGGTCGGGTCTGGCGGTTTGGATTTGGGTTGGTGTTGGTGTTAGTTCTATCTTTAGCCTCTCGGTATAAAAGAAAGCCAGACCCACGCCAGACCGGCGGCAGGGTGTTGGCATGATCGCCGGAGACGGCGCTGGTGGAGGAGAGCTCAAATGGGTTGCGTCAACTCCAAGCAGGCGGGGACTGTGACTCCGGCTTTCGACCACTCAGGCCAATTCAAGGATAAGGCTGGCGGTTTTGTCCTCGGGAAGGATGGGTGTGGCAGCCGGAGCAATGTGGGTTCCGGACGTGTGGATTCGGGACGCTGTGGCAGGGGAGGGTGGCCGGGAGTCGATGAGAGGCAAAATGATGTGACTGCTAGTCGTGGGAAGGATGGTGGTAGCGGCAGGGTGGTGGACACAGAGTCGACTAGCTTTAGGCTGGGGAATTTGCACAAGTACGTCGAGGGGGAGCAGGTGGCGGCTGGATGGCCGGCTTGGCTTAGCGCCGTGGCTGGCGAGGCAATCCAGGGTTGGGTACCGTTGCACTCTGATGGGTTCGAGAAGTTGGAGAAGGTAAATGAATGGAAGTGTACTTGAGCTTAATCGTGTGTAGTTTGCATCGTTCACGTCTTGCTCGATTTGAGCTTAAGCCTTCTCGAACTTTTAGTGGTCGATCGAAAACTGAGATCAGTGTTTGAATTCTTGGCCGAGCTCAATGTAGTTTCTAAACTTTTAACTTAATTATAATGACAGATAGGGCAAGGTACTTACAGCAGCGTGTTTCGAGCTCGGGATCTCGACACTGGAAACATTGTCGCTCTAAAGAAGGTTCGGTTCGACAACTTCGAGCCCGAGAGCGTGAGGTTCATGGCGAGGGAGATCATGATACTCCGCAGACTCAACCATCCCAACATCATGAAACTGGAAGGGATAATTACTTCCAGATTATCGTGTAGTATCTACCTCGTGTTTGAGTGCATGGAGCATGACATAACAGGGCTCCTGTCTCTCCCTGACGTCAAGTTCGGTGAGGCCCAGGTCAGTTGTCGTCTCATTGACCATACTCGTGCCGGTTAATCCTTTTAGTCTCAATTGTCCGTCGTTATGCAGATTAAATGCTACATGAAGCAATTGTTATCGGGGCTCGAACACTGTCACTCTCGAGGTATTATGCACCGGGACATCAAGGGGTCAAACCTTCTGGTAAACAACGAAGGGATACTAAAGCTGGCAGATTTCGGATTAGCAAACTACTGCAGTTCTGCCTATAAACAGCCTTTGACTAGTAGAGTCATCACCTTGTGGTACCGGCCCCCTGAGCTGCTCTTTGGTTCGACCGATTATGGAGCATCGGTTGATTTGTGGAGCGTGGGCTGTGTTTTTGCCGAAATTTTCCTTGGAAGACCTATTCTCCAGGGGAGAACCGAGGTACCCAGTTCTTCGTGCATAGTCTTGTTCAGTTTTCGATGAAGGATTAGTTCGAACTTGTGGTCATTTCTGCAGGTCGAACAATTGCATAAGATATTCAAGCTCTGTGGGTCTCCCCCCGAGGACTATTGGAAAAGGACACGACTCCCGCACTCGACGCTTTTCAAGCCTCAGCAGCCTTATGATAGCTGTCTCAGGGAAAGTTTCCTGGAATTGCCATCGGGCGCTGTAGATTTAATCGAGACTCTTCTTTCGGTCGAACCTACCAAGCGCGGGACAGCCTCGTCAGCGCTTACGTCTGAGGTACACAGGCTTATTATATGTATCAGGATATGTTTGCCGAACTTTCCCGCTTATGATTTGGACTGATCCTTTCGCAGTATTTCAAGATGAAGCCTTATGCGTGCGATCCATCGAGCTTGCCAATGTACCCACCAAGCAAGGAGATCGATGCAAAAAATCGAGAGGAAGTGAAGAGGTGAGGGCCATGCCATACACGTAGCTGATGTCACGAAACCATTTCTTGTTTGCTCATGCTATTACGCCGAAGAAAATAACGAACGGTTACGGTTTCAGGAAAAAGGGCGTGGGGAGATCGCGTGGACCTGATGCTTCTCGGAAACTGCCCCGAAAGTCTTACGGCAGTAAATTGGCTCCCGCAGAGGTTAGCTCGGTCAGTTCAGTTTATTCTCGTCGAGAAAATTTGTATTATGGGGACCAAAGGATTTCTCGTGAGAATCTTCCCTTGTCATTTCAGGATTTCCGATCCAATATCTGGGTCGCCGGTAAAGCGGAAGATAACAGTGCTGGCCAACATGCTCGTAGGGAAAGGAAAACGATGTCTGGCTGGGAAGCCCCGAAACCGTCGCTCGATCTACTTCAGGACGTTTCTCATGCCAAGAATGCTTCTCATGGAGATATTCCCTTCTCCGGCCCGTTACAAGTATCTTCATACAGTGGCTTCGCTTGGGCTAAAAGGCAAAAAGACGAGGCTTCCGCTCGATCAACTTCGAGGAGTCAGATCGGGCTCAAACCTTCGAAAAATCTGTTGCAACCTAGGGACAGCAAAAACATCCGGTTGCGGCATCATGAAAATGGGAACCTTCCTGAGGCTGCTCAGACGAATTCCAGGGACCGTCATCCATTCGACTCTGTAACAAATCTGGATCAGAGCCAGTGGTGCATGATTGAACGCCCGGATTCGTTTGACACATCCGACGAGTACCATTCGCAGGAGCTGTCGTCGGCGCTTTATCCAAAGGAGGGCTTAGCGCCCAAGAGGAACGGCATGGTAACTTCAGTTACTAGTACGGCCTCTTGATCTAAGAATTTCGATCATTAATGTTCGTCTATCCCAGGGTTATCAAAATCACGGGGACAAAATCGAGTTCTCGGGCCCATTGTTGAGTCAATCGTATAGGATCGACGAGCTCTTGGAGAAGCACGAGAGGCATGTCCGTCAGGCGGTTAGGAGGTCGTGGTTCCAAAAAGGTACAGCGAGTTGGCTTTCTTCCGGCAGGGCTCAGTTCAACATGAAATCAATGCCACCCTGGGAAGACTTTAAGTTAGTTTTGACCACATTCCCTCTTGTGCAGCTAAGAAAGAGGGGAGATGATGCAGAGCTCCGCTGTTGGGATGATGAGCGGTAACAAGGAGCTAGCTACTGACACGAGGACCTCTCGATGAAGAGTCCGCGGCATCCGCCATCCATCGAGCAGGGTCCTTGACTCCGCGGAAACAGAGCCGGGTCGAGGGGTTTGGATCACAGACAGGGGGAGCGAGAGGGAAAGGGGAGAGAGGATGTCATATATGTATCAGTTTCGTTGTTTTGCTTAGGAAATCTTATTTTGCTTCGGTTTCTCTCTCTCTCTCTCTGTGAATCTCTTGTTTTGTTGAACCACCACTCTGTACAGTCTTTCCTTTACTACAACAACACTTCAAACCCCATCTCACTGTCCAAAAGAAAAAACGGTGGATTTTCCCGAGTTAGTTTCAAAATTCGCAAAGGAAATCCATTTTATAATTTTAAAATTACCTGTAAATTTTTTGCAACTAACCTTAAATTTCAAACAGGGTGACCTTGTAATCATATGATGTGTTCTCCATTATGTCCTCCCCAAACAATGGGCTCTTTTCATGAGGGAAACCCAAGCCATAAATTCGTCGACTTGTACCATAATTTCAAGGCCCAAGATGGATTTCCCGTTTAATCATTTCGAAAAGAAAATGAAAAGCAATGAAAATGAAAAATGGAGGAGGGATTTCACTTCTTTTCACCCAATTCTCTTTTCTTTAAACGTCACAAACAAATCATTTTCTTATGGGTCATTTCGAGCCATGTCAATTAATGATTCCTAACTCTTTTCCCTCCCCCCCCCCACCCACTAAACTAAACAGCAAGGAGATAGACACCCTAAATATCCTAGTACTTAGCACATCACTAAATGTTAAGAAAAACTATTTTGTCCTAACCCTGATCTTGATTCCCCAAGGCCCATGTCTATTGACATGACAATGACACCCACCAAAAGAACATCTAAACCCATGTAGGCCTGGGATGGATGTGTGGAATAAAATCAGAGCTCCTAAATCAAATCAACTGTTTTATAGGCCTAACATCCTTGTTATGTGTGTCTCATGCAAATGGATGGTGTTAGGTCTTGCCTCCACTTGATGGGATTGTGGGTAATCAAGCCAAATTGCTAACTTCCATCTCATAATTAATCACAAAGGGGACATTGTTACAGTAATATTACTAACTAGTAACAGTGACCATGTGTTTAATTAAGAGATACTGGTTAAATTTATAATCTCAGGACGTGTTTGGTTTTCGGAACGAAACGATAAGTACAATGGAATAAAATGTACATTTCGAATTATAGGAAAATAATATACGAAATAAAAAATGAGATAGAATAAAACGCTAGTCCAGTTTATTTTAGTGAAACTAAACGTTCGAATAACTAAAAATATAAATCAAATTCGTGTCATTTGAACCGAGATTAAAATCAGACATGCAATTATTATGTCATATGAGATTGATTCTCCTCCCTAGTGTTAATTGACCTACTCCAAGAGAAACTTATAGGATTATTTAAACAAGCCCCCTCACACAAACTATAAACAAACAAATAAATAAAAAAATGGTCCTCCCTAGGGCAACTCTAATTTCTTGGGACTGGACCATCCATTGATGAGGCCGAAAATAATGACAAGAGAAATGGCACAACAAGATGAGGTGGGGATTGGATATCACTCACTTTTGTACACAATGTCTAATGTTTGCTTCTTGTTGGATGGATGGATGAATGGAATTGGATTACAAAGTGATGATAAGAAAAGAAGAAAGAAGAAAAAGGATACACCCCCCAACTCTTTTCCTTCACTTTTAGACAAGTGGGAGGAAAAAAGGCAAGTAGTGCAAGGCCAAGGAGAATAAAAATTTGATGGGTGTGGTTGGGACTTAAGATCTGGATAACAAAACAACACCCACAAGGGGAAAATTTCCTTAGAGATAGATCTCTATGGAAAATGAAAATGTATGATCGAATCTTATCAAGTATAGGGATGGAAGAAGGAAGCTTTATGAAATGTATCCCTAATCATATAATCATGATTCCTAACCACCCAAAACAATGACTTCCCACCCCTCTCCTCTCCTACAGGAAAGCGATTAACTCCTTTTTATATAAAGCTGGGAAACGACATAGGCATGAACATATGTAAGTGAAATAATGTTTGATAGGATGAGATGTTTGTTGTAGGGTTTGTTTTCGACCCAAGTATCGTTGTCCAGCCCCCCTCCCTGGTATTATCACTTGACATGACCTTAGGACTAATTTCGAATATTTCCCGACGCGTTTCATCGAACACATTTCCCGGTCTTACGACGAAATACGTGATGAATAGCCGGAGAATGATCATGCTTCCGTGGCGAGAATATGTAACAGGTGAATTGCTTACCTTTGTGTATGAAACTAAAAACAGAAATCTTAGACTTCAATGAAAATAATTTTGGCATACGAATAGGTTCCATTTGTGTCGAATATATATATGGGAAAATGATTGAGATGGGCAGAGCCACGTGCACCTCCTCTTTTGCGAAAGCCTGAAGTTTGGATGTTGTGTTCTGACAAAGCTTGGGGTTTGTTTCTCCTCATCTTTTCTATGTTTTTCTTAGAGGGAGTATTTTGGGGTGTGTGTTGGTGAAGTAATGGGGGTGGTGTGGGTGTTGTTTGCTTGCTTTAACTTGAGGTGGAAGTAAGGAACATCAACAACAACAACAACTACTACTACTATTAACATCTTCTTACACACACACACACTCTCAATACAGAAAAGCCATTGATGTAAAGAATACCCACCTCTCCTCTTGCTTGTTCCGGCATCCTCCAAAACAACAGAGATCCTCCCCATCTCTTCACTCGCAAGATACTTACTGTCCCTGCTCCTTTCGTGTCGTCGTGAAGACTCAACTCGAGATAATCAAGATGGTTCCGCGTTCCGAGTATCGTGAATTAATAAAAAGGCTTCGGTCGGAATAGTTACGTCGCTTTGCTATATCACACGAGTAGTGATCGTTATATCATTAAGTTTCGGTACCCAAAAACACGAATAACATGAAAAGGGAAAAGATCGAGCGAATCAATCGTCGGAGGTGATTACAAAGAAGAAGAAGACGAGATCGTGAAAGTAAAAAGGAAAGGAAAAAGAAAATGGGAAATGGTCCCAAACACCTGACAATAACAACATCATCATCATCCTCGTTACAAATTACATTCGAATTATGAAAAATAATATGGAAAAATAGAAACATCTGTTCTTCTTCTTTCTACTATTAATAGGTTAAAAAATCTAGTTCATTATGATTAATGAATGATCTGACAAGGAAGGATGGCGGGGCGGTCGTCTTTCTAACCGGGCAGTCCTTCCCTTTTGTGTCTCCGAGGTGTGTTGTCTTCACTGTACATGCACCACCCGGCGACCGATCAACTCCCCCTGACCTGATCCCAATTCCCAATTCGCATCTTGCAAATCCGATCCCCAACACCATGTCGGACCATTATTTTACCCCCCTCTCCCCCCCCCCTCTCCAATCATCTGATAATCCAACAGTATAATTAGCATTTGTTATTATTACCATCATCAACCAACCTCATCAGCATCTTCATCGTCGTCGTTTACAATTACACGACAACGTAACTCCCTCCAGGTCCCATGTTCCTGAGTTGCCCACATTTCACATACCCCCCACCTTAATCCTCTCCCCCCCACCCGAAAGAATTCTTACCCAAAGTTGCGAGCTTTACCGCCGTCTCTTCCCCCCACCCCCCTCAGCTTTCTTTGTATTTGGGTGGGTTGGCGGTGAATTGTCTTGAATGGGGGGCACGATTTCGGCAATGGGTTGATCTGGGGTGTTTGGAATTTCTTAGGGCTTTTGTTTGTTGGGAGCGAGATCTGGGATGGTGGGTTAGGATAGGTTTTGACCCCCCCCCCCCCCCGGCGAGATTCGGGAATTCGTTTTTTTTTTTTTCCTGGGAGGCATTTGGGGAATTCTGGGTTTTGGGTTTGAGTCATGTGATTTGTTGGTGGAAGGGGTATTGTTGCTTGTGATTACGGGTTTGGATTCGATCGGGGGAGAAACAGCGCCACCTAGATGGCGCTGTTCAGGAGGTTCTTCTATAGGAAGCCCCCAGATCGGCTTCTCGAGATCTCCGAGCGCGTTTACGGTACGTTCTTGCTGTAGTATTTTTTGTTTTATTAATTCTTTCTGGCTGGAAGCTTCTGTGGGATTCTCAGAGGCTATTCATTTGCATTGTGGGGAAATGCGGTTTTGTTTGCATTGTTGCTGCATGAGTTGTTATTGTGGTAAGGCCTGTCATTGCTGTTCTGGCGATCCATATCTTGGGTTTATAGGCACCAGAGCCTCATTTTTTAGGGAGCCTGTTCAGTTGTTGCTTCATTTTGTCTTCTTCGACTGAGCAGGTTCAAATTAGGAAATGTTTAGCTCGGGTCATGGGAGGAGAAGGGGGGGGGGGATTGCAATGGCTAGAGTCTGATGGGGTTTGGAATGTGAGGTTGATTGTGCTCTAGAAATAAAGCTGATTACCAGCGTAGGAATGCGCGTGTCCTCCTTAAAGATTGTTTCAGTCATAGTATGCCGGAGCTGATGGGTATCCTGATGTCTGCTTATTTCTGTTTGTCGCGGGTTGTGGGAACAAGACGAGAGAAGTTGGGGATGGTGGGGATAGACTGTCTTAGAAATGGAGCGATGCTGCTGGTCATCCTAGATTCTCCTTTGGTGAATCTCTAATTTGACATGAACCCATGTGTTAAAGAAAAAAGGTTGAATTTAGACGTGTTACTTGCAGTAATCCTGAACGTTTTCCTTTTTCCCGGTTCCAGTGTTCGACTGTTGCTTCTCGACGGGTATATTGGAAGAAGATGACTACAAGGTTTACATGGGGGGAATAGTAGCACAGCTTCAAGACTACTTTCCCGATGCTTCTTTCATGGTGTTTAATTTTAGAGAAGGGGAGAAAAGGAGTCAAATATCTGACATCTTGTCTAACTATGACATGACTGTGATGGATTACCCTCGGCAATACGAGGGCTGTCCCTTGCTGCCCCTCGAGATGATACACCACTTCCTGAAGTCAAGCGAAAGCTGGCTCTCACTGGAGGGGCAGCAGAATGTTCTCTTGATGCATTGTGAGAGGGGAGGATGGCCCGTGCTTGCGTTTATGCTTGCTGGTCTACTTTTGTACCGAAAACAGTATTCCGGAGAGCAGAAGACACTTGACATGGTTTATAAGCAAGCTCCGAAGGAGTTGCTTCATCTGTTGTCTCCATTAAACCCGCAGCCGTCACAGCAGAGATATCTACAGTACATCTCAAGTAGAAACCTTGGCATGGATTGGCCACCTTCCGATACACCTCTTCTCCTGGACTGTCTGATTCTTAGGTTCCTACCGCTTTATGACGGGGGCAAAGGTTGCAGACCGGTGGTTCGGGTGTACGGTCAGGATGATTCAGCTCCTACCAAAAGAAGCTCAAAGCTTCTCTTTTCAAATTCCAACAAGAAAAAGCACGTCCGCCACTATCTACAGGTAGTCACAGGTAGCATTCTCGTGAATTTGGATGTTTGGCTACGAACAAATTGGCATAACTAGTTATGTTTCTGCTTGCATGTAAATATTGGCAGGAAGAGTGCATGCTGTTGAAAGTTGATATCCAGTGTCGTGTCCAAGGTGATGTCGTTCTCGAGTGCATCCATCTGGACGAGGATCTAGTTCGGGAGGAAATTATTTTTAGGGCTGTTTTTCACACAGCATTTATCCGGGCCAATATATTGATGCTCGGAAGAGATGATGTTGATTTGTTGTGGGATGCCAAGGACCAATTTCCTCGAGATTTTAAGGCGGAGGTTTGTTTCCTTATTCATTCAACCTCCGGTTTGAGGTGGTCTTTTTCATACTCCTGCAGGAGTTGAGTTGCAATTTACTCATTACTGTATCAGGTACTCTTTGCGGATGCCAATGCGGATGCGGACGCGGATGCTGTTGTGCCTAAACTTGATTCAGAATTGGTTGAAGAAGACGAAAGCGAAAATGAAATGGCTTCCCCCGAGGAATTCTTCGAGGTTGAGGAGATTTTCAGTAACACTTCCGAATCCCAACCTGCCACCCCCCGGGTACTCGGAAGCAAGAATCCTAAAGAAGTTTGGAAGGACGATGCTGATTTACATGCGTTCCAGGACTGTGCTTCGGATGAAGGGAGTCTTAAATCCGATGGGAGGGCTGAAATCGTTGACGATGTGAAAGATATCGTTGTCGATGACGTAAAGTACAAGAATGAACATGGCTTGGAGTTCAACAAGGACATTGGCGTGGATGATGGGACTAATAAGCCGGAGTTGATCGCCTATGGATATGAGAAGTCGAGACAGGGAGAAGTTGTTCGCCGTAAATCTCCAGATCTTCAGAAGAAAGTGGAGTCTAAGTCCTTGGAGCAGAAATCGAGTGATGATGTTGGTGGAAACGAACCAGAGACTTCAGTGGCATCACCTCCCAGGAGGAAACTTCCTACTACCACTTCTAGGACGGCCTCAGATTCTGCTTTGATCAAGCCAAGGGGAGGCAAAATCACGAATGGAAAGCCAGCGAAAGTAAATGCTCCACTGCTCTGGGTACCTTCAAATAAAGGCTCTCATGTTGAGTCGATGCATGTGCATTACCCGTATGCGAGACACCACAGTGCACCTCCAGCTCTCGCTGTCAGTTTGAAAGAGACAGCGAAGAAGGCGACCCCTGGTGCGGAGGTCCGCAAGGGCTCATCTCGTACAGTGGTAACGATTCCAGAGGATTCCCCGGTCAAAGCCCTTCAGAGACCACATTCTAGTCCACAAAGGAAGGGGAATCCACTGTCTTCACCGAGAGAATCACGGCCCTCTCTGCTGTCTCAGACGACGTCAACATTGCGGGAGTCATCTCCGTCACATGACTTGAGTGGTTCGTCCTTGGATGATGTCTCAGTTAAGCAGTTACCAGAGCAGTCAGAATCTATGATCGATGATACCCCATCAATACCTCAGCCTCCTCCCCCACCCCCTCCACCTCCTTGGAAACATGGGCCATCTTCAGAAAGCTTGGAACAATCGGTCAGTGCTCATCTGGAATCGGAAGTAGTGCTGCCAGCCGATGTTACAGTGCCGGATGAAGTGACTAATGTCAGTGCTGCTGCTCCTTCGCCGCCGCCGCCGCCTCCTCCTCCTCCACCTTTCAGACGGGTAGTTGAAACTCCTCCTCCCCCTCCGCCTCCACCACCGTCATCATTACGACCGTCAGTATTTGGAGTGTCATTTCTTCAGTCATCCGCAACAAGGACTCCACAGTTGCAACCACCACCTCCACCAGCCCCACGACCACCTTCTAGAGCACATGGAGTGTCAGCAATTGGTTCAGCAGTTTCTCTGCCTCTGCCGCCGCCGCCGCCACCTCCTCCGCTGCCTCAAAGTTCGGGAATATTGTCATCGCTTTCTTCACCTTCTTTGCCTTCTTTGAGAACAGGGGCACCTTCTCCTCAACCGCCTCCACCTCCACCAACACTTTTGCTGTCAACGAGGATAGGAGCCTTGCCTCTACAGCCACCTCCTCCTTTGCTGAGAGGAGAGGTAACACCCCCACCATTGATATCTCCAGGATTAGGTACCCCGCCTCCTCCTCCCCAGCCTTTGAGGCGTGGAGTCTCATCGCCTCCCCCACCCTCGAGGCATGGAGTCTCACCACCTCCACCTTTGAGGCAGGAAGACGACTCACTAACCTATCCCCCACCTTTGAGGCATAGAGTCTCCCCACCTCCACCTCCACCTCCTCCCCCACCTTTCTGGCATAGAGTCTCACCACCTTCACCTTTGAGGCAAGAAGTCTCCCCTCCACCTCCTCCTCCTCCACCACCTTTGAGGCACGTAGTCTCCCCTCCACCTCCTCCTCCACCTTTGAGGAAAGAAGTCACCCCTCCGCCACCCCCACCTCCTCCACCTCTGAGAGATGGATTCTCACCACCTCCACCTCCTCCACCTTTGAGGCGTGGTGTCTCCCCGCCTCCTCCTCCCCACCACCTTTTAGACATGGAGTCTCACCACCTCCTCCTCCGCCTCCACCTTCAGGACAGGGAGCTCCAGCCCCTGCCCCGCCCCCTACCCCACGACCTTTAGGACCAGGAGTCCAGCCCCCTCCACCTCCACCTTTCCAATCAGGTGGCACACACCCTCCTCCATCTTTGAGACCAGGTCCCCCACCCCCTCCTCCCCCACCACCTTTCCAATCAGGTGCCCCACCCCCGCCCCCTCCACCTACACCTTTCCGATCAGGAGCCCCGCCCCCTCCACCTCCCCCCTTCGGCGGACGTGCCCCGCCCCCTCCCCCTCACCCCTTCGGCGGACGTGCCCCGCCCCCTCCCCCTCCCCCCTTCAGCGGAGGTGCCCCAGCCCCTCCTCCCCCAGGTGGACGTGGGGGACCACCTCCTCCCCCAGCTCCTGGAGGCCGTGCTCCAGGTCCTCCTGGGGCCGGACCTCCTCCACCTCCCCCTGGTGGTGGAAAAGCTTTGCCTGCTGGAAGAGGGCGTGGGCTTGCTAGACCTGGTGCAGCTACAGCACAGAAGAGATCCTCCTTGAAGCCTTTGCACTGGAGCAAGGTTACGCGGGCTCTCCAGGGAAGCTTATGGGAAGAGTTGCAAAGATTTGGCGAGCCACAGATGTATGCATATTTCCGTTGTTTGACGTCTAAAGGTGATTTCTCTAAGCTGTCGTTAGATATTCACTTGCTAATTGTTTGCTTATTCTTATAGATTGCCAGAGTTTGATGTTACCGAGCTAGAGACCCTTTTCTCTGCAGCAGTTCCAAAAGCTGCCGATGCTGGAAAAGATCGTCGCAAGTCTGCGGGGCCTAAGACTGACAAAGTTACCTTGGTAATGCATACAAATGCAAATATTGTGTTTAATGCTTTGCTGGATATCAGAGCTCGGTCTATGTTTTACCCATATGTTGCTATGTCCTTGTAGATTGACCTGCGAAGGGCCAACAACACGGAGATCATGCTCACGAAAGTTAAGATGCCCCTTCCTGACATGATGGTAAGTCACATCCAATGGGGAGGCCATGGCATGCTTATCTCCTGTAATTTTCTCTGGTAATCCTTTCATTGCAGAGTAAATTTAACAAAACCATATTTAATGAGGCAGTTCATGCAGTAACCACTTTTATCCATGTAGTGTCATTATATTCTGCTGCATAACTGCTTAGTGGACTTCGTGCCATGTCTGTTAGCTGATGCCTGATGCGAAATATTTGCCTTCTGCGGTAATATTTTGTTGGAAGATGCCATGACCAAATAAGGAAAAAACTGTCCCCTGCATTTTAAATCCCACACAGGCTGATGGTATATTTGCAAGGCCTACTGTTCCAGAACATGATTCTGGTGTGATACTACCTCTTATTTCTTTTCAATCTGAAAATATTTTCTTGATTCTTTCTTTGTTATCTTCAGTATTTTACCTTCCAAAACCGACGAGTGTTCATACTTTAATATGCCATCTCTCAGAAGTATTTCTCTCTTATGTTTTCAGGCTGCCGTTCTTGCGATGGATGAGACAGTATTAGATGTTGACCAGGTAGAAAACCTCATAAAGTTTTGCCCAACAAAAGAGGAGATGGAACTTCTGAAGGTGAGGATTTTACAGTTTTGGCTCCTTTTGAGATGATTTTACTTTGAAGTGACTTCAGATGATTTGGCGACTAGCGCTTCGTGAGAATGCTTCATCTTGACTTAGTATGAAGGAGTTTTTCGTTTGTGATGTTCTTTTATTTCCTCTGGGTTGATAGATAGATTTTGCTCACGAGTTCCTCCTTTTATTTTCCTCTGGGTTGATAGATAGATTCTGCTCACGAGTTCCTCCTTTTATTTTCTCCCTTGGTAATTTTTTCTTTTAATATTAATTCTACAGAATTATACTGGGGACAAAGAGCTCTTAGGAAAGTGTGAACAGGTTGGTAGTGTTCTTTCTCCGCTTTATATACTTTATCTGTGGACATACCATGATGTTATTTTTCATAATGAAGATGCTAACCGGCACTTGCCAATATATTTTTTAATAGTTATAAATTTTTATTAGGTGTGACCGAGGTTGTTCCTCTTCTTTTCAATGGTCTTCTCCTTTTCATTATCTAGTTTCATTATTGCCATATTGGTGTAATTTATCGTTCTTTGTAGTACTTTCTGGAGCTGATGAAAGTGCCAAGGGTGGAGTCAAAGCTACGAGTATTTTCTTTCAAGATACAGTTTGGCTCTCAGGTTGGTCATTTGACAAGACTTTGTTCATCAGTATTCTGTTTCCATTGTGCAATCTCATTGCTCCCATTATGTACATTTCTGTATTCCAGATATTCGAATTCAGAAAGAGTCTAAGTAATGTGAGTTCGGCATGTGAAGAGGTATGCTGTGGAAAAATCCTCTTTTTGTTAAACTCTAACAAACATCTTCTGACTTTGGCTCCTGTGGTTTGGCCAGGTACGGAATTCGTATAAACTAAAGGAGATTATGAAAAGAATTCTCTTCTTGGGAAACGTGTTAAACCAAGGGACTGCAAGAGGTGAGGACCCTGTCTTTACCAGAAAATAATACTTATTTTCGTAGAAAGGATAATTACGTTGTTTGTGCTGTTGACTGTTGAATGACTGGTGCTTGGAAGAATTGTCACATGGATCTTGTTATTTTGACTTCGAGGATCCTTCTTTATGTATTTTCTAAATACCATCTCTACGAAGTCGATAATCTGAATTTAGAACCTTTGAAAGGATTATAGGAACTTCCTGATTATTTACCTTCATATTACCTTATTCGTTTGTTGATTTGCAGGATCTGCTATTGGATTTAAGTTGGACAGTCTATTAAAACTTAGTGATACTCGAGCCACCAATAACAAGATGACCCTGATGCATTTTCTTTGTAAGGTGAGGCTTCACAGGGGTCATTTCATGTCTGGCAAGAGAGATCTTCAGCCCTGTGTGGTCATTTAGTTCTTGGATCGACCTGTCCACTGACCTCGCCGCATTCAAAGTTATTAACACTGAGCATTATTTGAGACCAGTTTTTTCTATTCCTCAGAAACTAGCTGATAAAAATCCAGAACTTCTCGACTTTCACAGGGATCTTGGAAGCTTGGAAATAGCATCAAAGGTTAGGTGTCAATTTGTAGGCAATTTCTATGTCTGATGTATTTTGTTTGAAAACAAGAGTTGATGTGGATTCCATCTTGCAGATCCAATTAAAATCCTTAGCTGAAGAAATGCAGGCTATTATAAAGGGGTTGGAGAAGGTCAAGCAAGAACTGAGTGCTTCTGAGAATGATGGCCCGGTTTCAGATGTTTTTAGAAAGGTTTTCTTCTTTTGCAACCCTGAAACTTCTGATTCTCGAAGTTCTTGGAATATGCATTTGAGATTGGCATAGAAAATACCATTATTGTTGCACAGAGTGCTCTCGATTAGCTATGGTAGGGGACCGGCTTATTTCCACATGTTTTTACCTTTCTAATGCAAAGATGATATTATCTTGTCTCAAATCTGGGTTATTCACATTGTGTCAAGGCTTATGCTCATATCCACTGATCTAGAACTCTTGAAACTAATCAAGTTATCTTTTTGGGTTTATAATGTCCTTTGTAATAACTAGAGGAGTGTTAAAATTGTTATTTCCATTTTGTTATTGTTGCTTATTTCTGTTCTTCCTTTTGTAGACTTTGAAACAATTCATCACAACTGCCGAGGGGGAGGTGGGATCTTTGACAAACCTGTATTCAACAGTGGTAATAATCCCGTAATAACATTTCATTTAGATGACTGGCATAGCACTATCCAATTCGCAATTGTAGTGATTATATCACATGTTATGCAGGGGAGAAATGCGGACGCACTCGCCCTTTACTTCAATGAGGATCCAGCGAAGTGTCCCTTTGAGCAGGGTAATATACGATACGAAGAAACCAGTTTCTAATGGAATTCATCTTCCATTCCAGTTATTTTGTTTGGTCACTGGCTGAGTCAGATGATGACGAGTTGGGTTTTGGTGCGAGCTTAGGATTGTTTGTGTGATCCCCCATGAGCTGTGTGCTTGTGTAGCTTATGAGTTTGTTGTCTTCTGCTTTATGTAACAGTTACCGCAACTCTTCTGAATTTCATGCGGATGTTTCGGAAAGCACACGACGAGAACGTTAAGCAGGCAGAGCAGGATAAGAAAAAGGTCGAGAAGGAGGCTGAAATGGAGAAGGCCAAGGGAGTTAGCCTTACCAAAAATAGTACGACCAGTGAGGATGCACCTGGGTAGTCGCTGTCTGGCCTGAATGGATTCATTGCTCTTGCAGCGGTTGCTGCTATACTGCGCGCGGGATGATCATGAATACTCGCTGGAAGCCTCTGGGGTCAAATGCGTCATAAGTCATCTACTGCTTCCACTCCCTAAGGGCGCGTCAGTGCCGCTCGGCTGTCGGGGTTCTTCCTGCGCATCAGGCCCAGATAACAGCTCGAATGACATGGATCGGGGATTGTATATATATACACATTCCACGCAGCAGTCGGGTGGAGTACACGGTCTAATTCAGACCAACAATTTTGAAGGGTTAGTCCGGGTTCAGTGGAGCAGACGATAACACGTACATGCTCGTTGAGTCTTCCACTGGGTCCTGTGGCGAGAGGTATTTTCAGGCCAAGGCGAAGGTAGCCAGAGAGTGCACCATGATGCTGTACAGATAAGCTGCTTACCTTTTTACTGGAGGGGTTATGATGATTCTTTGTCTAATACGATAGGAAAATTAGCATGTCCTGTGTCTCTTGAGTTGTAATTCTTTCTTTGTTCTTACAACATTAGATTCTTAGGTCTTGTCGGGATCCCTTTAGATAGATAGGTGTTTAGTTAGATGAATCCTAGGAATGGTAGATAGATGATGAGATGATGATGTGGGATCCCTTGTTTCTGTGCAAATTGTAAGATATCAGTGAATGATAGAAATTAGCAAATTCTTAACCAATTCATTCTGTCAATTGATTGTATTCAGACTAGAGTTTGGTTTGGAATAACAACAGACATGTAATTCTACAAAATTCTCCATTCCTCCTCATTTGGGCAGCTGGGTCTTGTCGTCCTGTCGGGATTTGCAAACTTCTCCGCCACGAGTTCGATGCTGCAGATGACAAACTAGAGAACATGGACCCTCCGGTCGGGCTTCCAGTTTGGAAAAAATGCGACATGTTCGTTCCTTCTCAACTTGTCTCCATCCACTGGTTGATGTGATCTCTTTGGTTCCTGCACTTTCTCCGGTTCGGGCGACATCCACATTGGATCATGTTAGATGTCTTGAACACGCTGAGGCAGCTGAGTGTCGACTGAAGAAAGATTGGGAACTACAACAGGAAGTGTGAGTGGTCTCAAGTCGCTGCTGCCATCGGTTCAGCTTAACGCTGGAACCGTGGACTTCGAACTACAGGCATGAGCTCCCCCGACCGTACTCATCGCTTGCTTCGGCTAGAAAGCGCCTAACGATTTCCCGTGGCAGCTCTACAAGACAGTGGAGGACAAGTATCTCCTCGATCTACAGGGCGTGACGGGGCCTCATCTGGTCTTCCTCGATCTGCGCACTAGTTTCCTCTCGCCAGGCCGCAGGTCTTCTGAACAGGGACGTGAGTGGTATAAAAAAAAAAGGAACAACGTCGGGGTTTGAGTTCAAGCATTGTATTCATGAGACCTGAAGGCGGGTAAATTATCGAATAAGGTATTGGGCTTGGTAATGGGCCTAAATATGGGCCTATGATATAGACTTGTCCATGGGCTATTCGAACATATCTAAATTGGACCTTTCCAAGTCCAATTTCAACAGGCCCAATGAAACATCTTAATTATATTATTTTCTCTCCTCTTCTCTAGCAAAATTAAGTATTCATTCTAAACGGTCTTTTCTTAACTTATGTCTGAACACTTACCATCCAGCATCGTGGGGACGTCGGACCGTCGTCGTAGGTGCGTCGTCGGACATATCCGAGGAATCCATCGACGTCCACGTGGCGAGCTCGGACAACAAGCTAAGGGTTAAAAGGAAGGCAAATGAGTGGGTCACACGAAAGCTTGTCCTCAATTCCATCGCTTGTTCTTCCCAATTTCGTATTATCACTATAAAGAAGTTAAATTATTAGGATTGCTACGAGGAATGACTTTTTTGTTAACCACTAAATTAAGAGGACGTCGCTTTCCAGGCAACATGAATGAAATAATACCGAGTCATCGAAAGAAACGATGATGATACAAAAAGCTCCGCAACTTCTTCTCCTCCCAAAACCCAGTTCGTCTGCTCTGATCGATCTGAGAAGCTGTTTTACTTTTCCGGGGTGAGATTGATTCGTGTGATTTTGGGCCTAAGTTTCATGTGATGGATTTATGTTGGGACTTAATTTCCTGGAGAAATTCCCATCAGTTGTGTTGTTTCTGAAATATTTCGCTTTCCATGATTCTTCCTACTTTTGCTGATTTTTTGCTCTGTTTTCTCCCGACAAGGTGACATGGAAGGGCCTTCTCAGAAGACGAAGACGACGACGAGGACGGCCACGGACCCTTCCCTCGGTAACTACAAGATCATACGGAACCTCGGCCACGGCGCTTTCGGCAAGGTGAAGGTCGCGAGACACAGCCTCACTGGCCTCAAGGTGGCTATCAAGATTCTTAGCCGACAAAGGGTCCGAGATTCGCGTATGGAAGACAAAGGTAAGCGTGCGGAAGAAGGAAAAAAGGTTTACTCTGGTGATGTTCAGGGATGGTCAGTGATTGTGGCGTTTTCCCCAGTCGAACGCGAGATCAGGATGTGGAAGGTTTTGGACCATCCGCATGTCGTGAGGCTGTATGAGGTTATAGAGACCAAGGCCGACATCTACCAAGTTATGGAGTTGGCTGAACAGGGGGAGTTGTTCGATTACATCGTTGAGAATAGACGGGTCGAAGAGGACGAAGCTCGGAGGTTCTTCCAGCAGGTAATTTTCGCGAGAGATCCTTTCCCCACGATCATCTGATGGACGAGTGTTAAACCAATCGATGCTCGTCGGGCAACTAGATTATTTCGGGCCTGGAGTACTGTCACCAGAAGCGGGTGGTTCATCGCGATCTTAAGCCCGAGAACCTGCTTTTGGATTCCAGCGGCAACATCAAGATTGCGGATTTCGGGCTGAGCACTGTCATGCGCGATGGCCATTTCCTGCAAACGTCTTGCGGCAGTCCTAATTATGCCGCTCCAGAGGTACGATCTTCCCACTTCGGTGCATTCGTTCATGCAGCAAGATGATGTTTGAGTCTCAAGAGCAGCTCGTCGCGCATCGTCTATATGCCGGGCCGGAGGTTGACGTGTGGAGCTGCGGTGTCATACTTTATGCCCTACTGTCAGGTTTTCTCCCATTCGACGACGAGAATCTGCCCAACCTCTATCGGAAAATCAAGGTACTCATGGGAATCAACCTCTCACAAAATCGAAATTGCATTAGGAGACAATGACAGAGGTTTGGTTCTCTTAGAGGGGTGTTTATACTCTTCCGAGCCACCTGACACCGGGTGCGAGGGACTTGATCGCGAGGATGCTCATCGTGGATCCTCTGAAGCGGATAACAATCCCCGAGATTCGTCAGCACTACTGGTTCAGAGAGAACATCCCCCGTTACTTAGCCTCTTCGTTGCCTGACGTCGCACTTCCCTTGACCCGGGTACACATGACTCGAGAATCACAAATCCCAAGTCGTTTTGATGCTTTCAGCTGACATTGTTTATTGTGTAGATTAACAATGAAATTCTCGAGCGAGTTATTGCGCTGGGATTCGATAGGAACCAGTTGCTTCTGTCTCTTCGACATAGGCGGCATGACCAAGTACCGAACTCCGCCACCGCTCTTCCCATTTCATCTCGATGTTTGATTAATATGAACCGATGACAAACCCTTCGTTTGGACTTTCAGGGCACAGTCGCGTACTACTTGTTGTTGGACAACTATTCCGCGGCTAATGGCTACAGACACATCGAGCTACAGACTTATCTGGTGTGTGGCCTATTTCTCCTCAATGTTTTCAGTTTCCATCGAGTTTCGATCAACGTAACCGAAGAATCGGCTCGACAGGAACTTAACTCTCCTGCTAGCAGCAGTCAATCGGTAGTCCAGCACCATCTGACAGGACCTGCAAACTTCCCCACAACAAGTTCGGTGACGCAGATGACAGACGGAAGGAGATGGGCCCTCGGGCTTCAGGTTCGGAAAAAGATGGCCTAGGCATTCCTTCTCGACACATTGTTGTGCATTTGGTGATGTGACTTCCTCTGTTCTGGTAGTTTCTACAGTTCGGGATACAACCGCATCTGATCATGGAGGAGGTCTTGATGACACTGAGCCAGCTGAATGTCTGCTGGAAAAAGATCGGGCATTATAACATGCGGTGCTTGTGGTCCCAAGTCCACCAGCCTCATCAAGTTGCTGCTGTTAGCTTCCCTCCTCCGCAAGTCCCACTCAACATGGGAACCGTGTCTCCAACCACTGTTAAGTTTGAACTGCAGGTACGAGCGGAATGCGAAACATAATATGCCAGAATTGAGTCTCCTGCAACTATTCATGAAGCCGTTTTAACATTTTCTGTCGCAGCTCTACAAAACCTACGAGGATAACTACCTGCTCGATCTGCAGCGAGTTACGGGGCCACATCTGCTATTTCTCGATCTCTGCGCGAGTTTCTTTACTCGGTTGCAGATCTTCTGAAGGGGTAACAGCCCCTGCTCGGAGCAGGTTGAACAAATACTCGACAAACATGTGAATACGACACTTCTGCTGCATAGATACATCGATCAATGAAAGTACTTGCAAATGGCATTTTCGACGGAATGTGAAGGTTGGAACAACTGAAGCCGAGTATTTGCTTGAAAGTAAAAATACGATGGTATTGGATTTTAGTGTTTTGAAACTTATTTCGGACTGCCGGCATCGGAGAAGCCCTCTTGGAGCTTCAAAGCTAACTCCAGCTTCCACAAAACATCGCTCATTGTAGGCCTATCGACCCCATCCTCAGCTAGACATTTCTCCGCAGCATCTGCAAACTTGGCAATCGAATCAGAAGAGATCTCATTGACAATGCGAGGGTCGATGATCCCCCGAAGCGTCCCCTCACTGTTCATTTTCATCGCCCACTCAGCTAGACTGACTTGCTCCCTTGGTAAGCCTGGGTCTAAGGCCGGCCTTGAGCAGAGGACTTCGAAGAGGACTACACCGAACGAGTACACGTCGGATTTGTCCGACAGTTGCTGTCTTCGGAAGTACTCCGGGTCGAGATATCCAAAACTCCCCTTAACCGCAGTGCTCACATGGGTTTGGTCCAAGTTCGGTGCAGCTTTTGACAGCCCGAAGTCCGACACCTTGGCAACAAAGTTTTCGTCCAGGAGAATATTTGTCGACTTTACATCTCGATGAATGATCGCTGCACCAGAGTGGAGATAATGTAGCCCTCTTGCTGCGCCGATACAGATCTCAAGCCTTTGCTTCCATGACAGAGGCGTTAAATTCAACGAACCATGCAGGTGATCTCGGAGAGGGCCATTCGCCATGTACTCATACACCAGGATCATTTCCGAGTTCTCGTCACAGTACCCGATAAGCGACACGAGGTGGCGATGCCGGACTCGGGAGAGCATCTGTATCTCTGTCTGGAATTCGTTGAAACCTTGCTGAGAAGTTGGGTTCCCTCTTTTAATTGCGACTTTCGACCCGTCTGGCAAAGTTCCAACATAGACTTTCCCGAACCCGCCGATTCCAATTGCTGCCTTCTCAGAGAAGCACTGTGTAGCCTCTTGCAGTTCCTTGAACGAGAATAACCGGCCAAAGCCGGCACTCATGAACATGCTGGAAAAACTGGTCCTGCTCTTGGTTGATCCAAACAGACTGGACAAGTAGCTTTCGCGACTAGACAGGAGGCGAGCCCTGCTGTTACCCAGCGGCCGAAGACTCGATGAGAAGCTTTTGTGATTCATGTGCTCCCAATCTTTCTTCTTCCCAGCAACAAACTTCCGAGCAAGCAGTAATGCGGCTGACACCCCAGTTGCGAGAACCGCAATGGCGACAATCCTCTTCTTGTTGGCACCGAGGCCCGGTTCACCAAAATTACTACCACGAGGAAAATCCAGGCTGCCATGCTCGCTCATTTTGAGGACTTCAAGTCCATTAAGAATGACATTCGGCGAGTTTGGTTCTATGCTTGAAGCCGGGCCGAGCTGAATAGTAATAGAACCGTTTCTGATAACTGACGGGCTTACCACAAAGTCCATGTAATAAGGCGTGTCCAAACCCCCGGTTAGCGACGAGAGATCGAGGGCCAAAGCGGCAGTGATCCCATTGATGTACACATTGAAGTAGAGTTCATTGAGGCTTGTGCTCACAATATCGCAGAAATGCACACGGATGAGGTGTGAGAAACTTGGGTCACAACTGACCTCCCACGTGAGATTGAAGTCCTGCTGGCTCACTCCCGAATCCGTCATCTGATCGGCAGTCGCGTAAACCGCATAAGGTGCCACGTCCTGTGTAGCGCCTTGACTTGGGAACTTGATTGTTGAAAATGGCACAGAAACGTTGCTAGCTCCTTGAGGAAATGTCATATAGGGATCGTCTGATTGCCATGTCCTCGCCAATGTGTCATTTCCAGGACTAATAGGAGGTCCTCCAACATTCAACCGATAAATCACTTCGTATGCGTAATCCAACAACGATCCCTGGAATCCGCCCGTGGGAGGAATCGCTGTCGCACTGGTGGAAATCAGGGAGTCCGGAACGGAAACAAACTCGATTGCATTGACGAACGAGAACAAATCCTTTCTCGAAGTGAATTTCAGAACCAGCTTGGTGGCATTAGCAGGGAGGTTGATGAGGTACTCCTTGAACATGAGCACGGTAGGATCCTGCACCCTGAAGTCGCTCAACAGAACGAGCTCATTGGCCGTGACTGAGAACACGGCGTCGGCGAGGTTATACACCGGATGAGGAATGGGGTGGAAGTAGAGGCGAATCCAATGAAGGCCTGGTCGGGAGGCAAGGAAAACGTACATGGCCTCGTCCGGGAATATCCTCGCTGTACGATACAGGGGAATCGTGAACGATGCCGGATAGTCGGACGACCCCGTCATCGAGACGGATCCAACCGACGCGATCACATCCCTTCCGGTGGACAACAAGGGGGAAGACTCCTGGTCGGAGCGGAAGGCTCTCCCGTCATCGAGCCTAGTTTGCCGAGGCGAACCACAGTCGACGAGATAGTAGTCGGGCGGAATGAACGGGACAGGCAGCGGGGGTGGCAAGGAGAACGCGACGCGGGACAAACCGAGCAGCAAGAGGAAGGTGTGAAAGGAAAGCAGGCACGACGTTCGGGTCTTCATGGGGAAGATGTTTAGGGACAACTCCAAAAGATTGTGGTCTGTAAAGAGGAGAGATTTATGTTTCGAAGAACGACGACGTTGTTGCGAACATGTCTGGAGGAGAAAAGACGTGCGCGCTGCTATTGCTTCCGAATTTATTCAATACACGAATACGGGCAATTATTTTTTACAGTTCGTGAAAATATTTTATATTTTAAGATATTCATAATTAAAAATTTAAAACGCGTGGGGATCAAAAAACATCTCAAGCCCCAATCAAGTGATGTGTTCTGTTCTGCCGGAATGTCGGAAATTAGATGGAATAATATTTACCACGTTCAGTTAGTTAGACATTCGAATTTCCAGCCGTCATAACAGAGTCCAGCGTCCGAACGCCGTTGCTGCCCTCTTGCTGTAATCTCTGCATTGCATTCATGCTCGGACACGAGTTATTTAGCGAGCTTGTCTGAATGAATGAGTGGGGGTCGAAGCGTTGTTGTCCCGCAGGTGTTCGATGATTTTACCAAATGATACCCAAGCTGTCTCTGTTGAGCTCTTTCCGTCGGGTATCCTACACCCAGGGCGTCAATCTCCTTCACTGCCGTTTTTGCTCCGGGTCGGGCGCTTCGCAAGGAGAGATTGGGGATATTTGCAGTGTGGTAGCGGCGCAGATTGGAGGCCTGGATGATCTGGAGTTGAGACTCGATCGGTTCGGCGATCGGTTACGGTCATCTGACGTTGCCCGAGTCATCGATCGATGCAGGGGTGAGGCGCACGGTAGACGGTTGTTGAGGTTCTTTTCTTGGGCACGGGGTAAGTTGGGTTGCGGTCTGGGGGACGGGGATTTTAACCATGCGATACGGGTGTTTGCGGAGAAGAAGGATCACGTGGCGATGGGGATATTGATGTCGGACCTCACGAAGGACGGGAGGGAGTTGGATAAGCACACTTTTGGGGTTGTAGTCGATGTGTTGGTTCGATTGGGCCGGGAGGACGAGGCTTTAGGAATCTTCAAGAACTTGGAGAGATTTAGTTGTCCGCAGGACAGTGAGACAGTGGTCTCGATTGTTACTGCTCTTTGCTCGAAGGGCCATGCGAAGAAGGCGGAAGGCGTCCTTCGGCATCACAGGAGCAAGTTACAGGATCGCGCGCTTGCTTGTGTGTATAAGTGCCTTCTACATGGTTGGTGCGTGAAAGTGGATCCCAAGGAAGCACGGAGAATCATCAAGGAGATGAGGTTATCCGGAATCATGCTGGACATATTCTGCTTCAACACTTTCCTGAAATGTCTTTGCGAGAAGAACCTTAAGAAGAATCCCTCTGGACTGGTGCCCGAAGCCCTTAATGTAATGATGGAGATGCGGAGTTATAACATAATTCCGAACAACATTAGCTACAATATGTTGCTCTCGTGCTTGGGAAGAGCCAGGAGAGTGAAAGAATCATGTCGCGTCCTCGATTTGATGATGAAGTCTGGGTGCGATCCCGATTGGAGCAGTTACTACCTCGTGGTTAGGACGCTGTATCTGAGCGGGAGGTTCGGGAAGGGCAATGAGATGGTGGACGAGATGATCGGTAGAGGATTGTTGCCTGACCACAAGTTCTACTATCATCTAGTCAGGGTTCTCTGTGGAGTGGACCGGGTGAATCACGCCCTCGAGCTGTTCAAGCAAATGAAGAGGAGCTCGGGAGGCGGTTACGGTCCCATCTACGAAATCCTCATCCCAAAGCTTGGTAGGGAAGGTGATTTCACAGCGGCGAGGGAGCTGTGGGATGAGGCGGAAAGCATGGGCATTGCGTTGTGCTGCTCGAGGGACTTACTCGGTCCCGAGTTCACTGAAGTGTTCAAGCCAACCAGGAAGGCAGAGGCAGTCAAACTGTCTGTGGGTCTAACAGAGAAACCTCGTCGGCGAAAACCAGTTAAGTTGAGGTCCAGACCAAAGAGAAGGCACAGGTATGTGAAGCCGAAGCTGAAGCTAAAGAGGAAGTGGAACAAAACTAAAACCAGATCAGCATAATCTTCATTGATTTGATGCCCCAAAAACTATAAAGAATGTCTTTTTGGGATTTTACTGTGGATTGGAGATTGAATCTGGGTGGAAAGCCAATCAGATGGGGGTTGGGCTGGGGGACTCGAGACAAGGAAAAGGGTCCGGTCCCACTTGGAGACAAACTCACATGCCATCTCCATTGACAGTATAGCACCAAACTTCATGTCATGTTCTGCCGGAAGATGTTCGTTTGACGTGATGTTATTGGGTGGTTTTTTTTTTTTATTTTGCTGGTGGCACCTGGCACGTCTTTCCTTGTTTCCCGGGTTCAAGTTGTCCGAATGGAATTCTTATTGTTTATTACCGGAAGAAATTGACGTCGGTGGTCTAACGGCACTGGACATGCGTTCGTTCATCCCCACTTTCCCACTCACTTTCTCTCCCTTTCCCCCCGGATCAGATCCCTTCAGCCACCTAAAAATTCCTCCTTCTCCTAGACCCATCTAGGGTTTTAGCCTCCCCTCGCTGACCCATGTCGCCGATTCCTCCCCAGTTCGACCAAAGCTCGCATCTTTGATTGTATCTGCTGCCAGAGGGAGGAAGGAGAAGGGCGGAGAGAAATGGGGCTGGACAGCAACTTCGCCCCTCAGAAGCGCACCTCGTCACTGCCCACGACCGTCGCCAACGGCCGACACTCTTCCGGTCGCGGTGGCCAACCGCGTGGCCGGCAGATCCAGAAGACCTTCAACAACATCAAGATCACCATTCTCTGCGGCTTCGTGACGATCCTTGTCCTCCGCGGCACCATTGGTGTCAACCTGTCCTCTTCGGAGTCCGATGCTGTCAATCAGAACCTCATCGAGGAGACGAATAGGATACTGGCTGAGATCCGGTCTGATTCCGATCCCACCGACCCTGCCCAGCCCGAGCGGGATCTTTTCCTCAATGAGACCTACACCCTCGGGCCGAGGATATCGTCCTGGGATTCTGACAGGAAGGTTTGGCTGGAGAACAACCCTGAGTTCCCCAATTTCATCTCGCGAAATAAGCCTAGGGTTTTGTTGCTGTCGGGCTCCCCGCCGAATCCCTGCGATAATGCGATTGGCGATCATTACCTGTTGAAAGCGATTAAGAATAAGATCGATTACTGCAGATTGCACGGGATCGAGATCGTTTACAACATGGCTCATTTGGATAGGGAATTGGCGGGGTACTGGGCGAAGTTGCCGATGATAAGGAGGTTGATGCTGTCGCATCCGGAAGTTGAGTGGATTTGGTGGATGGACAGTGATGCATTGTTCACGGACATGGTTTTCGAGATTCCTTTCGAGAAGTACAAGGAATATAACATGGTGATTCATGGTTATCCTGATTTGTTTTATGATCAAAAGTCGTGGATCGCTCTGAACACGGGGAGTTTCCTGTTGAGGAATTGCCAGTGGACTTTGGACCTGTTGGATACCTGGGCACCAATGGGTCCCAAGGGACCAATCAGGGAGGAGGCTGGTAAGGTCGTGACGAAGTTCTTGAAAGGACGTCCTGATTTCGAGGCGGACGACCAGTCGGCATTGATTTACCTGCTGTTGACGCAGAAAGAGAAATGGATGGATAAGGTCTGCATTGAGAACTCCTACTATCTGCATGGGTTCTGGACAGGGTTGGTAGACACATACGAGGACCTCATGGCAAAGTATCAACCCGGTTATGGCGATCAGAGGTGGCCGTTTGTCACGCATTTCGTGGGTTGTAAACCTTGCGGTAGCTATGCGGATTATCCGGTGGAGAGGTGTTTGAGGTCCATGGAGAGGGCATTTAATTTTGCGGATAACCAGGTGCTTAACTTATACGGGTTTCGGCACAGGGGTTTGCTGAGCCCTAAGATTAAGAGGAAGAGGAACGAGACTGTTACTCCATTGGAGTATGTGGATAAGTTTGACATTCGTCGATCTTCGTCGCATGGAATGGGCAGGTTATTGGGGTGAAGAATGAGGATGTGTTTATCTGAGTGGGCGTGTCGTTCTCTCGATGTAAATGGCAATGGCGGGCCTGTTCTTGTTTCCATGTGTCTGTAACGGTCCATTCATAAACAAGATTGGAAGAATCGGTACATGTATGTCTGAAAAGGAGCAAACAGAACCTCCTTCTCTAAATCTTTTGTTCGACCGGGTTTACAGAGAATGGAATACGATAGAGGCTACAGAATTAGTTGTATAAGTTTTGTTAAGTGTTTCGGGGGAGATTTAATTCGTTTGGTTTTTATCCTGATGTGCAAAATTCTCTCACTGTATTTATGATAATGTGGAATTGATCATGATTGTTCTGGCAATCCGGGTGGAATGTTTGTTTAATCTGGAGCAAGTTAGAATGACATGGAGAGTATTGCCGTAGCAGACATTTTGCACCAGGCCGCGATGATCACCGAAGAATATCCAACAGAAGACTGCTCGATCTCGGTAGTCAGATGTTGATGACCGCTCACCACCCTTCTCACAATCCCATAATCCAAGACAGCGCTTCCCGACGAAGCCTCGGTGCGAGAATTAGAGCTCGTCGGTTGTCTGCAGTTGCGAAAACGAAGAAGTAGACAGTCTGTATATTGGGCCTGAAGACTGTTGATGGGCTAATGGGCCTTCATTCATCCAATCATTTATAATAATACCAGGCCAATTCAAGGAAGAAATTGACAACCACACATATTTTCACATCCCTCCGAGCGCCACATCAATGATCCCAGGCCTACTAATGGATGTACACCACACCATATAAGAGGAAAGTAGGAAACCAATGTTACGCGGAATAAATTCGTCGAATAAATAGTTTCAAAATTTCGAAAATAACGCTTTTTTAATTTCAATTTTACTTTTTTTTTAATTGAATTTATAAAATTCGACTTTCAAAAGATTTCTCAACGAGTCAAACTTTAGAATTATAAGTTTCGCAAAACACACTCTAACTTATAATATAACATCATACTAAGGGGGTGGGACTTTTAGCTTTTGGTCTTTCCACGGGAAAAATAACAAACTTTGTTTCCACTAATAAGCCTTAAACCTTATTTTAGTTATTTTTTTATTATTAGTATTTGAAAGAATGTTTGGCAGTTTACTTCTAAAATAAGGAAAGGGAAACTGTTTTTTTTTTGTTCATTTCTAGAACAATGTGATCGACAAAACAATAAATAAGAGGCTTTTGTTAACGGGTGTCGTTAAGGCATCAGTAAAAATGTAATTAAGATATTTTTAGGGAAAAAAAACAAAAAATATAATATATATATATCTTAAATAAAAATAAAAAGGATGCGGATGGGATTGAACAAAGAACGTGGCCCCTTGTCAAAACGTAGGATTCCCTGTTTTTGCTTTTGCATTTCCTCAATTTCATAACTACCCCCGAAGTAGAATTTTGCCACGTGCTTGTGGCTGATAAATCGGGTCGAGTCGAATGCAATCACGAAGAATAAAATCAGAGAGTTTTGGTTTTGCGTTGTAAGAAGAGCAAGCAGAGAGGAGACTATTGTTTGGATGGAAGAATGCTGGCCAAGCATCGCCAGGACACTAGAAACCCGCCCACGACATCATTTTAATGTGCGTACGCATTGATAGTTGCCCATTTTGCAACCCCACCACCCCTTCTCTTTCATCCTTCCTCCCTCCTGATCCAAATCCTCTTCTTTCCCAGTTGGGTCCGAGCTAAAGTTGTCTTCTTGCAGTTGGGTTTGTGACATATCCGGTTTTGGTTGGCTCCGGAGGGGTCTGCAATGTCTTCTGCTGACTCTTCTTCTTCTGGGTTCGTCCTCTTAGGGGTCGAGGATGTTGAAGACTGTGCCTTGGTAACCCTTTCCCGGCAACAGTTTTTGCCTTTTTTTTCTTCTTTTGTGTTCTTTGGGATTTCCGAGTTTTGTTGTGCGGGGGACTTAATCTGACAAGCGACAATGGTGAAGATGCAGAGAGCACGCGTGCTGCTTGTTTAAAGTTCTTTGCTTCTGGTGGTTGTTGTTTTGAAAGATGGAAGCCTTTTCTTTTGCCGTTTGGTTGCTGTTGATGATGGGGACTTCTGTTTTGCGTCCCGGCACTACGCCTTTCTTTTCTCTCTTTTCTGCTCTTTATTTGTAACTCTAGTTGTTTCGAACCAGGAGGTTGTGATTGGTCAGCTTAATGGAATTCTGTTCTGGGTATGGTTTTGTAATTGACATCTTGAAAAACAACTTGCCTTTTCTGCCTTCCCCTGCGACGACATCGTGAATCGTGATTTATATTTTAGCGTGGAAATGGCGTCTTCTTACTTCCTTTGGCTTAGTGTTTGTCGTTTCCTGCTTGTTATGGAGAGCATGTTGTCTGGTTCTGGCTAACCATGCAGGTCAACGACGAAGAGAAGACTCCTCCCCTTTTCCTCGTTTTTCTTGCTTCTGTATTGCCGTCCTTTTTCTCCTCTTTCGGTTGTCATGTGCTGTGAACTCCCATGAAGGATTGGAGGAACCTGACAGTCACGACTAGCTGTCCTAGGAAGTGCATGTCTCTGATTTCTCTTTTCCATGGGATAGAGAGAGGGTCCATTTACTGGGAAATGTTGGTGGATCGAATATCGAATGCATCGCTGGTTTAGTCAATTACTTAGATCAGCTATCGAAATTCATAGATAGACATGGAGAAGTCATTTTATTTGGTTAGTTGCCTCAGAACATGAAAATTACGTTGCATGTATATTTGTTGCTCGAGTGTGCATGTTCTGTGGATTGGGCTGCGTTTTGCCTTTCAGATGGTGCAAATTTATCATATATATGATTATACGAGACGAGAATTTAGGCAGGTGTTGGATTTAGAATTTAGTCGGGAGAATTTTTCATACTAAATTGGGTTTGCATAGCACCATTGTTGCAGTCAAATGAAGGAGAAGGTTCATTGCCGCTGGATAGGTTTGGTTACGTTTCTGATCTTGTTAAAAAAGGGAACCATGCATTTCGACAGAGTCGCCTTGATATGTTTGAACAGGTACAGCCTCTAGATGCGCTCGTGCAATTTGTTCTTTCACCTCTGTCTTCTCCAACCAGTCTGTTTTTGTCTTCTTAGGCTATCAATTATTACACCAGAGCAAACCAGATAAAACCCAATGATCCTGTTATATTGGGAAACCGTTGTGCCACTTATTTGAGGTGCTCATTTCTCTTGTTATTCTGCACGCCTTCAATTCCGTCCTTTACCTGATAAAGATGGCCTTCGTCGGTTACATGATGGAGAGACATCTTTCTGATATCCTTGGATGAATTATGAAGCGAATCTCACAACAAGAGTTTCCTCTTTCTCAGGATAAGCCAGTTCTTGAAACTCCGAGATTCATCAGATTCAGAAGATAGGCCATTAAGTGGGCTTGATCCTACAATACATGCGGAGGCGTGCCTCTTACTGCTCTGATTTCTACTAGTTACGTTGACAAGTGTGAATATCTAAATGTTCCTTCTTTTATTCTTCAGCTAGCACTAAAGGATGCAGAAAAATTAGGTGAAATTCAGAGCAATACGGTGCGACCATTTATTCTGAAAGCCAGTGCCCTTCTATTGGTAGGATTTGGTTTTCTCGTTCGTTTCCTTCATCGCTTGCATTGGCCACTTTAAAATAGTCATCTTCTGCTCTTGAAGCTGGAGAAATACGAATTGGCTAGGAACACTGTCATTTCTGGCCTCCAGGTCGATCCTTTCAGGTAAAATACTGAATCTTCAAGTATCTTGATCACGTATTTGGGAGTTGTGAAACAAGCTATACATCATAGCTTTATTTTCGCTGACTGGACTGACTTCTTCTCTTTCATATCCCTGAATGCAGTAATTCGCTCCAAGGCGCCCTGCAACACTTGGAGAAAATGCAAGCCGGCAACAATGGTAGGAGAAGCCACACAAAACCTGAGCGGACAGATGACTTTGACTGTACCTTGTGCTTAAAGTTACTTTATGAACCCATCACGACACCTTGTGGTCATTCCTTTTGTCGCTCATGCTTATTTCAGTCCATGGATAGAGGTATGCCTTACACATCAACACATTCTGCACTCTCGAATCCCATCTTCTTCGGCCTTTGAGATCTTGCTCTACCCATTTTATAGGAAACAAATGTCCATTATGCCGAACAGTTCTGTTTATCAGTCCAAGAATGTCGGCAGTCAGGTGGGGTACCTGTTTTTGCTCATATTTGTGTATGTGATTTCCATTTCAATATTGTCAGGAGGAATCCTCATTTCTGGAGACAAAAATACCTGATCCTTGACTGTGGATGTGCATGGGCTTATGGCCATCTTATGGGAATTAATGGATTGATGATTAATCCGGCATTCAGCTGTAGGAAAAATAACTTTGATTTTCATCAAATGGTTGATATGCTCTTCTCTTGATGAATAAAGACTGCTGTTTTAAGGGAGAAAGACCTTCTTCGTATAATTTATGTCTTGGCTTATGCATAGAAGGGAATCTTTCAGATACATGACCAGTTTACTCTACATTGTTCTTTCACAGCGTGACATTAAATAACATTATCCAGAAGAACTTCCCTGAGGAGTATGCAGAAAGGAAGGCAGAGCATGATGGCCTGACCAACTTTGGTGCAGATCTTATGCCCCTCTTTGTTATGGATGTTGTTATCCCCTGTCAGAAATATCACCTCCACATCTTTGAACCGCGCTATAGGCTTATGGTAAGTTATTAGTGATGCCAAGGAGGTAATGGTACGGCTTCTTTTGGCCTGATATATACAGTAATGATTCCTTCACTTTTTATGACAGGTGAGAAGAATAATGGAAGGAAGCCGTCGAATGGGAATGGTACATTTTCTACCTTAATTACTCTGTGGTTAGCTAATTAAAATGTATATCTAACAAAGTTTAATGCATTAGGTTGGGATAGATCCCACGACAGGATCTTTCGCAGAGTTTGCCTGTGAAGTTGAGATCACTGAGTAGGTTCACTTCTTTATCCCTTTTTTTCATTTTTATGTACTTCAGTACCACTTTTGTTCAAGTGAAAATAAGTTTGCCTTTTTAGATCATTGAGGGATTTTAGAGGGATCTCATCTCTGAGTAAATATGGTAGGCGTGTGCGGCCAATGGAGTTTTTCTTGTGTGCATTTCTTGATTCTAGGCATGAACTTCGTTTTTAAAGTTTGGTGAATATAGAAGTGGTCTCTGTGAGCATGCCTGTATTGAAACATCATCATTTTTCTAATCTGATACGTAGGTGCGAGC
Organism: Melastoma dodecandrum; assembly: GCA_029817715.1. Classification (NCBI taxonomy): domain Eukaryota; kingdom Viridiplantae; phylum Streptophyta; class Magnoliopsida; order Myrtales; family Melastomataceae; genus Melastoma; species Melastoma dodecandrum. The sequence goes on along the minus strand of JARUPY010000057.1, from coordinate 1,116,911 downwards.
CTCTACCAGATGGACGCTTCTTAATAGAGGTAGAACAATATTCCTTTTTTTTACATGCTTATTCTTACATGTAATGTGGTTAAATGTTGGCGGTGTCTCTGTGAAAATATAAATTGGGTCACTAACCTGCGATTACCAATGTCCCATTTGCAATGTCTCGTACTTGAAATCATGTGTCCCATGCATATCATTTACTGGTTAGTCAGATATGAAGTTCAATGGCTGTTTGTGATTTAGTTACTTAGACTTCATGAAACCTTTGCAGTTAACTACTTGCACTTGTATGCGTGTGGGCTGAAAACAAATGGTTTCATTCCGAATATATAGGCATTTAATATTAGAGATAGAAGGCTTCTACGTACATTATGTGGTTTGCAGATGCTAAATTATCGCAGTTATGTGGACATTTCATGTATATCATCTATAACTATGGTCTTGGTGGAAATATAACCAATACACCAGGTTTTTAGTGGAATCATGGGGAGAATTTCTTCTATCTTCTTGGGTTACGTGGGACTTTTTTGTCACTTGATCTTATCTTGAGCTTCATCTTTTTCAATATAAAGGTAGAGGGCCGCCGAAGGTTTCGTATTATCCGGTCAAGGGATCAGGACGGGTAAGTTATCTGGAATCACTTGTGGCCCTGCTTCATTATTATTTTCTGGGTACACACTGCACATCAGTTTCCTACTTCGTGTTAGTGCAGATATCGTGTTGCAGAGGTCGAATGGGTGCGAGATCTGCAGCTTCCCGATGGGTCCCAAGAAAGGGTCGATGTAAGTTATATGATTATGGGATTACAGAATGTTCGGAAGATCTTGAATCGGAGAATTGTCCATAAACTTATTTACTGGAATATACCTGATCATAAGTAATAGAGTTTGGGTCGAATCCAAGTTACTGCCTTCTTAATTGATCTTATCAATATATAACTTTGAGCTAACTACCCTAAAATATGCAATAATTAGTTGATCCTCTCTATGGAGGAATGATTAATTAGCCTATTTACTGCTCAAAATTGTCACTTATCACATAGTCACTCTGGCATTTGTCTTTCAAAATTTTGACATTACGAGTTGTTTTGTTCCATGATATATCACTTTTCATCTAGTTCCAATTTATGATTTGTAGCTACTGGAATCGACAAATAACATTGCCAAACATGCTTCGTCGTGGTTGACCAGGGCCAGACAAGCGTCACAGCAAGGTAATGCAGAATTTTTTATTTTCTTGTGTTGAGATGGTAGCTCAAACCAATTAATCGCGTGTCTAGTATCGTCCCTGTTATGGTGTGTTTGTTATCGGAAGAGCTGTAACCATGGTACAGAACCCCTTGAAATGAGAATTTATTGGCAAGTTAATCTATTTAGTACTCATATTGGGATGAACTCGAAGAATCAACAGTTCTGACCCAGTTCTTGGATCTGTTGTTTTCCCCCCCCCCCCCCCATTTGGGTCTTGCCCTGCACATATATTGTCATGCTACTTCTATACCCATCATTTGCCACCAGATGAGTTAAGTCCTTCGAAGATATCTGGATGACTAATTCCATTTTTCTTTTTCTTTTAACGCAGATCGGTCTAGGTATGAGAAACTGCTCGGTTTAGAGCGTATGATGCCAACACCACGGGATCCCGAACGCTTCAGTTTCTGGGTACGATTGGTTCAGTCTATTTCTAGAGTCGACCCTTTAAGAACTGAACAGTGGTGTAACACTGCAAACCAAAAACTTGAAACCGGTAGTCAGCATCAGGGGAAAATCTAGCATCCATAACATGCGTCTTTTCGATCGTCAACTTCATTAGTAGCCTCATTTCTTATGACTCTTCTGATGGGATGGAATGAACGAATGCAGCTTGTCACTTTGACCAATCGGACACCTCGTGAGAAGTTGGATCTGCTGCAGTTAACCAATACCAGAGAGGTACTTGTCTATGCCTAATCAAAAAAACATTGTTCCTCGGAGTTCTTGATACTGACAAACACGAATGTCATCTTTGCAGAGAATTAGCAGGGCGCTGATCTATATGAGAAGCGGGGAACTGGGATGCAGGCTGGATTTGAACACCATCACCAATGCGCCGCCCTACACCATTTAACATATGAACATCGAGTTTGATCGGTTATTACATAAATGGAATTTCCGGTTTGTTCTGTTGTTCATCTTAAATGACTCCATATTATTTATATGTGGTCCATGAATATAATGATTATTTCCTGTTGAAACGAAAGGAAGGAATTGTAAAGGGTGCAAGATCTATATGCTTGCGAATAAATATTTACTTATGCAGAGTTTTTTTTTTTTTTTTAATCTCAATGGATGACTATGTTGGTGAAGGATGGGAAATGTTTTTTCTTACGAAAACATGCAAGTTTGATATGGCCGATTATATCCTTGGAGTCTGTGTTCCTGTTAATATTTTGTGAAATAGGTAAAGTAGTTTCAAAATTAGTCAAATAATTTCTTCAAATTGAAATTATTTTAAGAAAGTCGAATTTGGGAACCCAGATTTTTTTTAATACAAGTGTAATTAGTGTTTTGGGTGTTTCAAGTGTGACCATTTAAGGTAAGTGTAGTGAATGTTTTGAGTTTTTTCTTTATTCCTGATTCCCCAAAAAGTTGGTATTAGTAAAAGGAAACCCAATGTTCTATGTTTTATTTTGATTGGATTAAGGGTATATAATTCTATCTTTTTAACTATTCTTTAAAATTATTAAAAATTTTAAAAGTTAATTAGAAATCGTTCTTAAAACTCATTTATTCTAATTTATCTAGAAGTTTGATCATGTGGGGCTGCATTTATCCACATATACCATAAAGAAAAAACCCTGGCCAAATGAAAGGGAAAAGAAACATCAAAGGAGCACTTGAAAAAACATAATGTCCAAAGACTTAAAAAGGAAACACGTAAAAAACCCTCCTACCACCACCGAATCAGTCAGTCCTGGGTCGACCAAAGTCGATGACATAACTAAGCAACACAAGTCCATGGATGTACAGTTTTGGCATCGAAGTAAGCTCCGATTTTCAAAGAGGGGGAAGGAAAAAGAAAGAGACACATTGTTCTTTGTTAAGTTGATTTTGAGTACCTTACTATTCACCGATCGAGATTCACGTTTTGGCCAGCGTCGTTCTCGTGATTCGCGATCCGATCTTCAACTCGAGAACATTGTCATGGTGATTGCGGGAGCTCCCCAGCCTAAGTGCAGGAATAGGACGGGGCATGGGACAGGAAAAATCTAACTTGAGTTAGAGGAGATAACCATACCGACTGATTCTCCCGAATGCACCCAACAAAAAACTTCCGTCACGAGGCATCATCTTCAGGAAATGACTCCCGAGGACGCAGGATCACATCGTCCATCGCTTCATCTTCATCTTCCTCATCCTCAGCAGGAGTTGGCTGCCCATTCAAATACATATTTACCCCGTCCGCTTTCCTGACAAACTGTCCTCGGACACGGGGCCTACCCTCCGCCAACCTTTTCCTATTGATATACCTAATCTTCTTGTCGAAGCACCGCTCTTTCCTCTTCTGCCTGAACTTAATCAAAGCCGCTTCTCTCCTATCGACACTGTTAGTCTGTTTTTCAGCAGTAGAACTGTTACTTCCCAGAGAGGGCCAAGATTGAGATGACCCAACCTGTCCGAGCGGTAAGCAGATGCCCACCGGATAGTACGGGAACGAATTCATCCCTTGTGCATCACTGGGACAGTGCTGGAGATGATTGTAATGAGGCAGCATGGTAGAACTCTCATGACTTTGAAATCCATGTATGTTGTTCTGGTACATCTGTGTTAATGGTGGCATCATGACCGGGCTCACCGCACTGGGCATGAAGAAAGGAAGAGCCCCATCCATACGAGCTTCCCCTCTTAAAGGCAGAGGGCTCGATTCATCCATGAAGTTCCTCTGCTGGGAATGATCCGTCGAATCTGGTGGTGTACATGACCTCTCCATAGAAAGGGAATCTGGAAAGCTACTGCCACTAGGAAAATCCTCTCCCAGGGATGATTTTTCCGAGGCATCTCCATTTTCCTGCATGAGAAGATCGCAATCCACTAGCTCGTGCCGTGACTGATCTTTGTTTTCTATCTTCTTGTTCCCTGCATCACTATGAACAGCCGGAGCAGCTGCCAAGGAAGACTTCTTGACAATGGTGGTCTTCACATATGAAAAGAAGGCGGAAGACTGTCCTATTTTGAGTTCACTCGTCTTCGGAATTGAAGAAAATTGACCTGCAAAAGATTCACATCATGAAAGTATCACCAGAACATTCTCTAGTTTCCAACTCATGGATTCGGAAATGGAACAAAAGCATTGAAAGAAGCCATGTGAACTGTACGTTCACCTGTCCGTCTATCACTAATCCCAGGAACATCGGGACGGCAATCAGAATCAGCAATTGGAGGTTCATGCTCAACCACTGCTCCAGCAGCATCAGTAGCCTCGAACACAGTCTGACAAGTTAATGACACATGAAGTGTAAATAATTCGGTAGCTACCAGTCGATACTTCTAACTTTGCATTCATAACAATATATGTTGTTCAATCGATGAACCTGGTATAGCAGGTAATTGGATACATGCTATGATATGAAAATTTGACTTTCTAATGATCTAGACACCATTGTACACCATCTCAAGTCAAGAAGCGGCAAAATCAAGCTATTATCGAGCAGTGATACCCTTAGAACACTTGTAAATTCTTGGTTCAGTTCCTTGAAACAAGTAAAATTAAATTTAGTTCCATCCAGCAAGCGCCACTCATACCTCATCTTCCAGATGCGTGGATAATGTAATCTCAGGATTGATACTCTTCCGAGACTTATCATCAGTGTCATCAGAAAACAAAGTTGTACTATTTGTGTTGGCATCACTTGGGTCTGACATGACCAAATCAAAGTCACAGATCAAAAGATTCTTCTCTGCCAGCCCAAGCTGCCAGAGAAAGAGCAGGTAGTGTCAAATAAAAAATTATAGTAGCAAGGATATACAACCTTGAGATTGGAGTATTTTCTGATCTAACAATATATGAAGGAAGAAAATGGAACAAGTTTTTGTGAAAGACACAAGCATGCATTTCCTAACTCACTGTTTGCTCCTTATTTGGCAACCATTTTGAAGGCAGAGGGTGAAAAGATCATCCATTCAACCACAAGACTATTTCTCTTGAAAGATGGCACTCTATTATACCATTAATGCCGCATGCTCTAATAACTGAGAACTAGAACGTTACCGCACATCTCAGCGGTAAGTGTCATCGATATAACAGGTGAAGAAAAAGGAGAGCTACAGAAGACAAGGACAGACCAAGCGCCTCCTCCTCCACATGTGTGTCCACAGGTTTAATAGTTCGTTAGTGCGTAATGGCTTCACAAGATAGTCTGCAGCTCCCATTCTCAAGCATTTCACAACAATTGAGACCTCATCCTGTGCAGACATCACTGTCAAAAGAACATGAAGACTTCAAAACTTCAGGGGGGATTTCAACATAAATAAGCATGGGAGACACTATTTCTCATTTTAAAGAATTCTGCTCTCTTTTGTAAAGGAAAAAATAAATTGTGACAAATCATGCCTGCGCTTGAATAAACTGGAACTACTTAAGTTCGTATTCTTCCTGAATATGCTGTTTTATCGTGTTATCATTACCATCATTATTTAGTTAGTTATTTTTCTGAGGCACCATGAGAGAAAGGCATGGGAAGTATTTTCATTATCGGCTGAAAAGGGCATTTTCCCAAACTTTAAATGCATAATAAATGGGTGTTAGCTTGATAAAATGTTCTATTTTCACAAACTGTCCTTCATCAATAACGACTTCCGAAATAGGAAACAGTTAAATATGTTCAGGTCACCACCTTTTTGTTTAACATCACATACACAGGTTCTATCCCACAAAAAGAAATAATGTACCACATGAAAACAAAGGAAGATAATGTACATACTGATCACGGGAATGCGCCTCAGCTCTTTGTCTCTTGTAATATACTTCAACATCTTCATACCTTTCCTCATTGGCAGGTCAACTTCCGACAAGATAATGTCAAAATCAGGTCCTTCGGCATTCAGTGCGTCAATGACTTGTCTAGCTGATCGGACAGAAGTAACTGCAAAACAAAGTGCATAAAGGTAGTCTCAGTTTCCAGTGCCGCGTCAGAATACAAAGAAAAAAAATTTTACAATACATCACAACAAAAAACACTATGAAAGCTCAAACGCAAAGCAACCACCGAAATTGATAATTTAACATTGCTAAAGGATGCACGGCAGTGAATCCTGCAGCTGAAAGTACAAAAGCAGCATAAATTTTTTTAGCAAGTCTGAGTACAAGAACATACACGAAAAATTTAGCGGAAACCCAAAAGGCATTCTGCAGAATGTTCCCTTTTATCGCCATCATTTTTCCATTTTTATATCATCAAGCCCCAAAGAGGATACTTCTGGAGGACCTAAAATTAATGCATTGAGTAACCTCTATTTTCACAAATATATTAGTCTGAAGACATTTGCTTTGCCTGCGAATCAAGAAATTTCTTGTTTAAAATGGTTTCTTTCTCCTATACCCTTTAATCAACAAGAAAAATCCCCTTTCATCCCAGAACATGTAAAACAGAAAGCTGCAAAACAGAGAGTCTAGAAGACCAAAAAAATCAAATCCACGCATCTAGAAAGGCAAAAGAAATGAAGGAACAATCGTGGGCATGTCAATACCCTGGTAAGAACACTTCAAAAGGAGCAAAAGAACCTCCTCCGAGCTCTTCCCGTCGTTATCACACAACAATATCCTCACCTTGCTCCTATCTATGAACCCTTCATTCCCTCCCCCTCCCCCATCCTTACTCTTTCCACCTCCATCTTCGCCACCTCGATCGCCCACCTCCTCGTTCACCAAATTCAGCTCCCCGTCCCCCTCCATGTCCTCCCCTCTTCCCATCAACAACCGAAATCCCATCAACTAAGCCATCCCTAAATAAACAACACGAACACCACCGCAAACACTCGATTTAGGGTTCCAAATCCCCGATAGCCTTAATAACAAACAAATTCGCCGCCCATCGTCCACCCGACAAAATCGACAAACACCGGTGGAATCGACCCTTGGCCGACGCGAACCGCTGCTCCAATCACCCTCGGGATCGGAAGACCGGCGATCGGCGGCGTCTGGGACGAGGCGCAATTTAGCAGCGCCCTCCTGGTAGGTTGAGAAGGCCTGAGCGGAATGCCTTCGTCCGACAAAGAGCCGTGGACAGTAGAGAGACCGGGGGAAAGAAGCTGAAGCGGCTAAAGTGCGCGGGGGAACGGACGGAGAGATCTCGACCGTTGGTGGGGGAGTTGACGATGAGGATTGGTTTCGGGGGATGAAGTGCGCACATGGGTGGACGTTAGAGGAAGATGTGACGTGGATGGAAAAGTGCAAATGGACGAGAAATGATATTTTTGGATAGTTCTGTAGAGATAGACAATACGCCACGTCACCTTTTCTTCCTAAATAAATATATTTTAGATAGAAGCATCTTGAACTATGTCACAATCTAATAATTTTACAAGTTTCTATACATGACAGACAGTACACCAACAAATAAAAGGTCGTTTGAATCCATCCCCCACAAATCAAACTACATCAGCCGTGGATCATAAGATTGTTCGCTACCAGCCGGATGCCTGCATTTTGCTGATAGTCGTAGGTGTCGAGAGAGATGTATGCGTCCAAGAAGGTTCCAGGACACAGCAATGGAGCCAGTTCTGCAGCGTCACACTGGCTGAACACGAGTTTCTCCAGTTTGCCAGTGGATGCTTTCCTGTACATTTCTGTGGCGTACTTCGGACCGTCGGCGATAGCCGTAGGAATGCTGCAGATGGAAGAAAAGGGAACTCCCCCGACATTAGCGTAGTTCTGGCATTCGATTGCAATGTTAGATTGGACGAAAGAAAACTGGAGCTACGGGAACTTACTGCAGCCTTAGTGTTGGGGAATTCAGGAAGCCGTTCTTCCTACTAACAACACGCCTCCACTCGGAAGTACTACCAGATTCGACGGCAAGTTTCTCGGCGAGGCAATCACAGGTATCGAGAACCTGGCACAATGCCGGAGTTGCATCCACAACGAAACTCAACCTTGGACGACCAGAGGAACAGATATACTTGTTGTCGATGCTGAATCGGACATTCAAATTAGTCAAACAAAGCTGGAAAGCCAGGCCACTATGCAATAGTCTAATTCTCTGACCACCCTTGTAGGAAGGATCGAGACATGCTCTAATGGAAGGAATATGAACTTCTTCCAGGTCTAAGAACCCAGAATAACCGCTACATCCCTCGGACGTGGTTCCGGAAGAAAAAACAGGTTTGTCCTCCATGGAGACATCTGCTTCAATTTCCTCAGCTTTTATTTCAGTATTCAGTGTGGCCATGTCGAAAGAATCAGCTCGGTCAAACACCCTAGACTCTTCTGCCTTGACATCCTTTGTAGTACTGGTAAGAAGAGACATCATCGGGTGACTCTTGTCCATTATCTGAATCCCAGGAGAGTCATCTTTCCCGTTCCTTTGAATGTAAATGGACGCATTTATTGTGCTTATACCATTCGGAGGAGAGGTTTTCCCATTACTACGACTTCTCGTGGTGGCATTGGGTGATACCCAGCTGTTCTCCGTAAATATGTCAGGGAGGCTAGACTCCTGTCGACCATGATTTCAGTCATCATGCAGCTCAAGGAGCAGGTGTGAGGCCCAGGATTGTTTTTCAAGTAGCTCACTCTTACCAGAAAAAGAACAGTGGAGCAGGACTTGATCACTTCGAGATTCATCCGCACATCATCTAAGCTCCTGTTGGATTCATTAAACTTCCCATATAAGTCGCTGTATGAAGAGCAATCTTACAACAAAATACTGATACCTTAATACGGCAGTCGGAAGAAATAACTAACTGTAATTACCTGTGAGTCTGCTGTCCAAGGCCAAAATAACTTGCAAGACTTGCCATCTGCAGGAAAGAATTTTTCTTTAACCACGTTATTCAGAAGATACAGATCCAAAGATATTGCACATCATGTTGTCGTTGAATATGTAGATCATTATGTACAAGGGCCAACAATCAGCCGAACAATCATCACAAATTCTATATTACATATAGCCTGCAGCCAAACATCATCCTTGGTTTTGAGGGATTAATATGGATGAACTGCAGAACAGACATTGACAGATAGCCCTGGAAGCTCATTAACATACTGTGCCATCTAAGCATTCCGAAACTTTCCCATTTCACCCTCAGATAATAGTTTGTTTAAGAAGATTAAGATATCTTCCATCTTCACATCTCAAGAGACTCCAACAGGAAAAGAAGGAACAAAAAGATGAGAGAATGCTAAATCGATCCATATACCTTCATATTCCCGGCTCGTCTTCCAAACTTCTGGGTTAACAGCGCCAGTGAATCAATCGTTCCTTTCGGTACAGGAGCTGGCCTCCCAATTTCTGCAAAAGCCTCCTGTATCCTTTTACAATCAAACCTCAATATGTTGTGGCCGGCCCAAATCCTCCCTGAATACCATCAAAATCATTTATCCATTAACATCCTTTAGCAGTATTCGGGAAACAATATACTATTAACTTCCCAACCAGAGAAACATAATCGTGAATGAGGACACTCGAATCATTTACGAAAGAAGAAGATGATCACATATCTCGTCTTCAGTAACACTATCCAATATCTCTACTTCTCCTAGTAATCCACCCCCGAAAACCTAAGGGCTGACACAACAGCCACAATATACACTAATGATCCTCAAGACATCCCGTCGGCAAAAAAGGGTACGTGGCCTGCCGTACCATGAAGGAGGCCGTGGACGTCATCTGCAACCTCCGAGAAGAAGGGGGCCCGAATAACAGCCTCCCTGGTGATCCCGTTACACCGGACAGACAACGACGAGATGAGAGACAGGTCGGAGGGTCTGACGAGGGTGAGTAGCTGCGGAGCTCGACGAGTTTCCGGGGACAGACGAGGATGGCACCGAACTCGAGGATGGCGAAGCCCTGGCCGGGTCGCGAGGGGACCGTGGTCTCGATGTCGAAGAAGGCGATCTCTGAACAGTCATCGTAGTTCGGTCCCATCGATAGGAGAAGGGGAACGTAGGGGTTGGGGGGTAACCGTTGGTTTGGAGGGAGGGGGAATGGGCAAGCGGCAAATGCCGTTGGAGGGGTTCAAGTAAAAGAAGAAGAGGACAGGGATCGCGTGCGTGTGAGGTGCGGCGATTACTTGTGGGACAGAGTTGGTCTCTCCAAGAGAGAACAAAACATGGGTAATTCTTCCTACTTTGATCGGGGGTGAACGGAGAGAGAGTTTTGCATGGAAAGATAGTTATTGCCTCTTTACGAAATGCATAAGGGGCGAGTGCCCGCCCCGTCCCACTTATAAATGAATAATTGCCTAGTTTTAAAAATTCACCTTCACATATTTATTTAAAAGAACGGTTTTTTTTTTTACATTTTAAAAAACGTATTTTAAAAACGCGACCCGTAAAATCGTATTTTAAATCGTATTTCACGGAATAATTTTAAAAAGAAAAATATTTTCGTACAAAGCTAGACGGTGAGAGATGCGTACCGTTTTGAAGTTAGCGATGACCGATTGAACGGGATATTCTCTTGTCATTTTCTTTTTTTTTTAAAAAAAAAGGCTAAGGGGTTAGAAACTGGTGCAATTAATTGGAATCCACCTCAGGAGAATATCCATTTAGACACACAATGTCCTTATTCTAAACGTGCGGCGTTGTCTTTTAGCGCATTAGACATCAACAACCCGGCTCTTCGATCCTCATTTCAAAGGGAAGACAGAGAATAATTAGAGCCGTACGAACCCCTGCCTCCAATCCGAACAACTACGTTTCATTCCCCGACTCGTGAGATACGTAGACAAATATCAACAAACCGGTGAAGGAGTTTTATTATACAGATTAGCGTACCCGCTACGTGGGGGGTGGTTCTGTTGTCCAAACCTAATCAGATCGGCCATGAAATATGTCTGCTTGAATTTGGCTCCCTGGATATTTCCTACAAATCCAAAGGACATTGAACAGATTAGAATGAAATATATAGTTAGGAAACACTACAAGGTCAAGCTAATCAGAGATGGAGGGAGGAATTGCTCCTCTCACCAATAACAACGCAATCATTCATCAATTCCAGTACGTCGCAGTTAATTATTTGAACGATTTGGCATCAGAATTGCAGGTATGTACTAAATTGTGCAGACAGAACTTACTTGAAATGGGGTATATAGTTGACAAAGGATTTCGTTTAGGCAGGCACTGCTACCGGCCTTTTGCTGGTCTTGATTCCACGGATAGCTGTAATTCATTTGAGATTTGTCAGAGAGCATTTCTCCATCAATTTTTGAAATGTAGAGTCTGTGCTATATAGGTTCACCTTCCGCATAATCCTTGGCACCGAAGACTGCAGAGCCAGCAACTAGAGCATTTGCTCCTGCCTCGATGACCTGAATAGTTCCCCAATCCAAAGGTGCAGATAGTAAGTCATCCAATTACTGTTTTCATAAAAGAAATTATTTCAAGTAGTCTTTCAATGTAATGCTCTGTGCACTTTTAGCAGATTCCCGGGACACGCTGATATGGAAATTTCTTCTAGGTTCATAATTTACAAATCCTTTAGAGGAAATAACAGGAAACTTTAGTTATCAAAAAAGAAAACAAGAAGCACAGGTCGCAGATATGCATTCTGCCTTATTCAATGTGAATGATACTTAGCACTGTTTGACCAGGTAGCTGATGTTATAGAATACCAACTCCAATAATTACTAGGACACACATCGATTTCTCAGCACCCATGTCATGCTACATCTTCCTATCAGATATCATATTTAAAAGGTATAGAAATCACTGAATAATACCTTGTATGCATTTTTAGGACCAACACCACCATCAACTTCAATCCATGGATTAACTCCCTGAAATGATGAAAGCAAATCATTGGATTGTTACAGTTCCAACTACAATCCACAATAGCTCTGAGCAGATATTGACTCAGATATAAGAAAGAAGTAAATGTATTATTAAAACCTTCTCCAGACACAATCTTCTTAGGTCGGCTATCTTCTTCACCTGGCTCTCAATGAAGCTTTGTCCGCCAAAACCAGGATTGACCGACATGATCAATACTAGATCCACAACTGATTCCATTAAAACAAAATCAATGCCGGATTATGTACTTCTCCAAATAGTCATCTATTAATCGGCCTAGAAATTCAATAGCATGTCAACAACATATACTGATCATGTTGCTAAAAGAAGATATCGGTTCTGCAGGGTCATATATTGGTCATCCCCCCATTGAGCCTATCAAATTGCTACGCCAACATTGCCTATGGAATATAAAGTGGTGCAAAATAGCGAAAGAATAACTTACCATCGAGGACGTACTCTATGGCACTTAGAGGGGTACCAGGGTTCAAAACTACTCCAGCTTTTGCTCCCAGACTTTTGATCTAAATCATAGCACAGATCGAAAAACTTTAACAGATGAGGCACTGCAGTTTTAGCAAGAAAGTATCTCTGTAGGTACAACCCAATAAATTCTTTATCCACCTACTCCATCCAAACAAGGGATATATTTTTGTGCTCATCACCTAAATCACAGTAAATATATCTATACCATGAAACGTAAACAAACTTCCGCATTTTGAAAACTCTACACGAGTAAATAAAAGCATATATTTTTCTGGAATATTTCGGAAAGCAGATCAATTCTAGAAGTTATTTCACTCTATGAAACTTCCCATCCGACCAAGTTTGTGAAAAGAAAAATGTCATCGTTTCAGAGAGCAGCTCTTGAGTAAATTAGCAAATGAAAGGTGTGCCCCGGTGTAGAAAAACTGGAGATACCACACCGTACATTCTTTGGAAAAAGACAGTTAAAAGGGCACTCGTTAAGAAAACTCCATTAAAGAAATGTTAAGGAATGCACTTGTCGTCCTGCAGTACCTAGTTCAATCAATCAGGAAAGAATCGCAAAACATGAAGAAAGCTCGGATATTATTACTTGATTTATCGAGCGATGCAAGTGAATCGTGGAAGATTGCTCGCAATGCACGCTGACAATGTCAGCTCCTGCCTTAATGAAATCTGGTACTCTTTGTTCGGGCTCCACAATCATCTGCAGCATGTAGTTTGATTTCACTCAATATGAATCTCAATCCTTGTAAATTCACTGCAAAAAATCCATAAATAAAGTACCAAATGGACATCAAGAGGAAGATCGGTGACAGGACGCAGCGCATCAACCACGAGAGGTCCAATCGTGATATTCGGGACAAATCGCCCATCCATCACATCGACATGAATCCAGTCACATCCAGCAACCTCCACGGCTTTGACCTGGACAGAAATTCGACACACATGGCACTAAGGAATTCTCGGTAACCATATCCACAAAAAAATCCAGTCACTTTCAAAACCAGTCAGCTCGAACCTGTTCTCCCAATCTGGCAAAATTGGCCGACAAGATCGACGGGGACACGATTACGTCACTCTTGGAGAACTTATCGACTCGCGAAGACGCTTTAACCACGGTCCTCACCTTCCTACTGTAACGACGGTCGCACCCATCAGCACGTGGAGTCGAACACCTTCAGCTCAGAAAACAGTCAAAACACCTAACAGGTCGTCCCAGAGGGGGAACACGCAAACCTGACGGTGAAGGTGACGGTCCTCGGGCGAGCCAGAGACGGCCCGATGCCCTGCACCTTGAGGCCGGAACCTGCGAGGCCGCTGATCCGCGTCGACGAACAAACGGAAGCGCTCGACATCTGCAACTACTCGCCCCCACTCCCTCTCTTTCTCTCTCTTGAAGGTTCGAAATTCAGTTATGAAACGGTTAGGTGGAGAGAGAAACGGGTCGGGGGGGGGGGGGGGGGGTGGGGGGAAGCTGGGTGTTATGTGCTTAGTCTCGGTCGGTCTCCACCAAGACTTCAGTCTCCGAGGGGAAGGAAGGGAGGGTGGACCAGACACGGGAGGGACAAAATCGGGAATTCGAAAGGGAAGAGCTCTCTGTCGCCGCGACATGTGGCTGTGTGGGGGGTGGGATCCGGGGGCTCTTTCGTCTTTTGTCATTTTACTTGGCTTATCCGCTGGTAAACGGTTGGTTGGCGCTTGTTTTTTCAAAATTTTTATGGGATCTGGATTTTTTTGTTTCTAAAATTTTTTGGTTTCTTCCTTCCTGGGAAAAGAATATGCTTTTGGTGAGCCATGTCTTGTTCATTAAATTAGTCTGCTCCTCCGTCAAATATTTCGTCTCTATTACACGATTCTTTTTTTAGTTTTGTATAAAAATACAATTAATTTTAAAAAAAAAATTATAAAATAAGGTCCGATTTTCGTAAAATACTTTATTAATAAAAGGGATTTTTAAATTTCAGTCCATTTGCAGCTTTATCTTTTGACTCGTTATGTATTCGTCTGCTGTTAAGTGTCAGGCTCCTAGACATGCTCGGGCTGAGGGAATCCTCTTTACCGCAGCAAGGAAAGGGGACTCGAAGGCCATACGGAGGAACCTCGATCAACGGTAGGGATCAGAACGGGCGGATGGCCCTGCACAGGGAATCCTTTAAGGGACACATGGACGTTGTCTGAATCCTGATCGAGAAAGGCATTGGCATCGGCATCGACACAAAGGACATGGACGGCTACAGCGCACTACGCTGCACAACAGATTCAGGCCACACGGATGTCGTGGCACTCCTCGTGAAGAAGGGGGCCGACGTCGGATCACGGAAGAATAAAGACCTAGCTGCTCCACAGATTGTCGAGTTGCTCAGATTACACAGGCATCAAGAGGAAGCTGGTACACCGCGGCGCAACCAAAGGGTCGGCAGGGGAGACAGGCGGAGCATTACTGGCATTATGCGGCGGTCGGCAGGGGAGCATTAGGAACATATACTCTATTCCATTTATTAGAAACGCATTCAAAGGAATACACAGTCATGTGAACCAAACCTACTATAATTCTCATGCTTGATTTCCCGTTTTAATATTATTATACAATTACAAATTAAATTTCTTTTAATTAAAATAATCTAATCTAATTTTTCAAAAAAAAAAAATCTAAAAACTTGAAAAAGAAAGAAAAAGAAAAGATAGATGTGAGTCCATGCCTTGTCTTTCCTAGCCCTAAAAGACATTACTATAAATAATTAAATAAGTTAAAATAATAAATTATAAAGTTGAGTCTCGTGTATAATAACAATATAGAGGAACTGTTAACCTTGCTAGCATATTCTCTCTTCCCTTTCATCATCGAACACAAATCTTTTGGTCTAAAACATTTCCGATAGCGTGCATTAAAACTAACCTACGGTTAAAAATCTTTTCTTTAATAAAAAAAGAAATTGCTAATGTAATCTTAAAAAGAAAGAATCTCAGAAATAGTAGAAGTTGCGCTCTTCACTGTTCTAATTGGAGTCTGAATCTGAGGATAGCAACTGTTTGGCGTTGCTCGGTTCTGCATCAGTGACTGAAGCAGGGCGATCTCCACTGGGAGCCTTCCTCCGACGTGCTTTGGTTTTGTTCCCGGGGCTCCCCTGAGAAAAAAACATGAGAATGAGCACCCGCAAAGGCAGACTTAATGCAAGTCCCAGAAGGGCGATGGCGAGATCACCTCTGAATGCAGTAGGCCCGTTGTCTCACTCACGGCTTCATTGGAAGGATTAACTTGATTCGATGGATTTGGTTGTTTTGCTTGACTCTGCCGGAGCCACACGGTACCGCACGATAATAATGCTCCCATAAGCAGGATTGGCCCAATCCTAGGATCGCCCAAGCGATCTTTGAGTCCTACCGTTAATCCTTGAACCCTCCCTGTCAGCCATGTCCTCTGTGACAGGACATTCCCGATGGATCTCCTGTATATTGCATCCTCCATCTCTGGAACAAGGTCGGGTGTTTTGGCTCTCTGCAAGTCAGGTCATAAAGTCATCACTCAGGCTGGCTCAAGGCATCGAACACCCGGGACAAGGGTCTGAGATTTGCTTACATAGAATGGGAGTTCGCTAGAGTCGCCATCCTTGACTATCTCCGAGATCCACTCAATAATCTGCCACAGCACAAGTGAGCGAACATTAAGTAAACTGAGAAAGCCGCCCTGCGAATCAACAGTAGAAGTTATAGAAGATTCTAACCTGATTAACTTCATTTGTGCCGTTATACTTTGCCACGAGCTGCGATGCGGGATCCGGATCCTCGTGGAATAGTTCCTCCCAGGGATTCTTAGGCTTCTTTTTTTCCAAAGCGGATTCTTCAGTTGCGTTCCTCTTGTAACGTACAATGAAAATCCTGGGTACATCGACCATGTTTCTTCTAGGTCCGCATGTTTCGTAACTGGTCTCCGAATGAAGGTAAAAGAAGCAATATTTCCTTTGTGCTTCCCCGTCGAGCCATGTAAATGTTAGGCGCTTATCCTTCAAGGCAACTGCAGCCGGAGATTGATCTTCATTTGACAGTAAAGAATCACTATTGGATAATGCCGCTTGGACCCTGCGAATTGTCTGTAGACATGTAAACACGCTATTCCTCAACTCTTGCAAAGATAGCACTCCGAGCAGCACGGCTCACGGTCGCCATGTCACATTCAATCCACATTGCATACTGATGAGAGGAACCAGTCATTTATAGTGTGGAAAAATTACTCATAATAAAAGACAAGGGAGCCTACTTCTCGCATGTCACTTAGCTCATGACTCGGCCTTCCAGCAAGTATCACGCAGTACCATGATGGAACATCCTCTCCAGCCCGGGAGTATCCTCGAGCATCGCAACCTAGCTCGTGAGATGTTGTACTTCTTAATGAAGGTAGCACTGTCAGTTGTAGGACATAAGACAATGTAAGTAAAAGACAGTGAATAATAAGTACCACGATGAATTGGAAGTTCTCCAAAAATTATGAACTTCAGTGGTAAGTACCATGATGCTTATTCTGCTCCATTAGACTGGAAAACAATGAGTTGTTGACAGGTCCTGCACACAATAGACAACATGAGAGAGATCATTCAGAAATTGTAGGCAGGAAATGCTATTTAGAATTTTGGGAGTCAGAGTTTATGCAGTTATTCATATATGAAAAACAACACTCGACAATATGAATCAGAATATAAAAATGTTTCATATTTTTTCAAGATATTGCTTCATCTACAAATTTAGTGTGCAGCCAGTTTAGTTTCCATTTGAATTTTTACTTCCTATGTATAATTCCTACAAGACTAGTAGAGGATGAATGTTAGCTACTAGCGTCTGCTGTAACAGGTGATTAAGGGCCGCGACTATCATGAAGAGACCAGAAAAACTATACCATGATGCACAACCGGCTTCACCCCTGGATCTTTCAGGAAAACAATTGCAGGTGCACTCTCAACTTCGAAACTGTTGTAAGAAATTGAGACAGGGTAAACAAAAGAGGTGCATATGCTGAAACAACTCAAGAACAAGATGGAAAGTAGACCACATTCTGATTGGTGACAAATTAGGAACAAGACCGCCACACAAAAGAAAATCCGCTCCTATGGAAGAAAATCATCATAACAACTCACGCGCTCCACCAATAGGAAGATTCCTCCTCTCTCCACAGAACTAAGGCAAAAGAAGCATGAGCCCGGTGGTGCATGGCTGCAACCCGAATAAATGGAGTAGCACGTTCCCCCGTTTTCGAAAAGAAAATCACCTTGACCTATACACAAGATGCAAATATCAAAGTGACATTGAACCCATCTTGACAAAAGGAATCCCTGATATGGATAGGTCAATAGCAGCACAGTCCAAAAATCCAGTTGAACATACAAGAGAAACAATCACAAATTTCTGACCCACATGAATGAAGACAAAGATAAAAGAACTATCTACAAGGTATCTTTATGCCATGGAGATAACGAGACAGATGAATCAAACATTATTGATCATAAAGAGAAGGTACCTTATGAGGGCTACTCTTTGCAAAGAAAACCTTGATCTGCAAGAAACTGGCATGATCAGTTAAAAAAAAGGAGCTGGCTGAAAGAACATTAACCAGTTAGACCGCTGGAATTTATTCAGATGTTGATCATATAATTTGGACAGGCTTAAGATCAGCTGTATATCAGAAACTTCAAAAACAGGAAGATATTATAAGTACGAAACCGGGGAAACATTCCACTGCAGTCCAGATACAACAAGCCCTTTTCTTTCGATTTTCCTAGTTGGGGCCATACGGAGAAAACTTTGGTGATACATCTTATTCCAGATTAAGCCTTTTTCTTTCTATTTTCCTAGCATAGGCTCAGGCAGAAAAACTATAGGAGAAGTCGATAAAAAACCAAAGCTGGCCTACCAGTGTCTCCGTTGAGTAGTACATAATGCGCGGTAGATTGAGGATATCAGTTGCGATCCAATCAGTTACCGCATCAACAGTAAGTGGCCCATCAAACCTAATAAAAAAACTGTTGTTTAAACCACAATATGCCATGATACTATATAGGACAGGTGCCTGATATAAAACTAGAAGTACCAGAAAATTAAACTGAAAATACCAATTCACCTCGCAAGACAGTCTGCATTTTTACAAGAAGGTGGAAATGCAACAACTGAGGGGATTCCTGCATCGTTTTTTTCTCAATGTAGTCAATACATCACAATGGTGAATGGGATTCTATAAAGCAGCCATTCTGTTGGCTTTGACTCTACTTCAACTGTAACACTTACCACTCCTAAAGAAAGGCTGCCCCGTTGTCTTTTTCTCAGCAAGGTATGCAGCAAGTTGAACATTGCCTAGTTCTACGGCGGTTGTACTCGCAATCCCCTCCAAGTGGGTAACTATTGTAGTTGCAAGAAGAATGAAGACAATAAGCAAGTAATTAGCCAAAGCTTCTGGACCACAGTAATAGAAAGTGAAAACAGGAAAGAAATTTATTGATCTGAGGAAGGGACCCCTCATTGTATGACTGCATAAAATTTTGGATGGCTGATGGCATATCTGAAAATTCAGCAAATCACTATTTTCTTGAAACTAAACAATGATCATTCAAATTGGAGGATGCATCGCCTGAATACGTCCTTTCAAGTTAGGCTATCCAATCTTGTGCTAGCCTAACTTCAAACACAAGGGAATCGCCAGGCTCCCACATCATTCACATTGAGAGCCAAAGTACTAGTTAACTACAGTTCCTCGTTTTCTTCTTGATTGATACTAATAGTGGAAGTTTATATTTTGCTTCTGCATACACCCAACCTTGTTTATTTTGTTTTGCAATTTCATTTCAGGTAAAAAATACCACAATTTTTGTAATGCAACAGTTTTCCTCAATACTGTTCAATATGCATAAAAATGATCTCTAAGTCAGATGTCATAAGCATTAAGGGTGAACTGTGGAGTGCAGATAACCTTTCCTCACAAAACCATTCAGCCAAAAGTAGCAGGAGATAGTTTGTTAGAGGGACTCATACCTATGCTTGGCCAAATTACAGAAAGGTTGGTGCAACATTTGCTCTGTGATGAATATACCTGCATTTAAACAACCCCGTTCATTAAATCCCTACCCAGGATGCTCCTATGGAAGAAGAGAGGATTAATCCACGAAAAAGGAGATCAGAGTTTTTTTTTTGGCATTGGGTTTGGTGTGACTTTTTCTTCCTTATGCATGGGTTTGTCTACGTCACTCAACTTTTTTGAGAAATTGCAATGCATATGTATTGGTTAGCCTGCCTCGTGCCATTTACATAACAAACATTCCATGCAACACATGCGCCCAAAAAACATGCATACGGTAGACAGTTTGATTTTCTTCAAGAACACTGACAAACAAAAAGGACTTAGACCTGTCCAGGAAATATTAACAAAGGCTACATATTAATCCATCAGAAAGGCTGGCATCCTCCCAACATACTTAAGTTAATTTCGTTGTTGTCCTTTCATAGAAAAAAGCTCAAAAGTTAGGTTATGGTATATTCAAAAAGAAAATCTAGAGGTCTTTACGTTTTTGCAAACAAGGAAATCACATTTAAGGTTAATCATCCACAAGTAGTCCTCCCAACTTACTAGATTGGAATGTAAATCCTTATAGGACCAGTTCAAAAGGTAATCATTGATGTCGCGAAAATGAAATGAGAAATTTTGACAACAAATGTTCGTACAACAAGGGAGATACACCGTTCTAGTGAAGGATTATCCAACACACGCTCAGCAAAAATATATTTCAGATAGTTGTCATACCAAAATTAATCGAGCCAATGAAATATCAGATTTAAGAAAATCTGGAGAGATTGCTGATTGAATTGCATCATCCAGAGCACCTTGCAGCATAGTTGTGCCCCGCAAAAACAGTGGAAGAATCCAATTAGATGCAGATACTGTACGAGCTGCTCTATAATAGTCGATATTTGCTACCAAATAAAAGCATACTAAGAATGAACACATGATACTAACCAGAATCATCAGCAGCACCAAGTAACGGAAGGTGAACTGCATCATACTTTTCCCCAGAATATTTGGTTTTTGCCTCTGCAAAAACACTCTGTACCAAGGAAAGGAGTAGCACACGCCTTACATTAATTAATGCTCGTTAAAAAACTAGAATGCATAAAACATATTATCAATAGTATTCAGCGCTCAATATGCGGGTTGGATCGGATCTTTTGCTTTGACACGGAAGCTTTTACTTTTTCTATGCTTTATTTACTTAAGAGGCTCGAGCTGTTTATGACTAAAACTCTGCTAAACTAATGTGTAAAGCACATAATGGAAACTTTCAGTAGAAGTGGATAATGGGCTTGTATTTGTAAAGCAAAACCTTCAGATATCGCTAGCTTCCTTGAGAGAATACTACTCACTTCTTGTTCTTCGATGCCAAAGATGTCATAATTTCTCTTCCATGTCGGATTTGTAAGCAGCTCATAAGCATATCGAATCTGCAAGGAAGTGAGAAGATTATAGTTTCATGGAGACTTCGTTAACAGAAAACGAAGTTGAGTTTAGCCAAATGTAGAAATGTGCATATAATTGATCCAAAATAATGTATAGTAATACTGATAAATAAATAAATAAATAAATAAATAAAAGGGATAGTCGAAAGAATTCTTGGAGGATGATCTAATCTTCATCAGAATGGAAACACCTAACTAACCTTTATAAAATCAACCGCATCCACCTGATCCCTACAAGAATAGACCATGGTAAATTTCAAAATAGAGTAACGTCAACCGGCCGGAAAACCAAATTCAACAAAACCAATGACTGCCGACCGTATTGAGGAAAGCTTCTTGTAGGCGGCTTCAACATCTTGCACACTACCATGTCGCTTCACGCCCAAGACTGTGGCATCAAGAACCCCCAAACAAGAAGGAAAATAACATAAAAGTGAGAATCCTGACCAACAATAAGAATTTGCGTCCAAAACTACAACTTTCCAGGGAAAGTGGCCGGGGTAACCATCAATTGATGGAGAAAACCAGAAAGGCCAATCAAGTGAAATCACCATCATAATGAGATTGGGGAAACGAGTTCGGAACGACGACAAGCTGATAAAATACGGCAGCTGAAAACAGAATAAGCGGCACTGAGTACGCCCTCAATGCCCCAACTATCAGAGAAACCAGTCCCATCACCTGCACAAGCAATCAAACAAACGGAAAAAGAATCAATCTACACGGGAACCCTTTTTCACATAATTGATCCGAGACAGATAACAACACATCCCAACTCAATCCAAACATCACCCACTACCCAATCCACTACACAAAACCAAAAGAATCTTTTAAAAAAAGAAAGAAAAGAACTTTCACCCCGCGGACGCCACAGTCGACGATCCTCCAACCCCAGGAGAAATCAACAACGAAAACAACGAATCCTTTGCATAACAAAATCTGACGGATACTCACGGCAGGGCAATCACTGTTCTCAGAATCCAGACGTGAATCCAAACCTATCGGCAGCGCCACACCCTCATCTAGAGATAGAGACAAGAACAGTCCCGAGTCCGAGGATTCGGACAAATACTTGTCTTTTATGGAACGAAAATCGAGGGAAAGCCGTCAAAATCAAGGAACAAAATGAACAAGAATAGGAAAGAACGAACGAGGCCAGTCGGAACCCGTGATGGGCCGGTGACAGGACCAGTGGGCTATTATTGTTGGGCTAGGCCCATAGTAGCCCAAAACTGGGGGAGGAGGCAATTGATTTTGCGACAACTACGAATCTCTTGTCCTCTGAAGTATTTTACTTACGACTTGATCCCGATATCCGACCGCCATAACGACCTGCGACTAACCGAATGCAATGCAACGTCATCCTTCTCCAGTCGTCCCGCAGGAATCTGACGTCACTTCTCCGGAGATGCCGCGCTGTGACGGACGCGAAGACAATCCAAGCCCGAATCATAAGGACCCCGCCCAGCGGGCGCGGACGGGGGGACTCCTCTCTGCGATCGGGAAGGTAATTCGGTTCTCTCCGGTTTCTGAGCACGGGGACATGGGTTATGCCACGAGGGTCTTCCGACGGATTGATGCCCCCCAATGGGTTCCTGTGGAACACAATGATAAGGGGGTTCATTAGGACGGGGGATCATCGCAGAGCTTTCGAGTATTATAGGGGATGCAGGAATAGGGGATTTTCCCTGTTCGAGCTTTCGAGCACATAACTTCTCAGATAAAAGTTACTCCCCGACCTAGAATTTCGCTCTTCAAAAGAGATCGAAAGACTATTCGGGCAGAAGGTTGTGAAAAGTTTTGTTTTAGTCGAGGGTAGGGCGTTGGGTTGATGATTTTTGCATGGCCTTGGTGGGGGTTGTGGTACTTGTGGGAGTTGTGCTTTCACAAGGTCCCCGCTCCATTCTCGGAGGCGGAGGCGGAGGCGGGTGGATCGATGCCCATGGCAACTTCTACGGTGGCGGTGACGAGTCCGGCACTATGGGTGAGTGATGAATTAGTGGAAGGAAGTTGGTGCTCGATGTACTCATCATGGAAATAAATCCTTGTTTGCGTGCAGGAGGGGCTTGCGGTTAACCATCATCTGAGCAGTGAACTCAGTGTTAGTAACATTTCAGGCTCGAAATGGAGCAGATCGGTCTCACCTAAGGGATGACGGGACTTACCGTGCTTGCAGCCCTCTTCATGATCATCCCCGTGGTCAGGCACCAACAGTATTGCGCTCAAATCCTCGGCCTCCTCATCAACTGCGTTGCCTGCGGCGGCAAGCTCCCGAAGGCAAAGAAGGTAACGAGGTGTTCACGTTAAAACGAATCACGTTGGGATTATTTGGCACGATTGCTCACGGGGATTCGGATGTGATCGCCAGTAAATGAAGTCAAATGAATCGGATTAATGGATGACACTAAACGATGTCTTTACAATAAAATCAAAAGCTTACAGCCATAAAAACGAAGAAAAAGATGATGATGCAGATGGTGGTGACGCCATAGATTTGTTGCAGGCGCCGTAGACTTGCGGACTGGAGTGGTGAAAATTGACGTCTGGAAGGATGGCAGACGGAGTATGGTTGAAGGTAGTGACGGAAGCGGATGCCGGACGGTGGAACAAAGGCGGAGCTTTGGCGTCGAGGCTACGGTTGCTCACCAAGACGATGGAGTGAAGGCGGAGATCGACTGTTAGGGTTACGGTTGCTCGCCCCGACGGAAAAGTAATGGCGGAGATTGGTTACCAGAGCTATGGTTGCTCACTCTGATGGTGGAAGTGAAGACCAAGAAACCTTGCGAGTTCACCCAGGTCGGGGTCTGGACGCCTGTTTAACTAAAACATAAGGTTGACGATCAATGCAAAATGTCTTGAGTTTGATTGTCATGTTTGTTAAGAGAGATCTTCTCTCATTTTATACCGAATCTTCGTGTGCCTGGGTTGTCGAACACGTTCTCGGAATATCTTTTCGGATCGTGCTTCTCCCAACTGACGTTCGAAAATCTCGATAACAATATGA
The DNA here is from genome assembly GCA_029817715.1 of Melastoma dodecandrum. Lineage (NCBI taxonomy): Eukaryota > Viridiplantae > Streptophyta > Magnoliopsida > Myrtales > Melastomataceae > Melastoma > Melastoma dodecandrum. The sequence goes on along the minus strand of JARUPY010000057.1, from coordinate 1,092,949 downwards.
TCTTGGCGGTTATGGCTTTTATCCATATCATTTATCAATTTGGATCCGTGTAAACTTAGTACGGGCCTACGCCTTCCTTCTGGTCTTAATGAGTTACAGTGTGACTTTTCGTGGACCAGAATTGATTTAAGCCCAAAATAATCTGTCATGTCAACACGAGGTATCAACGTCCTCGAGGAGGGAGGACCGTGATGAGGCGAACCTGTCGAGGAGTGTGAGGTAATGGAAAGACTAGGGATGTTCAGGGAGGAGTACGCACAGGAGGGTGACGATCGGTTCGCCAAGGTATGGGGAGGGAACATAGGTGAGGAAGAGCTAGTGAGGCTGTTGGAGGAGGAAGACGTGTGCCTAGAGGAGGTCAAGGAGGCATTTTACGTGTTCGACGGGAGGATCAACGCGGGGGAGCTGAGCGAGGTCATACAGGCGCCGGGGTTGGCGAACGTAGGGGAGAGGGAATGTAGGGAGCTGATAAGGAACTTCGACGAGGACGGGGACGAGTTCATAGACTTCAGGGAGTTCACTAAACTCGTGGAGAAAAGCTTGAGATCATGAAGGGAGGAGGAGGAGGAGGAGTTTAGTGCTCTTTCCTTTTTGGCTGTGTACGAATCTCATCCTGATGTAAAATACAAGGAAGAAAACCAGAAAAACCTTCTCTTCCTCTGGGCAGGGTTGTGATTGTTTGTATCCGTAGGCTAAAACTGACCTCGATCTGATCTGTTATTAAAAGGCATTGTTCTTATCCACCGGGAAATGAAAAACATTGGTTAATTGGATATTCCTTCCCAAATGTTTAGATGTCAAAATATTCCCCAAGTTTCAAAATTCTTTTCACGTCGAGGGCTGAATTCATATATTTTGAAATTTTTAATTTTAACATTTTTTCAAAATTTGGAATAAACCTCGGATTAATTGGGTCCTAATTTGCTCCGGTCAGGAGACGTGTAGACTAATGGAAAACTCAATTGGGCGGTAATGCGGATATAATAAAACCAAAATGTATAAAAGAAAATATTTACTGATAAACCAAAACAGTTTGTTGTCCTATTTGTTGTTGTTCCCCATCCAACTGTTATCATATTACAACAAAGTTCGTTGATCCGCCTGAACTGAGGCGCCCGCCCTCGCTCTTCTTTTTCTTCTTCTTCATTGGGTTGGGTTGGTTGGTTTTGCTGGTTTCCCACCACCGAAATCACAGCCCGTCCCTTGGCCTCTCACCCGTTACCATCACGCGCATTCTGTCCCCCCACAAAGCTCCTCTTCTTCTCTCTCTTTCTCTTCCCCCTCCCCCACTTATTCCTCCGTTTCCTCCCTGTCGTTGCCATCCGTCCTCACCTCTTGCGTTCCCCTCCCCTTCTTCCACAGATCGCTCGTTATTTCTCGTCGTTCCCTCCCCCCCACAAGAGTGTACGTGTCTATAGGAACAAGTGGTGTTGTTGGGTTCTCTGGTTTTTTTTTTATTAGGGTGGAGGGAAAAATTTTCTTGATCGGATTGTTCTTTGGTGTTAAACTTCTTTTTTTTTTTGTCCGAAAGGTGTTAACTTTTCATGTTTTACGTTCTGGGTTTTTGTCTTCCTGTGTGAGGGGGGTGGCGAGTCAGGGGTGTGGTGGAATTCTCCCTTTGTTCGATTCTTTTCTTGGTCTGGCTCTTGGGACAGTTTCGGGTTTTGATTTCGATTCCGACCTTGATCAAGAGTCTCTGTATATCAGTGTACAGGTGAGGTGGATCTTGTTGCCATCTGATGTGTTTGTTTGTTTGTTGCCTTGTTGTTTCTCGTGGGAAAGATGAGATTTAAAATGTGCATCTTTGCAGGTTGTTGGGTTTGATGGTTGTGTCCAGTTGTGATCATTTTGGTTAGTTTGGCGTGCATGTTTCGATCGCCGTTGGTGTCTGCTGGATTTATAGTCTAATTTCTGATCTTGTTTGGGGGACGCATTTTACAGAATTTGGTGCCTTGTTAATTCGGCTTCATGCGAGTTGTTTGCGGTTTCTTTGTGGGATGTGAATGATAATCGAAGGATAGGTTTTTCCAGGGCAATTCCGGGATGGGGAGAGTGAAATTGAAGATAAAGAGGCTGGAAAGTAGTGGTAACAGGCAGGTGACTTACTCCAAAAGGAGGCTTGGGATCCTGAAGAAAGCCCGGGAATTGTCCATATTGTGTGACATCGACATAATCCTCTTGATGTTTTCTCCCACTGGGAAGCCGACTCTCTTTCATGGAGAGAGAAGGTAGTTTGAACCCAAGATTTCCGTCTTCAAGCTTCTGCATGTTCCAATTTTTCCTCCGTGAATCTTGCAGAGGGAGAAGTTCCTTGCTTGCCAGAAGTACATGTATTGGGATTTAGTATGCTTACAATGTCATTCATTCTGTTTCAGCAATATTGACAAGGTTATCACGAAGTTCGCTCAATTGACACCTCAGGAAAGGGCAAAAAGGTATGGCAATTGCATATGGGGCAACTCTCGCTGTGATCCAATAATATTGATCAAGTGACCCATTCATTTCATTTGCTGTGGCAGGAAATTGGAGAGCCTAGAAGTAAGATACCAAGTGACGGCTTGATACAGTTTTATCAATTTATGGTGCATCTCTCATAATTTCCTTGTGTTATATCTTGTCTGATGGGGTTACAGACTTTGAAGAAAATTTTTAAGAAGTTGGACCATGACGTCAATATACAAGACTTTCTCGGTGCAAGGTCTATTTATTTAATTTGTCTGGACGGCTGTGTTGTTCAATGCTTTTCAGTTTGGAGGAAATTCTAATAATCTTCCCATGGCTTTTTGCAGCACTCAAACTGCAGAGGTACTGGGCTGCTCTAGCATTTGTCAGAATGGATTGTTCTTACAGAATCATGTTTGGAAATCATTCAAGTTTGGTTTTTCAGTTGATATCTAAAAGCTGTTTTTACGCCTCTTTTGTCAGGAAATGGCTAATCAACTAAGTCTAATGCAAAGTCAGCTAGCAGAGACGCAAAAGAGGTTAAGGTACCCCCTTGGCATTTTTTTTTCTTAATGTATGATTTCATTCCTTTCATGTGTTATTTAGATGACCCTCGCTGGATTAGTTTTTTTAACCATAGTCATTTCCGGTTCCCATTTTTTATGTACGTGCTGGATCGAAGATTAGGTTTATTATTAGCTTTTATAATTTAAGGATCTGGAGAAAACTCATCCAGATTGGAGTATTTTGAGGACCATTATTGAAGCAGATTGGAAAGCTAATTATGATGTCCATGTGGCTGTTAATCTGATGGGTTGATCAAAGATATACACTCGTTCTTGGTTCATATTGTTGAAATCATTGTTAAACTTAAAGAATTCATTTCAATGAGCCATGTTCTTGGAATAATTTTAGGTTTTAATCCTGTCTTTTCAGCTATTGGAGTAACCCCGAGAAGATTGATGATGTCAAACAGCTAAGACAGATGGAAGACTCGCTTCGGGAGTCTATATATAACATTTGTCAACAAAAGGTATTGGGTCCTGATCTCTCGAGTATTGCTTGTTTAAGGTTTGTTCCTCTTGCATTTTGTTGGAATATCACCAAATCCCCCCAAACGAATCATTTACATGATTACTTAATCTAGTGTGATTGATGGAATATTATGTTCCTTAATTACCAAGTGGGGTTTACTGCTAGATTAGTTGCAGTAAGTGACTGATATCTTCTTTTCAGGAATCTGTTGGAAAGCATCAACCTATATCATTAGAAAGATCGGATCCGGTAAGTTTTCATGTTTTGAACTCTTGCTTTTATTTCCATAACTATGATGTGCAAAGACAACAGCTACCCAATCACCAAGCCGTCCTGCTCTCATGTCCTTGTGATGTAACTTTGCTTCTCGGCCTGCAGTTTGAGAACAGGATGCCTTCATCTTACGTTATGGCTGGACTACCTGAATCACAGCCTATAAACTGGCTTCCAATGACCGATAACCAACATTTGATGTTCCAAAATGAGTCTCATTATCTTCCGCAAGGGTAACCAGTGATTAATTCGAGGGTCCTAGTTTGTTTTCTCCTTTCATTTATATGATCTTTGGAAAGTTATGACCAAAATGCATCACTGTTATTTACTGCAGTACAATTGACAGCAACACGGACGCATCCCTGCAAAGTTGTTTGGTTTACCTTGGTGGGGATAAGCCAATGGATATGGCAAATTTGGGGCAAATGCATAGCCTCGTACAGGATGGTTGTGTATTGAATGAGTTGAATACGAATGGTTGCTTGAGTCTGCAAATGGGAGAACAATTTCCCTTTGCACCATATGGTACTATTGCTTTGCCGGATGAGAAGAAATCAAAGCATGAGATGTTGATGGACATGCAAGGTCATCATGTAGATTATCAACTTCCTGGTGCCATTGATCTCTTGAGGCCCTTGTATGACAACGGGCATCATACTTGGCCTTCTGAACCTTCACCTTACAGCATCGCGATGTACAACGGAAATTCATTCGATCAGGTGAGAATTTGTTTCCCTACTTGACTCTGAGGAAGGCTGCTTACATGGTTTTTTGCAATGGACATTATTTTGTCTGTTTTTTTTTTTCTTATAAATGCATTTAGCAGTTGATTGGCTACTGGAGAGGTATTTCGAAACTAAGCCGTCACTCCGTCGTAGTGGGGTCATTCATTCTTGTGATGTAAGTTTTGATTGCAAACATACATGAGTTATCAATAGAGGCTGGGAGGTCATTCCCTCTCTTGGTCATTCAAGATTAACATCTTTGTATAGAAAGGGTAATGGTGCATATGTATATGCTGATTCTTCAGGTTTTTTTTTAAGCCGGGAATATGCATTGCACAATTGGGATGCTCGTATGCCTGCTTGAGGATGGATAATTACTCTCATTACTTCTGAACTTACTAATCCTTGCACTCATTTTTATGATAGCATCGCTATTCTCTTATGGCAGCCCAATTGAGACCCTCCATGACTCGTTAGGATCCTTGACCAGAATGCCACTCTCGTGTTGGGGCTACTAGCACAGACTCTATGTTAAGATAATTTCCGGCGATGAAGAGCGGACCCCGAGCACTCCCCGGTGCTCGAAACCCGAGGCAAGTGTACATAGATGGAGGCACCATGGAGTCGCAGGTTCTTCTGTACACTAAAATGTTTCTTTGCCCATTAGCTTTAACCAGAGGTTGTAGGGCTGGGATGGTTTTGATTTACTACATCCGTTAGTCTTGTTTTATGTACCGAAATATAGAATCTGTAAATGACACTATTTACTGCAGGGGAATTAACATAACCACGTGAATTTAGATTCATTTGTGTCTGTGTTTGGCAGAACTAGAATGAGCTTTGAATGCTAGAAGTTGAAATCTTCGACTACTCCGGTTTCTCGTATGGACTCCCGGATTAATGGATACGAGGGAACCCTAGGTGAGATGTGTTCGAAGTGTGGAGATAAGTTTTTGTTGCAATACCAAATGAATCGAGGAAACTCCTGTTCTTAGTTTCTTACATTGATGCTCCACATTACTATCATCAACCACGGGATACAGCTAATGGAGAAAAATGAAAAATTAGAAAACAGACCCTTGTAGTGAATAGTGATGTCTTAGTAACATCCCTCAGAGTCTTAACAATGGTGGTGTGCCATGGATCTGAAAGTTGCTGCGAAAGGTTCTTGAATGGACCTTTCCCTGTCACATTGTGTCGCACCGCGACACCCAGGAATGCCAACAGTGCCAGCCTCCCTGCGAAAACACGCGATACCTATCTTTAGTCCGAAATCTACACTCCTCAGGAATCTGGAAAAATTTTCCATACTTTTTATTGGCAATCTCCTTCTCTTTGGCCTCAAGTGTTGGGGCAAAGTTGAGGGGCTTGAAGATCCCACCGGGGAATAGGGTTGACGATGACGGGAAGTACTCGGCCTTCCTCTTGTCGTGTCACTTCGCATGTTGATGATACCTATGCTGGAGAAGACTTCCTGCAGCAGCATCCCGCAACTACCAGCATCGCCCAGCCGTTGTTCACGAGCTCCACCTGGATGAACCATTTCAGGTTCTTGGGGTCCTCAGCCATCGCCAGGGGATCGAACCCACGTTATTGCCCCCGGAAGACTGAATAACAACAACAGGTGAACATCGATACCCGAATATTATACTGGAATCATTCGAAACATTCTACTAAAAAAGGAATCTGCAGCTCCTATAACTAACGAGATCAAAACTATTCCAATACAACCTTCCGTTAAGGTAGCCAGACGAGGCAACCACTCGCCCTTCTTGGAAAATTTAACGCAACCCTCGCCCAGGACATGCTCACGAGCGAAGAGCTAGAGATTCGCATGTGCATGGTTATTTGGAACTGGAAGTCACATGTTAATTCCTACCAAATAGTCGAATTTAGCTAGCACACTTATTATACACTACCACCAATACTCGTTCTGTGTGTATCATGTGATCAAAACACTAGACATGAGCCAATGTTATTGTACTTTTATACCTCAAAATCACACCAAAGTCACAACCATGGGAAACAAAAAAAAATTACAGTTTGCCTGCCTTCAAGTTCAGAAACCCCTTTGCTTGTACTACCAAGTTGGTTGGGCTGATGAAGTTGCTACTGATGATTTGGGAAACAAAGGGGCTTCTTTGGTGAAGGTTAAAAGGGAGGGAGACTATCCTAAGTCGAAGAGCTCTCGACGAAGCCTACAGACCTTGACAGTGAGGGTGGGTTTGAAACCAAGGCCGGAGAGATCTTCCCTGATGATTGCGCCTTTAAGAAGCATTCTCTATAGAGAGAATCTTTCTCGATCCCTAGTGTTGACCAGATGGTGCTCTTCGCTGCCTCTTTCGGGTCATCCACCCTTAATGTTTTCGGGACGAGTACAGATGCGTTCCTCCGTTTCGTGGGGTTCGCTGAGTTGAGTAACTCTCCAGCCGGGGAGTCGGGGACACCGTGGCTTGGGACCAGCGAAGGGAGGCTCCAATTGCTCAGGAAGCTGCAATTCAGAAAGGTGGGCTGGTAGAATGGCGTGCTGAATCCCGCAGGACACGGGGTTGACGGCGGCAGAACGGCAAGATAATTCCAAGGGTATGGCCAAGGAATCCCAGGTATTCCCGGGATATGAGGGTGGAAGTTGATGTTCGCAGCCCCTTCATTGTTCGAGCTCAAAGCCGAAACTGTGGAATCGCCAGAGCGGTTGTCCCCGTCCTCACCATTCGAGTTGGTAAAGCACCGCTTTCCAGATTTTGCGCCACAAAATCCGCTCGTCAAACCATTTAGTGCTTTCTTGTCGGTGCCGTTGAGGATAGACGCCGTCGAATCAAGAATGGGTGGATCGATGCCCCCAAAGTTTAGGACAGTCCCATCGTGATACTTCAATCCGGGGCGACGAATGCCATTTGCAGCGGTGTCTGTTTCAACAGCCCGAAGTTCCTCGGAGATCGAGATATGACGATAATGCGATGACGTGCTCTTGGTCTTCCGTCGTCCAGCCCCGACCAGCATGGTCCTCATGTTACCGCCAGCGGTCCAGTACCTCTGGCACGACCTACAGAAATGTCGGGGTTGGTGGACATTGTAATTGTTGTAGTAGCAGAACTTGGTGTTCGTGCTGTTGCATCGGGGGCAGGGGAGGATTTTGTCTGGCTTCTTCATCGTCTTGGAAGACTTGGGTTTCGTTGTCCCCCCTTGGTCTACAGCTGCAGCCTCCATGGTCACAGAGTCTAGCGAAGCGTCGATTATGCTCGACCGACGCGTAGTTTCAGAAGTTTCCACCGAACTTCTCTGCCAACCGAAAATCAAGAATCAACAACTAACATAAAAAAACCAAAACCTCGTCCAGAAACAGAGCAACAGACAGCAAAACCTCAAGACCTTACGTCCAGTCCAACTCAATCCAATCCAATCAAAACCACTCCAAACCAAATCCCATCCAAGACTCCTTCCCCAATTTTGAGAAACAGGTAGCGATCAGAAACCGAGAATTCCAAAAGACCAACAAAAAGTTCCCTCCTTCCCGAAGTTACCTTCTTCGTCTCTGTTTCATCCGCTGGCTCCTCGTCCCAGTCTTCCTTCTCGACAGAGGTGGTGTCGGAGGAGGACGAAGACAGAGGGATCTCCTTCCCGAAGAGCTTGATCGCGGGGTCCTTGGGTTCCTGCATCATCATCATCATCGTCGTCGTCGTCCTAGGATCGTTTGTTTCGGACAGGGGGGGTGTTTGGCTTCTTGTGTCTGACATGGAATGAAATGAAGGGAATAAGGTTCCGGGGTTGGGTGGGGGGGGGGGGGGGGATGGATCTTCGGACACACTGCCACATCAGCAAGGGAGGGCGATTTCTAGCCACGAGTTCTTTGTGGCCTTGGTAGATCTTCCCTTTTTCTTTCCATCCCGCGTGTCTACTTTTCAATGCCATTATTCATCCATATGTGGGGTCCATGCATATATGATCATGGCACTCCAACACCACTCGATCCTACGGGTCTTAACAAAGAGGATTATACCTAATTATAAAAAAATGGTTCGAATTTTTAAAATTATTCTATTATTGTAAATTATTCATTTTTAAAATTATTCTATTATTGTAAAATTAATATTTAATAAAGTCATTGTTCTAAACGATGATTTTAAATGACTTTAAAAATTTCAAATCGTAATTTTATCCAAATATAAATATTTTTTTTTTTAAAATGTAGGAGATAACAACTTTATTTATTTTAATCAAAATCGCTCTCTCAAAATCTTCTAAATATAAAGTCATAATTAAAAAAAAAAGACTTTAAGAGAACTTAACTATCGTATTGTTCGACGGAGTTATGGCAAAAAAAAAAAAAAATCTCCTCCTGTAGAGGTTGCCATGCGTCCTCCACTCCTCCGAACTTTCGAATGACTTCCCCATCACTTCTTGTCTTTTTGACACGTGTCCCCCTTTCTCTCCTCGTCCACCCATCAAGGTTGTCAAAATCGAAATCCTACGTAAGCAAGATCGAAAGGGGTCACTAAAATCGTAACTTATAGAATTGTAAGTGAAATTGGAAGAGTTTACAAAATTGTGATTTGAACACGCATATGTATGCATACATGATAATATGACCATCAAAAGCTCAACAAACTCAATAACATCTTCAGTCCACTTAAAATTTAGATATGCTTTAGAATAGATTTGTTGTTTCTGGCTGGAAAAAAATCATCAAGCGGAAGAACAATGAGAAGATCAAATGTCGAGAACCCATAAACGAGACTATAGACTAGCACGACTCCATGCCACAAACTAGAGAAACAATTCAATACATATGCTATGTTTGACGGCTTCTTTTAACCACATCTTCCTAAAAAAGAACAAAACCATCTTTCCCAGTTTTTTGTTTTAAGATTGATGTTTCGTTGGGATTGAGTTTGAGGCAACAAAAAGTTGATTATTAACACATCGAAATTCGAACAAACCCATCTAACCCACAAAAGATAGTGGGATTGAGCTTGGGGAAGAGACGCCGGCTGCTCGGGGACAATCTCGGAGGGTTGGCGCTCGGGGGAGAGACGCCGGCTACTCGGGGGCGAGCTCGGAGGGCCGACTGCTCGGGAGCTGCTGGAAAGCCCTAATCCTGAAGGGGTAGTGTGTTCCGGGAGGGAAAGCAAAAAGGAGGAAGGACGAGGCAATGAACAAATTATATATTTTTTATTTAATTCAATTTAGTCCTCACATTTGAAATTTTTTATAAATTAGTCCAATGAACAAATGGTTAGGTGGGCTTGGGTTTAGATGGACTGCGTTAGTGGGCTATCTCTAAGATTTGGCCCGCCTCAAGCAATTTTACGATTTACTACGATTTTAGGATCCTACTTTTTCGCTTTGGATTTTACGATTTTACAACGATTTTACTAGACAATATTTTCTACGACGATTCAATTCGTTTCTTCCCACAAAATTGTAAAATCGCGATTTTGACAACTATGCCACCAACAACCTCGTAAAGAAGAAAAACATTCTCGCGTAGGCTGTCCGTTTTGAAATAATATAAATTCCATCGGTCCCCCGCGAGACCGTCGTTGTCCATCATTATTTAAAAATTATCAAGCAAAATATATATTCGTGGTATAAATTTTATGTCAACTTTTTTTATGACATGACCTTTTAAAACTTCTTTTATACCTTTAAAATCATACTTATATTCTTTTGTGGCCTTACTAAAACATAAAAAAATGCCGACGTTATTAGGAAATCATACATCATTAGTAGAAAATCAAACTTTGTTCCTATTTTATTAATTTTTAAAATTACACTCCGGGTCTCTTCCATCCTCTTTCCTGTCCCTTTTTCTTGTCTCTCCTCCCTCCTCCCCTGCGCCTGCCCCTTTCCTCCGCCCCTGCCCCTCCTCCTCGTCGATCTCTGCTGGTAGTGTTCTTGATCAGTTTGGTAGTTTGTGACGGAATAATATCGAGTGCAATGTTTCTTGTCACGATGATGAGTCGTCGATTCTCATGCACGTTTTATTTTAATGTCATAAAAGGAAGTCTTGAAAAAACAGTCCATAAAAGAAAGTTCACCTAAAATTTAGGTTACAAATGTGTATTTTACCAAATGATTATATCACCGGAGCTTTCCATTGGGTGCAATTATCAAAATTGGGGTTTATCTAGAACAACGTTTTTCATATTCCATTTCATCTTTATCTTGGAATTCTCGATTTGGACGACATGCTCATCAAACTCGTTCCTTCGTCTCAACAACACCCTCTCACCTCCTTCCTCAAGCTTCCGCTTCCTCTCCGGCGATGCCGCGGCAGCCACCCGGCTCCTGCTCTTGCTCTGCCATGACAAGGGTTTAAGGCCTTCAATTCGGGTCTCGTCTCGGATCGGACACCGGCCCATCGACCTTTGGTACAAAGTCAAAAAAAAAAAAAAACATGGTAAAATACCCTCCCATTGTTTGTTTGCTTTCCCAAGCTGCGCGAACACAACGACTAAGGAATGAAGGAGAAGGAGGAGTCACGCCATGTGACGGAAAATCGATGGAATATAAACTCGAAAAGCCACCCGGAGCCGTGTTTCTTGTCCAATTTAATTTTGTACGATTGCGAACCACGATGCACATGACTTGTTTAGTTACATTGTGAAAGGACATGTTTTACGGAGATATATATTTCTCGAAAGTATATCTCCGTGACATAAAGGTGAAATAAAGTGGGTAGGAACGTATGTTTATTTAAAAAAAAAAAAGGTGAACAAGTAAATAAGAAAAAACTCTTAAATTATATTTCCCTCACTTTGTTCTGAAAAAACTTTGGGTAAACGTCAATTGTAAATAAAGAGAGAATACGGACCGACCGACCGAGAGAGAGAGATAGAGAGAGGAAGCTTCGGAAGTTCCGAGGACTTTGTCCGGAGGAGAGAGAAAAAAAAAAGCTCATCCCCATCGTCATCATCTCATCCCTCCTCTTATTAATCAAGTCTTCCCTCCCCCCTACCCCCCCACCTACCGTGTCATTCATTATCTTCTCCCCCCGCGCCCGCCGTCCTCCTCTCTCCGAAAAGTCCCGACCTTTGTTTGCCCCGTCATTCCCACGTTCCAGGTTTATTTGATCGTCCTTTCCCTTTCCTGGGTTTTGTGTCGTGCCTTTTGTTTTCTTCCGGCGTTGGTGGGTGCGAGGCTAATTCTGGGAAATTAGGGTTTCTTTTTTTTTGGGGGTGTCCGGGGGAGTTGGGGTGGTTTGTGGGTTTTCTTGTGATCGGATGATTGTGCGGTGCTTTAATTCTTTTGTTTTTTTTTTCTTTGGGACGAGGAGGAGGAGGTTGGGTTTTGAGGGAAAGTCATCTACTTTTGTTTGTTCGGGTTCAAATGCGCGTGAGTGCTTCTGCTGTTGTCATCTCCCTTTTCAGGGATTTTGTTCGGGCTTTCCGGGTTTTGGTGATGATTGGGGGGTCGGAATTGTTCTTCCATTGACTTGTAACTTTTGGCGTGTTTTTGCTTGGTCGTAATCGGGGGCTTTGTTTTTCCGAGGGAAAAATTTGTGATGCCTGCCTTAGATCTGGGTTTTCTTCCCCCGGATTATTGGTCTCACGCCTTTTTAGAATATGGAGAAACTAGAAGTGGATGATAGTTTGTACGGTGGCATGATCTTATCTTGCTTGTAGATGGCCTGTTCAACCCAGATATTGTTGTCTTCTTTGTTGCCATGACTAAAAAAGACCTGATTCCAGAGTTTGGTTTGATTTTCCTTTTTTGTGCGTCGTGCAGGAAGCCTGCTGTGAGAAGAATGAGCGATCATCTAGCTATGAATTCGGATCGTTTCACTAAAACTGCAAGCCTTCGATCCCTTGAAGGCGATGAGGAGTCCCAGAAGGTCTCTGTTGCCCGAGAAGCCTCGGCTGTTACCATTCCCACTTCAACGACTCATGTGGTAGAAGTTGAGGATTTGCACAAGGCAACCGGGGACGTGGAAGAACCGCTCCTTCAGACTGTCGAGTGTCGAATTTGCCAGGAAGAAGACAGCATCAAGAATTTGGAGACTCCTTGTAATTGCAGCGGCAGCGTCAAGGTACCTTGAATTGACCTAATGCTTTCTACTTTGCCACAAGGCAGATGGCTAAGTGAATCCATTAGCCGATTGTTATACTCATATCCATTGTTGGCTCATTTGGAAATGTTCCGACCTTGTGCAAACCTCTGTTTGACAATGCTGTTAGTTGCTGGTTCCTGAATGGGGTCACAACACTCAACTGCGGTCCTGCTTGTTGGGGTTATATTGAGCGGTCATTTTTGCTTGATCTTGGAAGTTAATAAATCTGCCAGAGTTTTGTCAGTTGGAAATATTAAAAGAACCCATACTAAAATACGTTCATTACCATTTATTCTTGTTACTTTCTTCCAATCACTTGCTACTTTACTCACTCTTTCTTTTGCTTATCTCCAGTATGCTCATAGGAAATGTGTTCAGCATTGGTGTAATGAGAAGGGAGACATCATTTGTGAGATATGCCATCAGGTATGCCCGTATTCTCTTTCAAGCCTCCTTATCTTGTGTTTTGCCTGGAGAAGGTGGAGAGCTCTTCTGCATAAATGCTGGATAGCCTGTCAAAGGGAAAGCTTGCTTTCTGATATATTTCATGTCTCTAATAACAACCTCTTATGTAGTTCATGCGTTTGTTTTACTTTTTTGAATTGGCTCTTGCTTTTAAGCTTTTTCATTCAGTGTTCTAGACTTCTATTGACCTATTTTATTTTATGTGGTTCAGCCTTATCAACCAGGTTACACGGCTCCACCTCCCATTGCTGATGATGCAACCATCGATATCAGGTGAGGGGGAATCCTTTCCTGTGCTCGTATATACTTTCTTCTGTCTCTAATACTGGATAAGGCATTCTAAAAGTTTTAGCTGTTTAATGATACAAATTGAATTATGAAGAAATGATATTTACTTAGGTGGTCTAATGCACTTATGTTTGTCTTTCAGCGAGGGTTGGACATTGTCTGGGGCACCTTTGGATTTGCGCGATCCTCGTATTCTGGCAATGGCTGCAGCTGAACGCCATTTTCTCGAGGCAGAGTATGATGAATATGCTGATAACAATGCTAGTGGAGCTGCATTTTGCCGCTCAGCTGCCTTGATTGTGAGAGCTAATCTCTTGATTTTCAAATGAAAAGTTTTTGAATCTATTTATGTTCTATGAACCGGAAAATTGACTCCATTCATGATTCATTTTCAACTTTGAAATGCTAGTTGATGGCTCTGTTGCTGCTAAGGCATGCTCTGTATCTCACCAACGGTGACGATGATGACGAGGCTTCTGCTTTCTTCTCTGTAAGCATTTTCTCTATGCTGTGTTGTTTTCCTGGAGATTCATTTGAATCGAATTTTTGTTTGGGGTTTGCCCTAGCTATTCATATTAACTGATTATGTATTTTACAGCTGTTCCTCCTTCGAGCTGCTGGCTTTCTTCTCCCTTGCTATGTAATGGCTTGGGCCATAAGCATCCTGCAACGCCGACGGCAAAGACAGGTTAGTGCCGAGTTTCCACATTTCATAAAGTCTTCAAATGTATTAATTTTTCATCCCAGTGGTATCCTGAAGAAGTTATTTTTTTGCGTTAAAGGTTTCTCTTCCCTTGTTCATCTTTAGATTAAGCCTTTGAAATATTTGTTCTTTCTCAGGAAGCAGCAGCGCTTGCTGCTAGTGAAGTTGCTTTCATGTTACAAGCCGGCCACCGTCACGGTCTGCAGATAACCATTGAGCCAGGGCCTCCCCCTCCCGTGTCTCCCCATCCTGGACCCGTGGCTTCTCCTCAGCCGAGCCCGGCCAGTAATGTCGTACAGTAACTTCTATAGATCCGAGAGTACTGTTATTTTCAACTTCCCTCGTGATTCCACAGTCACACCAAGGGAATTGGAGAGATGACAATTTGTGCACCCATGTTACCTGTGTGCTTTTCCGGTGGCGAATCTGCCCTCGAGTCCACCATTCTTTCCAAGGATTTACCTTTTCTCGTTGCTTGAGTCATCATTTCTGTATATATTTTACTTGAATCCCAGTTAATGAGCAGGTACTAGTGGTTTCGAAATAACAGTTCTCATAAGGCAAGTAACTAGTAATCTGCTTCCTATCAACCTGTTTCTTCAACCTCGTAGATGATATCTTCCGTGATGGCATTCTGGCTGACCTGCAATCTTGATAAGACCTTGCTATTGTTGTCGATTCAAGACTGTTGAAGACAACCTTGGTGTCCACATGACAGTACCAAGAGGAACACAGAACCAGTAATCAGGAAGAAGGTGAACCTTCCAGGAATGACGTTGACGACAATCCTATTCCTCAAATAATTAATCCATCAGAAACATAAAGATTGCTCAGCTTGGACCGAGTCCCTGGCCTGCAGAAGCAAAATCTTTGTCCAAAACCTTGATCCAGCTGCCATGCCATGTCTGCAAGTAATCGCAATATATTTCCCCTGAAATCAACAGACGACCAAAAAACAGCTACGAGCCACTTCCATCAGACCAGAAATAAAGGTAAGGAAGGAAAGAAAGAAATTAACCGCAGCTTCAGAACTAAGAGAGACAGCATCCATAAAAAGGAAACCTCAGGGAGATAAAAACTTTATCATCTGGGAAAACTTGGAATCACATTTGCAGTACTGGGTTTTATCCAATTTAGCCAAAAAAGGAAATTAATTTAAAAAAAAAGCACGATAAACAGAGTTGAAACCCGACAGCAGGGCCTGCAAACAAATTGCTAGTTTAGTTGGAAACCTGAGTTGCTGCTATACCTCGGACTCCTCAGCAAAACTCGTAGGCCTGTGCAACACACGTGATGATCGTCGTAGCTCAAGACTTATTTATGTATAGAAATCTGATATCCCCACATCCAATTCACTACACTATGTATCCATGCTATGATTTTTTCAGTCCATTCATCTAGTGATATAAGAAAAGACGATGAATAATAGAGTGAAAAAGGAGAACAAAAGCCTCAATGGAAACTGAATCAAATCAATGTCAGAAAAATAATAAAAGAACAATCCTAAATAATGGTAGAGCATCAATCAATGTCCTGAAGAGATGAAAACAAATAGAGACCCCCCTGCTCTAATGATATTAACATCTAATCACGTTAACTGTATCAAGTGCCTAATCAAACAAACCCCCGTAGAATTGTGGTCATCTTGGGTATGAAACCGAACCCACGGAGTTGAGTCAGAGGCACGGAACTGGATTCGGGAAGAATCTCAGAGGGATCCAACTGGAGTCCGATAATTTTCAGCGCCTCGGGGAGTCGGCTTTCCACGCGCCATGGAGCATTAGATATTTCCGTGAGGATCAGGTCAACAATCTCGCACTTCTCGGCCTCCAGGATGGGCTTGAAATTGCTGGAAGTAGGCGACCAGCGGTTGCGGATGTGATCCGTGAACGCTTTGGCAGCGTACACACATACTCTCAGGGGAAGGAAGTCATCGAACGCGAGGCAGAGGATGCAGATAGAGTAGTTTTGCACGGTCGAGGCTTCGGCGAGGGATTTCACCCCGACTTGCTGGGTCTTGGGGCATTTAGACAGAGCATTCTGGAAGCACCAAGAGAGATGACTGAGGGTCCGTTCATCGTGAACCAGTTGCACCTTCATTGATATCCTGTAACCGTTTCAAAGAATTCAAGCACAACAATGCAATAAAAACCAAAAGCAGCCTTCAGTCAAAACTTAGGAGTAAGGATATATTTCAGATTTTCTAATCACTTAAAGTCCTGCATACTTATAGCAGAGAAGAGATCAAAAGATTAAAAAAACCAAAAAGTTAAGGAGCTTCATGAGAGATAAAGATATATAGAATCAAATCAAGCCAGTATCAGATTGGGTTTGTTGTTGCAAACAGGAAGAACAACACCCATAAATAAAGTCAGCTTTTTAGGCAACCACTAATGGTGAATCGGCTAATTTTGTTTTTTTAAACAAGGGCTGTTCCATATCCCAGTTTATATTCTATGTCTGCCCAGACTTGGGGACCCCTAAACCCTAAACCCTTGTCCAGCCAACCGGAAGCAGCAATCCATAGAAGCTGTAACAGATAATATTAAATCTACCATTGAAAACAGGAAGGAAAAAATAAAATAATTGCAGCAAGTAGGGAGCGCCTTTTGTTCCTATTGGTCATGATGCGCAAACAAGCGAATACAGAAAAAACTGTTTAATCAAATTGCACTCAGAATTCGCTAAAGAAACCATCCAAACCACTCGTACTCGGAACAGCAGGGAGCGTCGCATCTCCCACAGCACACTCGAATGAGGCAAGAATTCTCGATTCGCGAACGTGGTAGCGCGCCACTGGGGATCCAATAACAAACAGAATGACCAGGCCATAAATCCCATTATGATACACTGGAATTCGAACAAACAGGGACACGCATCACGACGTCCCGCACAAGCGACGATCACAAAAGGCAGACAGGCAAGCCTTGATCGAATGGAATGGAACGCGACGAGTCTCGTGTAGTGATCACGAGTATTCGGGAGCTTAAAATTTTAATAATAAAAATCCATTCCAGTGGATTTTGGGGGGGGGGGGGGAAGATCACCTTTTGAACCGTCGGGGCCTTGGACGATGAGCCCTGGGGAGAACCGTCGGCCGGATGAGAACCATTTCTGCGTTTCGTTCCGAAGCCGCCCCCCTCCCCTTCAGTGAAGACGGGCGGCGATCAGGACAGGAAGACGATGCCAGGCAGCTTCAGCTCGCGATCACCATCGACTGTTTATTTATTTTCGGTCATTGAGACGGGCCTCTTTGGTGGCCCATTTATCACCATATTGGGCCTGGACGAATAGGGCCCAATTAACAATCGTTGTGAAATTACCATAATGGCCTTTAGCATGTTACTCTAAAAGAAAACCCTAGAATAATAATATCATGGGATCTTTTTCCTTACCCATGATTTGTTTCACAAAGAAGAAGAAGAAGGATGTGCAATAATAATACATTCTTTTTTTCTTTAATCTTTTCTCTCTTCCAAAATGTTTGAGTTATTTCTCGTGATGCCAACCCCAATATATGTATATACCTTGTTTGCTTTTAAGGAGAAGTCACCCCAATTCTGAATCCGCGCAATAATTTTATGTGAGCAATACATAAAATAATGGGGATGGGGACCGCAGAGTAGCTTTGTATCTGTGTGGAAATTCATGTCCTCACATTTATGCAAAAATGGCAGCTTCTTTTTAGTCCCCCCCATTATGTCAATCATATAGGGCATGAGTAACTGGCACCCAATTGGTCGAATATGATGAAGAGTAGCATTACACTCGAATGATTACTTTTATAACGTCTAAAGCATTATTTAGTCCATCTCCATGCAGAAGCAGATATTTTACCAGCATTTGTTAGCATTTTTGCATGGTTAGGATTTTGGGAATTTCCCCGTGACCTTCACATCTCAAATGGAAACTGCTTTTGATTCGATCATGGTGAATCTGTGACTTTCTTCCCCACCCCCCGAGTGGAAAGCTTGGAAAATAATAAATTCCAAGTTATTGAGCTGATGAATGGGGGAATTATATGAAAAGGGGCAAATCAATTCCAATTCATCTTGGGGGAGGAGGACAGCCCTCATTTTTAGTTCCTTGGTTCTTTAGGAGAAGTAATTCCTACACCCCTTTGATTTAAAGTTTTCTACTTCGCCCTTTTGAAAAATTTTGATTTATTGTAAGGGTTTTATTAACTGGTTTACTTCTTCACCAATTAAGAAATATTTAAAATTTTAATTATTAATGTCAATTTTACAATTTTAAGATATTTTAAAATGAGAAAAAAATACGACCCGTATTAAATATAAAATATATAATTTACGAAATATATTAAATGTTAAATCATGATAGTGTAACATGTGGGGTGTAAATAACTTCGCTAGTTATACCATTTTTTTTTACTAAGATTTGGCGTGTGATCCATTTTTTTCCTCCCGAGGGAGGAAGAGGGTAAAGCTTAGATTATTAAACCAACACTCGATTTGCCAACCTGTGACAAATTTATTCTAACCATGATTAGTGTAAGTAGATCCAAGTTATGTACTTGCTTAGAGTGCCCCAGAAGGGTTCACTTCAGTTGAACTCTCCCCTGAAGACTTGGAATAGATTTGAGCTATCATCAAATGACATGCCGATTAGTTCCTCGTGACCATGTTGGTCCATCATTCCGTCGTCGAGCAACCAGTTCTCAAGCATGGATAGTGTCGGAACTGGCTTGCTCTCGTCCTTGTAGATCCCAACGCTCCCGTTCTGATCATCCCGTCCTGACCCGGAGAACGAATTCAAGCTCCAACGGTTATTGTAACCGAATAAGGAGTGCTGGCCATCGAGGCCTGATGCTGGACCCCCCAGGACCAGATTGTCGCCTGGAACGATTTCTCTTTTAGTAACGGCGGAAGTCGGCGACTGGGATTCGGGGATCTTCTTCATCCATCCGTCGAGCAACCTAGAGATGTTAACCGTGCTCAATGCGTAGGCCGACGACGTGAGCTGCACGTTGATGCCTGTATCATTGTTGGAGGACCCCTTCGACGACGACTCAGCAGCGAGCAACGAGCCCGGGGAGGTCTTGTCCAGCAAAAGCGCCTCGCAGAGGGCCCGCCTCGCGGCGTGTATGTCAGTCTGGAGCCTCCTTTCCCACTGACCCTTGGAGACGTTGATCGAGTGCGAGCCCACCCGGCGACCATCACGGGGGTGGAGGTGATGGGGGTTATCACGAGAATCGTTATCGTGCCCGGAAGATTGGATCTTCCTCAGCTTCTTCTTGAGGTGTGTGTTCCAATAATTCTTGATGTCATTGTCAGTCCTCTGAGGAAGGTATGAAGCAATTGCTGCCCACCTAAAATCATGACAAACACAAATCAAGAACACGTTTAACGCTGTACTTAGGGCTTAATGATCGCAGTTAATCGTCCCGGGGGGAGATTAAACAAACCTGTTGCCAAGAAGGGCTTGGAGATGGACGATCAATCTTTCTTCGTGGTCATTAAAATTACCTCGTCTGATCCCAGGTCTTAGGTAATTTGTCCATCTCAGCCTACAGCTCTTGCTGCACCTCGTCAAACCTATCACCCCATCAACATAATAAAATAAAATAAAAAACGAAATGGAGAAAACAAGTAGAAGAAGGGTTTCCTTCATGTCATATCATTTAATGAAAATGGAAGTGATCACTAGCTAGAATTATGCTGACAACGAAATCTAACGACCCTCGTATACCTATTAAATACTAGAAATGTCCCTCCGTTCACCAGCGACGGGGCTCTGCGGCAAATATTATCGCTTTATCACGACGCCACGGTTTCGAACCTCTCTGTGGGCGTGTTTATACGATGATTTAAATGAAGTAAACAAAGGAAAGAAAGAAGAGAACTATCGGTACGGGGTTTGATCTTATGTATTACCGGTGTTGGTGGGAACGGATATCCAGTTGCGGGGACCGTGTTCTTGAATGTAAGAGACGAGGATGATGTCTTCCTCGGGCGTCCACGGGCCTTTCTTCATACTGATCTTATCACAACAAGTCGGCCTTACCATATTCTTCCTTAGAAAAAAGGGGGTAATAACAAAAAGCAACTCCTCAAGGCCAACGATGAAGAAGAAGAAGATGGACAGGAGTCTTTGAAGTTGGAGAAAAGTGCTTGGGGGTCATCATGGGCACACACATATATATAAGTGAATCCAAGGACTTCCTTTTTTTGCATTAATTAATTGATTTCTCTAAAAAGACAAAACATATGACATAAGGTGGATAGCGATTCCTTTCCTTTTTTTCTTTTGTTGGAAACATGACGTTAGAGTGATCGCTAGTCGACTCATTTGTTCGTAAGTTCGTCTAGAAACTTAAGTCTACGACTCTTCAGTTCCATGATTCAAATCACTAGGGCCAAAACCCATCACGCGGTTCGAACTCGCTTTGCATTTGAACATAAGGGAAGACGAGTTTAGTAAGTATCATATAGCAAGCAAGCGTTCTTAGTCTGTATCAAGTGTTTCAAAAATTTCTAGGCTAATATTATATTTTCTTGTCTTTAGTGGATAAACATTGAGTGGTTAGGGGGCCCGATCAATTCGACATCATTTTTTTTATTTCTAAAAATAGTTTATGTCGTTGCTTTATTGCAAGTGGAGTCATCAAAATCATGCCTAATTTATTTCCCATATTTTTTTTTTGACTTTTTTTTTAGTCGTGAGTATTAATGTGCTTCTTGGGGGAGGCCTCTTCACATGTCTTGCATGAGTTGGGAAAGAAAAAAAAAATGAACAACAGTTCTCCCCCAAATTACAAATTGTCTCTTAGGAGGGGAAAAGTTTCCCAACTTGCCAAATTAATAAAGAAAACTCCCTTTAACCAAATCTCAATGCTTAATTAATGACCGGAAAAGGAGAAGAAAAGGAGAAGGAGAGACCGACATAGAGGGACCCGATTCATGCATCGAACTCATACTCTTGTTCCAATAAGAATTTATTAACATCAAGGGAACGCCTAAATGTTAGGTGATACCTTGTTATTTTGAACTTCGCGCGTGCGTGTCCGCGCGATCCGAAAACCAGCAGTATACGCGTGGCGACCGACGATCACGAACCAAAATAGTTCAGCGTCGAGATGAGGTCGTCGAGATTGGCTTGTCCATTTGCATAAAGTTTCGCCTTCACTATTGCAACTAAAACACGCTGATGCCCCCAACCTGCATATCCTTATCGAATCGCGACAACGACGGGGGGGCATAAAAATCTCGCGAAACAAGAACAGTTGCCTCAACAAGAACAAACCCTAAAAGTTCCCGCGTTGGATCGCCAAATGATCGATCAAGCAACCCGTGTAGACTTACCATCAATTACGGGATTTGAATCGTCCAAATGATATAGAAAGATTTTCCCCGTGATCACCCCCTGGGAAAATTGTTCGCGTCGAAACGGATCACGTTGGGAATATTTGGCACGATTGCTCACAGATATTCGGATGTGGATGCCAGACGGTGGAACGAAGGCGGAGCTTTGGTGTCGAAGCAACAATTGCTCACCAAGATGGTGTGAAGGCAGGGATCGACTGTCAGGGTTACAGTTGCTCGCCCCGACGGTGAAGTGATGGCGGATATTGGTTACCAGAGCTAAGATTGCTCACTCTGATAGTGGAAGTGAAGACCAAGAACCCTTGAGAGTTCACCCAGGTCGGGGTCTGGACGCCGAATACAAAATGTCTTGAGTTTGATTGTCGTATTTGTTAAGAGAGATCTTCTCTCCTTTTATACTGAATCTTTGTGTGCCTTCGAACACGTCCTCAGAATATCTTTTCGGATCATGCTCCTCCCAACTGACTTTCGGAAATCTCGGTAACAATCTGATCTCGACGGTTATGGCTTTTATGCATATCATTTATCAATTTGGACCCGTGTAGACTTGCCAATCGTCTTTGTAGGCTTAGTACGGGCCTACGCCTTCTTTCCGGTCTTAATGAGTGGCTTTTCGTAGGCCAGAATTGATTTAAGTCCAAAATAATCCTGTCATGTCAACAAAAATTAATCCATTTATTGGGCGGTCACAACAAGAAGAGGGAGGAGCGCCGTGAGGATGAGGACGAACAGTGTGTTGACTTTCTCTTCCAACCGACCATAATCTATGAATGTTTCTTTTCTCTCAGTAAATTTCTTAAAATGGATGGATTAATTTTTCTTTAACCGAGGTTAAATGATTTTGAGGATCGTTCTGATTTCCCTGACTCAACCGAGTATAAGGAGGATTTATCTAAATTAAGATGATTGGTTAAGAAGAGATATTGAGTCTAGAAAAATTCGAGTTACACATTCTCTTAGCTCGTCCTTATATAGTTGTTGAAAAACTTTCAAACCCTAATTCCCTCCCAGGGGCGCATTTTCACGAGCTGTTAAACATCGCGTGCATGTGATTTCGTAGTGAATGACACTGACCACTCACTTCCCTAACCATACGATGCCGCGTCGTTCGCGAAGTTAACATTTCGTGCCGATAACATGGGCGCATATTTTCTCTTATAATGTATGTATGATGATATAAAATATCTTCAATAAAATTCTCGATATCATGACTGAGTTTGAAAATATCATCATTCGCTATTCTAATCTTGGAAAATACGAAATAGAAATAGTAAATAAAACACAAGCCAAAATGAATGCCACAGTGGATTATGATACTCTTCATTTCATTAGACTCAAAATTACTTAATTACCCTTGATATATTAATAAGTTTGGTTTATGATTTAAACTTTAACTTTTAGAGTTTAGGGTTTTAGGTTTAATATTTTAGGTTTTAGGATTTAAGGTTTAACGGTTTAATATTTGGGATTTAATATTTTTATATTTTTAATTTAGGGTTTATGATTTATTATGTCATTAATTAAGATTATTGCTATAAAAATTTGAAACCCTAAAATAATTACTTAAATAGAATAATGTAAGTTTTGCCTTTATCACAATTAAAGAAAACATAAAATGGAAAAATTTACAACTGTTTGATGAAAAATAAAAATCATACACTCTAAAATGGAGAGGATCCGAATCTTGATGCACTACAAACTTTTTCTTTGTCCAAAGGAGGCAATCTTTTGGGAGCTTTGTTCTAAACTAATTATCGGTCCTCCAGAAAATATTACAAAGTTTTAAATTTGGGTAAATTATACCATACACCTAGTTTAATTTTCAATGAAATTGTGTAATACCGAGCTCATTTTACCAAAACTTGAACTTGTTACAAATATCATGGACTCGGAGTCTATAATATCGAGTTCATATATGAGTTGAGTAACAATGAGTTCACTCTGAGCGTAGCATGGGAGGGAAGTCTGCTTTTTTCCCTAAGGGTGTAACACCAAGTTTACCATGGGTTCGAGCAATAGCAAGACGGGTTCATTCAGGTGTTGATCGACATGCCGTCTTCAGCATTGATGGCCACGGGAGAACGAGACCCGGAAAGCTCTCCTCCGATCGGACATTTAGGGGGTGGGGGTTTGGGGACATTATTACAGCAAGGACTGCAACCCCCTGCCCAATTCAAGGTTCTACAACTCCCCAATTTTGGTCGTAGCCAAGTATATATAATGTGTTTAGTTTACCTGATTTGCCTAACGCGAGCCTTTTGTTATAGGGCATGGCTTGCGACTTCTGCTTTTAAACTTTTGATGCAAGCTAGTGATTTAAATGTTTCTAGTTGTATACCTGACTGTTATTGCCAGATCTATCTTGCTTGACTTATCTAACGTTTAATGCCCTACTTGTTCTCCGAGTTCGAGTTGTGTCGATTCTTGCTGGGGCGTAGGTTTTTCGATTGGTTTGCATTCCCATTTTCCATGGCTGCTGGAAGCGCTCTGACGTGCAACTGCTGGTTAGGCAAAATTGAGTAGTCATTTTCCATTACAGTATTATAATGATATATTTTAAATCGGACTGTTTGAGGAATTGTGAATACTGTTTGGCCGTAGGCACACGTAATAAGGTTCGCGAGGCTAATGGAGGAACTAACATACGCGGATATTGCTTTCTGTTTATGCTATGCTGCAGGGTTTGTTGTTATGTATATTGCTTCAACCCGCATTGGCTGGCTGCCATAATCACCTGCATTTGCACAATGATAATAGGGCCGTAAGCACTAGCTCTATGAGATTCTCCAGTGGATGTTAATTGCTATCGAGACCTTACTGGTTCTGCGTTTCCAGCGCGGGGAGTAGTGCTGCTGTGCTGATTATACGAGCTTTGGGTCATAGTTTAATGCCCGTTCTGCTAAGTTGGCCATGGTGTTCCATCTGGGAGCTTGCATTTTCTGAACACGAATTATGAAGCATCGCCAATAATTTCCAGAGAAAATCAACAGAAAGAACGTATTCTCGGTCGCCGAAGATGGCTTCTCTGGTCGAACATGGACTGGCAGATTGAGCAGTGGCACTAACTTGGTCTTTGTTCATATACATATTAAATAAATTTTAACGCAATCTGGTGGAGATGGCCGAGTTGGTCTAAGGCGCCAGATTAAGGTTCTGGTCCGAAAGGGCGTGGGTTCAAATCCCACTCTCCACACACTCCTTCCGCCTCCGTTAATTTTTTTTTCTTCATTTACGAAGAGGGATCCCGAAGAGCGTGGTTCTCGAGACCCACCTTTTCTTCCTTTCCCTCCCTCCAATTTTCGACGGGGACGAAGGGAATTCGGAGACGCCGACGTTGGTTGGTTGTCTCCCTCGTGTTTGACGTCGACAACCGTTTACAAAAAAAAAAGTAAAACCGTCTTTACTTCTCTTCTCCCCCTAGGAGTCACCCCCTGGCCTGCCCTGATTTGAGTGCTTGTTCCCGACTTCTAGTGGCCAGTCCTTCCCTTCCTTTGCCCGTTTGATTGATTTGGGATTTGGGTTTCTGGGTTTTCCTTCTTTTTCCTCGTAGTTGTTGTAGTTCGGACGGGAAGGAAAGGGCGGAATTCGGCAGCAAAATCGGGGTTGATGATGTTTCGCTGTTGCCTTCTGGAAGGGAGGATTGCGTTTTAACTTGTGGGTATGTCGTCGATTTGATCATTGCTTGGTTATGATGCCCTTTTTTATGCAAGCCTTATGTGACGACGGATCTTGTACAATGTCCGGCATGAAATAGCATTTTCGAGCATTACTGAATGAGGCCTTTGCTGAATTTCGAACGCTGAATGTAGGCCTTACTTCCCAGTCTTTCTAGAATGTGCATTGCCGATATTGTTGATTCAGATGTTCAAATTGTATGCCCTGTGTTCTGTGTTTTGGGTTAATGTCAGGGCCAGGGACTTATTTTGGAGCAATTATCATGTGTTTGTTTTTGGTAAAAGAGAAGGGTTTATGAGGCTGTGTAAGTTTGGTTCGAATCCCAAATTGTTTGATTGCAGAAGTCTGTGGACTGGATAGTTTACTTCCCAGTGTGTTTTGAGGAGCCATCGAGTTTTCAGAAATTGGGCATTGTCTCATGGCATCTAAAGGGTTTGCAAATGATAGAAGAAGTAGAGCGACGTTGTCGGTATATCTTACAGTGGGATTATGTGGCTTCTTCTATATATTGGGTGCATGGCAGCGAAGTGGTTTTGGTAAAGGAGATCGAATCGCCGTTGAGATTACTGAACGAGCTGATTGTAGTGTAATTTCCAATCTGAAGTATGAGACCCACCAAGGCGTTGGCATCGGGATGTCTGATTATTCTACTTTTCACATGAGGGTTTTTAAGCCATGTGATGATCGGTACACGGACTACACGCCATGCCACGACGAAACACGAGCTCTGATGTTTCCTCGAGACAATATGATCTACAGGGAAAGGCACTGTCCCCCTGAGGAGGAGAAGTTACGATGCCTTATCCCAGCTCCCAAAGGATATTTGAACCCATTTCCATGGCCTAAAAGCCGCGATTATGTACCATTTGTGAATGTGCCATATAAGAGATTATCAGTTGAAAAGGCTGTGCAGAATTGGGTCCACTTCGAAGGCAATGTTTTTAGATTTCCAGGTGGTGGAACGCAATATCCAAATGGAGCTGATGCTTATATTGAAGAACTTGCTTCTGTAATTCCTTTGGATAATGGAATGGTCAGAACGGCACTTGACATTGGATGTGGGGTGAGTTCCTTTTTTGGGTCAGGTTAGGTACTTCAATTGACCCAATTCTGATAATTTGTTTAGCCTGCAAAGAAGATTATAGTAACCTCAAGCTCTACCTTTTAGCTTCACTTGTCTGCTTTTTATGTTTCGTGCTTATCTAAACTGCGGATCCTGACCTTTAAAATTTCAGGTTGCAAGTTGGGGTGCCTACCTTTTCAAGAAAAATGTCATAGCCATGTCATTTGCACCTAGAGATTCTCATGAAGCCCAAGTCCAGTTTGCGCTGGAGCGAGGTGTCCCAGCAGTTATTGGGGTTGTTGGAACAATGAAATTGCCGTATCCATCTAGAGGCTTTGATATGGTTCATTGTTCTCATTGCTCGATACCATGGGAGTATAATGGTATAAGTGATTTTGTTGTGATGTTACATGTTGGCATCTGTTGGTTCTCTGTGGGACTCTGAAATGTTGTCCTGTCAGAAATACGGCCCATGCTTGTTTGTCTTGGATTCTAATTCATTAGTTGTGTTGATGGGGAATCTTGTTATTCAACCATAATTCAGAGATGATATTTTGTCCAATTTAATAGTTCTCAAAGTTTTTAATTTTATCTTCTTTTACAGATGGGGTGTATATGATGGAAGTCGATCGGGTGCTGCGGCCTGGGGGGTACTGGGTGATATCTGGTCCTCCTATTAACTGGAGGGACACTTACCAAGCATGGCAACGCCCAAAAGAGGAATTGGAAGCGCATCAAAGGAAAATTGAAGAGATTGCGAGGTTCTTGTGTTGGGAAAAGAAGTATGAGAATGGAGAAATAGCCATTTGGAAGAAAAGGACTAATTATGACTCTTGTCGGGACCAAGATCAGTTACCAACATCCTGCAACCCTTCATATTCAGATGATCACTGGTATGAGCCCCACCTTCTGAACGCATATTGACCAATTTACATGGAGTAGTCACTTTCCGCTTAATAGGTTCGAAACGATGGTTTTGTTTTCCCCATTAATATGATTCTTACTTGGGATGTTATGCATTGTGTTTTCAGTCATGCAGAGCATTTGGATGTTTTAAATCCATTTGGATTTGATTTCTTGATTTCTTGATTTCAGTGATTTTCAGGGATAGCTAGTTTTGAAACTGTGATATTCTTCTCATTTAGCCTTGGGCAATTTATGTTGTTGGCCTACAGCATAGTTATGTCACTGCTAGCGTCCATTGAATTTGTAGGTACAGGAAAATGGAGGCTTGCGTTACTCCCTATCCGGAAACCACAGATCCAAATGAAGTCGCCGGTGGTGCATGGAAGCCATTTCCTGAAAGATTAAATGCTGTTCCCTTCAGGATTCTTAGTGGATCTGTGCCTGGAGTTTCAGCTGACACATACCAGGAAGACAATAGGTCATGGAGGAAGCATCTGAAAGCTTACAAAACCATCAACAAGTACATTGGTTCTAGGCGATACCGGAATTTGCTGGATATGAATGCTGGCCTTGGGAGTTTCGCTGCTGCTATCGAATCTCCTAATCAATGGGTTATGAATGTGGTTCCAACTATAGCTGAGAAAGACACTCTTGGAGCCATATACGAGCGTGGACTCATCGGCATTTATCATGACTGGTAATTTCTGAAAAATTAGAGGCTCTTTTCTGACGCAGTCATTAGAAGTTACTATTTTTCTTAATTAATCTTGTTTATCCTAAGCTGGAATAAATGTCCCAATAGATGCACATATAATGTTTTCTAGTCCTTGTGCTTCTTGTGTATTCAGCAAAACTTCTAGCCTCCGCATTATGAATTAGTTACTCAGGCCTTGACCTGGACTATTGTTGAAATGTTGTTGGTAGTACCAAAAGGTTTTGTTTTGAGACAGTTGATATGGTTTACTGCTACTATAACATTTTTTTTTCTCTTCTCAGGTGCGAGGCCTTCTCAACTTATCCAAGGACCTATGATCTCATTCATGCACATGGCCTCTTCACTTTGTACAAGAATAGGTAAGTATTTTGTGCTGATGACGGCTACTTCTTTGTTCTCCCCATGACTTCTCTCCTCTTTGTTCTTTCTATTTCACTAAAAGCACAGTTTGCCTGAGTATGACCCTCTGGGTAATCCATGAAAGTCAGCTTGTTACTGGGATGGTGTTTGATTGGTTGATTTATTCATGTTGGGCTTGGTTCTGCACTTGAAGAATAAATCTTCTCTTGGAGTTGGACCTTATGCAGTTGGTTTGATTGCAGATGTGAAGTAGAAGACATTCTACTCGAAATGGATCGGATCCTCCGGCCAGAGGGAGTTGTCATAATCCGCGATGACAGCAACATCCTTTACAAGATTCAGAGAATTGTAAAGGGAATGAGGTGGGATACAAGAATTGTGGATAATGAGGATGGCCCGCTTTTCTCTGAAAAGGTCATGTTCGCGGTGAAGCGGTATTGGGTTGCTGAAGAAGTCAACTCGTTCTCGTAGCCGTGCAAGTAAAAAAGAAACTTAGGACAAACATGCTTCAAATTTCCAATCTCTTCGCGTGTTTGTTGGCTGCGTGCATAAGTTTTTTCCCTTGACATCTGTTCATTGTAAGGTTTCCATCTGGTCAGTGTATGTATAGAGCTCTGGTTTCATTCTGGACATCGTGTAAAACTTTTCACTCAGTCGACTTCCGTAGAGGATATATGATTTGTCTATAAGACATTTGGGTTAACTTCATATGCTAATGTTAATGCACGTCTAGAGCAAATTTTTGCTTCCCTCTGCTTCTACTCATGATTGATCACTTGATGATCATTCTCATATTTTGTCATTTTGGCCTCTTAACATTTGCTTTTGCTAGTCTGTGTCATGCTAGATATGCAGAAGCTCTTGAATGGGTTTACTGCAAGCGAGAGCAGCCGATTAGTGTAGTATATGACTTTTATCTGTGGCAAGTCCTGCATATATTTTGTTATTGAACAGCGATCTTATGGCATCTACTTGTGTTGTGCCAAGACCCGGGCAGATCTGTCTGATTGAACACTTTTTTAGCACATTCACCGCAGGTTTAAAAGAAGAGTGATAGAGGTGCTAGCTCGTATTGAAGGCGACGGAGACTGATAACCATCCAGTAGCCGAAACTAAACGACTTTGTGGCCGATTTTCACAAGCTTTGTTCGTAAATAATGTTGGTTTGCAAAATAACGTGTCGTTTAAGAAACAAAGTTTTAAAATTGGCCAAATAGAATCGAAAACTCGCTGTTAGAATTCCTTTTCCTTAGAAAAAAGTTTCCGCACAGCCCATGAACAACATTGAGTTCTTAACTAGATTTTTGAACAGCCGTTTCAAACTGTAAGTTCATGGTTCTAAGAGAGGAGAACTCGCTGTTAAAAATAGTTCTTGACCGTACTTAGCCAATTTTGAAACTTTGTGCCGTAAACGACAAAATATTTTGCGACCGAACTTTATTTTGGAAGAAACCTCCGATTTTCGCAAATGTAAGTATATACCCATGAGGCACTGAGCTTTCCTATCCAGGATGTTGGACCGTCTTTAGAAACAGAAAAGAATACCTAGAGTTTGTGCCAGAACTTCATCGTTTTCGGCCATTGTTCTGTTCCGCGAAAGGTTTGTGAGCAAGAGAAGGTACAAATGGTTGGTGTGAGGTTGTAAATGAGATTCTGCTGCTGCTGTCACTGAGCCTAAACAAGAGACAGTGGCTGAGCAGACCTTTTCTTTATCAGTGATATCTTGTTTGGTTTCCCGAAAGCTAAAGTTCATTTCACTCCTCGCATCGTTTCGAAAAAAGAAGAAAAAAAATGCTTATCAATCACAGGGAGACCGTATTGGGTAGAACAGTATGTCCTGTTTCATTTCTCTTTTCAGCCTACAACTTTTAGGACAATCTAAGTTGTGATGGTAAGAAAAACAGTTGGTCATGATTCTTAACATAAAGCAAAATCATATCAACCTTTTTTTCTTTATATATATTTATCTTTTTTCTGTTGCATCTGTTTCATGGTGTTTTATAACTTATTCATCCCTCCAGTTATCTTGTTCTTGTCTGCCTATAAAAGTTCTCACCCTTTTCTTAAACTCATGTATTGTCTCTACTAAGACTGTCCACATACCTGTCTCCCCTGTTCCCTTCAAAGAAATTAATCCTTTGCTCTTATCTGTCCGCCCTCATGGAAAGTGAAGACAGCTGCAGCGATCTCCGGACCGCTTCCTTCGCGGTCTACCTGAAACCGACGGACGACAGCTTTGTGAAAAGGCTCGGGGAGTCCTCCCGGCATGCTGTTGTTCCCAGGGAGGATGTGCACCTGCCCTTTGGGTCGGGGAAGAAGGGGGAGATAGGAGTCTTTGGGGCCGAGAAGTACTTCAACATGAACATGGAGGACGGTCCTTCCCCTAGGCTGATCGACGAGTACGCGAGGAGGAACGGATTCAAGAAGGAAAGCTGTCTTGATACTTGCGTGAGTATCTCGAAGAGCAGGTCGGTGACTGCGAGCATTAGTTCCGAGTCCAGTTGGAATGGCCATGCTT
This sequence comes from Melastoma dodecandrum, assembly GCA_029817715.1. NCBI lineage: Eukaryota > Viridiplantae > Streptophyta > Magnoliopsida > Myrtales > Melastomataceae > Melastoma > Melastoma dodecandrum. The sequence continues at coordinate 1,062,388 of JARUPY010000057.1, read as the reverse complement.
CTTTACTGAGAGGCTTGCAGAAGAACCCTGCTCTGAACAGGCAGAGCGGCTTCAGTTTCAATGGGAGGGGCCTCTTCCGACGGCTCGGGTGCAACAAGTCTTGTTTCAACGAGAAATCTATACACGCGAAGAAAGAAGATGCTCCCAAGCATCACCTCCAAAATCCCTTGCTTACCAGCAGCAGAGTTCAGGCCAAGGATGGGGTTCAGTCCTCCAGTTTCGATGGGACAAGCAGCACGGGGTCGAGAAGAGAAGAGCTCTTTGCGTTTCCAGTCCTTGGCAGTTTCTCTCACAAAGAGTCCGAGGGAAGACGACTGCGGGAAGGTGTTGGAGTGAAGGATGGCATTGAAGCTCCGAGAGATTCTATCGAAGTGTTTGGCTCCGGTCACAAGGACAAGAAAAAGGTCGATGCAGTTGCACTGAACCTCGAGAGGAAGCTGTCGGTCTTAACATGGGACGCGATCCCGAAACCGCACTGTCCCAAAGCCTCGCCAAAGAGCAGCGTACTGAACGACGATCTCGAGAGCGAAGCGAGTTCCGATCTATTTGAGATCGAGAACATCTCCGGCGCCACGAACGTCGACCCGCTTTTCGTCCCCCACCCCCCTGACGGGTTCTCCTTCTACGAGCCGAGCGAAGCGAGCATCGAGTGGAGCGTCGTCACGGCAAGCGCAGCAGATTTCTCGGCCGTCTCGGAATACGACGAGAAGGAAATCCGAGAAATCAACCCGGGCTTCTCCTTCGTCCCGAACCCGAGATCCACGACAGAAAGGGAGGGTGGCAGGAATCGTCCGTCCAGCGGAGGAGGAGGGGGTGGTGGGCTACTAGGGTGCAAGAGCCACAAGTCAGTGAGAGTCGCAGAAGCCGTCAAAACCAACGAGAAGCCGAGGATCCCGCCTCATCAGAGGCTCGACTCGACCGGCATCCGCGGCGGGAAACCACCATGAAGACTACCGAGGCTAAATATTATTCTCCTCCTGTCACTTCTCTTTTCTTTCCGCGGTACATGTTTCCCATCTCATGTATCCCAATTACTAACAGGATCCCGTATGCTCACTCCTACTACTACTACTACTACTACTACTACTATCTCTTCTATCTTTTGGATGAGTCCGACCAGTCTGTTTAAAAAAAAAAAAAAAAAAACTACATGCATCCCCCCTTATCCTCATGGCTGTTCATGTTTTTGTAATAAAACAGACACCTTTCCCTACAAAGAAGCATCTAGATGAGAGTGGATGTGTGCTTTGCCATCTCCAGGGCCTATCTTGTCCCCCCTCCCCATAAAATCTAGTACTTTTGTTTCTGTTTGGGAGGGTCATTGCATATGCATTCGCACAGAACAAAAGCAAAGGCTCTTGTTTGAGGTTAAAAAAAAAAAAAGCATGTCTTATCTTTGATCCTTACAAGACAACAGATGGGGTTTCTCGTGTCTTAAAGGGAGGAAGGGAGGGGCCAACCCTTTTCTCATATGCCCTTCCAAAAGAATGACCGATAGAAGATCACAAGAGACATACATGCCTCAAAACGTCTCTTTTGTTTCTCTTTCGTGGGGTTTTCCTTTACGTATATCTTAATCTTGATTAGTAGAATGTGAGAAATGGGTAATCGTGGGTTTTTGTGAATTCCTAGGATTAGGGCTTGTTTACCTTTCATAGGATGTCATAACATTCTCAAAAAACAACGATGTTGGCTGTCCTGGAAACAGCTTACGAGTCAGCGAGGAGTTTATCCTAAGTCGAAGCTGGGGAAGAGATCGATGCCCCCGATGGCGTGGATACCGGAATTCGGGACCATTCCTTCCTTAAAGATGAGCACTCGGAACGTCCTCAGCCCGGGATCGACATGATCCTCCCGCGGGGGTGATGGTGACAAGAGAAGGAACCGATAACCACATGGAAACTGAATGAGAGAGCTGGAGAGGGTTGGAAAGTCACTTTAGGCATTTAAGGGGAAGTGAAGTCGAGGGATTTAATCTCAATGAATGTATCAAGCCTGGTAATGGTCCATACAAACATTTATATTCACATTCTACTACTACTAGTAGTAGAGAGAGACAATAACCCGATTCGAATCCGAATTAATCCGAAAATGATACGGTGGTAGAGAGCTATGGTGTGAATAGTATTTGGATTTGTGTTTTTTTGGGGGCATGGGAATGTCTTTGAAAGGGGACCTCGTGTTTTTTTTTTTTTGTAGTTGAGAACTCGGCATCACAATTAATTTTGGGGAGTGAGGAATGAAAATCATACCATATATAGGACCACATGGGGGGGGGGGGGTTGTCGTCGTCTTTGATTGCCTTCCATAGAGAATTCGAGTCCGAAAAGACGAGGAACGGACATGTACATGTGATTGTCGTCCATTGTATTATTTATCTGGGCAAAAAGCATTCTTTGGATTTAAAGGCCCAGGACGTTTCTTTGGTCCGAAGTCTCAAATATTACAAAGAAGAGAAAAACGATCGCGATGGGACTCGAACCCACAATCTCCCGCTCCGGAGGCGAGCGCCTTATCCATTAGGCCACGCGATCTGGCTCTTGCAAAATTTTCGATATTTTTAAATAAGTTTGCTAAAATGATATAAGAAACCTTCCACGGTTGATCGAGCGAGTGGAGATTCGCGACGGTGCTGTTCCCTGTGATCGTCTTCTTTTTCCTTTCGTTTTTTTCTCCCCGGGGGATTTGATTGATCTGTTCTTTTCGGTGGATCACTTGGACTCCGCTGCAACCAGGTAAGATCTGACCTCCTCATTTTTTTTTTCTATCGACTGATTTTTGGAGTTGATCGATCGTTCGGATCTGTCTGCAGAGCTGCTGTGTCGTGAGTTGGACCGCGGGGTGGGAGGGAGAGCGTGGAGGAATGTCTAGGGATGGCGAAGGTGAAGTTAAGGAGGTTAAGGAGGTCGAGAAGAAGGATAAGGAGAAGGAGAAGAAGGCGCGTCGGGGTGGAGTCGTCGGTCTAATGTCATGGATTTGGAACGGTATGTTCGGGGGTCGCGGCGGCCGGTGGGACGACTTCGAGAAGAGGCTGGAGCATATCACCAAGGAGGAAGCGGCCCTGCTTTCGAGGATGAAGAGGCGATCCCACACCTGGAGGCGTATGGCCAGGCATCTCATCCTGTTCTCCGTCTTTTTTGAGGTTAGTCTGCCCCCGCCTGAAACCCTCCTTGGTTGCTGCTGCTGCACTTTTCTGTTTTTCGGAGGGGATCGTAATGTATTTTTCTGAACCCTCTCTGTTTTTTGGCTGTTTCAGTTAATTGCGATTTGTTATGCGATTGTATCGACGAGGTCTTTGGATCTTGATTGGAAGACCAGGGCCTTTAGAGTTTTGCCAATGTTCCTCTTGCCAGCCATCTCCTTTGCTTCCTACTCTTCTCTCATCAGCTTCACGAGAATGCGTAAGTTTCCCAGACTCTCATTCTCTTCTCTGTTGTGGCCAGATAATAGCTTCTGTTCAATAATCCCGTCAACACCTAATGCTTGAAACTGTCTGGTCTGTACGTTTTTATCTTTGGTGAACATTTGTCGAAATCATGTCTTGGACAATTGGGACTGCTTTTTGGCCTGATGTGGTTCTAGATTGTCGTCCTCTATTATTGACCAAGTCATAGTAGGAAGGGTTTTAAACGTGGGTAATCTTACAAATCCTAAGCGTGAGTGGGTGAAGATGTGGATGCTTCGTACAACAGTGGAGTTCTCTATTGCCCCCAGCATTGTCCTGATTAACACCAATATAGAGAACTCCTGAATTTGTCTGAGTGAGTGGGTAAATGAGGCACGGTTGTAGCAGGTAAGTTTGACTGGGATACCTCCGCAACTCTGGCATGACGAGGAAAATGTGGACTGTTTGGACGTAGTTATGGATAGTCATTTGGTCTGTAGAGTGACAGAATGTGACAGAAAGCAGCCGTTGGCCTTGTGCTGATTGAATGGCCCTGTAGCTTCTAATAATATTGTCTATATACTTTTAATCATCATTGTGATGGATGGAGTGCCTTGTTTATTCAGGTGGTTTGGCAATAGGATTAACCAAAATTTGGTAAGGCAATCCTTTTCATGTATGTTGTTCAATGCGTGTGTTTGTGTCGGGGGGGGGGGGTTGGGGTGCTTTCTTATTTATGGATCAATGACTTGGAATGTAGTTTTAGATTGTGCTGTGGTGATACATTTTTCTTTTCTTTTTTTTTTCTCTTAATTATCTGTTTATGTCTTTATTTAGGACATTCTTTTCACGTTAATGCTTCCGTATTTTTATTCTTATGTAATGGTGAGGTATTTCAGTAAGCAACGTTTTCCCCTTGAACAGTAGTCAGCTACATCTGATATGTTGGTTGTGAAGGTGATAGAAAGGACCAGAAGGCTTTGGAGCGTCTTCGTGCCGAGAGGCAAGCCAAAATTGATGAACTCAAAGAGAGAACAAATTATTATACCACTCAACAGCTTATTCAGGTGGTCATACTTTTCAAGTTGCTGCCTCGCATGATGCTTTGATATCCATGTGCATGTGAAGTCTTATCCTTTGCGTGTAAGATAGTGGGAAAGAAGGCTTTCTGCCATACTGAGATGGGGTGTTCTTCAATTCAAGCTGGCATATTTTGTTTGTGAGATTTCTGCTATTAAGAACTGTTGGTTAGATTTTCCATTTCTATTGAAATGGCTGTGATGGTGGGGAAATCCTTGGTGCCCCTGAAATTGTTTCATTATTCCATCTATTGATTGATTACCGATTCCCCTTTAGTTGGATGTGTTACTACTCATCAAGTCAGCAGAGATATAATCAATATTGTTATGTTTTCTTATTGTTTGGAACAGCGTTATGATCCTGATCCAGCTGCCAAGGCAGCTGCTGCCACTGTCCTCGCATCAAAATTGGGTGCTGATTCCGGCTTAAAAGTGTTTGTGGGAGATGATTCTCAGTCTGTTGTTTCAACTGGGAAGAGCAATGACGTTGAAGTTGTTCCTTCAAATGGACTTCGAAACAGGAGAGAGGGGCTTGGTAAATCTGGTAGAGGTGGTAGTGGTGCGATGCAACCTGTTGATGGTGAAACACCCATGCCAGGGGCTGAGTTCAACCAGTTGGTTGTGGATCATTTCAGTCCAGATGGACCAGGATCCCAAAGTAGTAGTTGGGTGGCCCGTATTGCGGCATTACTTGTTGGGGAGGATCCCACACAATCTTATGCACTCATTTGTGGCAACTGCCATATGCACAATGGTAAGTGATTTTTTTCCTCGATTTGAATAATTTGTTGTTTATTGGTGATGATCGTTAAAATTATCATGTGATGGATATCTGCATAAGTGTGATTGACGCTCCCCAGATGCTATGTATTTGTTGATTGCTATATAATTTATTATATTTGTTGAAAATGTGATATGACGATGTCCAGTGTAAATCCTTGGGACCGTCAAACCTTTAAAATCAAAGATTTGTTGGATTTTCGGTAATTCCACCACAGCATGGCGATTGTCGGTTTCAACTAAATGGTCGTTCTTGTTTTTACTTGTAGGGTTATCTCGGAAAGAAGATTTCCCTTTCATCACCTATTATTGCCCACATTGTCATGCCCTTAACAGGCCGGAGCAATCTGGAGAGTCCAACTCTGTGCCTGTTGCCCATGATACTGGCTCTTTGAGAGTAGGCAGTCAAGCGGACGACAAAAGCATATCGACTGATTCTAGTGATATTACAAATACTGCTCTGGGCAGCCAATCTGAGACGGATCACCGTGGAGACAAGGTCGAATGAGTTGTGAGGAAATACTGAACCAATACAAGATGAAGGGAAGGCGGACTGGCTAAGTATCGTGTTTATTTTTAAGCCATTGCATGCTTTCTGTTTGCTTTAGTTCTCTGTTGGCTAATTCCCCTGGATGCGTATGTCTGGCTACATGTGTTGGTCTGTGAGTGACAAAATGTTTGTTAGACCACACTGGTGATCAGTCTGCCTGGTCACAAATGGCAGAAGCTAACTTTTGTGATTTTTTGCGAAGTGTAAAGATCGGATTTAGTGTGTACTGTGCTTTCTCTAGTGCTTGTGTGAATTTTGGTCTGAATTCTTTTATGTTGAGGCAGTTGTATGTGGTGAATCCTCCTGATTATGACAAGTTTGTATAAACGAGAAAAAGTAGGATTGTTTAGGAACAGTTTTTTTTGTTAAATTTGGTCTGGGCAATTCTGTGTTTAATTATTACTCATGCTTATCTCATCATTCATTTGGTAAAACGTGTAAAGTATGAAAATGCTATATGAACCATTTGATGTCGGGGTGTACAAAATTGTTTTTGGCTAGTACAGATAAGTTTGGTACTGTCAATGCGCCGGGATGACATTACATTCAGGCTCCGGAACGAGCATTCCATTCCATTCTGAAAACCAAACACTCACATTAGATTATTTGTACATGTTATAACATATAAATAACCTACCTAATTTTATGATTACTAGGTAGCAACCATCCTCATGTTCACTGTTGTAAAATTTCAAGAATATGAAAAATATAACGTCAATCCGTTAACATCTATAAACATGGGCACTGGTGAGGTGGTAACCTTGACAATTGTGAACTTTCATATCTTCTAACTCAGGAAATATGAAAAGATTAATGAACCGACAAAATGAGATTAAACATTGTTCTCGGGGAGCTATTCTACAGAGCAATAAAAAAGGACTAATAACCTATTACAAACACCCATCTTGAGATTGCTTGCTCCAATGTACTTGCTTGGATGCCAGAAGGGGCGACCTGACATCAATCCGCGGCGTAATTGGGTGTGACGGCTAGGATTCTGTCATCTTTGGAACCCCGCTTCTTACCTTGTGATCCGGGGTCGTTGTCTTGCCTTTCGCTCTGTGATTGGGTGCCATCGTCGATAACGACCAGGTAACCTTCCCGTTGTATCAAAAGCTGCATCATGGCTATCATCTCAGGAGGAATTTACAAGGGATGATGAAATGAACCACCACCGCAGATTTGCTTAAGGGGACTCAAGTGAAGTACCTGTATAATAGCTCGAATCTTATTGACCTCGTCCTTGGCTTCCTCCATTGAGGTGTAGTTATTGTTCTCGTTTTGCTGACCAACGTACCACTGGATTAATTCCTTCTGCGTCAACCCAACCAGCCCTGCCATTTTTCCCCCACTTTCCAGAGTCAATTCTCAGCAAAGTACAAATAGAATGACCCAAACCCTTTAAGCGGCAGGCAGCCCAGTGTCTAGTAATTCGTATGCACATTTCATAATCTAATGTCAGCGACAGCCTCTTATCCGATAAAAGGCCATGTCCATCCAGAAGTCAATGTAATGAATGGACATATCAAGAACATTGAAAGTCGGGTCACATTACCTTCTTGAGCTACAGCTTCTTCATGCTGTCGTAGTCGCATGACAAGGGCTTGGGTGACTTTCTGGAAATATTCATCAGTTATCACAAGTTTCTTGCGGGGCCGGCCATTAGAGCGAGCCTCGCCATCTGCATAAAAAGGGTGGAATTACGAAGAGACCCCATTTGTAAAACGAAGGCGGAGACGATTTCACTGGTATTACCCACCAGCATCGTTGGTGTTCGGCTGGGATTCTCCGGGTTGAGGGTCATCTTGTGCATCACGATCACCATGGTGTTCCTCTTGGAAATCAGATAAGTCGATCTCACTAGAATCCACACTGGTATCAATAAAACTAAACTGTCACCAAAAGTTCAAGACAATGATATACTAGGGTGTAGTGGTTTTCGAGAGTCCTCAAATGTACAATATTGAAAAGTGAGGTGGTGGGGTGGAAAAGAAGAGGAAAGGAGGATCTTCTAAACAACCAGCAGACACCAGACCTTATTATCGAAGTCTTCAACAGCTTCACGGCGACACGAACATGGTGTGATTTTATCTGCCAGAAATGGCACGCAAACGTCATCATGAAAATATTATTAACTTCCGGACAACCTTTTATAAAATTAGTATGGTCCAAGAGGACTCTGCAACAGACATACCTCACTGTCAAGATGACTTCTGGCAATGGCCTCCGACAATCTGATAAGTGCCTCAAGCTGCCGAACTGTCATACGGTAAGCAACTTTGCTGCCTGGGTTGGTATCACCCTTTCGAAGAACAACATAAGAATCCACCAAGAGTTTCCTGGCTTCCAAGCTCATCTGATTGGTCGGTCATAAGCAGACATCGAAACAGCACAATTTTAAGCTTACCCAAGTATCAATCAGGACTCGGAGAACAGAAATGTCGACTCTGTCGAGCACTTATAAAAAATCACACCTTCGGTTTCAGAGTTTTTGCATATGCAATGTAGCGCTTTATCTGTGTGGTACTAAATGCAGGTGTAATAGCTTCCTCACGTCTCTGATGAATTTTCACAATGTGATGTGCAATATGATAATCGGTGTTATCATCTGGATCATCGATCATTACATATACAAGATCAAACCTCGAAAGTATAGCCGGGGGAAGAGCCACGTTATACTGCTCAAAAGCCAAGAAGCTAATTGTCACTGAAAAGAAGACATATAGAAGCAATTCGATCAGCTTTCCTGGGGTCACATCAAAATTCTCACCTTAAGTGGTTTAGACTTGTCATAGCGCCCTCCAGTTGGATTGGCAGCAGCTAGGATTGATGTCCGTGCATTTAGAGTCGCTTGAATACCTGCTTTCGTGATGCTAATTGTTTGTTGTTCCATTGCTTCATGAATAGCAACCTACACGGATAGGAGAAAATCAGTGTTCAATCTCTTCATAATTATAGAAGCAGCACTAAACAGGATAAAAACAGGCAAGGTAACATACCTGATCTTTGACATCCATCTTGTCGAATTCGTCAATGCAACAAATGCCATTGTCCGCAAGCATGAGTGCACCAGCCTAAAGGATGGTTAATATATGTTACAATAGGCTTCTACTTATTCTAGAGCATCACATCATCCAAAGAGAACGCAATTGATTCATATGGCAAAGCCCTGGAATTTTCTATCATGACATTATATATCATGTTATCTTATTCTTGTAACAAATTACAAATAGTTTGTTCTTCCGCCTAGATAAATCAATTAATATAAATTGATATGTGTCGTAGCACAGGAAGCCAACCTTAGAGAGTCTATAAGTAAAGTGATAGGAAAAGGCATCTTCTCAGATTTATCAGGAAAAATAAAACGCAAGCATCTGCACTAAACAAACTGGCTCGATAAGTGTAAGTTGTTTATACCTCAATACAAAATTCACCAGTTTCTGCTTCTTTGGCAACAGTTGCTGTCAATCCAGCTGCAGATGACGACTTTCCAGATGTATACACCGATCTTGTAACTATAAGTGAAGTATATCTGACAATTTATTTGCAAAGTTAGTACATTCTCAAGAAGTTACATAGAACAGACTAGTTGCTTAGAAAGCACTCAAGTTGAGAATCTACGGATGGACATACTTGAGGAACTGAGACTTTGCACAACTAGGATCCCCTACAATGCAAACATTAATATCCCCCCGTAAATTAATGCCTTCGTGGGTGAACTTGTGGACACCACCCAAAAGCAGGAGGAGTATTGCCCTCTTGATGTCTTGGTGACCAAAAATTGTCGGAGCTATACTATCAACAAGCTTGTTAAAGAAGTCGGGAGTATTCCTCATCGTTTGGATTTCCTCAAGTTCTTCCGCCTGCCATGGGGATTAGCATTATATCTGTAAGTCAGCAACTACTAGGAGAAGATATGACAGCACATGAAAAGATGCAAGATGATGCCGTGGTATCATGAATAAAGAGAAAGAACAATAGGAAAGAAAGGAGAGCCACGGACAGTGAACATCCCACTGTCAACTTCATCTGCATCCTTCTTCTTATTCCGAATGTCAATGTTTCTCCTGCCATCCAAAATCTTACGCAAAATAAAGAACATCAATGGGTGCAACTGCAAAGTCGACAATTTTATAACCAGGTTAAAAAGCCAACTACAGTAATAGCAACCTGAACTGAACTCGCAATGAAGGCAAGTCTGTAAGAGAGATCTCTAACGCCCAATGCTCGGAGGCCCCGGACGCCTTCTTGTCCAACCATTGATAAACCATTGCGAGGAGCTTCCCTGCGGCACTCTGCTCTCTCTCCAGGAGATGCCAATGCCATTATGTCAGGTATTACGACCACGGTTCCAGTGAAAATGACCCTACACCGGGTAAAAGAACACTTGTAAACCCATCAAATCTGAGAATTAGCTGGATTCCCCTATTTATGTCACGAGACTATTCTGCCCTAAAAAGCGTAAAAGGACCCTGAAATCCTGAAGGAAGAATTTTGAAAAAAGACGTACGAGTCACCAGCTCTAGCTTGTTCAACAATGTCATGACGGAGAATGACGTCCATTGATCGGGGAAGGGAACCATGAGGTATTTCTTTGGAAGCCTCTTGCATCCTGACCCTCTGCCAATCTGCAAATTTGCTCTCCTGGCGAAGAAGAGCCCACTTGGTTCTGTTTGTACAGGTCGCATTCACGCATACTGCTGGCTGGATTCATCGAAACCAAATTCAACACAAAAATGAAATAACAACAGAAACAACAAGAAATGGACAGCACTTGCTATAACGTCATGTGAAAATGACCAAGCCATCAATGCCACCTCAGTATACTTGAATTGTTGTTCCACGTTCCGGATAACCCCTCCGCAGTCCAAGCACTTGAATGTCCCGTAGAGGAGCTCAGGCCTAACCTCGCTGGTGCGAGTGATGACTCCGGTTAGGGAGACAAGCTTCCCGATCTCCGCTGTCGTCAATTCCCTCAACCTGGAACGCACAAAAACCATGAACCAAACTTAGCAGCGGCATTTCCTAAGGAGGGAACAAGGAAGAGAGGGAGGCACAACACACCTCTTGCAGTACGGGAGATTGAAGAATGCGACATTGACGTCCTTATTGGGACTATCATCGGCAATGAGGGAGGGATTCTGCTCCATAACAAACCGCTTGCAGGCATTCCTGAGGGAGGCCTCGAATCTAAGGTACTCATCGGAGATGGCGGACTGAAGAGGGTCGCTGAAGGTCATGACGTGGGAGAAGTCGACGAAGACGGTGTTGGACTCGTTCGCCTTCATCGCCTCCACCTCCGACTCGTAGTACAGAGGTCCGCCGCCACCAGAATCAGTATCCGCCCTAAAACTGCACCCCATAAAAAACCAAAACCATCAACGCCGCCGGCGAAGAAAATCGCCCTGGATTACGACGACCAAAACCGTTTTTACCTCTTGAGGAAATCGAGGAAGAGATTCTCGACCTGGACGGCCTTCCTGTCAACGAATAAGGCCTCCATATCCGCGGCCCTGCTCGTACCCTTCTGCTGCACGGCCGAGTGGCGACGGATTGGAAGGAAGAAGACGAACCCTCGACAACCACCACCCCCCTCCCCCAAAGAAAAAGAAAAACGATGTTGAAAACGGCGGGAAGGCCTCGCCTCCTTTCCCGCCAAAAAGGGTGTCGCTGTAGGGCCATGATCAAAAGGGCCGGGCCCAACTGAACGGGTCAGTGTCTTCCGAGTTTAAGACACCCACCTACCAACAGATGCCGGTTTCGTTGGCTTAAATATTCAGCAACCCTGTGGACAAAACAGGACCTGACTTTACGCGTGGGACACACACACCCTCGGGTGTACGTACGTTACGTGAAGTCACATCGTTAATCCTGCGATTCACGTATGCGTCCAAGGTTGTAATAAAGAGATTATGAGAATTCGCAAAATTTAAGTCAATTTTGAATCGCAACCGCATCATTAATCCTCCTAACTTACCTCATGATTTCGAATTACGAATATTAGGATAAATTTTTCTTTAAGTATAAGAACGACGGATCCCAATTCCCAACCCGTCTATTAATACCGGAGGATGACGTGAAGTGACGTATTTTGGAAGTTTTAGAAACCCCTAATTTGTAATTTTTTTTCAAAGTTAACATTAGATAGAAACCTCCAGAGATTCCTCAATTGATGGGGTACGATAAAACGAGGAAATAAAAAGGTGTGGAGTTGGTGGAGAGGGAGTTCACTATCTGCTTTAGAGAATATGGTCGAGATCGAGTGGCGGAGAAATGAATCCGCGACGATGAGGTGGTGGAGCCCCATCGCGGCGGGGTTGCGATAACATTCTGTTCCGGTGAAGCATATCGCATGCCTGTTCGCTTTCGCCTCGCTTTCTTTCTTTGGCCTGGCAATATTGATGTGAATGACGCCAATTCACAGGGATGTGATTATCACAGTCCACCGCCTCTCGTCGTCCGTGCTCTTTTCAGTAGTATAAATTGATTGGCCTCGGAAAGCCAGATTGCAGGTTCTTCCCAGGTAAATAGTGAAGCGGAGCAGCAGAGCTCGCAGATTCTGGTTCGATGGACGAAAGCGCGGGGGATGTGCCTCTCCTTTCTAATGGTTCCCTCCTAGAAACTTCTATTCCTCGCCGTTCACTCGGATCAGCCGCAGCCACCCACCTTCGGTTTCTCCTCGGGCTGTTGATGTGGGTGATTCTCGTGTTCTGGGTGGCTGTGATCTTTATCTCGCCTTGTAAGTCCACTGACACGTTCATCGGGGACGTTATCACTGCTACCAGCAAGACGATCTTTGGAACTGCCGGTTCTCATCTCTCTCTCGTCCCTTTCGCCTCTCTTCTTGTTTCGTTTGAGTTAACGGAATTGCTAGCTCGAGCTTGGCTCATCCGAGTTCTTTTTCTTCCGTGATTCCATTCCATCGTGAAACTGAAGGGGGCGTATTTTTAATATACGGTAGCCCCGTCATTGCCATCGCATTTCTCACCTCCGCCATGCTCATCCTGGATGATCCCGAGAAGGTGCTGCACGACATGTACGACATCACCCTCTCAATTTTATGTCGTGATTTTCTCGTGTCGTGTGTATGCATGACTGTCTCTGCTTTGTGTGCCCTTCTCTCGTTTCCCGGGTGAAGGAAGTCCAAGAATAAACCGAAGTTTCGGATGAGGACGCTGCCCATCCTCGTCGGCGGGCCATTTGGGGTGGTTTCAGCCACAGAATTCATCGGGATCGTTCTCTTCAGCGTGTTCATCATCTGGGCGGCATATGCTTACACCGAGACCAATCTAAGCATACTGAACCAATTCCAAATACCTTCGGACGAAAAATTGTAAAAGCCCTTTTCCTCCACCTGATTATGTCTTTGCACTGCCACACCTTCGCTTCGTCACGCGATTTGGGTGGCCACAGGTCCGTGATGTTGGAACTTTCAGGACTCCGACTGGGCACCATGGGGCTGTACTGTTTGGCGTTTCTATTCCTTCCGGTGGCAAGGGGATCTGTTCTCCTTCGTGCCTTTGCTGTCCCTTTCGAGCAGGCAGCCAGATACCACGTCTGGCTCGGCCATCTTACGATGGCACTCTTCACTCTCCATGGCCTGTGCTACGTGGTCGCCTGGGCGATGCAGGGTCATCTGCTACACACTGTGTGACCCCTGGTTTCGTTCTAATTACTTGACAGACATTTTCGCTCTGGCTTTAACCTGTAAAGAATCTAAATCTGTATGGTTTTGCAGATACTCGAATGGGACAATGTTGGTATCGCCATCCTGCCCGGCGTTATAAGCCTGGGGGCAGGTCTAATGATGTGGGTTACGTCGCTCTTTCCCGTGCGGAAGAGTCTGTTCGAGCTGTTCTTCTATACTCACCAACTATATGTCGTCTTCGTGGTATTCTTTGCCCTCCATGTTGGCAATTTCATATTCTGCATAGCTGCACCCGGCATTTTTCTCTTCATGCTCGACCGGTTCCTGAGATTCTGTCAATCGAGAGGTACTGTCGATGTCATTTCCGCATCGAGCTTCCCCTGTGGAATCGTCGAACTGGTCGTCTCGAAGCCACCGAGTAATTACATATAACCCACATAATCGACAACCATTTCTCGCCTTGAGTCAAACCGAAGACGAAACTAACTCCAGGGCTCCATTGATGCAGATTTAACATACAACGCCCTGAGCTTTATCTTCCTTCAAGTGCGGGAACTGTCGTGGTTGCAGTGGCATCCTTTCAGTGTTTCATCAAGTCCTCTCACTGGGAAGGACAGAATCGCTGTTCTGATCAAAGTTTTGGGAGGATGGACCGCGAAGTTGGAGGATCTGCCCTTCCGATCACAACCCAATCATCGTTCCTTGATAACGGCTTCTGTTGAGGGGCCTTATGGACATGAGCTACCTTACCACCTAACGTATGTTGTCCTGATAACAGGCTTGTAATCTCTTCTGCAGGATCCTTAACTTTGGTTTTTCCTTTGCCTGATCCTACAGGTACAGAAGCCTCATTCTGGTAGGCGGTGGCATCGGGGTATCCCCGTTTTTCGCTATCTTGAGCGACATCCTCCATCTAGCAAGGACTGGACAACTGTGTCGACCAAGGGATGTCTTGTTGATTTGGGCCATCAAGAGATCAGACGAGCTTTCGCTTCTATCTGTGCTGGACATCGACGAGAGTTGCCGTTCCCTTCCCGACAAGCTCAATCTCGAAGTTCAGATCTACATTACTCGAGAATCGGAGCCACCTTTGGTATTGCCCATCAAACTTTTCAAGTCTCTAGAGTCCTCACGGCCATTCCCCAACTCCAATCCCTCCAGCTCGTTTCATTAAACCTTTTTTCAGGAAGAAGGTCGAAGAGGCGAAGAGGACCGGAACACAAGCACCCACTCGGTCTTCCCCCCACGCAACGGGCATTGTATGTCGGTCCTGGTTGGCACAGGAAACAGTTACTGGGCGGGCGCGTACGTCGTCTTCTCGGTCCTCGGCTGCATAGCACTGGTAGCTCTCTTGGACGTCTTCTACATCAACCCTTACGACATCACCTATTGGTGGTACAAGGGACTTCTACTCATAGTGTGCATGGCCCTGAGCGTGATAACCTTCGGGATGCTAGTCATCCTTCCATGGCGCCTCTGGGGGAGCACCGACGGAGGCGCATCGGATTCAGGCAAGGCAGACGACAAGGAAACAGAGAAGAACGAGACAGAAGGCGCAGCAGGGAACGGCGGGGTATTCCTCAAAACCATTCGCTACGGCTCAAGACCAGACTTCACGGAGATATTCGGGTCAGCGGCGAAGAGGTGGGGGGAAGTCGACGTAGGGGTAATAGTCTGTGGGCCGCCGAGTCTGCAGTCGAGCGTGGCCAGAGAATGCAGGGCGCGGAGCATCGGGAAGTTGCGGAACAAATGCCATGGCCCGATCTTCCATTTCAACAGCCACAGCTTCGATCTGTGACATCATCACCAAACTTCAGTCCCACCCCACCCTGTTAATAACATATTATTACATCATGGTCTGTAGGCCTTCTGCTCCAATGTAATGTTTATGGTAATAATACTATTTGCCATCTAATCACGCTAATATAATCATCTGGTTTGATGCTGGTCTTAAGAAAACAAAAGAAAGAAAAAGCTTCGTGAATGAACTTGTGGACACCACCCAAAAGCAGGAGTATTGCTGTAATGACATGAGATTTCGGAAAGGAAATATATTACTTTGACTACATTGGTTGACTAGAATTAGAACGGTTGATCGAGTCAAATCCGACGTGGCGTGAGAGTGTAATACTCTCGTTGTCAGTTGACGTTAATATCGAATATTATCGGGATTTTAATTTGATTTCGTGTGATTACTTCACGTGGGAAAAGGGACGCCTAGACCCAAACGAAATCGAATTAAGTCGCGATAATATTCGAATAACGTCGCGGATTTGAATTGGGTTTATAGTGACGGGTTGTTTTGATTTGTTGATAGTATGAAAATGCGGATAAGGAATGAGGTTAACTGTGTCAGTAATAAGGACTAATGAAATATGATATTAGATGGGTTAATTGGACAGAAAATCCAATGGCTTTACCTAATCTTATGCCGTCCAACAGGATGAGGTGAGCGGGTAATATCTCTGTGACAGATGGGTAGAGTAGGAAAAAAAAATAAAATGCTATATAGACGGCCAAATGAACGGATTGGACAATGAATGTTTCTGACGAATGGATGGACTGCGGATGAGGGGATCGAAGGGGAAATTAATGGTAGCGTGTTGGGCACACTCACGTTGCATCTGATGGGATGAGTGGGTGATTTGATTAATTAAAAAAAAAAGAGAAGAAAGTAAGATAAAACAGGTACAGTAAGTATAAGGGAAAAGGGGCTGCAGACTTGAACTCCCCCCTAACTTCTTCAGGAAGGGACGCCGAACTCTCGCAGCCACGCATCCTTCCGTAGCCATCTTCCGGAGTCGAGTTAACTCCGCCGCGTGCCAACCGCGGGAAGGTCAGGCGCAGGAAGCTTATGCTCTGCAGAGGAAGCAAGGGACGAGGTTCGGGGTTCCCGTTGGCCATTGCTTCGATTGAGACAACATCGGGGACGAAGTACGTCCCACCCCCTTCCCCTGTCATGTTGTCTTGTTGATTTCTGTTTGAATGCGTGATTAAAGAGTGTCGCCGCGGGAAGAGTTCAGCGTGTGCGACAGGGAAGGAAGGGTAGGGAGTTTCCGTAAGAATGAGTTGGGGAGTGTGGCGAGTGCTGTCCGGGTTCGCCCTGTGCATAGCCGCATGTTGCGGTGCCAGGAAACCCGTTCTACCTTGCAGCCAGGCTGCGAATGCTCAAGAGTGTACTGCTCAACGAATGAGCTGTGTGAACTGAAGCTCGAGATGCCGTGAGCTTTGGTGTCGTTGAGACTTGTAGTATGAATGAATGGAAGAGGAATCGTGGAGGGTGCGGACCTCCTTGTTGTCCCGCACGCCAAGAACAGAGGCGCTGGGAAGAATGTTGGGAGAGGGCTGCGATGAGCGCGGACCCTCTCGTTAGTGTGTGCGCCGATCTGTGAGTGTGCGACGAGATAAATGCCGCATGATGGGTGCCGAGGAGCCTTGTAGTTACCTGTCCACATGGAGACACATTGGCTGGTCTTGCAGAACTTGCAGCCCTCGCTGTTACGAGGAATCTGTCCCTCTGCAGCTGTCGTCTATAAGTCAGCCTTGGGCTACTGGAGGACGTGCGGATTAATTAGTGATTTTTAAATGCTGAAGGCGATAAAAAAAAAATAGATAGCACCGTCGTTGTTGTGTGTTGTCAATATTGGGCTGTGATTGGTGACATCTTAAAAACTCTTGCGGCTGATCAGCTTGTGCATTACAGAATCTTTCATAGTGCGATTCATGAACTTTAGGATGGTGGTTGGGGATCTAAGGGTGGCGTTGTGCGGCAGATCCGGGAGAAAGGCGAATGATTGGCGGAATGGATCAGCCACGCCGGCCTTGGTCGACGGTGGTTGAGTTCCGTGGAGTTGCGATGAGTTGATGAACCGGAGATGAAGTTGCCGCCGCTCTAAGATCTGGACTGACCGTGTCCGCTTGGCTATAGTTTGGCAAGCTGATCGCGTAAGAAAGAAGTGCACATGGTATTGTAATCGTTCAGATATAGAAATTGAATGGGTTAATGAAAGATGTGTTCCCGACTGCGGGTCGGAGGAGTACGGGGAGGCGACGACCACTCGCGGTTGCACCTGCTGCCGTTACCCGGGCGCTCCCGGAGGAGAGGGTTGGGACGTACTGTGAGGGTCCTGACACCGAACGAAGTGTTGATATACGAGAGACGAGAGAATGAGGGAGTCGCTTGAGAGTTGTGAGCGTTATTAGATTTGTCTTTGATCCCGTATATATATTGTTACGTAGAAGGTTGAATTAGTGATTATAATGAGGTATGCTTTATAATATGCATGCATATAATTGCCTTGGAAAGGGTTGATATGAGATATTGAAAATTATTATTATTCGATTAATGTTGATTTGTATTGCTTATTGTACAGTCCGTATGCTGCACAAAGAGACCTTTTATAAAAATTGCACGTTAGGAAAAATTAGGGGTCTCATGTTTCGTATTCGGCGATTTATCGTTGACCCCAGTTTTGGGGAATTATTTTAGGGTGATGCAGGGTAAGTGGAAAGGAAAACACGTGGCACGGATTGGAGTACTAAGACAGTAGATATTGCCACGGTGGAGGTAAAGTTTTGTCGCTGACGCGGTTTGACCGTCAAATGACGGAGAATCCTTCTGATAAAATGTGAAAAAAATTTTTCAGGTCGTTTCAATTGCCCTCTTGATGTCTTGGTGACTGATGGACTGAAGGTGTCGGACTGTGTGGGCTGTGTTGCATGAGCTGGGCTGAGGGTGATAAGCAGAAGGGCCGTAGGAGTGTTACATGAAGGAAGCCTAAACCCAATATGAAACCCGAAGTCTGGTGTGGTCGTAACAGAAAAAGGAAAGAATGCAGCAAGGGAGGTACTGTGGTGCTGTTTCTGTTGAAGCACGAGGCTGTTAGCCATTCCCCAGAAAATTCCCTTTTCTGTTATTAGAACTTATCCGTCTGATGTAAGGATTGTCATATATAAAAGGCATGGATGTACATTGAGAAATAATTAAGAAGAATACAACGAAGCCTTTCTTTCTTCTTCTTCTTCCTCTTCCCTCTTCACTTCTTCTCTGCGTTTCTTCTGCAACTTTCTTCTTCTACCTCTATCAATCAATACTTCCCTCAGTGAGCAAAAACTGTCGGTCGGGGCTATACCATCTACAAAAGGCATGTTAAAGAAGTCGGGAGTATTCCTCATCGTTTGGATTTCCTCAAGTTCTTCCACCTGCCATGGGGATTCGCATTTTATCTGTCTAGTCGGCAACTACTAGGAGATGATATGATATCGCATAAATAGATGCAAAGACCAGAATGCGGTATCATGAATAAAGAGAGAAAAATTGGGAAGAAAGGAGATAGCCATGGACAGTGAACATCCCACTGTCAACTTCATCTGCATCCTTCTTCTTATTCCGGTTGTCAATGTTTCTCCTGCCATCCAGAATCTGACGCAAAACAAAGAACATCAATGGGTGCAACTGCGAAGTTGACAATTTTATACCCAGGAAAAAAAAAAACGCCAACTACAATAATAGCAACCAGAACTGAACTCGCAATGAAGGCAAGATTGTAAGAGAGATCACTAACGCCCAATGCTTGGAGGCCCCGGACGCCTTCTTGTCCAACCATTGAGAGGAGCTAGCTTCCCTGTGGCAGTATGGATTCTCAAGAAGAGAGGAGCCATGGGGTCCCCCGAACCGCACGGATCCCGCGAGTGAATAGAAAGTTGGATCAACATTGGATCTCACCTGAATCACCCCATCTGTCCTCCTGAGGATAGGTTTGGTTCCCAACCCGGTTCGAACAGGAGAAGTACGCCGTGCTAACGTGCCTTTGATGATCCACATCTCAGGGTTAGGCGCTGATGAGCACATTGAATGGCTGAGAGCCCTCACAGTCTAGGCACAACGACGCAATTATCAGGGACGCGCTCTACCACTGAGCTGATAGCCCGTCGTGCGGGCCTCCTCCGGGAGACGCCAATGCCATTATGTCAGGTATTACGACCACGGTTCCAGTGAAAATGACCCTGCGCTAGTAAAAGAACACACCATTATGCATTCACGCATACTGCTAGCTGGATTCTTGCAGTACGGGAGATTGAAGAAGGCGACATTGAAACTGAAGGTGGATTGCATAACACACCTCTGGGGGAGCACCTCCAGACGCGCATCGGGTTCGGGCAACGCAGGCGACAAGGGAACAGAGAAGAACGAGGCCAAAAGTGCAGCAGGGAACGACGGGGTATTCCTCAAAACCATTCGCTACGGCTCAAGACCGGTCTTCACGGAGATATTCGAGTCAGCGGCGAAGAGGTGGGGGGAAGTCGACGTAGGGGTAATAGTCTGTGGGCCACCGAGTCTGCAGTCGAGCGTGGCCGTAGAATGCAGGGCGCGGAGCATCGGGAAGTTGCGGAACAAAGGCCATGGCCCGATCTTCCATTTCAACAGCCATAGCTTCGATCTGTGACATCATCACCAAATTTCAGTCCCACCCCACCTTGTTAATAATAGATTATTACATCATGGTCTGTGCTGGGCCTTCTGCTCCGATGTAATGTTTATGGTAATAAATAATAATACTATTTTCCATCTAAATCACTCTATTATAATAATTTGGTTCGATGTTTGTTCAAGGAAAGCTGAAGAAAGAAAAAGAGGACTTGCTTAATAGTTTAGTTGGGCTTTGTGTTGAGGCCTTTGCTTTGCTTGATGGGTTGGGCGAGTGTTTGTCAGCCGGGACACGACAACGCCACCACCGCCGCCGCCACGACGACATACAGGGCGGTCTCTCCGATGGCCACGGCGGCGAGGATCGATTGAGGCGGACGAGGGAGGAGGAAAAAGCCCCCACCCCCCACCGGATGAAAGGTTCCTGTAATCCTGTCCCTGTCGGTGAAGAAGAAGCAACAGCCGGTTCCACGACCACCTCCACTTGGTCCGCCTTCTTCTCCGTCTTCGATCATCCCTCCGGGAGGCATCCCAGCGACCACGCCTCCAGGCCGAATGCTTCTTGGTCCGCTGCCGTCAAGAAGGTGGTTGCCGGGGCTTCCATGAGGAGGATCCACGAGCGCGTCCTCGGTTCTTCCAGGACCGGCGTCCCCAGCCCCACCGCTGATATCTGGCTCCTTGGGGTGTGCTACCGTTTGTCGAATCCGTCTTCCCACGATGTTGATGATGGTGATGGCGATGTTGATGAATCCCTTGGATTGGCTGCGTTCCACCTCGACTTCTCGTCCAGGATCCTCTTCACCTATCGCAAAGGTCCTCCCTTTGCGGTTGCCCATAAACTTAGTTTTTCGTTGGAATCGTTGTTTGATCCCCTCCGGCCGGGTTATCTCTCGCAGGATTCGAGGCATTTGAAGATTCGGGATACACTAGTGATGTGAACTGGGGATGTATGCTACGCAGCAGTCAGATGCTCGTTGCTCAGGTATTGTCTCCTACTGTGCCTCGATCATGTCTTCGGGCCGATGAATTGATGGTGTGACTCCTGCAAATGCGGTTCCTTTCTGCAGGCATTGCTCTTCCACAAGATGGGTAGATCTTGGAGAAA
The DNA here is from genome assembly GCA_029817715.1 of Melastoma dodecandrum. Taxonomy (NCBI): domain Eukaryota; kingdom Viridiplantae; phylum Streptophyta; class Magnoliopsida; order Myrtales; family Melastomataceae; genus Melastoma; species Melastoma dodecandrum. Next base: position 1,041,414 of record JARUPY010000057.1, on the reverse strand, counting down.
ACTGCCAGGCAAGGTGGTGATTTCAACTGGCTCTAGAGCTATCCATGGCTCTGTATGAGGTAGACGACTGACCTCGTGTCGCCTCTTCCTCTATTTTTGCAGCCATTGGATCCACAGTATGTTCGAATCTTGACACTGTTTGGGGATTCGAGCGCCTGCCCCCTCTCGATTCACAACCTTATTCGTGCTGGAAAAGCTTATGACCTTGCATCTGGGTCATGGGTGGGTCCATATGCAGTTTGCCGATCCTGGGAAAATCTTTTCCGATCATTTCGAGCGGCTAATCCCGAGGAGGCTTTGATTCCTATGGCTGTCATCGTTGTCTCGGGAGATGAAGATGGGGAGCGTGGCGGAGCCCCAGTTCTTTGCATGGAAGATGTGAAAAGGCATTGTCTTGAAGTTGTTAGAGACGATGTAGACTGGATGCCTATTCTTTTATTGGTTCCACTGGTTCTTGGCCTTGAAAAGATTAATCCCAGGTTTGTGGAAGTATTCTGCATAGTTAATAGCATGAAATCGAAAAGATTGGTCCTCGGTTTCTAGTATTGAAAAGATCAATTCCAGCTGTTTTAGTGATATAGTGTAATCATGATTTGGGGTAAGATAGCAGCTGATTGTATCCAACTGTAGTATGAAACTATCGTTGTTTCATGCTCTCCGGCTGGGGGTGCAGAACATGACTGGAGGTTTCCTTTCCTCTCTAGGTATGGTCCATTATTACGAGCGACATTTTCCTTTCCACAAAGTGTTGGTATCTTGGGGGGTAAACCTGGCGCTTCCAATTATATTGTTGGAGTTCAAGATGAAAACTTGTTATATCTCGATCCTCATGACGTTCAACCGGTATGTCACACTAATTTTTTGCTAGAAATTGGCGAATCCGTCTTTTCTTATGGTACTGCTTGCTGCTAGACTTGTCCTCTTCATAATACTTTGAAGAATTTTCCTGGATAGAGAACACCAAAATCTTTCCTTGTGAAACTGTTGTATTATGAGATGATGGCATTTCTAGTAATCTGTGCTTGTCTCTTTCGTAAACTCTTCCTTGTCATTTGGAAATTCTTGTCTGGCCATATTTTGTGTGCTCATCAATTTGTCAGCTGTCAAAATTCCATATTTCGAGTACCAGACCTTACAAATGTTGCCAAACCAAAATTTTATGTGCCTGGTGGTCTACTTTACATGATTGACATGGTTATTCTCGATGCAAATGATATTCTTTTGAGCTCCAGTAATGGGTACTGGGCTACATTGTGAACAACTAGTCTCCTGTTTATTCTTTCAACCTGGGGACATCCTAGTTTGAGGTGCATGAAACACTAGAAGCATTTTGAATGAATTAACTTGAACCTTAGCCTCAACAATAAGTACTGAATGTGGTCAATGTGTGCCCCTCTTTTTTTCATGGATGCATTCCGATATCTTGTCAAAACCAGAAATTCTAATTTTTAAATGTATCAGGTGGCCGGCATCAGTACGGAAAATTCGGAAGCAGACACTTCCTCTTATCACTGCGCGTAAGCCTTCTTCCTCTCCCTCTCACCGCAGTTTCTTCAGGGCTCTTCCTCATCTAGGACATTCTCTTCTTCCCTTTTTTTTAGCATTGTCAGGCACTTTCCACTCTATCTACTGGATTCTTCCCTAGCCATCGGCTTTTATTGTCAAGACAAAAATGATTTTCATGACTTCTGTTCTCGGGCAACTAAACTAGCGGATGAGTCAGACGGAGCACCATTATTCACCGTGGTTGAAGCCCAGAGCCGTACACCAGGAGGGGCAGCAAGAGGTGACGATTCCTTTTGTGGGCTGCCAACAGGAGACAGTGAAGACAGTGCAGTCGAAGATGACTGGCAAATTCTCTAGAAACACAAGCCATCTGTTGATGGCTGGACTGTATATTTAAATATTCTCTTTCTTTTAGCTGGATAGTTAGATGATATATTGATTGGATTCAAGGAAACAGTAGACATTGTATCTTGTTTGGTTGAATCACCCTGCCTGTTCATTTGGAAATATTGTAGTGCCTCCCTCCGCACTTGGCGGTTCATGTTCATTTGTACATACACTTCCATATTGGCTGAAGCAAGCCACATAAAATCTACCAAATAAGTATGAGCATCAGTCCCTGTAAGAACCGGCAGCCCTCCGGCTGTGTTTGGCTTCCTCAGTGGCTCTGTTTTGGATGTTTTCGCAGTGAAGGGGGGGAAACTGGTCATCCTCCATCATTAACAGGCATTCATATGTTTCTGGATTCTAGAACTGTGAGATGACTTGCCAACAGTCTTCCCCCCTCTGGGTGCCGCTGCTATTGCTCGCCATCTCTGATCGTTCAATTGTTTTGTTAGCTCATCGGTATTCCCTTGACCAGGTTCCATTTCAGAAGAGCCAGCCCCATCACGGAGTTATTTTCGTCAAACTCTTTGTCATAACCCAATTTTTTCTACAAAAATCACAAAAACACTGAAAATCTTCAAAAAAAATTAAAAATTTAAAAATCAACAAAAATCATGGAAAATCAATAAAAATCCCACAAAATCATAAAAAATCTAATTAAAAATAACCTATTCCCTATAGATAGCTAGATCCCGGAGACTCGGAGACTCGGAGACAAAGAGAAGAAGAAGGAAACTCTTGGAAGAACAGACGATCGGGAGAAGAACATTCGGAGAGTTTTCTGTCATCCAGCACAAAGGTACAATGAGGGAGCCGGGAAATGGTACAAATCCCGCTCATCCTTCACCCCGTTTTCCCCTGGAGTTTCTTTCGATCTTTCACCCCGTTTTTTCCCTTGAGTCTCTTTCGAATGTTTTTTTTTTAAATATGAGCTCTAAAAAAACTCAGGTGCTTAGAAACACACTTTTAAAGCCTCCCTTTTCTTTGTAATACATGCGATTTAGTAATCCCTAATTCCCGAACCTTAACGAATCTCTATAGTTTTTCTAACTTGAACTTAAAATAAGTTAGTGGCGACTCCGAGGTTTTTTTTTAGTATCCGAAGCCTTATCGTCAAGGGAGGATATTCATTTTAAATGGAACCGGAAACGTGATCACCCGCGACAGATTTGGCGACTCCACTGGGGATACTTGGGTAATTTTCTAGAGGATTAGGGTCGAAAAATCGTTTTTTTTTTAAAGGCTTTTTTTTATGTATTTTGCGCTTAAATTTGCTTGATGCTCCTTCGTTTTCAATATTACTTGATGTTTGGTTTTCCTCTGCTATATGAGCCTTCATCCCGGGCGCCATAGGATTAGTTCGGGTATACCATATGCCGATGGGTATTGGCCGTTTGCCTCTACCTTTAAGTGGATACCCACCTGTTTACCGCCGGACGAATATCCGAATCCTTGCATTTAAAATGAACCCAGACTCGGATTTCTCCGTTTACGGTTAATGAACGGGTCCAAGCCACATCCTGACGGTAGATAGAATCATTTGATGGGTCCCCCTTTGCGTGGTTTCATAACTCGTGTTTTTATTATTGTTTATCTAACTCTAACCCCTTCTTTTCTATGTGTTTTTAATTTAGCTCGGTTCGGTGAAGGGGGTACCAAAATTAATCTCCCAAGGACACGCCCGTTCGAGTCACGAAGCCGGACGGTACACATGGCTAGCTCAGGACTCTCTCTGACGGACACAACACTGCCCAGTATGGGAATCTCTACAGATTCCAATCTCCCTCTCATCAGACATTCGATGATCGATGACCCCCAGTTGAGATCAATTGCCGGTTTGAACAATTCATCAAGCATTAGGTGTCAGGAACACATTCCAAATACACGTTTGGAGGCAAGAGTGGATACTCTCTGCGAAAATATGGCCCGATTACAGAGCATGCTGAGTTACATAATGCACAACCAGCAGGCAAGCTCTTCAACAACAACACCTCCGACTCCTCCCGTTATACCCCCAATGCCCACGGCACCAATGTCATCAACCACGACTCCGCCAACAATTCCTTTTCCACATCCGTCACAAAGCGCTGTGATATGTGATGGAGGAGGAGAGCCGTTATAAAGGGAAAGAAGAGTTAAGCGCAGCTTGAAGCAGAGGAGAGCGGCTGTGAGACACAAAGGATTGAAGGGATGAGTACAGAGGAAGCTGAAGGAAACAAATGTTGTTACTATTTCATGGAGTAGTTACAAAGTAGTTACATTGTATTAGATATAAAAGAAGTTGGGTAGACTAGTGGCGGTAGTTGTAGAATTCTGTAAACCGTCTTCTTCCTTGTTCTGTTAGCGCTTGTGCTCTACAAGCTTTGGTTGAATGAAACGTCTCGACTGAATTCCCTTTCGATCAGTCCTGCCTTCATTCTCGTCTTCTCCGATCGTCGATCCCAGAAGAACCATATCAATTGGTATCAGTTGTCCGATCCTGGCTGCACCGCCCATGGTTGTTACCAAAACCCAACTAGCAATGGACGAATTCCAGAAGACAATGAAGGAATCTTGGAATGAGTTCCTCACCCAGCAACAACAGCAACAGACTGAGTTTCGTGAGGAAATGCGGGCTCAAAGAGATACTATGTTGCGAGTTACTACGCAATTACAAGACATGGGCGTTCGGATGAATGATTTGGAAGATCTGTCAACCCGGGAACAGAGAGGTTCTGCAGGGGGTGTTCTGCATACGCAAGGCGGTACACATTCTACTTACGCTCGATTCTCGAAAGTAGATTTCCCTCGATTCCGCGTGACGAAGTGCAAGGCTGGCTTTATAAGTGCGAACAATTCTTTGAAGTGGATATGACACCAGCCGATGTTAAAATCAAAATAGTTTCTGTCCATTTGGAAGGGAAGGCGTTAATATGGCATCAATCTGTTATGAAAGCTCGTCCGTATGGTAAATGGCCAACGTGGGAAGAATACAAGTCCATGATTGTGGCTCGCTTTGGAGGACAACCTTATGATGATCCAGTGGCCGAGTTAATGAGTTTGAGGCATGAAGAAGCTGCGGGAATTGACGCCTATCAAGAAATTCGATGCCTTATTAGTTCGCACAGATTTATCGGAGAAACAGGCTAGACTGCAGTACGCATGTTTCGGCCACAGACGTTGACTGTCGCCTATACCTTGGCTCGTTTGCAGGAGAATTTGTTGTCTTCTATTCACAGGAGGAACAAGCCTTTGTTTGACAAATCGAAAACGTATAACCACTCTGTCTCAGCACCAGCTATTCTACCACGACCTTCCACAGATCTGCCGAAATTTACCAGGAGCCAATTGTCTCCGGACTAAGAATCTCTGTTTTTTTTGCTCTTGGTGCAGTGGACCAATGGGGAACCTCAGGACGCTACATGGGAGTTGTATTCTGAGTTGGTGAGGAAGTATCCTACCTTTGATTTCACTATAACTTGAGGAAGATTGTGCATAGGGAAGATAAGTGTTGCAAGTTTAGTGGAGGAAGTTGAGGAGATGCGTAGAAAGCTTGGGGTCAAGCTTTGTTTTAAGGGGGTTGGATTGATATGGGATAGAAGAAGAGAGCCGTTATAAAAGGAAAGAAGAGTTAAGCGCAGCTTGAAGCAGAGGAGAGCGGCTGTGAGACACAAAGGATTGAAGGGATGAGTACAGAGGAAGCTGAAGGAAACAAATGTTGTTACTATTTCATGGAGTAGTTACAAAGTAGTTACATTGTATTAGATATAAAAGAAGTTGGGTAGACTAGTGGCGGTAGTTGTAGAATTCTGTAAACCGTCTTCTTCCTTGTTCTGTTAGCGCTTGTGCTCTACAAGCTTTGGTTGAATGAAACGTCTCGACTGAATTCCCTTTCGATCAGTCCTGCCTTCATTCTCGTCTTCTCCGATCGTCGATCCCAGAAGAACCATATCACGCTGCTTTGGGGTTGGCACCTCCTCTCCATCCATCATTCCACAACACGACGGTTCTCTCTAGTGCTGACACTGAGGTGGTGCCACCATTTCGATATCCCGAAACATTTCCTCCACTCGCCACATTACCTGAGGTTCGTGCTACCAGAACTATCCCTCAAACGCCAACACGGCGGAATGCGGCTGCACTTGAAGAGCTATTTCCATCACCTGAAGATGAAGCTAACATCGAGGCTAGAGTTGAAGCTAGAATCGCATCTCTACAAGAAGGCGAACAGAAACGTCTTGCCCGCCTTGAGGAAAGGCTGAATGCGGTCCAGGTGCACAGTATCTACTCTCTCGAGGACTATGATATCAAAGTCCCGCAGATTTCAGTACCTCATAAATTCAAGCTACCGGACTTCGAGAAATTCAAAGGGATTGGTTGTCCAAAGATGCATCTAAAGCATTTTCTTCACAAGATGTCCATTTATCCAAAGGATGACTTACTCCAAGTAGCTCTCTTTCAGGAAAGCCTTACTGGTACTGCACTTCACTGGTATCTGTCTTTGGATACCTCTAAGTACATGTCATTCAAGGAGCTAGCGCATGATTTTCTGAACCACTACAGCTTCAACATTGAAATGGCACCCACTATATCCGATCTGCGGAAACTCGAGAAATACCGCAACGAGTCTATAAAGGAATTTGCTCGACGAGTGCGTGAAAAAGCATTACAGATCCAACCTCCGCTCAAAGAAAGAGAACTGGTGGATGAATTTCTCTCTCTCCTCCCAAGAGATTTCTACCAGTATTTATTCACACAACGAGGTTCCTCATTCAGTCAAGTTGTGTTAAATGCCGAACAGCTAGAAGATGCTATAAGGGACGGCCGAATTGCTATCAGCTCGACCATCAAGGCAACACCTCGCGGAAAAGGAAAGAGTGAAACTTCCGCAAACATAGAGAGAAGCGCTAACATGCAAACTTCCACGAAACCCAAGATGTATCGATCTTCGATGGCTCGCCCGACTGAGGATAGAAGACCCGTTGCTTCACAAGATCAGAGTCAAGTCACTAAGCCGGGGCAAAATGTTAGTCGTAGAAGAATTGAGGATCTGACCCATCTTCCTGATCCATTAGATATTATGTTTCAGCGCCTGCACGAGATGGGTTATATCACTCCCATTCCCCCAGCACAAGTCAACCCGTCTTCTCGTAGCTACAATCCAAAGGCAGTCTGTCAATATCATTCAGGTGGCATTGGTCATGACACGAGAAACTGTGTCGCTCTACGATTCAAGATACAGTCATTGCTCGACAACAAGATAATAGCCTTCGAGAACTCAGCCAATCCCCCAAATATCCAGCAAAATCCTCTACCAGAACATGTGAATATGATAGCAAGTGATGATGCCAAGATAGAGCTACCGCTCCTTTTCCCTGCTAATAAGTCAGATTGGCCGCTACACGAAGAGGTTGTATGTGTTCTACACTCGACACAACCGCAAAATTCAGATGGGAAGCCTGCTATTTATATGCCACTTACAACACCTTCCTTTGTTTACCGACCATCCGCCACAGTTCAACCGTTCATCTACAAAACACAGGGTAGTGTTTCAACGAACTCAATCGCCTGTCCATCAGGAGAGAGTGAGAAGGAAACAAATATAATCACTCGTTCTGGTCGAGTTATCCCTGCAATTGAGGCATTAAAGAATCCTGAGGCTCCAAAGATAAGTGAGGTGCCACTCGAAGAAGCTAAGAAAGTTGTTAAGTACATCAGAACAAGCGAGTACGACATTGTCGAGCAATTAAGAAAGCAACAAGCACAGATCTCTCTTTTCGATCTCATCAACTCCTCAGATAAGTATCGTGATGTGTTACAAAAGTTTCTTGCGGAGGTCCATGTGCCCGCACAAATCGAAGTTAACTACCTTGATGTATTCATGTCAAGCCTTCTCGTTCGTGATTCCATCATCTTCTCCGATGAAGACTTACCAGAACCCGGGAAGGTCCACAATATGGCACTTTTTATCACAGTCAAGTGTCGAGACATGATGATTCCGCGAGTATTGATTGACGGTGGATTTGGGATAAACATCGTCCCTGTCACTGTCTTGAAGCAACTCAACATTGACGAGTCTGAATACCGAGCCAGCAACCTTATTGTTCGAGCCTTTGATGGAGCGAAATGCAAAGTGTTAGGAGAAATTCTTCTAGCCATCAGTGTAGGCCTAGCCACAATTGAGACAACTTTTCACGTACTCGATGCCGCAGGCTCGTTCAACATGCTGTTAGGGCGACCTTGGATCCATGCGGCGGGTGCTGTTCCTTCTACTGTGCACCAGAGGGTTAAGTTTGTCGTAGGAGACAAGCTCATCACCATCCAAGGGGAACGCAATATCCCTGTCTGCAGTGAAATTAATTTTCCATATATACCAGAACCAGTAGAAGAACCGAGCACCACCCAATCTATTGAGATTATCCACATGGTGCGGAAAGAAGCTAATATGCCAGAAATCTCGGCCCCAGTACTCAATGCAGCTCGGATGCTAGTGTACTATGGCTATCAAACCGGGAAGGGCCTAGGCACTCGCGGACAAGGAAGTTTGGAACCCCTCGCATTTCATATCAAGAGCCAAATTGGGACTACCGGTCTAGGCTTTCGGTATCCCAGTCAACAGAAGCCCTATCGAGACAGAAATGGATCTCTAATCTGCCCACCGCTTCGAGAGACTTTCGTCTCGACCCCGAAGGATCTGGTTGACCTTGTCCCATCATTCGAAGACCTTTCAATTTGCACTATTGATGAAGCGTCATCCTCCTCCATCGTCGAAGGGTGAATCGTTCCGAGTCTTTTCTACTCATTTACTTTTAATATTTCAATTCGTGTAGGGTTCGTTATGATCAGCTTTTAGACATGCGAACGCGTCCTCATTTAGATCGAGTCACCTTGCTATATTTCTACCGTGGACTAGCAAGGAAGTTCAAAAAAAAAAATGTAATAAACACGGTATATTAGGAATTTTCGAGTTGAATTGTGGAGGGAAACAACGTTAGACGGATGACGAAAATGAGCATTCACACCCAGAATGGTTCACAACTATTCATGCTCCCCGACACCTAACGCCCTTCACTTCGACTTTTTGACACATCTTCATGGACTCACGAAAGAATCATTGCGATTTACAGGGATGACGCTTCGGGCGGAGATGAAGATCCATATGAAGAACAACATGATGACTCGATCCATGACCAGAAGTTGCTTGATGATTACTATGGCTTTGAACAAGAACTCAAACGTCATGAAGGGCCTAAAGAAGTGACAATCCGTGAACCAATGGTCATTAACGTCGGAACTCTCGAAGAGTCAAAGGAATTGTTCATTGGCTCGGATCTTCCTCAAGATGAAGCTGATCAACTCATTTCCCTATTACGAGAGTATTCAGATGTGTTTGCATGGAGTTACGCAGACATGCCCGGGCTCGACATAGACATTGTACAACACTACATTCCTACAGATCCATCGGTGCCCCCTAAAAAGCAAAAGCAACGCCGATACAAACCTGAACTTGTGCTCGCTATCAAGGAAGAAGTAGACAAATTATTAAAGGTGAACTTCATCGAGGTCGCTCGTTATCCTCAATGGGTTGCAAATATTGTACCAGTTATGAAGAAAAATGGAAAAATTCGCATTTGCGTCGATTACCGTGACCTGAACAAAGCTAGCCCTAAGGACGATTGTCCTTTACCACATATCGACGTTTTGGTAGACAACACTGTAGGATTCAATCGCTTCTCTTTCATGGATGGCTTTTCGGGCTATAATCAGATTCGGGTGGCAGAGGAAGATAGGGAAAAGACGACATTTACTACCCCTTGGGGAACATTCTGCTATCGAGTAATGCCAGTTGGTTTGAAGAATGCTGGGGCGACTTATCAACGGGCCATGGTAGCATTATTCCACGATATAATGCACAAAGAAATTGAGGTATACGTGGATGACACGATTGCTAAGTCGCGCGCAGGTGAAGATCACATCAACGTCTTACAAAAATTATTCGAGCGATTAAGAAAATTCAAGCTACAATTGAACCCTGCGAAATGCGTATTTGGAGCAACATCAGGGAAGCTACTTGGCTTTGTCGTTAGCAACCGCGGTGTCGAAGTTGATCCAGCCAAAGTCGAGACCATTCAGAATCTACCAACACCGAAGACGGCTAAAGAGGTTAGAGGTTTTATGGGTCAGCTCAATTATATAGCTCGTTTTATCTCAAATTTGTCAGAAACCTGTAAACCAATATTCAAGCTTCTCATGAAAGATACCTCAATTGAGTGGAACACCGAGTGCCAAGCCGCCTTTGAACAAATCAAGCAATACCTATCAAACCCTCCGGTATTACTCCCGCCAACACCGGGGCATCCCTTGACACTCTACCTTACTATTAAAGACGAGTCCCTAGGGGCCCTTTTGGCACAACAATCGCAAGGTGCCAAAGAACACGTTATTTATTATCTAAGCAAGAAGTTCACACCTAGTGAAGCCCGTTACACGATTTTGGAATGAACATGTTGTGCATTGGTTTGGGTACTCCATCGATTAAGGCAATACACCCTTCACTACGAGGTACTTCTGGTGACGGAAAATGATCCATTGAGATATCTGTTCAGCCGGCCTACGCTAGTGGGATGTATCTCCAAATGGCAACTACAACTTGCTGAATTCGACATACGATATGTTGCCACTAAGTCTGTTAAGGGTCGAAGTATCGCAGACTACATTGCTGACTACCCAGGACCGAACGTGTCTCCTTTGGACGTTGAGTTGCCAGGTGAGAATATCCTAGTTGCAGACGATGATCAACGGTGGACTATGTACTTTGATGGAGCAGTAAACCTCAATGGGTCGGGTGTCGGAGCCGTTGTGATTTCCCCCACCGGTCAGTATTATCCAGTCGCATCGAAGGTTGTTTTTCCATGTACCAACAACATTGCAGAATATGAGGCATGCATTCTCAGTCTTCAACATGCTCTCGGCCTGCGAATTTAAAACGTCAACATTTTTGGAGTTCTAACACTCATTATAGGTCAAACAAATGGACAATAGCGTACCCATGATGCAAAGCTCCTCCCATATCATGAATTCCTTCAAGATATCATCAAACGCTTCCGTGACATTAAGTTCAATTACTTGCCTCCATCGGAGAATCGCTTCGCGGATGCACTGGCAACATTGGCCTCAATGATCCCACTGGTTGGGCAAATGAACATCGAGCCCCAGCAAATCGACATCTCTCACAACCCGAGTTGTGCTGCTATCATTGATGAACCAGATAACAAACCTTTGTACTTCGATATCAAAGTTTATTTACCAACCGACAACTTTCCGCAAGGCAGAAGCAGAAAAGAGCGAAAATTCATACGACGGATTGCTCGCAATTACTTTCTAAATAGAGATGTGTTATACAAGAAGTCATTTATTGCGACACTTATGAGATGTGTTGATACACACGAGGCACAAGAACTTATTACTGAAATCCATGAAGGCGTATGTGGACCGCATATGAATGGATATGCTCTAGCACAAAAGATCATGCGACAAGGGTATTACTGGCTGACAATCGAAGCGGATTGCATTTCGTACGTGTGTCGGTGCAATAAATGCTAAATTTACAGTGACAAAGTTCATGTGCCTCCCACTAGATTGTACCTGTTATTTGAACCATGGCCATTTTCAATGTGGGGGATGGACGTCGTCGGCCCAATCAATCCAAAACCTTCGAATGGTCATCGATTCATCCTAGTCTCCATCGACTATTTCACCAAATGGATAGAAGCTCAATCATTCAAAGAAGTTACAGCAAAGAATGTGGCCCGATTCGTCCGCGTCAATGTAATTGCTCGCTACGGAGTGCTTGAACTGCTCGTGACCGATAATGGCACCAATTTCAACAACAAGATTATTGATTCATTGTGTGAAGAATTCCGAATCAAACATCTCAACTCTTCTCCATATCGTCCATAAATGAACGGTGCTGTGGAAGCTGCAAATTTGAATATAAAGAATATCATCCGGAATATGGTAGTCACATACCGCGATTGGCACGAAAAGCTCCCATATGCATTACTTGCCTACAGAACAACAACACGTACCTCAACTGGGGCAACTCCTTTCGAACTTGTCTATGGAGCACAAGCAGTTCTACCAATCAAGGTTCAGATCCCATCCCTTAGGGTATTTCAGGAAGCAAACATGACCGAAGACGATTATGTGCAACATCATCTAGCTCACCTGGATCTCATAGATGAGAAACGGCTAGTTGCTGCACATCATATGCAATGTTATCAAGAACGTGTTTCCCGAGCTTTCAACAAAAAGGTTAGACAGGTGACATACAAGCCGGTTGATTTGGTTTTAAAGCGGATTCTTCCGAACGTCAAAGAGCCTCGTGGAAAATTCGCCCCCAATTACGACGGCCCGTATGTCGTCAAGCATGCTTTCTCAGGAGGGGCCCTGATCTTAATGAAGATGGATGGGGCTATTCTACCCCAGCCAATTAACGCTGATTCACTTCGACGAAATATTGTACCCATTTTATTTCATTATTTGAGCAATTTTTTAAAGTCAATTTCAATGATATTTGCTTTTAGCGTAACTCTCCTCGGAGACTTTTTAGGAGCAATAAAAATTTATGAGGCTCACAAGCCATGCTAAATAAACGATGCTCCAAATGGGGCAACGATCGATCGTTGTTGGGTACCGGTAGAGGAAAGTATCATTCTAATTCAATCACATGAAATTTGAGACTAATCAATGTTAACGTCCTTCGCAGATGCTTTTACTAGGGCAACGAGCACGCGTCGTCAGGGAACCGGTAAAGAAAAGTATCGTTCCAAGTTTAAAATTTTTCTCACATTGAACTTGATTGTACATCCTCTCTTTCCCTATAGGGCATCAAGTCGAGGCGAACATCATAGGTAAAATTATCATTTCATAAAACATGTGTTATATTCATTTGTCATGCATGTTCACTAAACGATTTTATTCAAAAAATTTAAAACACATTCTTTAGTGGAACACTTGTGTGTTAGAGATAGAAAGGCAAGCCTATCCCTAAACACATACCCTTTTCGAGAGTTGAGTGAAAACACTTGTGAGAAACTCGGACATGATAGCATCGGAGTGGGAAGGAAATCCCTTTGACGGAAAATGCTCTAGCTAGGATGACATCGAGCATTCTTTCTTATCCCCAAACACTTTACCATTGCTAGCCATTCCTGGCCAAAGTGGAGATTTTTGAAACACAATTCCCCTTTCAAGTCAAAGAGTCGCCTCACATCGAAGTAAAAGGAGTCCTGTAGTCTAGACTTCCGAATGGGACTCGGATGTAGATGTGTCCCTTCCTCAAGTTTGAGTGTGAAGTACATCCCTATGGATCTCGCATGTTGACACAATACTCTACCATCTTTCAACCATTTCGTCCATGAATAATTTCAGACAACCGAGTCTGTTGAATATTCCAAAAAAAAGAGAAGAATTTGAAATGAGACAGGGGCAAGCAAAAAAAAAAAAAAAAAAGAAAAGAGAGCCCTTTAATATCATTCAAAGAAAAAGCAAATTTTGACACAAGGGCCAAAAGATGGTCGCAAAAGCAAAGTGTCACAAAGAAAAAAGGGACAAAAGTTTTAGAACCCTGATCCTGATTTGCCAATCTGGGCAAGCCGCTTTAAATTCAAAAGCCTCGCTTCCCGTGGGAAAAGATAGAGAAAGTTATTCTTCTACGACATTTCTCCACGAACTCACTCTTTCATATGCCACCATACCCTTGAGTATTGTGTCGATGAGCAAGTCCACATTGGGAGAACCAGGCTTAAAGGTGACGTCCTCGCATTTTGAGTCTTATTCGATGAGATTCTTTGACTTGCTCTCTTTCATAAAGATCAAGCATTCTATAAATATGGTCTTACACCAAGCCTACATTACAACCAAAATCAAAGTCTCTTTCGACTAGCCCTTGAGCATTCATTTCAAAGGAATCGAACTTCCCACTCTGATAGCATAGGAACATATTTGAGTGAGCCTTGAGAGATGTAAGAAAGACCTTTCTTTATTCTCTATCGCATAAGTGTTTCTATTTTTCAAAAAAAAAAGTGAAAATTAAGTTTTTGTGCATGCATATACAGCATCTTGCCTTCATATCATCCACAGTTAGAAATTCAGCAAGTATACATGGGAGATGCAAACAATCACAATCGTACTTCATGATTTCAAAACTCAAGCCTTTATGCTAAGGTATGATACTCCTAACTACAGTTCAACACTCGTGTGGGGTGATGGTACTTCAAAGTCAAGTTGTCCATTTCTCAATTTTACTCGGTAAAGCACGAACAAACGCAATACCATCTGGCTAAGCGTTTACTAACAAATGCGACGCCACTCGACTGAGCGTTTACTAACAAACACGATGTCATTTCAAGTTGGTTAAGCATTTACTGACAAATGCGACACCTTCCAGGTGGTTAAACGTTTACTAACAAACGTTATACCACCTTCTTTTCGGTTAAGCGTTCGTACAAACGCGACACCACCTTCAATTCGGTTAAGCGTTCGTACAAACGCGACACCACATTCTTTTCGGTTAAGCGTTCTACAAACGCGACACCACCTCCTTTTCGGTTAAGCGTTCGCACAAACGCGACACCACCTCCTTTTCGGTTAAGCGTTCGCACAAACGCGACACCACCTCCTTTTCGGTTAAGCGTTCGTACAAACGCGCCACCACCCTCAATTCGGTTAAGCGTTCGTACAAACGCGACACCACCTTCCTTTCGGTTAAGCGTTCGTACAAACACAACACCATTTTTAATTATTCTCGGTTAAGCGTTCGTACAAACGCGACACCACCTCCTTTTCGGTTAAGCGTTCGTACAAACGCGACACCACCTTCAATTCGGTTAAGCGTTCGTACAAACGCGACACCACATTCTTTTCGGTTACGCGTTCGTACAAACGCGACACCATTTTCAATTTTCCTAGTTAAGCTTTCATACAAACGTTACACTTTTTTTCACCAGCTTGTGATTATGCATTTTCTAACAAGTGCGACGCCATTTCTGGTCAAGCGTTTATTAACAAACGCCATGCCCTAGCAATCCTTTCCTAAAAAAAAAAAAATTGGGTTCCTAATAATTCTTTGTTCGAACATTTTACCGAACATTCTCACAAAGAGGAGCAACTATCATAACCCAATTTTTTCTACAAAAATCACAAAAACACTGAAAATCTTCAAAAAAAATTAAAAATTTAAAAATCAATAAAAATCATGGAAAATCAATAAAAATCCCACAAAATCATAAAAAATCTAATTAAAAATAACCTATTCCCTATAGATAGCTAGATCCCGGGAAGCATACAAGACACGGAGACTCGGAGACAAAGAGAAGAAGAAGGAAACTCTTGGAAGAACAGACGATCGGGAGAAGAACATTCGGAGAGTTTTCTGTCATCCAGCACAAAGGTACAATGAGGGAGCCGGGAAATGGTACAAATCCCGCTCATCCTTCACCCCGTTTTCCCCTGGAGTTTCTTTCGATCTTTCACCCCGTTTTTTTCCCTTGAGTCTCTTTCGAATGTTTTTTTTTTAAAGATGAGCTCTAAAAAAACTCAGGTGCTTAGAAACACACTTTTAAAGCCTCCCTTTTCTTTGTAATACATGCGATTTAGTAATCCCTAATTCCCGAACCTTAACGAATCTCTATAGTTTTTCTAACTTGAACTTAAAATATTTAGTGGCGACTCCGAGGTTTTTTTTAGTATCCGAAGCCTTATCGTCAAGGGAGGATATTCATTTTAAATGGAACCGGAAACGTGATCACCCGCGACACTCTTCTTCAAGGAGATTGCAGAAGTTCTGTTTTCTCCTGAGAGGCATCTAAACAAGAGTTCCCAAAATGCCTGCTCTGAAAGAGAAGAATCAACATCAGTTTCTAGCTCGCTCAAGTCATCAGAAGATTCTTCACCATCAGAAACAAACTTCTCACTATCTTGTTCAATGAACTGCATGAACCAGCAGCCTTAATTACTGAAGAAAAGCAAAGCCTGCTGCTCTCTTCTGTAGGAGAGATATTAAACCTGGTTGATGGTCAGGTCAGGAGGAAGGAAACAGGAGATCATGTGAGCTTGGTCAATGTATACTAGGCAAATCAGTCCCAGAAAATCAGAATGTTTATCAACAACCAAAGAATAGCCATTTGAGGAAAATCTGCAATGGTGTGTGTGACCTTTGCAGAATATGTTAAGAGGAAGAAAGGTTTCTCCGGAGTTTTGTTCTTTAATAAAATTAGTAAGAAAAAAAAATTTGTGAAATAGGGTTCTTAGTTAAAATTTACCGACTAATATCCTTAATTCGACTGATTTTGTGCCTTAAATCGATCTTTAAAAGACTGACTTCTAAATTTAAAATAAGGAAGTCCGCCTTTGAAAGACCGAGTAAGACTGACTTCCATATTCTATGTTGAAATCGGCTTTACAAATAATAATTTCAGGTCATTAGTTAATAATTTTTGAAACTAAAGACTTTATTTCGTAAAAATAACATCATTAACGAAAAAAAACTCTTTCTCTCCGGAATCGGCGGGAGGGTATTTCAGGGTCCTCCCCTTCTGGGTTTTGCTGTTTGACGGGCAGAAGAAGTACCAAAAGGCCTCCTCCGGAGCGGGCCGGCGTGGATCTCGTCGGCCCGGCCCTTTTCACATTTTCCGTGAAGGGGGTTGTGGGGAAGAAGACAAGGCATGCTGTCGGAGGGCGTCGATGGGAAGGGGGGAGTCAACGCCAACGCCAACCCCCGACACTTTGAGCCAGCGAGAAGAGACGTGTTGGGGAGGACGACGACAAATTTTTTTGGCGGGTGGAGACGGAGAAAAGAGGCCAATTCCTTCCTTCCTTCGTTCCTTAATCTTCGATTCCTTAGTTCTTGAAGGCGATCCATCAAAGCAAAAGCATCTTCTTCCTCCCCAACCCCATCGATTGATCGTTGCCTTCAGTTTCTGTTGAATTTTCGCTGGTCCAACGTCGGTTGGCAGATGGAGGTGTCGACGTCGTCCTCGCCCTTGTCCATCCATTCCCCCTTCGGCAGGCTCCCTAGGCGCCTGGCGTCTTCGTCTGCGGCCTCCGTGACCCCCACGGTGCACCGCAGCCGCCAACAATCTACTCCTCCCGCTGCCTGCTCCTGGAAGGCGTCTGTTTCGGGTTCCGTATCCCTACCCATATCTCTACCTGAGTTTCACCCCCTAAGGAGGAAGTCTAGGAGGAGGATGGAGGTATCGGCCGTTTTCGAGAGGTTCACGGAGAGGGCCGTCAAGGTCATCATATTCTCTCAGAGGGAGGCGAGGGCATTTGGGAAGGACTTGGTCTTCAACCAGCATCTGTTGCTCGGTCTTGTGGCTGAGGAGGAGGCCGACACAATCCCAATGGACAGAGGCGGTTCTGGATATGCTGGTTTCTTGGGATCGAACATAAACCTGATGGAGGCCCGTGCTGCCGTTGCTGCCATCTGGCCTAGTCCTCATCCTTCTCTGCCTCCTTCTTCGGATTTCCGGAGGTCAACAGACTTGGCCTTGTCAGCAGGGACAAAGCGCGTGCTGGAAGGGGCAGTGGAGTACTCCAGGAGCATGGGTCACCATTTCATATCACCTGAGCATATTGCCATTTCTCTCTTCACGGTCGATGATGGTACCGCTGCCAAGGTCCTCGAAAGGTTTCCAATTGCCTTCACTACCTATATATCTATACAGCAGACTGCTGTGGTTTCAACTGCTTTCTGATGCTGATTTCGGAACTGGTTATCTGCTTACGCCAAACGACTGTGCTCAATTTAACGGGCATTCACAAAGAATTTATAGACAAATGAATGCTGATGTCGCAATACGTGACTAGGTTTCCTTCAACCACTCCAGTGACTCTGTTTTCTTTTTCACTGGTGCTATTTGAGTAGACTGGGAGCGAACATGAATAATTTGGCGACAGAAGCATTCTCCCGTCTTCAGGGGGAGCTTGCAAGGGATGGGCGATTTCCCCCTGCATCGATTCCTCCGGAAGCTGTCGAGGGAAAAGCATCCCTTGGGAAGCAGGCCGCCGTTCGTTCATCTGAGAAAAGTAGAGGTACTTAATGAATTTGACAGCTTTGATCTGTTTTATCTTTTGAGAGTATATCTAAGAATTTTTGGATGAACCCTTTCCCCTGCTAGAGACGAGTGCCCTTGCACAATTCTGTGTGGATCTAACTGCTCGGGCTGCCGAAGGACACATCGATCCTGTGATTGGTAGAGATACGGAAGTCAAGAGAATCGTTCAAATACTCTGTCGGAGGACCAAAAATAATCCCATCCTTCTTGGTGAAGCTGGGGTTGGGAAGACGGCCATTGCAGAGGGATTAGCTATGAAGATTGCTGATTTAGATGTTCCACCATTTTTGTTGGTGTGTCCCTTTTTATTTAAGATGCTCATGTGTAATGATTGTTCTCTCGTGCTGGCAGAGTGTGCTTTATTAACTACACAGGGCCCTTTAGATCTTATGTTTTCTTTTATGAATTTCCAGAATAAAAAGATAATGTCCTTAGACGTGGGCTTGTTGATTGCGGGTTCAAAAGAGAGAGGAGAGTTGGAGGCGCGTGTCACTGCTATTCTTAAGGACATTAAGAAATCAGGTGCACTATTGTCCAGGCTGCCTTCCTTTTGACTTGGACACTGTTCCATTTCTCCATGAAGCCACTGAGCTTTTTTCTCTTTCCTTTTTGTAGGCAATATAATACTTTTCATTGACGAAGTCCATACAATTATTGGATCCGGCACTGCTGGTCGGGGAAATAAAGGATCTGGCCTTGATGTTGCCAACCTATTAAAACCTGCCCTAGGAAGGGGCGATTTACAGGTGAATATTTCAGCTTAGGCTTGCGTTCCTTCTAAAAGATGAAGCTCTTAATTGCATTTCTTTGAACCATTAGAGAGCAAGCCTCTTTATATTCCACGTTAGTCTTTTTTGGTATTATTATAGGACATGGGCCATGATCTAGTAGAAGTTCATCTGTAATTTTTAGGTGATATTTTCCAGCTCATGCCCCAAGGAGCATTCTATTGGTTTAAAACATCGTGTCTGCCACAAAATTTAAAGACTTACGAATTTTACTCAATATTTGTGTAACTCCGTGGGGAACAATTTCGGTGCTAAATACTGGAGCATGTATTTTCTCTTATGAGAGTTAATACATACTTATTGGAAAGCCATTTTGATTTCCTTTGCAGTGCATTGCATCAACTACAATGGATGAATTTCGGTCTCATCTGGAAAGCGATAAAGCATTGGCACGAAGGTTTCAACCTGTATTGATAAACGAGCCCACCGAGGTTCGTCGAATTAGCATGCTCGTCTTGAGACTGCCATTGTTTTCAGGGTATTTATGATTTTTTTCAAAACAAATTTATAGGAGGATGCAGTTAGAATCCTGTTGGGTTTACGGGAAAAATATGAAAGCCATCACAAGTGCACATATACTCTAGAAGCGATCAATGCTGCTGTGCACCTGTCATCTAGATACATACCTGATAGGTATCTTCCCGACAAAGCCATAGATCTAATTGATGAGGCAGGGAGTAGAGCTCATATTGAAACCTACAAGAAGAAAAAGGAACAGCAGACCTGCATACTCTCTAAATCTCCCGATGATTACTGGCAAGAAATTCGTGCTGTTAAGGGGATGCAAGATGTGGTAATTACTCTGCCCTTCTAGCCATGACCTATTCCTTGTTTAGTTTGGCACTTATATGGCAAAGATACCAGGTTATTGCAAACAGGTCAATGCACGATAATGATGCTTTGAGTGCAAAGGATTCTGACTTTTCTTTGCCTTCAGAGGCAAATGATGACGAGTATGTTCTTCTTGTACCCTTCTAACTGATCAAAGTGGATGCCGCACCACATGCTTTGGTACATATTTAAATCCAAAGAAAAATATTCTCTTTACCAGGGCGACAGTGGTTGGACCGGATGATATAGCAGCCGTTGTCTCACTTTGGTCGGGAATCCCTGTTCAGAAGCTCACAGCTGATGAAATGTTGTTATTGGTTGGACTCGAAGAGAATCTCAGAAAGAGGGTTGTTGGTCAAGAAGAGGCCGTTTCTGCCATTTCTCGAGCGGTTAAGAGATCAAGGGTTGGCTTGAATGATCCTAAAAGACCCATAGCTGCCATGCTCTTTTGTGGACCTACTGGCGTTGGAAAGACTGAATTGACAAAAGCCCTCGCTGCGTGCTATTGTGGATCGGTAAGACTTAGCGTCAGATTAGATTTTCCCCTTGATGTATTGGAATTTTAGTGTGCCCTAGCGATTGGCTTTTTTTGGTTAAACTGGGAAAGCTTGGTAGCTGTCTTTAAAATATTTGGCATGGGGTTTCTCCATTTCAAATGTGTTTTAGCTTTATGATGCAACGCCAGAATCCACAGTTAATTGACCCATGAAGTTGTGTATTTCAGGAATCAGCTATACTAAGGTTGGACATGAGCGAATATATGGAGCGCCATACTGTGAGCAAATTGATTGGGGCACCTCCTGGTTATGTTGGATATGGAGAAGGCGGCACTCTCACAGAGGCTATAAGAAGAAGACCTTTCACTGTTGTGTTACTCGATGAAATCGAAAAGGCACATCCAGACATATTCAACATCTTGCTGCAAATGTTTGAAGATGGACATCTCACCGATTCTGAGGTACGTGTTAGTACAATGCCACTGTCACATGACTGGGTGGTTGATATCAGATCCATTGTCACATTTGATGGCAAGTTTGTAATTGGGTCTACCATCCAGGGAAGAAGAGTCTCATTCAAGAATGCGCTGGTGGTGATGACATCAAATGTGGGTTCCAGCACAATTGCTAAAGGTGGCCGAGCCTCCTTTGGCTTTCTGACTGCAGATGATGAGTCTGCCTCTTATGCCGGATTGAAAGCTCTGGTAACCGAAGAACTCAAATCATACTTCAGGCCAGAGTTGCTGAACAGAATAGATGAAGTGGTTGTGTTCCGTGCACTCGAGAAGACTCAGGTTAGATTTCGGCTTATGTTAGCGTATCATTGGGCGATTTATTGCCACTTCAATTAGAAACGTAGCATCGACACTTCCGATTTTACCTCCATTGCAGATGATGGAGATATTGAACCTCATGCTGGGAGATGTTCGGAAACGGCTGATAGGGATGGGGATCCGATTGGAGGTGACGGATCCAGTTATGGACCTCGTATGCCAGCAAGGGTACGACAGAGTGTACGGTGCGAGGCCGCTCAGAAGAGCTGTCTCGCAGATAATAGAGGATCTGTTGAGCGAAGCCCTGTTATCGGGAGACTACAAGCCTGGCGACACTGCGGTGATCGACTTGGATTCCTTGGGGAATCCGTATGTATCCGGCAGGTCAGATCAGAACATCCATTTGCCAGACAAGACCTCCATCTTCTGAATAAGTGATCGCCTTTGCTCATTCTTCTTCTTACTTATATACATGTATAGAATTCATAACAATTCTTCGAATGTAAAAATATAGTGGGACATGGAAACAGAAGCATCACTGTGCGTCAAGGCCATTGGTGGCAATTCCTTAATGACGTATCCGTGCGTACGTAATTTCATCGAACATGTGTCGTGCAGAAGGTTGCTGCCGGGGCATTCTCGTCTTTTCAGAGCCAACGGTCTGCTTCGCCCGGGGGAGAAGGGGGGGAGGAGGCCGATCGGATGACGTTAGGGTTTCGTTCTCCCAATCCTTCCAGTAGCACCTGCTTTTTCTCCCAACGATGAAGGGCGGTGGCGGTGGCGGTGGTAGTCCGACGTCAACGTCCATATCGGAATCGGACCTCTTCGTGCCGGATCTGGACCCTCTCTTCAACCTCTCCGACGCCCTCGCGACCTTCAAGCAACGTTTCCAGGAACTCCATAGCCACCTCCGCTCCATCGACGCCGCCCTCGATTCCTTCTCCGAAACCAACTCCCTTTCCGACCTCGAACAGCTCTGCGCCACCATGTGCAGCCGCGGCTTGCGCAAGTACATCGCCTCCCGCCTTTCCTTCGAGCCCGCCCTCCGCCAATCCGTCCCCATGGCTCTCCTCAAGTTCGCCCCTGACCCCGCTAAGCTCGTCCTGGACTGCGTCGGGGGCTTTCATCTCCAGGGATCCCGCGCCTTCGCTGATGCCTCCCCTATGGTCCCGGGTCGTCGTGCTGCCATCCTCGTCCTGGAGTTTTTCCTCCTGTCCAGGGACTCAGTCTCGTGGCCCAATGGTGCGCTGGCTTCAGAGGGTTCTTCTTCGACGGTGGCTAACGAGGCGGAGTCTGTGGCTCTGGCCTGGAGGAAGAGAATGATTGCCGAGGGTGGCATTTCCAAGGCCTCCATGCTCGATGCACGCGGACTCCTCCTCTTCGTCTCTTGCTTTGGTATTCCAACCGTCTTTAAGGCCGATGATGTCATACAACTGATTCAGGCAAGCAATTGGAGGGATATTGTAGACGCCCTTCGCCGTTCTCCATTTCTCGTCCCTAGGATTCCTGGTAAACTTTCCCGTGCTATATGCGCAGTTGTTTAGCATGTCATTGTTAAGCGGCATTTGGCTCACCTGGCTTGAATAATTGTCTTATGGCATTGACAGTTTTGTTGGAAGAAATGGCGAGGAAGCGGATGGGTGTCGAGGCTGTTGATCTTACTTTTGGTTTTAGTATGGAAGATAAGATCACTCCTCAGGAAATCCTCATTTCATCCTTAAAGGAAGCTAAGGAAGCTAAGGAAGCTAGCGCCAGCAGTAAGGAAGTGCATTCCGCGAACACAGTCAGTTCTAGTTTAATTGCGTAGCATCTGACATTTTGCTCGTTTGACGTGTCAGTCTGGTAATAATATGCTCCATGTTTGTATTTACAGAAGAAAGCATACATAAGGGATGTGGCCACTTTAAAATCTGTGGTAAGATGTTTGAAGGTACACAATCTGGATCCAGATACAGTACTCCCTGGGTGGCAAGTTAATGATATGATAGTGAAGCTGGAGAAAGATGTTGCCGAGATCGGTGACAAGATCGAAGGGCAAGGGCAATCGAAAACGAAGGGGAGATCCTCCAGGATTTCTAAGACTTTGGGAATCAAACGGAAAAAAACTAAACCTCAAGCAGCGGCCTCATTATCGAAGAAATTGACAAGCTTTCCCGGGGCGAAGCGATCACCAATCTTGGGTAATCTGAATTCGTCTGATAGTGGTTCACTTTTAATGAGACCATTCGACAACAGACATTTGGGGCACATATCATCCTCCCTTTCTCGGAGTCCTGCGCTTTTGGCTGAAGCATCTGGATATCCTGCTGCTGCACCTGTTGTTAGAGCCGGCATTTTGCCAGTTTCCGGCCACCCTCAGGAACACTTTATGGAAGGAATGGCTATTGCGCCTAGAGTCGGCATAATGAACCCAACGTATGGGCAACACGCGTACAGGGAGCCTACCTATCCTCGTCAGTTAGAACAGATATACCCAACTGTTCCAATGGTTGTCGGGGTTGGGGGATCACAGTTTCACCGTCCACCTCTGGAAGGCTTCCCGGGACTGCTTCCAACCCACTTATCTAACGCTCCTCTACGCAACGATGCAGGGAACCCCAATCTCTATCGTTTTTCTGATGGTGTATAGCAGTTTTCACGGGCCTTGTTGGGTTGCCTTCTTTTGCACTGCATCTCTCATTGGGCTGCGTCAGTCTTGCTTGCTTTCTCTTACTGTATAACGAGTGTATGGCGACCTCCTTTGTACCAGTAAATATTCAGTTGATCTTATATCTAGCACCAAGTCCCTCTGGAGGTGTCAAACTGATCCTTTCTTTGCATGCGTTTCTCGGCTGGACGGTGAAAGCCAGCGCCTTACTTAGAAATGAGAGACGAAGATATTGACCCACCAATGCCAGGAATGGGCTCAAGTTTGAAGCCCATCTTCCTACAATGGGTAGTGGGCCTGGGCCCATATACAGGTAACGGATCCTGAGCTTCACCTTGTTTGTCTTCTTTGGTTTGGGGATTTTGGTGATCCGAGGGAGGGTTTTGTGAGTGTTAGGAATGGCAGGGTGGGGCAGGCACTTGCCGAATCTGCTCCGCCGTGTGGTTGGTGATCGCCGAGATGCTTCCTCCGCCGCCGCCTGCTTCTCCCGTCTCCTCTCGTCTCGTTCCTCTTCTTCTTCCGGTGATCCTGCCATTCCCCCGAGGATGAGCTTGTTTTGTGTTTGCCTGTCTGTGTCTGTCTAGATCGTCTGACCTTTTCTGCATTTGATTTGGTAGGTGTTGTGCCGCCTCTATCGCTTGCTTCTCAGTATTTCTCAGTATACTCCTTGAGGCCTGGGCGGCTTCATCAGTATTTTCAGCGCTCTGTAATGCTCCCCATTCCCCGCCTGTTTCCTCGTCCGGCTGTCTCGACGATGCTTAGCTCTTTAATTGCGGATTCAGGGACCATGCTTAGCAGTTTATGATCTGTTGTTTGGCTAGTTCTCTCCAAGACGAATTAGGAAAAACCTGCCAATATGATCCTCTAGTGTAGGAGTTCTTTTCTTTTGGAGCAGAACACTGGGAGAGAAATATGTAACTGATTGTCTTGTTGCGGCTGCAGGGCATCTCTAGCTCCAGAATTCTGCTGGCTGATTCAGCTGAAGCAACTCCGATTTCTTCTCCTTTAACGCCCGCGCTACCCTTGCCAAGTGGATCCACAGAAGAGCAGAAAGTGATTGCTAAGAGGTCCAAGGTTCAGGCTGTCCTCAAGGGCATAAAGCAGGTTCGGAATAGGGTCCTGTTATCATCTGCTCATCAGAGTGTCTCAGATCCTTAGGATTTGATCAACTAGTCCCGTGTTCTTAAATCTTTGCTTAATGAGTTTATTGGATGATCCTTAAATAGAATAGTAGAATAAAGGACACAAATAGGTTAGGGGGTACTCTGGTCTCTCTACCTTTCCTGAAAGGCCGATCAGTTGTGCCCGACGCGTTGCTTTCTAAATTCTTCAAATTTTAGTCCCTGGCAAAATTGTACTTTTATGCACCTTTAAATGTCCCAGACTGTTTGGAGATGTAGGTCTCTTTTGTTTGCCCGAATTTCTTACTTAGAAATCCGTTTTATTCATTTGACGTCACTTGTGGTTTAGAGCCCCAAGAAGGTCAATTTGGTCGCTGCTTTGGTTCGTGGAATGCGCGTTGAAGATGCTTTGTTGCAATTGCAAGTGACAGTAAAGAGAGCCGCAAAAACTGTTTATCAGGTGATCTCTCTTTATCCGTCCCTAATCGCATTGGTGGTGTATTGCAATTTGCAGCGGCTAGCTGTGTCAAAACATTCATTTTTGACTGGGAACGTCATTGTCAGTCTTTCTCGTCAAGGATTAGCTTCTTGAACCATGAACATTTGAATCAATCACTCATGCATTTGTTTCTAATATGTAAGTCCCAGAAATTTAATCAAAACTGACTATGGCAATGGTATTTGTTTTTTGTATCCAGGTCATTCACTCGGCTAGGGCCAATGCAACGCATAATCACGGGTTGGATGGTGATAGACTTCTAGTTGGTAGATGTTCAACCTACAAAACGTTTCACCAAAGCTTTGTGAATGTCTCTGGCCTAAATGTCGTCCTCATTCTTGGTGGTGCAGCTGAAGCATTTGTGGGGAAGGGATTCTTCAAGAAGAGGGTAAATTATCACGGCAAAGGAAAATGTGGAATTAAAGTGAGACCAGAGTGTCGGTTGACTGTGATTCTGAGGGAGGTTACCCCTGAGGAGGAGGCCGAAATCGCAAAGCTTAAGGTGAGCAATTTCAAGAAGCTCACGAAGCGGGAAAGGCAGCTCGTCCCGCACAAGCTTATCGAGACCACTCCGGTCTGGAATAGGAAGGGAAAGACTAGCAGGATTGAAAATGCAACCACTGCATAATTTTAGAGATATCAGAATCCCCAGATGATTCTTCGTCTGTAGCTCAGATGCAACAAGTTGTTCTTCATCAAAGTTATCTCCAATGCTGCTGCGGCAACTACTACAACCAGCAGGAGACCAGTCAGTGGACATCATCGTGTACTTTGTTACAGCCGAGAGAAAGCTTCTTTGCAATCTTCCTAAGCACTTTTTTTGCTCTGTGGTAGAAATTAACATCTGGTCTTTGTTGAGACAGACACTTCCAGCGAGATCACTTGAGAGCTGATACGAGTGACTGGCACCCTTGTTGGGATATGAGCACAAACAAATAATAGTCCAGAGACTATCTTTATTACGAAAATCCCTTTTATCCTTAAATTGGAAAGGATAAATGAAAATGAAACCACCGCATTTTCCAAACAATACCAGGCCTGGGCAGAAGTCTCTCCCTTTTACGTGCTTTTGCAAGGCTCGCGATCCGTGCAGCGGCAACTTAGCCACATGCCACACTTGAGAAACCCTTCCTTCTTCATCTGCTATTGGAGGTGGTGCTGAAATAGAGACGCCATTTCAATCTGTATGATGATTAGAGGCCAAAGTATCAGTTTATGGACTTAATTACAGCTGATGAGACCAATGTCCTTTGACCACGTTCCATAAATCATCAAGATTAAGCATATAATCAGTATGACTACCGAATTAGTTGAAATAAGAATGGAATGATGACTTACAGCAGTCAAAGCGGCCTCGGATCCCTTATTGCCAGATTTCCCACCCGCACGATTTAGTGCCTGATGGTCAGGGAATGAGGATGAGATAATAGGCAGATAACTTGAGAAGACTGCGAGAGAACAGAGTTTAGGCCCTACCTGATCCATATCATCACAAGTTAAGACGCCAAAAATGCAAGGGACACCTGTCGAATTTAGGAAAAATTCCGAATTAGCTAGGCGGTTAAAAGGCACATGAACATCCGAAGATGGTAAATGAAGCAATGCAAATGGGACTTGAAGAGAGAGCTATCGTGCTCCACCGCTTGTGCGGGCCCCCGTCAATTCCTTTGATGCCAAAAGTAAATAATAGCTCGGGCACCATCATGAAAAGCTCAGGAAGGACCCACTAACCGGAATTTATGCCAGCAGAAAGCACCCCAGAGGCAGCCGAATTAGCTACAGCATCATAGTGTGACGTATCACCCCTTATCTAGAAGCATTAATGTAAAGAGTCAATTACTCGATCAACTTAATCATCATCATAGGAGGATCACGTCGTATGCATGGCATAAAACTCGGAATCCATCAGCAAATCTGCTGACATATCCAATTATGAAGAACTTACTACAGCTCCAATACATAAGACCGCATTGTACTTGTTGGACTTCCCCAGTTTCTGGGCAACAACACCTATTTCGAAGCTTCCGGGTACCCACACCACCTGAAATGATGAAATCAATTGCCTTTGTAAATATACAATCAACATATTATTTCCAGCTTAGCCCATAAGTCAGCAGGACTTGAGTTGATCCAGCAATGCATGAAATTTCACCACAATCTATGTTGAAGAGACAGAGACGAAAGTTTTCATCTCATTCGCGACCCAACGATTGAATAGAAATATAATAGGACACAGCCAGCACCAACAACCAAGGATAAAAAGAGAAAATCCAACACACAGATGGACACTGAGATTTCAAAACAGCTTTGGCTATCACGATAAAGTCGAAGAAGGGTACGGATATCACTTACATCTATGTCTTCTTCCCTCACGGAGTATTTTCTAAAAGTGTCCAGCGCACCTTCCAGCAAAAGCCGGGTCACGATCTCATTGAATCGCGCCACCACCTTCTCCCACGAACACATGCAAAGAAAATGGTCAAAAAGCTACTGATAAAGGAAACCCAGTTGGGATAACACCTCCTTGGAAACAGCGCACGAAACTAGCACAAGATGAGAATTAGAGCCAAGACTTTCAGTGGCAAATCCAGGGAAAACTCGTCCACATTACAAGCACCAACAGGAGATGACGTCATCTAGAAGTTCGTAAAGAGTAAGAGAAGAGCATACCACAGCGAATCGAAGGCCTTCTGACTTGGTGAGGAACCCGGTGAGCTGCTTGACGGCAGACGAGCGGACCGCCAACGATGGGGAATGCCGGGTCCTCTCGATCGCCAGCCCTACACGAATCCCAGCAGTTAGGTCAAATAAAGGAGGAGAAATTAGGGAGAAGGAGAGTAAGGAAGACCGCCGCCAACCTTGGACTGGGAAGGTGGAAGACGAAGACAAGGGTAACGAGGCCGCTGAGTTGGGGAAGGGCACGAGACTCGGCCGGGGAGGCGGCGTAGATGATGAGGGGAACTTGCAACCAGTAGCGGAGCAACACTGCATCGACGACTCCATTCCTCCCCCCCGCCCGCCGGTCGTCGCAGTCGCAATTCCCCTGTATAACAACGACGCCTCATTGACCAAAAAAAAAAAAAAAACGACGCCTCTAACCTACCCGCCTCATTCCTCCCAAACTGGACAGGGACGTTGCTGAGAAGAGGCCCGGCCCTGCCCTCTGATCTCGGCCTGCCGAATTTCGTAAGCTTAGCCCAGCCCATCCGTTTCATCTACCGTCTTTCTCCTCACTGAGATCTCGTCATCGTCGGAGGCAGACCATCAGCGGACGGAAGGGAAGGGAAGGGAAGGATGACGGTGGAAGATCTCGGAGTGGAAGCCAAGGAGGCTGCGGTGCGGGAGGTTGCCAAGCTGTTGCCTCTCCCTGAACTCCTAGCCTCCATATCCTCCATCAAGTCCGATTACATAACCCGTCACCAGGTCCATCTCTCTGTCTCTCTGCGTTTGCCTCTCTCCCATCTCGGTCGCCATTGATGTGAGGAAGCTAACGATCCGCGTGGTTCCGTTCTATTGCTTCGTTGTTTTGATAGGCTAATGACGCACAACTGAGCACGATGGTAGCGGAGCAAGTGGAGCAGGCCCAGGCCGGGCTTGAGTCCCTTAATCTGTCCCAGAAGACCGTCCATCAACTCCGCCAGAATTTCATCTCCATCGAGAAGTCTAGCACGAATTCCCTTTTTTGTTAGTTTCCCTGACCTTCCGTCCCCTGGCTTCCATTGATCCGGGCCTTTGTTCGTCAGGTTGTGTCAGGAATGTCAGAATTTGATCGAGAATCATGATCAGATTAAGATCCTCAGCAACGCCAGGAACAATCTGAATACCACCCTTAAGGTTTGCTACTCCCGCCACTTGTTCTCTGATCTAATTTTCTTCCTTAGATGACTTCACTTTTCCCATATTTGTTTATCTGCATCGAAACATTGTCTAGCTCACGGGTTAACATCTTGATCTGGAAGAAGTCAGAATAGTGTCTTTGTTTAGTAAAGTATCAGTATAGGAATGCTTGTGGCCCTGACCTGGTTGTTAATGTCAAAATTTATTGACCAAGACGAGCAGAGTGCATCAAAGCTGAGTGCTGTTGGGGGCACGATGCAATGGCTAAAAGCTGACACTCGAATGTCTCCTATCTTATAGGATGTTGAGGGAATGATGTCCATCTCAGTTGAAGCAGCAGAGGCTCGAGATTCGTTGAGTGATGATAAAGAGCTGATCAACACTTACGAGGTCTGAATATTTAACTTCATGTCTAACCTCATTATGGCTCGAGGAATATCGGTTCCTAGATGATGCTTAGCCTCACTGTTTCTTTTTCCCTTTTCAAGAGGTTAACTGCTTTAGATGGTAAGCGCAGATTCGCGTTAGCTGCTGCAGCATCACATAAAGAGGAAGTCGGCAGGTTAAGGTACTATCTCTTCGTTCTTGTTGTAGTTACTAATTCTGAGGAGATCGATTTCCTCTGCAAGTTGAAGGACCTGCCGTATATCATCTGTGAATGTTGTTGCCTAGCTGGGGAAACCATCCGCATGTACTCATTGTAAATAGCATTGCGATTAAACCTTTCCCCATAGTATGCTCGCAGAATTTGTTATTGAAGGAACTTTCGGTGTATCTAATCATGTAGGTTTCTAAGATTGAGTTTGTTCTAGTGAAGCATCCTAGTGATGCTCATGTAGCTTTTTCTGTAATCAATATCGACAATTTAGATTATAATACCTCTGTAAATATGTATATATATTTTAGGATAGTTATATGTACTAAAGATCCATGGTCATTTACCTGTACTGTTGTTATTTTCCTAGAGAATATTTTGAAGATGTGGATCGGACATGGGAAACATTTGAAAAGACACTGTGGAGTCATGTGGCCAACTTTTATAAGCTTTCAAAGGAGAGGTTGGTATTCCTGAAATTTATCAGATATGATCTATTTCCCTTCTTGATAAGCTTTCAACTTCTTGATTCTGGATGATCACTTATCCTGCTAGAACCAGTTTCTCTAGCTGGGACTATTTAATCCCTGTATCAATGGGCATAGAATGGTACACGAATGTGGTTTTAATTGTGTTTAGCGACTTTTAGGATAGCATGCTGTGTATTTGCTTTAACAAGTAAGATGGGGCAGCTTGTGTTATATATGTGTAACATTGCTTCATGTTCATATTAGTACTTACTTCTCACTCACCTCAAATTTGCCTTCTATCTTGCAGCCCACAAACTCTGGTCCGTGCTGTAAGGTGAGTTTCCTTAAAATTCCATGCTACTACCTGTGTTAAAAAAATAGTGTCTTCTGCCTAAGTCATGATGGTTTGATATGTTTTTGTATTATAGAATATATTTCTTGAGAAGTCCCATATATACTGCAAGCTTTAGCACCTCTCTGCCTATTGTGTCATCTCAATGACCTCACATTTCTAGACCTTGCTTTCTGCATCTCATAACCAAAGATTCAACTTGTTGAATTGTAGCCATCCCCTTTATGTTTGTTGTTTTGGTTTTTTCATGATACTCGTTCTGCTATTTTATTACTTATTGTTTTCCTTATATGTGAAAATATTCTATCTTGTATCTCTCCTGAAAATTGGTTCCCAGTGTTGATTATAAATTGGATGTGGTACCTTAGGGTAGTTGAAATGCAAGAAATTCTTGATCAGCAGCTTGCTGAAGAAGCAGCTGAAGCTGAGGGAGGTGGTGCCATGCCATCAGTTTCTAATCCTCGAAGGTCTCCCAAAGAACTCTTTCTAGTGAATTTCATTCATTTGGTCTAAACATTCGTGCCAGGTCACAATGCTTTTTGTGCCTGAATTCAGGAAAACAACCGGATCTGCGGCTTCCTCTAAGAATTTGATGCAGCAAAAGTTGAATGTTCAGGGAAAAGGTTACAAAGATAAATGCTATGAACATATTAGAAAAGCAGTTGAAGCACGTTTTGACAAGCTGCTTACAGTGGTACATGAAAGATGTGGTCAATGCATGAATTCTTGCCCCCACTAAACAACTGTTTACATTCACCTAAATCGTTTCCATTTTGTTCTACCAGTTTGTATTTGAGGACTTAAAGGCAGCACTTGAAGAAGCTCGGACGGTATGGTCAAGTAATCTCTTACACTGATTATCGATTGCTTTTATAGATAGATTCATAAATAGGTAGCTGCAGAATAATGAATACATGACAAGCTGTGTCAACAGAACAAACAAAAAATTGAATCAATTGTCATTTTAAGGAAGGTTAAATACTGATAAAAAAGAAAAAAAATGAAGTGAGAAGTCTCTCTTTTTTTCTCACACTTTTTCCCAATATGTGTTTTTGTTGTCCTAGCTTGTTTTTTCTATGCTTTGCAGGAATAAATCATAAATTTTTAACTCATGAGATAATTCCTGTGGTAGTTATTCAGTTTTTAACATTTAGCAACAGTATAAAAAAGGTTGTAAACTCAAATTATGTTAGTAATAGAACAGTTAATGACTTTATTGTTCACTGAAAGGGACTTATGTTCCTTAACATTGAGAGTCAATCCGCAGAGGCAAAGTTCACAATCTTGTTCTTCATACTTTAACTGTATTCTTTCGGTGCAGATTGGGGAAGAGCTTGGAGATATATATGACTATGTGGCTCCTTGCTTTCCTCCAAGGTTCCTTTGATACACATTACGATTGTCATTTTGGAGTCACTACTGAAAATATTTCTACGACATTTTGATCCTTGTCTAATTGTTTGGCAGATACGAAATATTTCAATTGATGGTCAATCTATACATTGAGCGGTTCACTCAAATGCTTAGGTTACTCAGTGACAGGGCAAATAATTTGACAAATATTGAGATACTGAAGGTATTCTCAATCTAGAAAGCTTTTCCTGCATTTATAATGTATATCTTGCAAAAATAAATATCATGAAGGACTTCAGCGCCAGGCTTATATCATCATCCTGTTTATAACCCCATATACCTTGTAAGAAGTATTGAAATTAGTTAAAAGTATTTCCTTTCGGCACAAGAACATTGTTTTCTATTCAGTAGAAATAAGCATCGTTGAGATTGATTTTATGAACTTGTCACTGGTAAATTGTGTGGCTATTTCATTTGGAACTGTCCATAGAAAGAATTCTTAGTGGTGATGTAATTGATATATATGCAGGTAACCAGTTGGGTTGTTGAGTATCAAGAAAATCTGATAGGCCTTGGGGTTGATGAGTCTCTTGCTCAAGTTTGCTCCGAAAGTGGTGCTATGGATCCACTAATGAATTCATATGTTGAAAGGATGCAAGCTACGACACGTGTATGTTTGTGCTGGAGCTCTATATTTTCCTTTATTCATATTCCTTTTGTAATATGATGTTGCCTCAACCTTTCTGGGTCATTCTTTCTGTAGAAATGGTACTTAAATATTCTAGAAGCCGACAAAAAGCAGGCTCCCAAAAAAACTGAGGAGGGGAAGTTATACACTCCTGCTGCCGTTGATTTATTCAGAATTCTAGGGGAGCAAGTCCAAATTGTCCGTGACAACAGCACAGATTTGATGCTATACAGAATTGCTTTGGCAACAATTCAGGCAAGTTTAGCTAAAATCTGATGTTGACCCTGTACTGCATAATGGCTTCGAAATTTGTGGAATGAAAATAGCTATATTGAACTCTCTGTTATTGCAAATATTTTAGGCCCAGGATAAATAAAATGGAATCAAACAATTTTTTTTTTTTTGGGGGGGGGGGGGGGGGGTCTCAAAACTTCAAACCCAGGATAATCAGTTGTACTCGTTTCACCTATGTTTAGAGTGTTCTCGTAAGTCATAAGCAGCCGGATTGTTTACATATTATTAGGTCTTCTTGCCATGGTGAACATTATTTCCTTTGGCATCAGTTAACTTGCTGTTTCTTATGATGTCTAGGTAATGATTGATTTTCAAGCGGCAGAGAGGCAAAGACTTGAGGAACCTGCTTCTGAAATTGGGTTGGAGTCATTATGTGCTATGGTTTGTCCCTGCTTAGATGACCTGTTTGTATTCTGCCAGGCTCTTAGTTTTCTTCGCTTTCATTTGGCTGGATGCTCATGTTGATACATTACTACTGGCAGATAAACAATAATTTACGTTGTTATGACCTTGCAATGGAGCTAAGCAACACCACTGTTGAGGCACTTCCTCAAAACTATGCAGAGCAGGTGAACATCATTTTCTTTGGTAATTCCGTGTATAAGTGTTAAGTAGATTTATTTCTTTTTCATTAAGATTGTTTTGCTTGAGGCGGCTCACCAATTTTATATTTAGGCTTAAAGAGTTTTGTAATATCTATACCCGTTCTCTTTGATAAATAGCTACACTTATTTTAGTACAAACTTCCCTATGATATTATTGACAATGCACTCAGGGCCAGGAGATAGTATGCTTTTCCAATCAAAATCCTTCTGATTGTGAATATTTTCCTGCACAAAGTAGATGGAGGCATAATCAACGAACTTGCCAAAAGACTCAAATAATCCAATATTGCATTTGTGCAGAGTGATGTTTAATTGATGTCATTCTTCTTTTCTGTTCTGGAGGTTAATTTTGAAGACACTTGCAAAGGCTTCTTGGAAGTTGCTAAGGTAAATCGGTTTAGTTTGTGTGCAGTGTGAATAATTACTTATGCAAGTATGTTGTGACTTTGATGAGTTCTTTTATGCATTTCAATCTCTCATCTCCGGAAATGGCTACATTGAGTCACTTGTGTTTGCACCATGATAATGTCATGCTTCCCAGGACTTCAATTCATTGATTTGCTGTGACTCTGTTTTCACCTTAATAAGGTCATGCTTCCTTCAATTTCTGGATATTGCAATCACTCCTTCCTATATTGGAGGGCTGGTATCTATACCTTGCATGTTAAGTGACTTGTAGAATCAGCTCGTAATCCATTTTTTTGGGCGAGACTTGCTGAATTTTGCTGTGAGAAGAAAAGCAGTTTTTTGTAGCAGTAATTTCCCCAGTCTCCGCCCCTATTTAGCGAACATAGTAATAGATTTTCTATTATCTATCTCCATAGATATCCTTACATTTTACAGTTCTTTATGTCGGGACAGTGCAAGAAAAGTTTGTTTTTTCCCTTTTTGTATTTTTGAATAGAGGCAATCATTCTAAACATGTCTTGCTTTCAGGAAGCAGTCCACCAAACAGTCAGTGTAATTTTTGAAGATCCCGGAGTGCAAGAGTTGCTTGTCAAGCTTTATCACAAAGGTAGGGTGAATCTGTCTCCCTAGTCCTATATTGATGTTTTTGCTTTTTCATGTAATATTTCTTCTATGATTGAATGATACTTGAGTGGTGTAATATGTTCAAGGTGACATAGATATTTAACTGATTTTATTCATGCTCAAAATCATTTTTATCATCTAAAAATAGGATCAGTGGTTTGCTTCTGGTCATGTGATCACCTCGTTAACTATTGAATCTGCCTGAATTAATTTTGGCAGGACAAATGTCAAGACTGTAGAGAGTTGTATATTGTTTTCTTTTCTTTTAACTTGTCAGATTGCATGAAACATGAATGTAATTCATCCCACAATATTTACTTTTCGGTCATATCAATGTGTAGAGTGGTTGGAAGGACAAGTCACGGAGTACCTGGTTGCAACATTTGGAGATTACTTCACAGATGTGAAGATGTAAGCCTTCTCCTTTTTACTTGTTATTGAATCTTTTGCATGAATATCGTTTCCAACTATTTATGTTTGGAGGAGAGGCTCCTGATATCCTTAAATCTGTAAGGAGATGCGTCGAAATTGACTTTCCATTTGCCATTGTGCCAAAGGGAATTTGTGGCTTTCTCGTTGTTGCTTCACTGATAATTTTCCATAAATTATAACTTCTTAAAAATAAGGACATCAACCCTCTAGGAGTTGCAATCTCCTCTGGTCCCATTTGCTTGCCATGTAAACATTCTAAAGGTTAATTTCAGGGATAAGCCCTTACCAAAGAAACTGTTTTTTTAATAAAAAAATACAAACGGCTTAATGTTTTCTTCTTCTTCTTCTTTTTGTCCTGCCTGAAGTTCATTATCTTTGGTTGGATGTGTCTAAGATACATGCATAATTACATTGGAGAATGAATAAACTTATGCTCTTATCTTATTAAAATTCCTGTTGTTTTGTACTGTAAAGATGCAGCCTTAGTAAATATGAGGTGTACTGATTTACCGCATTCCCTGCAGAGTTTTTTTGTACTGCCTATCCAAATAGTTCATAGTTTACTATGCAAAGCACGACTTGTGTTCTCGTTTCATCTTCTTTAATTAATTGCCTTGATGCACAACTTCTTTCGGTAATCCATGGTCTTACTGATAAACTCTCAGATTTCTCAGAAGTAAACCTTCATTTACACTTGTAGCTTAACATGTTACCGTTCTGTTAAGCAAGGTATATTGAAGACAGATCATTTAGGCGGTTCGTCGAAGCTTGCTTGGAGGAGACGGTTGTTATTTATGTTGATCATCTATTGACTCAGGTTTTTCTAATGTCTCCTTGAGTTTAATTATTTATTCTTCTGATTAATTTTGTTGTCGCTAATAATGGTGAGGCCTTAACTTCAGAGAAACTACATCAAGGAAGAAACCATTGAACGGATGAGGCTAGACGAGGAGGTCCTCATGGACTTCTTCAGGGAGTATATTACAGTTTCGGTAAGTGTAGTTTGATCGGTAGAACTCATTTTGTGTTGATTTGACCTTTTCTTCCCCTTTGCTTGGTAACTCTGACTCAATCTTGATGGATGGCAGAAAGTTGAGAACCGAGTCAGAATATTGGGCGATTTGAGGGAACTTGCTTCTGCCGAGAGCCTCGATTCTTTCACGCTTGTATACACAAATATTCTTGAACATCATCCTGACTGCCCGGTGAGTGCTCCAAGAATGGTCTAATATCCCGAACATACAAAGTGTTTCGAAACTCTGCAGATTGCAAATTCTTGAAAACAAAATCCTGTTGCGACACAATTGCAGCCCGAAGTCGTGGAGAAACTCGTGGGATTAAGGGAAGGAATACCACGCAAAGATGCCAAGGAGGTATGTCGGGGGCCTCGCAGCCCTCTTGGTTTTCTTTCATGATGATTAGGAACTCGCTCGCTCACCCTTCTGGTGCAGGTCGTTCAAGAGTGCAAGGAAATCTACGAGAACGCGCTCGTGGATGGGAATCCGCCGAAAGCAGGCTTCCTATTCCCGAGGGTGAAGTCCTTGTCGGCTTCCAAAGGTTCGCTGTGGCGGAAATTGACTTGAGAGACTGAGAAACACTTGGTGGTGGGAGTCAGAGTCGTGGCTCTTGCCTGAGCAGGTGTGCGTTTTCATGTTTATTCCTTCCATTGTAGCACGTCCATTTCATTGCCAGGTTTTGTTCTTACTCTTTTTTCTCGCCTTAGATTAAACTGCAGGTTGTAAAGTAACGGAGTGATGATATACCGTGAACTTAGTTAATTGGAAGTATGAAGTGGTAGTGGGGTGTTCTTGAATTGCTTTGCAAGGTTTTCTACAACAACAAACAGTAAGCAAGAAAAAGAAAGAAAAGAAAGAAAGAGGCAAATGGCGGCCGACCTCCCAAAGAAGTAGTGGAGACAAGTAAGAATAAGACTAGTCAAAATGATTACCTATTATTGATTGACTAATATAATTTTACAGGTTGAGAGCTTGGATCTTAGTTAGTAGTACACGGATTCCATTATATTTATATATATATATTAATAAAAAAGTAATTATTTATCGATCCCCGGAATCACATTTCTGGATCTGCACTACCGACTCCCCCTCGGCTTTACTGCTAATCCCCAATAGCCGGCATAAATAAATAAATAAGAAAAAGAGGCTTTTACATGATGCATATCCATTTCAATTAATAAAATATAAAAAAAAGTGTAATCGAGTGTATGGATAAAAATAATATACTTTTAACAAAGAAAGATATATATCAGGTGGTAACGTGGAAAAAGCATCCAGACACGTATTTTTTTTTCTGCGAAAAGGCTTTTAGAAATTATTCTTAGTGACGAGACGAGACTGGTGGAGAATCCCATCCGATGCGTCAAATTTCAACCAAAATGAGAAGAAAAGAAGGAAAAGCATTGCAAAAGCAAATAAAGTCCAAAGTGGCTGCGGACACAACCCCCTCGTGTCCAAACCAAACCAACCAACCAAACACTGAATTGATGTGCTGCTTTTTGCCCTGTATGTATATGCCTTTTTGGACTCCGTCCGCCTTTTAAGTTTTCTTTTTTCTTTTTTTTTTAATAAGCTAAATGTTAGGGATCGGTTTCAAAGAATTTGTCCGACTCGGGGACTTGATTCAACCTCAGATTACGACGATTGACTGATTGGGTAACATAAAAGCTAAGTGCCATGACATGTCTCTCGTTCCTCCATTAGATTTTCGGATGGATACTTAGTTCCCTTGACTACCCCTCGAATAAGATTCAAAACTAAACACTCCTCCTGCACACAAACACGGATAGACTGAGACATGGCGTCTCCGGAGTTACTCCTCCAGTTCCTCAGAGGGATGCTGAAGCCGGTGGCAGCCCTCGTGGTCGTCCTCTTGGCCGTCTCCCTCTCCCGTCTCCAGGGTCTCGACCTCGAGAAGGACATGCTCTACTCCATCTTCAGGGCCTTCCTTCAGCTCTCCGTTATCGGCTTCGTCCTCGACTTCATCTTCCGCCAGGCCAACGGCTTCTGGATGCTCATCGCCTACCTCTTCATGGTCCCCCCCCCCCCCCCACAACATCACACCATCCTTTACATAGCTCTCTATGTGTGTGTGCTTGCGTGTTTGAATATATCGATGCTGGATTTGGTTTTAGTTATGGGAATCCGCTGGGGTGATGCAGGTATGCGTCGCAGGCTACACGGCGGGTCAGCGTGCGAAGCATGTCCCCCAGGGAAAGTACATAGCTGGGATTTCGATCCTTACGGGGACAGCCGTGACGATGACTCTGCTCCTGTTGCTCAGGGTCTTCCCCTTCTCTCCACGGTACGTCATCCCCGTCGCCGGGATGATGGTAGGGAACTCTATGACAGTCACCGGGGTCACCATGAAGAGGCTTCGGGACGACATAAAGTCCCAGATAAACCAGGTAGAGACTGCGTTGGCCCTGGGGGCTAACCCGAAACAAGCAACCATAAGTCAAACGAAGAGGGCACTGGTGATCGGGTTGTCTCCTGTTCTCGACAGCGCGAAGACGGTAGGGCTGATCGTTCTCCCCGGAGCAATGACGGGGCTAATCATGGGAGGGGCATCCCCGCTGGAGGCCATACAGCTGCAGATCG
Source organism: Melastoma dodecandrum (assembly GCA_029817715.1). NCBI lineage: Eukaryota > Viridiplantae > Streptophyta > Magnoliopsida > Myrtales > Melastomataceae > Melastoma > Melastoma dodecandrum. The sequence goes on along the minus strand of JARUPY010000057.1, from coordinate 1,002,993 downwards.
TGGTGATGAACATGATGATGGGAGCATCCACCGTCAGCAGCATGTTGTCGACGTTCCTAACGTGGCCCAACTTCTTCACCTATGCTTATCAACTCGAGATGAAGGTTTTCGCTGATTGAGATCTACTGCCTCTGCCTCCATCTTCCCATTATTCCGACAGTGCATGCGTTGGACCATAAAAATATGAGGCAGTCCATCCACTTATACAACTCTACAACTTCAATAGAAAACCTTAATTTTGGCACCTCTGATTCGATCATGTCAAGTGCGTATAACTTAGTTCGATGAAATGAAACGATGAAGGTACGTACATTCCAAAGTTACGCAATTTTGCAGCACAGTGCCGCTGGCCTCCCTCGCATTGGGTATTCATTGCCATCTACCTTTCACACTTCCACAAGCTCAACTTCAACAAGAACATTTACCACCCGTCTCTGGGGGATTCGTTCTGCTCGCTGTAATCGGCTTCATTCTCAAAGTTCATCTTCAGACAGACCAACGTTCTCTGGATCCTCATCTGTCGTCTCCTACCTTTAAGATACGAGTGGACGAGATTACTTACCGGGGAAGAGGTTTACCATGATAAGCATCCGCGATGACATCTTGATGCAGATGAACCAGATGGGTCGTTCTGTTCTGCTCTGCCAAATACAGGAGCTTTAAGTGCTGCGACAGCAACAGAATGCTATGATTTACAGGTAGAGAGACAGAGTTTGCTCTAGGTGCAAACCCTGAGCAAATGACGATCTCGGAGGTGAAGATTGCGTTGTTGGGGACTAACTCTGGTGGTAGACCACTGCAAAGATGGTCAGGCTCATATCTCTGCCCGGTGCGATGTCCGGTCTAATCATCGAGGGGCGTCTCCACTTGAATCCATTCATCACCTACAGATCCTGGTAATGAACATGATGATCCGTGTGTCCACCAAGGTGTTCTCTGCAGTATGAGATCACAACCATCTCTGGTACATGCACAAGCAGAAACCCTGCCCACAGTGATGATTCGACCGAAAGCTCACTCGTCGTCCTAACCCGACATAATACATTCTAATAGGAATATGTTTTCGTAATCGGAATAGCTGGAAATTGGATGATAAGCATGGTGATGAAACAAGTTGATCAAGATGAGGGCATGGGAGTATATTAATTCGAAAATTCATGTTAATCTGAGAAAAGGATTCTGCATAATCTTCAAACTCGAAAGGGTAAACCATAGGCAAGAGAGGTTCATCAAAGCGGGGAGGTCTGCAATGTCTACCATTCATTGGGAGCGAAGGATTGGCGGCTCGCCAATCCTCTTGCGGATCACATTATGGGCTTCCAGGAACAGGTCGGTCATTTTCACATTAGCAGCAGACACGTTGACAATGGCATTCGGAGACTGGATTCTGATCCCACCTCGGTGTCGGTGGCGCCTACCCGGTCTTGGTAGCTGCGGCGGAGGACAGCCAGCTAACGCCTCTGCCTCAACGTGACATTTGGGAGGTCGCCATGTACTCTCACTCTTTACCATCTCTTCATTTGTTTTCCTTGTACGGGCGCACCATATCAAATCGTATGATCCCACTGGGTGGCAGCAGAAAAATATTCCTGCCGAAATCAATCCCAGGATCCCAAGACATTGCCTCCACTGTCCAACGGCAGCTCAGCTACTTGGGTGAAAACCATTCAAAGAGAAAAATTCATACCGCAGAGCATCCAGTTTGGTATCTAACAGAAAGGTGTCACCAGCACCAGTTATGAATTCTACATATGAATGTTGTCGAAATGGAACAAAAACGGGGGAGTTCTGTCCCCAAGCGAAATTCACCCCTCCGATGAAAACACCGAGGGTTAGTGGGGCGTCCGGTCGCCTATGCACTTAATGCAATTTCATGCGGCCAAAGTTGCGGAATAAAACTTCCCATGCAGGAACGGTCCCAGGAGGACTGCATAATAATCTCACTCTGTCTTGTGTTTTGTCGATCTCGGCCTGCCAGGCGTTCTGTACCTATTCATACACCTCCCAACAAGCTTCAGGACTTCGTCAATCAATATCACCGGGAATGACACGGCCAGGACCAGGAGCCACTCGTTCAAGCTTAAGGGTACAATCCCGAACACTTTGGCGAGGAACGGCACGTACAGTATCAGGAAGTGAAGGCCAAAGGAGACGGACATCGCCACAAGTAGAAAAGGGTTGACCCAAGGCGGCATCACTAGCAGGCTTGTATCCTCGGAAAGGGCATTCAGGGAGTTGAACATTTCGATAGCGACCAACACAGAAAGGGATAGCGTCATTGCCTTGACTTTCCCGTGCTCGAAGTAGTCGCACGGATTATTATCAAACTTGAAGACCTCCGAACCAGCGGTGAATGGTGAAATTGTGAAATTCTCCCAGGACGAACACTGGCCCCAGTTAGCAAGCTGAGAGTACGTAACCAGTGTGTGCCCGTCACCGAGGAGATTGATGCCCAAAAAGGATCCCTGGGTGTACCATATGATGAAAATTCCGACAGTTGCTATCCCAACATAAGTACCAATGACCTGCAAATTACCAAACAAAGAGAAATGAAAACTAGGATCATAGAACACGGGGGACATATCCAACAGGGTGTATCCTCAAGACTATATAAAATATATGCAAACTGCAATACTGTGGCAGTGAGGAAGAGGAAATTACCAGATAGCGGAACAAAATCCAGGCACTTATGAGCGAGTCATCGCTTCTTCGTGGTGGCTTTTTCATAATGCCCTTATCTGGCGGATTAAATCCCAGGGCAGTTGCAGGAGGCCCATCAGTCACAAGATTTACCCAGAGTAGCTGGACAGGTATCAGACCTTCAGGGATACCAAGGGCTGCTGTCAAAAATATGGAGGCAACTTCTCCGATATTTGAAGATATCATGTACCTAGAGTGAAAATTAGCAACCGTTTTGTCAATTTGTCAGAAAAAAGGGGACAAGAAATATCCTGCAAGTCCATAACCATGGAAATAAAAACAACAGGAGAAACACAATCCTTTTGTTTGCAATTGCAGCAACTTAATCGGCAGTCGGGCTTAAGAGACAAACACAATACCGAATTGTCGATCCAAGAAAAATTAATACTTAAAGAGGTGGACTGAGAGTAATGAAAAGATCTCCAGTCAAGTAAATACTAAAATACAGAAGGCAACATCAAGGGAGTTCTAATGAAATGTAATAATCTGTGGCTACTTATTAGAAATAGAATAGTATTAATACAAATGATATTGCAAATTGCAGCTCCCACCATTCCTTTTTTCAGATTAACAAGTTCATGGGGCTTAAAGATGTTGAAAATAATATCCCTTAGTCCAAAAACTTGCTAATAGAAAAATTTGGTTCTACCTGATAAATGCCTTCATATTGTTGTAAATAGATCGACCTTCACCAACAGCAGCAACTATGGTGCTGAAATTATCATCCGCCAAAACCATGTCAGATGCTTCTTTGGCAACCTGAAATGAGAATGCAGAAAGCTAAGCAAAGTATAAAATGCAAAGCGTTAAAAAAAGCAGCAATAGCTGTTAATACTCATTTTACCAAAACTTATTAAAAGAATATCCTCAAGCTACTAATCTCAATTGGAGAAAACCTTAGGCAACTGTCCCTAAGAAATCAGAACCCTATAAAGGCACCAGTCAACATCCAATTTACCTCCGTTCCAGCAATACCCATTGCAATACCAATATCAGCCATCTTCAGAGCAGGGGCATCATTCACGCCATCACCCGTCATGGCAACAACCTCACCATCTTCCTTCAGTAGCTTTACTATTTCCTGTTTGTGCTTTGGCTCAGCCCTAGAAAAGAGAAGTCCACCTGCTTGTCTTAAGTGAGATTTCTTATCAAGTACTGCCATAAAATCTTTCCCTGTTAAACTTTTTGTAGAGATGTCTTCATTTGGTTCGAAAACTCCTATGTCGCGGCATATAGCTTCAGCTGTATTCTTGTTATCTCCAGTGATAACTATCACACGTATTCCCGCTGCCTTGCAATCTTGAATTGCTTGAGACACTTCTTTCCGAGGAGGATCCTACACATACATCCAAGAATAGACACATCACTTATAAAAAAAGAATAGACACTTGATTTAAACAATTAATAACATCTTATCAAAAAGTGAAAATGAAGTCACTGCCTACAAACTAGACTGATGCTTGGCTTACCCGCAATCCCACAAATCCTACAAATATGAGTTCGCTCTCAATCAGCAAATAAGTGGAAGGATCAAGGAGAAGCTTGTGGGCAGGGTGGTCTTCCGAACCATCATAACTCTCGAACTCATGCAACTCATTCTTATATGCAAACCCAAGGCAACGTAGAGATTCAGTGGTCATTTCATTGAGAGACTGCAATATGCATCTCCTCGAGTTGGAATCCAACTCAACAACAGAGCCATCTGCCAGTTGAATACCACTGCTTCTCTCCAACAGATTTTCGACGGCTCCCTGCAAACAAACAACACCTCTTTTAGAAATAGCTAAGCATTAGAAACTAAACAAACTGAATCAAGTCATTTGAACATAACCACTTAATTCGAAATACTCTCAAATCTAGACCCCTCAAGTCCTGCTGGAAGAGAGATAGAATGTGTCTTGTGGTCCAAGATTATGCACACTTCTTAAACCAACCCCGTAGAGGAATCAACATCACATAATCCACACTTCACTAATACATACAATACAATCCAAAGAAAAGGGCTCCCCTGTGGTAGCCAGTGGCCTACATGTAACACTGAGGAAACTGATACAACCATTGTTCAACATGATGGGTACTGAGCATAGTATTCACACCTTAACAAGCAGTGACTTCTTCCCTGATGTTGAGTTGACAATGACACCCATAGACTTCCTGTCACGGTCAAACTCCAGTGTTGCAATCCTCCGCTCATGATCACTCCACCACTGGCAGCAGCCTGTGAAAAGGTGATAATGCGTAAGTAATGCCTAAAGGAGCAAAAACATATGATGCATAAAATTAAGCATGTGAGCATGGGACATACGCAGCAGCTCGCTCTTGTTTGTTGAACCAGAGCCTCCATCTGGAAGTCCCATCTTTTCAACAAGAACCTGGGTTTGACAAAAAAAAAATGCCTCAGTAATGACGATGAACGAAAAATGAAACAATAATCATGGTAGAATTGAACAAAGGCTCGAGGACTGGCACGCAAGTTAAGAAGGGAAAGACGATCATCTATAGCAGCATAGCTTGAAAATTGGTAGCTGTGACACCATGGACTCAGTTAATCAAGCAAATGACTGACCAAAATAAGATTGACAAGGAGATCAGCAATAAACTGAAACTACCAAACCTTCAGTGCAGCCTCCGTCGGCATCCCATGAGCGACAAACTTATGATCTGACTGCATAACGCTAGCATCATTACACACAGAAGCCACCTTTGCTATCATTTCAAGATTGGCATCCATTGAGGCGGAAGACCAGTTATGAATTTTCCCATCTAACGGATTGTAAGTCGTTCCATCGACTACGAACTTGTTCAGTTCATCGGAAGCAGAACCGATGGAAACAAGCTTCACCACAGCCATCTGATTAGTCGTTAATGTACCCGTCTTGTCTGAACAAATCACAGTAGTACAACCTAAAGTCTCAACGCTAGGCAACTTCCTCACGAGGGCATTCTTCTGAGCCATCTTTCTAGTCCCAAGAGCCAAGCAAGTCGTAATCACAGCAGGCAAGCCCTCTGGGATAGCGGCAACGGCCAATGCCACAGCGATCTCAAAATAATAGGTGCATTTCTCAAAGGAGAACTTAAAGTTCCCTGGCCGCCATCCATCCACGTACTCCCAGGTAAGGAAATACTTCAAATTGATAAGCCAAACAAGAGCACAAATCACCCCAATCATCATTGTTAATTTCTCGCCGAACTCGTTCAACTTCTTCTTAAGTGGTGTATCTTCCTCGCTCTGAGAAGCAACGTGAATTTGCGTATGAATCTTACCGATCTCAGTCTGCATCCCTGTCTGAGTGACTAAGCAGAGGCAATTCCCATTCACGACAGTTGTTCCGGCAAAAACCATGGACCGCTTCCCCTGAATGACAGAGTCCTCAGGGACAGGCTTATTCGTCTTGTTAACAGCCTCGCTCTCCCCAGTCAAGCTCGCCTCCTCGACACGAAGCGTGGAGCTAACCAATTCAACGACCCTCATGTCAGCAGGGACCTTGTCGCCGACCTTCAGCTCGACTATGTCACCAGGGACCAACTCTTTAGCAGGCAAATCATGCACCTTCTTCCCATCCCTAATCACAGTGGCGTGCTCGGACTGAATCTCCTTGAGCGCCTCAAGCGCCTTCTCGGCGTTACTCTCCTGCCAGACACCGACGATGGCGTTCAAGACGAGGATGAGGAAGATAACAAGGGGCTCCACGAAGGCAGTGATCTCCATCTCGCCGCCCTCCTCGCCATCATACCAGGCCAGAACGAAAGACACGACTGCGGCGGCCAGGAGGATGCGGACGAGGGTATCATTGAACTGATCGAGAACGAGCTGCCAAATGGACGGTCCTTCGTGCTTCTCGAGGTCGTTGAGGCCGTGGATCTTCTGGCGTCGGGGAACGTCGGAGGAAGGGATGCCTGCGCGGCGGTCGGTCTGGTAGAAGGCCTCGCAGGCGTCGATGTCTCTGGCCCAGGCGGGAAACGCGTCGGGAGAGGAGGAAGCAGGAGAGGGAGATGGATAGGGAGGATCGGAGCCGTCGCCGTCGCCGCCGCCGTCGCCCTTGCCGTAGTCCTCGCCGCCCTTCCCCATGTAAAACGCAACAACCACTCAGGCACAAAGCCCTAAGCCGGAATCGGATGGATCGAGGGAAGGGGAAGAGATTACTGACAAGGCACGCAAATTCGGAAGGAGTAAATCATGAGATGTATCGACTCCCTCCCTCACACCCTCACACTTCCCACATCTGGGGGTTAAAAGTGGGAAGGCCCTTGGAAGTTTCCCACCTACGTTCCACATTGGACGACCGGGAGAACGACGTCGTCGCCGTCCTATGATGGGCTTCGGCCCCCCCTGAGGTGACGTGGCTTGGGCTACAATGGCCCGGCCCATTATGGGAGCAAATGATTTTGGTAAAATTAGATTGGGGGTTGTTAAGTCTTTTTTTTTTTTTAATATTCGGTGGGCTCGTGAACAGGACAACCTGCGAGGGCGACCCTTCCTTCGTTGTTGGTTAATATTTTTCCCATTCTCCGGGTGTTATTTTGTTCGAAGCGAGGGGCGAATCCCCGTTCCCATTGGAGTACTCTTTAAACCGACTGCAACCAGGAGATCGTCAATCTCACCGCCTCTTCTGAGTCCGTCCGCCGGAGTCCCCCTCGCCTGTCGATTTGATGTGGTTTCCCATCGTCCCGTGATGCAGGCTGTTTGCGCAATGCGTATGCGGTCGTTTGTCCCCCCCCCCCCGGCCTCTTACTTTGATTTGAACCACCCGCCGGTGTTCGTCCCCCTGCAGTCGTTTCTTTTGGCGGTGTATTGGTGATCGGAGGCGGCGTCGGGGAGAAGATTGCATTGGTGATTTTTTATTTTTCTATTTTTGATTGGGGAGGGAGGGGGGGGGGAGTCGGTCCAAATGAATGTCGTGGGAAAAGTCGGGAGTTTCCTGTCCCAAGGCGTCTACTCAGTCGCCACCCCTTTCCATCCCTTTGGGGGCGCCATCGACATCGTCGTCGTCCAGCAGCAGGACGGAAGTTTCAGGAGCACCCCATGGTACGTCCGCTTCGGTAAGTTCCAGGGCGTCTTGAAGGGGGCCGAGAAGGTCGTCCGCATTAGCGTTAATGGCGTCGAGGCCGACTTCCATATGTATCTCGACAACTCTGGGGAAGCCTACTTCGCGAGGGAGATTGATTCCATCGAGGAGGGCCAATCTGGCAGGTTCGAAGACGTCCCTGATGGGTTGCGGGTGACGGAGAGTTTCGGCAGTTATGAGGATAGGGCGAGTGGCGTTGCCGAGCTGAGTATATTGGAGCACAGCGTATCTGATTCCGCCGCCGTTCAAGTGCGGAATGAGTTTGATTCCTCGGGCGTATGTCGGATTGATAGGGCGGAATCGGATGCCGATAGAAAGTTCTATGATTTCCAAGATGAGAACAGTTCCGAGGATGAATCAATGGAGATATCCGAGTATGGATCCAATCGATTCGGGGGTTTCGATGGAGATAATTTCACGGAATCTCAGGGTTCCAGTGCAGAGATGGTTTTAGTCAGTGTGGACGGTCACATCCTGACCGCCCCGATATCGGCATCGGAACAGAACACAGAAGATCTCCCTCTTAGTACCCCCCAGTTCCATCTCGGCCCAGGTGAAAGCACTGACTTCTGCGAAGGAAATGAGGACATGGATTTAGCTGCTGACCCATGGGTATCTGATCATGTAGCCGGCCACACATTCGATGAGTCTGACAATAAGTGTGTCGTGGATCCGACGAATAGTAGCAAGGTTGTCAATGTAGTCCTGGTAAATGATGAACATTCCTGCCAAACTGAGGGCCCCCCTGCCAATATTTCAGGTTGTGATGGTGGCACTCAGAATGAAGTCGAAGATGCATTTAGAACGACAAAACGCGAAGACATTTTCAAAAGTTGCTTGGAGCTATCTGATTTGGCAAATCAGGATGGCAGTGCAGAGTCGGATATCACGAGTTCCCCGTCCGAAGATGGTAACCTGCCTGACAAGTCTCCTCGGTCTCTCCCGGAAGTTGCCGATTCATATGATGATAAGAGGCCTTCTGCCAGCAGTAAGGATGAGGTTTCTCCTTCTCATATTTTAAGTGAAGAGAGACTGCCGTCCTTTGACGTTGATGTTGAACAGCACACCAATGAAATAATAGGGTACACCATATCAGATAATTCTCATGGGACACAAGGTCTAGAAGATGACCTCCTTAATACATCAGTTGTGGGTGAAGCGGCTAAAAGCAGTAGACACGTAAAGTTACCAGAAGAAGAATGTGGCCATCATGGAATGGCACCATCTGTCGATACTGAATCCAATGACGAACCTGGTACTTGTACAACAGCCAGTAAGAACTCTGGATCGCATTCTCCACTTGTATTAATTTGTTCTACTATTTAGATGATCCTTATTCTTTCCCTGATGCAATTCCAGGATTTGAGATATCGCTCTGTTGCAGTGAACTGCAAGCTGGCATTGGATTGACCGCCGCTGCCGAAGCTTTCAAAGAGAACCAAATATCAGCTGATGAATTTTTTAATTCTCAGGCATCAATAGTGCAGAATGAAAATCTTGTTGTGAGGTATCGGAATTTGTACCTGACATGGGAGAAAGCTGCACCGATCGTTCTCGGGATGGCGACATTTGGTTTGGAGATGCCCATCGAGCCTAAAGACGCCATCCAGGTGGAAATAGAGGAGACAGTAAAGCCAGATGATGGTGTACTTACTCCAAGCTCATCAGGGCGTAGATGGAGTCTCTGGCCTATTCCCTTCAGAAGAGTTAAAACACTGCAACATGAAATCAGCAATTCTTCTAGTGAGGAATTATTTGTGGACACAGAATCTTCTTCCCAAAATGTGGCCACAACATCCGCCAATCTGGACAGCAAATCCCTTCGGAAGCAACTCGTCCGAACAAATGTTCCAACTAACGACCAGATAGCATCCTTGAATCTGAAAGAAGGCCAAAATGTAGTTACCTTCAGTTTCTCAACCAGGGTACTTGGGAAACAACAGGTCAGCTTGTCCATGACTCGCGAATACTTTGTTTTTGGGTCTGTAGCATGGTTGTCAATGTTTAACCTTGTCATAATTTTCTGAAGGTCGATGCACACATATATTTGTGGATGTGGAATGCGAAAATTGTGATATCGGATGTTGATGGGACAATTACAAAGTAAGGCTTACAATTTCCCACGCTTGATGAGCATGATTTATAACTTGTTGCAAATACTTTAACTGAACGGTCTGTACCATTGGAATTGGCTGTTTGAGGGCCCTAATTGATTATCTTAGTTTCCGTAATGCGACTTATTTATTTTTGTATTTGGTTAAAAGTAAGCATAGACAGATTACTCCAGAGACGTTCTGTACAAGCATAGACGGCTTACTCCAGAGACGTTCTGTACAAGCATAGACGGATTACTCCAGAGACGTTCTGTACTCTACTGACTATCACTTTGAACTGTTTTGTTAGGTCCGATGTCCTTGGTCAATTCATGCCTTTGGTTGGGAGGGATTGGACGCAATCTGGAGTAGCCAGACTATTCTCTGCAATCAAGGTATTCGGTTGCTCTACTAAATATTGTGTTCCGTAGACATTATTGCCTTGTGCTATATACTTTATTTTTTTCTCAAATGGCATTTAAATCACCTAGAAACATGCCTTATTGTTTGAAAAAAAAAAATCTGTGATATTGCACTTCCAATTTTTTCAGCCTAATATAGAACTTTTGACGACAAAAATAGGATGATGAATGGTGTTAGACATACTTATGCATGACCAATAGGATTATTGATTGGATATTTCCTGGTTACGACTGCTCTAATGCGTAATAATGCATCGTTTCGTGACATATGGAATGTCCCTAGGGACCGTTTTTCTCCTTGCCGTCTACCTATTTTTGATGTTTAAGCAAATAATGTGGATGGGAAACATGTGCTTCGGATTAGTTTGGCTCTTTTAGATATGCTGATTGAGCTCCAAGCTTTATGCCTTACACGCCATTGCTTACTGCAGGAAAATGGGTATCAACTGTTGTTCTTGAGTGCACGTGCAATTGTTCAGGCTTATTTGACCAGAAGTTTTCTTCTCAATTTGAAACAGGTGTGTCAGTTTGATTTAGTTGTTATAAGAGAGAGTAATATATTTTTTTATAGTGGTGTTATGTTATTATTTTGTTTGCAGGATGGGAAGAATATGCCAAATGGACCTATTGTCATTTCTCCTGATGGATTGTTTCCATCTCTATACCGGGAAGGTGACTTTTTTTTCGGCATTCCGTCTCTGATCTTTCTTCTTCTAAAAGTCATCTCACTGCATCTGTCTGCTGTCTGGCATGCGAATCTTCTGTGTAATTTACAGTAATCAGAAGAGCACCACACGAGTTTAAAATCGCCTGTTTAGAGGTAGTCAGCTTTTCTCACTGTCAGCAATGTAAGGATGACCATCTTCATCTCATCTAAATTATGATTTGGATCTTTCCAGGATATTAAAGCTCTTTTTCCCACCGATCATAACCCGTTCCACGCTGGATTTGGTAACAGAGATACCGATGAGTTGAGTTACAGGAAGATCGGCATCCCAAAAGGGAAGATCTTCATCATAAACCCAAAGGTAACGACACAAAGAGGACATAGATTTGGATGCTCAACCTTGATTTCTTCTTAATGTTGGTGTTTTCTGGACCTGATAGGGCGAGGTAGCCATCAGCCATCGGATCTATGTCAAATCATACACATCCTTGCACACTCTCGTCAATGACATGTTTCCCCCGACCTCAATGGTCGAGCAGGTAGCTTGCATTTTATTACCGAGGACTCGTCGTGTTCATGACATCTATCTTGTTGCATACTCACAGTTATTTTGTACAAGATGCTAAACCCAAAGATGACCCCATTTGGCAGGAGGACTATAACTCGTGGAATTACTGGAAAGTCCCAATTCCCGAAGTCGAGTTATGAAACCCGAATCCTGTACACAGTAGCAGTTCTCCATTATCTGCGGGTTGATGGTTGCTCTTTCGGTACAGCAATTTCACAGCAGAGACATTGACCTCTCAATCCGCAAACACTGATATAACTTTAGGATACGGGGCATTCCCTAGATGAGCCAGTAACCTCTTGTTGGGTAGAATAGATGTGATAGATAAATGGCGAATGTCCGACTTCATAAACGTGTCCAAGTGACTCGCTTACGGCACCACCTTCTTTTCTGTACTCGAAAACTATAAGCTGTATGCGCAGCACGACGGTTACCCTTGGTGGCCTCCATGGCCCGCTCTACCACATCACCACCTTGGCTGGGAAGTGGACTCCTCCCATTCTATGGTAAAGATTCCATCTTTTATTGGTTTAGACAATGTCCCCGGATCGCTTTGAGATGGTTGTCGTAAGAAGGAGCCGCCGTGGATCGTCTTCAACGTGTCGGGCGCCATACCATTTGCCTGAACTCTTTCCTGTTTGTTGCGCTGTCGCAGACTGTTTCGTTCTTCATGGATGTAAACGGAGATCGGATGTTTGGCATTCTTTGACAAACAGGCAGCAGACAAATATGAGGGAGGAACTGGCAACATAGTATCAGAAGGGGACCGGTTCGTTACTGGAACACAACCAGGCCCGGTGACTGCAACCGTAAAATGCAGCATGTTCCACCCCCAGCGAACACTACAAGACCCGGACGGTCAGACCTCCAACGGACGAACTCAAGCATGCTCTACAGCAAAGCACTGGATGACAGTGTGTTCCTCTTCCTCGGATCTAGGCACAGCTAACTTATCCTTAGTAATTCATATCGTCGCACAAGGAAGTGTACCACCAGAACCCGACTTGACAATGATAGCTCTCACTCGCGCGTGCAATGGACTAAGAAAAAAAAATGCAAAATAGTTGTGTTTAAGCCTCGGGCCGCAGCTTAGACTTGAATTCTGTTCTCCTCTTTCCCTTATCATCTTCTCCTTCGCCTTCTTCCATTTTTATGCATGCCGATCATTTTCAAATTCCCGTTGGCATGTTGATATAAACCTTGTCCTGTGTTTGATTTCTGACCGGATGTTGTCGGAAATCTGTTCTTCTCGCTATCGGATGCCCTTTTTTATATCGATTTCGACTACGCCATCATGTACTTGATTTGCATATTATCATCTCCGGATGAAATCTGCCTCATCAGCAAGACCGCCAAGGTCAGCTCGATAACGATGATGAGGAATTTCCGGATTTACTGCTTCTGTCGGCATCCCCATAGAATAAGTCTGAGACGTAGTTCTGGATATCCTCCGGCGAGAGAACTTCACAAACAACTTGGGGTTCCTATGTCCTTCGAGGCTATCCTTGTATGCATGGTAGAACTCTCCATACGACTTCGCCAGCTTTGCCCTGAGCGAACCCTTGATATCTTCCCTCAGCTTCTGGTCCTCCACGATGCACTCTCTCTGCTTACTGAATGTCCTCTCGAACCCTGAGGTGAATCTCCTGAGGCACTCCATCGCGTGGACAGAGGAGACGACTGTCGTGGGGTTAGGCAGCGTTTCCAGGACATGTTCCCATGCTAGTTGTCCACAAATTGTCGTACTTTGTCGTCATGCTCGGCGATCCATTTCTTGCCGAGCATATACTGTAGGTTTGATGCCCTCACTCTTGCCACGACGTGTTGTAAGTTATTTGCGAGGAACAAGTATGTTGTCGGGAGGCCCTTATAGCGCTTGGCTTTCAGGCCAAGCTTGCAGAGCAAGACAAGGATAAGCCATGCGACCTGCATTGATCTCGCAGGTGCCAGGGCTCCGTCAGGATCAGATGAGCCAAAGTAAGATGCCCGCAGCGATGACCTCACTGGAGACATGGAGTCAGGGAAAATGTCTGCAAGGACGCCGCTGTAGCCGCCGAGGAGAGTTAGGTAATTCATGGTATGAATCGTCAGGGCATGAACTCCACCTCCATTGACCGATGGTTTCAACGAGTCCTTCTGCAGTGTCCCCTCGAAATCAGACAGCATCCCTCGTGCCAGCTCACCAAGCCGGATGAGCGAGTTGACCACCTGCGTTCGCACAACAGAGGTTGAGTCGTACGAGAAAGTCGACATGATACCCTGCCAGCTCACTGCGATAGCAGAGTACATGTCAAGCACATGGAAGATCTTCTCCGGCGATGATGCCTTCCTATTCTTAGCAACCATCTCGGGGAACCCGAAGAGGACTGCTGCTCCTTCCCTCACTATGTTGCCAAACAGCGACCCGCGGATCGAATCAGAATTGGCAAACACATGGTCGCACAATATCCTCTCCCCAAGGAAAATGGTGCGCATAGAGACCTTAACGGCTTCCTCCCACCTCCTGATTCGGAGCTCCATGTCTTCCCAGTCCATACCGCGAAAGTGTGAGGCGCTGGCCTTCTCCACGCCGAGCCAGTAAATCCCCTCGTCAACGATCGACTTCCTGATGATCTGGTACACGGCGATGCATTCCTTGGCATCACGGAGACAACTCGGAGGTGCTGGAACGGAGGGAGTTGGACCGAGTGGAGACGGACTCGGGGTCAAGCTTGGCACGGTCCACGGACAGGATCTGGTAGAACTCCATCTGCAGACGTTTCATGGCGATCTCCATGAGGAAGTTGGCGCGGGAGAGGTATTCGGAGGCGGGGTCCAGGGAAATCAACCGGTGCATGGCCTCGCAGAGGTCATTGGTGGAGCGGATGAAGCGGGCGTTGGGCAGGCATTCTCCTCTTGAAGCAAGATGTACAATTCATGATAAATGTATGGCCCTGGAAGAAAATCTTTCATCGTCTTGATAAGATTCTTGAGCTTGATTCCTTTAAGCCCAATTTCTCCAACAAATAGTGGAACTTAGAAGCCGGAGTCCCTGTTTCGAGAGGTCACTGATGCGTGGACAAATTAGATGAACAAGAAGAAAGGGAAATGGTTGAGAGTGGCTGTGTTAGTGTTGAAGAAGGGAAGGTGGAGTTAGTTGAGGTGGTTAGTTGAATATGTTAGTGGGTGGATTGGGCTTTACTTGGCGGGCTTTAAGTGTGGGTTCGTGGGCTTGGGCCTGGTTAGTGTGGAGTCTGGTCCGCATCAATATTAAAAGGGGATTGAGCGGGAGAAGTTAGTTAGTCTTTCTGTTAGTTTGTTAGAAGGATCGGGAGGTGTAGCTGTGAGCGTGCGCCGGAGGCGGAGTTGTTGATCGGAGGTTAGCTTGGGCTGTCGGAGTTGTGGCTGAAGTGTGATGCGATGCAACTGTTGGTGTGCGGTGTTAATGAATTGAATGTTTTGTTGCTGCTTCGCTTTTTATTGTGAATTCTTTTGGAAAGTACACGAATCGGTCACCCAGTCACTGTTGTTGGCAGATTTACAAGTAAGGAAAGCCGATCGATAATGTCGATAGTTCGAAACCAATCCCGTGCAGATTTGGCTCTGTAAGAAGACTCTGTTTGAACATGCGTAGAGCAGCATCCTCCTCGCATTTGGAAACGTTATGTCGCCACCGCCACGTCTCCTGTGAAATTCATTCATCTCTCGTAGGAAGCAAGCCTTTGCCTATTCGCCAGAAGCATTTTCAAAAGCACTGGTGGATTTTAACAGACCTTACATTGTTGGAGAAAGTTGAATTGCTTTTCTGTGATTCCGACACTGATTCCTCACCATTAACCACCGGTTTTCGCAGAAGGAGCAACCGTGAGATCGGCCAAACATTGCCATTTGTCTGGGATTAGATTAGCAGGAGTGTAAGATTGCCTTTTTCTAGCCAATCAATCAGGTCCGGGACAATGAATGAGGTTCTGCAGAAACTATAAGGTCATTTCGCGGGATCAGCAGCACACCACTATTACCTGTGGTACTCGACCCCTGATTAAAGATGGAGCCGATGGACTTAACAGTCTCCAAATACGAGATGCCTAGCCTTGGATACTTCCATTACCATGCCATGGTGAAGATCATCGAGTCATGGCAGAGTGCAGAGATGTGAGATTTTGCAGACTTTTGAGAGCCTTCGTCTTAAGTCCCCGGATAAGTAGGTCGTTCTTCTTAAGGATTGGAGGCGAGTAGCTAAAACGAACGAGTATGGTTGGATTGGGGTGGAATGGTTGCGGCAAGGTGATCCATTACGCAATATGATACCGAGAGGATTGTAGTTGCTGGATTAGCGAGTCCGAGTCTGAGAAACAGCATAAAGAAACATTGAGAATTCTTGGTCGTTTTCTCCTGTATCCTCATTTGGCTTTCCAGATTTCAGTTAACAAGATTATATCTTTATTATACATCTCCAACAATCATGTATTATACGAGCTGCTTAGATCAGATGGAGTTGAGAGAGTAGTTGGAGTTGGAAATTCCCGGTTATATTAGATGTGAATTAGTCAGTCAGTCAGGCAGGCATCCAACCAACCATAACCACCACCACCACCACCACCGCAGCAGCAGCAGCAATGAAGCAGCTTTACAAGCAGCACAGCGTCAACCACCGCCGCGACTCCGCCGACCCCGATCCCCACTCCCCCAAATCCATCAAGCATCAGATCCCCATCTCCTCCTCCCACCACCGCTCCTTCTCCCTCCCCAGATCCCTCTCCTACCTCCTCAAGGAGCAGCGCCTCCTCTTCGTCCTCCTCGGCTTCCTCATCGCCTCCTCCTTCTTCCTCCTCCTCCCCTCCCTCTCCCTCCCCTCCACCTCCTCCCCTTCCCACCACCCCTTCATCCCCCTCCTCCCCTCCCCTTCCTCCTCCTCCTCCTCCTTCCCCCGCCTCCCCGTCCACCGCTTTGGCATCGGCCGTGTCCCTGCCTCCCTCTCCCGTCGCCGATCCAGGATCGTCGTCACTGGTGGCGCCGGTTTCGTAGGCAGCCACCTCGTCGACAAGCTCATCTCTCGCGGCGACGACGTCATCGTCATAGATAACTTCTTCACCGGCCGCAAGGACAACCTCGTTCATTTATTCGGCAATCCCAGGTTCGAGCTCATCCGCCATGATGTCGTCGAGCCGATCCTGCTCGAGGTGGATCAGATCTATCACCTCGCCTGTCCCGCCTCCCCGGTCCATTACAAGTACAATCCCATCAAGACCATAATATCCTTCCCTTTTCGGCCATTTTGCTTCGTTCTGTATAACCGTGTCTGTATTCGTTGTAGCTTTCTCGTTGCTCGTTGGTGTGAAATTTGAGTCTTTTGATCATGATTTGCTTGATCCTTGACTGCTATTGCCATTGTCGTACAAGACCAATGTTATGGGAACCTTGAATATGTTGGGGTTGGCTAAGAGGATTGGCGCCAGGTTCTTGTTGACGAGTACGAGCGAAGTGTACGGAGATCCCCTCGAGCATCCACAAAAGGAGACTTACTGGGGCCATGTGAATCCCATCGGTAAATGCTCGTTGCTGTAGCCCATCCTCAAGTGTTTGGCGGCTGAAATATCCTGAGTGTCTGAATTTCTGTTAAAGGTGTTCGGAGCTGCTACGACGAGGGGAAGAGAACTGCTGAGACATTGACGATGGACTATCACCGAGGCGCTGAAGTTGAGGTAATTTCCCATGTTTCTTTTCTTTGAAGCAGACTGGTGGGATCCATTTTTCAAACTTCGGATTAGTCTTAGCTGTCACCCATAAGGATGCCGATCTACTTGTGAAAAGGTAGGATTAGTTCATGGTATTCTCTAATGCTTTGTGGCATTACGTTGTTGCATTGTTTCCATTTACGGACAAAACATGGACAAATAGCTTATATCTCGCGAATGGATGTTCTTATTGGAAAGCTAGTGATTTTTTCGGTACATGGCTTAGCTCTTCATAATTTTATGGTTTGGCATTTACTATTTTGCATTAGCAAAAAGCATGTTGATTTAGTTGTAGTCATTGACCAAAGTTAGAAGATGGTAAAGCGATAATACAAAAGGAAACTGCATCCTATGATTTGCCAGAGGCATTGTGGGTCGTGAAAGGAAGAGGTGGAGGTCCGCAACTTCTCGTATGGAAAATCCTTGGAATGTTTAATTATGAGATTTCTTCACTGCAGGTGCGCATTGCTCGCATTTTTAATACTTATGGTCCTCGTATGTGTTTGGATGATGGGCGTGTTGTCAGCAATTTTGTTGCTCAGGTAAGGTTACTCTCCTGTTTCATTTCTGTAAGATTCAAACGGCATTGACGATCAATCGTGCTTTTAGCCCAGTTGTTTGGACAACGTTTCAAAATCCCAAGTTTTTTCAGATAATTTATCTCTGTATTAGGCCATCCGCAAGCAACCGATGACGGTTTATGGAGATGGAAAGCAAACAAGGAGCTTCCAGTATGTCGCTGATCTGGTATGGTCACTCATGTTGAATTTATATAGTTATGATTCCAAGTGCTGCAAATGTCTGGCCACCATTCAACCTGTTTTCTTTTCTGAAGTTTTGCTTTGAACTCGCTTGTTTAGGAAGAGCCCTTTTCTTTTTCTGTAATGAATGCCCGTCAAGGAGAAAACAGGATCACGCGGACTAGAAGTATCTTATTTGAATACACATGCCTCTTTGAAGGTGGAAATGGTTTACCAGAGTTACTATAGGTGATCTGAATTCATAATTATCCATCAATGACAGGTTGATGGACTAGTGGCACTGATGGAAGGGGAGCATGTGGGGCCTTTCAATCTTGGCAACCCTGGCGAATTTACCATGCTAGAACTGGCCGAGGTCTGATTACAACATCCCCTAATTTAGATCACAAATCATCTTTCTGCACATGTACCTCTGTAATCATCCCTCAATTCACATAGGTTGTTAAAGAAACCATCGATCCCAGTGCCACCATAGAATTCAAACCGAACACGGCAGATGATCCCCACAAGAGGAAACCGGACATCACCAAAGCGAAGGAGCTCCTCAACTGGGAACCCAAGATCTCACTGAGGGAAGGCCTGCCACTTATGGTCTCCGACTTCAGGAATAGGATTCTGAACGAGGACGAAGGCAAGGCTTCAAATTAAACAGCCACCCAAGGCGAAGCTGCTGATGAGAAGCATGTATCACGAGGCATATCTCTCGGAAGGAGTAATACCCATCTGTATCCAGTCCTTACCTACACACACACACACACACCATACCCGGTGAGTGCCTTTAATTCCCGCCTTGCCCTGCTTAAATTCATTACATTTGTTGCTGAAACAGAAGTATGAGGGTTTTTGTAGTAACTGAGTTTCTTGTAGGAATGTTAATTTGTTTAATCTTGTTTATATATGGGTTTGTCCTGAAAGATGGAGCACATACATTGAATGGGAAATGGGAAAGTGATAGTACTGGAAAACACTGGCCATTGTTCATGTCGTCACGTCCTTTTTAATTGTAAATGGGGGTTGTCTGTCCCCTTGTTCAATATAAAAATACAGTGAGCTACTGCTGCTGCTGTTAAATTTGCAGATGATGTTCCTTCAATCCAGCCCGTTGAGTTCTGTCCCTACCCCCAGAACACAACTTTTGTTCTTCTGGGTGAAGGACAAAACTCTCTCTCCTTCCAAATCCCATTTTTACCATTCCCATGAATTATTGTTTTTTTTTCTTGTAGGCCATACCTTTGGTTGTTTTGTTCTTCCACCGCCAACTCCCACTTCTTCCTTTACTAACAACACCCACATTTTGCTTTTAGCAAATCCTGACAATACCAAGACTCGATTTTTTATTTTTTATTTTTTATTTTTGAAATGAAATTACACGAAAGAATCCATCCTTCTCTACTCTTTTAGACACTCACAGTACATACATATATATTTATGCATTATCCCATGTGTGTCCAGCTGACAGCTTTGTTGGCAGATATTTGGTCACTTCTGAGTTAAGCCTGATGACTTTGCACAGATTAATTTTTATTAAGACAGACAGACAGACAGACAGTCTTCACCAACACGCCCCTCATCCATCCCCCAGATTCCTCCGGACTTGGCTTAAAAAGAAAAAAAGGAGATTATGACAACATTGGGAAAAGGGAATTAGGAACATGGACCGTTGCTAACATGATGTCATATGTTTTGTGTTTGTGTTAGAAATATACTACTTACTCCCTCTTTTGACAGTTCCATTCTCTCCCACTTCCGTCCTTCCTTTGCCAATTGCCTCCGAACTGTATCGTCCAACACGTGAAGGGAATGGACATCTCCTGCGCTTCGCAGTCTTCCACGGCCGTTTTCCGTAGCACTACTACTGGTAGACGGTCGTCCTCTTCTTCTTCGTCGTCGTCGTCGGCAACCGAACAACACCTCGGGGGCAGAGCCATCGACCGGCACAACCCCATCATTGCAGACTCGAGGAGGACCCTCAGATCTCTTACCCTCCCTGCCCCTTGCGCTTCTTCCGTGCCCATAAGCCCGGTTCCTTATCGTCAGCTGCGAGCCGAGGCGAAGAAGGGGAACTCCCTTTCCTATTCGTCGAAGAATGAGAAGCGCCAGGGGAAGCAGGACAGCGTATCGTCGCCGCCTGGACCCAGCCCACGTAATATCTTCACGAGGAGCTTCTCCAATGGCTCGGATCCTGTCAGGAAGAAATTCGGCCCCAAGTATGGGTGCAGCAGTTTCAAGTCGCCTCCCGGATCTTCTAGATGCCTGCTGAGCGAGCCTAATGTGGCCGAAGGCCTGTCTCATGCTCACAACCTGGTGTCGAAATCGAGAGATTCTCTGGTCAACTCCCATCAGACAGGAAGCAAAGCCGATTCCAACCAGAGCAATCAGTCGCCGGTGGCTCCAAAGCCAGAACTAACCGCAGCCGCCGGGCCAAAACCTCTTTCGGACCAGGTATAAATCCCCTCTATACGCGCCAAACAAAAGGTCATTATTACACAGTCCGAGACGCGCAAAACTCGCGAGATGGTTAACTTAAAACGCGAGATCACAGGCATGAGTTTTAAGAAATCAGTAAGATCCAAAGGACAATGGAGATGAGGCGATTAATCAAGGGGAGGTCATGTTTTCAGTTTGTGTCGATCGTCTTGCAGGTAGTTGTGTTGAGGGTGTCCCTGCACTGCAGAGGGTGTGAGGGAAAAGTCAGGAAACACCTATCGAGAATGGCAGGTGACCGCCGCATATCCCCCCGTCCCCAATCTAACCATCTCAGGCAGTCGTTGCACCGAAAGGCGATTATGTTTCCTTTCATCTATTTTATGCAGGGGTGACGTCGTTTAACATAGACTTTGCGGCGAAGAAGGTGACGGTGGTGGGGGACGTGACGGCGGACGGGGTGCTGTCGAGCGTGTCCCGGGTGAAGTACGCCCAGTTTTGGACCTCCCCTGCTGTTTAGTCGCAAAAAACAACAACACATGGAGAACGAAGCAGCGAAGCAGTGGTTCGATGGCGTGTGTAATATGATTGTGTATTTATTTATAAAAAATCAGCCAGAGTAGAGAAATGAGTTATGGGCCTTGGGAACTCAAGGGCCTTTGATTGGGGGATAAGTCAAAGTAAAGGCCCATTTTCAGTGAGTTGGGCCGGTATAACTACTTTGATGGGACAATCTCTCTTTTTTGTCGGTAAATCAACAACCGAAAAAGGAACGCCTAATTAGTAAATATGTCCTGTACTTTTGCTGTTTTATCCGATATAGTCCATATTTTGAAACACATTTAAATAGGATACAAACTACCACCGTTATGTCATCTGTAGCCTCTGTCCACCCGTCCACTAACGGCGACTGACGTGGATCCCACGCGGCTAAAACACTGTCATTAAACTCCGTCTATCCCCTCTCAGATCGAATTTCCTCCCCAAGTTCACCCCAATTGCCCCAATTTGTTTTGCCCTAGCTTTGATTAGGGTACAATAATCACCCCAACGATCATTCCCCAAAGACGAAGCCTGCCCTTCCGAGACGATCATTCCCCACAATCTTCTTCCTTCCTTTCGTAAGCATCATCTCCCTTTATCCGATCATTTCCCACAACCTTCCTTCTTCCTTCCTTCTGCCCTGCTGGTAAGTTTTTCTGTTTTGGTTTGTAATTTGGGTTGCCGATTCTGTATGTGGGTAGTATCTGAGTGTGTTGTTACTGATTTAGATGGATGTGTACCGTGGTGATTTGGTTTTCCACGTTGGGGATAGACTTTCTTTGACTGGTCGTGTTAAATACTACGGAGGAAAAGTTGTGAAGATCCTAGATATTGATGTTGATAAGGTAGGTTACTTCACAATTTTGAATCTGGTTAGGAGTATCGGATACGAGCCAAATAAGATGTGGTTTGCTAAGCCTCATACTAGTTTGGCAAAAGGGCTTATAGAAATCATTACAGACAGCCAAGTAGGTCAGATGATGTCTTTATTGTTGGAATCCAAATGTCTTGCCTTATAAATCGAGGGAGATGAAAGGGATATCTTACAAACTGAGGTTGAAGAGCGGGAGGGTGAGGCAGATGATGAATAAATTGAGGTAGGAGACGGGCATGAAGATGTTTGGAGTTGATGGTGAGTTTGATCTGGATGCTGAGGTTGCTTCTGACTATGTTGATTCTGAGGTAGATGTTAGGGATGAAAATGAACATGAAGAAGATGGACAACTTGTTGTAAGTGGTGTTAAATCTAGGATGTATGATCCCAAGTGTGATCATAGGAGTTTAGTATTTCATGTTGTCCTGAGTTTTGATTCATTTGATCAGTTTAAGCAAGCTGTACAAGACTATGCCATCCTTAATGGTGTTGATCTTCACTGGGTTAGGGCTACTAGTAAGAGGATAGAAGCAGCATGTGTCGATGGTTGTCCATGGCGTGTTTATGCTTCGTGGTTACAGAGGGAGAGTACAATAGTTATCAAGGTTTGCAACTTAGAACATAAATGCACCAGGTCGCTAAAAAATAGACAGGCAACTGTTGAATGGCTGGCCAGGGAGTTTATTAAGATGAACAGGCCATTAGATACAATGACAGCAAAGGATGTAATGGTGGATTTGATGGAGAAGTATTCGCTTGAGGTGAAGAAACTGCAGGTTTATTGTGCAAAGTGGCATGCTCAGAAGATTGTAAACGGCACGGTTGAAGAGCATTATAGGAAGATTAGATCCTACATTGCTTTCTTAAGTAAGAGATGTCCCGAGAGCACATTCAAACTAGAGCTTGAGTTTACATCGAGTATAGGGCTATTTAACCTCTGGAGTTTCTGGACTGCAAACCTCACTTAACTGGATTAAATTTCTGGAGTTTCTGCAATTTCTGGAGTTTCTGGACTGCAAACCTCACTTAATTGGACTGTAATTTCTGGACTGCAATTTCTGTAGTTTCCGATGCATGAACTGCAATTTCTGTAGTTTTCGATGCATGAACCGCAATCCAAAACAAGTTTACGATGCATGAACTGCAATCCGCAGTTTCTGGACTGTAATTTCTGTAGTTTCTGCTCTTAATTATAATTGTTTAATTATCATGGGGTACATAAATTGTTCATATAATACAAAGGTGATTACATATAATTGTTCATTGTCATGGGGTACATAAATTACCATTTACTTACTAACAGCAACTAGATAGGCTAAAATACTAACTACCAAAAGTAAAACACAACACATCAACATATATCTATTCGCATCAGCCTTCAACATTTCGATTTTCGCTTTCTCTTTGATCAATTCCACCTCCGTCTTCCGCAATTTAGCCTCAAAAGCAGCAACATTGACTACCTTCTCACTCTCCGAAACAATACCACCACTAACAATCCATTGAAAAAATCCACATCCACCATCTGATTCTTTGTAACGAGGACATCCATAATATCTTCGACTGAAATTTTTCGCAGTTGAAGCAGTTTTAGCATTGCACTCCATTCCACAATGACAGAAAACACGACCACTCATGACATTGTTGGAAGAGCTTCTAGACGAACAACTTTTGTTGAATCCCATCATCGAACGAACCTCAAGAGCTAGTAAAACAAGACAGACAGAAAACGAGACAAAATTGAAGAAAAATTGCAGCTCACAACTATCTTCAAAACGAGACAAAATTTAAGAAAAATGACAAACAATGGACGGAATAACAACTGGCTCTTAAATTTCGGCCGGTATAGGAGAAGCAAGGGTTGGATGGTGGCGGGCAGAAGGGTAGACTTACCAGCAGGGCAAAATGGTATATTTCCTTGAATGCAAATTACAGGGGTGGCAACCCAAATTATAAAAGAGAATCGGCCCCGTCTTTGCATTAGCACTCAGATACTACCCACATACAGAATCGCAACCCAAATTTTAAACCAAAACAGAAAAACTTACCAGCAGGGCAGAAGGAAGGAAGAAGGAAGGTTGTGGGAAATGAAGTGCAGAATCGGATGAATGGAGCTGATGCTTGCGAAAGGAAGGAAGCAGATGAAGGGAGGTGCTGCAGGCTTTGTCTGTCCCGACAACACATAAGAAGCTAGGGCAAAACAAATTGGGGCGAACTTGGGGAGGAAATTCGGTCTGAAAGGGGATAGACAGAGTTTAATGACAGTGTTTTAGCCACGTGGGATCCACGTCAGTCGACGTTAGTGAACGGGTGGACAGAGGCTACGGATGATATAACGACGGTAGTTTGTATCTTATTTAGATGCGTTTCAAAGTACGAGTTATATCGAAAAAAATAGGACATATTTGCTGATTAGGCCAAAAAGGAATTTCAAAGAAGAGCTGACCACCCGCACACTGACGCAAGGTGGGGTGGGGAAAGTCTGAAGGAAGTTGAATTTCGTACGCTACGAATAAAAAAATTCAAAGGGAAAACAGCGGGGGAGGAAAACGACCGTACCGCTGAAACTAAGTGGGGGTTCTGACGATGTGTTTTCAAGTAGGAACACTCCCCTCCCATTACATAATTCCCATTGATTAGATTTTGATTAAAGAAGACCTTTTTTTTTTGTTTGGTTTGGTTTGGATCGAAAGAAGAGAGGAGAGGAGGTGTTAAAAGAAAGTAACTCCAGCCTTCTCTTTTCTTTTAAATTTTATTTCCACATTTCCGGCCCAACTTGACACCTTTTAAAAAAAAAGGCCTATTGTTTTGATCTTTGGCGAAAGTGACATCCTCCTCCACAACAACTCTATGTGGGGACGACGACGACGAGTGGATAGTTGCAAGAGTCTTCTTACCCCCAATTACATATATAACGCCCCCATTTAACAGAAACTGACGGTTTTCTTTGGTTCGAAAAAAAAAGGATTTATAGGATATGGGGCACGTGGACGACGGAGATCGATCGAAGAATTTGGCCGATCAATCTCAACCGTCCAAGTGTTTCATATTCTACGAACCCTTTCTTTTCTTTTCTTTTCTATAGTTTCCAAACAAGGCCTTACTCATAAACTTAATTTTTTAATTCCACATGCAACCAAACCACCCAAAAAAAAAAGGTTTAAACTAAACTAATCTTAAGATTTACTCATAAACTTAACTTTTTTTCTTAATTTATGTGGGGCCCCCAACTTGACACCTTAAAAGAATAACCGCCGAGGTTTTATTATAATTTAACCATAGTAAAGAAAATGTTGAGCGTTAGTTTCGAAATTCGTCCGAAATCAGATTTAACTCTCAGTGTTTTGGAAATTCCATTTCATTAGGAATCTCATTAACGATAATTGAATTTTATCAAAATCAACTTCTCCGCACTTTAATTAAAAATCAGAAAATATCGAATACATGCAAGGAAGGCATTAAGGAAATCGGATTTTTCATATCCGGGCCGGGAGGACGCGTCTAACGTCCCCCCCGTGAGTGTACAAAACAGTTTAGTGCATTTGTACGGAACGGTGTTAACCGTTTGTTTAGACATCTCGGGTCGGGACTCATATTTCGTAACGGGGCATTACGAAACAGTGGTAATCGGGGAGGCGGCATTAATTACTAAGTAATTCCGAACAATTAATTCTAGGTGAGGTGGGGGAGCTTCTTTTACCATAATACCCTTCTTCTTCTTCTTCCCCACCCACCGGTTCACCTTGAAATCGAACATCAACTTAAATGAAAGGGAGAGGGAGACATCGTTCGTTGTCCCTTTCATTTGAAAGGGTCATCCCTCTTTTTCCTTTTCCTTTTTTATTAAATTCTTTTTTATTTATTTTTAAGAACACTTCTAAAAAGCGAAAGATTAAGATTTTGCTTACATATATATATATATATATGCTCATCCACCTCCCTCCCTATATTCATTCATTACCAGAGCCAACTTCTCCGATAGATAGATAGAGATTGATTGATCAGGGAGTCGTCGTCGTCGTCGTCGAAATGGAGGAAGAGACCGACCTCATCTCCGACTTGCCCTCCGACATCCTCATGACCATCTCCTCCTTCCTTCCCCTCCCCGACGCCCTCCGCACTTCCCTCCTCTCCCGCCGCTGGAACTCCCTCTGGTCCCCTCTCCCCCTCCCATCCCCTTCCCATCCCTCCGATTCCCTCCTTTCCCTCTCCCTCTTCCTTCGCTCCTACCACTTCCCCGACTTATGCCACCTCTCTTTCCGAGGAGCTGGCCGCATCCTTGCAGCCAAGGGCGTCCGTAAGGAGCTTCGCCTCGTGTTCTCCCTCAGAGTTGGGGAGTCCGAGATGGACCCCGTGTACTATGGACTGAAGATGGAGAGGCATATGCCCTCCCCTGTCCCGGCCCTCGCTCACATCGGCACCCTTGAGACTCTCCATCTCGGACGCGTCTCACACCTCGAGGAGGAGTTCGCTTCCTCTCTTCTCGCAAACTGCGAGAACCTCCGCAACCTCGTGCTCGACGGTTGTCGTGGACTGAGGAGCTTGGAGATCTACAAGCAGAGCCACAGCCTCGAGTGCCTGGTAATACGAGGTTGTCTGGATTTGGAACAGGTCACTGTCTCGGCTCCCCAACTACGTTGCTTTTCTTATCGAGGAAAGCTGCCCCGGATTCAGCTGGCAAACACGTCCTGTTTAACCGAGGCCGTGCTCGACCTCGAGGGTTGTCAGGGCGGTGCGGCTAACTTCGACTGTGAGGAAATCCTATCCTTCCTCGTCTCCATCAAGGACATCGAGATCTTGACCATTTCTGGCTGGCTTCTCGAGGTAATACAGAGCTTCCCTTGCGGATCTCAGAGACTCGCCAGTCCTCGCTAAATAATCCTTATCCATTCTTTGGTATGGTACAGTGGCTGTGCTCGGCCGGGGTGATATACAAGAACCTGGAGTTCCAATTCGGCAGGCTGAAGGAGCTAAGATGGATTGATGACGCGATAGACAGGACCAAGCACGACTCCCTGGCTTGTTTCCTCAACATCTGCCCTCTCCTCCGCAACCTTGTCGTCGAGGTTGGCGCCATTAATTGTATCCCTCTGCATCACATCAACCAGTACTTGTCAAAATTATTGCTCATCTAGAGCCTGTCAACCATATGGATTTTAAATTAGGTGGACAAGGACCGCACGCACATTGCCCTCCCTCTGTTCCACCAGCACTGGCACGAGCCCCATCTATGGAGGGACCGGGCGGCTGCGAAGGCCGACGTTCATGAGCAGAAGCACCTAAAGTCGGTGAAGATCTCTGGATTTACGGTACAGAACGAGGACGAACTCTCCCTCATTGAGTTATTGCACGAGAAGGCCATCTTTCTCGAATCGATGACTGTGACCTCGACGGAGAAGAAGTCCTGGAGGGTGGTTAAGGCATGTGAGGATCAGAGACCATGGTGGACCCGGTGGAAACCCTGGAGAAAGGGCGAAGTCCCGTCGCAGGCGAAGTCCCGCTTCGAATTTGTTGAGGAGACTCAAGACACTTAGGCATCACTCCCATGCTCAGCTTCTTAGTGAACGAAGTCGGCTGCCAAAGATCGCAGGCCTGGACTCAGGATAATACCTATGTAATTAGTACTAACTAGCCGGTCGGTCATGAACCCGCTTTCAACGTAATCAAGTGATGAAGGGTTCTCCGGTGTGGAATGTTCATACAAAATTCTCCTTAAGCGAATGTCCTCAGTAAACAAAAGAAAGATGACAAGTCTCCATACTCTTCTCTTTCGTCACCGCCTATTACTCTTTCGATTAAACCGACACGTGAATGAATTGATAAAGAAAATGGGGAGTTTTTCCACGGGGTTTTGACCTTGCCCGCTTCCGAAGAAAAACATTTCAAACACGTAAATTATTTTGTCAAATATAATATTAAGTTTTAAAATTACTTGACTAGTGCCAAAAAATCGATCGACCATGCTCTACAAAACACAGACACTCTTTACAAACTGATCCATAACAAATTGATTGCTCCCCAAGTCACAGTCAGTCAGAGGGAACAGTGAGATCATGAGAACAACAACAGGATACAACTTACTAACTTAACCCAAATCAAAACAGGAGAAGAGAAGAGAAGAGAAGAGAAGAAAGCCCCCCCTAAGATTGCTTGTACTTACAAAGGATTAAAAGTGGTCAAACCTTTCCCTTTAACCCTTCTTCGGAGACTTGGTTGCCTTGGATGATGGCGACTTTGGTTCCTTCTGGGCCTTATCCGACTTCTTCGGCAGCAACACCGGGTTTATGTTTGGGAGAACCCCTCCGTGTGCGATCGTCACCCCCGCCAGCAACTTTCCCAGCTCCTCGTCGTTCCTCACAGCCAGGAGCATGTGTCTCGGGATTATCCGGTTCTTCTTGTTGTCGCGTGCCGCATTCCCCGCCAAATACATCCCTTCAACTGCTCCAGATATATGTTGGATTGATCGATTTAGGGGTACACCGTCCTCCTCCTCCGGATCTATCAATAATACAATTAATCCGGCCTTAAACGCCCCTTGGAGTAGGGCCAGCTACCTAAACCCTCTATCATTAATCACGACTGCAGATCGAGCTTATAACGGAAATGGGAATTCAAAACTCAGAATGCTATCCAAGTAGCACATCTCCAGCTAATCAACTGTAGGACAACAACACTACTACTAGAGGGCTTCCATGACAACCTTACGTAGGAGAATGATCTTTGTGGGAAAAGAAATAACAGGCAAACATGATGATCCGGAAAATCAGCACCGATCAATCAAATTCAAAGGCCGCTGATTTTCAACTTCGGAGAATTAGCACCACACGAGACACGGCACAATGCGCAGCCATAATCGACGCACACAGAGCATGAAAAAAGCATTCGATCGGCATAAACATCCAAGGCATCCTAAATTACACAATATGCAGCCCTAATTCAACAGCGCAGACACATCTAAGGCTCCAGAAGAGCATGATCGGATCGCATTACCTCAGCGGCCGAATACTCCAGAACTGCGGCGAGGTAAACGGGAGCTCCCGTACCGACCCTCTCGGAGTACCTGCCCTTCTTCAGGTACCTCCCGATCCTGCCGACGGGGAACTGGAGACCAGCCTTGACGGAACGGGAAACAGGCTTCTTCTTGGGAGCGCCTCCCCTGCGGCCGCCGGCACCCTTCTTGAGCTTCCCTCCGGCATCCATCCCTCTCGAAGGAATC
Source organism: Melastoma dodecandrum (assembly GCA_029817715.1). Classification (NCBI taxonomy): domain Eukaryota; kingdom Viridiplantae; phylum Streptophyta; class Magnoliopsida; order Myrtales; family Melastomataceae; genus Melastoma; species Melastoma dodecandrum. The sequence goes on along the minus strand of JARUPY010000057.1, from coordinate 973,945 downwards.
CGGCAAGCGGTTGGAGTCGGTTCGTCAGTTGGGGGAGATGGCGATGGAGATGCCGAGGAGACGGAGATGGGCAGAACGGTCTGGAAAATTACAGCAGTTGGATCGGACGTGAAGCCTACGGTCAGGATGGGTCCACGCTGGCAATCCGCGGGAGCACCCTTTTACTGGGGTTAATATTTAACAGGCCATCAGAGGAAGGCCCAATAGGCCCAAATAAGGGTTCCAGGAAAGGCAACTTGGTTACTTTCATGCCACTGCAGAGGTTGGTCGGACTACGACCAAGAGAAGAGCCCCGAGATACCCGCGTCCCCTGATGGCTACAACAAAGCTTGCAAACTGCGTAGACAGCGGATTTACGGCACCTCAAGCCGACGATTACAAAAGTCGATGATAGACAATTCAACGGCTTTTTATCCCAGGGGAAACAATCGTGTGCTTCCAGTTGTAGCAAATTCAACAACAGTAGTTATACGACCACTCAAATTGGTTCAATACTCCACAACATTTGGACAGCATTAAGAATAATCATACTGTGTTTCAGATATCAACCGCACCACCCGACTGTCTTATTCGTCCTGAAACCAGTCTCCGACGGCTCCTGTTGATTCGGGGGTGGTGGTCTTGGTTCCCTCGGCTTCGCAGGGTCAACAAAAATGACCCATCCATCGAGGAATTTGGCATTCATTCCTTCTCTAGCCTTCTCAGCTTCGTCCACGGTCTCGTAGGTGACAAAGCCGAATCCTTTTGACCTCCCGGACATCCTATCTATTATTACTTTCGCTGCAGAAATCGTCGACACGAAGCTCAGCACATCACAACTATCTAAGACGGCAGAGTTCAGTAAAAGAGAGGGAGAGCGTGGGTAGAAATGGTCCGACCTTCGACAAGGTTCCCAAAAGGAGAAAATGCCTCCTGGAGCTTATCATCGGTAGTTAGTCTATTAAGGCCTGTCAATTGAATAATACAGAGCGAATCAGTAAAGTCAGTAGCCATCTCAACAGAGAGGAAGCTAACTGGCTCGTCAAATCATCGCTAGAAAGTAGTGAAAGCCGAGAGACAATGGAATGATTCCTACCCAGTGACGATAAACAAAATACATGCTGGAAGAGACCACACAACGAGTGCAAAAGATTACCTTTGGGCTCTCCAGCACTTCTACCCCACCCCACCCCTAAAATGCACTTACTAATGGGATTCACGATGAAAAACCGACCAGACATATTAAAAATTTCTAGGAACCGTAAAGTCCGATTTGTAGGGCAGAGGCAGAATAATCAGAAGACATTAATCCATAATCCAATCAAAATTAAAAAAAAAAAAAGACAACCATTCCTACGCACCGCTGATGAACAGCTTGGGAGAGGTGAGAGTCGAGTAGAAGGAGGCCAGAGGGGACCGACGCAGGGCGACGGAGGGGGCGAGGAGCGCCTGCCGAATGCTCCTCCCGACGAAAGCCATTGAGAAAGACGAGAGATGAGAAACCTGAGCAGGGGGGGCTTTAGGGTTTTAAACCTGACCACTCGGTGGTCAGAAACTACCCCCATCCATCGGCCGGGCCGAGGACGAGAGGCCAGACCACATTGTCTTGGGCCCATGTATGCTGTCCAAATCCAAACGTAAAACACTTTTTCCTTTCTTTTTAAAATAATTAATACATTAAGCCATATCATTTTATCCTTTTGGGTTCTTTTCTGATTTTCATTAAGCGTCTCATCAGAGCATCCAGACAACGGCCCTCAAAGCCTCATTGGGAAGAGAGTTCACTACCCGAAGGGGTGGTGCAGAGTGCAGTTATCTCAATGCCAAAGCCAAAACCTTCTACTTTCCATTAAACAGAGAGCTACCAGATGCACACGGCCAGCCAGACGTCGGGCAAGAGGCTCGCTCCACCAGCCACAAATGCCCTACACGCTGTACAAGATGCTACCACTGGGATTTCTGGCCAGACATGCACGCGTACCAAATCTATACCCCCACCTAGGCTGCCTGTGTTCCAACGACTGGTCTCCTCTCAGACGCCTCCTGAGGTGTCCGCCTGGGAGCTTGACGCTAGCTTCCAAAAGCCAGGGCAAATGCCAAAAAGCCAAGCCCAGAATCCACCCATGAACGGAGAAGGGAGATAGACCAGTCTCCCTCAGGGAAGCTTCGATCAGGGAGCTAAACTTCATCTCTCTATAATTGAGACTTCCTTTTCCAGCATCGAAGTTCCCTTGAAGATGGTGAGCTGATGGTCCTTCATGTGCTTCATCAGCTGAAGAACAGAAGAAGGCATTATCAGACAAGAAGTCACTCCCCAAAGTATTGAACTATCAAACATGTATATAAGCCCATTATGTTTACCAAAATCCTGTCCCTCAGAATGCATATTCAGAAAGGCAATGAGATATTATCTGGTTAGACAACGACCGAGAGAAGAAATGTTTAACCGATACTTCTGCTGATGTCCCTTTTACGACATGCTCATCACTCTTAACCAGCAATTTTTTTTGGCAAGTAATAACCAGTAAGTTAAACATCTACTAAAAAAACTTACATTTTCCTCACTCATCCTCCGGAACCCGAATTTTTTTGTCCAAATTGACTCAGCTTCTTCAGCAGCAGGAAGCACCAGCTTCTCCACATTTAGGGAATGCAATAGGCCCTCTATGCGAGTGAACAATGTCTGGAAGTAACCCTGGGAAAAGAATAGCAATAAAACGAAGCATGAGGGAACTTTTGAGGGAAAGAAACCCCTAATAAGAGAAAGTGAGGCACTCTATCAACAAAGGGAAAAGCACCTTTCCCTGAAACTCTCCGCAAGTAGCAACCATAGGAAGCTCCGCAACCTCCTTGCCAAATATCCTTAGAAGACCAGCTGATACGACAACGGATCTGCTCATTCATGCCATTAGCCATAAATTAAAGTACTGCACCTTGGCAGAAAATACACCAGTACGTGGAGGCAGAATGTATAGCCAAGACTTACTTTACAGTTAATACAACACAATACATCCCGCCAAATTCTTGCCCAGAAATATTCCTTCTGCACAAACCAAGACCACATTGACAATGAAATGGGCCAATGGTGTGAAAATCAACTGCAATCGATACGATGACTATAGCTAGTACAAAAGGGGAAAACGCTTCATGCGTTTGCATCACATATCCAACCCTAAAAAACCCATCCTAATGCCTAAAATGCAGCCATGATTGGGTATGAAGGAGGGTGTCTGGATGCAGCCTCAACACAGCCAGCTTCGATGCAGAGGAAGGCAGGACATCGGATGAAAACTTGCAGGAAGGGCAGTCATGATTGCAGGGAACCGATCTTAGCATTTAAGTTCTAAGAACACAAAACTCGCAATTATGTTCTAAGAACACATAACTTAGCATTGACTATGAGCAGGAACAGGGTGACACAGCTTACCCATAAACCATGACTGGGATGAGATCACGTCCAGATGCTGCAACAATAGGATCAAAGCACTCCTGCCAAACAATCCAACATTAAGGCTTGTCACAGGGAATAATACATGACACGACAGTGAGATTAATCTACACAGGCTTATTCATACGATGTTTCACTCCTGATGTGAAAAATGACAAGTGACCCAACCAAGTTGATGGCAGAATAAGCATGTTTCGCCTGAACACCTCAGTATCTCAGTAGCAATGATAAAACAGTACGCTGCTCTACCATGAACTTCTTGTACCATCAACAGTCCCCAGTGCAAGCTAACCATTAGCATGAGTATCCCCATTCGAACATATAAAATGTACGGCTTAAGCGAAAATGAACAAACTATTGAGAGATTATATAGAACATTTAACGATAAAGCCACTAATGGAACTTGTTACGAAGTCAGAGAATAGCATTCTCTTCAACACAGAAGACAAGATAAATAGTCCAGGAGCTCACTCGAAAGATAGCTGTGGCCCTAGAAAGCAGGGGAAGATGCTCAGGAAACCTGCTCTTCCCGCTCAGAATTCTCCACTGTACATCATTCCCAGATCCACCAAACAAAAGTCCTTTTTCCATATACTTTCTACTGATGATATCTAGCGAAGAGCATGGGACAGTCTCAAAACCACCAGAGACTGATCTTTCTAAAGCCTCATGGATTCGATGACAGTCCACACAACAAAACCATTTTTCGCAGGGAAGCTCCTGTATCATCATAATATGAAGATGATAAATGTAATCCACCACCAATAATAGTATTGGTCCAAAATATTCTTTTCTAAACTTACTCTTAAATCACACTGTCCAATCTTCCTCAGGCAGCCGACATGGAATTCTTTCTCACACTGACCAAGATTACAATATATGAGATTTCATTTTGAATGCACAAAATTGATCAAAAGGGGGAAATGACAATGGGGCTAATACCTGGTCACAAATGATAACGGTTCTCTCATCGAATGTACCGGTACTGAAATCATGATCCCTACAATTAATGCAGCAACTTTTAAATTCAGGGCACGCATATTTTTCAAATCTGTTCTTTTTTCCCATAGGTAGGAGGTATTCACTTATAAACAGAAAATCATAAACACCACATTCCAAGAACAAACATCAATGTAAACGACGCACATAGTACAAATAATCCGAATCCGAATAACCTTCTATGTGGAAATCCTAGATAGGTAGAGTCACACACTAACCTGCAGATACAGCAACCCCCTATATCATACTCAGGCTCCTTAACAACACGGGTAAGACGTATGAACATCTGCCTTCCACCATTTATATCTCCCGAAATAGCTTTTTTTCCAAGCAATGACTTATCCATACAATTTGAGCAACACCAGTCTCCCTCCGGAACAGACTCTAAGCCCAAGCAAGCTGCAGGAGAAAATCTATTAATCATGACAAGAAATATATCAATAAAACATATGATATTGTATGAACTGTGCACTATGAACCAATGGCTGGAAAGATAATTATTGTGGAACTGCTAAAGGAACATTGATATAGAATCATCTGGTGGGGTTACACGCTAAACAGAAGAGAGTTAAAGGCCACTGCTACAAATGATCTCTTGTGTCACAACCTAACTCAGGCACAATTTTTGTATTTCGATGGCAGAAGAATAATGATGTAAGAGCCTGTGCAAGAAACCATACCAATTTCGATAAACAACAATGATGATCATTTACTCCAATAGGTTTGGTCAACAATATGAACATCCTGACGACATTGTGCTTTATTTCAGTATTAATAAAGGATGAAAGTGTTTAAAAAGAAGCAACCATGATAAAAAACAATGAGCACAAGACTCAATCAGAGAAGGGGAAAGCTCCCTCTTGATTACTTCTAATTGAAATATAGCTGGATGGATTTTAAAAATATGAAGAGGTGAAAGTTGAACTTTGTTTTCTAAGTTTGTGACGGCTAGGATTATGATAATTAAAAGAATTACAAACACATATTCTTTGATTATTTTGTTTCATTGCCTTGAACCTATAACAGGTATGTCCTCATAAAATTACATGACGGTCTTTGCACTGGGTTGTGTTCTTTGTGTTTGACTACCTTAATAGATAACCACAGAGCAAAAGTTATCAACAGATAATGCATATCGGGAAACAAATTACTAAATCCTATATAATGCTCAGTTCAGAAACCATGGGGAAACCAGGAATTATCTTTTTATCCTACATAAAGCAGCTCATCCACAAATTGCTTGATCATAATTTACAAATGTCCTTAGCCCTAGCAGTACAGCTCATGCAAGATCAATTTGCAAAAATGCCGTATCTTCATTGAAGGCAAAATGCTGGAAAGAAATGGCAAAAATACCTGCATGGAAAGCTCGGGGACACTGAACACATAAAATTAGATTTCCTTCTTCCCCGCAAGAAGAGCACATATTGTCACTACTGCCAGCAAGATTATGTCCATTCGCTAAGGAAAGAGCTATATCATGGAGATTCAATCCATTTGACGCATAGATGTGCCGATAGCTGCGAAGGCATATAATGTAGATATAATCAACACCAAATTTCAATTATTCTACATTAAAATGATGAAATGGCACTACTCACGGTTGGCGCCTCACGGACATTCCTGCATGAGCTTCGAACTGCGAAGGACTTATCTGTCATACACAATTATAAAAAGATCAGGGAACCTACACAACCCACGGAAGAAAGTCGGAAGTATATGTTTTGAGAAATAAAGAAAATCTTGACTGAGAGAAAAAAAAAGAGCAAACAATATCCAAAGTTGTAGCACCTCTTTTTGACAACAATTGCATACGATCCCATTTCCTTGCTTGTATCCTCCAAGGATTCTCTGCATTTATAAGATATCAATAAATGCCTTACATTACAAGTAGATTTTTCCCCAATTATTCATTCAAAAAAATATCTGGCTATGATAAATCCTACAAGCTTTCATCTCATCACCTGGCCTTTGATTATGTAAGCCAACTCAGCCCCTTCCGGAAGTCCGTTAGGCATGAAAAGCAGTTTGTGCAGGTCATTGTCCCTACTGCAATAAGATATGTCGAAAAACGAGTTAGGTTGCAGAATAATTGCATGATGTAAATTCAGGAAACTTGACCGAGTTTAAATTCCAATACTCACCTTCTCTTGCTGCTTTCAGCTGTTTTCTTCGGTTGCAGAGAATAACCACTGTACATTCCTGGCCTGCAAAGAAATATATGCACAGCAGAAACATCAATGACCATGATTGTGAAAGATAATCACATGTGTCATTTAATAAATCAATATGCAATGTGTTTTCAAATAGGAGAGGTGGAGAGAATAGTACATTTTCATAAACAGCTTATATTCATCCATAAGAGTAGTAGGTCTCTTGGTATTGTCTTTTGCGTAGTACTCAATTGTGCGGTTGGATAGTTCTATTCCTCGACTGGGGCATCGTCAAGCGTACAGTTATCCAAAACAAGAGGAAAACCTCATTATCAGATAGTAATTTTCAGATGATATTGCCAACATTACATCACAATTTCATCTTGAGTTCAAAATTTTGAAGTATGCAACATTGGCTTTGGGCATCACCAATGCATGGAGTGCTCACTAACTAGAACAAGGACAGAGGATGGGACTTAGGTACAACACAAGTGCAGAGTCCATTCAAACATCTTTTCCTCCAATTGAAAGTGCAAAATCACCAATGGAAACATCCCAAATTTTCAACAACCTCTTATCATTTGACACTTTATAACTCCAGGCATATATAATGATACTTCCAAGAAATGTAAGAAAAACAACTTCCAAAAGTATTTAAATCTAGAAGGTCAATCATGCAATTTTGGACTTCTAACAGGACTTTCTTTAACAAAATAAAAAACAATATCATCAAAGAACATGTCAGTATGGAGGGAGCTTCTGGAACAAGCTTGAGATCTCCATTAACAAAATCAATCCAACAAAGGTTTTAGTACCTCTGATGGTAGAAAGTGGTGTATGGGTTCTCAACTTCAACTTCTCCACTACCATGCACTAGGCTTTCTGCATCATTAACAGGAATAAACGTCAATGATTCTGAAACATATGGGCAAATGGGGATCCGAAAGTGAGAAACCAACACCAGAAACACCAACAGCACCCCAGCATGATGAAAATATCACACCATATCCTCTTCTTATCTCATTCATAAAGTTCAGCAACATCTAGTTATCTCGACCTCATGACATGGCGATCTAAAATACCAAGGTTCCTTCCCCAACTCCTCTCTCTTTTCCTTTGAGTATGCAAGGGCATAAATTGCAATATATTAAAAAATAACAGGGACCAACAACACCTTTCCAAGCCTTGAAACTATCCTCATTTATAGCTGAACCGGCTACATCCTTCAAAACCACATCAAGGATGCCTTTTGGCGCATTCTTCAACTCTTGAATTATGCTATAAACAGGCTTTCCATTTTCCAGGAAAATGCGATTATTGGGATGTTTACTTTTAAAGCCAGCATGCTGCTCAAATTCAAATGCACTGAGAACCTGCTTTCAACAAGCCATCCTTAGAATAAATAAATTTCAGTAATATCATAAGAGTGACATTGGTAGAAATAGATCAAATTGTTGGAGGTACTGACCTTTGAATAGTTACAAAATGAGCACCCACATAAGTATCCACCAGCTTTTATTACCCCATCAAGATGTCTCTGCTAAAAGAACGAGAGTTGAAGATACTTCAGAAATTATCATATACCCATATATAAAACGAGAAATCCATTTAAGATATGGCTTACATCTTTTGAGGAGGATATGTACTTAATTCTAGCCCCGTCGAGGATGCCCGTTTGTAATAACTTCTTGACATTGGTAGGGTAGCAGCTTGGAACAACCTTCTTCGACATTTTCAACTCCAGATTAGGAGTACAGAGGCTATGTGGTGAACACATCCTTTCAGGGATACCTCCATCCTGCTCCACCTTTATATGACCATCCTGTCCATCCCTTTCTGAGCGATTAAAGTAAGGATGATGGACAAAACTACTATTCTCATCATCCCGATACTCCTTTTTCTTGCTAAGCTTGAACGTAATTTTCCGGATCCCAGTTGTACTAATGTGCTTGGGAATCTCTAGCACGACGCATGATTTTGCATTCGATCCATTTCCGTCAGTTCTGCTGTCAAACTCCGCACCATTTCCACTCCCAATGCTTCCTTCATTGCTCAAAGTTTCTTTTGGGCTTAAAACCGAGGATTTCGAGGTCACCTCGGAACACCTGACAACACTACCGTCATCTGGCAACTTTGATGTCGGGCTAAAGGGATCTTGAATTTCACTACCGCTCGGATATACTGTCGGATTAGAAACTTCAGAGCAATCATCTTTGTCCAAAGGCAAATCCTTCACTTGTCTCTTACCAGGGGAAGTATACAACTCCGCGCCATCGTCGACAAAATCACGGAGTCTTTTCAACTCATCTTTACCTGGAGACCTTGATTCGACAGGCACATCAACACTTCCATTCAAACCAACTTCCACCTCTTCCCCCACTCCCATCAAGACAACGCAACGAAAGGATTATCCCGAAACCCGAAACAACAGCGCGAGAGCAGAATCCTTGGAAACGCATCCAAATGAAAGGAAACCGAGATCCAAGAAGAGCCGAAAGTCAGAAACAAAACTCGTCAGATATCCGCCGCGGCCACTGTCGTGGACACTAACCGCACGCACTAAGCAGTTGAAGGAACAGAGGAACTACCAGGACAAAGCAGAGCAGAACGACCGCCGGATTCGACGGGCCGTCGATAAATCAGAAGAGAAGGAAAAACTCTCGGCGGCTTTTCCGGATCTGAACACGAAAATCCAAAGGCGTTGCCGATTGAATCCAACAGACTAAAATTTGAATCGAGAAGGTCTATTCCTCCCTCCTCCCGCCTCCCGCTCCAAGACACGGGCGTTAGGGTTTTTACTGGGAGCGGAGGCCGCAACCGCGAGGCAAACAACGAACGAGACGGACGATGAAAATTAGGATTTTGGGCTCGCTCGGATAAAAAGAGGAGGGGGGAGGGCGAGGGCGAGGGAGAGGGAGATTGGTTTGATATTGATTTCGCATCTGAAAGGGAAGGAAAAGCAAAAAAGAAAGAAAGGAAAACGAGGGCAGGGGAGTAAAAGGGATAATATAATAATATCTCGGGTGGTGGGGGCCATTGGATCGTCGACGCGTGTCGTCGTCGCGCGCGGATGACGTGTTCTGATCTGTACACGTGTACGGTTGGTGGCGCGGGGGAGTTCCCCGTCTCCGGCTTCGCGCGCTTTTGTGGGCTGGGCCATGAGCGAGATTTAATGGGCCTTTTTGTCGCTCTACTCGGCCCATTTAAAAGCCCGTATTGTATGGGTTTGAGGTTTTGGGTTAGGTAAGGTCGGGGGACAAAGAGGCTCTTTAAGGTGGGGGGAATTAGGCAGATCTTAGTTTAACTGCCACTGCAGTGGATGTGGAGCTGCTGAACCCGAACACCAAAAATTAATTTGTTATATAAAATAGTAATAAAATCAGGAGGAGTTGCACGTTCAAACTCGTCAACCTTCCAACCCGCGACGATCTCCATCCTTGTAACTAATTTCTATCCTCCAAACCCCCCACGTCTTCTCCATTCTGTAACTTCCCCTTCGTTTCCCCTCCTCCGTCCCTCCCTACCATGCCAATGCCCATGTCGTCATCGGCAGTCCTGCACTCGCTCCCCGGCCGCATCCCCACCAAGTGGCCCATGCTCACCTACGCCGCCACGTGGACCCTCCTTCTCACCCTCATCGTCGCCTTCGCCTCCTTCCCTCCCGAAGTCGCCTTCGTCAACGCCATCTCCTCCTCGTCCTCCTTCTCCCGCGAGTGCTCCTCCTCCCGCGGTTCCCTCAGGGTACCCCTGGATTCCCCCGGGGAAGTCATCTGCCTACCCGCCCATCTGTTTAGGAAGTCCACTGTGGACCTCATCGTTCCCCCCCTCTTCGCCGGGGTTGTCGTTGCCGTATCTGCTCTCATCCTACGGGCGTGCGGACCATGGGAAGATGATCGCCAGGTGCCTCGTTAGAATTTTACCTGTCCGGACTATTTGCTTGTCTACTTCTCCGGTGGATGACCTTGTAGTTATATATCATTCTTAATATTTTCTTTATTTGGTCGCAACTCTTATCATCTTCCCAAATGATCTTACGGCACGGTTGATATCGCTGAGGGAACAGAATAAAATGATAACATTCACGAGGCAACCTTCAGACCTTCCGAGGAACAACTTCGTTACGGGATAAGCTACTAGCCCTCTCCCATTAGAAGAGAGCCGTACTACTACTCTGCGATTTTTGTGCACGAGTCAACCAGCTTCTGGCTGAAAGCCCACAGCTTCTGCGCAAGTTTCTTGTCTTTGGCAAGGGCTCTCGGTTCCATCTCGCTACTGGCGCTTTCTTACATCAGGATGTTAAGCGGGAGATTGAGGGCGTTGAAGTTCTCGACGAATGCTTTGATGGACTCCATCAAGCAAAGGTCCAGTCGAAGGACATCAACACGAGCGTCTTCATTCCCCTCGAGTATCAGTCACCTAGCATCATTCGCAGCTTCCATGTTTCTAGCAGCAATCACGACATGCGCTTTTCGCAAGGCTAGGACCCTGGCCATTTCTAGTCCGATACCACTTGCTCCTCCTATACCGAGAAACCACTTAATAAAAGCAATCTTCTTTTAGTACAATAAGTCTTCAAGGAATCGGAGGCGTAATTACCAAATGAGAAGAAACATCCGAACAAGATGAAATATGAGCAACAAATTATTTTCGAGCCAGTCTCAGGCATTCCCTTTGAATCATATCTTAGTGGAGGGAAGAAAACGAAAACAACATGGCAACGATAAGAAAAGGACGACTACTTCCATCTTACCTGTGACAATGAGGTTACTAGTATCGATACCTTCAGTAACCTGCTCGGCGGTGGAGGCAGAACCGAACCCGCTTCGGCTCTGGATCCCCGTGACTAAAGAGAATATACCCATCTCCTAATGAAATGCAAGGAACTCGGAACCCAAGAAGCAACACCAATAACCTAAACACAAACATAAAGAGCAGAGACACCAGCCAAACATTCGGGTTTCTTTCCGAGTATAGAAGGGAGGCAGCCTGGGGGATACTTAACATCGTCTGTTGTTGGTTGAACGAGATATGCTAAACCATGACTCCTAACTACTGCGCATTTAATGAGTGCAGTTATAAATGTACTGTTTGAATGTATCTAGACATAATGGTAGAAATGTATCTAGACAAAAAGAAAGTTAGGTTCATAGTTTAGATATTTACCATACTTAGATATTTACCTTTACCCTATATATATCTTGTATATGTGAATATTGAAAAATATAGATTATATTTTTTTTTCCTAATGCTTTTGTTCATGGTATCAGAGCACTAGGGATCTGATTCTTTAGCCTGTTGCCCCTACTAGGTACCCGTTATTTGCTGCATCTGCCTGTACTTGTTATCTGCTGCCCCTGCCGTGTTTATTATCTGTTGCCCCTGCCGTGTTACCTGCTGCCCCCCTTGGCACCTTTTGCTATCCAAAAATCTGCGATTACACGGAATGGCGGATGCAAAATCCTCGGATTTAAGATGCAAAATCTGTAGGCTACCACCATCAAGTTGGATGGTAGAAATTATTTGGTGTGGGCTCAATTGTTTCGTCTCTTTCTCATTGCCGAGAGGAAACTGCGACATATCACAGATGATCCACCGGCAATTGATGATAAATCATATGAAGATTGGATTGTTGCAGATTCTTACGTTATGACATGGATACTCAACAGTATGAATGAGATTATATCTCCAAGCGTGGTATTCTTAACCTCTGCCAAACAAATATGGGAGTCAGGAGATGTATGGCCATGAGAAGAATATTTCTCGCGTGTACGAATTGTACGAGCAATTATTTGCCCTTCACGAGAGAGACCAATCTCTCACGAAGTTTTATGCTACCCTTCGTGGAATACTGGATGAGCTTGATCTTCATCAGCCGATTGTTCTTAATGCTCAAACTTTGCGAGAGTATCGGGAAGGACTGGCTGTATCTATGTTTCTGTCGGGTGTAAATCCTGAAATAGCTGCACAAATTCGTGGATCGGTGTTAGGATGCGACTCAATTCCAACCTTGGCTACAACCTACTCATGAGCACTATGCATCTCCACTGGATCTAATCCTCCTGACTCAGCATCTGCATTATCTGCTGTTGGACGAGGCCGTGGTCGTGGTCGGGGATGCGGTCGTGGAAGATCTCAACCTTTCCTTTCTAGCCAACCTTGTGTACATTGTGGCAGGGTGGGGCACCTTTCTGAGAAATGCTGGCGGAAGTTTGGAAAACCTGATTGGGCACTAGCACTTGAAACCCCGGCTTCAACCTCTGTCACCAGCACACCGCCAAATGCTTCATTAACGGTGGTGTCAGAAGCCGCCAACCAGGGTAACTCTTCTGACTCGTCTATCCCTGTAGCTTTGCATGCAGGAAAGGACGTATTGCCTCCTCCTAGTTCCTGGATTCTTGATTCCGGTGCGTCTTTTCATATGACTGGTTCTTCACGTTTCCTATCTCATATAGGCCCTTCTTCTCAGTCAAATGTTATTGTTGTTAATGGACAATCTTGTCCTGTTAAAGGTTCTCGTACTACTTTTCTCACATCATCAATATCACTACCTGATGTTCTCCTTATACCCAATTTTCCTGTCAATTTGATTTCTGTGAGTTAACTCACCAAAAGTGTCCATTGTTCCCTTACATTCTATCCATCTCATTGTGCGTTGCAGGATCTCCAGAGTGGGAAGACGATTGGTTCGGGTATTGAACACGATGGTCTATATTATTTTGGTGGTTCTTCTTCGTCAGCTTTAACTACTACTCATATGTCGTCCTCTATTTTATGGCACCAACGTTTGGGTCATCCTTCCTTTCATAATCTTTCCTGTGTTTTGGGGGATTCCGTTCAACTTTCTAAGTTTTCTTGCGAGTCATGTCAGTTGGGAAAGCATCATCGTTCTTCTTGCGAGTCATGGCTCACACTGCATGTGAGTTGTTATGGGTCAAGAATCTTCTGAGTGAACTTGGTTTTTCTGTACCTACGCCCATGCGAATGTGGTGTGATAATCAGTCAGCGATTTATATTGCCAAAAATCCAGTATTTCATGAGATGATGAAACATGTGGAGGTAGATTGTTATTTTGTTCGGGATATGGTGATAATGAAACTATTGAGACGCCTTTCGTTCGGTCAGAAGAACAATTAGCGGATATTTTCACCAAAGGGTTGACACCAGGGGTATTCACCGAGTTATGTAACAAGCTTGGCATATATGATGTATATGCTCCAGCTTGAGGGGGAGTGTTAGAACGTATTTAGACATATTGGTAGAAATGTATCTAACCAAAAAGAAGGTTAGATTCATAGTTTAGATATTTACCATACTTAGATATTTACCTTTACCCTATATATATGTTGTATATGTGAATATTGAAAAATATAGATTGTATTTTTTTTTCCAAATACTTTTGTTCACCAACAACTTGTCAACCTTCAGATGCCCCCCACTCTTGTCCAGTTGTAGCTGCAACACCAGTTCTGATTCTGCATCGGTTCTGGGGTGGTAAAAGTACCCTCCGGGCGTATCGGTGTCGATTCCCACAGTGCAGGACACAGATCCTGGTAATGAACCCATTCATCCATAATTGTCATAGCCGAAAAAATGATGCAGAGAGAATCAGTGCCCCACAGGCATCCCTGCATGTGACGGTTGAGACATAGGGGGAGTAAAAGCAATGTATCAAAAGGAAGCAAAACATAAATTAGGTGGAAGGCTGGGCACGCTGAGATCTTGAACGGCATTCATCCCCACAATTAAGATGCACAAATCATGGAGGACAGGGAAAGGGCAACCCAGTGGGATAGACCAACTTCATCCCCACAATTAAGATGCACAAATCATGGAGGACAGGGAAAGGAGCAACCCAATGGGATAGACCAACCTGGGGAGGATGCTGGGTCACGCTTGTGTTCAGGGACCAAACAACAATAGTCCGAAGCACAGGAATAGGCAGAACAGGACCGGGATGACAACCCCATATCCCCCACAACGGGAGTTCTACCTTTCATAACATGCAGTGTATACAGAAGCACCTCTGAACATCAAGGGGATCTAACTAAGAATCAACCACCAGATAATTTCATCGCACTCCAACACTAAGACAGTAAGCACAAATAATAATACAAAACCTACAATGCAATCAGAAACCATGATGACAAATTAGACGAGTCAATGGCAATATCCAATGTAACCAACGAAAGGAACGCCATTTGTGTTCATTACCCTTCCCGGCTGACACCAAATGCATGAACTGCACATACACTTTCTTTTTCATGAAGGATTTCAACAATTAAACATTAGTGTCCAGGAGACGATTTCTGATCGACAAGGTTGAAAACACAACCATGAAACTTCTTGACAAATCGTCGTGTCCTAAATCACAAGACTGCAACTTCAATTCATGATTTTATTCTCAGCAACCATTCTAGCAGATCAGATCATACAACACCCGGATGATAGCAAATTCAGACCAATTCCTCCATTTCCTAAAGATTAGGCAGTTCGTGATCAAAAAGTGACAAAATCGCTCATGCAGATATACCAGGAGACAGGTAACACAGGGCAATATGATGACAAATGCCCAGTGCTGTTTAAAACTGGCAGAAGAAACCATTTCTGTATGCTTCTCAAAACACGAACGTCTTCCACATCATAATAAGGAAGAGTTCTTATGTTAGAAGCAACCGGAGGCACAAGGAATCCAACAAGCAGGAAGAGAGTAACACGGAGTGGGGTAAGTAACAACAAGAGAGCTCGATTCCAACTGCCAATTACTACAATTCCAGAAGTCAGATTACACTACGAGGAAACCACCTCGTCGCCAACAACAAAACCTAATCAACAAACGAAACCAAGACCTAACGAACATCAACCACCGAAGCCATAGAGAGTCCTCCCCTGCCTCTTTAGAGCATAAACGACGTCCATCGCCGTCACGGTCTTCCTCCTCGCGTGCTCCGTGTAGGTCACGGCGTCACGGATGACGTTCTCCAGGAAGATCTTGAGGACACCCCGGGTCTCCTCGTAGATAAGGCCGCTGATTCGCTTCACGCCGCCTCTCCTCGCCAGCCGCCGGATAGCCGGCTTCGTGATACCCTGGATGTTGTCGCGGAGGACCTTCCGGTGGCGCTTCGCTCCGCCCTTGCCGAGACCCTTGCCGCCCTTCCCCCGCCCAGACATCTTCACTCGATTCGGTTGGAGGAGATTTCTAAATTCGTCTACGCTTTACTACGACGAGATGTCATTTGACCGGGAGTTCTTAATATAGTGGAGTTAGCCGCGGTGGAGGGACAACGCGGGCCGTTGAATGACGATGTTGATCGACGGTGAAGACTGGCTATCCGTGCGTCCTGTGAAGGATGGACGTGATTGGCTGGGAAAGTAGATTCAGATTGTCCACGTGTCACATACGAAATTTTTTTGGCTCCAAACTGTCGCGGGCTGACGAAAGTAAATTGGTTAATTTGAATCTTCCGAAATAAATTTTTAAAAAATAGAGCGAATAGGTAAAGTTTATTAAACGAGGAATTTCCAAGTAAAACGCATTTACACCATAAAATAGAGAGACGGGAACGATATTTATGGTGTTTTCGAAATTGAAATTTATAATTTTTTTTACAATGCATACAAAGTACAGCAAAAGGGACAAAAATGGCCTATCATGTCCGAATAATCTGTACCTAAGATCTTGATACAACCCAAACATACATCAAAATGTGGGAATATCCAATTCGTTGGCTGTCTAGTCTTGAACTCTTGATGCGAGAGCTCAACACTCCGATGCAAGCTCATGGCTTTCAAGACCTACGAGAGAGAGGAACCAGCTATATTCACCAGCCAAACTGTTTGATGTAAGGCAGTACTACTGGGTAGACATTCAATGTGTAGTTACCTTCCCTTTCGTAAACACAACACCACCTCATGCTTGCCCTTCCAGTTACCTGCGATTTTGCCTGCCTTTCGTAGCAAAAGGTCCCAGATTTGTCATTAGAGAAGTAGAAGCAGTAAGAAAAATATGAATACGCATAAACAACAAATGTGCTAACTCAAGAATTCGATCCGGAGACACTGAAAAGGATTTGCTCTTTTTGAATTAACGAGTTGCGCCCGAGAAATGCGTGTTCAACATTTGGGCAGCAGTGAACAGAACTGAGCAACTAGAGCCTCCCTAAGGATGGATTCGGAATTTATTTTACTTCTTACTCGATCGAATCAAAATGCAACAGCAGAATATGGTTGCAGATGCCTAAAAGGACGACTTAATAAAACTCCACAAACAAAAATAGAGCTAAATAGCCAGATTTCAGAAGACCAACCTCTAGACTGTGGAGTGAATTTCTGACTCTGACCTTCAATAATGCCAGCCACTTCACGATTCTGATTAATCAACCGAAAAAAAAAGAGAAAAGAAATAAGAGGTAAGTAGCTCATAACTTGCTTGAATACACGAAGCACAGGCAAGAGTAATTCCTATACTACAGGTGCAGCAACGCTAGTAAACTACCTAAATGGGTCCAAGAAGCCAACAAGTTTTATAACATCCTTCGTGGCTAAATGCAGGTTGCTATTGTGTGAGCTGGAGGAGACTACAATATCGCCCATCGCAAGGGGACAAAACAGGGTTGCAGACAAGCTAGCTAAGGAAGCTCTCGACAGGACGACTCTTAGCACTTTTGATCACCCTCCGGATGTCATTTTGGATTTGTTGCATGACGACATTCCTTGCAACATGGGATCTGTAACCTAAAACCCCAGACGATCCTTATCTAATGATATCTATCCTTCACTACCAAAAAAAAAAAAGAGTAATTCCTATACGTCTATGTAACTACAATTTTCAAAGTAAATGATTTCGTCTATTGCCAGTTACTTCACAAATAACCAGATTGCATGGAGTAGGATACACACTACTAAAAACAAAAATATCCAGAAACGCTTGAAACATTTACCCTTACCACATCATAAACAGCCACCTGATTTCGCCAAAACTCCAACCTGGGTAGCAGTATTCTTCCTGAAAATGATACAAGAAATCATTTTCAATCAAAATCCATCTCCAGAAAACTATTCTGAGCGCATGTGACATCCCATTTGTAGGCCACAAGGCATGATGACATGGGAGAGCATTCACTGATCCGTAGCAAATGTGACAATAAAATAAGATTGACCCACGTCAACAAGCCAAGTGCATTGCTATCATGGATGCAAGGGAAAAACTTTTGGGCTAGCATGAATATGGTAGAAAATAAAGGACAACAGAAACTCAAGCCTTACCAGAACGAGAGCGGTTGAAAGAGTCTGGAGATGTAAAAGGAGCTCCCTACACGAGCACAAACAAAAGAAGAATAAAGTTAATTTTGGGTTTGGGAAACAAATTCATATGCAATTTACCCTTTGTAACCAAATGGCAAGAAAGAGAAGGTACATCACAGGGCAATGCGATCATTTCCTCGAAGGGATAGATAGGAAGCCAAAGTGGCATCCTCGTCATAAAAGACTAATTAACATTTCTACAAAGGTTAAAGGCTAATTTCAGAGGCCGCCTTCTTCAACAGCTAACAATGTAACTTCAAATAAGAAAAAAATCTTGCTGAGAAAACAATATATGGCTACAAATGCATTGCATAGTCTGTCCCACATGCACTTATACACAGAGAGGGGGGACTCACTTCCAAGGTTGCCTTAGTTTTACTGGAGCTTTTCCTTCTGGACGCACTATTTGTGTCAGTCATTTTTTCTTGCCCCTTCCCTGTATATTGGTTTATCCAAAGTTAGCAATAACCCATGAAGTCAACGACAACGTTAAAGTTGAAATAATATCGATCTGATTTATATTACTATTGACTGAAGTCAAGAAAATAGTCCCTTAGAACGGCGCCAAACTTCTTATCTTTCACAAGGGGACAGGTTCCAGACGGTGTGAAACCCGATTTATTTCACATGCTTGAAATAAGAGACATTATAGTAACCTAGGAAGTGCCATAACTGAGAGGCGTGTGACATTTTCTCACAACAATATTATGACTAAGATTCCTGCATAAGATAATATAGATGGACACTAGGTCTAGCACAGGCTAAAATTTAAACAAATTCAAGACAACGGACCGACAAAACATCATTGAAAGGGCAAACCGCACTATCTCAGAACATACCATTTTTCTCTTTGGGAACAGATGGTTGGCTTTCCAAATTGTCTCCTGCATCGGCTCTTTTCTCCAAGCATCTCGAAGCACATTCTTCCCAGTCATAAGGAAACCCCAATGCAAAATTATTGAGAACCTGATAGAACTGATAAATTAAAGACGGACTGGGAATACAGATCCATTCCAAACATGCCATCTTTTTTTTCAGGTCTAACATCCCAGTACGCTAACATACCTCCGAAAAGCCATTGTCGGCAGTGCGGGACTTGTTTATACAACCCTTGAGAATCACGCACACGCCGTCTGATGTTTCCAGGGTCGAAAAATCATATAACTTTGCAATCGGTGCAGATTTAAACAACCGCATGGGTTTCTGGGCAGATTGTATCCTGAACTCGACGGACAATGCAAAAATCAAGACAACGGAGTTCAACTTTCGAGATCGCTCAACAGAAAAAACCGAAACGAGGAAACAATCCCGTATTTCTTTTTTTCCAGCAAAAAAGTTCCACCCTTTTCCTCACAGGCTTACTTTTGAGAGGTCGAGCCCGCCACAGCGACGGCCTTGCCATCGTAACCCTCGTCCGGCCGCACCAGCCACCAATCGTAGAGACATACCTAAAAACATGGAATAAAAAAAGAGGACGGGAAATGCAATGCAAGCAAGAGAGAGAGAGAGAAGGAGAAAGATTTCACCGTGTTCTGGAAGTGGGATTTCGGGCAGGAGTCGTTGTCGTGGTCGTTGACTTGGGTCAGGATAGGAAGGCCAGGAAAAGAAGACATGGCATGTCAAAAGAGCTGAAGCAAAGCTACGATCCCCTTTCGGACGAGGATGCCGTCCGCTTTGGCGACTGTCGGGTTTAGATGGAGGAGGAAGGAACTCGAAGTGCGCAGGAGTTATGTTAAAAAATAGTCCAAATTAGAAAATATATTTTAAATTTTGGCTTTTTTTTATTAAGTCAAATATTTAAAAAATATCATATCATATGCTAATGTTGAACCATTATCTTTATTATATACTCCGTTAGTCGTCCCCGCTAACAGAGTACTACTTGACACGTCGTTAGTATCACATTTTATCTATTTTTCGTTAGGCTAAATTATTAAATATATCGTAAACTTTACCATTTTTTTCTAATTTAGACTACCATTTGAAATATATCATGTTAGACTTTTATCTCTATCATATAATCCGTAGCCGTCCCCAATAAGAACAAATATTTTAATAGATTTTTTATTTATTATGAACAAATTGTGGTTCTAATTAGAGTTAAAGTTAAATGTTTTAAACATCCATGATTACTAAAATTTAAGAACATGCCCACGCAAACATATTGTCATACATTATCTAGGCATTGATGCGCGTGGTCAACGCAACAAAAATAAATCCTCGTTTGCACACACTAAAATAGCAAGGGCAAGCAAGGGTCGAACCCACAGAGAACAGTATCGATTAGATCGTTTAACGTCAATTCGGTAACTGATTTGAGGTCAAGTAAACGAAATCACACGATGCGAAGTTAAACTAAACGAAAGACTAAATCGAATTATCAATAGGCTTAAAAGTCTAGGACTACCGATTTCCCCTCGTGTCCTACGCTCTCGTATCCCCCCTTTTGTGTTACTATTAAATTTTGCTGGTCGTTAACCGTAGGTTGCTAAACTCTCCCCATAACCCTCTCGGATATCCGGGAACGTACCCTCGTGTATCAAATTCTCTACTCTATGTCTAGGTAAGGAATTAGTGAAGGCCCTTTACGATTCAACCCTATTTTGGTTACCTAAGGTGCTTGGTATTTCTACTCTCGCACTAAAACCCGGTCTCTCGACTCGAAGGTTCCTTAAGCTATCCTGTTCCTGATCTAACCTAGACTACCCTCTCGAGTCTCTCTAGATGATCGAATCAATATCAACAGTTGATCAGGCTGCTGATACGCATTAAGCACAGAAAACGAATAAACAACCAAACAAGAATTTAATTCATAACTGAGAAGAGGTTCAACAATCGCCGAGGAACACGAGGTTCCATCGTCGTCCTAGAACAAGAAAATTAGTTCATCACTACACTACGAAACAACAGAAGAGTAAAAGAACGCATAATCTAAAGAAACCAAAGGAAAAGGAAAAAGGGGTTGTAGTTCTTCAGGGGCAAGAGTCTCCTGTCACAAGCCTTCTATCCCAAAAGAGCCGACCCCTAGCCAGCCTGAGTTGTAGTCTATTTATACTAGGGTAGGAAGACTAAAATCCGGAAATAAAATCCTAAAATATCCTCTACTCGCAGCTGCGAGATAATCGGTCGCAGCTGCGACCTTAAGCTATACTCCACTCGTCTCTGCTTCCTCGCAGCTGCGAGACAATCGTTCGCAGCTGCGAGACTCTCTGTAGTGACACTCTTCGCCTTGCTCGCAGCTGCGCCCAAATGCTCCGCAGCTGCGGAAGTCTCTGTGAAGCTCTCCTTTCTTCTTTGGTTTATTTCTTCATTCCTCACTTCGTCATCCATCATCTCAATTCCAATTTCCTACACAAACAACAACGAACGTGAGGTAACGCAATTCAGCTCAAAACCAGAAGTTTAAACACTTAAACTTACGGAACTAGCTCAAATCAAAGCATACAAGTGATCATTTTAACTCTACTTTCGTAGAGTTATCACACCCCCAAACCTATCTTTTGCTAGTCCTCGAGCAAAACCAAAAAAAACAAAATGAACATTTAACCAAGCAAAAACGAAACAACACATCACGACAGATACCCCCAGTCTCACCCAATTCTTCCGAACTCGAATCATCGTTAATGACTCTCAGCTAAGGTCGCACACCCACTTTAGAGTCAGACTTCGCTCATGGCTAGCACGCACAGTTTTTAGCAATTACAAAACAGGTCCCCTCAATTAGCACACCTTGCGTTGTCAACCCCACAGTTTCAAATCATTCATAGCCATCAAGTACTTTTCTAGATCAACTCTCCCTACCTTCTCAACTAATTCAAGGCATTTCTTTTCATCCGATTTTCTTTTTCTTTTCATTTCAGTTACACGACTCTAAATGCTCGTCAATTCCTGCAAACGCTCGTGTAACGAGTTCTCAGTCAGTGACTCCCGGTCCAGTTGGACCAAGGCACTAGGTGATAAAGCACCCCTCGGACGAGAACTCGAACCGCAAGGAAGACTAACACCACAAGCACATATTCAAGCTCAAAAAAGATATATATATATATATATATATATTTACTCCTTTCTAGCTTGAATAGCGGTGCTCAGAGCCTTGGCAACCGTTTTTTTTTTCTTTTTATTTCTTCTCTTTTTCCACATTCTAGTCTGAACTTCGTTTTCAAAGTTAGGTTGAGTGCCTATACTTTTCCTTAATGACTATGCTTTCAAATAGACCGTAGGGCTGACGCTGCTTAGTTAGCTTCCTATCAGGGACGACTTAAGTTATTCTTTTCGAGAAAATCAGGCATGCTAGCTAGAACTAATCCTTCTCTGCCTTAAAGGTGTGACCCTTAATTATCCTCCTAGAGTCCGACTCTTCTATCCGAAATCCTAAGGTTTAACTAGGGGACATCGACTCAAAGACAATTAAAACCTTTTTTTTTTTAATTAAACAGAATGGCTCAAAAACAAAGCAAAAACAATCACATCAACGAAAACAGTCATAGCAAAAAGTACGGCCAGCACACCCCCAAACCTATGCTCTGACACGACCTCGGGGCAGACTATATCTCCATTAACACAGGAAAACTAACGGAAACGAAAGCAAGGAGAGATACAACCTGACACCTGGCCGCCGGACTCAGGATCGTCCTCTGGATGACAAATCACTCGGAGACGGAGTCCATGTCCTCATCGTCCTCCTCACCCTCCGGGCTCATCTCTGCAGTGTCTAGCGCGGCGTCCCTCCATCCCATCGGTTGATCCCAACCCGGTGGGTGGTACATCGGCTGCGGAAGGGAGTTGAAGTCCACTCCGAAGGAGGTGGCAGCCTGACGGTTGAACTCCATCTGGTGGCGGATGAAATCCATCGTGTACTGCTGAAAGGCGCGGTTCTGCTGCTGAGCGTCCCTCGTGCTCTGCATAAAGTTCTGCATCTGCGTCCACCGTTCTTGCTCGGAAGGCAGGGCGCGTGCAGGGGCTTGACGAGGTCGAGAGCGAGAAGGGGGACCGTGCTCCCGTGCCCTGATCTTGTCCAGCGACTGATGGTCCAAAGGCTTTCCCGGGGAGCACAGCTCCTCTGTCCTGTCAAAATGCACACCAGCCTTGACACACAGGTCAGAAATGAGGCAAGGAAACCACAAACCTCTTGCGTCGTCGAGGCAGCGATGGATCATCCAGTTGATCACTTTGCCGACGTCGATCGGCATCTCTTCCATGAGGCAATAGATGAGTGCCGCCCGATCTCGAGTGATCTCGCTCGTGTTCTTGCTGGGCATGAGCCGGGAGGTGACAAATAATGCCCACATGCGCGCCTCGGTGGTCAGAGCACTGCCGTGGAGTCGGAGGGGATCCCGACGCCTCGTCAAGGTCCACTGGGTCCCTGGCTGAGCAATGCGCTCGATAACTGCGGTACTATCAAAACTCGTATTGAGATAGTCAACAAACGCATCAGTATCGTACACAGGGAGGCCATAAAAAGATGAAATCACAGAGGCACCGAACTTAACCTCCCAATCTCGAACACGGATGCTCTGCCTATCCTTATCCAGAGCATGCACATTTGCATAAAACTCCCGAACGATCGGGACAACGGCCGGCTTCACTTTCGTACTAAAGCGAAGCCACCCGAGGCGTTCTAAACGCGCCCGGTAATCAGCCAAATCGGGGTGCGTAGTGTCAAACGCCCGCTCGGCGACCAGCGGTCGTTTGAGCGACCGTTGGTACGCCGCCGACGACTCATCCACCGGGGCCTTGCCCTTGCCTTTGCTTGGCCGGGAGCTAGACTCACCGGCCATAGTTCTCTTCTTAGGGGCCATAACTGAACTAAATCTAATAGCTAGGCAACGTGGAAATCTCCATGCAGCAAAGAGGAAGGACTTACCTGTCGTCGCAGCTGCGACACCGGATCTCGCAGCTGCGATAAGTCGCGTCTGGGAGGATGAACAGCGTAAGGGGGATGGCGGCCGTTGGGTGCAAGACCAGTTGTCGGAGGGCGGTGTTGATGCGTCCACAATATCTCCGGCGGAGGGAGATGTGGCGCCAACGGGGAAAGGATGTGCGACTGTGGTCGGGATCGGGGTCAAGGATGCCGGAATTGGGGCCAAGGGGTTCGGAGGGCGGTGCAGGACGGCAGGACGGGCAGAGGCGACCTCGGCGTGGGGAGACGGCGCACCTGCGAGTAAAGATGAAATTAGGTTAAGTGTGGGGCGGGTCGCCCCTTTCTTTTGTTTTTTTTAATTCGGCCGAGGGTACGTTTTCTCGCAGCTGCGAGACCTATCCTCGCAGCTGCGAGACTCTCTGTGATAGGGGCTGCTTCGCGTCTCTCGCAGCTGCGAGATCTATCCTCGCAGCTGCGAGACTCACTGCCGTTCAAGCCCCTTCCATGCACGTCTGTCCGCATTTGCTGGATCTGTCTGAAACATAAATGAACGATTAAAATTAAAATGAAGACGGAAAATAAAGAACATAAAAACTTGGGTTGCCTCCCAAGAAGCGCCCTGGTTTAGAGTCGATGGCTCGACTGTGCAGGAGTTACGCGTCTTGGAGTTGCGTGGAGGTGGTTCCGCGCTCAAACGGCTCTCCATGGTAGTGCTTTAGGCGCTGGCCGTTGACTTTGAACGTGGACCCTGAATCATTTGATTGCAGCTCTACGGCGCCATGAGGGAATACTTTTACGACTTTGAACGGTCCGGACCATCGCGACTTCAGCTTCCCTGGGAACAAACGCAAACGTGAGTTGAAAAGGAGTACATACTCATCTGACACAAACGTCCTGTTGAGGATGCGGCTGTCGTGCCATTTCTTTGTCTTCTCCTTGTAGAGCTTTGCATTCTCGTATGCTTGATGACGAAGTTCCTCCAACTCGTTCATCTGCAGAAGGCGAGCCTCACCTGATCGAGTTTCGTCGAAGTTGAGGTGCTTCAGTGCCCAGTAAGCCTTGTGCTCGAGCTCCACTGGTAGGTGACAAGCCTTTCCAAAAACGAGTCGATATGGAGACATCCCAATCGGCGTCTTGTATGCTGTCCTGTACGCCCACAAAGCATCGTCAAGTTTTAAAGACCAATCCTTGCGTGCGATACTCCCCGTTTTCTCAAGGATACGCTTCACTTCACGGTTAGACACTTCTGCTTGTCCGCTTGTCTGTGGGTGATATGCCGTGGCCACCTTGTGCTTCACGCCATATTTGCTCAAGAGTGCATTAAATTGACGATTGATGAAGTGTGTACCTTCATCGCTGATGATCGCACGTGGAACTCCGAACCTGGTAAAGATCTGTCTCTGCACAAACTTGACAACCACTTTAGCCTCATTAGTGGGGGAAGCAATTGCTTCCACCCATTTCGAAACATAGTCAATTGCAACGAGAATATACTTGTTATCGTTTGATGGGATGAAGGGACCCATGAAGTCGATGCCCCAGACGTCGAAGAGTTCAACCTCGAGAATGTTTTGCAGGGGCATTTCGTTTCTTCGGGATATGTTCCCCGTTCTTTGGCACCTATCACAGTGACGAACAAATTGGTAAGCATCCTTAAAAATAGTAGGCCGGTAAAAACCTGATTGGAGGACTTTTGCAGCCGTTCGGTCTCCTCCGAAGTGTCCTCCATAAGGGGATGCGTGGCAATGGGTTAAGATGTCCTGGACTTCAGATTCCGGCACACACCTCCTGATGACCTGATCTGCACACTTTTTAAACAGAAACGGTTCGTCCCAAAAATATTGACGAACGTCATGTAGAAATCTTTTCCGCTTTTGTGCATCAAAATCCTCGGGGATGAACTCCGATACAATAAAATTCACAATATCAGCATACCATGGCACGTTCACATCAGCAGACAGTAAATACTCATCAGGAAAGGAGTCATTTATGCAAACCTTGTCTTGAAATACCTTGTTGTTTTCTAACCTAGACAAATGGTCTGCTATCTGATTTTCAGTTCCTTTCCTGTCGCGGATCTCTAAATCAAATTCTTGTAATAGAAGGACCCAACGAATCAACCTAGGCTTGGCGTCCTTTTTCTCAATCAAGTACTTGATTGCTGAGTGATCCGTGAACACTACTATCTTAGACCCCACTAGATAACTGCGAAACTTGTCGAAGGCAAACACTACGGCTAACAGTTCTTTTTCAGTCGTGGTGTAATTAACCTGGGCGTCATCTAAGGTCCTGCTGGCATAGTATATTACCCGAAAAATTCTATCTACCCTCTGGCCTAATGCAGCTCCTACCGCATAGTCACTAGCATCGCACATCAATTCGAAGGGCAAACTCCAATCAGGTGCTACGACTATGGGTGCAGAAACTAACCTCTTCTTGAGTTTGGTGAAGGCCGAAAGGCACTCAGCATCGAACACAAAGGGAACGTCCTTCTCCAATAAATTGCACAATGGCTTTGTGATCTTGGAAAAGTCCTTGATAAACCTTCGGTAGAATCCAGCATGTCCGAGGAAGCTCCGTATCCCTTTTACAGACGACGGTGGGGGTAGCTTCTCAATTGTCTCAATCTTTGCCCTGTCCACCTCGATGCCCTTGCTGGATATCCGGTGACCTAGAACAATGCCATCACGAACC
This sequence comes from Melastoma dodecandrum, assembly GCA_029817715.1. Taxonomy (NCBI): domain Eukaryota; kingdom Viridiplantae; phylum Streptophyta; class Magnoliopsida; order Myrtales; family Melastomataceae; genus Melastoma; species Melastoma dodecandrum. Next base: position 947,511 of record JARUPY010000057.1, on the reverse strand, counting down.
ATAAACTGGCATTTCTCCCAGTTCAGGATCAAGTTAGTGTCTTCACAACGTTTAAGAACCTTAGTGAGGTTCGACAAGCAATCCGCGTACGATGCACCAAAAACAGAAAAGTCATCCATGAAGACCTCCAGACCATGTTCAATCATATCAGAGAATATGGCCATCATGCATCGTTGAAAAGTAGCAGGTGCATTACACAATCCAAACGGCATGCGACGAAAAGCAAAGGTACCGTACGGGCAGGTGAATGTAGTCTTTTCTTGGTCCTCCGGGGCAATCAAAATTTGATTGTACCCGGAGTACCCGTCCAAGAAACAATAGAAGTCCTTACCTGCCAATCGGTCAAGCATCTGATCTATGAAGGGAAGAGGGAAGTGGTCTTTCCTGGTGGCTTTGTTTAGTTTGCGGTAGTCCATGCAAACTCTCCACCCGGTCACCGTACGAGTCGGAATCAGCTCGTTCTTCTCGTTCTTGACCACCGTCATCCCTCCTTTCTTCGGGACGCACTGCACAGGGCTAACCCAGGAACTGTCAGAGATAGGATAGATAATACCTGCGTCTAGCCACTTGATGATCTCCTTCTTCACCACTTCCTTCATGTTCGGGTTTAGCCGCCTCTGAGCCTCGACCAAAACCTTATGATCGTCCTCAAGCAGAATCTTGTGCATGCACACCGACGGACTGATTCCTCGAATATCCGCTATGGTCCATCCCAATACTCTCTTGTGCGCCTTGAGGATTTCCAGCAATTTCTCCTCCTCCTCTCCTGTAAGACTAGCCGAAATAATCACAGGTAACGTGTTTGATGGTCCGAGATATGCATACCTGAGATGGTCCGGGAGTTGCTTAAGCTCTAAGGTGGGAGGTTCCTCAATTGACGGTCGCATTGGGTTCAACGGCCGCTCTAGCGTATCGAACTGTTGACTCCTTCGTGTGCACAGCGCTAGGGCCTCCTGGGTATCAACATCGGAATCGATCTCATCCTCTTCAGCATCTAGGAGCTCTTCATCACCGAGAGGTGAGAATTTGGAGGTGCACCTATCAACAACGTCCATCCGAAAGCAATCAGAATTCTCAGAAGGCCATTTAACAGATTTATAGACATTGAAGGTAACTTCCTGATCGTTGACCCGGATGGTCAACTCTCCCTTCTGCACGTCAATCAATGCCCTTCCTGTGGCTAAAAACGGACGGCCAAGGATGATAGGAATCTCCTTGTCCTCCTCAAAATCTAACACCAGAAAATCAGCCGGAAAGATGAACTTATCTACTTTAACAAGAACATCCTCAATAATCCCTTTCGGGTATGTGATAGATCTATCGGCTAACTGAAGGGACACAGATGTAGGTCTTACCTCCCCCAAACCTAGCTCCTTATAAACTGAAAAGGGCATCAGGTTTATGCTTGCTCCAAGGTCACAAAGAGCCTTACCTGAGAAGGCGGTTCCAATAGTGCACGGGATCGTGAAGCTACCAGGGTCCTTAAGCTTCGGTGGCATCTTCTTCTGGAGGATGGCGCTGCACTCCTCGGTAAGCATCACTGTTTCGAAATCGCCCAGCTTCCGCTTCTTAGAGAGCACGTCCTTCATGAACTTGACGTAGCTCGGCATCTACTCCAAGGCCTCTGCGAAAGGTATGTTAATATGCAGTTTCTTGAAAACATCTAAAAACTTACGAAACTGAGCGTCGTGGTTTTGTTTCCGCGCTCTCTGTGGGAAGGGAAGCTTCGAGATGTCAACTTTGTGTTCCTTTCTTTCTTCCACCAGCTCCTTCTTCCCTTTGTCCTGCGGCAAGCTCAAATCAGAAGTTAGCGGACTAGTTTGTGATTCCTTACCAGATTTCTCCGATGGACTAGGGCCCTTGCTCTCTTTCTTGGCCTCGGATTCTTCTGCCTCCAGTGAACGGCCGTTCCTCAGAGTGACGGCTTTAGCTTGCTCCCTCGGGTTGGTCTCTGTATTGCTCGGGAGAGTCCCATAAGCTCTGGAATTCACCGCCTGAGTCAGCTGGCTAACCTGGTTCTCCAGGTTCCGAATCGATGCTGCCTGGTTCTTAATCAGGGCGTCTTGGTTCGCCATGTACTTGAGCATCATCTCTTCGATGCTCGGCTTCTTCTCCGAGGCTTCCGGTTGTGCTTGCTGATAGTGAGGTGCCGGTGCTGGTGCTGGTGGTCTAGGCATACCAGGAGGAGGTGCCTGTGCTCTCCAGGAGAAGTTCGGGTGATTCCTCCACCCTGGGTTGTAAGTGTTCGAGTACAGGTTGTTGCGCTGCTGGTTCCCAACAAAGTTGGCTTCCTCCATGCTCATAGTGCACTGATCTGTGAGATGCGGTCCTCCGCAAATCTGGCACCCTTGCAGGTTGCTCTGAACCGAGCTCACGTTCGCAGCTTCGAATTTCTTCGTGAGCGCGGTCAGCTGGGCCTGAATTGAAGTTAAGGCATCCAACTCAAAGACACCCTGCGGTTTTCTCCTGCTCGCACGATCCGAATATTGATTCGGAAGACACGTCTTCCTCATCGTCTCCAAAAGCTCCAATCCCTCCACGTAGGACTTCCTCAAGAAAGATCCTCCAGATGCCAGATTGACGTCCTTCCTGGACGAGTCCGTGAGCCCATTGTAGAATGCCTCTAGCTGTCTCCATCCAGGCAGATCATGATAGGGGCACTGTATCAGCAGATTCTTGAATCGCTCCCATGCCTCCACAAAAGTCTCATCACTGTCCTGACGGAAGGTGGTGATCTCGTTCCTCATCTGCGATATCTTCGAGGGAGGATAGTACTGATCCAAGAAGGCCTCCTCCATCTGTGCCCAAGTCGATATGGAGTTCACTGGGAGTGAGTTGAACCACGCCCAGGCCTTGTCCTTTAGAGAGAAGATGAACAACTTCAGCCGCACTGCATCCTGGGACACTCCGTTCTGCCTGAAAGTGTCGCACACACTGAGGAACTTGCTCAGATGCTCATGCGGATCCTCCATCGGTGTTCCTCTGAACTGGACTGTATTCTGGATCATCTGCATCACCGAGGTCTTGATCTCATAATCGCGAGCAGCGATGGGCGGTGGCGCTATGCATGACCGGTGAGCGTAAGTTCTGGCCGATGTGAAGTCCATCATTGGTCTGTTATCAACATCCGGCCTCCCTCCACGCTCTGCTCTCTGGATCAGGTTCCCGTCGATCTGATGTCGGTTGTCCTCGTCGGCCATAGCTGATCGCTGTGCTCTTAGTCGCTGCCGGAAGGTGCGCTCGATCTCTGGGTCCAAAGGAGTCAAATCAGCTCCTTGACTCCGTAGCATAAACTGAAAAAAACAAAAAAACAAAAAACTTGAACGTCAAACAGCTATCGAGATAGAGGTAAAAGAAATCTAAATCGAAAGACCTTTCCCCGGCAACGGCGCCAAAATTTGATGCGCGTCGTCAACGCAACAAAAATAAATCCTCGTTTGCACACACTAAAATAGCAAGGGCAAGCAAGGGTCGAACCCACAGAGAACAGTATCGATTAGATCGTTTAACGTCAATTCGGTAACTGATTTGAGGTCAAGTAAACGAAATCACACGATGCGAAGTTAAACTAAACGAAAGACTAAATCGAATTATCAATAGGCTTAAAAGTCTAGGACTACCGATTTCCCCTCGTGTCCTACGCTCTCGTATCCCCCCTTTTGTGTTACTATTAAATTTTGCTGGTCGTTAACCGTAGGTTGCTAAACTCTCCCCATAACCCTCTCGGATATCCGGGAACGTACCCTCGTGTATCAAATTCTCTACTCTATGTCTAGGTAAGGAATTAGTGAAGGCCCTTTACGATTCAACCCTATTTTGGTTACCTAAGGTGCTTGGTATTTCTACTCTCGCACTAAAACCCGGTCTCTCGACTCGAAGGTTCCTTAAGCTATCCTGTTCCTGATCTAACCTAGACTACCCTCTCGAGTCTCTCTAGATGATCGAATCAATATCAACAGTTGATCAGGCTGCTGATACGCATTAAGCACAGAAAACGAATAAACAACCAAACAAGAATTTAATTCATAACTGAGAAGAGGTTCAACAATCGCCGAGGAACACGAGGTTCCATCGTCGTCCTAGAACAAGAAAATTAGTTCATCACTACACTACGAAACAACAGAAGAGTAAAAGAACGCATAATCTAAAAAGAACCAAAGGAAAAGGAAAAAAAAAGGGTTGCAGTTCTTCAGGGGCAAGAGTCTCCTGTCACAAGCCTTCTATCCCAAAAGAGCCGACCCTTAGCCAGCCTGAGTTGTAGTCTATTTATACTAGGGTAGGAAGACTAAAATCCGGAAATAAAATCCTAAAATATCCTCTACTCGCAGCTGCGAGATAATCGGTCGCAGCTGCGACCTTAAGCTATACTCCACTCGTCTCTGCTTCCTCGCAGCTGCGAGACAATCGTTCGCAGCTGCGAGACTCTCTGTAGTGACACTCTTCGCCTTGCTCGCAGCTGCGCCCAAATGCTCCGCAGCTGCGGAAGTCTCTGTGAAGCTCTCCTTTCTTCTTTGGTTTATTTCTTCATTCCTCACTTCGTCATCCATCATCTCAATTCCAATTTCCTACACAAACAACAACGAACGTGAGGTAACGCAATTCAGCTCAAAACCAGAAGTTTAAACACTTAAACTTACGGAACTAGCTCAAATCAAAGCATACAAGTGATCATTTTAACTCTACTTTCGTAGAGTTATCACAAACACACGGTCATTATCCAAGTAAATAACACTGTATAAGTATGTCAACATTGTTATACAAACGCACAACTCCAAACCAACATTATCGAGATGTCAAATTTTTGGGGTTGAGAGTCGAGGATTGGGGTGGGAAAGTGCTTGGTGATTAAAGGTCGGGATGAGATTGTGGTCGGGTGTAGGTGAATGATTAGTTGGAAGTATGATTAAAATTGTTGGTAAGAGTGAGATTAACATATATTTGGAGCTTTATTCGGGATTTATGGTTCAATTTAGGAAAAAATAGATTAAACGTGGTGCTGAAAGCGTTAATTGTCGTATCAACGTCACGCAGGATTTTATTAGCATCGACCGCTAACAATGAAGATAACGGCTCAATGTCAGGATGTAAGATTATATTTTTCAAATGTTAGGCTTAATTGGGAAAAAATATCAAAGTTTAGAATATATTTGATAATTTATTATGGAGAAAAATAGATCAAACGTGAAGTTGACGACGTTAACTGTCATGTCAGCGTCACGTAGGACTCCGTTGGTGGGGACGGGGAGGGATATAATTGAGATAAATGTTCAACATTGAGATGTAAGATGATATTTTTCAAATGTTAAGCTAAATTATAAAAAAACGTCAAAGTTTATGACATATTTGAGTATTTAGCCTAAAAAATATGGTCAGTGGACGAAATAATCCACGTAATAATATATTAGTTATTAAATTTGGGTAAATAATATTTTTTAATTTGATATTTTAAGTATCGTGTTTGTTTAAAAAAAAGTAAAACTCGTTCTTTATAACCCAGAGTTTATAAGACCATAAAAATATTCATGAATCGGAGTTACAAACGCCTAATTTCCTACCTGATTTATAGAATCGTATTTGTAACGTGGAGTGTCTTTCCTTGTTTTTTTTACGAACACCGAGTTCATGGGGGTTTTTATGTTTTCATAAATTCAGTGTTAAAAAATCGAGTTTCATTTTATCAATACAACATGGCCTTACTAGCACCAAGTTCTTTAAAAAACAAACCTGGTGTTTGTAACCCCAGGTTAAGAGTATTATTTGCTCAAATTTAAAAATCACGATATTAAGAGTATTATTTAATTAATTTTAAAAGTAAATGTACGTTTCGTGAAATATTTTCTTTTCAGAAATAAGTCCTATAAACTATAAATATCATAAAATATGTTGCAAATTTTCTCAAACTAACACTATATATTACAATTTCAGTGTCCACAAAAAATTTATTTGCGCTGAACTAAAATGAAATTAAATTACATCTATTTGATTTCTGCCGTTCTTCTCCTATTTAATGTGATTCATTTTACATGTCCATTGAATTTATCATCTATAATTTAATTTAATTTAGTTCGATAACTTTTGAGTCAGAAAAGAATCTAATATTAACATACGAGGTAAAACATAATATAGCATCAGGGACCGGCAGAGGACCTAACAAGACCTGTCTTAGACGACAACAAATGAAAATAACGTGTTTTCGCTCCATCTCCTCTCTTCTAGGCTATGCCTAGTCGCGAACTACCCAGGGAATGACCAGAATTGGCATCAACCCTGGCATAGATTCCGCAACCGAGGAGAAAACCGCCGCTCTGCCACCACCAAGTTGGACAATCGAGCATCCTTCCTTTTCTGGCCGTGATTTGCTGTTTCACCTGCAATAACAGCAGGTATTATCTACTGCAACATGAAGAACTACAATAATAGTGGAAGATAACGTCCGCGAAGCATAACCACCACAGAATACAGATGAGAAAAAATATTTTGGAACCAGGCGAAATTTAAAGCCATTGGAATCAGAGTACTCTTTGATAATAAATGAGAATCGTTGTTAGTATTTCATAGCAGGCTTGAGGAAGGAAACAGAAAGTGAGTTGCAAGACCCCCACCTTGGCCATGATTGTTGATCCCATTCACTCTGTGCTCTCTGCATTTCTCTGAAGCTCGACCCGTCCTACAACCATCTTGTGACAGCAACTTCTCTTTTCGTTGAGACCCCTGTTTCAGATTAGGTTTTTGCTCAGCATTTGGGACCAAGGTACTCTCTGGCCCTTGCTCTCCAGCCACCATGCTTCCGCTCCTCCCAAGACCAGATGAACGAGTACATCTCCGACTCACTGCTGAGGATTCCGTGAGTAAACCAACAGCACAACTTTCGGAATTTTGTGTGCTTCGAGCAGCTGATCGAGTTAATCTTTTGGTCACTACAGGCTCATTTACCTCTGTCGCTGAACATATCATACTTGGTTTTGATTCCACAAATTCCGAAGCAACCGGTGAAGGAGCCCCATGAACTTCAACATTTCCATATATATCATCCTCAACTTGGAATAAGTCATCATCCTTTCCGGGCACTCTCTTCATCACCTTATGTCGAACTAATTCTGTAACCTCAGATCCTTTCCTGCCAATCTCAACTTGCTGTTCAGAGTGAGAGGCTCTGCTGGACTTTCGAATGCTTGCTCCAATATCTTGCTCAAGACCAGAGGAACGAGTGGTTCTTCGGCTGCTAACTAAGCTGCTTCTTTCCACATCTTTATGAATGGACGAATCATCTTCTGGAAGCATAGAAACCTTGCGAGCTGCTGATCGAGTAATTCTACCAGGATTTCCAAGTTCTGGAAGTCTCTCCTCGGAAGTTGAATGTGCTACATCAACTCTAGAGTAACTGGAATTTGATTTTGACAACACTTCTGACACTTTACCATTGACAACGGATTCGTGGATTAAGATAGAGGGGGCTGGAAGCTTTACATCATTGGGCATAGGGGCTTGAATAGTCGACATCAGTGATGCCAGAGCTGCACGAGCGCCGAGAGGACTTAGCCGGAATCTATTTTTCGGAAGCTCGGATATAGATGGTACAGAAGTGATGACACCATTGTTCATAACCACTTGCGACATGTCTCTCCTCGGCAAAATTATTTTCTGATTCTCCATATCACCTGTAACTTGACCATTCCTATCAGTAAGGTTGAATTCATCAATAAGCCTGCGTTGTAATGGTGGCTTCCCTTCATCTGCATTGGAAAATAGATAAATGATTGCCGCTGGATTAACATGTGAAGTTAAGAGCATTAGCAGTCATTGATAAAACTCATTCTTAGCTTAGGCACTTCAAGTGATTTTACAAGATGGGATAATCTTCTGTTCAATGTGTCTTTGCCTTCTATTACCTTTCAATCTTTGGATGGTAGTTGTAGCAATATCATTCTTGGACACATCGGGCCAATCAAAGCTTTCTTTAATATACCCTCCAACACCGTAGAAGTCCTCATTTGTATCAGCAACATGATCAACTTTAACAGGGGGAGAGTCAGTAGATTCCCCCACACCTTTTATTACTTTCAGGAACTTGCAAACAACTGGGTGAAGCTTCACATTTTTCTTCTGAAGTCTCATTAACGAGTCAGATGTGACGTTGATGCGTTCCCCTTTCCTCCCCAGAAATTCAATCACAAAAGTGCACTTGCAGTTGTTCCTCTTTGAGTGCCTTACACGAAGCACCTAAGAATATATCATACAGTTTGACACATTCTTTTGGTAGAAATGCATTTATAATCAGCAAATATGAAATTAAACGATTACGAGCAACATTTGGAGGACCGGCATTCAGTGTGATGCACGACATAATCAGCCAGGCAACTAACCTCTACCCAAGGTCCTAAATTGAGAAGCAACGTCATGGCTGAACCACACGAAGCTAAACCTCTAGTATGACTAAACATTTTTGCCGGTGTTTGTGCTCGGATGGGATTCTCAAACAAAGTCAGCAAAAGCTCTCACTAGATAATCTAATGATGAAGGTACCTTTTTGACAGTGGCATCATAATGGCTGTTCTCGGACAGCGACTGACCAGCAACAAGGACATGCTCCCCTTCATCAATCCGAGCACAGTCATCACCTCTGAGGGGACAGGATCGAAAACGGAGGCGCTCCAATGCTTCAACCTCAGTGACTACCATGTCTTCTGGCTCGCTGCCCCCGTAGTCTATAAATAGACAGTTTCCAAAGGGACTGGAAAAATAGAAACCGAGATGACCGAGTCCTTATTAAGCAAGCAACTACCCAAAGCCAGTGCCATGATCACAATTCGATCAGGCATCAAGGGAGAGCCTACGAAATGCAGTCTGAACGATCATTTCGGACGAACTATGGAGCGAATAACCACGACGGGATAAACAATTACCGACATTACCAACCACATTGCCTCCCGAAACCATCATCCGATCATCCCCAGAACAGTGACAAAGAATCAGACAATAGGATAATGGCAAAAAGACGCCATCGCATGCTTTGATCGGGGGGAAGATGATCGATGGCCCGAACCTGAGGTACACCTTGCAGGGATGCCAAGAAGAGTCCGATGGCCGCATCGCTTCAAGGTACTCGCCCTCGTACTCCGACGTCATCAGCACCCCTCAAGCTCGCCGCGATGTTTCCTGATGTTTGTTTGGTCCCTCCAGTTGCCCTCATCAGCGGCAGTCAAAACGCCTAAAGGAGAGCCATGGTCGGACCTGAATGGATCTCCGAATATCAGGCCGGGCCAGACCTGTGGGCTTTTTAGGGCCGCTTAGCCCACGGATGGTCCCAGTCTGCAGCCTAAACGAGGAAGAGGAGGAGATCCTGACGGCTGAAAACAAATCCCGTCAATCGCCATCCCAATTTTCCCGCGGAACATTCTCGAACCCTTAGCCCCCGTTTCCCCTTTTCTTGTATATATAATGTCTCTCCCCCCTTCCATTACGCACTAACGATTCCATCCGATCTACATACCACCAGTGCGGCGAATCTCATTTGCTTGTGTTGGGGGAGGATCAGGCGCAGACGTCATGGCCGGCAAAGGAGAGGGACCAGCGATCGGCATTGATCTTGGAACGACATACTCCTGCGTCGGGGTCTGGCAGCACGACCGCGTCGAGATCATTGCCAATGATCAGGGAAACAGGACAACCCCGTCCTACGTCGCGTTCACCGACTCCGAGAGGCTCATCGGAGATGCCGCGAAGAACCAGGTCGCCATGAATCCGATTAACACCGTCTTCGGTCAGATCTCGTCCCGCCGTCATTTCCCTTTTGTTTTAGCGTTCTCTTGTCCTTATAGTTCCTGTTCGTGTTAGATCTCGCAGTTCGGTTGGCTCTGAGGTGGATGTTTGCTTGTGTGATTTATATATCTTGGATTTTTCAACCTTGATTTGGTTCAATTTGCCAGATTCTTTCTTGTTCGTGGTAGCAGATTCCGGTGGAGGGTTGCGTGATCATTGCTCTTGTTCTTTGGTTATCAGGATTTTGTCATCTGGCTTCTGTGTTAATTTTCTGTGGCGACTTTGTGGAAGTTTTTTGTGTTCATTGAGTTCGAATTTTTTAAAAGCTTGGTATCTTTACATTGGTCGAGAAGCAGCTATCAACAAGCTGTTGAATGTTGTCTTATGATCTGTTATCCCACTTGTGCAGATGCAAAGAGGTTGATTGGAAGGCGATTCAGCGACGCCTCAGTTCAGAGCGACATCAAATTGTGGCCATTCAAGGTCGTTCCTGGACCTGGCGACAAGCCCATGATTGTTGTTAGCTACAAGGGTGAGGAGAAGCAGTTTGCGGCCGAGGAAATCTCCTCCATGGTCCTCATAAAGATGCGTGAGATTGCCGAGGCTTTCCTTGGATCTACCGTGAAGAATGCTGTGGTTACTGTCCCTGCTTACTTCAATGATTCCCAGCGTCAGGCCACCAAGGATGCTGGCGTCATCGCTGGTCTCAATGTGATGCGTATTATCAATGAGCCGACTGCTGCTGCCATTGCTTACGGTCTGGATAAGAAAACGACGAGTGTTGGTGAGAAGAATGTCCTGATTTTCGATCTTGGTGGGGGCACTTTTGATGTTTCTCTCCTTACGATTGAGGAGGGCATCTTTGAGGTGAAGGCTACTGCTGGTGATACCCACCTTGGCGGTGAAGATTTCGACAACAGGATGGTCAATCACTTTGTACAGGAGTTCAAGAGAAAACACAAGAAGGATATCAGTGGCAACCCGAGGGCTCTTAGGAGGTTGAGGACATCCTGCGAGCGGGCCAAGAGGACGCTGTCGTCCACTGCTCAGACCACAATTGAAATCGATTCCTTGTATGAGGGCGTCGATTTCTACACGACCATAACCCGTGCCAGGTTCGAGGAGCTCAACATGGATCTCTTTAGGAAGTGCATGGAGCCGGTCGAGAAGTGCCTGCGGGATGCCAAGATGGACAAGAGTACTGTGCACGATGTTGTCCTCGTCGGTGGGTCGACCAGAATTCCCAAGGTTCAGCAGCTTTTGCAGGATTTCTTCAATGGGAAGGAGCTCTGTAAGAGCATCAACCCTGATGAGGCTGTTGCCTATGGTGCTGCCGTCCAAGCTGCAATCTTGAGCGGTGAGGGCAATGAGAAAGTGCAGGATCTTTTGCTGCTGGATGTCACTCCGCTTTCTCTCGGCCTTGAAACTGCTGGTGGAGTTATGACTGTCCTCATTCCGAGGAACACTACTATCCCCACCAAGAAGGAGCAGGTGTTCTCTACCTACTCGGACAACCAGCCGGGCGTGCTTATCCAGGTATATGAAGGAGAAAGAACAAGGACTCGTGACAACAACTTGCTGGGGAAATTTGAGCTCTCCGGTATCCCTCCGGCTCCCAGGGGTGTTCCTCAGATCACGGTGTGCTTCGACATCGATGCCAACGGTATCCTGAACGTGTCCGCCGAAGACAAGACAACTGGCCAGAAGAACAAGATCACCATCACCAATGACAAGGGCAGACTGTCAAAGGAGGAGATTGAGAAGATGGTTCAGGAGGCCGAGAAGTACAAGTCGGAGGACGAGGAGCATAAGAAGAAGGTGGAGGCCAAGAACGCGCTGGAGAATTACGCGTACAACATGAGGAACACCATCAAGGACGAGAAGATTGCGGCGAAGCTCCCAGAATCCGACAAGAAGAAGATTGAGGACACCATTGAGCAGGCCATCCAGTGGTTGGACAGCAACCAGTTGGCAGAGGCAGATGAGTTCGAGGACAAGATGAAGGAGCTGGAAGGAATTTGCAACCCCATCATCGCAAAGATGTACCAGGGCGCTGGAGGTCCTGAAATGGACGATGATGCTCCTGCTCCCAGCGGCGGCAGCGGTGCTGGTCCTAAGATCGAGGAAGTTGATTAAGCCTCTTTTTCTCTACCGTTCTCTTTAACTATTGTTGCTTGGGACAACAGTATGATGAAACTCTTCAGACTTGTTACAATTTTTGGAAACATCACATTTTGATTTTCTGCCATAAACTTTGAGAGTATTGTACAGTTGTACGGTTCGTTTTTAAAAAAATTCGTCAAAAACCGTTCGAGTTTGAGAAATTATAGAAATACCGTCGATGGGGAAACGCGCCCTCCGAATAACAAAGAGGGCGGGTAAAACTATAGGGGCGGGTTCTCAAAACCCGCCCCTATGTCCGAAAACAATGCCGCATAAGGGCGCGTTCTCAAAACCCGCCCTCATCCTTTTAAACACTTAGAAAAATTTTCACCAAGCGTCAAGCCGCCTGTGCCATGTCCAAAAGGGACCCGTCCCTACCTTATGTCGACCGGGGGTGGGTTTATACATGTCCAAAAGGGGCGGGTTTTCACTATTACACAGGAGGCGGGTTCTCAAAACCCGCCCCCGGCTTAATTATACAAGGGGCGGGTTTCGAAAACCCGCCCCCCATCCGACTAAAAATCCCCAGTCGACCCTCCCGACCCATCCTCCCCAAAAAAACCCTACTTCCGACCCTCCTCCGCCGTGCCGCCTTCCCCGTTGATTCGCTCCGCTCTCCTCCTTGCCGTGCCGCCCTCCGTCTTGTCTCTCCATCTGCCGTGTCGCCGTCCCTCCGTGCCGCCGTCGCTCCGTGCCGCCGTCCCTTGTTCCGTGCCGCCGTCCCTTCGTGCCGCCCCTCTAGTCCCGGCACCGAACACCCTCCTTATCCGTCCTTCCATCCGCGTAAGTGTTATCGTAAAATGTAGTTTAGTTAAATTAGGGTTTAGTTCAATGTAGGTTTAGTTTTAATGTAGGGTTAGTTGAATTTAGATTTAGTGAAATTAGTAGGTTTAGTTGAAATTTGGATTAGTTACATTCGTAGGTTTAGTTAAATTAGGGTTTAGTTGAAATTAGGTTTAATTGTAATTAGGGTTAGATAAATTTCGGCGAGAAATGAATAATGACACGTTTTTTAAATATTTGTAGGTATTTGGAAGTCTGACGAAGCAGCTATTCTCTATATCGTAAGTATCATCTTACGTTTCAATGTCGTATGTACATTTACTGTTGTATGGAAATGGGAAGGTGATTCATAATATTGAAGGAGTTGCTTACAATAGGGGTCCGGTGAAACGTTTAAAGGTAGCGGCAGAAATAAATTATGTGCAATTAGAAAGGGTTATCGCAAAAGCGATGAGAATAAACGAACGAAGTAGGTTGGAAATATGTCATAGGTATCCCTTTCAGTCATATACTGCGTCTGGCAGCATTAAGTTTGTGTTAGTACCTATTACTGATGATGATGATGTGAGATTGTTGTGCGACTTTGCGATGTGCAATGGCGATCGCGTTCAAGAAGTATATGTCACCTCAGTTGGTAGTAACTCTGGCAATGAAGAAGGGGCAGGAAGTTCAAGAAGTAAGCATGGTGATATCGTGAGGAATGAGATCGTAGGAGTTGATGTGAATGCGGGGAGCTTTAATGTTGTGCATGATAACCCTGGAAGTAGTAATGTGGGTAAAAGTTTTCGTCGGTTGTCTCCGGTGATCGAAGGAGCTAGCGGATACGATGGTAATGAGGAGGATGGTGATAATGAGGAGGAAGATGATAATGAGGGGGATGATGGTACTGAGAATTATGGTGGTGATGACTATGGTGATTATGAAGATGGTGACCCGTTCGAATGTTTAGAACGTGACTTGGGCGATCAAGCTTTTCTAGACGAAATGATGTATGTGCAATATGAAAATGATCTTGTTGAGTTTATAGTAAATTCTGATAATGACATTGATACTGATGAGGAAATGTTTAAGGGTGTTGATTTGGGAAACGATGAGGAAGGTATGAGGGAGGCTGGTCCATCTAGGAAGAGGTTGGAGAAACCTCTACCTTTCTATCTCGAATGTGGCGATACTGGGAAGGTAATTGTGGAGGACGAAGATGTACGTGTTACGGACGACCCAGAATCAGTGGTTGAATTCTGGGCGTTCGGTCAGTGTATTCAAGCATTTAAGCATTGCCGACCGGTGGTAAGCATAGATGGCACATTTCTATATGGTAAATACAAGCATAAACTGTTAATTGCATGTTCAATGGATGGAGAGAACCATATTGTGCCGCTGGCATTTGCACTGGTCGATGAAGAAAGCTATGATTCATGGAGTTGGTTCTTAAGATGTCTTAAGGGGTATGTTGTCGGTGATAGGACTGGAGGTCTATGTTTAATTTCCGATAGACATGCCGGCATTCAAGCGGCCGTGAATGATCCTGATGTTGGTTGGACTCCTCCATTTGCGCATTGGCGTTTTTGTCTAAGACATGTTGCAAGCAATTTCAATACAAGGTATAAAAATATTGTTTGTAAGAGGAAGTTGATAGCCGCAGCGAGGAAATCAATGAATTTGAAGTACCACAACATGATGAGAAGCTTGTTTCAAACAATGTCAGAATGTGCCGAATTTTTCTCAGAGCGGAGATGGATTTCATCGATATGGTCTTATGACAACGAATTTGAGCGAGAGTTACAACTCCGTCATAAGAGGTGCAAGGAATCTTCCGGTTTCGGCTCTTGTTAGAAAATTATAGTATAATTGCGTATCATATTGGATAGCTCGACGGGATGATGCAGCCTCGGCGTTGCAAATTGGTGAACGTTTTACCAATGTTTGTCAAACGAGGTTATTCAAAGGCATGGAGAAAGCCAAACAATACGAAGTAGTTCTTCTTGATAGACAGGAGGGTCGATTTGACGTTAAGACTAGAGGAAAGTATCGCATCAAATATGTCTTTCTTCAAAATCGAAAATGCAGCTGTAAGAAGTGGCAAATTCATCGCATTCCATGTTCGCATGCCTTGGCATGTTTTGCATTCATGCACATCGATCATACGGTTGCTATCAGTCATTTCTACTCATACGACTGTCAGAAGGCCGTATATGCTTCTCGATGGCATTCTTTTGATTCCAAAGAAGAGTGGACAGAATATCGTTTCCCTAGAGTGAATCCTGACCCTACAAGAGTGAGGCCACATGGGCGTCCAAGGTCATCCCGTATACATAATGAAATGGATATCCGGGTTCAATCACGTAAAAGTAGTTGCGGATTATGTAGAAAGGAAGGTCATAATCGACGTAGTTGTCCTAATAGGAATCTCTGTAAGTATTTACTCTATATGTTTAAATGATATGTGTTACCATATATAACTTTATTTAATTATTAAATGTAATGTTGAAATGATTGTGTCACAGGAAATGCGTCCAGGGCCAAGACGGACAGATATTCTTACTGCTCAAGGAGAGCATCGGTCGACGGCTGTATGGGAAGCCGGATATAATCTGGTATGTGTACTTCTTAATTTTCATTAAAAAATCGCTTTATGTATTGAGACCTTATTTACTAATTTGGTGTTATATTTGCAGAACAATGTTCTGACATGCCGTCGGGTTGAGAAATCGGTCAAGGGAGTTGTTGGCGATCCAAGAATGGATGTTTACCTCCGTCAGGCGGGGTTTTACGGAGTAGCGAAGCTTCCCTTTATTTCTTTGGACTGGGCGCTTATAAGTGCTTTGACGGAACGGTGGAGACCAGAGACGCATACATTCCACATAGTGCACGGTGAGATGACTGTCACCCTACAGGATGTTGCCATTCAGTTAGGTTTGCCTGTAGATGGTGATGCAGTGATAGGAGACACCTCGATATCGACAGTCGAGGTGTGTCTACAGTTATTAGGGCGAGTACCTACGGGAGACAACATTAGGTCAGGACGGATTAAACTTAGCTGGCTGGCACAAAACTTTTCTGAGATTCCGATTGATGTCACTGAGGAAGTTGTTCAGATGTAAACAAGGGCGTACATACTACAGCTGATAGGTGGAATGTTATTCACCACTAAGTCGGACAACTTAGTTCACCTGTTCTGGTTGCCACTTCTAGCTGACTTTGAGAGGACATGGCAGTATAGCTGGGGTAGTGCCTGTCTAGCATGGTTATATAGGAGCTTGTGTAAGGCGTCTCACCATAAGGCTTCACAGATCGAGGGCCCTCTCATATTGTTACAGATTTGGGCATGGGATAGATTCCCACAGATAGCTCCCTTGAGACGTCGTACCCCATTCATACCGGATATGGTTCTTAGCTATCGCTGGGCCGTTGCGAAGGATGTGCGCACGGTCGCTACCCATGTGCTTTCGTCATATAGAGAGGCCTTTGATAGGCAAAGCAATGATCAGGTACACCTTATGATTCAATAAAGCAATTACTTTTGATTGTATCATATATCGCTTAATCATTTCCATTGAAATATGCAGGTGATTTGGCATCCATACCCGGAAGAATTGATAGCTATGCTTCCAGCATATTGTCGATCGGGAGAGATGATTTGGCATGCTCGAGTCCCTCTCATATGCTTTCATATCGTGGAGTGGTATTTCCCAGACAGAGTGATCCGGCAGTTTGGCGATCACCAGCTGGTACCTGATCAGTGCGACACCAGCAAGGCCCTTCATCGTATTGATCTACGAGGGAAGAATATGAATAATTGGAGGGAAATCCACCGACAATATGTTGAGATTTGGGAAGATAGGTTGAACAATGTCGTGCCGTTGGTGTGAGAGTCTCGCAAGAAATACTCCAAATGGTACGCGAGCCACAGTAGGCAATACATATCTCACACCGGCTCCATGTCGGGCAAGATGGTTAGTACATTACTTTTATCTATTCAATTTTCTTTAATAGCATATATTCATTTACGTCTTCCTAATTCTGTGACAGCTGAAGAATTTCAGAAAGATTAAGCTTCAATCTCACCAGCCCGAACTCGTCTCTCTTGCCGAGGAGTCAATGCAGATGATCAGGGAATACGGACCGCTTCGATTGTATGGTCGCGCTGGCGGGTTAGAAGACCAACCTCCGTTTGACTTCAATGCACCGCATGATGGACAGCCCATTGACGGCGATGAGGACATGCCACATCATGGACAGCCGTTGGACGGCGCCGAGGACATGCCACATGATGGACAACCCTTGGACGGCGATGAGGACATGCCACCGGCGTATGACGATCCTTTATTTGACGAGGACGGTTGTGAAGTGCAAGAAGGCACGCTTATCTCGCAAATTTCAGAAGTTGATGCCGAGTACTGCACACCACACTTTGAGGTTGGATCCAGTTCGACTCCGGGTGCTCCGATGAAAGGAACGACAGAGTTTGGGTAAGTTGAATACAACTTCGAAGTTCGTTATAGTTAAACTAAACTAATATGAGCTTCTCAGGTACGACCATTCCCAAGACCCATCTCAACTTACGCAATTGTACCAGGACGAATCGTCGGACCAGCCTCCCGTTATCATGCCTTATGTGAGGAGGAGATCGAGTAGGCGTAGAGGGAATTAGTCATCTCTTTGTAAACAATTAACATCGTTTACGTTTCATTCGAGAATTATGTATGGAACTTCTTAAGTTTTATGTTATTCTCCTCCTAGCAGCCTGCCTTATGATTATCAGATTGTTTCTTTCGATCGAACAGGGAGTGAGTTACATCTGATTGCAGTGGATTTTTAGTCGGATGGGGGGCGGGTTTTCGAAACCCGCCCCTTGTATAATTTAGTCGGGGGCGGGTTTTGAGAACCCGCCCCTTTTGGACATGTATGGGGGGCGGGTTCTCAAAACCCGCCCCCGGTCGTAGGATTTTTAGTCGATGGGGGGTGGGTTTTCGAAACCCGCCCCTTGTATAATTTAGTCGGGGGCGGGTTTTCAAAACCCGCCCCTTTTGGACATGTATGGGGGGCGGGTTCTCAAAACCCGCCCCCGGTCGACTTTAGGATTTTTAGTCGGATGGGGGGCGGGTTTCCCCTTGTATAATTTAGTCGGGGGCGGGTTTTGAGAACCCGCCCCCTGTGTAATAGGGCTAGGGGCGGGTTCTCAAAACCCGTCCCCGGTCGACTTTAGGATTTTTAGTCGGATGGGGGGCGGGTTTAAAACCCGCCCCTTGTATAATTTAGTCGAAGGCGGGTTTTCAAAACCCGCCCCTTTTGGACATGGCACAACCGGCCTGGCGCTTGGTGAAAATTTTTCTAAGTGTTTAAAAGGCGCGTTCTCAAAACCCGCCCTACAGCGCCCTTATGCGGCATTGTTTCAGGGACATAGGGGTGGGTTTTGAGAACCCGCCCTCTTTGTTATTCGGGAGGCGCGTTTTTGACGAATTTTTGACGAATTTCTCAAACTCGAACGGTTTTTGACGAATTTTTTTAAAAACGAACCGTACAACCGTACAATCCTCTAAACTTTGGAACAATGTTAGTATAAACCAATGGAAAGCCCTCCCTAAGTAAGAACAATAAAATCCTCTCATCAGGTTAACATAAGATCGCTGCCTCCGAGATGAGGCCGAAGGCAGACGTGTACCTCATGCTCTTCCGGACCTGCTTTGAGTTTCGGCACTGTTATTTCCAGCACTGAACCGGGGCAGTACGCCTTGATGTTCGCTTCCTCGGGGATCCGTGTGGATAAGGTAATCTCCCTGATGAATTCGCCTGAAGGGCAATGCTCTGGTGCCGGATCAGAAAGCTTAAAAGTCCGGTTGTTCCTCCTAATGAACGGTGCTCGAGATACGCTGACGCCGGATACTTTGATGATGCCACGCGTGGGTGTGTTTCGCCAAGAAACCTTTACCTTCTGGAGATCCACAAAAGGCAAGCTGATGATGATCAGGTACCCCTCATCGTCTTCATATATTGTCTTTGCGGCAGTAACTGGCCCGATAACGTTCTTCATCACGCCACTAAACTCGTTCAACCACTGTGGGTCGTTCATGTGAAGCTCCATATCGGTATTCCATTCGGAGGAAGTGTTCACACAGAATGGATCCTCATGGCCTCCAGGAGCGAAGAAACCCTTTCTCCTCTTGCTGCTAACAGGCGATAGATCCATGCCATCTCCATTGCAGCTGTTTGGCATCTGCGCGGATAAATTAAGTCCAGATCCATTGAGAAGTTTCTTTGTTTGAGAGTTCGATGTACACTTGACTGGTTGCATCGGCCGTTCGAGCTCAAAGTCCGTGTTGGGCAGATTTCTCCACACACCAAAGTCGCTTGCCTCAGGAGGAACCGAGAAATTAATCTCCCTTCCAGTAAGTTCCACCCAGCGCCTTCGATCTTCTTCGTTGAGGCTCGCCAAATTCGGGCAAGGGATGACCTCGATCCCATGGATACACTGCGGATTCGAAAGCCCCCGGTAGTGCTTCCTCTGCATCCTGTGTGATCTGACGAAGCCCTTATCGACACTGTAGGGGAACGGCCGGTCGCCATGTCGAGAATGCCCGTTCATGTAACTCCTGAGCTGCATCTTACCCAGCGCATTCTCGGGCCTCTCCTTAAAAATCCACATGTACATGTTCTCCATGTCGTGCTGAACCATGAACACATCGAGCTTGAGATCGGACTTGTCAAACCCCGAGACGCCTTTACCATCCCTCGTAATCTTGGCCACGGACTTGTCTTTCACTACGGGCTTGAAGTAAAAGCTGAAGAAAAACCAGGCACCCCATATGCTGTCGACCCTTTTCGCGAGCTTGCGCCCGGCCTTGGGAACGTTTAGCAAAGCCTCTGGCTCGTAAACTTGGGCGGTACCGAGGGTAACGTCAAGGATGTCGAATTGGTCGGGATTCCAAGCATTCTGGAGAGGGGGAGGACGAGGGCTGCGCTCAGCCGAAAGCGGCAGGTTAATATCGGGGGGCCTCAACAAGATCGTCTGAGGATTCATTTCCAAATCCAGCTCGTCGTGGGATGAAGCGCTGGAATCCATGGACAAGAGAGTGGAGGGATGTTGATGAGCTTCCATAGACAATGCTACGACGAGGGAAGGATCTCCCATCTCAGTTCATTCTAAAATTACGACCCACTGCTGCCGAGTCAGATCGGAAAACACGGCGAATCCCCCCCCCCCCCAGCTCTCAATCAGGCTACTCCCTCGAACCAATATCTCTTACCAGCCGGAGAGACGAACCCCTAGAGGAAGACTACATCTCGATCCAGGGACGAGCGCCGCCTCCTCGAACCAACGAAGAACGAAGGCCGACGCTGAAGCACTGTTTCAGAAACACCAAACCCTTTTCAACCCAACCTTCAAAGCTCAAAACAGACGGGTGGAGCACGAGGGAAGATAAAAAAAGGACAGAACCTCCAAAAGATTGGGAACAACAACAACCACAATGACAGAGAGGAGGTACCAAGCAGCAAGCAGTAAGTGGGTAAAAGCCAAAGTCGTCTTCGTCCTTATCCTTCGTTCCTTCCTTCCTCCTCCTCTCTCAAACCTTAATACCTATGGCTAATCCTCGGAGAGTCGTCTGTGGGCGTTGCCCTTGTCTTAACTGCCGCGGGTGGTCGTCCTTCCTTTCTCCGTATATGGTCGTGGGTGTGCAACCTGGGTGGGAGACCAATGTGTGAAAGGGAGACCCAGTAAAAATTAAGGAAAGAAAAAACATCAACAGTAACAGAGGTTTAAGGTCAATCAACTCATACTTTTTACATTGGTGTCTGTAAAATTTTTAATAGATTAAGATGCAGACCACTTCCCCCGGATGACACGCCAGGGACGGAGGCAACAACCCAGAAACAGGACAACAAACACTCAGTTTGTTCTGGGCACCTTCTCATCTCACTTTGGGGTCATTCTTTTTTTTTTTTTTCCAACAAAAGTTGTTCCCATTTTCTTGGGGATGTGGTGAATCTTCTTCTCCTCCTCCTCTTCCTGAAAGTTCCTCAATCCGAGGGGAGGAGTTTAGATTCTTCCATTTTTACTTATTCTCTTGGTATATTGGGAGGGAGGGAAGACACTCTCCTGCGTTCAGACTCGGTAGACTTGTAGTTGTTTATCTGGGACAAGGGGTTACGTCGTGGTGTAGATCATGTAGACAGACGCACCTCCCCCGGATTGTGTCGGATCAGATAAGAAGATGGAAGGGCTGCTACGACCATCGTTAGATTTTCTGGTTATTTGACAAAAAACGCGTGTGTTTCCGTGTAGCCTTTTGCCTTTTCTTACAAGCAAGACCCGGTCTTCCTCCCTTGTTTCTTCCCTTCATTCAACCCTCCTTGTACTTTGCCAAATTTGTCGTACTAACTAATGAAAAATAAACGAAAGTAAATGTTGAAGGCGCTGACCTTTTGGTAATGTCGTGTTCGTGTTCGTGTTCGTCCCTGGGAAATCACTCCCCCATTTCCCCCCCAACAAGGAAAAAGTTGTTTTCGTGGGTGTTCCCGGAAAGTAGAGAGGATCCCAAAAGGAAAAACAATAAAAAAAGGAATTAGTGTTTTGTCCACTTAGTATTAAATAGTTTCGAATTTTCTGATTCGAATTTAAGAGTTCGACTTTTAAAAAATCATATTAAAAATTCAAGGTTCGAATTCTCATTTTATTTTATTTTTTAAAAAAATTTAAAAATCGAACTTATAAAATTTGTGGCTTTTTAAAAATTAAAATATATAAGTTCGACTTTTTTCTAAATAATTTTAAATTTATAAAATTCGAATTCAAGAATTTATTTTAAAAATATTGAAACTTTTCATGTAACAGTGTCTGTTTTCCTTGATGCCCTTTGACGACCTCTAAACGACGAGGGGGGAAATTTGAGGCCGCAGGCCCAGCCCTGAATCTCAGGGTCTTTCTAACTCACGATGCTTTGTCCGGTGGCAATCCCTCCCTCCATCGAACTGAATAATAATTTCTATATTGTTTAGGAGATTGCTTTCTTCTTTTATAATAAAAAGAAAAATAGGCCCCCTTATCTTTCTTACGTATTCTCTCTTATATACTCAAATGTTTAGAAGATGCACCCCATACGATGCCCTAACTCTTACAATAATCGCTGGGTATAGAGGTGTGTTGTTATTGGTCTATGATAATTCAGTAGATCATCCGAAAGAGTAATAATTAAGCATGAAAAGAGTTGCCTATTTAAAATAACTCTATGACTAGAGAGATTTGTGAAGTTATTACTACACATTAATTTATTTCGATAAATAGAAGAGATAAATTTTTAGTTTTATATAGAGATAAACATTATAAAACTTCACTAATAATGATATGCGTTTTGAATCATAAAAAGGTAAAAATAAATAAAAAATATATATAATTAATAAGGAGACCACCTTCTAAATTAAATTGAATTTCGAAAGAAAAGTAAGACTTGTACGCCTTAGTTTTGTTCTTTAATGACGTCATTTGACAAATTATTTTGTCAAATAACCCCGTAACTTTCAAAATTCGTCGACTAACCCAGTGAAATCGGCCTTTGTAAAGCCGACTTCATGTGAATAAAATCGGCCTTCGAAAAAATTTTTTGCCTAAGTACAGGGAAGTGGGTCTTACAAATGCCGACTTTCTTATGTGAATGACCTTTGGCATTTTTTTTTTCCTTTGAAAATTTTTTTGTATGTGTAAAGGCCGACTTCCTCGAATGACCTTTGAATTTTATTTTATTTTATTTATTTTTTATTTTTGAAATTATTTTTTATTTATATAGAAAAGTCGATCTTACAACGATTTCCTTGAGTTAATATTTTTTTTGCTTTGAAAATTTTTTTTTCCGTAAGAAAGTCGGCATTACCAAATCGACTTTCTTGAATCACTTTTGAATTTTTTTTTTTCAGTCGGCGTAATCGGCTTGTTTGTTTGGTGAAATAATTTGTTAAATGTCTTCGTAGCTCTTGTACGCCTAACTCCTCCGGATCCGGACCACATCTGACCTCACCAGAGGGTAAAATTCCTAACACCCTCCCGACCGGGGCGATCCGACAGATTACGATGAAGCGAACCCACGTCCCCACCCAGAAATGCCTGACCGCCACGTCACTCTCCCTCCTCCTCCTTCTCCTCATCGTCCTCTTCCTCATCCCCGCCCCTCGCCGCACTGACCTCCCCGACCTCTCTCCCGGAGACGGCGCATCCGCGGCCCCTCCCCTCCCTCGCCTCGCCTACCTCATCACCGGCACCAAGGATGACTCCCCCCGCCTCGCCCGTCTCCTCCGGGCCACCTACCACCCCCGCAACTACTACCTCCTCCACCTCGATCGCGAATCCCCCGACGACGAGCGCCTCGCCCTCGCCCGCCTTGTCGCGTCGGATCAGGTCATGAGAAGGATCGGAAACGTGTTCGTTGTAGGGAGACCCGACTTGCTTACCCTCAGAGGCCCAACCATGGTCGCCTCGGTCCTGAGGGCAGTCTCCGTTCTGCTTAGGCGGGCGGAAGGGTGGGATTGGTTTGTTAACCTGAGCGCCGATGACTACCCCCTCGTTTCGCAGGACGGTGAGCTTCCCCTGCTCGTTGCATTCGTTTTGCTGGGAGTGGGAATTGAGTCCATGGACTGAATGTGCCAAGCTAATGATCGTTTTTCGGAGATCAGTTTATGAATCTTCTGTCTAGCTATGTATGAGTGGATTGTTTTAGGATCATCCTGAATGAACTTAGAAGCATGCTTTGACCAAGATTACTGTTCGGTGATTTTGAGAAGCAGGTCATTTCATTTCCACCGGGGACCTGTTGCTCTTTTACCCAATGAATGTTGTTACTTCAGGATCATAATTTGATGGGCATATATCCGGCAAATCATTTCTGGAAGCAATCTCGGAACCGCATTTTGATGTCCCAATGCCGTTCTTGTTTTGTTTCACTGAAGTTATAGTGTTAATTGGGTCACATAGATCATGTTGTACCGGTGAATTGTATTTCCATGTTCTAATGAAAATATGCACATAGTTGTGCCGTCAGTTTTCATTACTTGCCCAATTCAGTCCTGACGAACCTTCTTTTCGTGTGATCCAGATCTCCTCCACGTTTTCTCCTATTTGCCAAGGGATCTGAACTTTGTTGAGCACAGCAGTGAACTTGGGTGGAAAGAGTGAGTGTACGGGAGTCATTTTGGAGGTTACCCCTGCTTGAAATAGTGTCGACTATTGTCAATGGACTGTTTACAAGGGGGTTTTGCCTCTTTGAGATGTTATTTAACGTGATTTTGGTGGGCTTTCAGATTTGAACGAGCAAGGCCTATCATCATAGATCCCGGGTTGTATCATTCAAAAAAGTCAGGGGTTTTTTATGCCAAAGAGAGAAGATCTTTACCTGCTTCTTTCAAGTTATTCGTGGGTAAGTTTACATTATTGATCTCAGTTACCTATGGGAAATCATGACTGGTTCGATGACTGAGGTTTGGTTCAGGGTATGATAGCAAGTCAAATGTAGGACAAGCATTAGCATTTTGTGTTCTAGTGTTCACCAATTGTGCATTCGTATACCTTATATATCAGAGATTTCTTTTCCCAGGGTCATCTTGGGTTGTCTTGACGAGGCCGTTCCTCGAGTTTTGCGTGTGGGGTTGGGATAACCTTCCTCGCACGCTTCTCATGTACTACACAAATTCCCTGTCTTCTCTGGAGGGGTATTTTCACACCGTCGTCTGCAATCACAAGGACTATCAGAACACTACCGTCAACCATGATTTACGTTACATGAAGTGGGATAATCCTCCAAAGCAAGAACCCCTGATGTTGACGGTCGAAGACTTTGATGACATGGTCCAAAGTGGAGCTCCATTCGCTCGGAAGTTCGCCAAGGATGACCCTGTTCTTGACAAGATCGACGACAAGCTTCTGAGAAGATCAGATGGTCATTTTACTCCGGGGGCTTGGTGCATGGGAAGTTCCGGGGCTGGAAAAGACCCTTGTCTTGTTTCCCAGAATCTACCCATCATAAAACCAACGCTGAATATGAAAAGGCTGGAAAAGCTATTCGCAAACTTGCTTGATCCCGAAACTTTTCGAAGCAGCCAGTGTAAATAGCTCCTTTCCCACGACTAAGTAAAAAGGTATACTCAATTTTTTTTTCCGATTTTCAGTATCTTGCATCCTTGTGCTTTGAATGCATGTAACTCAGCTGTCTGTTGATACATTTGCAAAGATTCAACATGGTGCTATTGTCATCACACTAGTAGGGAAAACTGCATTCTTTTGATACAAGCATTTGTCTTCCGGAAGAACACATGCCGAATGCTCTGTGAGTATGATTTCTTGGTTGTGCCGAACCTCCATGGCTCGGTATTCACAAAAAAGTTGCCAGAGTTGGCCAACCCAAAATCCACAGAAAGAATGGTCGCTCCTTTTTATCCACTTCTTTAGTCATTGTCCTGCTAGGGATTCTGCACGGGAATGCATATGAGCATCGTTATTTTTTACCTTTCCGGGAGGGTGTGATTCATGAATGGTCTTTGAATAGCACTGGTTGACGGCCGATCTTGCGAGGCAACCCAAAGTTCTGATAGGCCCTGATCTCACCACCCAACCCTGCAGTGACTATCACCATTCCCCAAGCGGTTGGATGGACGAAACCGCTACCATTGACATTACTGCCAATGTCTAACCCCGAGCGAAAGGATGACCACGATGAAGTTGATGAATTTGCAGGGCTGGCAGCTATGGACGATGGATCTGTGTACCTCATCGATGACATTTCCGAGTTGAATGAGTCGCCCAGTCCTGTGGAACTTGAGTCGATGCGAGAAAGTTGGCTGAGTTCTTCATCTGTAGGGGTTTGTGCTGTTGCTTTTTCAACGGCAGCCCCTGTCTTCTTCGGAAGAGGTGGCAACTGCCTCTTGCTGTTTCCTACCTGAAACTGGGGATCCTCTTGAGTCGGGGAGGCGTTGTTCGATGCCTGTGGCTTTGACCGTTTGGGTTGCCTCTTGGAGTGAACAGGCATGGCTGGTGGATCGCCTTTTATGGCTCCCGGCCAGGGTATTGCTACTGAAACGTCAGCACAGTGAAAGGTCTCGTAGGACCTGCATAAGCTCACCACCTTTCCTTTCCCAGTGCTGGGACCTCGCGGAAGTTCTCTTTTCCAGACGTAGACTTGGGAATCTTCACTTGCACTGATCACATACTTCTCATCCTGAGTAAAAGATGCCGAGATCTGGCTGCCTGTGTTTCTGAAGCCTGCATGAACATTTATTGTTACTGCGACCGAAGCCGCTAATGTGTGCACTTGTCAGGGGCAGGTTCAAAGCTAAGCATGATTGTTACCCTTGAGCTTCTGCATTACTTCGGTGCCATCCAGGACTCGGATGCGAGAGTCAGCTGACGTGACAAGAACCTCAGATGGATGCCATGGAGCGACCTACATAGACACACAGTTAACCATGGCTTGGACCACATCACATCCGGCTTATTGAATATGACTACATTTGAAAGCTTCAAAATTATGGCGGTGCTACTGACCTGGAGACCGGTGATCTTTTTCGTCTGCGACTTCTTCTTGGAATGGAGCTCGATGGCTTTCAGCTGATTCAGTTTGCAATCTGTATGGCCGAGCACAGACAGTTATCAGAGCATACTCAGTCACGTTCGAAATTGTTTGCAGACCGCAAATGGCATTCATACCCTCTGTGCTGTAAAGTCGGCAGTTGCCTTTGTGGGTTCCAATGATTGCACCCTGTGGTCGCAGATTTAAGTTCGATCAGGACATCATCAACTGGTATGTTTTTGCTCGAATTCAAGATCGCAGAAACTCGGTGAATGTACCTGGCCATCAGCAGTATAACAGACTGCAGTGATCATCTCATGAAGGTCAGTCCAGTCCACGACCATGCGGTCTGGTACACTCCAGATCCTGATCTTTGCATCGAGCGAACCACTGATGAAGTATCTGTCATCAACCGGGTTGAACTGTATGCAAGTGACTGCACCACCATTCAATCAGAAGTCAGCAGATGCTGCCGTAAGATCGAGCTGCAAGATAATATCTGCAGGTTATGTCAAGCCAGAAGTGCAGCATCTCCATTACCGTAATCTTTGTGTGCAAACATTTTTAAACAGCTCTTTGTCTCCATGTCCCACAGCCTCACCGTTTTGTCCATCGACGACGAGAGAAGATGCTGAAAAATTCAATGGGAATCAGGAAGTGGCGAGTTGGTATTACAAGCTTACAGCCATGAGACGAAGATCGACAGTGCATTGCGGGCATCGAGATTGCGGGGACCTAACCTGTGACCGGGACCACGAGAGGTCCAAAACATCATCCGAGTGACCTTTGAAAGAACAGACCGGCTTCTCCGTGAGGGAAAACATGGTCTCTGGGGAGTAGACGTAATCAGGAACTAAATTCCCCTTGGAAGAGTTTGACAAATTTTTCCCTTTCTTCTTTTTATCTGTCGGCAAAGGCGGCACGGAGTCTGCACCGAGGTGTCCGTCCGCTGTGCTAGATGAGAAGGAATGAGAGGGGGTCAAGCTCCAGTCGTCGGGGTGTTTTGTTGACATGATCTCGCATTCCTGCACTTCCCAGATGTGTATTATCCGATCCTCGCCCGCGCTGGCAAGGTAATGCCCCTCAGGATCAAACTTCATTGTCCAGATTGAGCCTTCGTGAGCCTGAATTTCTTGACAGAAGTGCAGTGCGCTCAACTCCTTGTGCGACTTCCCGTGTTGTCTGACCTTTATCCATTCCGACGAGTTCTTCGCGGGCTTCTGCTCTGTCACTGGCTGGTTCTCCCTCTCTTTGTCAGCGATCAGGCCACTCATGGAATTTGCCACGCCCTTGATGTTCTTCAACAGAGCAGCTCCGCTCCTTTTGCTCATCCTTAAACTCTTTGAGAAGTAGTTATTCGGGTTGATCTTCCTATCATTCCCCGCGAGGCTCCCGTCCTTATTCCTCGACCCGTTCTCCCTCCGCATCAGCTCCGTGATGACAGGGGAATGGCCGACGCACTTGTCAAACTCTTCCATTGTGAGCTGCTGCCCTGTCTGCAGATCACTAAGCCTATTCCACATCCCTTGGTCGTTAAATTCCTTTACTACGAATTCCTTCCCGGTATCCAAATTCTTGATCAGGAAGAATGCGCCGAAGCGGCGGCTCGACTTAGCCGACGCCATTGTCCTCCCTCTTCTCTGTCGGAAAGACGACGACGCCTTCCTTCTGGCCGGAGCAACTCTAATGGAATCTGGGTATCGACAAATTGGCACAACAGGTCCCGATAACGTGGAAGAGGTCCGAATCAACCGTTGCTTCGACGTAGCACCGAAGAACGATTCCTTCCTCTTGGCAACTGCGGGGAAATCGATATCGCCATCTGATCTTGACCTCACCAAGATTGCCGAAGCCATTCCCACACTCCCATGTGGCGCTTCCTTTGCAACGTCATCCACAAGGATAACAGCGACGGCGGCATCGCCCTCGCAAACCAAAGGAGGAACGACGTGATCCCCTACGACCTTGCTCGAGATGACGCGACTGAAATCCTTGCTCGCAATCCTCACGACCTCATTCTCGGACAACCCCATACCTTGGAGAAGACGGTTACGTCTCTCGGTGATCGATCCTGGCTCCGCCATCCAGATATCGTAGTCCCCGGAGAGAGTGGACGCGCCGAACCCTGACAGGCTGCGGTAGTTCTCTCCGGGGCCAGAGGAGATGGCGGAGGCGAAGGACATACGGGCCTCGTCGAAGTCATCGTCGTCTGAGCCAGAGGAGGCGAGGTCGAGGGGGCCGAAGGAGGAGATGCGGTTGTTGGATTCGAAGAAGTGGTCGTGGTCGTCCTCCACGTTGCCCAATCCGTCCCAGTTCATTGTGAGCTTACGGCGGAGCCCGTTTCCGTTCATTTTGGATGTTCTTTCTGGGGGGGCAGATGACGGGGCGGGGCTATGGATCGGATCGGATTGGGGAGGGGGGGGGGGGTGGGACGATCGGGAGATTGTTGAGGCAGGGTGTGGAGAAGGTAAAAGGTGATTGGAAGGGAGGAAAATTAGGGAGGGAGAAAGGCGTTATTACCGTTACACAGAGGTTGTTGGACTTAAAAGGGTTCAAACTGGGGTTGGGAGAAGACACGTACGACGTCGTCCTCCTCCGACTAAATACTTTACCAATGACTTGTCGTCACGACACGAGGGAATTCCAGGGGAATGTCTTTTGTTTTTTTGGTTAAAAATAAGTAATATGCACCTGCTTTGTCTGTTTTTCCCCCGCCGGAAATCAAGGGGAGGAAATTCGTAACAAAAGACTAATATTCTAGCCAATGGAGCGCCGTGGCATGCACGATCAGTAGTCCGAAACGGCCAGATCCAATGACACTTGAAGAAGGCCTCTAGGACTTCAGGCTGGGTAAAACCAGCGTCGCTTAATGTTTTATGTCTCCCTCCTGTCCTGAGGTTGTGTCGGTTGCAGCTGCCGTTAGTAATAAGATGATAACTAGTTTTCACTGACTGACTGTCAACTGTTTTTACAAGGATGGGTAGGACAAAGATTGGTTAAAAAAATCATACATTTCCCAAAACCAACCTTGATTTTAGAACCTCATGGTTCCAATTTGCCACCCAAATTAAGGCCGTATTTGACCAATTTTTCTTCTAAAACAAACGATAATCGCATACAAAGCTCCTAAATCACCAGGCAAGGTTGGTAGGCGGCATTGCACTGCATTGCATAGCGAAGATCTCTCGACTTTACGGACAGGGAAATCTGTTTTGTATTTACAAACTTAAGACTAAGAAACTGTACAAGATGAAAACTGCCACGCGCAGTCCCATGAGAATCTGGCCAGACAACTTCGGGCACAGCATGTGGGTCATTCTCCTCAACGCTGCAAGGTGGGCCAGAAAGAAGATATGCAGGTTTGACCATTCCACAACCTTAAGGTAAACTAACCTGTACTTGCACATTCTTGGGAGTCGATGAGGAAATGAGGATATCCATTTTATCATGGATCTTGGTAAACGCCTGCTCGACAATTTTGACATTAACAGAGGCGAGGCAGAGCGGCAAAGACAGCTAGATTGTCAATCAGGCAGTTGAGGTGAACTTGTGAACTGCGCAATAGTTTTGTATCCAAGCTAGAAAATGAAGGCACCGATAGTTGTTTGCCGAAGAATCTTTGAGCTCCGGTCTAGTCCATGCGAAGCAACCTATCGAAAGAACATCCGAACAAAAAACTTGGGATCATCAAAATGCAAAATCATACTCACGTGAACAAGCCAACGGCACTAAGACCTCGACCTATGCCAAAGTAGGATCACAACAGAACCATTACCATGTAAGTTAAAGCAGCCAATCGTTCTTCATTCAGGTACAGAGGCTTCCCTCTCTGCATTTCGGCATCCTGAATAGAAGTTTAAGCCATGTTAAACTTAGAAATAAGCCTTTCTTGTTTTCTAAAATAAGAATCAACAGGCACAGTTCATACAAACAATTGTAAATAAAGCAACAAGATCGAAAATATACTGACATTTTACAAAAGAGATTTACATCCATGCACAATACTCCATTATCACCAAGTTCAGATTTGCATTTCCCCATGTTATAGATCGTTTCTATTCACCAAATCTGCATTTTTGCAAAAAATCATACCAATTTGATTTGTCCATGAAAAGTCAAATTGTTTACATCAAAATGGTTTTGATATTGCATCCTATTTATTAATCTCTTAATAATCCAAGGACGAGAAGGCCATATTTTCCAGACAGCGTTATTTGTGTAGGAGCTGAAGACAAACTTAGTAATGTACCCCAATTAACTAACCTCTTCGCCAAATGCATCCAAGTACAGGGATGGCCAAAGGGCTTGACGCGCATTCCTTAGAAGTAATATTGTTGTTCTCTGACAAAGATAAATTCTTTTTAACATCTTTAAATTTGCGGAGATAGACACGTTCTATAACTTCTAAATAGAAAAAAAAAAAAGAGCAGAACTCACTCTAATCAACAAGAACACTCCAGTACCAGAACCACAGGCATATGCATGGTTCTGGCAACCGCTTTCCCTGTGAGAAAAGAATAAAGTTCCAGGAACATAAAATCACATATGTTCTACTCGTAAATGTGTCACCAAGCAAGTGCTAATTACTATATAAAAGTTCCTGTACCTGCAGCAGGGCTTCCAGCTGGGAGAGCATAATTTGCCGCACAACAAGCAAAGGGCCGGCTCTTGAAGAATAGACTTGCAATCAGGGCACTGCTGCTTTATACATCTGATCCACATATTATGAAGAAATCAGAGCGAGCAACTTTATCCCTCCCCTCCACCCCCCCAAAAAAAATCACTTATACATAATTTTAGCCAAAAAAAGAGAGAAAGAAATGATAAACCTCTGCAAGAGGTCCTGGTAAAGGTGGGGAAGTTGCATTAATCTAAAAGGAACAGCTGTAGAACATACGACGGCCCCCTTAATGTTACAGTGTTCAACCTCCCGAGTGAAATGATGTAGCCATCTGGAAACTATTTGTCTCACTGTCCCATCCCGGTAGACATCTCCAATGGATGGGACTTGAAACATTTTCTGGAGCTCTTTCACCTCGTTTAGTGCCAACCCACAGAAGTTCTCCAAGTCATCAGTCTCAATAACTGAAGAAATAGTCTGATTCAATTCATGCACCGGACCATAGAGGGGTATGGATGTAGGTAATTTCATAAGCTTCCATAACAATGCGCACCGCCGCAAATACGGCAAGGTCATAAGAGAAACCGCATTTTGTATATCTAATGATTGGTCAACATTGTGTAAAACAAAACACTCATGGAAACAACCAGACTCTCCCATGAATCTGCAAATATCAGTGATTAGGCAATCCTGGGTACCAGAATTGTCCATCTTGCCACCGCATTTCCCCAAAAATGATATTGTAGCCTATACATTTAAAAAAGCAAAGGTCACGATGCTTGCAGTGAAGGCAACTGACAAGAACTATAAATAAAAGAAACACAGATGACAAACCTGAGTTACAGAGACAACATAGAAGACATGCACAAGGGACAATAATGATTCCTCGCATGATAGGAAGGGATGAGGAAGACAATAGAGAATCCACATCAACGATGAAAAAGGGTCATGAGAAAGGACAGGGTCTATTGCTCGTTCCCAGAACTGAATGACAGAATAGGAGGTCCCCATATTGGCATTGGCCAAAATGCTAAATATACTGTCTGCATACAAATATTCCATTCAAAGTAAGGAAATCACACTGAGGTATATTGAATGGTGTCAGAAGACAATCAATTAATTGGAAATCATATCAAATGTATAACTACAAGACATAAAAAAAGTTATTTATACATCACTTATGGGTGTTTTCCTTTTGGAGCATGCCTGATGATACTAGTTCTTGGTCATATTAGAAATCCCTAGGAATATACACATTCTAGACTTTTGATCCTAATACAGAGAAGCAACTGCCCATCCCCATGAGGGAAAAATAAAATAAAAAGGCACAGGCCAATGTCAGATTGACCGGTGCTGAAGGTAGACAAAGCAAATTGAAAAGATGAATACTCGCACATACAATTCTTGCACCCGATAATATTGACGAAGATAGGAGAAGTCGCTGAATCCAAGCATTTCTATAGAGTAACTTAAAAATGAAAAGGAAAAAGAGAACTCCCATCTAAAAGAAACAAGGAATGAGAATAAGACAACAAGGGATCACTCTCCTTACCAGAGCTTGGTGAGGAGCATGATACACCACCGACAGATTCTGCAAAGACCATTAACCCTCTAAACCTCTGAAGCACATCTAAAGTGTTATTGCACCTTGTACTTTGAAGAACACGCAACAACAAAGATAAAACAAACTCTCCAGAAGTCGCAAGTTCCTTGAACAATGTGTTGATGCTGACAATTGGGTTAAGAGAAGTTCTCCCGCTACGAGCAGAAATCTCAGTACATATAAGAGAATACCGCAGAGTATCCCACATTAAAGCCGAACGCCCTACCCTAGGAGGCCCGGATTGTTTTTCTAATTTGCACGAAGAATATTTCTTATGCAACAAGGCGAAAAATGATTCCAACTCCGGAAGCATTCCACCTTCTGAGATATCACCCTTAAAACTTTCCAAATTCTTAACAAGATCTGCTGCCGATTGCAAAAGATGTAAACCTCGCAGTAGATTATTTGAATTGGCAATACTGCATGTTCCAGAAGATACATCTCTCGCAGACTTTTGAGCTGACATCTGAGAGGCCCCAGGTGATGCTGGTAAGACAGAATTTGCAAGCTGACGGCAAACAGGGCATAGAAATTCACCCTGAGGAAAACAAATTCAGCATGAAATTTCAGCATAAAACCCAAAGCTTCTCTCAAACAAGAAAAACAAGTGAAATTTACTGAAAGAAAGCAAGCACCTGATCTAGATCAACAATATGCCCCCCTTCGAATACAATTCTTCTTGCATATCTGCACCAGGAATCACAGGATAAATTTCAGCATAATGACTTGACCTCATTAAGAAATATACGCATCCCTAATGGATAACATCCAATAAAAATGACTTTCTAGTATGAAAAACTCACCTTTCCTTCAAAGATGACAGATAGCAGTCAAGACATCCCTTATGCACAGCATGCCCACAGGAAGAAAGAAATATTCCGTCACAATCTATGGGGCCAAAACCATCATGTGGAGAAACATTTTGGGTTCTTTCTTCCACAGTCTGGTCTATATGCTCAGAACCCGACAGATTTCTAGCCCTTTCTCTTGCAAGGTGAGCAATGTACTTTCCAAGCAACACAATTTCTGCATCCTCACAGTCCTTGGAAACCTCTTTGGTAGTCAAAATATCCTCTTCTTCGACACCAGAGTTCATAAACCAATCATGACCAGTGATCTTTGCTTTCACAAGATGATACATATCCCGTTCAATGGAGTCAAAACTGTTTAAGGACCTCTGTTTTTGGAAAGATGCTTGAGGCAGATGGATGGTCCTCAACGAAGGAAATTGGACCTTCACATACTCAAGAAAGTCGTTAACCTCACATTGTTGAGCAGCTTGCACGAGTTTATTCACAGCATTCTGTATCACAGGTGTTGATTGGGCAGGTGACATATCTTTTGGGCTATCCATATTTTCCGCTCCAGATTGTCCAGCTTCTGATTTTCTCTTGATTTGCACAGATCCCTTTGCAGGTATCTGATTGTCCCATGATGGAAGGCTTCTGTCGACATGGCTCAGCAGCCTAGATCTCTTTAGAAAGACCAGATGGTTCAGTATCAGGAATAATATGCCCAGGGAAGTCAAACAAAAGAGAAAGTCTCATTACCTGGAGAAGAACTAGGAAAGAAAGAGGACTTCCTGGATTGGAATCATGGCAAAGGGAGCAAACAACTTCAGCAGACTCTGCAGTTTCATGTGAACTTGCCGAAAAAATTGCCTCTTCCCTGGGAGAGTGGCTCTCATCCATGGAATTAATACTTTCCAAGAACTTTGTCTGCTCAGCCTTCATTTTCGCCTGCATTTTAATACGCTAAACATGACCGAAGGACAAACCTGTAATCCCAAAAGAAAGAAATTCTGCATTTATGAAGTCCCCTTGAGTCCCAATTTGTAAACGCCCTTCATAGTCAAGGTACAACAGCTCACAAATATTTGTCTTATTCCCTTCCGTATAATTAAATCCAACAAACCCTTTATATGGATAGCAATAACCAGGACCATATGCCCACTTCATTGAGGTAACTGATGAACATTAACCGTTACCAAAACAAGGAGCAACTAGTTCTAAGAGAACTAGAAAAATATAGGCCACCATATGAAGGATATCTCAAACTTCCATTCCACAATTTTATAAATTTCCGAAAATTTATACCTCGTTTCTTGAAAGACATGGTAATATGCTTATGGAAATGAACAATGACAACTTCGGCTAGAGTCTCACACAAATACAAAAAAAAAAAAGAAAGAAAGAAAGAAAAAGAGAGACCACGAGAATGCAGGACCTCGCACTGCAAACTAGAAAAATATGAAGGTTCAACTTACAATCTTACTCCATTTAGGAGAATGTTTAAGAAAGAAGATAATATACATACCATTATGGCTGCCTGCCTTTCTCGAGCTTTGGCCCTACGTTTCTCAGAATCAGATACTGAACCCAGACCGCCAACATCACTAACTTCCAGAGAAGGGGAGATTTGACTGACCAATTCAGGTGCAAGAAGTTGCAACTCCCTCACACAGGAAGAATCAAGCTCTGCAAATCTTCTCAAAAGCTTATCAATCAAAGGTGAAAGATCGCAACTCCCCACACTTACAAGCTTATCAGCTTTTTCCTTGCCATGCATCTTCATCAAGAAGACAAGAAGAGACAAAAGACTTAGTTTTCCAACACCATAAGATTCTCCCTCCCTCATCTCCTCAAGAGCAAAAGAAGTAACTGGTACTGACTCTCCACTCCCATCCATTTCTTGATTGGACTCTTTCCGTTGGAAACAGATGTCCAGGGCAAGAAAAAGCAAGTGCAATGAAGGTATGAGGACATTATCCGGTGCCCGTGACTCGGACACGTTGTCATTTAAAACAGCATAGAACAGAACTGCGCGGATAATTTCAAGGGTTATTCTACAAGTGGCTAATCCAGCTATTCCGGAAAGTGGAGGGTAAATGAAGGTCCACTGAGGTAACTGAACAGTCAAAGCTGAAGTGCTGCAGAACCGCGCATATCTTTCTTCGGCAGTCTGCAATTCCCTCGAGTTATAGCGGGAATGATACAAGTCAAACTCTTTCCAATACTGCCACCTTAATACGTATGTTCCCTAAGATACGGCAAAAAAATAATCAATGTCAGAGGAGAATCAAAGATAGGAGGGGGAAAGGTAGGAACATGGAGAGAAAGCGAGACCTGGTTAATGCTAGATGGATTTGAGTACGAAGCAACAGAATCCAGAACATCCTGCAGCCCCAAAAATTTTGACAGGTCAGGAGGAAGTGATTTTACGAGCTGACTATGGGTGGCATCTCCTATAGTCAACTTATAGATCAACTCTCTTTTCACACTATCAGCCATCTTCAATCCAGAAAATCGCCTCTCCTTAATAATTTGGATAATGAGCTTGAGCATTTCTTGCACGAGAACTGGTTCATACCTGAGACGGAAAAGATAAGATTTCCGCAATTACTGCAGACGTAAAGTCAATGAGGCAAAGAAGATTGGAACTGACACCAACAAAAATCACAAAAATGCCGATTGGATTCCACAAACAGCCACAGCCAACAAATTTCACAGAATTTATA
Organism: Melastoma dodecandrum; assembly: GCA_029817715.1. Lineage (NCBI taxonomy): Eukaryota > Viridiplantae > Streptophyta > Magnoliopsida > Myrtales > Melastomataceae > Melastoma > Melastoma dodecandrum. The sequence continues at coordinate 911,521 of JARUPY010000057.1, read as the reverse complement.
CATATAACTTCGCCAACAAGTTAATTAACCAAAAAGAAAATTCTTTACCCATCTGTGCCCACAAGCTCATTTCTGGAAAAGAAAAATCGGCAAATAAGCTATTTGACTTGGAAAGTTGGTTCAAAAACAATTTTCACTCTGTTGAATCCATGAGACCACTAACTACTAAATAGAAACGTGTCTCGAACAATCATGGTCCACCAATTTACGAAAACGATAGAATATACTTAAAAGAGAAGAGTTTGAAGATTGTAAAGCCATTTTAGTGTCACGGGCATAAATAAGCGTTCTGCAGTAAGAGCAATGAGGATAATAATACTTCAAGCACATCATTTTCGAAGCATAAGATGGCAAGATTTCTATCCCTCCTTTGTTGAATAACACGAACCTATAAGCCTATAATATTTTCCTTGTCATTAGAGTTGGACATATACAGAATCCTACACAACAACCATGATTCAGAGACAAGCAACTAGGATACTTAGAGTGTATTGAGGAAAGGGCAAATGGAGGAAATGAAAAAAATTTGAACTGGTCTAGGTAATTTGAAATATGTTGCTTCCCTCCATTGCCATCTGGTTTCGCCCTAAGCAAAACAGTATTGAGGATATTAGTAGGTAGGTTCTGTAATGGAATTAAGCATACTCGCTGGTTCTCTCAGGATTTAGAAGGATATAACTTGATAGACCAAAACGTTCCAGTATTCTCCTGATAAAAAGATCAGCGGGAGCCAATGCAGCACAGCACTGCAACATAAAAAGGTCGAATTCTAAGCCCTGGTCCGACCTGCAAGCAGAAATGTGAGATACTCAGCACAAAGTTAACAAAACTTTGTCGAAAGCGAAAGGCCAGAATTTATAACCAGGAACAAAATCCCATTATCTAGGAAATATTTAAAAAACCCAATGCTAATGACACACCAGCGAGCTGAGCGATACCACTCGCAAGATAATAAAGCTGCTTCACCATTCTTTTTCCACATTCCGGCATGGACCTCAGCACAGAAAACTTTAATGCGTAAAGGATGCTCCATCAAGAATGCCGAGAAGCCAATCGGATGGCAACCATGCAGAATGGAATTAAAGAACTCAGACGTCTCTGCAGGAAAGCTAGAAGCACCAATTTTTGGAGTGGCACATTCACCATAACACCTTCCTAAAGATCTCATTATGAGTAAGGAAAGCAAGCGATGCAGTGGAATGTGAACGGACACGTCTTGTGTGCTGACATCATACAATATATCAGGCCAGTCCTGCAGACTGAACAGGCTCAAGGCATCCTCTTCTGAAGAAGAATCACCTTCCAGGGCACTATTCTCAGAAGCCCGGGACAAAAAATCAGTAGAGCTACTTTCACCGGAAACCAATTTAAGTTTATCAATTATGCTTTTCTTATTTTCTAGATCGATGCCTGTAGAAAAATCACCAAATTGTGATGAAGATTGTGAACCAATTGGACAACCAAGTCTACCAAATAGATTTCTGCCTTTTCTAATCTTCAAGAACGTCCTCGCCAATGCTGAGAAATTGCCTGCAACCTCACCTGTATTTCTCTGATACAAACTTATTGGGGAGGTTCCAATGCTGTTATCTAGTAAAGACCAATTTCCAATGGCCCTAAGACACTCAAATATCATCAACTTCACAGACCGTGGAACAGAAAAATGAATAGTTGAACTACGACCAACTTCACCAGTCATAGGATTAGAGGCAGATGCAATGTCCCTGCCTGATGTGCAGCATGCAGAGCTTTGCTGGGATAACCGCCCAACTTTAGCATGCCTACGGTCGTCATCATTGTCAATGCATGCTTGTGAACCATCAATTACTGTGAAGTCACTGCCTTCGGCAGCAGATTCTGAGAATGCCCCATCTATTAAAAGGATGTTAGTATTTGCCAAGGTGAAACATAACCCAAAGGGTAGGTGGGTTATTTCGAATTCTTCTTCGACATGTATACCCGTTTCCCTCCTTTGAGGATTCATTCCTTGCACAAATGTCAGAAGCTTCATCCAGGTCCTTAACATTTCCCGCCTTTCATCAAATACATACTTACGCACACCCACGTGGCTCATTACAAATCGGATATCTTGAACAACACGTATCGTGGTTTCATACAAGCTCTGCCACTTGGAAACCTGCAGATACACAAAATTTAGCTTCAGCTACATTCATCGCTCCTTGAAAAGTTGTATCGTTTCTTCATTAAAAAATATTCCGCAATCCGCATGTCATTAGAATGTTTAAAGAGAAGTCCTGGGGAGATTGGTTAAGGAACCAGTGAGAAATGATTATGTTTCACCGAGTAAAAATTCCGTGCCCCTATTTTATTCCAATTTACAAAGTGACAAATTTAATCAAACTTGTCTCCAAATGACGTGTGAGAACTGCACATTTACCAATGGTGAGAAATACCCACATATAAACATCCTCGGAAGATGCGACAAAAATACACATTGCGCAAATAATATGATAACTCCATCCAATAAGTTCCTCAGGAAAAAGAAAGCAAAAATCTTACAGACTACTCATATAAAAAAAAATCATGGATATACTATATATATGCAGCAGACAAAAGATTCACGGCATAAAATCAAAGGACCACAGAGCATGGTACCTGTAAATGACAATCGTCACCGGTACAGGAAATAAAGATATCTCCCAGGCATCCAAAGAGGATTTCCAGTAGGTTCATTTCTGTTACCAAACGTGGGGTCAAAGTTGGTACTGTGAAGATCTGCACCGAGAAAGTTGACAAGGCAGCATGCTTCTTGAAAACCTCATCATTGCAATCTTTGACGGCCTCATTTACAACAACTGGGTAGTAACTCAAAAAAGCTCGGGCAAAGTTATACTTGAATGAAGGCTCTGCAAGCAACTTAAGGAGCAGCTCATGAAGTTTCCTAACAAGAACATCCGTCAAGAACCCCTCGGTTCTCACCAAAATCTCCAGCAGACCAGATGATGAAACAATTCTATCCGCGATGAAACTAAGCAAGCTCTCGCTATGCTTGCAGAAATCCAAAAGCAACACGACAATCACTAGAGAAAGCTCGTTTGCAAATTTTCTACATTCTGAATCAGGCTCATTTTCCCTGCTGCTCTCCTTTAAGTAAGATTCAGCTACCATCAGCTTATTCTTCCAACACATGAAAAGAGAATCGAGAACAGGCCCCATGGACTTAGCAATCTTTAGTGGCAGAGGCTGTATCTGCTCCGCGCCTTTATGCTTAGAGCAGAAACCCTCTCGTTTCCATGCAGTCACATCTCCACAATCGCAGCAACCTCCACCCGTATAGATGGTAGAATAGTCATGGCCCTCGTGGTTCCCATTCTCGAAACAGGGGACGCAGATTGCACATGTAGCATCGTGCTCACAGGTACGGCACCTGTACGCAATATCATTATTTCCCCAAACAGCTCCGCAAACTCCCCTCTGCCCGCAGTTGAGTTCGAACAGATACTTAAGCATGTCCTGGGGGTCATCTCCAAACATCAACCACTGCAACCAGGCATTGCTCTCTTTAAAACGATCCCTCACCCCAACGGGTTTCCGAGACCCGGCCTTAGATTTCCTGCGAATCTCGGCCACCTCCTCATCCGAGGGTAATATCACAGATATAATCCGAGGTATCCAGGACTCATTATTATCCTTGACGAAATCAACCAAACCAGACTTGGGTTTCAGTAGGTAGTCTTCCGGGACCCCGATTTGAGCCAGTCTCTGGCACCAGTAAAAAGCCACAACAAAGAACAGGAAAACCCGTGATTGATGAACAACAAAACGACAGTATAAACAGCTCGAACGACTCCGAGCTCTCACATCATGAAACTCCATCACCGGCCAAGCACCAAGCCACCAATCAATGAATAAATCAACGCATAATCAAAACAAAACAAAATAAAACCGCCGGACAACAATCCCTAGCATAATCAATCAAGGGCAGCAAAGGATTAGAAAGGGGCCACCTTTCGACACCTACCGCATAACCCACCAAAAAACAAAGACGACCCAACATCCAGGATTCCAAAGACCGAAGTGGGAATCGAGGCGTACGGTTCGGATGCGATTCGTTGGGGAGAGGTCGACAGAGTCGTCGATGTCCATGTCCATGTCCATGGTCGAGAATCGGGAGTCCCAGGCGAAGCGAAGGACGAATTCAAAGCAACGCAAGCACCGCCTCAGGGTGGAGCTGTCGCTCCCCAGATTTGCTCTCTCCTTTTTGCTTTTTCTTCGCTCCAAGTTTGCTTTCGCAACCTCCCAAACCCACCCTCCCTATTCCCTTTCCTCCTTTCAACTTTCGAAATAACAAACTCCCCTTTTTTCTTCTCTTCCTCATTCGGTGACTGAGGGGACGTGGCGGGTTGGGTAAATCTCAGCTACTCATCCTCCCCTCGCCGACATTCCACCGACGACGACGTTTCTGTTCCTCCGTGGATGGGATTTTTTGTTTTTTGGGGGATATAAAATCCTTTGGAGATCTTCTTCCCTCTTCGTCGTCTGTGGATTTCTCTCGAATTACATAAATTTACTTCCTCCGATTTTCTTTCCCTTTAAAAAAAAAAGAGAGAGATTGCATTTTACAGGACAAGAAGAAAGACGTGGGGTTGTCGGCCCATGTGGCCCGTACCCCATTTTAATGGGCCTACTCCAGAAAATATGGGCCTAAGGACCACTGGGCCAAATCGGCCCACATAATCAAACGACAAACGCGGAAATGAAACCAGCTGGAAGCTTCTGGCCGGGTCTCCGTCTCTGACATTTCATATATCCGTCTGATGCCCCCTCGCAAGCAAACAGACAATTCAGAACAACAAAGGAGTTTGTTCAAATCGAATCTCGTGTAAGGAAATTCGAACAGTAAACTGGGTATTACCCAGAAAACCAGGTCAAACCTTTTCTTCACATGAGAAAAAAAAAGGAGTAAAAAACACCCAAATGAAAAAAAAAAACGAAGGATTTTGGTCAAAAATGGCAACCCAAGTGGGGGGTTTTACACAATCACGCACATATACCTGCTCTCCCCAACCTTGACTATTGACTTTTCACACAAACCAGACTTTTCTTTCTTTGTCTCCCCTCTCCCCCCCGCAACTCCATCTCCGACATGGTATCAAACTACTAACAGACCCCGGAAAAGAAAAGGAATATCCTGATATTTTTTGCAGCCTTTTTGGTGTTTGAGCTTTTGGATCCCTACTGCTCTGTCCTGAAGCTGAGGTTCTGTTGGTTTTGTAAGAAGAGGAGTTTTTTTTTCTGTTATGGGGATTTGCTGGAGTAATAAAATCAAGGCAGAGTCTCCTTTCAACACTGGTGAGGCCTCGATGTTCGAAATCGTTTTGATGTTGTTGGATATTAGTTGAAGTTGGTTTCAAAGGCGACGACGGATCCGAGTAGTTCTTTTCGTTTTTTTTTTTTTTTTTTTTTGTATTCGTGGACGATGTCGAGGGAATGATGTGTGGCGTGAAACAGGCGCGGTTGTAGGGTCTAAGAACGTCAGCCGCGACGCAAACGAGTCGAGCGGAACGAGCAGGGGGTCGACCTCGTCGGTTTCCCAGACCCCACGCAGTGAGGAGGAGATCCTGCAGAGCTGCGACGTGAAGAGCTTCACCTTCAACGAGCTTAGGCTAGCCACGAGGAATTTCCGGCCGGATAGTGTTCTGGGAGAAGGCGGCTTTGGCTCGGTTTTCAAAGGATGGATTGACGAGCAAACTCTCAAAGCGGCCAGGGCCGGCACCGGCATGATCATCGCCGTGAAGAAGCTTAGTCAAGAGAGTTTACAGGGACACCGAGAGTGGCTGGTAATGCGATTTCCTGCTTTTTACGGACTCGATTTGCCTCGTCGTTTCCTTCCATTTCACGATCCCTGCAACGGAAACTGCAGGCCGAGATAAACTACCTGGGGCAGCTCCATCATCCTCATCTGCTGAAGTTGATCGGGTATTGTCTAGAGGACGAGCATCGGCTTCTCGTCTACGAGTTCATGTCACGAGGAAGTGTGGACAATCACTTATTCAGGAGTAAGTGCCAGGATCAATTGTCTCGTGCTCGCGTTGATCATGTGCAATTGGATGACGTTTCCCCCTTCCCATGATGCTTAACAGGAGGGACTTACTTCCAGCCGCTCTCGTGGAGTCTGAGGATGAAAGTAGCTCTCGGTGCTGCAAAGGGTCTCGCGTTTCTTCACGGTGTGGAGCCACAAGTGATCTATCGCGACTTCAAGGCATCTAACATTCTTTTAGATGCGGTATGTGGTGGCTATCACCATCGTCTACTTTGTTTCAAACCATAAAGCTCAATGCAGTTGACTTCGTCTCTGCAGAACTACAATGCAAAGGTTTCCGACTTTGGGTTAGCCAGGGACGGTCCGACCGGGGGTAAGAGCCACGTATCGACTCGGGTCATGGGCACCTTTGGATATGCGGCCCCAGAGTATCTTGCCACAGGTATGTGCTAGCACGGGCATTGACAATTTTAGCTGCTAGTTGTGTTCCTAAACATTGTGTCTCTGACTATTCGCCTGTCTGTTTTTCGCCAGGTCACCTGACCGCGAAATCCGATGTGTATAGCTTCGGGGTGGTCCTCCTGGAGATCCTGTCAGGCCAACGCGCGATTGACAAGAACAAACCGATGGGACAACACAACCTCGTGGAATGGGCAAAACCATACCTCACAAACAAGCGGAGGGTATTCCGGGTGATCGACACCCGTCTCGAGGGGCAGTACTCCCTCGACCAGGCCCAGAAGGCGGCCACCCTCGCCCTCCAATGCATAGCCACGGAGCCGAAGGTCAGGCCCAACATGAATGAGATAGTCGAATCCCTTGAGCAGCTACAGGACACAAGGAGCAAGAGGGGGAAGACCAAGGACCGGCATTCAGACCGGGGGAATGCCCAGCCCGTCGCTCCCAAACCTAGCAGGACCACAAACTACCCGCGGCCTTCGGCTTCTCCACTTTACGCGTGAACCATCTGCTGCATTCCCTTTCATCTCGAGCGTTGTATTAATCCCACATCAAGACGTGCTACGACGTCGTTTTCTCATAGGTTTCTGAGCATGTAAAGTTCAGACGCGCATTGGCCTGTTGTTATTGTTTGGAGGTGTAATTTCTTTAATGTTTGATTGATCAAATCTTCAAGATCCGTCGCGTAATGGGAACGGGTTGACTCGACTTCCCACCATCCAAAACTGACACACACGCAGACAGACAGGACAGATTCTTAAGCTCTGGACCATGAAACCAATGGACAGACCAGAATCTTCAAGCCTTTCATTCCCGGGATGCACGGTTTCAGCTGTCCTCTGCATCTTTCACTGAAAAATATACTTCTCCAAATGACAATGACAACCCCAGTCGGGAAAATGCACAGCTGCTCTTGCGTGGATAGTTACTTTTGATTTATTCATATAGCTTACAACATTTATGCATCATTTGTATACCTTAAACCTGCCTTAACCATGATTCACTTGCACACACGAATCCTGTTTACCTGTTGTCAGCAATCACGTACGTGAGAAATACGAGCTTTGCCTGTAGTAGTAGATTAATGGCAGATGAGCAGGTTCATTTCAATGCGCAGGCCGAATTTCATCCAATGCCCGGGGAGTCGGGTAGATTTTGAGTAGTCCTGGCTCAGAAGACAAATTATTAGCAATGACGATGAATGCTCATGTTCAGTTTCAGAAGGAAAAGAGATGTCTAACCATACAGGTGCATTGGACAAGGGAATTAAAAAAATGAATGCGTGAAGCTCATGTTGGAAGACCGGCAAGACTTCATACGACTTCCTTAAGAGAAAGGAAGTCATCCCGTGGCTGAGCCTCTTCCACCTTGACCAAAATTTCATTTCCAACTTCGGTACCTACCGACACCCATGCGGAAGCTTGAAGTCCAACCTGTTACGAGGAACAAAAGGAGCCAGCTGGACATCAGAAACAAAGATGAATGCTCGTTGTAAATTTTTAGTGAAATAGAGATATTTGCTATCAGTCGATGCCTAGAGATGAAATTCGTTAAGTTAGTCATCGACAGATTAGTCCAGAAGTGACGTTGCAAAAGCAGAAGGGTCCATGCTTACCTCAACTAAAAGTAAAGCAGCAGTCCGGTCCTTGATGAATCGTAGTACTAGTGCCCGGTAAGTCTTTTGCTTGGGTTGCCTCCTCAAAAATTCTAATATCCAATACCGTAGACAACTGTTGGACAGCCTCTTTGCCATCTTGGCGTTCATATTTACACTAGATGCAATCCCTTCAAGTTGCCCACCTGAAAAGGGAAGGGCCTCCCCTCGAATAAAAGCTTTCACCTGGGTAACAGAGACAACCGGTGTAGATCAGGGACCAAAGATAGTTGCAGGGTAAACTTCACATCTGCCGAATGAATGAAAGAATTTACATGCCAGGAATAAGAAGTAAACCCACACCTTTTTGGGTGGTCATAACTCACAACCCCAGCACTGACCTGATAATGTGCGAGAAGATCCATATATCTTCGTATAGGTGATGTGAACTGGACATATCCAGGAAGCCCGAGAACACCATGGCGTATTGGCTTCCCGAAATCAAACTCTGCTGCACGCATAATTTTAACTATAGCTGAACTCCTAACCGGGCCCTCCGGAAGGTGTGAGAATGCGGACATGTCAACATTTGATTGTGGCTGTCCCCTGTAAGGCAACGGAATCTTATTGACACATCCATAGGATGCTATTGCTTCGCCACATAGTATCATCATCTCAGATACAAGTCTCATAGCATGGTCAGCCTGGTCCTCCACGTAGAGATTTATAGAAGGTTCTGGATCGTCCGGATTGGGTACCTTTATGCGTGTCTCCAATGTTGCCGTGTCAATAGCACCCTAAAGTTATGGACACACCCTAAAGTTATGGACAATTATCAATCTGATGAAGAGGAGGAGAGTTTGGACAACAGAAGACATGATCATTAGCAATACAAACCACCTTCATGAAACAGAAAACAGAAAGGGTGCACATTAGACTTACTACTGGAAAAAAATTTAAGGCAAGCTTACATGGCCAATTCATGGCGCATCTAAAAATATATTTGTCAATGCATGCATAAGCGACTGCAGAATCCACTTCCTCACTCTAAGTCTATTTTATCAATGACAGACTACCTGTTGGCAACGCCATTTGAACCGGAGAGAAGCCGCCTCAGACAGGATTCTCAAATCAATCTCCTCCTCCAGGTTAAGATTAATCAGCTCTGAGGCGCTTTCGTAAGTCAGCATATATGTCGGTTTGATTACTGAATTCTCCACATCGAATTCATCAATGCTGTTCTACCAAGGTAACATATTGGTCAGAAGGTAATTCAGAGAGACCATAAAAGACAAATCAGCATCCTTTTCTACATCCTCCACTACACAGAACACCACAAAAACTTTTTTTGGGGATAAATCATGACATGTTTGGACATTTTACGCACCAAAAAATGTAGTTGGTAATTCATTCCTGAATATTGATGCAACAAGCAGATCATTAAGCAAGGTTGCGGAGTTAACGCAAAGACACCTTACAGTTTATACTAGCACTCTGGTTAATTGATCATACAAGAGCAATCAGAGGCAAAGATTTCCATATGTTAGACCATGTAACCTATAAACATGCACAAGGTAAAAAGCACTAAGGGATCACCTTCCTTCTGAGTTAAGCACAACTGTAACAGTAACAGCATTGCAAAACTCCCCTTGTTTCAAGCTCATTCCCTCCATAGCAAGTTTCTCAGGAAACATTGGATAAGTTGCTGTGGGTAAGAAGAGAGAAGTTCCTCTTCTCCTCGCTTCTCTGCACAAACAAAGCATGGTTTTTATCAGCCTCCGCAGCCATCATGGATGACAGATGAGAAAAAAAATTGCCCTAAACTACCTATCAATCATGCTCCCAGGTTGAACATATCTCACAGGATCTGCGACATGTATCCAGACTTTAATCCGACCATCTGGCAGCTTCATTGCACTTAAAGCATCATCAAGCTGTAAATGTTTCATTTAGATACATCCTTCTGCTAATTATTCCATACACACTTGGACAAAAGAAAGCAGCCTATAGATAAGGAAGGCAAACTGGATAGTAGATTATATGAAGGTCCTCCTGCAGCACAGTCAAATAATCCATCCTTGCAAGCTAAGCTAGATACTATAAAAAAATCCATCATTAGCACAAAATTTGACAGCCCATTGTCTCCCTCCAATCCACGAAGTAAGTTGTAAGATATATGAGAGTTCTCTACGCAATTCCTTTTCTTAATTATCTTCCTGATATCAATAGACAATTTCCACCTTCTCCCCCCTCCCAAAAGAAGAGGTTAACCAACATGTACTCTACAGGTCAGATTATCATGGACATCAGAAGTTCCTAACCTCATCTGCCTCGTCAACATCAATGGCGTAAACCTTGAGGTGAGAGAGATCCTTCCGGTTTAACTAAACATAAACAAATATATGAGAACAAAAACTCAGTAAAATTTCACAACACTGTTAAAAATCCCTTTAATTTTGTTATTTTTCGTTGATTTTATTTTAATTCAATTGTTATAACTCATTACATTCTTCAGTACCTGAAAATAGATACTAGGATCACATTAAAGCAAGTTGATTTCTTCTTTCAATGGCTAAATAAAAAATAATAATGACAACATTTTGTTCAATTGAAGAAAGTTTCCTCTTGTGAGATCTTTATCCGTTATTTTTCTAAGACAGTAGCAATAATTACACTAACCACATCGGGGTCATCTGATTCTGAAAGAAGACTAGCGGCAGCTGACATAACCTCGTCTGAAGGAAAAGTGGCGAGGTCTGTTTTCAACATATCAATATTGACATGTACTGGAAAATATCCAATCTCAATGAGAAGATTTACAGCAGAAGATGCAGTTTTGGTCAGTCCTATGGCCTTGAGTATCTGCCCAAAAAAAATGGATGCCTATGAAGCAAATATCTAGAAACAGAGGGGGTTGATCGAAGAATATCTTGAAAAACAACAGAAATTTCAAAAGAAGCATCAATATGAAGATCTCATATTAATTTAACAGCTATCCTTTTCCTAATTCCTACAATGTCCTTTTCAATGGCTGTAGTACCGAGCATGACAAAGTCTTTTTATAAATTGTGAAAACACAATTTACCATGCCAGCAGTTTTCCTCTGATCATCACTTATGCAGTTATCAATAGCAAAGCATTCAAGAGATTTGATCCTCTGTTGGCACTTCTCTTCAATAAGCCAGGAGGATTTGGCAGGCTTAGCACCAAAAGGCATGGATTTGGCCGATTTTAGCAAATCTGCAAACTCCTTAAGTTCTTCCTCAGCAACCTCTCGTGCAAGCCTCCTGCGCATCAATTCTTCCACCTGGCAAGATCAAAAGGGGAGACTATAAGTCCTCAGAGGTTCCTCCTCCCACATCCAGCTTTTCTTCTTCCCAAGACAATGCAAGCTTTTGAAACAAGCCAAAACCTGTTCCATTATACCATCATGAAGATCCCTAACAAAGATATACATTACCCACACAAGTTGTAGTTTCACCATGATCAATAATGACAAGCAGAAGCTTCAACATTATGCAACAATACCTGCGCTGCAGATCGAGGGCTGTACACAGTAATTGAGCCTTTTGTCTCAAGCACAGAGAAGTATATCTCATCTCTTGATAGCAAACGGTGTGCACAATAACTCTCAAGAGGCTCTGAATTACCAAATATCATCTGCAAAACATGGTTTAATTATTTATGAATTATTGCCACCATTTTTGTGGTTGTCGATAAGTACCTCTGCCAGTTCCACTGGTGTTATGGGCTTCTTCTGTTCAAGAAGTTCTGCCCATGCAAACTCGAGCAAGGTAGGATCCTGCACCATTTTAAATGCAAAATGAAAATCACACAATCATTATGCTGAGAAAAGCTCACTTAAAGAAGCTCATGTGTCTCACATTTTTCTGAGACTAACCAAATTTACTTCAGCCTTGCTAACAAAGTCCAATATGTTGCTGGGTTCGAAGTTCTTGACACCAGGAACGATAAAAGTAATCTGCTGCGGTTTGATGGAGGAGGTAAACCCATTCTTCATGCAAAAAAGGAAATATAAGAAATGGTAGACGGAAAGAACTAAATTAAAAATAGCACATTCTAGAATGGCGATAAATCTGGACTGGCTTACCTGATCTGACACCATCCAATTCTTCTTGCCATCAGGTCTCTGAGCAACAGCAAGTAATACTTTCTCAGAATCCTTTTTAAACTCCAGCAGCAATCCTTTCTCCAAAGATCGATTCACGAGCTTATCCTCCAGGAGTTCTCCACTGCTAGTAAGGGCCAATCTAAAAAGAAAAAGCTTTTTCCTCAGCCAACACAATTGACAACTAACTACCGCCAGTAAATTTTAAGTTTTATCTACAGAAAGCTCAATAACTTAGAACTAAACTTAGGCACACTCAGTCAAATTATAACATCGCGATCATTTGATCTACACAATGTCCTCCCGTTCCTTTCTTTTCTGGTCTACTTCTTGTCAGGCTATCCTCACTAGTTCAGGTAATGCCTCCGAACAGTTAAAATAAACGGCATTCCTCAACAAACGGATTCAATCCAATTGAAAGTTCCACAACTAGCGAAAGCTCGCGAGAACCACTCGCAGCAACACAACCGTCACGTCACAAGGAGGACGGTCAATTGTTTCCTATAGGCAAAACTTACTTGGATGCGGAAGCAGAGCGCACAGCCTTCCGCGACCGAGACCGCGAATTCCTAAGCTCCTGGATGACTGTCTCCGTGAGGCTATGGGCGGAACACTTCCGCACGGCGGCGGCGGCGGCATGGCTCGTGCTGCAAGCGAACAACGACAAGGTGGGGGTCCTCGGCCGGAAGAAGAAGACGCGGTTTCGATGGGCAGGAGGGAGTGCCGGGGAGAAGGCCATACGGAGCATGGAGCAACGGCCAACACCGCAGGCCAGTTCCGCTCGCCTGCCTCTAATCATCATCGTCCGGGCATTTCGGGCCTGTGGGTTCTGTCAAACTTTCGCGGCACGAGTACGACGGAAGCTTGTGATAGAGCAGGCGGTGGGGAACAAATGGGCTGGACCTGACAAGATCATGGGCCTACCCCAGCAATTGGACTCTACCCAACTATAAATGGGCTTACAAATATGGGCCGAAGGTAGCCGTTCGGACATGTGGAGATATGGAAAGGCCGCCATGAAAACGCACCTCAATCAAAATCGGGATGGTGGTGAACTAACGAGGTAGTTTGCTGTACAACGTTTTAAAATTTCGAATTATAATTGAACAGTGACTTCTTAACTGAAAACTTGCTGTTCAAGAGCGAGTTCACGTCAAAATCCTCCCCCGTTCTCACCAAGAGGATTGCAACCACAGAGGCGCCAGGCGGTCAAGACTGTGCCTTTAACGACGCCCTACTTCTCGTAAGCCTGCCTGGAGTACTCGCTGCAAGTGGGAACGTACCTACAGCTGTTGGACAGGATCGGTGAAATCTCTCCTGCCACGACCCAAAAAGGAAGACAATGATTAGTGCGGTCCCCTGTCGGAACCCGAGAGCGAATTAATTCCCTTCACTCACTCTTATAGATCTTGAGCATGGACAAGGCAACCTTAACTCTGATGTTATGCACGTCGGCTGCGACAGGAGCACCAACCGGATGTGTCGTTCGAGGCAAGTGTAGTTTGGACTCTGCAGTCACGGATCTTCCAGTCAGAGTTGTCTCTGCTTGAAATGCGGGTTGGGGAACTGGAGCTAAGTAACGAGGAGGTAAGAATTTGGCAATTGTCTGGACGGACGTTGTTTACACAGATTCTAGACTCATGGATCGAAAGCACGTGAAGTTTGCTGGGTTTAAAAAGCGTTTTAATAAAGAAGCCTATGGAGTCGTCGTCGAATAGGACCCATGCGTCGACGTGCGAGCACCCAAAATCCAGTTTTAGCACATGACAATGGTGACGACAGTCTTGTCCCAATTTCAGCACATGCCATGGAAAGACGATTCAATCCAACTGTCGCTTCCAACGGAAAAACATTCTTGTACTTTTCTTTTAACTCTGCTTTTACGTCAATATCGCAACATGTTCTTGTGCGTTACTGCACGTCACTCGCCCCAAGCACCAATTTCGTGCGTTTCTTTAACTAACACGAGTAACGAACTCAATCGCTCGGCCAGAAAGTTCAAATCTGTTGCAGGCTGACTGAATTCTGCTCATGTGAAAACGTGATTATCCAAAAAAAAAAAGGATCTTTGCTAGTTTCGATTCATCTAAGTTACGAAAGCTCCAGACAACTGCATGAACACTTGAATGTGACGATGGTCTTACCAAACAATGTTCTTATAAGTGCGGTTGCCGCACCGAAACCCACATAACTCCAGTTCAATCGGCAGGGAGCGCCACACCAGGTTGAATGCTTAAAACTTTGTTGTCACATTGGAGAATAGCTCCTTGAAATATTTGGTGGGTGTGCCAGATCCTTCGGGATTCGAGGCCAAGTCGAATGCTTTGAATTTGGCCTCGTCGTAGAGCAGTGCCTGATAAGCAGAAAGAAGTCAAGCTGTCCGCAAACAGAACAATAAGTACAAAAAGGAAACCAAAGTGACCCGGCAAGTGCAAAACTCTGAGACCTGAAGGCAGACTTCTGCGACATCAGGTCGAGGTACACTCCTGGTACTTGTCTGAAGCAGCTCGTCGTCTTTACCGATGAGTAGTTCTCGGACGCCTCCATCCCTATCTTGCAAGCCACCAGCCCTGTAAGGACTCATCCATCATACAACAGCAGAAACTTTATCACGAAAAAACTGAAAAAGAACGAGCCATTGGCTTCAATCCCACACAAATCTCACGTCTTGACCAAGATAGTAAAAAGCCAGCAGACCTGCATTTGGTCAGGCGAAGATGGGAAACATTGAAAAATGTGGATACTGGTGCTTACTCACAACTCACCTTATAATGGTGTATGGGATGCCTGAGTCGGCCAAACACTGCTCAGCCTTCCTCTTCCAAATCTGAACACGCAATACTTGGTTGTAACCAATCCTACCAAACACATTATTTCTAAGAAACAAGCATGAGCATGACCTAAAGAGGAGGAAAAAACATGGTCTTTGAGTTTCGACCACGAGCAGGAAAAACTTATACAGGCAAGAAATTGTTCCGATTCAAATACAAACTTACAAAGTACCCCCACCCAGGATATATCCCCAGTACATATTTTGTGATGGAAGGAAGATGAATGACTGTACGCTACTGGTTATAATAGACGATTTCCCCTTGAGAGAGAGCCCGTGATCAATGCGAGTGCATTAGTAACCAATTCTTATGAAGAAAACGGAAAAGAGATTCGGTGAAAGAGATTAAGCGAGAATTCAAGAAAGGTCAACAAACCAATATATTCCCATTTCCCAAGCTGTTTAGTGGGTGATTAGGATTTGTGCCGCCCATAGAACCGACCAGGACAATTTGCTTCACTCCCGCTGCCTTTGCTGCATAAATATAACATATAACAGCCATTGTGTCAAACTGGAAAAAATTAACCGCCAACGGATAAGGACAAAGAAAGGGACTGATGAAATCATCTCAAGGGTAAATACCAGCATCGATTTGGTTCTTCTGTCCAATCCAATCAACCTATGAACCAAAGCAATTAATCAGAAAACCAGGAAGAATTGACCACGTTCTGGTATAGTAAAAGATCAACAAAGGACCTGCTCAGGATAGGCTCCATCTTCATAATAAAACTCCGGCCGTCCACCTAGAGTAGGGTCGAACCCAGGTTGCATCTTTGGCACGGCACTGGTCAGAATAATGAGAGCATCAATGCCCTGAAAAGCAGGAAGAATGCTGTCCGCGTCCCTTATGTCACCAACGAACACATCATCGGCACCCTGGATTTTGGCTTTGCTCTCTGGGGTTCTCACCAGACCTCTCCCAACAAACTGTTCTGACCTTTCCTTCAACATCTTATAAACTATTTGACCTGCCCACCAGTTAGTTACCCAGCAAGTCATCTAACTACCCAGAGTTTTCGCTGGGTCCGACGAACTTGCCCTCACGAATAAGAAGAGCACAAATTCAGCATATGCGATTTCCACAACACAGCCTTCCTTCTGTTCCTCTAGTTTCTTAGACCTCATGAAGCTTTTTCCAGACATCCTAAACATAACAAATGGAAACACGCCTCCGAACAACACATCTTTCACAAGGTTTTCAGAAATATGATAAGTTAACGACACATCCATTCCCTGTTCTCCAGAACAAAACACAGTACAACTACAGTGCACGCCACTTGGCCAAACCCAACCAGTAAAAAACTTTCAAAAACCCAAATAAAATTAAACCACTTAAAAAAGAAAGAAAACCCAAGAACGCACCTGTCCTTCCGCCGGCGCCGGTGACGAGGACTGTGGGAGGAGAAGCCATGGCAGTAGCAAACCCCGGCACAAACAAAGGAATCAAAAGAAGGTTCCTTTTCGCAACTCCCACAAAAGAAGACTGCCGGTGAGCTGCCTTTTCTATTAATTGGTGACCCAGTAAGTATTACGTCAACTCCCTCCCTCCCAACAAACCCAATTTATGAAGCGTTGCTGTTGCTGTTGCTGCCACCGCCGCCCTAAAAGTTGGTGGTTCATTTAATATGGTAACCAAACACGGAAAACGGAAAAGAAAGATGGGACTTAAGATTAAGGGCGTGAACTAGAGGAGCGAACACCAGTTCGCTCGGACGCTACTGGGAGATTGTAGGTGTGAGCAAGGTTTTCAAGATCTCAATGCCGCAGGTCCAAAAATTTCGATTTTTCTTAATTATATTCTATTATAGTGTTCAAAGGACGAAAGTCCCACCAGTATCCGGACAATCATGGGTGTTAGCTCGATAAAGTTATAATAGTAGGATTTAAATTTGAGCTCAATTATATTTTTTTGAATTGGAGCTCGATTTCGATTTAGGTTTAATTTGAAGTTGGATTGGACTGGAATTTAAGCTCGAGTTCGAGCTCGAATTGAGTAGAGTGAGGGTTTTATAATTTTTCTTTTTAAAGTGTTCGAGCTCGAGATCGTGAACCTCGAGTTCAAGATTTTCTCGAACCGTTGTGAAACGTTACGATCATTACAACGCTTGTTCGAGATGCGCAGGCTCGTAAGTGGTCTTTTAAGTACTCCCCCCCATCTTCTGTCCGTTCGTTCACTGACTGAAATCGGGATTACCATAGACGCATGCATCTGTGGAGACGAGTTTACTAAGGAGAAATCTTTCTTTTGAACAACATCTATTTGGGGTTATGACGATTGTTCGGGACAATTTGATTGCTTCCGTCTTATGACCGCTACACTGATATGGCCTCCCCCCATATCCAAGGTGTCTGCCGCAACCTCGCCTGTGTAATCTCGATGATGGGAATGTGTACGTCCGAATGGGTGTATGTTTCAGGCGAATATAGGAGGATAGGAAATGGTACGTGGAGACGATGCAGGCTCAGACAGTGGATGTGGTTCGCTGGATGAAGGAGATAATGCTCGTGGCGAAGGCCCTCGAGCAGGTGTTAGAGTCTCGGAGTGTTACCGTTACTCCCGATGGCGTTGAAGGTTATTGATTGCTCTGCTTCTTTGTTTAGTTAACGTGTTCTTCCAGTTTTCTGCTTTCTGCTTGCTTTCCTGCGTCGCGATGTGTTGTCTGCAATCTGTTGTGCAGATATGAAGGAAGAGTTGCATGAGCAGTTCAAATCCATGGACATGGCAAAATAGTAAAAAATCCCTGTTTTGATACAAAACTCTCCTTCGTTCAGGAATTTGTTTAAATCTTCGAAGAACGTAGACGGCGTGTTGAAATGTTTGTAATGCTTGATGCTTTGGTGACTGTAAAAGCTTGCTCACCTAACAGTGATTTACTCAATCGATGGTTTGGTTCCTCTGCTTAACTACATGAAGAATTTGCATGCAAATATTCAGGCAAAGGCTTGGATGCCGCGTAGATGATCGTTCGCTCGAAGTCAACAGTTTGTCATTAAGCAAATGGTCTTTACATCGGATCCAGATTTCATGTCCCGAACCCAAACCCTTGGGGCCATATCATGCAAGCAGTGCTTCCCCAAAGATGATGAGAAGCTGAAGCAGCTACTGGAGGAGCGAGTCGACTGTATCAGTCTAATATCCTCCCATGATCTCGGAGCCATGGAGGAGAGGTAGTTGGCGGACTTCATATGGAATGCCCATTACAAGGAGCATTCCTCTTTCCCAGAAAAGGGACCATTCATCCTTCCAAGGAAGGACACCCCTCGGGCCGATGTCGCTAGCAGTCACTTTGAGTCTCCTCTTGCCTCTTGGGGCCTTTTTCGGCCAGAGACACTAGCAAAGGCTCTGCCGAGCAGGGGGATAAGCCCTTGCTGCTGCTTCTGGTGACCGACGATTGAATTAGCCTCAAATAAGGAAGAAGGGGTGAACTTGTCGCGCGAAAGGGTGATTAAAAAATGTGCAGGATATTTACATAGATTTTGGTACCGCTTAATGTAACAACTTAATCTCTTTTTCCCATGTTTTGATGCTCTCTTTTCTTTTAAGCGTATAGAGTTGGATGACAACATTGATTTTAATGTTACACTTGGTAATCATTTTATGCAAAAACAAGACCACATCCTCGCCTTCGCCGAACTCCTCCGTCCTTATAATACCAATGCCTCACAGGTGATGAAGCCTGTTCCGCCATGGCCGAAGGGGAGGGGAATCGGATCCCCAAGGATCCCCAAGAACGGCTCCCTGAGGCAGCAGCACCTCCGCTTCCAAGTAACTGTTTGATATCATTATTGGTCCGGCATACCGAGGCCGCCTACTCGACCTGTTACTAATCGTTTGATTTGGATTCTTTGGGGAGCTTATCAGGGTTCTACGGCCATCTGGGCTCAAACAATCCACCCGCGAAGATAGAGTGGCCGGAGCTGGTAGATTCGACGGCCGAGGAAGCAGAGAAGAAGATCAAGGAAGAAATGCCTCACCTCCATATTCAGGTAGTCCCTGCAGGGAGCTTGGTTATCATGGATTTCAACGAGAACCGCGCCCGTGTATACCTCGACTCCTCCGGCAAGGTCTCAAAGGCTCCTAGAATTGGCTAAAGTTCGCTGCTGCGCCCCGGTAACGAGCTCGCTTTCAATGTTGTCATTACCGACGGACTCATTCGAATAAAGAGTGCTCCGTACCGGTACTTCACATATGTTACGGAACTTTAAATGGACAATCATCGTATCGAATGACTAAAATGGGTCATGGGCGGAAGCGGATATTCCACCTAAGAGGTATTTAATATCGGAGTTGTGGTACTTAAGCTTCAAAATTCAAGGGTGAGCAGGTTCCAAGGTGGGCAGGTACCGGACGTGGAACTGGAACTTACCCTATAATGGCCGGTTCCTTATTTTTAGAACCTAGAACTTACCATGTGGCTCAAAGATCCATCTAAGAACCAACTCACCGGTTCTGGTACCGGTTCCGATTCCATGTCCTTATGGGACACTTCTACATTAAATCCACCATATTACTCCAATTAATCTAAAAAAACTTAAGCATTATTATAATCAATCTAAAAAAAAACCTCAAGCATTACTCCAATCAATATAAAAAAACATCAAGCATTACTCCAATCAATCTAAAAAAACCTCAAGCGAACTGGTCAAGGCGTCGCGAAGAGGGCAAGGGCAAGGGGATGGCGGGTTCGGGTACCCCATAAAGAGAGACCAGAAATCTGTGCGCAAAATTGCTAAATAAAGATTATTTATATAAATAGAGAATAAAGATTATATAAAAATATTATAAAAATATATTACATAAATTATATATTAAAATATATTAGGTCAGGTTTCAGGTTCTTCAGGTTGGTTCCGAGGTGAAAACCTGTAACCGTACTTAGTATTGCCGGTTTTCAAAAATTTAGAACCTAGAACCTATCCGGTCTATTCGAGAACCTCTGCTAACACCGACCCTCTAGCACCGATTCCCGATTTTACCCGAAACCTATTCTCACTCCTATCAAAATTCCTTCAACGCTGTTTTTGAAAATCGATTTTATAAATACTGATTTTCTTACTGTCGAACTTTTAGTAAAATAATTTAAAACTTGATTTCTATCTCGCAAATTATTACATTATAAGCACAAAACCCTTACATTGGGAGGAGAAGGGCAGAAAGGACGGAACCAATTTGTCCAACCCAGGATTTAAGACAAAGTGGATAAGGCAAGGAAAATGGAAAAGAAAAAGGACCAGAAACGTCATCCTCCTCTTCTTCTTCTCATCGAACCATGATTTCTGTTTCCCTCAAGATAATCAACCCATCTTTCCCCGGGAATCAACCTTCCTTCCCCTCTCGGAGGAAACCCAACAACGTCAACCACGTCTGCCTCTGCAAACAAGGCGATGGCGACGAACCCGTCCCCCCGACGCATGGAGACGTCGAGAAGCAGGAGCTCCTGGCCAGGATCGCTATGCTCCAGGCAGAAAAGGTCCGACTCACTGACTACCTCGATGAGCGTTCCGATTTCTTGACCAAGTTTGGGGAAGAGGCGGATGCCGAGTTCGATAAAGTCGGGGAAGAAGCGCTTCAGGGACTCGAGGAAGCTGGCGACAGGGTAAGCTCAAGTGTTGTCCCCTCGATGAGGCCGCTGTGTTTGTAAATATTTATTATGAACCCTGAGGGGAACTTTCTTGCAGATCATGGAGGACATGGAGAGCAAGATGCGGGCCTTCGAGGAGTCGATGGAAATGAACAGGGCAGAAATAGAGAGGAACGACGAAATCTTAGCCGAGTTCGAGGGCCAGATCGAGAAGGACCGGAACGAGGGGCTCTTCTTCCAGAGCTTCTTCTACTCGAAAAAGCCCGCCGACGTGGAGAAGGCGAAGGAAGAAGCCGCAAAGATCAAAGACGCGACGAAACAGAGCGCCGGGTCTAAAACCAGGAGGAACATCTATGTGTTCCTGATCGCGACCCTGGCAGCGTCCATTGCGGAATCTTTCGTAACGTCCACCTCGGACTGGAGGAAGGTCGCAGTCCTTGGAGCAATCCTTGTGGGTTTGGTCACTCAGCTAGCATATGAACAGGGGGTGTTGTCGGAAGAAGAAAGGGCGGCGGCCGCAAAGGAGGAACGTGACCGGGAAGAGAAGTGAGTTGCAAAATTCCTTGTAAAACCGCCATTGCAATGCCTCGGCAAGTTCCAATTAAAAGTTGTAACCCAGTTTCAAATCAGATCCTATTACACAAACTTTCTGGATACTTTCCAACTTATTAGGCATGTTTGATCATCCCATAGTTTCTATTTGAACTAAATGAGATAATTTAAATATAGTAACATATGTATGGCAATCTCTCATGGACTAAATTAAAATTTTTAATAGCTTGTTTAACGTTTCTGAAAGATTTTTTTTTAGAGGATGACATAGAAATAAATAATTATTAAGATTTTTCCTCCAAATAAGTGAAAACGATAATAGACTTGATTTTATTTAAGATTTTTGTTAGGGATAAAAAAAAATATATGAGATCTCTCAAAAACAGCTCCCATATATTACATAGATTTTAGCAGCAATTCGTTGTCTTTTCTAATCTAAGCAAACCCTAAACACCTTCTACGATCGAAAATCATACGGCAGGATGGGAGGAAGAGACCGCGAACGGAGCTGTGCTTGGACCACCAAGGCATTGCGAATTGTTCAGGGTTGCTAAGATTAGGCATCCCTAGTCCGCCACGTAACTAGCGGCGTGCCGCCAATCATATCGTCCACGGTCGACTCTATTGTTTGGTTTTGAGAATAATTCTCGATTTTTGGACACTCAAAGTCTTTTGACTAGCTATAGAAGATGAATATCATAACAAGTCACGATACCGACGATTCGACGAACTTATTGGGTGTGTTCGCTCCTAAAGTGACCGCGGACAAGCCGTATTCAAACACGTCGAAAATCTCTGGCACTACGGATCAACTGGTGCCCGGAGGATTCGTTGTGGCCGCCGTATAAAATGAAAGAAAGAGAGGAAGACAGCGGATGGGCAGCCTTAAGCGGAAGCACTTACGGAGGTGTTGATGTGTCTTTATACAATGCCTAAGAATAACTATTTATGCTAAGCTAGACCTACGTATAGTTATTTAAGAATAACTATGTGTCTTCATTGAATATCCCTTTTCCATATGAGCAATCTTGGCAACAATCTCCTTTCGGATCCCGAGATCTTCTGGAGCCTTCCTTAACAGCTGACTGATTGACCGTGTCGCCCATTAGCCTTTGCCGTAGAGTTTCTTCGCTCGCCCAGTCTCACTATCGCTTGTCGCTTTGCCGACCTGTTGTTGCCCGCCGCCTGGTAATCCCGTTGCTTTGTGATCCCTTCGCCCAGCAAGCCTTCGCCTGGTGTGTATTCGTGGTCACCTCCTTCTTGGATTTTTCTTCATTGGGTCTATGTTCTGAACCGTCGATCCACAGATTGGGATGAGATTTGTGGCCTAGAATTTCTTTTGCTAAACAGGGTGCAAGCGAAGGAAAACAGAAATAAGGGAAAGAAAGAAAAGAGAACAATTCCCTTGTCCACGGTCGACTGTGTTGTTTGATTTTGAGAAAAATGATTCTCGATTTTTGGACACTCAAAGTCTCTTGACTAGCAAATACGAAAATATTTGATATAGATAGCAATTTCTATTTGAATTGTGATATAATTATCTAAAAGAGTTCTAGAATATTGGAGTGCTTTACGTGTCCGATCGGTTTCTAAAGATTGTAATCTTTATACCATTGATATTTTTGAATCTTTCGTGTCCAAGATTGTTTCTTAGAATTTTGAATGGATGCTATTTTATATTTTTCAAGGACAATGCAAGAGTTTTCACTCAAACTAAAAGTCTAGATGTGTATGTGTTGTGGTTCCTTTTTTCCTAAAATAACAAAGCTATATATAGAGAATCTTCGGTTGTGGTTGGTGGTTGATTGGCACTCGGCAATTATCTTCAGATCTTTCACGCGGGTGTGTAAATTCTCCTCCATCGACCTTGATTTTCTGTCAATAATTTATTAATTCGATGCCTTTACTCCTCCATCGACCTTGATTTTCTATCTCGTATCTTCGACAATCTTCGATTAGATTCATGGTTGACGAATTAGATTTTGCTCTGATCATCATTGAATGAATGAGATTTTACAGTTGACTTGCCTATTTTATTTGTCGATTGTATTTTACTCAAACTAAAATCGACGGCAAAAAATTATCTGATGTAAACATTTTCCCCCCTCATAACAATTAAGGAAGAGATCTATCTGAATTAATTGACATCTTTTCTCAGTCGAATATCACAATCGAACCGAAAAGATTTTCCAATCGATTATTTAATATTTTGTTAATAGGATCAAACACACTACCTTCAGATATTATATTTGAAATCAACATCACCTAGTCATTGATTGTTTTTCAATCATCCAGACAATATGCTAATTGAATCGATCCACTTAAGAAAATTAGTCGATTGTCTTTATAAAAAAAAATATTTGGGTGGTCCAAAACACAATCTTTCAAGGACATATTCAATTCATCAGTTACTACACAATACCATATTCTTGAGAACATTCGACGAATGGAGTTGACGATTTTTTCAGATAACATGATAGTTTTTAGATTGATGTCGATCATGAGGGGACTCTCAACCTTTAGGTGTGTCCCTTTCGGGGAACGAGGAAATCACCTTCTACCCTTTCGGATCGACGACATACCTTTGGATCAACGGTTATTTGTTGAGTTTCCGAAAGAACAAGCGTTACAGTGAGAATTACCGAATGCAAAGTTTCTAACTCGCGACATATATTATTTATCCGCCCCATTGTATTTCGGAAGGTATTTTTTAAGGTATCCGCGTATCCGAATCTCGGAGTGCAATTTTCAGAGCCTCATCCGTATCCTCGTCAGCCGATCGAAGAAATCCTTCTTCGAAAGTTACATTCGCGTTACAGTTCAGTCCACGCTCACCGCATCAAAAACGTGTTTCCGGTGAAAAATGCAACACGTTGCAATAAAATCATGGCGAACCCATTGGGTTCAAAAAGAAGAAGCAAAAGAATAAGAAAAGAAATAACAGATTTCCATTGACAAACTTTGGGCGATTACAAACTTTACAAGAAGATTTCCTAAGATTTTCTAGAAACTAAAACTATAAAAAAGAGTCTGGCTGTGTATGTGTCGTAGTTCCTCTTTTCCTAAAATAACAAAGCTATATATAGAGAATCTTCGATTGTGGTTAGTGGTTGATTGGCACTTGGTAGTTATCTTCAGAATTTCCACGCATGTGTGTAAATCCTTCGATCCTTTCTTCAATCACTTTGATACCTTTGCTCCTCCATCGACCTTGATTTTCTGTCAAGATTTTGTTGTTTCGATGCCTTTACTCCTCCATCAACCTTGATTTTCTGTTTTGTATCTTCGACAATCCTCGATTAAATTCATTGTCGAAGAATTAGATTTTGCTCTGATAATATCAAATGAATTAGATTTTTACCATTCGATAATGAGATTTTATAGTCGACTTACCTATTTTATTCGTCGATTGTATTTTACTCAAACTACAATTGACGGCCAGAAATTATTCGGTGTAAACATCTAGGTCACATGCCTTACCATTGACATAAATAGAAAAAAATAAAAAATAATATATTTTGTATAACAAACAAAATCTTTTGAAGAAGAAATTCCATTTAAATTAATTTTTGAGATTTGATACTAAAAAAAGACTCTCCTCTTCCATCCTATATATAAATCTCTTCATCTCCCTTAGAGAAACTCAAATTCCTCTTTCTCCTGTCAAAAACCCAAGTTCCATCCCCAAATTTCAGGTGATCTGAGATTGAGAAATTGATTGCTCAAGCCAACAAAAGCATGCACTCCCCAAAGAAGAATCTTATCAAGGTATGCCTTCTGAACCTTATCATATCAGCATGATTTGGGTTTCATCCCTGAAGTGAGAAAGAGATGGTTTTTGGTTTTAGTTTTGTGAGATGGGTTCGTCGAAGTGGGTATGGTTTGGCCTTTGTTACCCAACGACCGGATCCGTCGTTCATATCACAACCATAAAACGATGAAAGTCAGTGTTTCACTTCTCTTCGTAGAGGTTGGTTTATTGTGCCTCCTTTTGACTAAGGGAATTTTCTAGGTAGTTTACTACACATATTATTAAAATTGATTAATTATAATTTTTTTAATACATTGTTAAGAATATTGTTTTCTAAGCATATCAAGAGAACTGAATTTGCTGAAAAAGAAACTTATCTAAAAAACGATTTTTTTTTCAATAAAAATTTTTATATTAGTATAATTTAAGGATTTCCATATCAAGCATGTAAATAAAGTTCCTGGGTGATGCTTTGTTCGACTCAGATCCAGTACAGTTCCTATTTATGCCGGCTCGAGCACCATCATTAAGTAAAAGAATTCACTAGAAGGAACGATGGTTTTGATTTTGCATACCTAAGGGCATGATTTGTTGGGAGAGTTACAAATGTTATAAAATGAATTTGAGATTTTGCTTGAAAAGTTTGAGAGCTATTTTTTTCACTCAACAAAGGCATGGAGTTTTGCTTCATGTCTGGCTATATGTAGTTCGACTTATTGGTAAAAGTGTCTACTACCTTCTTTTCAGGGAAAACGAAAACTAACTCATTTCTTAGGATTCACTAACATTTCGATAGTTTCCAACTCCTTTGTACCGGAAGTCGAGAAACGAATACTCGAGAAGATTGTCTCAAAACAATCTTCGGATGAGTCTTGCGTTACACACTCTGGTACTATTACCGATGATGTGTCCGATAACTCCGGAAATGACGGCTTACCGTCATTGACCCGTGGAGCCAGCATCACTCCTCAAAATAATGCGGCAGACGACATCCCGGATTTAAATGAGGAATCGGAACTTGAGTCTTTCCGTCGAGCTGCAACAATGCTGTTTTTTGAGGGGAACTGTAACTGCAGACATGATGTCCCCGTTGGCTCGGGGTTCCAAGCTGAGATTCCACCTCTACAGAGTGAATATGCTGAGAATAAACATCCCCGCGATGATGAGGGTAGACTCTGCCGAGTTAACAAGGTTAAGAAGTTTCCAGATGGTCGTCCCAAACCCTATCGGCAAGGACGAATGATTTAAGACAGAGAGAAAAGGAAGATTGCCTTTTCATGATCCGTTTTGAAGGTTTAAGGTTGCTCGATGGTTCTTAAAATATGGATGTGACAAGCATATGACCACAGCAGGGGTGAAGTTGATCCCCAGTCTTTTGGGCTGAAATGATGAAGGTTTTTCGAACTATTGAAGTTTATGGAAAGTTGCTTATTGAAAATGACCGAAATATAAGGCTTGTTTGGTAGGAGGAAACAAAATCCGTTTGCTATTTTTGTTTTTTCATGTTTGTTACCATAAAATAAAAAATAAATTTCTAAATTTTTAGAGGAAAATAATTTGACAAAATATACAGCCTAGCTTTTTAGTTTGTTATATAATTTTGTTACCAACTTTTGCTTTCCTGTTGAATTTTTTTAACAAAAATCAAACAAGGCCTTAATATAGTCCGATCCAAAATGTTGGTCAAAATCAAAATAGAAATAGTTGGGAATAAAGTTATATAACAAACTAAAATACCACAGAAAGTTGGCTTAAAGTTGATGCCATAAATTGATATTTTTCTAAATAATTTTTTGGAAAAACAAAAAACGAAAACAAAAAACGGACCTGGCATAAAGTTGATGCCATAAATCGATATTTCGCCAAATAATTTTTTGGAAAAACAACCCGTTTTCGGTTAATAATGATATAAAATTTTGTGCTCGATTGAAAAGATTTTGATATTCATTCATATAGAATCAACTAAATCTCTAACTGAATTTTTTTAAGGCAAATTATCGATATTTAGCCCCAACTATTGGCCCAACTTTAAATTTTGTCATATCGTTTAAAATTTTTTGAATTTGGCCTTATTTCAATTTTACTTTTCGATTTGGCCTTATTTGTAACGGACGTTAGGAGGAGCCGACGTGTCACTAACGTCTGTAATATTATGTCTACGTAGTCTTCTGACGTGTATAAATTATGCCTACATGATCTCTAACCTTCCCGTCGTTTCCTCTACGCCACCACACCTACTCCCCGCCCCACCCCCTACCTCCACCCCCACTCCCCCCCTCCCCCTCGCCACCACACCCACGGCCCCCCTCCCCCTCGCCCCCACACCCACTCCCCGCCCCCCCTGCACCCACTCCCTCCCCCGACCCCCCTCCCCGCACCCCCCTCCACCCACTCCATCCCCCTCCCCCCTGCCCTCACACCCACTCCCTTCCCCTCTCCCAGCTCCTGGCCCCCTGCACCCACTCCCTCCCCCTTCCCCTCTGTGAATCACTTTTTCCCCTCTTCTCCCTCCCCCTTTGGGAATCCCCTCCCCCTCTTCCCCCTTCGAAATCTCCAATCCCCTCGTCTCTCTCGCTCCCCATTTCCGAATCCCCCTCGTCCCTACCCTTCGTCTCCCTCCCTCTCCTCGTCTCCCCCCCCCCTTCCCTCGTCCCTTTTTCCCCTTTCTTCCCGGGATGGTGAAGGAAGAACCATCCGACGGATGATGTGCACATGTAGGTGGTCAGCCACAAGAAAGAGGCAGAGGGGGAATGGTGGGGGAGGAGGGAGTGGAAGAGGGGAGACGTCCCCTTGTGGTGTATGGGGTAAAAAGAAATGTTTATTTTATTAATTATTGTCCATGTATGTAAAAAAATATTATATTAGGATCCACGTAGGAAGAGAAAAAGGGACGTTAGTGATACGTCGGCTCCTCCTAACGTCCGTTACGAATAAGGCCAAATCGAAAAGTAAAATTGAAATATGGCCAAATTCAAAAATTTTTAAACGATATGACAAAACGTAAATTTGGCCAATAGTTGAGGCTAAATATCGATAATTTGCCTTATTTTAATTGAAAATATTTGATGGAGTCGACTGGATTTAATTCGATTTACAATGCTCAGCGGAAGTCATGGATATTGTTCTAAGAACAAAATCTTAAATTGTGAGGACACATAACAAGAGATAGATTACCAATTGATTAAAAAAAGGATTACAAATATAGCAATCAAGTTTTCATCCCGTTCGAGATGGAGTGTGCAATCCTTAACAACTCAAGATCGATATTATGGTGACTTTGGCGATCAAGTTTGAGAAGGAGTCGACTCAATAGTCGAGGTGTTAGCGTCGGAAATGGATCACGTCGGAAATATTTGACACGAACAGTCATAGGGATTCGGATGTGGTCGCTAGTGATGAAAACAGATGAACTGTATTAATAAACGATGTCAAACGATATCTTATAATTAAGGAAAAAAGCTTACAACCATGAAAGAGCGAAAGAATCGAAAACTTGGATGGTGGTGGCGCCGTAGACTTGCTGCTGACACCGTGAGCTTGCGGACTAGAGTAGTGAAATCTGGACTCTGGTGGCGTGATGGATGGGGGCGTGGACAAAGGTAGAGGTGACTTTGGAAACCAAGAGCCCTACGGGCTCACCCTGGCGGTGGAATACAAACCAAGGGCCCTACGAGCGGTGGAATGAAAACCAAGGACCCTACGAGCTCACCCTGGTTTGGACGAAGATTGGGAACGGGACGATGGAAGGCTGAGAAGTGAGAGCTGTCAAACTTTGTGGCCTTAGACGATTGAGAACTGAGTGCTGTCAAACTGAGTGCTGTTTTTCTTTGAAGGATCTTACTTCTTTTTATTTCAGATCAGATAATCAGAGACATGTTCCCAGATTTTCTCCACATGGAGATCGTTTCAAACGGCCCCACAACTGCTTTTCCGAAAATCTTGGAATCATGATCTTTCCTGGTCACCCTAGCGGTTTTGCCTTCGTAGACTTAGTTCTTTTCCTAGTGAGGTCACATAACGGTGGGCTTGCAAACACTCTTACAGACCCCTGGACTTGTGGGCTTTCCGTAAAATGGGCCTAAAATTTCTATAATTGTATTGGTAGACTTATTGTAGATTAGCGAAATGATTTTGCGGGTTTTTCATATAATGGGCCTGGCTTCTCATAATTAGGCTTAAGATTTTTGTCAAAGTTGACCCAGCCGTACTCATACCACCAACGTCAACCTTGACGGTTTTCCCTACTAAGCATTAGCGGTTATGGTTGTTTTCGTATAAATAAGCGTCTTTTTCTATTTGGGCACGAACAGGCATCTATAGCCTTTTGTACTCCCAATATTAGTTTTTTGTTTTGTTTAACAAACCGAACACTACTAACACGTAATTCCCACGCTCTTGGTGGCCCGCATTTTCATGTGCAAACACTACTATAAATAATTTAATCACTCCAACAGAAAGCAATAGTTTCATACTCATTCTAATAAAAGACATTTGAAATTTGACGCGACAATGAGAAAAATTTATCCTTCAAAACAGCTATAGATTGTATGTACTCAAAACGTCGTGGGTTGCCAAGTACTCCATAGAGACTTCTCTTCTCAATCCTATAAATATGGCGGGAGATGATTTGGCCTTTTTTTTTTCTCTCGCCAATTAAAGATTTACAATTGATGAATTTTAAACAAATGTCTCTCTTTTAGATTTTTACATTCTCGATAAACCTCCTCTCTCTCTCTAATCAAAATTTTTTTTTTCTTGACAGAATTATGAAATATTCTAATCAAAGATCGATAAAAACTAACAATTGTCAAGTTTAGACAAGTATTGGTAGAGAGAATCTAATCTTACTTGGATTTTCTCAAAGATGGAAGTGCCTTTTTGAACCATAGTTCCGGGTGGGCCTCTTATGGGCCCGATCTCCACCACACACAAGCGCTCGATCGATCGGCCCAGTTATGTCCCTTCCTGCTTGTCGTCTTTTTGACAATTAGGAGTAAATTGAAATGAGGTGTCTTTTTGACTTTGGAGGCTTAAATTGGTAATGATGATGGACAAATTTGTGACTGAGATCTTTCTCTCATGCTCCGTCCGACCAACAAAAGTGGGAATGAGACAACATCATATGCCTCCCTCCCCCACCACCTATTAAAAAGAACAAAACATTTGGATATTACCTAACAAATCATCACATTCTCTGATTGAGATTGAACCGAGATTTTAGGCCTTTATTAGTCCTGAAATTTCGAGACTGGTGTTTCTTTTTACTGTTTAGTCCTTCGTTGCATGGATGGGACCCCTCCTCAATTTTGGAGTTTGTTCTAAAAATATTTGAAAAGAAATGCGTTAAATAATGTCCGTAAAATATCGATTTATGGTATCAATTTTAAATTAACTTTTTATTTTGTCATTAATTTGCTATATAATTTTGTCACCAACTTTTTGTTTCTATTTTAATGTTGTCTAATCTTGAATTTATTCGTACGAAATCCAAACAAACTTTAAGAAACCATTTTCATTTATTGACTAAAAAAAGAAAAAAATTTAACCAATTGATAAATAATATTAAAACCTCTCATATATTATTTTATTTTAAAATTCTGATGGTCAGATCAAGTGAATTGGAAGCCGAAGTTGAACGATAGTTGCTGATACAGTAAAAAATACACAAAATTAATAATAGTCGGATGATTGCTTTATTAAGAGGTCATTGCTTCGGGTAAAGTGAATTATAAGGCGAATGAATGAGATGTTGGAACTCCACTATTATAAGATACAAGTCATATTATATTAAGATCTTGTTTGGTTTTCGCTAGAAGAAATTTTAGATCCGACTAAAATTATTATGAAAGCGAAAGTTAGTAAAAAAAATTATATAACAAATTAAAATAATTACAAATCACGTGAGTAAGTTGAAAAAAAAATAAACTTATATTTTGTCCGGTACTAGAACCCCGACAGCATCAATTTGTCTCTTTTTCTTTTTTTTCTAAGACATCTTCATCCGAACTAAAAACGCTAAACCCCACATGGAGACAAAAGGTTGTTGTCTGCCCTGCCCCTTTTTCTTTTCCCGGAAGTAAAAGCTCTCGCAGCAAATACAGACAGAAGACAAACGACCCAGACACAAGACAAAGACAAACCTCGTTGCTGTTGTTGTTCTTATTACTTTCAGTAATGTCGCTCGCCTTTTCAAAGATTTCTCTGTTTACGATTTCAAACATGAAGAAACCAACCAAACCAAACCAAACCAATTCCCCGACCATAATATCATACATTAAAGACCAGATTTTTAACGGGAAGGAAAAAACGATTGAAATCGATGATGATGGTCTTTTCAGTACAACCTCAGCATGCTCTTTGCAATGGAATGGGCCTGACTGTTAGCCCTGCTGCTCCCCTTGAGGGAAACCCCCACCACGTTGCCTCTACGGCTCCCGTTCGGCGTCGTGTAGAACCCCACCGGCCCCCCAGTGTCCGCCACATCCCTCGGGGAGTGCCTGGCGCTTCGGTTCCGTTCCAGGACGAACTCGTCCCTTCTCTTCTTTCCATTCGCCTCGAAGCTGTTTCTCCTCGTGCCGCTGAGGGGACCCCCGCCGGTAGCATTCCTGTAGCTTACGCTGCTGTTGCTCCTCAGCACCTTCCGGTTGAACCCGTTCGGCTCGCCGTTGTGCAGTTCCTGCCATGACTCCGAGTATGATCTATCGACCATGCCGTTTGGCCGGCAGTAGCTGTCATCGTTCTCAATGTCCTTATTGTGTCCCCCACCCGCCCGCCGCTGTATGAACGCCCAGATGTTCCACCCTTTGCCCCACCTCTTAGATTTCTTCGCCTCCGAGCCCTTTTGGTTGCCGTTCCTGACCACAGGACCATTTTCGCGAAAGGCCAGATCGAACATTTCCGAGCAATCGTCCTGGAGTGAATTCGAGTGATTCAAGTTTGGGATTGGGTCCCTGAGGGAGTCCTTGTCCCCGGTTGTCAGCTTACTGGTCCCCTGAAGGTAGTGGTCGGCCGTTGCTGGGGTCACCTTCGCATTCTTAATGGACTTCACCTCGTCCATCTCGGCAACGATGGCAGCAGCCGTCTTCCTTATGGAGTTCGACCTGTCCAGGCTCTTCCTCCTCCTCGTAGATGAATCGAGGTAATAGTCCCGGGTCTGGGCAGACCCACCAGGGGTCATCTCGTCATCATTGATCGATGCAGGCATCTCAACAGGAATCTGCATGTCCGTTCTCGGGACACGGGCTGGCGGTGGAGAATCCTCGACCACAGCGGCAATCGTAGGCATCCGCTGGAAGGACGACCTCCCTATCAAGTGCCCGTCCCAGGAAGCCCGCGGCATCTCGAAGGAATGCCTCGTGTCGTCCAGAGACATCCGGGCCACGTCAAGCGAGAACCGGGCCGCATCAAGGGAGAACCTCGGATCGGTGTCACAGGAACGGCGGCCGAAGCCGTACTCTGACTGGGTCTCCCTAAAGTGACGGCCAGCAGGCTTCATGACAGGGAGAATCACGGAACGGCTTCCCCTCTCCTGCTTCTTTTCCTTCTGCTTCCGCCTCCATTTCTGCCACTTCTTGCTGAAAACCGAGGCGGCCGACCAGAAACTCCCGGCGATGTCCTTGAAATCCCTCCCGGACGACTTCTTCGCCTGCAAATCGAGGTCAATATGGTCCTTCATCGATCTCAATTCCTCTTCCAACAAAAACCCCTCCTTTCCCCCTTCCTCGGGCACCTCGACTATTTCCGGCTCCGCAACCCTTTCCTCCGCCGCAACACCACCTACATTACACTCCTCCAACACAATCCCTTCCTCCTCCCCGGCCAATTCCCGGATATCCTCCTTCACGACCTTATAATCACCGGTAAGCTGGATCTCCTCCCCTTCCTCCTCCTCCTCCTCCTCCTTAACCCCAACGAAGCTGCGACGGCTAGCTTCGGGGTCACCGTTCCCCTGTTGGATGACGGGGAGGACAACCCCGTCCTCGTCGACGCCGAAAAGGGAACAGAGGGCGCCCCGGACGCGGACGTCGCAGGACTTCCTCTGAGGCTCGAAGTATCCGGAGAAGAGGGTGTCGAAGTTGTTCTTGGAGGCAGAGAAGGACTTGGTCCGCCTAAGCCCAGGGAACAAGCCGGAGGAGGAGGGAGGGTTGTTGGGGTTGGGAGGCTTGCGGGAAGAGGAGGGTCGGAAGAAGAAGGGCCAGAGGGAGGAGGAGGAGTGGGGTTTGGCGGGGAGGTCGGAGGAGGAGTTGGGATCTAAGAGGGAGAGGCGTTCGAAGAGGCAGGAAGGGCAGAAGCCGGAGAAGTGTTCATTTGGGTGGAGGTCGCAGGAGGTGGAGGGGCGGTGGGGCTGGGGTGGCTGTGGTGGTGGCTGGAGACTGGTGGGTTCGACGGTGCTGATGATATTCATATGATCTGTCTGATCCTCCCCTCCTCCTCCCACTCTCTCCACCTTCTTCTCATTTGCTCCAACCCCTTTTTTCCCTCTGAGGCGTTTTCTAGCGCAGGAAAAAGCAGACGGAGGAGAAGGCAAAGGGGAAGGCCCTGTCTGTTTTTTCTTTAGATTAATAAATTAATATTAATCCTTGGGTTTTTTTAAAGAGGCAAAATATTAATTTATATTTTTAAGTTTGAGGCAACTTTCTGTTTTTTTTTGTTAATTTAATTTATTATATAATTTTATAAACTAACTTTTATTTTTATTTTGATTTTGACTAATCATGAATTTCTTCTAGAGAAAGCCAATTAAGGCCTTGATATAGTCTCACATGTGTCCTATAATAGTGGAGTTTCGACGTTTCATTCATTCGTCTAATAATTCACATTATCCGTAATAGTCGCTCCATAATAGAGCATCATCCGACCTTTATCGAATTTTCATATTTTTTGACAACATCAG
The DNA here is from genome assembly GCA_029817715.1 of Melastoma dodecandrum. NCBI lineage: Eukaryota > Viridiplantae > Streptophyta > Magnoliopsida > Myrtales > Melastomataceae > Melastoma > Melastoma dodecandrum. The sequence continues at coordinate 877,727 of JARUPY010000057.1, read as the reverse complement.
CAACTTTCGTTAACTTCGGCTTCAAATTCACTTGATTTGTCCATCAAAATTTTATAATAAAAAAACAAATAAAAGGTTTGAATATTATATCTCATTTTTTAATTTTTTTTTCTTTTTAGTCGATAAATAAAAATTATATATTAAGGTCTGTTTGGCTTACACACGATAAAATTCACGATTGGTCAAAATCAAAATAAAACTAAAAGTTGGTGACAAAATTATATAACAAATTAAGTTAATGACAAAACAGAAAGTTGGCTCAAACTTAAAGCCATAAATTGATATTTTGCCTTTTAAAAAAGCCAAGACAGAGAAACAGAGGACGAACAGGGACACAATCTACGCTGTTCGTGATTTAATTAAGGAAAAATTAATAAACTATTTTTTAATGTGAGTAGTTTGTTCAAAAAGCACCCATTTAATTAATTATTTAATGTCTTATAGTACCGATTCCCGACAATATAATTTAAAAAAAAAAAGAAAAACGGAGGAATAACCCGCGTTATTTATTTAGTGATCTTTTTTTTTTGAATTTCGTAATTTGAAAGTGAGCGTCAACTTTTTTTTTTTTTCTTTTTTGTTTGGCTGTCTATCTTTTGTTTTTTTCCTTTATGCCAAAGAGTTTATCCCTTATGGATTTTCGACAAATCTGATATATTAAAAAAAAACACACGCATTTCTTCGGAGGGCGTTGCTTAGAAAACATTGGTGAGTTTCAATTTTTCACTGAGTTTTAATTGTAAAAAATGCTGACTTTTAAGGTGAATGCCTGCAACTTAGAGACCTTATCAAAATTAAAAACCTCATTTTATAAATTGATAAAAAAAAATGGGGAAATGGTGATTATGGATTTGGACGCATCACTTTTGCAAAAGTCGCGTTAATTCTATTTTTTTATTTTAATTCCCTCTCGGGATAAGAGGGGAGATAAATGGCCACGTGGATTGACCGACAGACCGCACCATAATTTACTCTTTAGAATTTGTAGAGTGGTTAAATCAATGGGAACTCAAGAAACCATTGAGGAATGTTATTATATAAGTCAGGCTGAAATTCCAAGCTTTTCTTTGGGTGTTTTTGTTTTTCTTTGGATTTTTCACTCAAAGGAAAAAAAAAAAGATGGCGACTAAAAACAAAAATAAAATTAAAATAATTCAAAAAGGAGGGAAAAGTGATGGCAAGAAAAATCACGCGTATCTGAGGGGATAAGATCGCTTTCCTCTTTTGTTTCCTTTTTGTCAATCTCATGCCCCAAAACCCTTCGCCCTTTTTATGTCCAGTTATTCGGAAAAAAATAATAATAATAATTTATATGATGATTGATTAAAAATCTGTGGTAGTATAGTATACAATTAAACTGTTGATATTTTATTAGAAATTAAAAAAAAATGTCGTTCTTTGTTTTTCTAAAATCAACAATTTTGACCCACCGAGCATCAACAAATCGAGTAAATAAATGGGTGGCGATCATTCTTTTACCATTTATTGTGTTCACATGAAGTGACTTTTCAAAACATTGTTTTTTAATGAATTGTTCGAAGATATTAATTTTTTTTTGATAAAACATACGTGTTTGGTCATTTTCGTACCTTTTATTTTCCCGTTTTTTCAAGGAAATTTTTATTTTCATTTTAATTGTGGACTACGGAAGCGACTTGACTTAGGAGATGGAACGAAGGTGCAAGTAGTGAACAAGATCGTGGGGCAAACATATTTGAAAGTCTGTAAATAATTGAAGGTGTAAACATGTGTTTTACGGTTTTTTCATACGAGAATACGTATAAAAACGGTCACGTACGTACATTTTTCCCAAATATTTTAACATGAAAATTCAAATTTAATATCTTTTTTTTTTTATTAATCGCGTGTCTTTCTCTTTTAGTAGATACTATTATCGAAAGACCCTTAAAATAAAAGCACAGTTTAGAGAGAGAGAAGATAAGGAACGTACTAACTAGTATTACGTGAGAATTGCTTTATGAGGGACAATCTCAATAATGCATGGTCTCCGACTTTTACACGATCCCATTTCACACAAACGAGAAGAAAACCTAAGCTAATATTATTTTTCAAGAGACTGTCGGCATAATGGGCTCTAACTTAGCAGCTACTATCCAGTAGTATCGGAGACTCGATGAAAAATTCGCCCATAGAGATATATAATCACGGAAGGGGCTAACCTCCCGCCGTATACGAGTTTGACATCAATTTTTCCGTACAAAGATATGAAAGCTTACGTGGATTTCATATACCGACATTAATTTCGTATATTCATATGAAAAACTAACGTCAGCTTCGTACATGGCGGGACGTTAGCCGCATACATATAATCACACCTGACATCGTGTGTGTAGATAGGGAGTAGGAAATTTTGAGCTTTGCACGTAATGAGAGTTGATTTTCAAAATGTCACAACCGTGATATTAAAATTACAAAAGAAAATGTAACTCTCATCAGCGTCATTAGCTCGAGGGCATCTATCGTTGTTGCAAACCGAGTCATTGTCATCTAAACGAGTGTCGTACGGCGACACCGTGTCATTCAGTAAAAAGTTTTTCTAAAGCGTATCAGTTTCACGATTGAGAATTATATTTTTTTCATCGTAATTAAAATGAAATCGCGATGCAGCAATACATCAATTATAAGTTAATTCAGTATGATTAATCTTATAATCTCTATTTATTTGAATTTCTTTTAATAGAATATTTTTTAGGTTTTGGTTTTTTTAATACTTAGTATCAATTCAATTTATTTGAATGCCTTTATATAATAGAAAAATTATGTGTTTCATTTCATCGATTCTACGATTCTTTCTAAAACGGTGAGATCCTCTCTGTACACCGGAGTCGGCGTCGTGGTTATCGACCGTGACATATGGACGTTGTCCGAACTGATTTTGCAAATTGCATCGGTATTTTACGAAATATTTTAAAAATCTCCGGTACCACCGTGTAAATAAGTATTATCCGTATATTCATTGTCGGGGGCAGGGTCGTCATTGCCGACCGCTACTCTGTATGTGTAGTAAGACAAAGTCTACATGGATAGGTTTTGAGTTATGATATAACTTGGTAAAATTTATCGAAGTCAGATCAATGCTGCTGCTGCTCAATGGAGCGGGGCGTATTTAAGGGGGGGACGACGACGACAAGGGGCCCGCGTTGTCCGAAGGACACAGGGATCGTTCTCTCTAGCTGTTAATAAGAAACACCGTCGTCGAAAAACCCGTGTCAGCTGCTAATATAATTTTGATATTGTTAGATTTTCTCGATGGAGGGGGGGGGGGCACACTCTGGTCTGATGAAGATTCTTTCAGACAGGACAGGACTGGATTACTGATGTTGTTTTTTCTTTTTGTATCATGGGAAAAGCTTTATTGCCCAGTGCCAAAACCCCCTCTCCCCTCTCTCTGTTTCTTTTTGACCTTTTCCCTTTGCTCCTGTCTTGTCATCTCTCCTTGGAGAGGAGTATTTAGGATCGGACAACCTCAGCTGTCAAAACCCCCCCGTAGATATAACAAAAGTTTAAAATTTTAAGGATTTTCTTCTTCATTTGTCTTTTCTTAATTATTTTTTAAAAAATAAATTTAATGAAATAAAAAAGCAGAATTGGATTTAATTAAGAAGTAAAAATTATAAACACGATTTCATCGAATTTTAAAAATATATCCCATATTATTTTGAAATATAATTGGGGGTGGTCGAATCAAGTATAATGTGTACGCATACAAAACTTAAGAAATAAAAAAAAAAAACCGATGATCTTAAGGATTTTTTTATTGTTCATCCCCCCGCGGGGGATGATATAATGTCCAATGATGATGTTAATAGAATAGAACTCACACCCTCCCCCCCATGTAATGGCAATAATTGCCCATTATTATTTCCAAACAATAGAAGAAAAACAAACACACGTGCCCCCCGTGGTCATGAATTTAAGAATTTTGTTTTAGGGATCAAAATTTTCGTCCTTTTTTGATTGACAGACACGAAGAAAAAGACGACGATTTTGCCAAAGATGCTTTGTTGTCTGCCCCCCACCCACGACCCTTTGAGCCAAAGCATATGTAAAAGGAAAAGCAAAAGCCCCGTCGACATCGTCATTATGATGTGGCTGGCCAGAACAAAAAGAACAAAATTATTCCTAATTAAACAAAATGGACCGACTAATTAATTGAACACATCATAATGACGATCAAGAAAAGAAATGTTAGGCCACTGCTTGATGATTACGAGCATGTGGAGATGGAAGAAGGACACGACTCGTACACGAGATCATTGACACAATTGCCGGGGGAGGTTTCACCACAGGAAATTTACAAAAGAAATGTACCAAATTACGCTTAATTTTAAAGAAATTTTGAATATAATTTTAATTTTTTTTAAATACGTCACCACGGTATCAAAAATACAAATAAGTTACGGTCATAAAACAACGCCTCTCATAAATTTTACAAAAAATTACGGTTCGAGATCGCGACTTTACTATGATTGGTGATGCATGTCATGAAAACGTGATAATAGACCATAATACTAGTAGAAAAATAGAGCTCACGGTCTGGGGTTGCAACACAAAAAACACTTAATAAAAAGTTCCTTTGAAGAACATAGTCTAGGATCGCGACATTACACAAAATTTCCAAAGTCTCGGTCCAAAACACCATATTTAGGTGGACTTACAAAAGCCTTTAGTTGAATCAACGTGCCTTTATAAATTCGAGTAATCTTTTTGATACAACGACCGTCGAAGCACCTTCGACTAGAGCTGTCAACTTGATCAACATCGACTAACTTACACAACATCGAAGTAAGGGTCCGTCGAAACAAGTCACCATCGAAGTACGAACACGTCGAAGCAAGCCGTCGAAACAGAAGCCACTCCACATCAAATGCATCTCAAGTTCCCAGATCATTCAAGCATTATCCCTTTCATGCATTATCATTTATGTTTGTTGCATTTCCAATAAGCCATTTATGATTCGTCCATGAATCTGACCATGCATGCATCTTGTCTAAGTTCAATATCTTGTATTCATGTCCTTGTTCTAGTGATTCCTATATAATGGGCGCCCTTATAAGCATTTGGAGAACTTTTAGATCAAATTATAAACCCTTTGTAAGACTTTGTCTTTCTATCCGAAGTGAATGGATTTTCCTTCAACCTCTTTCTTCATTAGGTGGATTCCAAGTGCGGATTGAGTTGAGCGTATCAACTGGTGGTTGTGTATCTGTATCCTCCGCGTTGTGCCTCACCATCATCTTGTTCGTGGTGGTGTATCTATATCCACAGCCAAACGAGTTATTCAAATCTTCTATCACGATGGTGAATCTGTATCCGTGGTGGTTGATCTCAACCCACCCTATTCATCATTTCCAACCGCACCTTAAACACTACCTTCCGTCCATTCCCCCACGTCACTTTATTCCGCACCTTTAGTGACGTTCCCTTCGTTTTTTGTATTGAAATTATCTATTCATTACCCGTCCCTGCATCACTTTTAGCGTCACGTCTTTACTATTGGTGTCAGAACGTGTTTTCATAAGTTGCATGAACATTCACCAAGAAATATTTTGACAAACCTTGAAAATTTCGCGATCATGAGTCTAAAATAACAATATAACTATGATATTTTGAGTACGTTGAAAATTTGAATCCCACGTGCCCGGCGAGGACCAAAACGTGAGTGCTCCTATCGTTAATAATATAAGATAAAATTATAAAATACTATTTGCCCAACTGGGGATAGTGTGTTTAACGCTGTGTTTGGATGGGACGGATTCCATTCATTGTCTGCACGAGGGAGGTGTGTTCCCCCGTAGTGCTCCTTTTACCACGTTTCCTCTCCCCTATCTAGAGATCAAATAACCCTGCCCAAACACAGCCTAACAGATTTTATTAAAAAAAAAATTTACATATATTATCGAGCCGACAGTTGCATTGGAGTTGGAAGGAAATCAATCTAATATTTTAAAAAAGAAAAGGCTTTTATGCTGCAATATAGAGTTGCATGCAAAGTAGGAGAAAAATTAAATGAAAACGCCCGGCTCCATTTCTTTTTCTTCTTTGTAGCCAGCAAAACGAAATAGATAGTTCTTTTTTTTTTTTGGTAACATGGGATAAGTGTTAGTAATAAAAAATTTGAATTAAGTTAAGGAGGTTTCGAATTACTTTACGAAGGGAAATAAAAATAAGTATAAATTATTAAAATTTCATGCATTAATTGTTTTTTTTAACTTTTTACAGTAACATTATTCCCGGGTGTCTTCCCCCTTCTTCTTCTTCTTCTTCTTCTTCTTCTTCTTCTTCTTCTTCACTGCCTCGGTAATTCAGGCTAATGCTAGAGGCAGTTAGGGTTAGGGAGAGAGAGATTGGGCCTTTTCGTGGACTTTAAAGAAACTATGACTAGTACTGAGGGAGTGAACCCAGGTCTAAAGATTTAGCTGTCTAATCTCTATCCTATCTGCTGTTGCAAGTTGCTCAGAGATGACAGCTGAACTAATTTTTTGTTTCTGCGTAATAATGGGCCATGTTTCCAAGACCCTCACCCCCTCCCTCCCATTGGGCTCACCACCATCCAGGCATAAAGTCATCACTCGGGTCTCATCTCATCTACCACATGAACATGAACACTGCTAATGCCTTCTGCTACCCCCAATAAGGCATACCTGTAACTTTGAGTTCGAATAGATAAGAGATGACATTATGCCCGTCTTCCTTTCCTTTCCGAGCGTTTGTTTTCGCTGATCAATCCTAGATTTTGGGATCTGGGTGTGGTTGAATTTTTTCACTGCTTGTCGGATTGGAGATGGGGCTGTTCATCATCAAATGCAGATAAAGGAGTTGTCGTCAAATGCAGATAATTGTATATCCTTACCGTCGGTTTTTAAAAGATTTTGCGAAAATTTCTTTATTTATCGATACTAATTCGCTTCTTCAAATAGTGAGTTCGTGGTCCTATCATGTTCATATGAGATCGCTACTTGAAGTAGCCACTTATAAACACTTGTTATTTGAAATAGTAATTTCTTCCACTTAAATAAGAACATAAATGAAAAAATCTAAATATTATTATTTTCCGAAGAAGTTAGTAGCCACTTCAACGTAAAGATTTTATTCTAATTAAATTAAAGATACCATAAGTAAAAAATATAAGTTTTATTGTTTTTTTTTTAAAAGGAATTTGTTGATGGAAGTAACGATCAAAGTCTTATTTTTTAAGTGGAAAGTCGTTGGTTGGTTGAAGTATGGATTTGCTTCTTGTCCCGTTAAACTCTCTACTTGAAATAATGATTCCATGTGATTTGGATAATAAAATCGTTATTTTAAGTAGCGATTTTATCATGGAGAACATACGTTGTTAGCACTTATTTCGTGGACCGAAATCGTTCATTCAATTAGAGATTTTGGGACGATAATTCATGAATTTTGAAATCAACTTTGGAAATTTTTTTTTTTCGGACTAAGCTTATAGAGGGTACAAACTCGTCAAATGTCATCCGTTTGAACTCGAGTTGATATTGCATCTCTATCCAGGAAGGCATCTTGGGGGCGGTTTCATTTCGAATGGAATGCTTTACTGCGAACAATCTGTTTTCCTCTTCCCAAGATTTTGAACGGGTTGGGCTTCCAGTGGATTCGGGTTTTGGGATTTGGGGGTGACCCAAAACCTCCTTACTCACAGCTCTTCCCCACCCCAGGAAACGACATTACGACAAAACCCGGCTTCCGGTGTGGTGTGTCCGAAAACCTCGTCCCCTGTCCCCCGCTAATTCCATGGCGGATAAACCACGGAAAGGTAACTAACACCTCCTCCCCCCCCCTCTGCCCGCGGGGTTCATCCTCTTCAGTCTTCCCTCTTCTTGGCTCTTCAATTTTTTTGCACCGAAATGTCTCAAATGTCCTCAAAGTTGGTTGCTTTAACGTCTGCTCGCTTTGCTCTTTCTTGGTTTTACTTCTGCTGTTGTTATTTCTAGATGAGAGCATCTTGCAACAGCTGAAGGACGGGACTGCCCGATTCGAGATCGTAAGTTCGCCCGTTCGCGTGGTTCCCAGCTCAGCGTTTCCCAGGTTGCTGTTCGGGGACGCCGGCCTGCCCTTTGCAAGGATTGCGTCCACTATGTATGAATGTTTGAGACTCGAAGAAGGGCTTTTGTTTTCGTGATTAATTGATTATGCGAGTGAGTGCATCATTTGATGGAGTGATGCCGCTTGTGATTTCAGAGGGAGGGGATCGCCAGCCTCTAAGAAAGTCGAGCAGTATTCGGTTCAGCGGGTTACTGGAGACGGCCGCTGCCTTTTTCGTGCTCTGGTGAATGCTAACTGTGTTTTTATTATTCATGTTGTGGGGATTGGTTTTGTAGTTGTTTGATAATGCCGTTTCGTATGTTTGATTTCGTGCAAGTGGCATCCCACTATCCATCATGTCATGACCTCATAAATGTGTGGAATTCCACTAACCAGTTGCATGTACATGAAAATGTTAATGTTGGCCCTTGATCCTGATCGATGGCATTGACAGCAGTGTTTTCTTTCGCCAATGGTTGGAAAATGAGCTTGTGAGGGCTGATGCTAAACACAGCACAGTGGTTTTATCCTTTCTAGAATTGTGATGAGTTTCCCTTTGCTACACTGATTGGATGAAAGAAATTAGCTGGTGTAGTCATAAAACTTTGGGTTTTTATTTTTCGGAACAGGTTAAAGGAATGGCTTTCAACAAGGGTATAGCTCTTAATGCTAGAGAAGAAAGACAAGATGCAGGTTTTCCCTCCCTTATTATTGGAAAACAAATCTGGATTACAGAACCTGGGTGGTCCTCATCATGCTATTTGTTGATACATATAAGTCTCTCTCTAGACAAACATTTGGGTACTTGAAGCACATGTGCAGATTCATGGAAAAATGTGTAGCAAGATGTTTTTTCAAGGACATATAACACGTGGGTTGACAGGATGGATATGCGCTTAATTAAAGCAGACACCTGATCCTGGCCAGCCATGTAGGCCTTTGCTTATGCAGCCCCTTATATTTCTGTGATGAAAATGTCTCTACAATTTTGTGAGCGATAATTGTTGTAATGAATCTCTTGTGGCACAACTTTGATGAATGCCCAGTGTTAGGACGCATGCTTTTGCTCTCCATTTTTTAGAGGACAGGTAGCCTATGTCTACAAAAGAATATGGACACTCGGGTTGTTCCGATACCCAAGAAGCAGTTTTGCATCCAACTTGCATCTTCATTGACTGATACATGACTAAGAGAAACTTGTGATACAGATGAATTGCGGCTGGCTGTGAAGGAGGTTATCTGTGATGGTGACGAAGAACGGAGACAATATGAAGAGGCATTGATTGCCATCACTGTCGACGAACCTCTGAAGCGGTTGGTGCCAACAAAAATTTCTCCTTCGATGTTTATTTCTGGGGCAGGCATTGCCAATCATCTTGAATTATTCTGTAGGTATTGTCAACGAATAGAGCACCCTGATTTCTGGGGCGGGGAGTCAGAGCTGCTGGTAAAACGACCAAATTTATTCTCAACTCGTAATTGTACAAAGTTTGAGATTGAATGTGGATTCAATGATTGAGGAGTCTTTTTCTCAGGTCATCTCCAAGCTATGTAGGCAACCTATCATTGTTTACATTCCAGAACATGAGGTGAGATTCTTTGTGCCCTTACATTTAGATGCCGCTAATAACCCCATAGGTTAACTTCAACCACAAGTTTAAAATCGGGCACATGTTGTATTTCTTGTTGGGCAGCACAAAGGCGGAGGATGGGGATCGGGTTTCATCCCCATTGCGGAATACGGATCTGAATTCCGCAAGGCTTCCAGGAACAGGAAGAAAGTTACTGTCCGGCTTCTTTATAGCGGCAGGAACCATTACGATCTTCTCGTGTAACCCCCCAGCGCTTATGTTGGAATTAGAGGTAAGCACTATCCTTAGATTGCTAAAAGTCCCAAGATTCAACTGCACCTTTAGCCGATGATTCAACCGCATGAAACAAATCAAACAGTTTTGGAGCCCTGAATCTCCAGATGATTCCGCAGTTTATTGAAGGTTTTTCCGGAGCTACTCTCTGTAGTTTTTAAGAAGTAATATGTTCTTCAAATCACTGCAACCGCAGTCGAATTATGTCACTGTTGTCTGAATAAATAAACAAACAAATAGCCCCAAATGAGGAGTTTTGTTCCATAATGACGTCATTTGACGAAATATTTCGTCAAATAACGCAGTTTGAAAAATATTTTGCGAACTAACTCACCAAAGTCGGCCTTACAAAGGCCGACCTCGATTTCGGCGAATGGCCGACTTCCTTGTAAATTTTTTTTTTTTTATTTAGGGAAGGCCGATTTCGTGAAAATTAATAATTTGGACAGAAGTCGGCCTTTGAAAAAAAAAAAGAAAAATTCCCCGTCCCTCCCCCCAAACCCCCCCTCCCCCTCACAACCCACAATCCCCCAAACCCCCCCGTCCTCCGTCCTCCTCACACCCCCCCACCCCTTTACGTTCCTTTTTTTTTTATTTAATAAAAGTCGGCCTTTCTAAATTTTTTTTTTAATTTTTACGAAAGTTGACGAAATATTTTCCAAACTGCGTCATTTGACGAAATATTTCGCCAAATGACGTCATTATAGAACATAACTCCCCAAACGAGTCTTGAATATGTCACTGTTTTCGTAGGACATCTTTTTTGTAGGGTAATAATAAAAAAAATGTCACTGTTTTTTGAATTTGTAAAGGAAAAAATCTTATATCTTGAAAAATATAAAGAATTTAAAAATATTGAAAAACTTTCAAAATCAAAATTTTGAAAAACTACAGGATATTTTTTAGCCTAATTGATTGAGTGTCGCGGCTGTATATTTCTACTAAATAAAAGTTGCGATTCTAAGCAATGACATGATACTGCAAATTAATAATTTCTCAAATTGCGACCGTATTTCATAAATTTTTTTTTATAATAACTGATTTGGTGACACTGGAATATTTTGTACTAAACGGTAATTGAGAATTTCATGGCTTATTTAAACAATTTATTTGTAAGCTAAGAGATTAGTGGGAGGACCAAATCCGGCCCAACTCACTTAATTAGATCCTTCAGACACGGAGCACATGCAAGTTGTTGTTGTTGATGATGATGTAGTCGTCAACGACCAGGGATGATCCATCAGTTGGGTCAGTCGTGATCTTTACGTCCAGATGAAGTCGTTGATCTTTACTCACAAGGAAAAGCCCAAGCCAAGTCGCAATTCTGTACTCATTCTGGTCAAACAGCCAAACCAAGTAATTATTTTAAACACTACACAGCTGCTGCTGCATGGAATGGAAGGTTTAAAACCGTGTGTCTTTTTGTTGTATTTCCATTTCCATTCTACTACTCCCCTCTTCTTTCTTTCCATTTCCATAGCTAAAAACATCGTTAAACCGCCTCCCATGGCGTCCCCAGGCATCCAGCCCTCCCGCGACAAGAGCCCCCCCCACCCTTCTGCGTGCTCCTCCTCCTCCTCTGCCACAGCGACCCCCCCAACGACCCGGCGGCGCGTTGCTGACCTGGACGATGAGGACCTGGCCTCATCCCACCACAACCATCGTCACAATCCCGTCCTTCATAACCACGGGTCTAGGTACGTAGTGTTGCGGAGGGGGCTCCTCGGCGGTGTCCCGGAGAGGCGCTATCCCGGGAGGAGGGTGCTTTCCGGGTTGCTCTTTGTGTTCATATTCTCGGCCTTCGTGAAGGGCACGTTCTTCGCCGGTAGTAGCTTCGGGTACGGGAATGGATTGCTCATGCACGCGTTCGTGAAGGAGGAGCTGGTCAGTAACAGGGTGGTCGACGTCAAAGACGACGTGGACGGATCATCATCGACGACGGCTTCTTCTTCCTCGTCCTCGTCAATGCTGGAGCGCGTCCCGGAAAAGTCGTCGGTAAGTGAAGGAAGCGGCTAACTGTACGTGCACGTAACTGTTACGTAGTTTACTAATTAATACTAACGAAAAGTAGTAAATTTTACTAAAAGTTGACCGTTACTAACGAAGTCAACGCATATTTAGTAAAAAATATAGTAAAATTTACTACTTTTCGGTCAACTTTTAGTAAAGTCAACGCAAACTTAGTAAAAAAGTATGGAAATTTTACTAATTTTTCACTGTTCATTCCAGTTCAAGTTTACTACTTTTGCGCTGACTTTACTAAAACATTTCCGTTAGTAACGTCAACACAAAATTAGTAAAAAAAGTAGTAAAATTTACTCCTTTTTTTACAAATTTTGCGTTGACTTTACTAATTTTTTTCGTATTTTAGTAAAGTTAAACCATTTTTAGTAAAAAAAGGAGTAAAATTTACTACTTTTTTACTAATTCTGCGTTGACGTTACTAACGGAAATATTTTAGTAAAGTCAGCGCAAGATTAGTAAAAAACGTAGTAAATTTTAATACTTTTTACTATACGAATTAAGCCGATAATTAGTAACGGTTTACTAATTCTGGTGTTTTTTTTAGTAAAAAACTCTTCCACTTAGTAAATTTTACTAATTTTGAGTTGTTTTTACTAAAAAAAGTAGTAAACTGTTACTAAAAAATGAAGGTGTTTACTAACGAATTTACTAATTTGAACAGTGTTTCAAAACCTAACTCCGAACCTATTTTTGATGTGAAATTACCGATTTACCCTCGTTACAGGGGAGAAATTAGGTTCGTAAATAGGTTCGGATTTCACTGATTAGTAACGAGGGTAAAACGGTAATTTCACATCAAAAATAGGTTCGTAATAGGTTCGGAAACACTGTTCAAATTAGTAAATTCGTTAGTAAACACCTTCATTTTTTAGTAACAGTTTACTACTTTTTTTAGTAAAAACATGTCAAAATTAGTAAAATTTACTAAGTGGAAGAGTTTTTTTACTAAAAAAAACACAAGAATTAGTAAACGGTTACTAATTATCGTCATAATTCGTACAGTAAAAAGTATTAAAATTTACTACGTTTTTTACTAACCTTGCGCTGACTTTACTAAAACATTTCCGTTAGTAACGTCAACGCAGAATTAGTAAAAAAAGTAGTAAATTTTACTCCTTTTTTTACTAAAACTGGTTTGACTTTACTAAAATACGAAAAAAATTAGTAAAGTCAAACCAGTTTTAGTAAAAAAAGGAGTAAAATTTAAAAAATTAGTAAAGTCAACGCAAAATTGGTAAAAAAAGGAGTAAATTTTACTACTTTTTTTACTAATTCTGCGTTGACGTTACTAACGGAAATGTTTTAGTAAAGTCAGCGCAAAAGTAGTAAACTTGAACTGGAATGAACAGTGAAAAAGTAGTAAAATTTCCATACTTTTTTACTAAGTTTGCGTTGACTTTAAAAAAAGGTGACCGAAAAGTAGTAAATTTTACTACATTTTTTACTAAATATGCGTTGACTTCGTTAGTATTAAGTAGTAACGGTCAACTTTTAGTAAAATTTACTACTTTTCGTTAGTATTAATTAGTAAACTACGTAACCGTTACGTGCACGTATCGTTAGCCGCTTCTGTAAGTAAAGAGTAAAGAAAAAGAAAGTAGCTTCCCCTATGATAAAAGTTGCCGCCTGTACATAAATTTTTCCTCAGATGAAATTGTTTTGTGAAGGAACTGCAACTCCACTTTTGAATAAATTGTTCTGTAGTTGGGTTCAGTTCATATGTTGGATTAATCAATGAATGAATTTTTCCATGCATGGTTTCCGGAATGGAATTTCGGACAGAATGAAATGGAAAGAGAAAAAAATACAGTGATTAGGAAGTAAATTGCTTAAGAAAATAGCGTGTTTAATTGTAAAATGAAGAGGAGAATAGGAGGGGAATGAAATGAATAAGGAAATGACATCCATTTTCTTAAATATTTCCCTTTCTAATCACTATATTTTTTCTCCTTCTCGTTTCATTTCGAAAATCAAACGGGCTCTGAGTGTCGGGATCCATGTGGAGTGTTTCTGAGAAGGGCTTTTTCCCCTCCGTTATGACAGACTCCGGAGATCTGGATGAAGCCCGACAGTGACAATTACTACAAATGCATAGCCAGGCCAAGCAGCGGAATCGGTAAGCTCGCGTGCAGAGTTCGTGCATGATCCATCTGTTTCTCCCGTACCTTGTGTGTGTCTCTCTCTGTTTCGATCTACTGGTGCGTTTGAGATTTGTTTCAGGAACTCGGGACAGTACCAATGGCTACCTCATTGTTCATTCTAATGGCGGGTTGAATCAAATGAGGACTGGAGTATGTTTTAGTTTTGGAAAATTCAGTTGTTGCGATTGACTCGTTTTGATTCCTAGGATGTTGTTTCGATTTGTCCAAATGGGGCATACTCATGTCATCAGATATGCGACATGGTTGCTATCGCGAAGATCATGAATGTCAACCTGGTTCTGCCTTCCCTTGATCACGAGTCATTCTGGACTGACCCGAGGTATCGCCACTGTTGATCGGATTAGAATTGCTGTCCTTTGATGTTAGCACAAACTATCATGTGATAAATATATTTGTGGTTGGCAGCGACTTTAAGGACATATTTGATTGGAGGCACTTCATGGGTGTTCTGAAAGATGACATCAATATAGTCGAAACCTTACCGGCTAAATATAAGTTGAAGCGTCCCCTGCTGAAGGCCCCGACCTCGTGGTCTAAGGTGTGAGATCCATTCGACTGCCGCTGCCAAGCATCATATGCCCCGAAGGCGAGACGGGAGGACTTGGTCTGATAATTTTCTTGTATTTTTCAGGCTAGTTATTACAGGAATGAAATACTACCGCTGTTTAAGAAGCATAAGGTGATAGAATTCACCCACACAGATTCACGTCTGGTCAACAATGGGCTTGCGCCGTCTATTCAGAGGCTCAGATGCCGGGCCAACTACGAGGCCATGAGGCATATTGATGATATCGAGGAGCTTGGGAAAGTTCTCGTCAATAGGATGAAGAATAACAGCGAGCCGTACATTGCTCTTCACCTGAGGTACCAAAGTCGAATAGTGGCTGAATTTCTATTGATGAGTGGCTAGCTAATGAGTCTTTTGCTGCAGGTACGAGAAAGATATGCTGGCTTTCACAGGATGTAGCCAAAACCTTACGGCTGAGGAGTCGGAGGAGCTTAGAGTTATGAGGTACAAAGTAAAGCACTGGAAAGAGAAGGAAATTGACAGTGTGGAACGGCGCGTTCAGGGTGGGTGCCCAATGTCACCCCGGGAGGCTGCCATGTTCCTTAAGGCGCTGGGCTACCCTTCCGCTACGATGATATACATAGTCGCAGGCGAAATTTACGGAAGCAACAGCATGGATGCGCTTTTATCCGAATACCCAAATGTTTTTACTCATTCGACCCTCGCCACGGAGGAAGAACTGGAGCCCTTTGTTCCGTTCCAGAATCGTCTTGCTGCCCTGGACTACATTGTCGCGCTTGAAAGTGATGTGTTTGTGTACACGTACGATGGCAACATGGCAAAGGCCGTGCAGGGGCACCGGAGATTCCAAGGATTTAGGAAGACCATCAATCCCGACAGGTTTTGGACTCCTGGCTGCATACGAGTTTTACCAATCAGAACCGAAGTTCTCATCTGTCCAACATTCTCTGTTTTGCAGAAAAAGTTTCGTCAGACTCATCGATCAATACGACAGTGGTTCGTTAAATTGGGATAAGTTCTCTTCGAAGGTCAAGGAGTCACATTCGGACAGACTCGGGGCACCTCGTCCGCGGCGACAAGGGGAATCTCCCAGGCTAGAGGAGAACTTTTACGCGAATCCCCTTCCAGGTTGTATCTGCAGCAGGCAGCAGGATCAGATAGCCAACCTAAAATACTCGGGAAGACATATAAAAAGGTGAAGCGGCAGAGGTAGGTCATGTACGTTATTAGCACAGTTCAACGAAGGGGGAGGTTCGACGGCCGTGAAAACTGCCGGATTCTGAGCTGATACGCACATAATACAAACCAAGAAAAGTTTTGATCGATGCCGCTCGAAGAAAGATCTCCATTTGAGGCATCCGGAGTCACTTCCGGAGACCGTCGCGGGAAGAGAGTCGGCAAGAACAGCATGGTTACGGGTCATGCAAACAAAAACGCGCAAATACAGGAAGAGGGAAACGGTGTTACTTCATTCATTATTGATGGGGAATTGTAAAAAAAGGTTGGGATAAAAGCCAACATGCAAAAAGCTGGCTGGGCTTGCTGTACACTTATATAAGACTCCTCCATACTAATATCACAATTTCTTTTCAGAACTACAATCCTAAGATCCCGACAATGTTCTTGGAGTTGCATGTGGAAAAAAAGGTTATCTATTTGAACCATTGGCCCGTTTTATCTTCATTGGCGACCCACATCGGTTCGGGCCCGGCCCACCCCGTGATGCGCGGTGGCAGACCTTTGTGTGTTGTTGGGGGATCGGGAATCCCCCAACAAGAGTTCGCAGCTGGAGCGCTCGGATCGATCGGGCGAGGGACCGGATTTTGATTCCTGGTGAGAAAGAATTTCCTCCCCAAATCACATGCAAATTTTAATCATCATTGGGTCCTTCGGATTTACGGGGTCCCCGCCTGTCGTGATAATTGGGGGTTGTCTGTTTTCTGGAATATATGTCGGTTACTGCTGTTTGAATCGCATGCGGATCTGGGTTGTGGCCGCTGCTGCTGTTGGTGGTGGTGGGTGCCATAGGATTAGGTGCTTCAGTTGGATTCTGTGACTCTGGTCTTCTTGTAATTTGTTTAAGCCTTTAGTCTGTTCGATTAGCGGAAGGTGCACGCTGGAGTTATAACTGTTGTGGGGATCTTACCCCGGCAGCTATTGTTGTTCGTTTTGAGTTCTTGTTGTATCTCTGGTATGGATTGATATAGAGTTTTGGGGTGGCTCCATCTGAATGTGTTTGTTGAGGTGTTTGTTTGGGAGTCGAACGGCTCGCGAACTGGTCAGACATTTTGTTTTGTGAGTTGAGATTCAAGGGGCAAAGAAGTCCTAGTTGCTGAACATGAAGTGGTTTTTTTATCCAGACAGGTCTCTGGCTTAGTCGTGGGGATCCATGGGGTTGTGGACTTTCCTAGAGGGTCTGCTGCTTTTAGCGAACGCATTCGCGATACTGAACGAAGACCGATTCCTAGCTCCGAAAGGACTTACCTTGGCCAATCTTTCTGGAGGCAGGAGGAATTCCTTGAAAGGGCAGCTCGTGGGGCTGATATATGCATGCCAGTATATGAGACTGCCTCTTATTCTCCTCAACATCATAACCATCATTGTGATGTTTGTCTCCGGCTGATTCAACAGGGTTTCATGCCAAAAACATAGACTGTAGCCAACTTCACTGGAACCATTACTTGGTTTTCACCTTTCTTCCTAGAGCTGGTATTGCTGTATGTAAATCTGCCTCGTCGGCGCGGCAGGCGGTTCATTCTATTATATCTCAGATTGGCTGTACCACATCTTGGTTATGGTACCATGTTAAAGGAGTGTTTGCTGTGTATCTCTTTGTCAAAATTTCCGATTGTTTAAAGGAAAACCTCATTGTCTCTGTGGTAAATCAGGTGCAGCGGCGCGTCTTAAAAACGTCACATGTAGAGATTGACTGTGATGGAACACGACAGTGCCTTTCACCATTGATCATGCTTGTCATGCGGTGGTACATCACAAAGATTTCCAGGAACAGACCCATGAATTAAAAGCTTTAATGCATAACCAACAGCCGATCAGCACGTAGGTACAGAATTTCCTTATCAAATGCACAGGAAAGAACTTAGCTGGTGACTTACTGTTAGTCCAGCGCCTTCCTTTCTTGGAACCCTGTACATTGCCGTGTTAATGGTAGTGTTTCCTGTCCAACTAACTGGTCGAGGATCAGATCATCCCCAAAATTAGAGAGGCGAAGCAGAGCGAACCAGCATTGCTCTTCATCACCGTGTGGATATAGTAGCATAAAGGATCATAGCATAACGAGACATTGGTTAGTTTTATGGGCATGATCTGCATTACTCAGCGAGTCTTTCGCAGCAAGATCTAAAACTGCTTCATACCTCATACAGAATGCATTCTCTGCAGTCTCTAGAGCCATTATTCTGGTTTTGCCTACCTTCCAAGAGCCTGTATTGAAGTCCACATAAATCCAATTTCACCTAGTTTCCCAGCTAGATCCCTGAGATTGCAGATTCGTTGTAGCGCATGACGGTTCTAGTATTGCCTAAATGTCAACATAATGGTTGTCTCCATGCTCATAGCTGCCGTGATCTCACAGATGACAATGTTAGAACCCGACAATGCCTACGGCAAGTGATCAGGCACACCCACAGAAGAACATCACAGCAATTGCAGAAACTAAACCCAGAAAATCACCAAAGAAAATACAGAATCCAGGATGATCAGCCTCCGAGTCCTAGACATCTACAAGAAGCAGTCCCTTCACTCAGACTGGGCGCATGACCTTGTTAGTCCTCAACATGGGAAGAGTCCGTGGAAGGTTATTCCTCAACATGGGAAGAGTCCATGATCGATCAGTTAGATAGGGCAGTGGAAATGAAAGTCACATTTTACCTCAACTGGTCCATTGCCGAGGATCCTCTGATAACCGTCAAAACCTCACCCCTTGGGATGTTCGACTGTGAATCTAAGGGGCATACTCTCGTCCACTTCCCCTTCTTGCTCTCCTGAACCAGTAAATCTCTCCACACAATAAAGTCCAGCGGAAATCCCAAATAACGCTCCCACCAGGTCCCACGGTCCTTGATACTGTCAGTGCCCTTCTTCAGTTTATGGTGCCATAGCTGGTTGTGGATACCAAGGTGAATGACACATTTTGTTGGGGCACCCATGTCGTAGAAACAATCTTTTCACGAGGCTACTCAATGAAACGATCTAAAGATGGCCACCGTGAACTCTAAGGAACGAACTGAAGGTACTTTTTGAGGAAATGATGCCCACATGCTTGACAATGAGCAAATACAGTAATCGTATCTCTGTCACCTATCAACTACTACTAGTCATGTCAGCAGTGTCACTTCTTACCAGATCAGTAAACACCTTCACCTAAAAAACAGAAAATTAAACTAAATGCGACCCACGTTGTACGTACAATCCTCTAGCGACCTTAATGTGCCCATTATGATATCGGTTCAATTTAAGGACAGACCATACTCAATGCAGAAAGAATTTAAGTCACTGGGACAGAACCAATCCTCCTTCATCTGCAGTTTCCAATAAACGGCAATCAGATGACTAGCCAGGACTAATAAGAAGTGATCAACAGAAACCAAAAGACACCTACAAAATAAGGGTAGCCAAGCCTGCTAAAGTCTTCAGGCGCATTATCTGCAAATAGACTAGCAAAATAGAGAACAAAATGCCCACATTCTTGATTTCTTTGCTGGGGTACCTATACAACCCACGTGGCATCCAAACTAATTTTCAATCAGTTCAAACTGGATAAAGACAACAAAAATAACTAAGCTAGATGCCTTTCACCTTCGGCAATAACAGAGGAACCCGAGCCATCCTTGCCATCTTTTCTGGATCTGAAGTTCCATCAGATCTATAAATGTCCAACACAAACCTGATAGTATGACAACATAAGATAGAAATCACCAGTTTGTGAGGAGACAATCATTTATCAATTCTTCGAGGCAGTGCTAGATTGTACATACCTCCTAATCTCAGCCTCATGCCTCTTTGGATTAGCAAGGTGTAGCGAGTCCAGCAACAACATGCATGGTGTTCTTCTTTGTGATGGTGAGATTTCACCGAAATGACACAAGATCAAGAGATTCCAATGTCGCCTATGAGCGAAAAAGGCAACTTGAGTAAGAAAACTTCAACAATTCACAGAAGTTTCAGAAATTACAGCCAAATGAAAAGAGAAAAGAAGTATTAACCATCGAACTATTGGAATAACTATATATTTCTTCCGGAAGACATGCTTGCACTTGATCCACCTTAACACCTTCTCCCTTGACGACTTTGATTTCTCAAAATATAGAGAAAACCAAAGACAGTCCAAAAAGCAAAATGATTCCCTCTTCTCCTCTGGAAGTTTCGCAAAAATCTGCCTGTTCAAAGAAAATAAACAAATAAATAATCAAATTCAAAGCAACCAGAGAAGCCTGATAAACTAACATATTAAAATCTGTAGATCATGCATTACTCGAAACAGTTCTGGAAAGCATTTGTGTCTAGTCGCTTTTGTCGGCTGGACCAGGACCTCACAGAAGTTTCCCTCACACTGATCTCCGATGACGGAGAACAACTCTCAGAAGACAAGTCAATAATGGACTTAGAGTGAGGATCTTTTCTCCGTTTACTTGGCTTTGAACAGGTAGAACAGTCCGCGGAAAATGATACACTCATAATGCTGCACTTCCTCAATTGCAACCTAGTGAATGGACGAGAAACCTGCCAATCACTGGGTGGCCATAAAGTATCCATGTCTTTTCTCTTAATTCGGGTGGTGGACCTACGGCGAGTATAACTTCTCCAAGAACTTGCTTGGAACCATTCAGAAAAATCAGCACACATAGATGCAGTCCTTTCATTACAGTTTTGATCGGTTCTGCAACGATGGTTGGGAGATGAAAACTCACAGGTTCTCTCATTGTATTGCCCTATACGTAAATAAATGGACAAGGATGTCACAGACAGCATCAAAACAAAAACAACAAAAGGAGAAAGAAAGAGATGTCCAACATCACCACATCTCAGCAGTCCCCCCTAAACATATATCACCGGCTAAGGGTACCAATAGGCAGACATAACATGAACTTTCCATAAAAAAGATTTGGCCCATGTTCACGAGAACCTTATGAATGTCCACCGGCAGCCTCAGACTCTGAGACCATATCATCGACCCTAAAATGACATCCTTAGGATGACAACAAGGGATATCAACACAATGCAAACGAAAAGGTAGAAGCTGGGGGAGATTCAGTGACAACGAGGGTTGAGATACAACACGATGGCGCAAGAAAGGAAAAGGAAGGAAGACAAATGAAAGGGTCGGATAACCTGCGAGAGCAGAGTCGCAGGGCGAAGAAGATTCGGGGTCGCGACGGGTATTCTTTCTTGCCATCTCCTGGCACTCAGTCTCCGTCCAGGATGAAAAGCAAAACCACTGGCGGACGCTGGTTTCAGTACAAAGACGGAGGGAAGTGAAGATGAAGGTGGGTTCCCTGAAATCAAATTGATGAAGCCCCAAATCCCAAGTTCCCTTCAGCCCAAAAATTGAACAGTCAATGGGCCAACGATCCAAGGGCTAAAAATCTCACCTTTCGACTTTCGAGTGTGTTCGTCTTCCTCCCTCCCACATCCCGATCTCGATACCGATCCCGTTTGTTGGGTGTTCCCGGAGGGTGATCGTCAATGGCGAGATCTGCGACAGAGCTGTTCTCGGACCCCTTGGATTCACAGCCCTTGTGGTTCAAGCCTACCGCCTTCCACTCCCCTGATTTCGACCCCGAGTCCTACATCTCGGAGCTCCGTGCCTTCGTCCCTTCCGACACCCTCCGTTCCCACCTACATTCCCACCTTTCCTCCCTCAACCGCGACCTCATCGACCTCATCAACCGAGACTACACTGACTTCGTCAGCCTCACCACCAACCTTGTCGATGTCGACTCCGTCATCGTCCGAATGCGCGCCCCTCTCCTCGAGCTCAGGGATAAGGTCCTCGTCTTCAGGTCTGGAGTCCACGGCTCCCTTATCGCCCTTCAGGACGGCCTCCGTCACAGATCCGAGGCCGCCTCCGCGAGGGAGACCATCGAGCTCCTGCTCGACACCTTCCATGTCGTCTCCAAGGTATCCCCTTTAGTTTTGCTTCAAGATCCTCTTCAACTTTCCCGTTCCTGGCATGTCTTAGTTGTGCTCCTTGTTTTGAGTGAAGGTTGAGAAGCTCATCAAGGAGCTGCCGACTGTACCTTCTGATTGGTCTAAGGATGATGCGGCGCCCGGAGCTAATCAGTCCTTTACAAGCAACGGTGTCTCCATGATTCACATGGACAACGGGACGAATGTGAGAGAGACTCAAAGTATGCTTCTGGAAAGGATTGCCAGTGAGATGAACAGGCTCAAGTTCTACACTGCTCATGCAGAGGTCCCCTTCTCCTGTTCCTCAATCTATCACTGTCTGTTACAGATATATTGTCAGACTTTCATTGCTCCATACTTGCTTATAGCTATACCGGCAATTAGACTGTTAGATTATATGAGCAGTTTGAACTGAAATAGAACCGGGCAGCTCTTTAGTGATAAGCTTTTCTGGATTTGGCATTAGAGCAAATCACTGATCCAGAATCCCCCATTTCATTCCAAACCCAGACACGGCCAAACAGAGACAACCAAAGCATTTACAACACCTAAGCTTTTCTGGATTTACCTCTTGATTCTTTCTTATTTCTTGCCAGTACAGAACCTGCCATTCGTCCAAAACATGGAGAAGAGGATCCAGAATGCTAGCCAGTTGCTTGATGCAAGCTTAGCGCATTGTTTTCGAGATGGATTGGAGCATCGTGATGAAAATGCAATTTACAATTGTTTACGTGCATATGCTGCCATAGATAACACTAGCAGTGCTGAAGATATTTTCCGCACAGCTGTGGTGGCTCCATTGATTCAGAGAATTCTTCGGCATGGGCAACCAGCCCTATCTCCTGCAACATCAGGGGATGAGCTTGAAAATGATTATGAGTTGATAAAGCAAAGTATGAAGGAAGAGTGCAAATTCTTATTGGATATTGCTTCTGCCGGTACCATCAATTTCGTTGTTCGGCTCGTACTCCATTCATGAATTTGTGGCTAAATGTACAAATTGTTGATATATCTGTTGAATGTCTGATTTTGCAATGATTGTTGGATATGGATAGCTTTGTCTAGACTTCTGTCACCGGTTTTTCATTCTGACAATTGGGCTCATTATGCATAGTTGCAATGGGAAGTACGTAAACAATATTGAAAAAAGCCTTTACTTCCAAGGTCTTCTGAACTTCTTCTTCTGTGTGGGACATTCACAGTTATCACTGGGATAAATTTTTGTTACCGTCTTGTGATACCTTGAACTTTTTTTTTCTTGTTTTTTCCCTTTTTACTGTTTCTGGTTTTCAATTTAACTGATGATTGTTATTCTTTTGCGTACAGAAAATTCAGGTCTGCATGTGTTTGACTTTTTGGCCAATTCTATCCTTAAAGAGGTTCTTGCTGCAATCCAAAGGGCTAAGCCTGGTGCTTTTTCTCCCGGAAGACCTGCTGAGTTCTTGAGAAATTACAAATCAAGTTTTGTATTTTTGTCTTACCTTGAAGGTAGGGAAAGTAGTTATCTCCGCATTATGTTTCTTTTATAGTGAAATGCAGTTTTATTTCCTAAAGAACATTTATGTTTGTCATAGACCTCTCTCGCCTACATTACCCTTTTAATGCTATTACTGTATACTTCTCTTATACTCATCAGTATTGAAAATATTTATTCTAAAAGGATTTAGGGTGTGAGGCTAATATTCTAAACCCACGGCTATTAATGTGCTCAGTTTTACTTAGTAAATGCTACTTTTTACCTATCAACCTCCATTTCTACCCAAAAAAATGCTACTTTTTTACATATTTAATTGTTATGCAAGGCTACTGCCCGTCAAGATCTGCTGTTTCAAAATTTAGAGGGCAAACAGCTTACATGGACTTCATGAAGCAGTGGAATATCGGGGTGTACTTCTCCTTGAGGTACTTGTCTAGCATTTACTGGAGCCTTATCTTGGCCCATCCAGAGAAACAGCCATCTTATTGTAAATAAGTATGTGGTCATGAATTTATCAGATTCCAGGAGATAGCCGGGACTCTTGATTCTGCCCTTACTGCAACTAGTCTCAAACCTCTCCAACAGTCGAGTCGGGATAAAAGAATTTTGACCTTGAAACAAAGTGCTGCACTTTTGGATAGCCTAAGATGTTGCTGGAGAGATGATGTGCTAATTCTTTCCTGTTCAGACAAGTTTCTTCGTTTATCTTTGCAGCTCATTTCTAGGTCAGTTGAATTGCTTGATGTGTTAATTGTCTCTGTTGGAATTGTGCTACTTTACATTACTCCTTGCATGATATGTCTGTATGCCGACTTCATAGGTATGCACACTGGCTATCATCTGGTTTGGCTGCCCGGAAGAAGGGTGCCCCTGGCTCTCATCCTGGATCCGAGTGGGCCATGTCTGCGGCTCCAGATGATCTGATCTATGTATGGATCCACTCATGAAATACTTCATTTTGTTTGTATTCATCTAATTTATCCTTTTCCTGTTAACAAATGTATAGGCAGAAGCTGACGCCAGTCTGATTAGAGATTACATTACGGAATCACTTGCCAGAATTATCTGATCTGCAGGTTCTTAGTGATGTGCATTTTCTCGAAAGAGAAATTTGT
This sequence comes from Melastoma dodecandrum, assembly GCA_029817715.1. Classification (NCBI taxonomy): domain Eukaryota; kingdom Viridiplantae; phylum Streptophyta; class Magnoliopsida; order Myrtales; family Melastomataceae; genus Melastoma; species Melastoma dodecandrum. The sequence goes on along the minus strand of JARUPY010000057.1, from coordinate 853,344 downwards.
GGCGACTACGTCGGCAATGTACTCGGGCTCCTCTCATCATGCTCAACAGAGATCTGCAATTTTGTCAAAGAGAGTATTTTGCAGGGAGGGAAATTGTTGAAGGATGTCACACCTTTGATCACAAAAGCCATTGTGGAGGCTCTCGTAGATAAATCTGTAGAGGTGCATAAACTATTTTCATGTTTTTTTATTCTTCAACTAAAACTTGACTAGAATATTTATGGAAAGTTTGCTTGCTTTTTTTGTTAGTTTATCTCATATGTAGAAATTACCTGACATATTCCATGCTTTTAGTTCCAGTCCATATGGACCAGCAAAGCTGAAAGTTCTTCTGAAAATGTTTATCCAATTCTGTATTTATGATATGAAATGGGGGTATATATCTTTCTGCACTGTCCAACTTTGAACATGTACAAATACGTCAACTCTGCCCTACCCATGGTGGGTGGGTGCAGTTGATATGTGAATTGCCTATTTCAGTTTTTGCTAGGATGGAAGTTAATCAGAGTTGGTGGATGTTTTCTCAATATTTTTATTCATTTTTTAAATTAAATAACTACAGGATTTGAGACAAGTGAAGGGAATCACAGCTACTTTCCGGATGACGAACAAACCTCTACCTGTCAGGCATTCATCCTATGTTGGTGGCATATTACGCCCTATCAAGGTGTGTTTATTGATCACCTTGCGTCTACAAGTTTCCCGCATCTGTATGTAGTTGTTTCTTTAGGGCTAGCGTGTCCTAGCAGTCTAAATATTTTAGCATGATTGGTTTGCTCAGTGAAGCTTATGCTGTCAGGGAATGGGGAAAAGACAAACTTCTAACGTGTCTATAATGAGAAACTTGTACTTAACCATAAATTCTATGAACTTACTTTTGAATGTCTCATGTGCAGACATTTTTGGACGGAGAGCGGGCTACTGCATACTTAACCGCAGATATCAGGAATGAAATACTGCAGACCGTTGCTACCGAGATTACTGGTCGCTATTATGAGCTTGCAGCTGAAATCGTCAATGTGGTGAGTGCTACAATCTTTAATCTGTATGCCCAGATGTTCGACTCCCTTCTGTAAAGAAAGGGCATATAAATCTCGGTTGATTTGCAGGCAAGGAAAACCGAATCTTCTATTCAAAGAATACGACAAGGCGTTCAGAGGCGAGCAGGGGCGAGCTCAGACACGTCCGATCAAAATGTCTCAGACACTGACAAGATTTGCATGCAACTATTCCTCGATATTCAGGTGCAATTTCATGCTTACATGAGGGGTTATTCATAGTCATGGCGACCTTGTAAGTTGTCGAATTGCTTACCGGGTTTCATTTTTCATGTTTATCTTTTTTTTTTATTCAGGAATATGGGCGCAACCTATCTGCTCTTGGGGTTGAGGCTAGGAATATCCAGGCCTACTCCTCACTATGGCAATGTGTGGCGCCTCCTGACAGGCAAAATACCATCAACTTCTAAAATGTTACCTAGGCTTATAATATGCGGGATCCGACTTGCTGGAACTGGGATATATTGCGCGGAAGGGAACCTTGGGGAGGCCTAGTGAGGAGACTCTTAAGAGAGGTTCTTGGTGATGGTCATAATTTACATGAGACTTGTTCAGCGGTACCCTGTACAGGATAGGCAAGTAAAAGAGGAGCTATTTGAAATTGCTGGTTCTTCTTTGTTTTGGGGGTTATAGTTCTTGGCTTAAGTACTGACTGATGACCGCTTTTATGGCAATTACACGAGCATGCCATTCTTTCATATATAATTAGATGGGATAGAAATGGAGAACTGCCATGAAAATAATGAGGATTTAACCCTTGAGTTGGATCCACCCACATTGGCTTTTACCCGCAGGAAGCGTGGAGGCATCCAAAATTAAGGCTGCCCTAATTCTAGGATCAAATTCTAAACAATAAATTTTTGCTTTTACTCCAGACTAGAAGACATACAGGAGAAGCTTTCGTCGGCAACTTCCTAGTTTCTTTCCTCCCATTTCGCAAGCGGTAACAATGGTACACCTTCGGGAGATGTCCACCCCTACCGATTTCCACTGTGGACAAGAAATGCATGGATATGCCATCCCTACCCAACAAGCCACTGGTGTTTCTTCACCCCGAGGCCAAGAAATATTCAAAATTGTGCAACGGGACTCACCGTCCAACGTTGTAAACACTCACTTGGAAGCCACTTTATCCTCCGAGTCAGCCAGGATCGTGTGCATTTCCTCAAAATATGGCCAGCCTTTCGGACTCCTTTTTCCACTAATGCTTTCCTGCAAGAAATGCCCATACGCGAATCATGTCCGCTCTGATTACGCTCCTTTGAGATGGTCCTTAAAGATCACCGGGAGTAACCATGACGAAAAACAAATAGCATCTATCCTAGTGTGTAATTTGTCAAATAATGCTGAACAAAGAACCTCGTATTTCTGAATGAGAGATGCCCACAATGATTTGCATTGTGCCGGACTTCTACTGAATCCATGACCCAGCAGGCTTGCAGATATCTCCTCCCAAAGTGCCATCCGCCTCTTTACAACTCTGAATTTGGTGTTCAACTCCCCACGTAATATGATCAGCCTCTTCACCTCCTCCGCTTTCCACTTGTTTCTCCTCAAACGCTTCGTTGAAGGTTCCAGAGGAGTGCTAACTACATCTGAGGAATCATCAGAGTCATTCATTGCGCCCTTTTTGGTGGACTCGGTTGGCATGGAATCCAAAGCCTGTTCACCGAATGATGGGGATGTTAACGCAAATGGACCCAAGGGATCAAGGTCCTGATTGCTACTGGCAGTTATGATCTCTGAATTCAAAGCAGTGGCATTTGAGACTTTCTCGGGCCTCAATGTATTGTCATTTTCATCTGTACAAACATTTTGACCCCAGAAAGCAAGAGTAAGGACTTTGGCAGCAACAAAACAGGCAAGATCAAGAATGGGCACACCAACCAACTGTACATGCATGATTGGTAGGGAGAGAGAGGGGCACCTTCAGCACTCTTCTCTTGTTTGGTGTGAGATTGTCCATCTTTAGTTTGTGTCCTGTCTGACTTTGGTTTCCTGGGGCTCTCAATGACCATCTTTTTTGGTGAAGATATCCCAAAACTTCCATTGTACTTCCCAGATAAGCGATCGTTGATTTCATCAGCAAAAACAGCAGCTGGATTCTCTACTGCACAAGCAATGACTTCAGGCCTTTTGCCACTATATTTCCTAACCATCTTTCTAAGAACTTCAGATACAGTTCTTTCCATGTGAGCCAGGGGCCCGTTTACAGGACAACCGGAAAGCGTAGCATGTGCGGCTTTATAAAGAGCATCTAATAGTTTCCCTTTATCAAGCCACAAGCAGCGTGTAGTTATCCGAATCTTTCCTTTTAAGCTACTCTCAAATTGACCATCCACTTTTTGCGGCCTCATAATTTCCATGCTGCAAGGGACATCCAATGCAATGTGAAAATTCAAAAAGAAATATTAAGAAAAAATTATGAAATGAACAAATAAATTTTCAAAGGAAGATTACTTGACAATAATGATGCCGTCAGATGCAATTCTTAGTCTCTCATCAATGCAGAGGTCGGATGAAGTCCCAAAAGCTTTATCACCATCATTATACATCAACTAAAACAAAACAAGCATATGCTTATCAAGAGGATTGAATAAGGTTAGAAATAAGCAATACGACAATTATTTTCACCTGTAAATTTTCCTTTCCAAGAGACATGAAACCATTAGACAAGACTCTCCTATTCTTCAAGTGGGAAACACCAAGCATCTCTCCATTTTTTATGACCTGGAAGTGCCAGAAAATACATGAAGCTGGATAGACAAAGCATGATCACTCTGTCGTTCATCACCATGACGATTGAGTCCTTGTTTTGGCTGATGAAAGCAGCTTCTCAAAACAATAGATCACTTTTTTTGGTAAGCAAGGAAGGAAACAATAGATTACTTGGCTAATATACCAATTGTGTGGTGGAACAACAACAAAATCGGAATTCACATGCAGTACAAGCGTAAAAAAGTGACATTACAATGTAATGGATCGTGATGGAAACCGAAAATAGAAGATCACTCGTGTAGACAGTGACATCTGGACAGAGTACTGGCACACTCAATTCAAGTATGACCATCATCATTTTGCAGGTTTTTTTAACATTACGCAACTAAACTAGAAAGCAAATAAACAAAACTTGTATCAAAACTCTAACTGGAGTTATAAAGATATTCCTTCCTTCAAGGAACAATATTCGGAGAAATGTCTTATCCACTTACAGTAGTGTGCCGAATACCCGATGACTTCCCAAGCAATTCATGCTCTTTGAGGAACAAAAGTTCTCCATGTATTGGTACAAAATGTTGTGGCTTCACAATCTTGAGTACTTCATCCTAGTTAAGACAAATGTTTACTCAGCATCAATCCATGTTTATGATTATGATGTCATGCTGCGGATCCAAATGGATAACTAGGCACCCTCGGAGAAAGAAGGGGAAGCACTAGATTGGCATCCGTCAACATGATTTGGCCGTTAATCAGTAATTAAGAATGAAGATGCCACTATAGTATAAAAAAGATTAACATCTCCACATGATTGACACGGTCAATAAGGCCTCCTCAGAAGTAACCACACCCAAAATTTTTCCTCCAATAGAATTTAAAAGCATTGCATTGGATGTATAGTCCCACAAATTACTTACAAGCTCTTCGCGATATCCATGACCTGATGCGTGCAGACCTGCTGTCCGGCCCATGACAATATTCGAACCAATCTCAGATATGCGATTCATCATTTTCATCACCCGAGATTCATTACCAGGAATCACCTGTGAAAACACCATCATTTCACCCTAACTGGAACAAAGGAAATGATGTACTAGAAAGCAGTAATGTTAATTCCTCCTAATGAGGTCATTGATTCCCTAGCTTTTTGATGCTTCTGAAACAGCTTATATAGTTATACTGGACCCTTTCCCATATATCTTTGCACTTTTACATGTCTTTTATAATCTGCGAGAATGGTCACTCCATCATATAGCTTATGTTATAATTCAATTTCCGAAGATAAGATTCACAGCAAAAGAAAAGAAAAGAAAATGTCATTAGGAATGATTTTAAATTGATAAGCAGAAATTTTTCGTAACTTTTCAGAATAACATTTGACTTGTTCTTCAGTACATGATTCAACCAAGGAAATTACGATTAAATCACTACAATCACGAATTCACAAGTAACGGTCACCACCAAAGCCCTATTATATATACAAACGAGAAGAAGAGGCACATCTTCGTGTTTAAGTGCTAGAATAATTTTCGTCTTACACCTATCTTTCTTTTCTTTTTTTTGTTAGAAATAGGATGCAATCATTAGAAAGATCCAAATTGTGGTTCCGCTACATAGAATAGTCAAGCATATCCAGAATAGGGGAATATGAAGCCTAACTCAATCGCATTCTGAAGAAGTTTGATTCAAATATTAAAAAACTTGGCAGATAGATATATGTGAAAAGGCATCCCAGATAATTCGAAATAAGAAAAATAGATGGTTCTCTGAAGATACCTTAGCAGAATATAATATCACATCTTCTTTATTCAATTTGAGAGAGTGACCACTTCCATAAGATGCTAGGTTAAGGGCAGCTCGTGGTTCTGCCTGACACATTCACATGGGGAAGTTAAACCTAGAGGCACATTTGTTTATAACATGGAGAAAAAGTGAGAAAGACATGAAGTTCCTTACTTGGGAGCCAGTAGTGACAATTAATAGGTCCTTTGGAGCATATGCATCAATGTCTTCCACTTTAATCTGCAATGTGAAGTATAAACTCATAAAACAACTGCACCAAGGAGATAGAAATAAAAAACTCGTGAAGCAATGGAAGCCTTTGGTGCCCAGCCGATATTTTGACCTCTCACTGAGCAAGGATGGCAAAACAGGACAAGTTTTAACCACAAGGCATCCCAGGCCTCTAGATAATAGTATGGGAAACTGGTTCCATAAAAAGCTTCAAAAACACAACGTTAGGTCAACATCCCCCTTTCCTTGCAATTTGCAAGTCAATAAAGTAGGCTGTTAAATGATAATCACATCTCTAAGAGTGATGTCCCATAGTAGACAGAATCGGCTAATCTTAGTAGGACATAAAAGCAGAAGAATTGGGTCAAATCATATATGTGTAATCGGTTCACCTCATAAACCAAATTAAGGTTAAACTTCAGATAGAGACCACTAGATGTCAAAACCAGTGCCATCTGTGATAATTAAAACAGAATTCAACATTTAAAGGGTTTTACCAGACTTGAAGGATCAATTGATGTTTTGCCATCTTTCCAAGCTGCATCCAAGTATGTTCGCAAGGACATGCCAACAAGAACCTAACAGAAAGAATGTGATGTGAATTACCAGGATAGTATTTAGCACACAAGGTTCCTAGCCCAAGAGTTGAATGGTAAAATAATTATGCAGTCCGCAACAAAAGGACAGTTATACCATCTTTCTACCCGTCAAATCTGCAGCTGCTTTCACACTTCCAAGCCGGTGTATGTTTGAGGCAAACTGAGTTGTTATCACTCTCCCTTTAGCAGAAGAAATATGTCTAACCAAAGAATCAGCTACAACAGTTTCGCTGATCGTCCTCCCAGGTGACAGCACATTCGTTGAGTCACTCATCATCTGAATCCGAGGAGAGTCAGAGAATCGACTGTATTATATATTTCTCTCAACTTCATCGCAGATAACAAGAGAAAAGATGATCCCAACATGACTTTTTGTATGTCAATGTAATTAAGAAACAGCCGATTCCAGAGCATGAAAGAAGAAAAGTTTTGAGCTTTTAATTAGAAACATGCAACAGTATAATCTATTTGGCATCTATCTGTCACCCTTTTTACCAAAAAAAAAAATGTAGAAACATGCAACGCTATAATCTATTTGGCATACCATTTCAACTGCTAGACTAAAAGAAAATCTCCTATCGAATCAAATACCAAAGATAAAGAGGGCATACCAATGTGACACCTTCCTTTGAGAGCTGTTCAAGAGATTCACGATCAAAAACTCTTCCATCTATAGGTGATTCATCAATCTAAAAATGAACAGAAACATGTCGCATTGAATTGTAAACCTAAAAAAAAAATTGAATCACAAGATTGTAGGAGTTCTTACTTTCCAATCCCCTGTGTGGAAAATAGTTCCATGCGAACACCGTAGGACAAAACTGCAACAATCGGGGATGGAATGAGTCACTTGGATAGGCTCGAGTTCAAAAGGTCCAGCCATGAATTTCTTTTTCGTTCTGAACACCTTAAGCCTTGATGGGATAAAAATGCCATGCTCCTTCAAACGTTTCTTGATAAGCTGCCATTTATAGATGTCATCAATGTTCCAAAATACTTTAAAATGTCAGAAAATGAACACCCTTGGGATCACCAGACATGAAAAGACAGGAAATAAGCACCAGCCAGAAAAATTATAGCACCAGATTGCCACAGTACCTCCATCGTAAAGGAAGAAGCAAATATTGGGGTGTGAGGATCTAATGCGGGGATCACCTTCAAAATAGATAGAAAGCAGCCAATCTCAGAATCACAGTGAAGTCCTTATAAAGCAAGCATTTGTTATTACACCAAACATCCTCTGGAATTAGAAGAGCGCTGAATATATATCTAATGAGGACTCCGCATATAATGTACACATGAACAGGCGAGGTCTTTTTGTTTTTAAAAAGTGTGAGTAAGTGTTGACATTGACATTGCAGACAAATACTCGTTTAAAAAGCATTTTAAAACTTGCATACAATTGTTGGAAGATAGTTTAATTCTGCAAAAACATAAAAGCATACCCATGGCAATGCACCGATGTGATCCTCATGGCCGTGAGTAATAATAACAGCCTCAATTTTATGGCTCCATCTTCTGATGAATGTTGTATCGGGAATTATTTTCTGCACACCTAGTTCATCATAGCTGAAACCACCACATAACGGTGTTATAAAGGACCACAACATTGAAAGGACAAAGAGGAATTAATTTTCTGATAGCACCACATTTAAAGAAGAGGTCAACACGAGCAGCAGAGCCACTCAGTCGCCAGAAATCTGGTCAGATGGCTAAAGAAGACCACCGGACAGCCTCTCAGCAATGTTAAACCCAACATAAAGAAGAGAAAGGCGGGGAGACGGGGGAGGGGGGGGGGGAGGGGGGCCTCACTCCGGGAACATGACACCGGCGTCAATAAGGATGTAACGATCGTAGTTGCCGACGAGCATGCAGTTCATGCCAATCTCGCCGAGTCCACCGATGGGGAGGACACGGAGGGGAGGGCCGGTAGAGCCCTCATAGAACTGCTCCATCTTGCGCTTGACGGAATCCTCCATGCTTTTGGTTGCACCCTCCAACCTCGAGGGCCTCTTGCGGGAGCCATGGCGAGAAAGAGAGCCTGACAGCATGAGAAGGAGAAGGTGAGGGAAGACAGCGGAGACGAGTTGGTTAACGAGGAAGAATGAGAGGAGTACCAGAGGAAGCGCCGGCGAGAGGAGAGGAGAGGGAGGAGGAGCAGCAAATAGGAGGGCGGCAGCGGCAAAGGACAGGGATAGAGGCGGGGGCAGAGAACATCATCGTCGGGCGAGGAAGGAGCAACGCCGAGGAGGAGGAAGACGAAGAAGAGTTGAGGCTGAGGCTGAGGCAGGGGGTCGTGAGCCTATCCACACCTGCTGCCATCGCCCTCCTCTTTGTTGTATCTTCACTTCACCACTCTTCCAAGCCGCGGGAATGACGGGAGAGGGAAACAAAGCGAGTTCAGTTCGGACTCGGACGGCGTTGAACGGAGGGACTCCTCTTCTCTCGTCCCCCGCATCCCTCCCCGCCACCCCCCTATCGTTTCGCACGTAACTTGGGGCCGATCCTTTCGTTGTTATCTTTGTCATTACTCAAATTGGGCCGGCCCATTATTTTTAAGTCTCGGCCCAATTATAAAATGCTAATACCCGAATAAATTAAGAACCCGTTTTTCAAATAGAAAAAGGCACCCCATACCCCCCCCCCCCAACCCACCACACGACATCACATTGTTTCCAACCTTGCCCAGTTACCGACCGACCGACCACCAGCCAGGCATTTGCACCCCCCCCCCTCAATAGACATGCACACCAAAAAGAAAACAACAAACGAACGAGGACCAAGAATATCCTCCACCCATCCTTACCGACCGTTGACCGCGGATGTAGCCTAGTCCACCCCGGATTGTCCCCAAACCCCCCCCCCCCCCAACCCTACAAAGTATGAGCTTAACTAAACGAGAGCAATGTAATCAAACAGCGAGTTCATGCTAGACTTCGACATCAATGCAGTGCCCTATCCTTTTGATTCCTCCCAAGCCTAGAAGTAACCACACAACTTCAACAGCTCCGAAAGAGGAGCTCGCTATATGAATCCACAGAATCTACCAATAGATGTAGAATCAACAACAGTATCAAACTCTGACATCATGATGCTCATGGACAAAACAGGAGGACAAAACATCCCTCCAACATTTGCAGCCTTGATGAGCATTCACCACTAGCTAAAATGCTAGAATAAACCCCTCCCCCCAAATTCTCTACAGGAACCATGCCAAGCCAAAATCCCAGAACAATGGGCTCCGATATAATACAAAAGTGATTAGGAGGCCTTTACCAGTGAAATCAGCAGACACCAAGATAATCCCTTAACCACCAGGGTCAATTAGCAACAGAATCCAACTTCCATCCAAGAAAAATTAATGACAAAGAGATTAGGATACACCGTAAAATCTGAGTTACTCGAGGGCGGCGGCGCTTTTAGGACAACCAACCAGTGGTTGCAATGTCATGGCCAGGGCGCATCCAAAGCTCAGCAGCACTTCCAGGCGGAAGCCGATAAGAGCTCCTTCCTCTGCCAGCAGAGGACGAGAGAATACTGGCACTTCTCCACGTGGAAACCTCGAACTGGAGTCCGCTGCACGAGACATTCCGCCTGTGACTCATTAAAGTTGCTGAATGGTACCGGAGAGAACCCGCCAGAGGAGAACAATGACCTCCAGCAAGGAACTCTCTCGGGCAGCTGCTGATGGTTCCCCGTCACTATCTTCTCGATCGCCGGCTGTAGCAAGTACCTCTCGATCTTTTGCAATATATCTAGGTTAACGTTAACAGCATCGAGAGACTCAAGCAAGCTGGAGTAATACTGAAGGGCATGAATGACATGGTGGGAAAGCGGGATGTCGCTGCGGTCACATACTCTATCCAAAGACACCACAACTTTGGGGTTGAGCTGCTTGACAAACCGTAGCACCATTGGAAGCAACGCCGGAGTGTCGGCGAAGGAGCTGATGGGCATATTGACAGCAATTGCTTCCCCCTCAAAAAAGTGCAGGGACAAGGGCCAGGAGGATGACGAATTCAGGGATTCGAGGTTGAGGACCTCGAATTCCAACTCCATGTTGATATCATTGGCAAAGTGCTTGAGATTTTCCTGGGTGAGGGCAAGCTCAAGGTCGTCATGGGTGGAAGGCGATGCAAAGGCAGTTATCTTGAGGGAAGGAGGGCCACCATTCCTCAGGGCCAGCTCCTGCATCAGAGAAGCCCACTGCCCACCGTAGCCAATGTCAAAGCTCAGCACGTGAACCCTATCGCAACCGTCCAATGCCTCGAGAAATGCCTGATTACATGTGAAGTTTGCGAACTGCAGCACGGGGGATATCTCCGAGAAGGACTTGTAGGCGCCAATCTTGTAGATGAGAGTGAATGGGGGAGAGGCCGCCAAAGAGGAGTCGGTGGGGGAGGCATGGAGGAGGGAGTGCAAAGCCTCCTTGAGGTAGAAGGCAGCCCTATGGAATGGGTTGCCGAGGGGAGAGAGCTGGTGATTGAGCCGCGCCAATATCCCTTGCGCGAGTAGCGGGTTCCCCGTCTCGATCATCTCGACGGCCTTATACATCTGTTCGATAATCGCCTGTTGAAACTGCTGCTGGTTACCCGATTCCTCGCAGCCGGCGGAGACAGCTCTCTGCTGCCGCTGCTGGTGGCGGAACACATCGGATCTCGGGTCAGAGGGGCTGGGAGGGGTGGCCCCCGTGTTGAGACGCTTCAACGGGGGAGGGGAAGGCGAGAAAACCTGAGCGTCCTGGAATCGGGGGGAGCCAGAGCCAGCGGGGCCGGGGACGCCGGGGAAGGGGACGAAGAAGGGAGGGTAGTTATGGGGGTAGTGAAGGTGGGGATTAGGGAACTTGACATCTAGGGATTTGGGAGGGAGGGGGAGGGGGATGGGGTCGGTGGGGCTAGGGAAGAGGGGGTTCGAGGGGGAGGGAGGGATCCTGAGCTGTAGGGACGGAGTGAAGGAGAAGTCATGCAACGCCGAGGGGGTGGTGGAGGAAGGAGGAAGAGGGTCGAAGGGGTGATCGAGGAGGGGGAATTGAGAGGAGGTAGTAGTTGGGGTGGGGGTGGTGGTGGAGGTGGAGGAATGGAGCAGCTTGTTGAGGCCGAGGGAAGAGGGATCCTCGTCGTCGAGGTCACCCATGATGAGGCGGAGGATGGACTGCTCCTCAATCCCGCCGCCGCTATCGCCATCACGGGGCTCGATCTCCTGAGGAGGCATGAGGGCGTCCCACTCCACCGCTCCCATCCCACATTTCTCGCTCTCCTCGTAGTCGAAAAGAAGACGGGAAGAAGTCTCACCTTAGCTCATGTTCGTCTCAACCGCCGCGCCGCCGCCGTCGTCGTCGTCGCCGCTTCCCCCAATCTAAGTCAGAAAAAAAAAACAAAGAAAAAAAGGGGGAAAAATCCTCGCCCTTTACTTCTCCCACGGTCGATGCTTTTGTTTAGTTTAAGTGTTAACTGGACATACGTTTCGTCGTCTTTTCATTCATTATTAACACCTCTCCCCCCCTCCGCTTCGTTTTTTTTTTAAATAATAAAAAAATAGGTAATTTAAAGAGTAACGACACGCACACAAAATAATAAACTTTTTAAATTGAATATTCGTTGTGATAAAATTGATCTAGGGTTTCGGATTACTCCAGCTTCTTTTCTGATGCAACGTCGAATGTCGGAGGGGAAATACGTTTTTCTTTTTTTGGTTAGCGAGGGGAAATAAGTTTGTTACTTCCCCCGGGAAACTTTATCCGTACGACGTAATAAGGAGGGAAGAATAATTCGTTAGTTGTCGTGAAAACGTGACTGAGAAATGAAATGCGGCGAAAGAGAGAAGGAAAGGGATGCAGAGAAAGTCGATTTGGTTGTAGCTTGGTTTCCACGCAGGGTGTGAGTTTTGTTTCCGGATAATATTAGTCCCAAAATTATTTCGCCGGATAAAGTAGATAGTTTAAAAATTTGTTGACTAAAGTTGCGAAATCGGGCACATGCATTATTTGATGGTCGCACACAAGTAACAGAGTAATGAGTAAAAGTTGTTCTCACGGAGAATTATTTTAAAAATTTCCCAGCGATCAACGGTAAACAATCGCGATGTAGTCAAATCGAGTAAAACAATGATTTAGGAAAATAAACTAACAAGAAACTAAACAATAGAAAATACGAGAATTAATCAAATGAGAAAAAACTAGGATCACGACTTCCCCCGATACTTCGGCAAATCACTCAATCATCTCTTTATCATTAAATTATCCGAAACATGTTTACTAACCTAAGATTCTTAGCCACACTTATGCATCTTCCGACTTACACAAGAGAAATACCTAACCCAACCAAACCCCCTATATTCCTATGGGAATTAATAGTTGAGTCAAGTTCATTAAGTTCTAATCTTGATCTGGCTACCTAAGACAAGCACGTATATTCCTATAGTACTCATTAAATTAACTCGATTCCTCAGCGTTAACTTAGGCTATTTTATCCTCGTTCTAAACCAAAAATTCCCCTCCCGAGTTCAGATAGGTTAAGAAATCACTACGGATTATTGATCAGGCAACCGCAAGCATTAAGCAAAGAATAAAATAAATAAACGAAGTCTTAAACGCATTAAATCAAAGAGAGTCAAAAGTAATCCAACTACATATCGGGTTCCGCCATAACCCTAGAATAAAAACTTAGTTCATCACGAGATTGACGAAAAACCAGAAACTAAAAGTAAAAATCATCCTAAATGAAAACTAAGAAAACTAGAACTCCCTTCTCGACGGCTCTCCTCCGGTCTCCCCCCTTCTAATTCACTTTGAAGCTCTTTATATATCTAGGGTAAATCACGAAAGATTAGGAAATATTATAAAAAATATTCCAAGAAATCTTCTCGCCTCGTGTGGCCACACAGGATTCTCGTGTGGCCGCACGAAACATTTTGTAGTGGGCTGCTTCGCTCGTGTGGCCGTACGGGATTCTCGTGCGGCCAAACGAAACATTTTGCCCAAGTCTGCGCCTTTCATGTGGCTTCATCAAGTCTTCTGTGGCCACACGAATGTTCTCGTCCAATGCTTCCCTTAACAGCTTCTCATCCCGACCTTCTTTGCCTTCCTTCGTCAAGCTACCTTCTTACACACGATTTCCGCTTCATTTCGAGCCCTTCACTTGCATTGAAAACCACAAAATCCGAAAGTACCGATGCAACACGACTAAATCGAAAATAACATGCAAACTAACTATAAATGTAAATAAGTATCGGCTATCTAACACTAATCAGGTTCGTAAATGAGACATATAACTTTAATTTCTTAGAGTTAACATGCATTCCCGGGCATACATGTACTACTAAGCATGATTTTCCTATGACAAGTCGGGCAACTTAGTTCATCTTATGTGGCTATCATTACTGGAGGATTTCGAAGTTACTCGTAGTTACAGCTGGGGATCAGCATTTTTAACATGGTTGTATAGGCAATTATGCAGAGCCTCAAACAAGCAGACATTATAGGTGGCGGGTTGTTTAATGTTGCTACAGTCATGGGTGTTGGATATATTTCCCCATTTGTCGTCCGTTAGACGTCGGAGCAGGCAAAGGCATGGAATGCCTTTAGCATATCAATGTTGTGAGGATCTAGACACGAGAACTGTCGCCACGCATGTTCTATCAGTTATAAAGAAGCATTAGACAGACAGGGTCCTCAGCAGGTTTTTACCTTCGACTTTATGTTATTTCAAGTTCTTGATTGTCGAAATTTGGTTGGTTATGTTGTTGGGTTGTTTTTCAGGTTGTTTGTCATCCATATATGGATGAGATTCGCGTCAGATTACCTGATTACTACTTGGATGGTCAAGAAAGCTGACGAGCACGTGAACCGCTCATTTGCTTCTCCTTGGTTGAATGGCATTTTCAGACAGAGTAATTCGCCAATTTGGAGACGAACAACTAATATTAGGTAGCTGCGATATCGAAGCACGCCTTCATTAGATTGACATGCGAGGAAAGTAGTTCGATAATTGGATGCACATCCACTCTAAGTACATCGAGTTGTGGCATCAGCGAGGTAGCCACATTGTTCATTTGCGTTGGGAATAAGGCTCATACTACAATACGTGGTACATGCGTCACTTTCGTCCTTACCTATCGCACACATGCGTCATGTTGAACATAATGGTAAGTACAATAACTATTATCTTAATTAAAATAAAAATTATTGTATTGATATAATTTCTTCGCAGACGCAACAAATGACCGACATTTTTATTCGATCGGAGAGAGGTGACCCTTCGGAATTACAGTACATCGCGGGTATTTCTCGCAAGGGCCATAGCTTCTTGAGAGAGTTCACCCAAGCATTTGTATGGACGGTGTGAAGAGCTACAGGAGGAGAATGAATTTTAAGAAGAGGAAGCGGATGAGGAGAAAACACAAGAGGTTGAGCAATCAGAGGAGGTGGAGCAACAGTAGGACAAGATCAATCGGAGGAGGAGGAGGAGGATCGGGTTGACATGTTTGACATTGATCAGTTTATTATGCAGTTGTAGGAGGATGAGGTGTACTTGTCTATGGTGCTTGATCCGACTCCTGTGGATGCCTTTCGGACTCCATTAGCACGTGCCTCTACATCATTCATTCCCGTGGCTGCAAGAAAGACTAGGAAGGATCGACCACCAGTAGGTGATGCGGATAACTTCCAGATTTCTCAGCTCACGCAAATAGATCCGCGGCGGTTTGGACACTTCTACTTGTGCAAAAGCACTTCTCGGTAAGGAAATTAGATGTATTACTTTGTATCAATTTTGGTTGTTAACTTTACATAGTACTTTACTTTTCGATGTTAACTTTTGAGAAAGACCGATTGAATTACTTAAATTACGTAATGAGTTTTGTGTAGATGCCTGATTATGCATTAAAGGTGAGAATCAGAAATTAAAATTCTTATTTGTTGCAGAACTAAGAAAGTCGGCATTTGTAAAGTCGACTTTCTTCGACGGCCACCATTTGGTCTGGTGGTTGACCAAAGTCGGCTTTTGTAAGACTGACTTCCTTCAGTCACTAAGGGAGTCAGCCTACAAAGTCCGACTTAAGTGGCATCATTTTTTTTCCACTAAAGTCTTCAAAAGTCGGTCTTCCAAAGATCGACTTCATGCAGGTGGGACGGATGACATGAAATTAGTCTTTGGAAGGCCGACTACGGTTTGAGGATTATAAAATCGGCCTTGTAAAGGCCGACTTCCTTCATAATCAAAGTCGGCCTTTGTGAGGCTGATTTCACAACCTTAGTCAACGAATTTCTAAATTACCTATTTTATTTGGCCAAATAATTTTAGGACCAACGATTCTTTAGGAGCGAAACTCCATAGGTGTGGGCAAACTCCCCTCACACGTCACAATAGACAATCGTGTGACTTGCATATCGCCAGAAAAAGCTAAAGTTAATTTTGAAATAAGTTTTTTGTTCCTTGGAAAATATTCTACAAAATGAAATAAATTTTCAAAATTCTTAGATCATGAAATTTAAAAAAATTTGGTCCTTAAAGAAATTAGAGTTATTAGATTTTAGTTTAAAAACGTTCATGTGATATACTGTGAATTCGAAATATATAGAAATAAAACTAGAGTTCGCTTATTAAGAAAAAGTGTTCCAATCATACTTCTCATAACCTCTTAAGGAAATCAAGATTGGGAACACGATTTCCTTAATAAGTGAACACGGTTTCTTCTTTCTCTTTTCTATTTGTTTTCGTAGAAAAGGAAAGGAAATGGGCAGCGATTCCCGAAGAAAAATTATCTCTCACCGTTTAAAAATTTTCTTCGCTTTCTTTTCTTTTCCTTCCCTTTTTCTACTATCCAAATACAACATTAGTGTGAATTAAGGCTTCTTCTTTCTCTTTTCCTCCATTAGTGTGAGGAACAACGGTAAAACCTGTTTTCCTTAATAATTAAATTCGAGTTTCCCTTTTCCTTTCACCACTTAGGGTTAAAATCGGGTTGGCTTTAACATTATTAAATTGAAATTTGAGTTTAAAACTAGGACATTATTCACCGAATTTTAAAATTATTAATTTTATTTAACGAAATATTTTCGCACCTTTTAAGTTATTTTGGTATCCCCTCCCCCGAAGCCTTCTAATTTTGATAACGACCGCCTAATCCAACTCACGACTTCAATCGGAGATATTATCTAACAGTTCCTTGTTTCCTCCGAGATTTTCGTATGTCGCTTAAAACGGCCGATCCGAGGAATTGCTGCTAAAATGTTATGTGAAAACCACAAAGAGTTAACCAGGGTTTCCTACAGTTTGATATTATTGCATCACTCATTCTGTTGATTACAATATCAACGAGGGATTATTCAAGCGGTGAGATTATCGTTTCGCGCCAAGGAGATTATTGTACCCGGGGACTGCTGAGAACCACAGGAGTCGGGGGAGCCAAAGTTCACGCATCGACCGTGATGTTTGCATCAAGATCGGTGAACTCTTCAAAGTATGCCTTGAAGTGCACGTATGTGTGCTTCACGTCCGAAACTGCACACATTTCCCTGATGCTGTGCATGGATAGTTGAGGCGCACCAACGTCCACCGTCCGAATGCCCACGCCGCTAGCGAGGATAGGTCCGATTGTTGACCCACATGGCATATCATTCCGAACAACAAAATCCTGTTAAGCAAGAAGTGAAGAATGCAACGATCAATGGAAGCAAGGGCGACAGCGATTATGGATCCGTCATAATAGGAATGGGACAGTAAAAAATGTGTTTTCTTTTTTGGGGACAAGTTGCAATTACTTGCTGCCTGAATAGGAAGGTCATGTCGCTTCGCTATTTCCCTGAATATGAAGGAGGTAACAGCATTAGTCGCATACCGCTGATTGGCATTGTGCTTGATGACCAGGCCTCCATGCAACTTAGGCTGATGATTATCTTCATGTTTATCCTAATAACGCTCCTATTGTCAGCATAACTGGAAGCAAGACAATCAGATTACCTAAATCTAATCAGTATTACTAACCATGTAATTAGGGTGTAGGGCATGGGCCATATCTGCAGACACAAGGAAACTCTTCTGGATTGCCTTCTGGGTTATCTGAAGAGGAAAAATCAACACAAATCTCTCAGTAGTAAGTACCTATTCTTATCAGTCCAAGATGCAAGAGAGCCTGGACTTTTCGCAATCCAATTGACATTGATTGGAACTAATATAAAGGATTATTTTAAATAGTTGTCTGACCAGTAAGGACAGCTGTTTCACCACGTCTTACTCATTTCTGACTCCACCAGGAAAGGAAATGCAGAAGCTAGGGGACATGACTGCACCTTAGAATCAGAGCTGAAGCAGTCTGTTATTCGTGACAGCGCATCGAACATGACAGGAGATCCAGCTCCTTGAGCTGAATCAGATCCGACCTCCTCGTGATCAAATAATGCCACCATTCTCACACCAGCCTCCCCATCCAGACTGCTGCCAGAGGAAGTGGCATCTATCAATGCCTGAAATCCAAGAAACAAGAAGTGGTCATAACCATCAATAGGTATCAATTGGCATTTAGACCAACAAGATGTAAATTGTTAATACCAGACATAGGACCATCCAAACTAATATAATATGTACATATGATGTTATAAAGTTAAATTTCTCTGCAACCAATAGGTCGATAAACACTGTTGTCAACAGTTTAAAACTCCACCAATTGCATTTGCAGGAGAGTTCTGGAAGGCTGAGGTGGAAAACAAGATGCAGATTGAAAGCTCCAAGGAGAAGTACTAATTTCTTTTTGCAGTAAAACGGATACCCTATTCTGTCGAGTGTCAGGAATGATGTTCAGAGTACGAGTGTCTCCTGTCACTTGCATTTCCGGCAAATCTTATCCTATCCTGAAAAGGGACTGACCAAACTTACACTAGCTCATGCATAGTCACGACCCTCTCCAAATAATAAATGGCAGCACAAAAATAGTGGAGGAGACTCTTATCAGCAAGTTTGGTTCGGGTTAACAATAGTAGATGTGTACCAACTGTTTGCAACTGCATGCCATTCAATGAAGCTCTCGTAAGAAGAAAACGGCAACCTAATTTCAGTCAGCATTGTGTAGACTGTAGAGGACCAAAATGGAAAATGAATATTAACCAACTGCACTGATAGTTTGCCTCGTACCTTCAGAGAGCAGAATGACATGCAAAGATTGTCAAGTCTTCCAGAAAAAACAAACTCCTTCAAAGCACCCGCTACAATACTGGGTTGAGTGTCACACGCTTGAAGTTCAAAATCACATATTTCATCTGGTTCACAACCAGCCTTCTTTGCAAGTGCCTATTCAAAGGTATGATGTCAAATCAGTCAGCCAGTCATAACCGGGAAAGAAAAAACCTATTTCACCATCAACCTCTCACAGTAGCATCTCAACAAGAAAGTGTTCAGGTACACAGATACCTCCAGCAAAACTGAGTGATGCTTTGAGTGGTTATTCCCAGTTTTTTTGCCTGACTTCTCATCAGTCTCAGCTGATAAACCATTCTCCGAAGCAGGTTCATTCAGCTCTGCCTGCAAATATGACTCATGTGCTTACAATAGCACAAACACTGATAGATCTCATTGAGTTTTTATAATTTCATAAAGGAAATGTCCTATGAGAAATTCAACATGTCTTGCTTGTAGTGGAAGTGAAATCTGTATATACAGAGCTGCGAGAAATATGCAGCAGAAGAACTTCCTTGCAATTTATATGCTCAAATCAATTGTTTTAAGTCGAGAAATAACCAAAAAAAAAAAAAATTCCAGAAAGAGATGACAGCCAACTGTTTTCTTTTAACACATTGTTGGAAGGGGTGGGTGAGGGGTTTAAGGTCAAACAACAATGAAACATTCCGCGCCCAGATTGTAGCCACACCAGCCAAGTTACACACGCTGTGGCAACTACAATGAGCAAGCAATATCGCCTATAAATATTATGAAAGGAACATCAAAATTTCTATTTTTATAGTATTACCATTAGAGAAGTAGCCAGCACAGGCAGAAGATGACTCTCAGTGTTAACCTTGAACCCATCATTGATCCCCCTGCAACAAAAGCAGCATAAATTGAGCAGAAAGGGATGTGGATCATGACAGGACGTCAGTGAAAAGCAATCCATAACACTTTCAGGAGAATAGAAATTTCCCTGTGCTAAAACTTTGGGAACAAATAAATAATATGCGAAACGTTTGATAATAGACCTATCCAAATGAATCGCCAGGGTTGGAATCCGCAATATCGGGTCCTCCAATCTAACAAGCTTGTGTAAATATGAGGCATAATCTCCATTTTCCTTTCTTATGATAAGACGTCCAGCCAAGGTCAAGTCACGGTCAAACCACGTATGCCATAGTCCACCGCCATAAGTTTGGATGCCAACCTGTAGATACCCGCCTTTCTTGACCTACACGAGCATGCAAACAAAGCCCCCTCCTAGTCATTTAGTTTCAAGTCAATGAGCACATCAAAGCCATATATCAACATAATTCTAATCGAACATGACAACTACCTTCGACACAGGCTTAAGCTTGAGACAAGGGCTATCGGTGTGTGCACCGACGATGTGGAAACCATTTCCAGCGACATACCTAAAAGGCAGACGCATTCCAACTGGTAAATATCGCAAGGAATCTAACGTCTAATAACTAGAACAACAGCCGCTCATATCCTCGACTGAACAAAGGAAGTACTTTCTGCCGATGGCGAAAGCGACGATGGTGGAGTAGTTCCTGGTGAAGAAGTACTTCTTCCCGGCCTCCAGCTTCCAATCGTCCCTCTCGGACACCTGATCGAACCCCGCGTCACGCAGCCTCCTCTTCGCCTCATCTGAAAGAGAATCGAACAAGGTGATCGGCGACGGAGGGAAGAATATTCTCTCTCGAAAAGGAATATTAATTACCAACGGCGTGAAACGCGGTGGGAGAAGCGTTCAGGAAGTGGATGAGGTCGGATACAACGTCGGAGTTGCTCCTTTCTTCGCCGTTGGTCGCCCCCTCCGCCATTTTCTGTTCCCGGCTGGCTATTATTCCAAACTCTCTCCTGTTGTATATGCTCTGCGTCTGGGGGTTTAGACGAATGAAGGGGGAAGTGAGAATATAATGGTACGACAGTTATCGGCCCAATAATTATAATGGGCCGAAGTATACAGGCCCAATAGGTAGAAGGAGGTTTCTGACTTCCTCGTTCCGAAGAGCCTCTTTTTTGATTAGTTCGATAGAGACATCGACCACGACCTCGACCCCGACCCGATTGGTGGTCTGACTCTTCCTCGGCTCGTTCCGGAAAGGCGAAGAGAGGCCGGGCGGCGGACGGGTTGATAGGTGAGTCTCCGATGCGCGGGTTTGTCGACTTGGTCGTGTTTTGTTGGTGTGTGTGTGTGATCTCCGGGTTTGTGGCGATTCCTCCCGTTCTTCGGGAGCGATTGGTAATCTAATAATCGACGTGGGGGATTCTTTAATCCGTTCGTGCACGGGGGATTTCGGCGTGCTCTTTGTTCTGTGTCATAGAATCGGGTCGCTGCTCTAGATTTTAACCTCCCCCTCTTCCCGGCTGAGTAAATCCGGGGATCTGTGAGAAGACGGTAGCGCGGTTGTCGTAGGTTTGCTGCCTGGTTTTACCGTAGATGTTGTTTACTTTCGCTGGTCGTATTATGGGTGGGTGTTAAGATTCCTTTCACTGCTTCTTGTCGTTGGACCGCCACTATCTCTCTCCGCCTTTTGCTATATACATGTTCCTTAGCTAATTTGACTGAAAGGAGTGTGTTCATCTCATCTTGTCCCGTCATCTAGCTAGCATCCCCTGCGCAAAGCTCTACCGGACTAGTTGTGTATGGGAAGATTGGCCTTATTATGCTTAAGTTGACCTCTATAGGTCATGCTACGAAGTCGTTTCCACACCTTAACATGCAGCAGTTTCATAGGCTCGTTATGGTATGAACCGATGTGAATCTTTATGGACATGATGAGATGAGTACAACTATAGCTGTCTTGACATAAGTTCATTAACATTCACTGTCAAACACGAGTGACTAAAACAGTATCTTGAAAGTTTTACTTGGTCTGTTTCGATTGATTTGATTTGACACAAACTGTTAGCTTTGTTTCACATTTACTGCTCGTTGGCCTAGGGAATCATGGCTTCATCGCTGCGAGCATTCTGGAACAGCCCTGTTGGGCCCAAAACCACTCACTTTTGGGGACCAATTGCCAACTGGGGATTCGTTGCTGCGGTGTGTCTTGTTCACTTCTTTAAGCAACCGTGGAGCTGAACTCTTGGTTTTCTAATTGTCTGTTCGATGTTGTTAATTTGTCACAGGGATTGGCAGACATGAATAAACCTCCAGAAATGATATCTGGGAATATGACGGCTGGTGATTTGTCCTACCCTCATATGAGTTCTACTTCATCCTTACCAAGGCCTGACATTCTCCACCCTGTTATTTGCTTTCTTGCAGCTATGTGTATATATTCTGCCTTGTTTATGAGGTTTGCTTGGATGGTACAACCCCGCAACTATTTGCTCCTTGCCTGCCATGCCTCAAATGAAACCGTACAACTGTATCAGCTTTCCCGATGGGCGAAGGGTCAAGGGTAAGAAAATGCAATCTCTTCTCGCTTAAGATTACCTTGTTGGGAAGACCTTGGCAGCTTCTAAAGACTCATGATCAGAGTAAAGCCTTGTAGGACTTGTCTTCGTCGGATCTCCTATTGGGATAAAAAGAATTGTTTGTTTCTTCCACCTTTAGTCTTTTCCCTGGGTATTGAAATCCATTCATAGCCATATTTGTCTGCTCGTTTAGGAGTAGGGTGTCTTATCGTTACATTCATGCTATATAAACATCCTGCATAGTTATTTGACTACTTGAACTGGGCAAATGTGGGATTCCTCCTCCTTGTAGGTTCTTATCAGACAAGAAGGATGGGGGCTCGTCTGGCCAGTGAGTCAGACTTGTTTTCACTTCAATGATCTCATGTCATTTGCCCTGCCGATTATTGACTAATTCAGGTGAATGTACTTGGTCTCCTTTCAATCAAAGGCTAAAAAGAGGTAAACTTAACGGGGGGGAGAAAAGTGGCGATTCATCATCTGGCTTGTAGTTCATAAGCGCAAAGATCCATAGTTCCAGAGGCGCATTTCCTATTTTTCTTGGCTACTCCTGGATTATGTTGGAATTTGTCCTTATCAACTTTCCTGGATTCGGTTTCGTTTTTCTTTGATCCTTGTCATGACTCGACCATCCCAATGGTTTGCTTCATTATTAGTTTAGGCAATCTTCTCCTATCACACCCTCCGAACCGCAGTCTCCATTGACCTTCCTCCGCATGGGATCGCTGCCGGGGTCTTAATCCAATTCCAGACCATCTCATCATTTATCCCCCATCCTTCCTCAGGCACCTTTTCGAGTCTTTTTCGACAAAATGGAGAATGTCTGTCGAGGATTGTAACTCCATAAGAATATCGTTCTAAATTATTGTTTTAAATTGTTGAAAAATAAAAAAATCACTGTTTATTACGGAATTTTTTTTTTCGACGAAGACGTAAGCAAAATCCTCTTATACAGAGAAAATCCACGTAAACCTCGTCCGCGTAAACTGAAAGATGTGAAACAGTCCCAGAAGAAATTGACTGATTATGATAGAAGCCCCAACATGGTTTTTGCTTATCCGCGTTGTCCGTGGACGCATCATCTCGTCTACTTCTCGTCAACCTTCTTCCCGATGGGTTTCTAGATCCCGATCGTCCCCGCGAATTTAAAACTTCCATTCCCGGGAAACGCTTCAGTTCAACGCACCGTCGGCGAATCCCTTCCCGACGATGGCCTCCCCTTCTTGATTTCGCCATCCTCGTACGAGTGATTGATTCTCTTTTGCTTTGCTAGTGGTGTTTTGGGTAGGAAAAAAGGTCTTTTAGGGTTTGAAAAAGGAGGGGAAGACAGGAGAGGGAGATTTTTGGAGGAGATGGCTGCTCCTAGGGTTTACGGGGATAGGGTTATGGACAACTGGGATAGGCTTGTTCGGGCAACCCTCCGCAGGGAGAATGCCAGGTATGCCGGCGGCCCCCTCCCTTCCTCCAGCGGCATCGCCGGTTCCGTCCCTCCCTCCCTCACTCGCTCCACCAACATCGACATGATCCTCCAGGCTGCCGACGAGATTCAGTCCGAGGACCCCACCGTCGCTAGAATTCGTACTCCTTACTACTGCCTTTTACCTTCTTCTCTGTGATTAGGCTTGTATTTATCTGCTTTTTGCTCTTGTTTAGTCTGCGAGCAGGCGTATAGTATGGCGCAGAGCTTGGACCCCAGCAGCGATGGTCGAGGGGTTTTGCAGTTTAAGACTGGTCTTATGTCCATCATCAAGGTAGTGGCCGTTGGACCAGTTTCCTCTCTTTTCAGCATTTCCTAGTCAGTCATGGTTTGGGAATGCTCTGAGTGGACTAGAAAGAAATCTGGTCACATTCTGGATGATTTTGTTTGCCATCTGTGCTTGTTCACGAGCAATGATGTGATTGTGGCAGCAAAAACTTGACAAGAGAGACGGCGGTCAGATCGACCGGAATCAAGATATAGAGCATTTTTGGAACTTTTACCTGCGATTTAAGAGACAGCATAGGGTGGATGATCTGCAAAGAGAAGAAGAAAGGTGGAGAGAATCAGGGACATTCAGCACTAACATGGCAGAGTATGGACCATTATTCCACTGCACTTTTTGTGGGATCTCCTTCCAATGTTTTTGCTCCTCTAACGCTTACTTGATACATAAATTTCTTCTAACTATTATGTTTGGATCACCTGATCTGTAGGCATATTGCACAGTTTGTCTCTTGGTTGAATGAGAGGAGCTGATATGCAACACTAGTTCCTCTTTTTAGCCCTAGTTCAAGTATTCTAGTTTTGTTTATGGGAGCTCAGTTGGAAACAGCCGTACATTCAATTGCTTTTCAATCTGTGGGATTTTTTCTGTAGATATATATTAATGTAATTATACAAGAATCTTTCTAGAGTTACAAAGTGAAATATTTCCGATGCCAAATACATCAACATCACCACAAAACAAAATCTCGAGTAATTTACCCCCCATCAAACAAGCCATATTATTTGTTTGGAAGGAATAGCCTTATTGCTAAACAGCACTGCGTTGTGCATTTTATTTTTCTGATCCTTGTACACTTTTGGTTTCGTTTCGTATTATTTTGCATGAACACTCGATTTTTCATTGAATTATTTTCTGTGGAGAGTGCTGAGGTTCTCTGCTTATAGCTTTTCTGATGTCTCTAATTTTCGCTTTGGGATTCCCGGAACCCTTACTTTTTATGATGTCCTCTTATGCTGTAGTGTCTTATTGCCTCCTTTGGTTGTACCTGTCCAAGCAGGATGGATATCTGGAGATGTGTTACTTGTGCTTTTATAGTTAGCACTTAGAAACAGGAGCTGTCTATGCCTGTTTGGTCTCAGGTTCTCCAGATCCTTTTTGATAAGTATATTTTTGCATTATTTCAGGATGGAGCGAAGGTATTCATCTATGAGAAAGGTTTTCAGTACCCTGAGAGCCTTAATTGAGGTAATGGAGGCTCTTAGCAAAGATGCAGATCCGCATGGTGTTGGAAAGTTTATGCAAGAGGAGGTAATGTACCGCTGTTTTTACTATCATGTGTTTTATTTCTGACAAGAATGATTAAATCTTTGAGGTGGTCGAAGTATCATTCCTGAGCTTTTTGACTGCTTCTACATGGGAGTGGCACCTTAGTCCAGGATTTCAGGATGTCATATCTTCATCATTTGCCGTATACAAACTATTGGCTGAAGTAGTACATCATCTGTCCGCACACAAAAATAAAAGTAAAAAGAAAAAAATTCAGAGTCTCCTATTCTTGCGAGTAGATAGTCACACATAAATTTTAACTGATTTTGTGTACTTCATATTCCTGCAAGGATGTTCTGTCTAGTCAATGCCGTTTCGGCAATTTCTTGGCGTATGCATTCCGTTCGTTCATTTCTAGTTGTCTGAACGGTGGCTGTTGGTCAATGATAACAGGTGCAGTAATACTGAGCGTGATCCAAGAGTTTTTATATGATGCCTATTTCTTTTGCCTCATCAGTTTCAGTGTCTAGTTTTGTTGAGGAAAATGGACAAAAGTTTTCCATTTTTCTCTCTTTTTCTTAAGAGCATGTGTACTTACCATGGATTTCTTCTGACCATGTCTTGCAATGGAACTTTTCACCAGATTGGCACCCAGCTTTATACTGATCTATGATCTTGCCCTTTACTCTACTAGACTCTGTTTGGTAGGAAACTTATGTGGTCTAGACAGTGAACAATATCATTTATTTTTACTGAGTATCTGCAGCTGCGAAGAATGAAGAAGACAGATGCGACTCTGCCAGGAGAACTCACTCCATATAATATTGTCCCATTGGAGGGGCCTTCCTTTTCCAATGTCATAAGCATACTCCCAGAGGTTGGACACTTTGAATTCCCGTGTTGGTTCGGCTGTAATCTGTATCACATCAAGTATCTGGAATAGTTTAAGTCTCCCTTTTGTCCTCGTTCAGGTGCGAGGTGCCATATCTGCTATCAGATATAATGAAAATTTTCCAAGACTTCCTGATAGTTTCAAGATCTCTGGACAACGAGATTCTGACATTTTTGACCTTCTAGAATATGTCTTTGGCTTTCAGGTTTGCAACTTATTTTATTAATTTGTGTTCTTGAACCATTAATTTTGTTGTGTTCAAGATAATACTTTATACGGTGCCTGCCAAATATGTTTATCCTGAAATAATGCTGAGAAAAGCAATTTTATGTGAATGAAGTCATATTAACTGGTACTGTAGATGCTAGACAGAGTGTCGGGCCATTTTCCTCTGTTATCCTCTTCTTTTGTTCAATGCTTGTACTATGGAAAGGAGACATTTGGTGTTCTCTGTTCTTTGCGGACTGCTAATACTAAAGATTTGGGACCCAAGTTGGTTATCCTCCAGTGATTAGGCATGCGTGTTGTTAGTCCATGGATTCCCTAATGCTCACCGACATTCATCAAAGCTAGGAGACAATTATATTTTACAATGGCTGGGTTCGAGGCCCTTTTATGTCCTTGTGATAGTAACTTGATGTTACATCTTGGTGTTTGATTTGGTTTTTGTGGATTTCTTGAAACCTCAAGTCTTCAAAATATCATGACCCATTTTGCATGCAGAAAGACAATGCCAGGAACCAACGTGAGAATGTCATTCTTCTTCTAGCTAATGCGCAGACTCGGCTCAGCATACCTGAAAGAGATGATCCCAATCCCGTGAGTTTCTTTGATATATGTCGTCATTTCGTGTTGTTTTACATTTCTTCGTATTTCATTGATTTAACACATTTTACTTGGGCATTTCGTCGGTCAGAAAAATTTTTGTGGGTATTTTTGTCCAGGTTGCAATCTTTGAATAAACAGAATCACTGTCCATGTTCCTCATCTTCTGGATAATTTTATTTTTGGTGGCATACAATTGATTACTTAAATATTTCTCTATCTCCTTGAACCTGTGATTTCTCACGTAATCTACTTGTGTACTTGTACAAAGAATCTATTTATGCTTCGATACTGGAAGTCTGTGCATGTGGATCTGCTGAAAACCAGGGAAGTTTTGTAGAATTTTGTTGTTGTGATGCCTTGATTACTTCTTAATTGTAGTGGAGATTTTTCGTGGGGTATTGATGTACAGAGGTTGTAAGGGAGTTTATGTAGATCTCTTTCCATGTGTCACTACACATCAAGTGCACTGTCATTTAAGAGTTGTTTCTTTGTTTGAAAGATGCGAATACGGTGCTCGCCAAAGAAATATGAGGTGCACATAATGTATCCGAGGGTCTTGGAAATTTACCAACTGTAGGTAGTTTCGTTTAGACTATCACCTTATGCTTCCGTAATTGGTGCTCTCCTTGCCTTGCCCCAGGCACTGCCTTTGACTACGCTGGTCTAGAAAACCCTCTCTATGATTTGTTCTGCCATAAGTCTCTTCTTGGCATGCCTATAAACCCTGCAGTTGCTGATATTGTTCCATATTTTGGACCATCAAACTTGAAGAAAGGAAATTGCTAAAATACAGTGTGGCAGTATCTTGATTTGTCGTATGCTTTTGTCTGGTCAGCCTCTTGCTGAATTGCGCCTGGGCATAAGAGGGAACACTGTTTTAACTTTAGTGTAGATATATGGCCATAGTGCAATGGAACATTCGTTTCATCAAGTTCGTCCATGGGAGTTCGTTCCAAAATAACGTTTGTCGAAAAAATATTTCCTGAAATAGGGTAGATAGTTTCAAAATTCGCCAAATAATACCTCAGAATTGGATTTTATAAAGTTGATTTCAAGAGAACACGAGATAGGGAAGAAAATTGGAATTATAAACTCCGATTTCCTTAAGGAGTGAAATTGTCTTTATAAAATTCGATTTCAGGACATTATTTGACGAATTTTGAAACTATCTATCCTATTTTGGGAAATATCCCGACTAATGTTGCTTTGGAACATAGCTCTTCTTCCAATGGCCCTTGCTTGGTTTTGTTTCTTGTTTTAGATGACTTAACATTCTTACTTGTATTTCATCCTAAGAGTTTCATGCATCTATCCCTTTTTTTTTAGAAAGGGAGGTAAATAGATCGACAGATTAGAAGATGTTCTGGTACATGCATTGATACATCTGAACATGGCAAATTTCTATGCAACAAGTTTATGAAATAGTTTAGAGGATAACAAAAAGAGATAAAGTCCTGCCGGCCCAGAGCCTCCTTAACCATCTTTTTGTCTACTACGCGATTTTTACTTCTTGGGATGTGGGAGATGAAGGTATTCCTGAAGTCACATAATCGCAACCTACAGTCATTCACAAGAGAGGCACTTCGGGAGTGTCATTCCCTTCTGCCGGTTAGATAGTGTAGCAACAATTGAGTGTCTATTTGGAATGCTAATTCTTGCAATCCTAATGATCTCACTAGGATGATTCCTTCTTGTAAGGCTGGGGCCTCTGCCGGTAGGTTGTTAGTTGGTTGGTGTTTCTTGTTGGAGCCTCCTATCCAACCTCCCTCTTGGTCTCTGATTAAACCCCCTAATCCTACCGATGTCCTATTCTCGCTTGTAGCCACGTTCGTTTTCCCCTCTTGTTTCCTCTCAGGTAGTGTCTGATTTTTGCATTGTTGGAATTTTCTCTTTCCCTTTCTGCATTTTTTTTTTTAATTTCGAATCAATTTTCCTTTCCTGGTTTGGACCATCTTCCATTCTCCTGTTGAGATTTGGTTGATCGGATTTTCCCGTTGATGGTAGCCGGAGGTGTAAGGCAAAGGTGTTGTTTGACTATAATCTTGTTGCAGTTGGGGCAAATAAAGTTTATGCCTTCTTAATGGACTGGTTGGGTATGGATGTGCCTGAATGTGCCTCCAGCTCTAGGTACGTGGGAAATGATTTATCTAGATTGACTAATATGCAAATTCGGGATAGATCAAGGTTGGATAAGTTACTAGGAACATGACAATAGATAATCTATGTCCAATTTGTGAATGGGGACAATGAATCCGCATTAAATACCTAGTGAGACTGCCCGCTAGCGGCATAGCTCCTCTTTACATCACCAGGAAGTCTAGCTTCCTACCCAACACAACCAGCTCAACAGTGGCTCCATGGGAACCTCAACACAATGGCAACCAAAGAAACAAAACTTAAAGGCATACAATGTAATATATTATTCACTGAAGTCTTGTGGGATCTATGGATTCAGAGAAATAATGCAACTTATGGCAACAAAGCAAACAACAAGGACACACAAAAGATGATCCTTGCAAAAACATCAGAATTGCAGGCTCTTCTAGGATACAAGAGGCCGAAAAGAACATCAAGCAACCCTCAACAAAAAAAAAAAAAATCTACCCAACATCACAATGACGCCAATTGGCTCCCATCGAAAGATCTCTCCTTCACACTAAACATTGATGCGACAACAAAAGAAACTAGCTAACTGTAGGATTGGGAGGACTCATCAGGAACCGGAGGGGAACATAGATTGGGGGATTCAGCAAAAAATGCACAAACACGAATAGCCTCATTGTTGAAGCCCTAACCCTCTTTGAAGGCATCTCCTTAGCCAAGCAATTAGGACTTCCATCCTTGTCAATCCAAATTGACACAGACTCTCCTTCAATACATGACTGGAGAACGCCACTGCGCCCCTCTAATTGCTTCTATTGTGGATGATTGCATATCGCTGTTAAATGAGTTCGAGGCAACCTCCATCACCCACATTTCTAGAAGGAGAAATCTAGTTGTGGACCAGCTGGCTAAAACATCAATGCACCAAGAAGAAGACTTTATCACCTTTTGTTATCCTCCGGACTATGTGATAAACTTACTACATGGGGACTTACTGTGTTTTGAACTTAACGTGTTACATAACTTTTAAATGATGTAATCTAAATGATTTTTGCCGAATATATGAACCCCATTTCTACCAAAAGAAGGTTAGATAAGTTGCTAGTACTTGATTTGCACACCTATGGCTTGGCTTATTTTCCCGAGGATATCATACCCGTAGGACCTGATGGGGAGGTGGGGTAATCTAACCTAGACTAGGTTGAGCCTAAACTTGTCTGCGATAAATCAAACATAGGTTCCCATTTTCTTGCTGTTAGGAATATTCCATTGATGAACAATGGTCTTGAGTCTAGGATGTATGCTAAATCCTTATCGTCGAACAACCTAAGCAGTACTAATCCTGCCCCTGGCGGGTGGGTAGTGAAGGCCAAACATTTTTTCCAGATTTTTTTGAGCTTATGGGTGAGGAAATTTGGTAAGATGATGGATCCTAATGGCATGGCAATTACTGTTTCCATTTCTGGTAATTTGGGAGTAGTTCTTTCTTAGTGGAGGACAGCAGTGCTCGGAGAGTGGCGTTGGTTGGTGAAGTGCTTTGTAAGGCTTACTTGGACGTGCTGTGGCTTTTCAGGTGTTTTGGTTGGGATTTTGGTATGTGGTTTTGCTATGATTGGCTGCATGAGATGATGCTTTATGGGATTTGGCTGGAATTGATGGGTGTGATTTGAGGTAGTTGGGTGAGGTTTTTAGATGGGGAAACTCTAGAGAGAGGTTCCATTGTTGGTTTTAACTTTCCCATCTCTTATACATGTTTGTTAGCTGTTATCTGTCAACATTAAAATTGATTTCTGTATACTCTTAGTTTCGGCTTCCTGCTCAAGTCTAATTGCCCTGTGCTTTTGTCCGTTCAGCCTCTTGCTGAAGGGCCTGGGTGTAAGAGGCAACACTTTTTAAACTTCAGTGCAGATATGTGGGCTTAGTGTGATGGAATATCACGTTTCACCAAGTTCTTCTGTGGACACTTGCTTAGTTTCTATTTCTTGTTTTAGATGACATAAAGCTCTAACATGCATGTCACCCTAAGAGTTTCATGCATCTATCTTTTACACATGTTTGTGACCTGTTTGTTATATGCGAACAATTCAATTGATTTCCATTTACTCTTAATTTCTGCTTCCTGCTCAAATCTAATGCGAGTCATCTTTCTCTGTATAACTTTCCAGAAAATCGATGAAAAAGCGATCAACGAGGTGTTCTTGAAAGTGTTGGACAATTACATCAAGTGGTGCAGATACTTGAGGGTCCGTCTTGTGTGGAACAGGTGATTGCACTTCTTTTAGAGTTTTCTTTGTAATGAACAAGCTATAAAGTCTTTAGCATTATATTGAGTGGCATAGATATGAACAAATGAAATAAATAAAACAACAATGATTCTGGGGAGTTGTTTCAGCAGCTTCAGTTTTTTTATCTTGTCATGCCCTCACCTTTGTGAGCTTAATAACAGCTTGGAAGCAATTACTCGGGAGAGAAAGCTCTTCATGGTTTCTCTTTACTTTCTTATATGGGGCGAAGCTGCAAACGTTCGGTTCCTTCCTGAATGCATTTGTTATATCTTTCATCATGTAAGTCTCTTGTTTCCTTGATCCATTAAAATGTCGGCCATAGCTTCTTTTCTATCTTCCACTCAGGCTCTTATGTTTTGCTTATAATATTTGTAGCCAGTAAAATATCAGTATAATGTTCTGTTCTGAGAAAAGTTCAACTTCAGAGCTTGCCCATTCAAGAAAAATGTGTTCTTGTGGACGCCTCACACTTTTTGTATGGAAAAGAAATTGAATTTGGCTTTCACAGATGGCAAAGGAATTGGATGCTACTTTGGATCATGGAGAAGCTAATATTTCTGCAAACTGTACAACAGAAACTGGTTCAGCATCCTTCCTTGTGCAAATAATTCTCCCCATCTATGAGATCTTGGCAGCAGTGAGTGTGTTTAATATACTATTGTCTGTCATTAGGTTTAAAGACTTTGTGCCCTCTAACTACTGAATTGTTCCTCTGTTATATTTAGATAAATACTGCTGGTTGCTGTGGGAACATGATGATAAAAAATTATCAAACGGAGGAATTTACATCGCTTTAGTTCTAACCTCAAAATTACAAATTGATTAAGTTATTAATTGTCAATATTTTGCTTTTGATATTGCAATACCTTTTTTCAGCAATCCATATATTTTTTTTACTGATTGGTACGTGCATTGCTTATTTGCGCCCAATCGCAGGAGGCTGATAATAATGATAATGGTAGAGCTGCACATTCTAAATGGAGAAATTATGACGACTTCAATGAGTACTTTTGGTTCGTTCCTCTCCTGATTTTCCCTGTGTACTGATGGCTGATTTGCTTCTGATATATCTTTGTCTGGTTTTTTATCTATGAGAAAACAGGTCACGAGCTTGTTTTGAACTAAGTTGGCCTCCCAGGAAACAGTCACCTTTTCTGTTGAAGCCTAGTAAGAGGAAAAGGGTACAAATGATGACATCCCTTTTCTATGTGGAGAGAATCACTTTTTTTGCTTTTAATTGTTCTTATTGTGAAAGATCTTCTGAGGGATATATGGAAGCATATGCATCACTTGTCTATTGGGGAAACCAGGGTCGCAGTGCAGCTTTTTGAACAAAATATACAAATCTATTATCTTATTTGCCCAACCTCTCATTTGCTTCAATATCTTCAAAATGTTTGTTTGTAACAAAAACTTAAAAATAATAATAATTAAGAAAAAAGATGCTTCATTTGTGCTCAGCCATTGTACATACCTCAAGGGTGTCCATGGGAGAGTTTTCTGCGATGGGAGTTTTGATGCTGGCATTGTGGTCCAAGAGACCAGACTCTAGTGCTTGGTTGTGTGGATATTCGGAAGTCTTTCGTCAACATGACCACACCTGTCTCTATTTTGTTATCAGAACATCAGCAGTCCTATCATTGTTATTTTGTATATGTACCTTGTTTCAGTCGCCTGTGTGCTTGGAATATCTTGACAATGGCATATTGCTTGGGCAGTGAGATGTTGAAAGTCCAAACCCTACCAGTGAAGATGAATGGCATGCATTTGTTTGACCAAATTCTGGAATCTATTTAACTTACATATTGGTTATGGATGTTCGTTGGAAATCAACATTCTCAATCTTCATCTAAGTTTCGCTTAGAAGCTAAGACAAGTGCATGAAATTGACATTCAAAGTTATAATGATGAAGCGAAGTCACTTTATGCTTTTGCAGACTGGAAAAAGCTCATTTGTCGAGCATCGCACTTTTCTACATTTGTATAGAAGCTTCCATCGCATTTGGATCTTCTTGGCTGTGATGTTTCAGGTATTTTTACCTGAAAAAATTGGGTATTATGCTGTCTTCTCTAAAGGCAATAATGCGTAGTCAAAGTGACACTGAGTTTGCTGGGTTATGATCATTTTGTAGGCCCTCACCATTATAGCTTTTCGTAAGGGTCATATTAACTTGGATACGCTCAAGTTAGTTCTCAGTATTGGGCCAACATTTGCAATCATGAAATTCGTGGAGAGTTAGTTCTTATCCTACCCTTTGTCGATATTTAATCCGTTGCAGCTTGGCTTATCTATCTCGTGATGGAATTGTAAACTCCCTACTTTCATTGGCCTATTCTCTAATAGGTTGCTTGGATGTTTTTCTAATGTATGGTGCATATTCTACTGCAAGAGGAATGGCTATCTCTAGATTAGTTATCATGTTCTTCTGGGGTGGCTTCAGCTCGGCTGTAGTGACATATCTCTATGTGTACGTTCTTCTTGCTCTCCTCTAAAGTTAAAAGGGATTTTTTTTTATTTAACCAGTTTATCTAATTGAAACCTTTGATTTATTTGTACTCCTCAACTATTCTTTATTTTTTATTTATTGCAGGAAACTTATCGATGAAATGTCAACTCATCCTAATGAAATTACAGCCTATTTTAGAATCTACATTTTAGTTTTGGGAGTCTATGCAGCTGTGCGATTGGTCTTTGGATTTTTGCTTAAACTCCCTGTATGTCATTATCTTTCTGACTTGGCTGATCAATCATTCTTTCAGTTCTTTAAGTGGATTTACCAGG
This sequence comes from Melastoma dodecandrum, assembly GCA_029817715.1. Classification (NCBI taxonomy): domain Eukaryota; kingdom Viridiplantae; phylum Streptophyta; class Magnoliopsida; order Myrtales; family Melastomataceae; genus Melastoma; species Melastoma dodecandrum. The sequence continues at coordinate 819,507 of JARUPY010000057.1, read as the reverse complement.
TACCTTTTAACTTTTCTGTTTCAATCTACCTAAGGAGATACGTGCGCAACTATCTGAATCTCATTATGTATATTTTAGGAGCGCTATTATGTGGGGCGTGGTCTTTATGAAGGTTTGGGAGATTACTGCAGGTAACTGGCAATTCTTCCCCTATATATACCTTTTTTTCTCGGATAATTAATTTGTGTTTCATTTTTCTTGGGTCCTTACTGGATTGAATGACCATCACACATATTCTGTTGGACTGGACGAAAAAAAAGTCATCAGCATAAGAAGAAGAACATAATACCAGCGACATTTGGACTCTTTGTTTTTAGCTGCACACACAAAAAAGTTAATTATATTGTTTGAAGCATTAAGTTATTTTAGTTAAAAAGCTTAAGAATCTTATGATAACGTTTACATTTTAATCTTTCATGTAAGGGATTGTTTAGATTTTAGTATTAATCGAGGTACATCAATGTGACCTTTAAAGATCAGTAAAATAACACAAATATAAGTGCAACAATAATGTTGCACCTGCTATGAGGCATGGAAACAACTTCTATGTATTGCAAAGGTTATGATGGGTACAAAAAGACCGACCTTTGCCTAGTCCCATCATTCAGAGAACGCTTTGCACAATTAGAACATGTACATTTGTGTTTGAGCTTGAAGCATGGTTTAGGATAGCTGTGTACACTTTCTGTGACTATTCTGCTGTGTTTTGGAAACTACAGAGGAAATTTTCAAGTTGTTCTCCTTTTCTTTTAGTTTATAAGCCAAATACAGCAAACTATAATTGGCTACTAAATCCTTTCAACCATTTTAGCTTCATACATTTGTTTGCAAAGATAATTTAAATATTTTCTGTAATTAACATTCATATTCGTCATGGCACTTTTGTTTGCTCCTTTAGCTGTTTGGACTTGGTGACCAACTGACCTGTCTTTCTAAGGTCTTTTCCCCTTCGAGTTATCTCTGGGACCTTACCAGAGAAAAATTTATTGACCATTACTCTATTTATTATTACAGGTATGTGGTGTTCTGGCTGGTGATTTTTGCATGCAAGTTCACATTTGCCTACTTTCTCCAGGTATTTTTTATTAGTTGGTGGAGTATATTTTATTTTATTAATTTGACCATTTTGATATATTCTCCTTTCTCCTGGTGTAACACTTATTGCTTTGTAGATAAAGCCTCTTATCTCGCCCACCAACATAATTCGGGAACTTCCTGCTTTATCATACTCATGGCATGATCTGGTTTCGAAGCGTAAGTATCTGCTTATGAACTTCACATGAGTTTGCATGTCCTTAGGTTTCTTTTGAATTCAATTTGCAGCTTCTCAGGGCGGTTGTTGGGGATTCTCGTTGATGTTGCTCACAGTATCTCCATTTAGAATAGACTACTCTTGCAAGTAGTCCTTTTAATTTTTCCTGCAACTTACCCTCAGTATCCAATCGTTCCAGATAGCTGAATAAAACATGGGAGACATTTGGTTTTAAATGCTAAAGACTCGCATCATGTGAATGTTGCCTTAGATTGTGAATACTGAGGTTTGCATGGGAATACCAAAATTGCTTCTTTGTTTTTGTCTAATTTTGAATATAGGAGGATATATTTTGTAGGGAATACTTTTCAAACAGCCTTGCTGTGGAAGTGATATGTTATCTTGCTTGTTTAACCAGATAATAACAATGCCTTGGCAATAGCTAGTCTCTGGGCGCCTGTTCTTGCTGTGAGTATTTCCCCTTGCCTGTCTTTTTTTTGGTAGTGAATTTCCCCTTGCCTTTGTCTTTTCTCCGTACAGTTTGATATTGACCTTTTTCAATCTCAACCCTGCATGCTTCTCCTTCATCAAGAAACTTTTCCTTGCCCATTATCCTTGTTCAATGCAGATTGCACCGTTGTACATGTCTTGTAAGAATGACTGCAACTGATACTGTAATCTCAGATGCTAAATTATAATATTTATGTCAATTACAGCTCGGCTAATTCATTCCTTTCCCTAATCCAAATTTTTCATTGCTACTAGGCTTCTTATATATAGATTGCACGGTTGTATGTGAGTCCACAAAGATAATAATGATAGTGTAATCTGAGTAATTCTGCCTTTTTGTCTTTTAGGTCTACGTTATGGATATTCTTATCTGGTATACTCTCCTATCTGCAATAGTTGGTGGTGTAATGGGTGCACGCGCACGGCTGGGTGAGGTTGGTCCATTTCTTCGTTTAAATATGCTAGGTCTCTTGCCTTGTATTTTGTGTCATCCATTATTTTCAATTGTCACATAGCCATTTGTTGAATTTGGTCATGATTTTTTGAGCTCCTCATATCTTAGTCCAGCTGTTCACTTTTCTGTTCAGATACGTTCGATAGAGATGCTGCACAAACGCTTCGAATCATTTCCTGAAGCATTTGTTAAAAATCTTGTATCTCCTGAAATGAAAAGGTGATAAAATTGTCGATTTTCCATTTCTTGGCATTTGATGATACTTTCCTGCAAAAATTAGAGTTTTTTTAATGCAAATTTTTTTAATTAGATGTGATTGATTCACAAAAATAACACAACCAGGCGTCTCTCTACAGTAAGCTTGGCCATATATATACCTGTTGCCAATAACACCATTAATGTTTAAGTACATTGTGTCTTAATTTTTTCCTTAGGAAATGAACACCCTCTAGATGGGTCAATCTTTTAAATTAATAAACTAAAATGAAAAGTGAAATGTCAAAAGATGTTTACTTAATGTATTTATAACGTCACTAGCATCTTTAACCATTCTGGTATGATATGGTGATGAGATATATTGGTTATTAGTTTGAGGCTTGAAGTAATTTTTGTATTTATTTGATTCGATGAAGTTGCAGACTATGTGCCCATGTCTGTGCTAGCCATGAGTGCGGGCTCTCTCTAACATTCTCTGTTTGGATACTTTCATAAACATCGACAGACACATGAAACGATATTTATATTTTTTCTTGATGCTAATGTAACTAGTATTTTCTGCTCTGTGCCCCTTCTTGGCAATGAAAGTTGTTTCGAATATAAATCCTGCTGCCACATGTATGCGTGCTGTTTCTAATGTAACATCACCGACTTGTCTACTTTGACCTTTCTTTCAGGATGCCTTTTGATCGGCAGTCACCACAGGTGAGAAATATGTTGGCGGCATTTACTAAACTACATGTCATGATTGTGCTGCCACGCTTTTCTGAGATTCTTCATATAAATGACCGACCATTTCTTTGTGCTCTTAATCTCTTCTGCTTGTAGGTATAATTAGTTGCTGGTTATCTCAGTAAATCCACTGTCTCTGTTGTGCGAAAAATGCATCTGCACTTATGTTTTAAAAAAATGAGCAGCCCACATGATAGAATGTAGCGAAATGCCAAAGGCAAATTTCGATGACTTTGCATTGCAGTATGCTTCATTTAGTTTATTAATTAAGTGGTCCTTTCAAAGCATTACTTCATTGGATTAAGTGTTTCTATTTTTTTTTTGGTAGGAAGGGAAATTCATAGATGCAAAATAATGGTTTAGCGTTTTTGGTTACACCATTCAGAGAGTTAGTGTCCACACTGGGATCATCCGTCTGGATGCCTGGTGCAAAGTGTTTCTATTTTTAGAGCAACAGTTATTTTCTTTTTCCTCATTGTAACCAGTCTTAATGCAGTTTTCCAGAATTTCTTCTGCGGAAATATTTAATGTTGCCTTACTTCTTCTGTTTTGGCATGGTTAACCTACCGTTCCTATTGTGTTGCATTAATTTGTATTGCTTTCTTCAGGATTCACAAGATGTAAATAAGATATATGCAGCAATCTTCTCTCCCTTTTGGAACGACATTATTAGGAGTTTACGAGAGGAGGATTATATCAGCAATAGGTAAGACCTGGCGAATTACATTGATAGATTGTCAATTGAAATAATAATGTGGGTGACTCAAATCATCTTCATGCAGGGAAATGGAATTGCTATTCATGCCCAGCAACTCCGGAAGCCTAAGACTCGTTCAATGGCCTTTATTTCTTCTGAGTAGCAAGGTATGCCATAGAGTTGAGTATATTTTCTTTTCTTTTATTTCAAGAAACTAGCTTGATGTGTTCTACTATTACAGATACCTCTTGCAATAGATTTAGCACTGGACTGCAAAGATACTCAGTCAGATCTGTGGGATCGAGTATGTCAGGATGAATACATGGCATATGCAGTGCAAGAGTGCTATTACAGTGCAGAGAAAATTTTACATTCGCTTGTTGATGGAGAGGGCCGACTTTGGTAATAAGCAGTTTTTTTAAAAAGTTGACGTACCCTCTTTCAAATCCTGCTTCATATCCATTTGTTACTATGGATCCTTTACTTATGTCTTTTGTCTTTTCTTAACTAATTTTGGTAGGGTTGAACGAATCTTCCGCGAGGTCAATAACAGTATAGGGGAGGGGTCGCTTGTTGTAACTGTGTCACTTCAGAAGCTTCTGGTGGTAGTTACAAGATTTACTGCATTGACGGGATTGCTGGTATATCTCTGTGCTGTTGTCTAGTACATCAGTATTGCCTTATGACGATAATTACCTTGTCCGGATGACTGTGAAAGACTTCATAAACTGTTGGGTTGTGGATGGTTCCATCATTTGTTTCTGCATTCTTGAATGAGAAAGCTGTTATCAGTGGAACTCGCAAATTCAAGTGGAAATCACTGTGATGTATTGAATTGTCATTATCCTAGATAACATAAATGATAGCTGAGGCCTTTTCACAGATTATATATCAGTCTTCAATTTTCTACAGAAAAATTATATCCATTTGGCATTGTTCTGTGTCAGATCCGAAATGAAACTCCTGAGCTTCCGAGAGGTGCTGCAGAAGCCTTGTATGATTTGTATGAGGTTGTTACACATGAATTTCTTTCCTCGGACTTGAGGTAATGAATTATCTTTCCACTCTTTTTATAGTTAAATTATGTTGATGAACTAACCATTTGGATTGAATGTTTAGGGAGCAGCTGGATACCTGGAATATAGTTGCAAGAGCTAGAAACGAGGGTAGATTGTTTTCAAGGATTAAGTGGCCAATGGATCCAGAAGTTGTAAGTTATTCAGATCTAAAGTTTGCCTATTTTATCAGTTCTTTCAGCATGATGACATGGAAAATGCTTTTCTTCGTTAGAGAGAGCAAGTGAAGCGTCTCCACCTTCTCTTAACTGTTAAAGATACTGCTGCTAACATTCCAAAAAATCTTGAAGCGAGAAGGAGACTAGAATTTTTTAGTAATTCATTGTTTATGGATATGCCATCTGCGGTGCCAGTATGCCAGATGATGCCATTCAGGTTAGTCTTATGATTTGGGCCGACATTAAAAGTTCCATGACATTTTTTATTTCTCTGAAGTCCTTTCTGATTCCCTTCTTACTTTTATGTAGTGTCTTCACACCATACTATAGTGAGACCGTACTTTATAGTCACTCCGAGTTGCGGGATGAGAATGAAGATGGAATATCAATTCTTTTCTATCTTCAGAAAATATTTCCTGGTATTTGCATTTATTTGGATTGATCCTCACAGTGAGACTCTTTTACAGGCATTCTCTTTTTCATCTTTAGATAACAATAGAATATTTACATGGTTGACTCATGACATTTTTCATGCTGGACATGAAAAACTATATCGGGAATTTTTACCCTCATTAGACTATAATGAATTATTTCTCTTGATGCCTCGAAAGATTCCTGGGCTGAACTCCTGTTCCGCTTTCTTTCTTTCTTTTTATTAGTACACTCCGCCTTAAGTTGCTGCAGTTTCAAGGTGGGTATACAATTTTTACATGCATACTGTAAGGTGGTATACATGTCCTATTAGTGGTAGCCAGAAGTGCTGACTGCATGGGGTTGCTCTTTTTTTTTGTAACCAAGGATGGGGTTGCTCATTTGCTCATATTCAGATGCATGGGATAATTAAATTCTGAAAGTAATGTTCTAGATGGCTTTGTGCTTAAAAATCTACAGGTGGCGGCGGTATTAAGGAGGGATACATTGTAAAATGATGTGAAACTCTAATGCACGATAGTATCAGAGGGTGTGCAGAATGGTTTCTTAGCTTTCTGCTGTTGCATTTGAAATATCAGATTTACTAGGTGGCCTAATATTATTCTGTTATGGTTTCTTGTGGTATGCCAACTTCTTCTGATTTTAGGGTTTTTAGCAACTATATCATTTAATTGACTCGTACTTGTGCTTAATTTATTGATTGCGTTTATGTTGTTCTTGTGTGGGTGTGGGTATATATATATATATGGAAGTCAAATGTCTGTCATAATTCTAGTGTTTCCAGAGGGTCTTCTTTGTAGTTATTACTTGGGAATGCTTTGTTATGCTGATGCCACTCTTTTAGACAACAATAATAATTGAGTTAATTTTCCGTTGTCTTTCAGTGGTTGGTATAATTTCTTTACAGCAAGTATTAATCTCCTTAATGACTCACTACTAGGAACAGAGAATATAATACTTCCTTTCTTATAGCTGTTGTTAGCAAATAAATTGGAACTATCAAGCAGCTTGGGAATATGTTATGCTTCATAGCAGAGAGTTTGCTATGAAAAAAATTACTGACACCCTTTAATGTCTTCCGATATTTGCTTATTTAATGAAAAAATGTTTTTCTTGGGTTTAGATGAATGGGAAAATTTCTTGGAACGGATTGGCCGAGGAGAGTCAACGGGTGAGGCAGAACTTCAAGATAATCAAAGTGATTCTTTGGAGCTTCGTTTTTGGGCATCCTACCGGGGTCAGACGCTGGCAAGAACTGGTTAGATCATGGTTACACCCTCTATAAAAAAATTATTTATAGTTGAATGCATTGTGCTTTGAGGTTATATTTACCTCAAACCACATAAAATGTGGTTAATCATGTTCGTCTGGAAGCATGTTCACAGATGATTGAGCATTGATTTAGTGCTGCTTTTGATTATAGTGCGTGGAATGATGTACTATCGAAGGGCCTTAATGCTTCAAAGTTTCTTGGAAAAGAGACCTTTGGGAGGTATGTTGCGGAAATTTATCGTGAAATCTATCCTAAAGGAATAATGACCAGGCCTTCTTGGTGCTGCAGTGAATAATATATCAGAGTCAAACTTACCAACTGGCCGAGGTTTCATGGTCTCACATGATGCAAGAGCGCAAGCAGATATGAAATTTACCTACGTTGTTTCATGCCAAATATATGGGCAGCAAAAGCAGCGTAAAGCTCCAGAGGCTGCTGACATTTCTCTTTTACTGCAGAGGTCTTGCTTTCGGTTTTCTGAATCGTTGATGCTTGCTTGCATTACCAGAGACTTCTAATCTACCTTTTACATTAGTTAGGATTTCACGTGTAGCGTCCAAATACCTTTAATGTCTTGCTGTGTTCATAGGAATTGCTTAACACCCTTGAAGAGGCTATGATTTAATATTTGGATTTTGATTTAGAGGTTTACATGAATAACCCTGCTTAAGTGCATTGACTCATGTAGCTTGAATTATTTTAATAGGAATGAAGCACTCCGTGTTGCTTTTATACACGAGGAGGAGACTAGTACTACTGATGGAACAATCCGCAAGGAATACTATTCAAAGCTTGTCAAAGCAGATGCCCATGGAAAAGATCAGGTAGCTTTTACTTATTGTTGAATCAATTTAATCATATTCACAATGATGATGGTATAAGTTGATCATCTATTAATATCAGAGGTATCTTTTTGGGACAAGCTCTATACTAGAGGGAATATATAGGAAGATTAGAGAAGAGAGGATTAGTGAATGTTAGATCATTTGGAGGACCATTTATAGTCACCTCTCTAGAAAAAATTAATCGTACAAAAAATAGGACTCGCAATTTTGTCTATATCAAGAAAATAAATACATCGTCAAATATAGAGTTATATTCCCAAATAGTGTTAGTCGAAAAAAAATTGCGAAACAGGGTAGATAGTTTCGAAATTTCAGAAATAATGCCCCGAAGTTGAAGTCGAACTTAGAAAGTTTGACATTAAAAAAATCTCCAAAGTTCGACTTCTAAAATAAATAAATAAGGGAACTCGCATTTATAAAGTTCAACTCCGGGTATTATTTTCGAAATTTTGAAACTATCTAATCTGTTTTGCAAATATTTTTTCCAACTAACATTTAAATGGAACAAAACCCAAATATAATTGTCAGATAATTAGAGCTATCATTTTTTTAGTTCGTAACTTCTCTTTTTATTTTGACCTAAATTGGTCCACAATTGCCTCTCGTGTTTTTCGATTTATTTGTTTATGCATTCTCTTTTTGTTCCATCATTTAACAATTCAGCATAAATGTTGTGAGAAATGTCTAAAGGCCACTGAATTATGGGAACTAAAGAGTCTCCAATTGAGACGTCACATCCTATATTCTCTTTTTAAATTTCTCATTCATACATATGGTTGATCGGGCTTTCTTTGCTAGGACTTGTTTTACGTGACTGAGGTGCTGGCCTTGTTTTAAGTTGGAATTATCTATTCTGTAGATGTTTTCATTTTCTGTAAAAAAAGTGGACTCAAGAGATTGAAAAATCCATCTTTTTTGGCTTCAAGGGTTCATTGGGTTTTTTCTTATAACAACCCCAGGAAAATTATAACCAACATAGGGAAGCACGAAGGATTGTAATATCTGAGCATGCTTGAGAGGAGAGATGTGCACGTGAATTGCTTGAGTTTTACTACTTCCTCCATACGCTATCTTTTCCACACGAATCCTTTGTACAACTAATTTGCAGTTATTTATTGATTTTTTTCTTCACCAAGGACTTTTGCTTGTGAGATTTTCTGTCTAAGAGTATTTATGGTGGTGATTGATGTGTAAGCTTTCTAGATTGGAAATTATCTCTTCCCTAAAATAAATAGATAAATAACATTAAACTAGGAACTGCCACTCATTTTTAAGGGTAAATGAAGATTGTATATCCTGCTAGCACTGCCATCATTTTGCTTCTCCTATGTATTATCTTGGCATGTAACTTTTGTGGTCTTTTTTGGCTTGCAGGAAGTATATTCCGTCAAAGCCATCATTTTGCTTCTCCTATGTATTATTTTGGCATATAACTTTTGTGGTCTTTTTGTCTTGCAGGAAGTATATTCCGTCAAATTGCCTGGAAATCCAAAGCTTGGAGAAGGGAAGCCTGAAAACCAAAATCATGCAATTATATTTACTCGCGGAGATGCTATTCAGACTATTGATATGAATCAGGTGAAACATGTTTAAGTTTATGTAAATTGATCTGTGAACTTGTCAGAAAAGAAAAATTGATATGTGATCCTTGGGCTTTTCTGGGTAACTCGAGTTTTAAGTTGTACCTTAAAATCCATTTATTGTCATCCCACCATCAAAAGAACCACTTAATGGCATTCAGCCGATAATTTTTCTCAATAGATTCAATGGGCAATTTTTCTAGTACGTTTATCTTTCAGCATTTCCATCGTTCTTGTTTTGAGTGACTTGTTGATATATTTGACCATGCCTACAGGATAATTACCTTGAGGAAGCTATGAAGATGAGAAATCTTCTTGAGGAGTTTCACGGGAAGCATGGTATTCGGCGTCCTACCATACTAGGAGTTAGAGAACATGTGTTTACTGGAAGGTGGGTGAATACTGGCCTTAATTTGATGCCTAATGCGATTCTAGAGGAGTATAATTGACACGGAGTGTTTTTCCAGTGTCTCGTCTTTAGCGTGGTTTATGTCAAATCAAGAGACCAGCTTTGTGACTCTCGGACAACGAGTGTTAGCCTATCCTCTCAAGTGAGTTTACCTAAAATTTCTTCTTTTATTGCTTGCTTGATTTTTCTGTCATTGTTCTGACCAATTCTTGAGGAGACATCATCTAAAGTCCTTATTTGGTATCCACGGATATTTTTTATCATTCAGTGGCAATTTTTTTGGTTCTGTTTGTTATGCTAGTCATGCTTTTCTTGTCCTATGGAATGATTTTCTGTAGTTTTTATTGTTTTTAAGTGGAGATATGAGTTATTTTCCAGATGTTGTCCTTGTGTAAAAGAATTCGTATTGTTGAAGATATAGTATCTCCTTGGCGATGGATATGATAATTATGAATTTTGTTCATTGATGAGTGGAAGCTGTTCTATCAAGTGTTTTTCTATCTTTAGATGTATTTTACCTGGTATGTCCTGATAGACTCCTGTTGAATGATTGAGTTAACTACAAATTTTACTATATGGTTTCATCCCTATGATGTTAGTTTAATCAGTGGTATGATATGGATAGTAGTGTTGTGTCAGATGGGGGACATGTCAATCCTCTTGTTATCTGCAACTTTTGTCTTGCAGAGTCCGTATGCATTATGGACACCCAGATGTCTTTGATCGAATATTCCACATCACGCGAGGAGGTGTCAGCAAGGCCTCAAGGGTTATCAATATCAGTGAGGATATTTATGCAGGTTGGTTGGCTATGAATTAGTTTGTGTGCTTTGTAGACTTCTTATGGCTTTCATCTGAATAGAGGAAAACAAAAGAAACATTGAGTAAGATTAAAGTGATGGAAAGTTGAACTAACAAATTTCTATAGGGTTCAATTCCACCCTCAGGCAAGGGAATGTAACACATCACGAGTATCTTCAGGTAACATGATGAATCCTGGGTTCCTGTAGAATTATTGGGAGATCTTCAGTGTTAATCTTTTCCATTTTTGTAGGTTGGAAAGGGAAGAGATGTTGGACTAAATCAGATTGCCCTTTTCGAAGGAAAAGTAGCTGGTGGTAATGGAGAGCAAGTACTCAGCAGGGATATCTACCGCCTCGGCCAACTTTTCGACTTTTTCAGGATGTTTTCTTTCTTCTATACTACTGTCGGCTATTATGTTTGTACAATGGTATTGTACTTTGGATGAATATTTAATTTTGTCATGGTACTAGTATGATAGCTTTCAATATTTGCATGTAGCTTATTGATTCTTGTCTGTTGCAGATGACAGTCCTTACTATCTATATATTCTTGTATGGGAGGGCATATCTGGTACATAGCTCCTCTTTTCATCTCCATTTTTGTTGTTATTTAACTGCAACTTTACTTGCTTCCGTTTTCAATATTGTGCTTTCCTTTTTTTTCTGGTAGAAAAAAGATATTGTGCTTTTCTTTACTATTATAGTATTGTGCGTTTTCATCAATCATTGCTTTTGTAGCTTCTCATCTGTAAATATTTTAGTTTATCTATGTTTGTAATGCACGTTGTATAATTAAGCTAAAAGGGACCTCCATCCAGCCATATAGCATATTGTGCTAAATTGGTTATGTTACTTCTCACTACTTTGGTAATTCTTTCTGGATTCCTCAAGCCTCACTATTAGTGACTTAGCTTGAAAGTTTTTTATTTCTGTACTTTTAGGCTCTTTCTGGACTCGATGAAGGAATCTCTTTTCAAGCTAAACTGTCGGGAAACACAGCCCTGAATGCAGTGTTAAATGCACAATTCTTGGTCCAGATTGGAGTTTTCACGGCTGTGCCAATGATCATGGGATTCATCCTTGAGCAAGGGTTGTTGACGGTATGTCTATTCAGTACTATAGGAATTCATTTTTTGAGCTTTTCTTGCAGTTTAAATTTGATGCATGGTCCAGTGTTCCCCAAGGCTACATGAGTGGAACAACAAAATCAAAATTGGACTGCTAACTTGATGGAGTAGCGAAGCCTAAAATAGGAAATCTGACAGAAATAAATACCAGAAAAATGGGCTCAAGGGAATGATAAAAATTTCTAGGGCTTGTAGGAAAACCTCAGAAAAAGTTTTAAGCAATAAAACTAGGGTAGAAAATGACATGTCTCTCTTGCAAGCCAAAGGCCCTTACTAATACTAGAAAAGAAACCTAAACCTAATGCGATATTCCTAAGATATCCCTAATATTGCAAAAATAAAATCTTAATGTAAGAAAATATATTTTGATGTCATGCTCTTGCATCACGATCTGGCAATTTCCTTGTACCGAAACTAAAAAGGTAAATCTTGCAATTTCCTGCTAAAACTTTTATTGATGGTTAAATAAGTACAGTATCAAAACTTCTAACCATTTTTCTGTTCAAGATATGTATGTAAATAAGAAAATGAATTTTTTTTCAATCCGTACTTCGGGAAGGCCAAATATAAAATTGTTACTACCAATGTTTGTGCTTGATCCAAGTGGATTTACATCAGTTTGACTTTAATTCCCCTGATCTTTCTGTCCATGGAGTTTTATATTAGTGCATTTGGCATGTTAAAATTCCTCCATTGATTATACGTGTCGCAAATTCAAAGATTGGTCAGAATATAGTTGTAACCAATGTTTGTTTTTTGGTACGTAAATTGATTTAAGGGAAATGGTTGTAACCGATATTTGGTTGGTTCAAATACTGATAAACTTAAGCAAGTTTCAAATTCAAGTCTTATGAACCGAAATAAATTAGCTTTGGGAGAGTTTTACCTTCTTATGGGCAGATCCAGCTTGAATTGAATTAACTAGAGCCCATCACGTCTGGATTAAGGGTTTACATAAAAAAACTAACAGAGATGCAAATATTAACGAATGTAATTACGTGTAGCCTTTCCCTCACTTATTACTCACACTAGCTGGGTAATGTGGTGCTCGTTGAGGATGCATGATCGATTGAGTTCTGATTATAAATTATTTTAAGAGTCGCTTATAAATTATTTTAAGAGTCGTCTGCAAGTTAAAAATGTGTGAAAAATCAAAGAAATTAACTTCCACGTTGTTGCTGGCATTTTGCTAGTTATAGCCAGAACGAATAGATGCAACTATTGTCTGTGTACTTATCCAAAAACATTCCTGAAGAAATATGTAGTGAAGTCATTGTCTTTCTGCTTATATATGCATTGCAGGCAGTTTTCAGCTTCATCACAATGCAGTTGCAGCTATGCTCGGTCTTCTTTACCTTCTCACTAGGAACAAGAACTCACTATTTTGGTAGAACTATACTTCATGGAGGTGCCAAGGTAGAGATACCATTTTTATTTTGAATATGCCCAACTGTATATATTGTGTCTTATCTTGTCACTGACCCATGACCATGCTATTTCATCACTCCTTCAAATATTGAATTAACAGTATCGAGCAACTGGTAGAGGCTTTGTGGTTCGTCACATTAAATTTGCTGAGAACTACAGGCTCTACTCACGAAGTCACTTTGTCAAGGCGTAAGTTTTGTCCCTCGTCTTTCATATCGTGTTATAATATACTTTTGTGACTTCGCTAAGATTTCTGCATCTGCTTTTTTCCTAATGGCCCATTGCATCGTCTACAATTTGTGTCTATTTATGTGGGTGGATTCTTCATCATTCCGTAATTTCTAGAACTTATTACCTGAGATATAAGAAAATTCTTAACCACTGTTTCATTTTGGCAATTCTAGTGGCTGCATTCTGTGTTGATGCTTTAATGATTTCAATTTGTTGATTCATAGGCTCGAAGTGGCGATATTGCTGATAGTCTACATTGCATATGGGTACACTGATGGCGGGGCTGTCTCTTTTGTTCTGCTGACTCTCAGTAGTTGGTTTATGGTTATTTCATGGCTCTTTGCGCCGTACATATTTAATCCATCTGGTTTCGAGTGGCAAAAGTAAGTTCAGCTGCTATATCACATCAAATATTCAAATCTCTTTTGAACTCAATATTCATTCTCTAATTTATTATTCATGTTTACCAGTTGTATTTCAAATATTCCTTACAAATCTCATTTCTTACATTTGAAAACTAGGACTGTTGAGGACTTCGATGATTGGACCAGTTGGCTTTTGTATAAAGGCGGAGTCGGGGTTAAAGGAGATAATAGTTGGGAATCATGGTGGGATGAGGAACAGGTATGAACTGTCACTGTCTTTTGTTTGTAATAATACTCGGAAAAGTAGGTGTTTTGTCTCATATTGTTATTCCTTCCGATTCTCACGTTGCACAAACTGTTACCCATTATGTGCTGTTCTCTTTCATCAAAGACTCGACTGGTTTGTCTGCTTTTATTGCCTTTAGATCATTGAGTTTGTTGCTTTTCTTTACATGTTACTCTCTTCTGCTCAGGTGCATATACATACGCTGAGGGGTCGCATTTTGGAGACAATATTAAGCTTGCGTTTTTTAATTTTTCAATATGGTATCGTGTACAAGCTACATGTAACTGGAAAGGATACATCTCTTGCGGTAATTGCTGGGCCATTTCTTCTTGAAAGCTTATGTTGTCTTTAACTACTTTGAAAAAGAAATCTGGCAGTTGGATCCCATGATCTGTCGATTAAATGATGTATGTTAGGTTGGCTGAATGCCATGAGTTTTTCCTCATAATGAGTTTGTCGTACAACACGTTACAATAAATTCATCTTACTAAAAGAGAAATGTTTAATTAGATGATCGGATTCTGTTTTTTGTGACAATTTGGTCCGAAGACAAATTTTCCTGTTTGAATTTAAAACTGTATCCCATTTGGAATCTCAACATGGCATCTTTACTTATTTTTCAGTTGTACGGATATTCCTGGATCGCTTTGGTCGGCATTGTCATGATATTCAAGGTGTGTTCCCCCTTGGTTACCAGTTCTCTTTACTTGTGTAGTGGACTGACTTAAGCCCAATATGCTGTTATCACTTTGCTCATACCCCCTCTTTTGTTATATATACATGTAGATCTACTCTTTCAGCCCCAAAAGAACCGCAAACTATCAGCTGTTTATGCGTTTCGTACAAGGGATCACATCTCTTGGACTCATCACCGCAGTTATCCTCGTCTTAGTATTCACTGGATTGACGATTGCTGATCTGTTTGCATGCATTCTTGCTTTTATCCCGACCGGATGGTGCATAATATGTGTAAGTATCTGGCTTCCCAGCTCTATTTCGGGCATTAACTCTCAAATAACCAACACCTGCAGTGCTAGATTATTTTTATTGCGACATGAGATTTTCAATATCCTTCTTTATGTCCAAGATTTTATATATTTATTTATTTTTCTTGAACTGCTTATCTCTGGTAACACTCACATCACTGTCCGGAACACAGCTGGCTATTACATGGAAGAAAGTGGTGAGGTATCTGGGTCTGTGGGAATCAGTTCGGGAGTTTGCGAGGATGTACGACGCCGGAATGGGGGCAATCATATTCACCCCAATTGCGATATTGTCATGGTTTCCTTTCATCACGACCTTCCAATCTCGACTCCTATTCAACCAAGCGTTCAGCCGTGGCCTGGAAATATCGCTCATCCTGGCAGGGAACAAGGCCAATGTGGAAGTCTGATGATTGCCTTGGTAGGTTGACCCGATTGCCCTTGTGGATTCGTTGTATCCTTTTGGCTGTTGTAAGCTAGGAAGATGTGTTTTGTAGGGGGTTTGTGGGCGTGTGTGGAAAGGAAGAAGATATTACGAGATAAATTATATTATGAGCTGTCAGGTTTTCCTTTCTCTTCTCTTCAATTTCTTAACCAGTTTTCTTTTGTTATTTGCTATTTTTTTTTTTTTGTCATGGAGTGCTTCTTGCCCGAACAAAAATTCCTTTAATTATTAGCTTACATTTTTAGAGAATCGTGCTTTTTTTCCTCCCGGCAAAAAATTATCCCCAACAACACTCTTAAAGGGGTATGGGCAAACCATTATAACGTTCATTTTATTCATTGTGAGCTGAGTTATTGTCCCTTGTGAGCATACTTTGACTGCCTGATTGAAACACCGGGAATGGGTATGGGCGAGACCGGGAATCGACTCGTCCATGTGTTATTAGAGCAGCTGCTTTGCATTAACTTTGTTTTCCCGCCCATTCTTTGCATGCAATCTTGTCAGCGTTGGTAATGGAAGTGGTTTCTCTGAGTAAGTTACACCCGTAGCATGGACAAACAGTGTCTTCCAGCTGAGAATTACTCTCCAATTCTCTCACCCAATTCTTGCAGGCAGTTAGCGGCAATCTTGCCTCCAGCGAGAGGTTGCCGCCGAGATCCATTTGCCCAGGCCAATCAATTAGATCAATAGAATCATTCCCACCATATCGAAGCCAATTCAACTGTGATCCCATTGGTCTGCCTCCGCCCCGCCTGGTGATCCGTGAACCAGAGCGTACTGGCGGACAAATCAACCAGTTCGGACAAAGTAGACGGTAGGATTTGGGGTTTGGGACTTAAAATTTAGGGTTTGGGAGTAAGGTAATTCGGGACTTCTCTCGTACGGACATTAGTTACTTCTCCAGGAAATGGTTTTGAAGCACCAGATCAACCCCAAGGCCGCGCGCCCTTTACACTACTGGCCCAATATTAGGCTGGGCTTCCGCTGTAAATATGGGCTTTCCCTCCCAAATTCTTTAAAAAAATCCAGGCATTTACAGTTCTGACCCGATTGCAGGGCCTATGCGGCTCAGGCTTGTTTCTAGTATGGATTAGAATTCGCGTTCGGCTTTTCTACTTGGGCTTCGGGTGGAAGCTTTAGATGTCCGCCAAAAGAGAAAATTATAAAGAATTGCCTCAATCTTCTCTATTGACATAGGCTTTCTCCATTACACAAACCTATAGAATCATCCCTCGATTTCATTTCACCTGCACATAAGATTAACATCATCGAAGGCCATCCCAGGGATATCCAATACCAAATAATATCTTCAGAAACCTCAAATGACCCCATGATTTGTAACATTCAATACCGACTATATCATTAAATTTACGTTTCTGTCCGCAACTGCACGCACCTTGTTAATAACGGAGGACATTCTCACAATGGTCCTCCTCTCCCCCTATGACTCGGATGTTCTCAATTGCATGGCCACAGAGGCTCCGTCACCCAGCTTATCTTCATTCTAAAGCACCATCGTTCCTTTGTCCCTTGTCTCAGCTATCAATGCACTATTAAGATAGTTAACGGTTTCCCTATCGCCAAGTCTGGGTTCATTATGCACAGCCGAAACGATCCCCTATCAAACCATGTCTGGTCTCTGAGGCAAAAGAACACTGTAGAATTTGTCATGCAAGAAGAAGCTCTTCCCCTTGTTATCTACAGCCTTTTTCCACCCACACCATCCCCCATTTATTATCTTCTTGTGATCGTTGCTGCCAGTGTAGTGGGGGTCGAGAATCAGGAAAGCGCAATCTCCAGTAGCTTCGTTGTAGTCGACACCCAACAATGTATAAGCAAGGACTCCACCCCCTGCACAATGGAGGTAGATAAGTCTCTCCATTTGGTCTCAAGAGGTAGGCATGCTCTCCAAATACCTTAGAGACAGATGTTCGCTAGATTCTACTCTTACAGGCAAACATTAACCCTTGGAAAATTTTTGAAAAGAAAACATTCATATAGCAAGGTTAAGTGACTTCATGATATCAAGGAGAATGAGATCTTAGCATGAAACTAACCAATCATGATCGGAGTTCCTTGAACCTCAAAATGCAAGGCTAATTCTTGAGATTTCTCGGGTAACTCAGATCCTGATCTTACATTGATCACTTTGCAACTGACCTGCTCGAGATCGACCACAGATAAAGAGTGTGAAGACAAGTCATCCAAATCAACCATATGGGAGGAATTTTTACTGGCACAATACAGCATACCATGCTCCTTCAATGCTTGATTGTGATAGACAAAAGGACATGAGATGTAGCAAGAACACTATTCTTACACCGAGTAGCTTGTCTAAAACAAAACTCAACTCTATGGCACCAATCCACTCACGAGAACCTACAAAGGATGGCTCTTTATCCCCAATTTCCACTAGTGACTTCTGAATTTCCCTGGAGAATGGCAAATAAACCGTCTATACAAAAAAGCTAGATACAACGGACTGAAAATTTAGCACAAGCTTATAATCAGATCATGCTGCCATAGAAGGGATGATCTTAAAATATTAGGACATCAGTTACTTATGCACCTGTGAGAGGGGACATCAATTGACGTATATAATTGGAGTTTGAACCAAGATATAATCGTCTGTAACGAGCGGTAAGCACAACCCCATCCCTATTGAATAACAGATATTAATTAGACCAAATAATAGAATGCATTGACTGACTACATATTATCTCGATGCTAAATTTACCTCAAGCAAGTTGACATATACAATAAATCTTAGCATGGGAGGACCATCCTCTGTTTATCAACAGTTGTTTTAATAAGAAAAAATGATATAGTGTGTGAAAACACTGATATGTTGCTTGGAATATGCATAATATGGATGAACGAAGATGTTATAGTACCGAGTCATCAAAACCATCCTGGAGATAATGATAGTACTCATAAGAACCTTCAACCAGAGAGACCACCCCACCAGTAACTGTAAAGGGTAAGATCAGCTAAAGATAACAAGCTTTTGTGTTTTGATTAAAGAAGAATGCATGTTAACTGCAAAATGCAAATCTAACCTCCACTACTTGGAATCCCAATATGTACATCTTTAAGCAAGGAAGGACCAAACAGGGCCATCATCTCAGGATAAGGTCCATTATAAAGCAAGAACAAAGTAATAAAAAATGGCGGACTCTATTCATGAAAAACTCAAAGGCACCAACCTTTTTGCCTTCCTCGGCTTCCTGTTCCATCTACTATGAAGGATAGCGCATTTGAGATACGTAGAAGAGGGCGGTCTGTAGGCAACCCCAGCCTTGCATGAAAGAGTTTCCTAACTTCAACTGCATAAATCACAATAAAAGGCCAGCTAAAGCAGTTTCAACTGGAAATTAATCATACATAATATTACAATGTCTCAAATGGTATACTTTGTCTTGTCTGTCAAATTATTGAGGAGTGCATCAGGTTTGGAATGCAATAATCGGCGAAAAAATTGCAAGTAGATCGCGTTCAGCTTCTTTTTATCATATCTATATATCAACAAAAAAATGAATAATGCCTGCATCAGGCTGCCAGATAGACAATATTGCCCCCATAATATTCATCTTCTTTATTTAATCTATCTATCAACAAAAAATGAATAATGCCGGTCAGGCAGCCTGACAGACTATCTTGCAGCCCTTCTATTCATCTTTAGGATTGCAGGGAGATAACAGTACCTTGCTTCATCTCATTCTCCCCATACGAAAGTTCATAGATGACTGTCACCGGATGCAATAGTCCAGGGGGGTTAAAGTGATAGGGTCGCAGCTGCAAAGTAGCAATTACTGGCTTTATATATCTAAGTAAACAGCTAGAAAAGCATTGTTGAGAACAAGAACATTGATGAAAAATTAATTTTATACCATCAATGGAGTGATTACAGGGCGACAGAGATACATCACCTGTGGATGCTCGGTAAGAAGGTTGGATACATTTCCAATTTTATATGAACTTAGCTGGTCAATCAAAGCAGGGATCACCAGCTCTCGGATTGCATCAATTAATGGAAGGTCTTTGGAAGCATAGCAAAGGATATCGAGGTTAAATTCAGGGATCAGGAGCTTTGCCTCTTCAAGAGCTGAAAAATCAACAGATAGTACAGAGAGTTCAGCCACAGAAACCACATTAGTTACAATTGCAATAGTGTTACTAGACCTTGAACTATGCAAACCACACCTGGAAATAACACCGCACCAGGTGCTGCAGGTCCTGTCAGCATAATTGATCTATTGAGCAGAACAGTCACCTCAATTATATCTGCATAGTGCATTCTAAGTGGCTAAACATCTAAGTAAGTAATACAGTGGTCCGAGGAACATTACAAAACATGTTTTATCAGATCGAAGTAGTTTTACCTCTGCAGAATAATTCCCAGTAACTAACGAACTATGGGAACAAAAGTGAGAACACAATCTTGATTTCTGATCAGATTCTCTAGAAGTTGTATCACTCCATCCAACAACTGATGGATCAGCAGAAAACAGATCATACCCACGAAGAAACACCGGCTCAAGAACTTCAGCACGTTTCTTGGAGGACTCCAAGACAAACGAGACGTCTGATTGCTTAAACTTTGATGCAGTAGCTCCAATGGAAGAAGAATACATCTCTGAAGCATCTAAAATAAACAGAAAACAAACCAGTATCAGAAACATTGGAGATGTTTGCAGGAAAGCACCTCCAATCCTATAAATCCAACAATTATCTGCCCCATGCAGCATGTTCGTATTTGAAATTCAGACCAAGGAGAGGATAGGAGCTTTGTGTGGTGCATGAGAAAGCCATGCCAGGTAAGAATGCATCTACCCTCTGCTTATCAATAGTACATGCAAGTGGAACAACTTAAACACCAACCCTCAGTAAAAGGACATGTAAACTCACCCGCTGAATTGTTCATGGGATAAAAAAATGGCAGCTTTATCGGGAGCTGACAATGCATGAGGCAACCCTTCTCCCAAATGTATTTGTCAGGGTCATTGTCATATACGACAGAAGGAACAGTTTGAAGATGACTTCGACCACCATCCCCAGAAGCAAAGAACTGAATATCACCGGTATCCGAGTCCCCCACAGCCCCAATCACCCAACCGTTTCGAGCATCATCTGATCCAGCACCATCTGGGACGAGAAACTTTTTCAATTCTAGAGCAGCATTGGCAACTTTACGAGCCACCTGATCCGTGCTACCATCCTTTTGGAAAGCAAGGGCTCCAATTACATGAAACCCCCTTATAAGTAACACCCGAAGTTCTTCTGCACTATCACCAAAATTCAATTAGAGACTAAACTACTGAGAAAGTAAGGGGGATTAAATCCATCCGCCGACAGAAACTAAGCCAGGAAATCCAGCATAAGAAGTGAGCAAGTAATTCCATATTAACAGGGAGCAGGGGAAAAGGCCGAATAAAAAGCCTTGGAAACAATCGGATCAATGCATAACACCTTCCTCCCGAATTCAAGGCATCAGCTACTAAATCTCGTAATAGGGATCATGAGCATTCATCAGCCTCGCAAAACCTCTCGACAAAACATTCTTAGAGCAATTGCCTCGTATGCTCTGCCGCGACAATTTCACCAAATCCTCAACCAACTCAAACATCAAAACGCCACAAAGCGTCAAAATTCGGCCGTCACCTGACTCCTTGGCGTAATCGACGGAGAACAAGTCATTGGGAGAGAGAGCGTGGATGGATCTGAAGGCGGAGGCGATGGCGAGGGGATCAGAGAAGAACCGAGATCCGATCAGCCACTGGAGACCAGGAACTCCTCGGGGGGTGATCGCAAGCTTAGGGCACAAAACCCTAACGCTCGGAACCTGGCAATCTCCCCATCTTCCTCTCCTCCCCTCCCCGGCAACTCCGTGAAACTCTCTTCCCAAAAAAAATGAAAAAAGAGCGGTTTCGTGGTGCTCCGGCCCGGCTGACTGAAGCCCAACCCCAACTAACAGGCCCATAAAGATTTAGGCCCGTTTCGTGGATATGGAGGCCCATCTTCAGTAGTTGTCCTGGCTTTGTCTTCTCCTCTCTCTCTTTTTTTTTTTAATAGAGACTTGCATTGACGTTGAGGTTGCAACCAGATCGAGAACCAAATCCCCTTTTGCATGTGCGTAGTTGAATTGAGTGAGTGTTTGTGGGGGTGTTGGGGAGGGAGATGGTCCAAATGGAGCACCACTAACCCCAGTTTGAGTGGTCGAGAACGAGGGGAGGCGGTTGCCATGTTGCTTTCGGGGGTGCCAAGAGAACCAGTGTTTAGTAGTAGTAGTAGTAGTATGTATGTATGTATGTATGTATGTGTGTTGAAGAGGAGGAGGAGTCGCTGTGGAAGTCAGTGAAGCAGAGGGCCGAGCCTGAAAGGCACGAAACCTGTCTTCGTCGTCGAAACATCCCCATCCCACCCATTTTCAGACCCCTCACATGTTTATGTAACATGGGCTTGCCCGCCTTCCTACCCACACTTGTGTCCCTCCAAATCAACACCCCATCAATGCGCATAACAGCATAGAAAAAGAGAAAGAAGATAATCACATTTGTATTTCCTTTGTAAGGTTCTCTTCTTTAGGGGTTTGAATCACAATTATTGACGAGCCCAAAATCTCTCAAATCAACAGGAGGGGGACAAATCACTTCGCGGGAAAGTCCCTCGTGATCTCCCCGGCAAGAATGAAAAATGCAACGGCATGTGACTTTTGTCCGCTAGTGCGCGTCGTCGTCCTAGTCACATTCGAAGTCAATCAAAATTAACGGAGGATACCACGGCCTCCATCAAGGGCACTTTGTCGGTAGGGGAGGACATTTTACGCCCCCCCTCGCTTGATGGGGGTGACTGGACCTACAACGAAGAAGGACGCTTTTGCATGTGCATTGGCCTCATTTTTCTTCGCCTCTGTTTCGGCACGCCTTTTTCAGTCATTGATAGCAAGGGGGACAAACCAGATGCTGCTACAGGATGGCCTGCTTCTCCCAGGGAGGAGATCAGCAGGGGGTCGCTCGAAACTGGATAAGAAGTACAGGAATGATCTGGGACGGATCTAGTTTCGATTCGTGAACGACGTTCATCGTCGTTGGTGAGGTGAGGCCCCAGCTAAGTCCCGAGAAAACTGGGGAGGCGGGGGAATGGAAGGGATGGAAGAAGAGTAACGATACCGTGTCGGTTGTCTTGGCAGTTGTTTGTTTGCCCTTAACGCTGGTGGTTATGTAATAACAAAAAGTCACAAATGGTATCAGAGCAAACGATTCCAGTTAATTATGAAATTCATGTATTATTATTATTTTTTTATTATTATTACTATTTGAACTTCCTTTATATATAACTCCCGCTGCAAAGTCCCACTCTCATCTCATCCTTTCTTCCTCCAACAATTCCCCCTTTCCTCTCTCGGCAGTGGCAATGGCCGCTCTCCTCGCCTTCCTCTTTGTTCTGTCTCTGTCTTCCTCGTTCCTAGTTTCCTCGTCCCCCGTCCATGACCCGGAACTGGTCGTCGAACAAGTCCACAGGAGCATCAACGAGTCCAGGAGGAACCTCGGATACCTGTCCTGCAGCACAGGCAACCCCATCGATGACTGCTGGAGGTGCGACCCCAACTGGGAGCAGAACAGGCAGCGCCTGGCGGATTGCGCCATCGGGTTCGGGAAGAATGCGGTCGGTGGAAGGGACGGGAAGATCTACGTGGTGACTGACCCGGGAGACTATGACGCCGTCAACCCCAAGCCCGGGACCCTGCGCCACGCTGTTATCCAGGATGAGCCCCTGTGGATTATTTTCGAGCGTGACATGACGATACGCCTGAAAGAGGAGCTGATCATGAACTCTTTCAAGACGATCGATGGGCGGGGAGCCAGTGTGCACATAGCCGGGGGCCCCTGCATCACCGTCCAGTTCGTGTCGAACATCATTATTCACGGGATCAACATCCACGACTGCAAGCAGGGAGGGAACGCGATGGTGAGGGACTCCCCGAAGCACTACGGTTGGAGGACGTTGTCGGACGGGGATGGCGTGTCCATATTCGGGGGGAGCCACGTCTGGGTTGACCATTGCTCGCTTTCCAACTGCAGAGACGGGCTGATCGACGCCATCCATGGTTCGACGGCCATCACCATCTCAAACAACTACCTGACTCACCACGACAAGGTGATGCTGCTAGGGCACAGTGACTCGTACGTGCAGGACAAGAACATGCAGGTCACCATCGCCTTCAATCACTTTGGCGAAGATCTCGTGCAGAGGATGTCGAGGTATATCGACTAAATCCTAAATCTACCTTGTCCTGAGGCCTTCGGATCCTCTAATACTTGTTCGTCACTGCCCGTCATGTTAACAGGTGCCGGCAAGGCTACTTTCACGTGGTGAACAATGACTACACACATTGGGAGATGTACGCAATCGGAGGGAGTGCCAACCCCACTATCAACAGTCAGGGCAACAGATTCTTGGCCCCGGACGACAGATTCAACAAAGAGGTTCGAAACCTCACCGATTCTGACTTGGCATTCACCAGTAAAACCTAATATCACTGCACCCTGACCCATCGTGAACGAATATTCAGGTGACCAAACACGAGGATGCGCCAGAGAGCGAGTGGAAGAACTGGAACTGGAGGTCGGAAGGTGACCTCATGATGAATGGAGCATTCTTCACACCGTCAGGTGCAGGGGCTTCCTCAAGCTACGCCAGGGCTTCGAGCTTGGGTGCGAGGCCATCGTCCCTCGTGGGAATCATCACCTCCACCGCCGGCTCCCTCACTTGCAAGAAGGGATCCCGCTGCTAATAATAACAACAACCAAAAACAATCCCAATAGCTCATGGCCATCATCTGATGAGTCCATCGGAGAACATGTCCAAATTCTTTGCCCTGTTCTCTTACGTCTTAAACGAGTCTCCGTTCATCAAAATCCCTGCATCGTCCAACCTTGGACGCGCGCAGGATGCATTGCTGTTGTTGGATATATACTGAAAAGGAATCTTGAAACTGCGTACTTCCCTTGTCATCTCTGTTCCTTCACTAAACGCACGCAGAGCAGGAAGCCCAACTCCTCGGATAATGTAAACGAAACATAAGGAACGCGACAGACCACCACGGTGGTGAAATTCGGATTGCGTCGAGGGGTAACAACAAAGCATATGGCCGAGGAATCAAAGGAAGAATAACCATAAACGAATCTCGCCGGAAAAGGAGAAACCCGACTCTGATAATAGCCGTGCGTCGGCGTTGGTTTGATTAATGCACAACCACCACCATTAACTACGGCAACATAACCACAAAGGCTACTAAAAAAAAAAGAGGGAGAGAGACAAAAACAGAGCCGCCCCCACCACCCCCACCAGCTTCTCCATCTCGATTACATCATATCATATCATACAGTACAACGCAACAAAACACAACACACCCGATTAAGCTTTTTGGATAAATTTTTAACTAATAATGGAGTTGGGGGTGGTATTCGTACGTACTAAAAGGGAATTAGGTAGAAAGAAAGAGAAGAAAAGAAGTTGTCGGTGTAATGTAATGAATCCCAAATGAAAAAGGAATCCCAGTCCTTCCATGGTGGTAGTGACCTCAAAGGATGAGTAGGGGGGAAGTGGGTCCATGGGAATTGGAATGGAATCTACGCCCAAGGGGGAAGTAAATGGAGGACAACATTCATGAGGGAGTACAGAAGCACATGCGACCGTGGATGGATGATCTATTCTTTTGAGGCGGACATGATCCCACTCCCACCCCCACACCACATTGTCCCAGCCAGAGGTGGATGGATGATCGATTCTTTACCGTCGTAGTCGACGTGTCTATTTTTTGGACTCAACGTCAGTCCAGCTTGGCTTCACGTGGCGCCATCGTGGAAAGAAAGGAAAGGAAAACATCCCTCCTCCATTTTCAGATGTTCTTCGTTCAACATGGATTAGGTTTCCCCATGTCGGGTCGACATCGGAAGAAGCCGAGGAACGAAAGAAGGCCGACGGGGGAGAATTGGGCTTCCAGTGAGGCCCAATGAAACCTCTTGAATGGGCCTGGGCCACGTGTGTAACATAACGCCACGTCGTCCCGAGCGGATGAGGAAGAACGTGTCGTTGCTGACACGAGGATTCCCTTTTTGCCCCCACGTCATCACGAAATTATTTAAAAGCAAGCGCCAGACCACTTGCTGCTCTGAGTTCGGCTTTCATTTCTTTCTACCCTTGGCAAAACCCAAGGGGCATTTTAAGCCCAAAAAAAGGCAAAAATGCCCAGATAGGGTCAAAACACTGTTGTTGACTGGGAATGGAATGGGATTTAGTCCCGACCTTTTCCATCCGACGTGTCGTTCTTATCACCTGCAGCCGTGTCCTCTCTCCATTTCTGTTACTTATAACTTAACCCCGAATCTCCACTTTCCATTCCTTGAGGGAATAACCAAATATCTCGATGCCTGCTGACGACTTCCCGACTCTATACGATACGATGATCACCCAAGTGGATCTCCATTTGCCCCAGCCCGACATCCTCATCCTTACCTCCGCCGGAACCCGGATTCCGGCTCACACCGGAGTTCTGGTACTCATCCCCTCACGATTCGTCCCTCTGTTCTGTTAGGAGTTTCGCGCGAATTTACTTACTGTTGTCGCCTGCTTTTTCCAGGCTTCCGTTTCGCCTGTCCTGGACAGACTCATCTTCCGGCGGAGCTCGCAGAAGCTGGTCCCAATCCTTGGCGTCCCCTGCGAGGCCGTCTTAGCTTTTGTGAAGTTCATTTACTCTTCCGGGTAAGATGGATCCAATAATGGATCAATAGAAAGCTGTCCGGATTTGCTTAGTCTGACAATTCGTTTGGCTGTCTTAGGTGCAGGGAGGAGCATATGGAGAAGTACGTGATCCCCCTGCTCACGTTGGGGCACGTGTACATGATCCCGGACCTGAAGCGGAGATGCATTGAGGAGTTGGCTCCGAGTCTAACAGCTGAGAATGTGATAGACGTGCTGCAGCTGTCGAGGCTCTGCAACGCCCCTGATCTCTACCTCAGGTGCATGAAGCTCGTGCATCGTTGTATGGACGAGGTAGAGGGGAGCGAAGGGTGGAGGTTCTTGCAACTGCACGACCCCTGGCTCGAGCTCGAGATCCTCCGGTTCATCGACGAGGAGGAGTCGGTAAGTAACTCGTTCCGATGGGTTTCCATTCACTTGCATCCCCAGCTTTCCATTTCCTAACAACGACGTGCTAAAGTTCGAATGTACCCGTGGAACAGAGAAAGACGAGGTCTAGGAGACACAGGGAAGAACAGCACATATACCTTCAGCTATGCGAGGCCATGGAGTGCCTGGAGCACATGTGCACATCGGGCTGCATGACTGTAGGTCCAAAAGAAGAGGAGCACCATACTACTACCACGGGCGAGGACAGGAAGAAGCAATGCAGTAGCTACGCGACGTGCCAAGGAATGCATCACCTGATACGGCACTTTGTGAACTGCGCTCGGAGATCAAAAGGAGGATGTATCGGTTGCAAGAGGATGGGCCAGCTCCTGAGGCTGCACTCGGAGATCTGCGACCAGTCAGGCAGCTGCAAAATACCCCTCTGCAGGTAAATCCTAGGCACACCAGATGATCCCATGTTTCCCAGGATGTAATCATGAGAAGCTGCTGATTGGAACATCTTTCACATAAATGACAGGCAGTTCAAGTGGAAAGCCAAAGTGGAGAGGAGGAAGGATGAGGTGCAGTGGAAGATGTTGGGCAGGAAAGTATTGTCAGCCAAGGCAACATACTTCCTATCCAACAACATCAGACCTCTGCCAAGGGAATGTATATACAGAATGGAACCAGAAAAAGTAAATGAGGAATTGTTTAGTTCTGCCATGTGCAAAGAATGAGGGCGGTTTTGTAGCCATCCTAATAAAACCAGAAATTTTTGCAATTACTTGTCAAGAAATATCCTACTTTGTTGAACACCAATTTCACATGACTGATCCACAATGAAGCCGCTTCTATTCGAGACGAAACAAAGATGGGACCCCCAGAAATAGATCAATGAGACTCCCGCTCTATTCAAAAGGGGTGAAAATTATATTTCATAAGACGAAGGAATTATCAAACTAGTATTGGCAACTACAATTTACAGCTGATAGCAGAACCCCTTTCCGGGCAAAGCCGAGTAACAAGGGGCATCACTTTCGAGTCCATGACATCACTGTCACACGGATTAAGACCAGAGAATGGAACGAGAATGTTCAGTGAAATAATGAATACAATGCCAGGGCCAGTGCCAGCAAGAGTACATGTACAAGTATAAACAGTATACCTCTTTTAAGTCCAGGTGCAGAGAATCCCGTTCTTATCCGCAGAGCATAAAGGTCTTCCAAACCCACTCCAGGAGCAACACAATACTGAAGCAGTATGCTCCTTCAGGGTGCTCACTATATCGGCTTTTGATACCGACCAAATGTAAACCACTCCATCAGCAGACCCGGCAGCTACAAAATGGTCGTCAGGACTAATACAAGACCTGCTCCAATTAGATGCTACCCGGTTACCGCTAGCTCTGAGTGTACCGCAGACCTCAAGGGACCTCATGTCAAACAAATTATGCATATTGTCCCTCCCACTCGTCAGCACCATGTTGCCATTTCGAGAAACAGAGATCGAGGTAACCGCATATGTATGAGCGGCGACCTCACTGAGCATCTTCCCCGATTGAATGTCCCAGAGGCGAAGATTCCCATCTACATGGCCGGAGCATATGGTCTGTCCATCCATGCTGAAGCTAAGGGCATTGCAGTTGCTGGGGAAGATTATCGTATTGGTACA
The DNA here is from genome assembly GCA_029817715.1 of Melastoma dodecandrum. Lineage (NCBI taxonomy): Eukaryota > Viridiplantae > Streptophyta > Magnoliopsida > Myrtales > Melastomataceae > Melastoma > Melastoma dodecandrum. The sequence continues at coordinate 791,401 of JARUPY010000057.1, read as the reverse complement.
GTAACCTTTCTGCAAGTCCCATACTTTAATTGTGCGATCATATGCAGAGCTCACAACGTGGCGGCTAGAAATCTTGCTCACATCGACAGCACAAACTTTATCCGTATGTCCAGTCAATGTATGGCGAATGCGTCCTGAATTGACATCCCACACGTACAAATTGTTGGAGCTGCTGGCAGCAATGATGGATCTATTATCATGGGTGATGGTAAGATCAAGCACAGAGCCAACACAGCCATGTAAGGTCCTAATCAAGGAACCGGTGTCAGTGTCCCAGATCTTAATGGTCTTATCCTGACCACCTGTAACCAACCTGTTAGAGTTGTACTCAAACATTATAGCAGCACATCCACCTTCATGTACGCGACTCCTATGCTTGCACGATGAAGGCAATGTGGATTCTACGAAATATTCATCACCATCCTCATTTCGGCGAACAACACCATCAACTTGTTGCCGGGCTAGGTTTTCCAAACCATTAGCTTTTAAACGTTCAAGCATGTCTTCATAAAGTGCATTAGCCTGAACAAAAACAGTAAACCATCAGCTGTCAAGCAAGAGAGCTTTACATATCTAGGACAGTATTAAGGACTCGACGAATCAAGGAAGAGTACCGATATCAGCCGTGTATTTAATTTACCTCATTAAGGCGTTCGGCATCTTGCATCTTTTGCAACATCCAACGATCAATCAAAACCTTGTTCTCAGCTTCTGCATTCTTTGCTTTAAGAGCAGTCTCTTCTAGTTGCCTTTTGAGCTCTTGATGTTCGGTTATAAGTAACTCAACAGCCTTGATTTTCTCTTCCAAATCAGCCTTTAATTGCGAACACTCTTCCCTGTGGGATCATCATGTAGCAGAACGCCATTATCAAAGGCCACACAAGTTTTCCTAGACAAATTCTCGTAGAAGGATGAGGAGAATGTTAATTGACACCACCTTGCTTCGGCTGATTCCTTTTGTAGGACGGAATTGAGCTCCTCCTTCTCCTGAAGAGCTGCTTTCAAAACCCTCGACTCAGCCACCTCCACCACAAGCTGATCCGACAGCCGGGACTGCGCTTTATAACACTGCTGAAGCTCCTCCTCAAGCTTCTCCGCTTTCTCCTTCCACTCCGAGCTCTTCCGGTTCACGACGGCAGCACAAACAACCAAATCAACGACTATGGTCAAGATAAAAAAACTCTCAAAGATGAACGAATTGTAAGGAAGTAGCCGCGGAAATCATCAGGACCTGAGTAATAAGGGGGCGGGAGAGAGCGTCCAAGGCAGGTCCGTGAGCAGCTTCCTCGAGCAGGTGCCGCTTGCGGAGCGCCTTCAGGGCGTGCTTGATCGCTTCCCTCGCCTCATCCTCCGACGACCTGTGGTAGGAATTTTCAACAACACACCAAACCTCAAAGAAAAGCCCCCACCCCCGATTTCGCACCAGATGAGAGGAGACTCACATTGAAGCAACTCCGGCGGATGCGGTAGACGGAATATTTCCTGCGGATCCGGAGCAGTGCAAGCTCAGAAGAGGACGGGAACTCACGGCGACGTGCGGTGCCCACGGAAGAGGACGCAATCGTCGCGGTCGGAAATTGGGGCAAGCCCTGTGGGCCGAAAAAATCCTCTGAGTGAAAAGCCCCGTAAATTCATGAAATTGGGGCTAACGGTTGATCCAATCTTCTCTTCGAACCCATTCCCCTTAGGCGTCCGATCGATCGCCTGGCTTGGGCCCTCCGGCGGCTTTTCCACCGGCGAAACCCCGAAACTGCAGATATCGCAACGTGGTAAGGTGTTTGTTTATACGGCGGAGCTCACGTCGGTCTAGACTCCGACAAGGGAGGTGAGATGGGAAGGGTTTGAGGAAACAACACCATGCATTACTTGAAGATGAGGAGAAATTCCCAGGAACGATCAAAGAAGAAAACAATCTGGTCCCCAACAGCAAGGACATAACACACATACACGCTTAAAGGTGAAGGAAAATCTGGAAATCCACACATACATACGCACACAAAACAAGCACGAGAAGAAGATCACCAGGAAACTGAAACTGGAACGCAAACAGCAGACAGCGCATGGACGAAGGATGGGATGGCCTTGTTGCGAGCTCAGGCATCTTCACTCAGTGCAGCAGCGATACATGATGAATTTCTCCATAACGCGGCCGCACTCCGCGCACACTATCCTTTCTGGGATCCCCCCGTCGAGGCCCGGCAGTATGAGCCTGTTGCAGTGGTGCTGGGTCCCTGCTTCGACCTTCGCCAGGTATTGCTGTAGAGCCGGGATAAAGCCATCCTTGGCTGCGGCATCCTTCCAGTCCCCGAACTTCACCAGGCTTCCCAGGAAGTTATCTGACTTCGCTCTTGCCACCCCGGTTTCCATGCCCCGGCAGAATGTGGCCCATCCTTGGTCACTGCCATCATAACCGAGGACCGTCATCACTTCATGCATTATGTTGTCATTCTCAATGGTCCTCCCCAGCTGCAGCTTTGAGTAAAGCATGCTCTCCAGCCTAACCCAGAAGAAACTGAAGAAGGTCGGGTTCAACCAGCAGTAGCTCAGCTTCTCCGATGTGACTATCGTCACCGTCTTACGGACTTTCTCCTTTGCATTGCTTCTCCCCACGTAGATTATTTCGAGCGTTATCCCCGCGGCCTTAGCCACCTCTTTGGCTGCCGATGTGAACTTTTTGATCCACTCAATGTCATCTCCCCCATAGAGACAGATGTACCTTCCCTCTCTCATCTAAGATCAATGAGCACGATCATGATGTCATTCCAAATCAATCTTTTACCGTGAGATTTGAAGAAAAGAAATTCGTACCCATTCGTATATAGTCCCGTCGTCCAACCCATCAAGGATCAATTCGAGCTTCCAGGACTCGCCCTTCCACAGCGCTTCCTCCCTCTCCCTAGTGAAAGGGTAAGCCAAGTTGAGCCAAATGCGGATCATGTGGAGAGCGTTGGGGCTGGCCAACCTCCCCTGAGGGTCCAGAACCACGATGATCATCCTCTTCGAGAAGTGCCAGACGTCCTTGATGTATTTTATGACCGCTGGCTCGAGGAACGAAGGGTGGTAAATGCTGTGCCAATACATTTTGCTTCGCAGATCCTCAAACTTCTTTTGATGGGTTATTTCCCAGGCAGTGGAGCTCGGATTTATGTTGTCGACAACTGGGAGCCAGACCATTTCGTAACGGAGTTCCGGCCTTGCCCTCGACTCCCTGTAGAAGTGGTCAAGAAGCTCGACATCCTCAACGGAGATGTCAAGATCGGAGATCAGCAGCAGCATCGTCTTACTCCTCATGGATTCCATAGTGACCTGTCGTATCATGGGAACAACTGTCAGTTTCCAGCAAGAAAGATCCAACTGAGGCAATGAGAACAGAGACGACATATACATTACCCGTTTCTGTGTCATTCCTTCCCAAAGCGGCTGTGGATCATCCTTCGGATTGAGCAGAAGCTTGAGGACAGGCATGTTGTCAACATGGTGCCTTTCGAATATACGTTCGAGCAGCTGATAAGCTTCTATTTGTTTCTTGTCCTCTGCAAAAAAACCAGAAATGTCTGTCACAAAGTCTCAGAGAATAGAATTCATGCGATCTACCTGTGAAACAGAGAATCATACCGATATGCTGGTGGCACGTGGTAAGTTGCTTCTTGAGGTGGTCGTGTATACTGCTGATCTTGTACGCCAAGCCGGACAACTCCCACGCTTCTGTGGTCATTGCGATGTGCCTAAAGGATACATGATGTAGCTTTAGAGACGATATTTTGAGATGGCTTGCTCATGGAGAGGGAGATTTAGTTGGCTCACTCGTGTCCCATCCCGATGAGAGCAGCGATCTGGGAAGCACAGGTGAGGATGCTTCGAATAGTCCAGTAGACAGCGGTTGGTATATGAGTCATTGCAACTGAGAGAGGGGGTAACTCGGCTGAGATGTACTGCGACGGTAGATCGCCGAACAAGACTATGCCCTTGGTTACATCCACGACAGCCACGATGAGGTTATTGACCGCATCAAACAGTGGTTTCAGCGAGCTCGAGTGCTCCAAGATGTCTGGTAGCTGCTTCAACACCGCCACTGACTTGGCCAGCACATTGGTCGCACATAGTTTTGCTACCAGGGAGAACTCACCATAATACATTGCGAAGGCAGCGAGGGCTAAGATTGCCTTGGCCTCCCATGCATAGGCCGAGAGCATGTTGAAGATGGACATAGTCATCCCGTGAGCATCTCCCCCGCCGGAGCACTTGCATGATAGCTGCACCGCTCAGTAGAAATCTCTTAGTTCCGGGACAACATTCAGTATCAGTTAAACAGGTCATAGTCTTATTCACGAAGATCACATCGAGCATGGTACCGAGAAACAACCTCGCAGGAGATCTTGTGTATCACATAAGGCAGAGTATCGAGTGTGCTGTCCAGGGCCACGACATTTGCCTTCTCATCGACCGTCTCGGCCATGTCTTGTTTCCCCTGCAACATCAAACCATGTATCAGCAACAAACACTTAAAGAGCCGGGCAAGTAACTCGAAACGAGAGGGAGGAGACGCAAACATCTAAGATTCCAACGATGCTTGGGGTGGCACGATGAAAGATACTCTCAATGATATTAAGGATGGGCTTGACATCGACAAGGCGGCCATCGGGGGCATGAGTCGCCTGGATTTGCTTCATCATTACAATAGCGTCGGAGGCCGCAAACATTCGGTGGCTCCCCCTCTGCTGACCCCTTGGAGGTTGAGGGGGGACTCGAACCGGGACTGCCGCCGCCATAGTTACTCGAGTAGTGCTTGTGAGAGTGGAGTAGTTTACCAGGTTGTGCAGATAAGCTGTCGCAGGTTCGGACTATATATAGACACGGAAGGGAGCACAAAGGAAAAAAAAGGCAAAAGTATACCTTGCTTGGTACGAGAGGTGAAGAACAAAGCAGGAAAGCGACTCCGCCAAGAACCAACCATGGGACCGAGTCTAGTTTAGCTCATTGCATACAAACGGTGCATGTATGCAACTGAGGGAGAAATCATGTTTGCAGCGAATACAAGGTCGCTTGCTTGCCAGAAACGAGGAGGGATCAACAGATATGGATAAGATTAGGAAATGGATATGGCGAATCTGCTTTGATCACAGTTTGATGGGTGCAAAATTTTCCAAAGAGGAAAGGGCACGCCATGAAACACGCACCCCTGTTGTCGGGCAACTAAAAGCAACTCCAAGCCATAAGGCGCTCTTGCCTTTGAAGGGAAAAGGGAGGGATAAGCACGGTAAAGATGCAATAATTGCATCTCAAGCAACACTCAGGGTCCGAGTTGCTACCCCAACGCGAAACACGGTCACGGGTGGCTCATGCTGTGCTTTTCTTAACCTGGCATCCCATCGTGATGTAGATGTGAACTGAAGGTTCTTCGGCCAGTAATAATCATCTCTATAAACTCAGTTATTGATCCAAGCAGAACGGACACAGCAAGCAGATTTGAAATGGGTAACAAAATATTTTGGTTTTAACAAAATGTGATCGCCTAGCGCAAATTATAACACTTCCCTGTGACTACCCCACCCAGGTTCAAAAGGAATCACGCCTCCGTCTCTCTTCAGCAACATTCACCCTGATTGCTCTTCCATCCAGACTCTGCGAATCCAAACAAACAGAAAGACGTCACTAGTCTCAATAGTAGAGCAAGGACTATCGTTGAACAAGCATGATATTCACATCCTCCTCATAGGGTTCAAGGTCAGTTTAGAATTCTGTGGACAGTGTTGACACAAAGAAGTTAGACATAAAACACAAGTATTTGCAGGACTTGTGATCGATTAACATTTCCACCTTGACTTGTGAATTAATGAATTAAGAATCAACAAAACTATGCAACTAGTGCTAATGAAAAATTCCACCTTGAACTAAAAGAAGTTACTTTTTGGGTATAAATACTCAATAGGAAAATAGAAGAGTCAGAAATACGCCCAAGAGCAACAAAGGCAAAGAAAACAATGACATTCAATGGGAGTACCTGTCCATCAAGCGCGGCAATGGCATCGTTCATTTCATCTTCAGAAGCCATCGTCACAAAACCGAAGCCACGAGACCGTCCCGAGTCTCTGTCGTAAACAACACGAGCGCTAGTAACCTTCCCATGCTCACTGAAAAGCTGCTCAAGCCGACCATTGTCCGCATCCCATGGCAGATTTCCCACATAAATTCTGAATGAAGGCTCGAATGCCCTGGCAGGCCGTTCGGGTCGTGCGCCTCTTGGAGCAGCCTTGTTGACGGTCAAGAATCTACCATTCATGTCCTAATCAAGTAACCAAAAGCATTAACTCCAGTAAAAGGAAAGAGAGAGAAAAGCAAATGACGTCAGTGCCCGCATGGCTATTGTAACTGCAGAGATCGTTGTGGAACTAGAACAAGGCTAAAGAGGAAGCTGTGGCATTATTTGACCGAATCCAAGATCAAGCAGTTACATTGAAGGGAAGGAACAATAAAATTGGTTAAAATTGATATTGGGCGTTGCATGATGCTCTGCCCTAGCTGGTATCTCAGGGGCTTGACCGTAACGGGTGGAAAATGAATGAAGTCTTTTCAACAGCTTAAGTAATTAAAGTGTGGGTGAATGTTGGAGCGTGACGGTTCACCAGGCATGCAAGGTCACATATAGCAATTCCCAACCAGAGAACATTTTCTAGAAGAGGGACAATGACAATCGTGTTCCTTCCCAGCACAAGACTACCAACCAACTAGAGAAGTCGATCTTCAGGGCAAGCAAGCTCCGTGGCATCATGTATCAATCAATTCACATTGGGAATACAATCTCACAGCTTGATTAACTAAGTAAAAGGAGAAGCAAAGGCTTACGTATCGATGAAATGTATCAACAGCCTTCTCGGCCTCTTCAACAGTGCTCATCGTAACGAATCCAAACCCTCGACTCTGGTCAGTCTCTCGGTTGTAGATAACCTGCAGGGCAGAAGGAACATCAGGCGAAATTCCAAAAACAAACTTCGAAAGGAAGAAGAAACGAGCAAACAGACAAAAAAGAAACGCAATTCGGCAGGAGGTGGGGCGAGGTGCGGTGCTCACTTCAGCAATCTCGACGGTGCCGGCTTGCTCGAACAACATGGCCAGCTTCTGACTGTCGACATCATAAGGCAAGTTCCCGACGAAGAGCTTCGCGTCTTCGGGAGGTTCCACAAACGCCTCCTCCTCCACCGCCGCCGCCGCCGCCGCTTCCTCCTCCTCCTCCTCCTCCTCCCCCTCCTCCCCTACCGAACCCTCGCCCTCGGACACGTCGCCTCCTCCCTGCACATCAAAAGATTCAAACCCAGACTCCCCCTGGTCAAGGCCAAGGTCGAGGTCGAGGGCGGTGGCGGTTGAAGTGGCGGCCCCGGAGTCTTCGTCGCCGAGGGAACCCCAATCGGAGCCCTCGGCAACGAAAACGACGAGATTGGCGGAATGGAACTTCCTGCTGGACGGAACGAAGGAGAATGAGGAGGAGAGGGGGAGGGAGGGGGTCTTGAGGGGGAAGGAGAGACGGTGGTGGTCTGGAGAAGGAAAGAGGCTGAGGCTGATGGACAGCTGGTGGTAAGAGGTGTCGGCCACGGACAGGGGCTTGAACAGTCTCGCAGCTGCTGACGTCATCCTCCGGTTCCGGTTGAAGAAGAGGAAAAGGAGATTTTTTTTTTCCCTTTCCTTTTCGGATAGGAAACGAGGCGAAGGAGAGGAGGAGGGTCTGAGGTGAGGTTGAGGTCGAAGGGTTAGTATTGTGTGGATTTGGATGGGGCGGGGATATTTGTCCTTCCACATCCACCCCCAACAAGACAAAGATTTGGGATAATAATACTGAGGCCTATTTGCTCCTTGTGATTGATGATAACCAAGGCCTCTTACATCGTATAGTATTTGGCTTCCGCGATGTAAAGAGACAACGTCGTATCAGTGTCCGAACGACCGAGGTTGGCATCGTAAAACCAGAGCATGGCTCATTAGAGTGGAAACATAATGTGCTTTGGATCCAACCGTCGTCGCTTATATTACACAAAGGATGTAAAATGAGCCCGATACCCAAAGCGGAGACGGGCGGCCAAGAGGACTGTTTGGATACCGATCTTTTCCCCGTGTCACTTGACCTGGACGCAGTTGAGGCTGGCGAGATTCATGTTGAATATGAAGTAGTTGGCGGTAAGGTGTTCCCTGGCTCGTCCCTTGTCTTCCTTCAGCCTCTTCATGGCCTGACTTAGCGCGACCCTCCACGCCAGCAGGAACCTCGTCCTCCGCCGCAATGCCCTCCTCAAGCGCATCCTCACGACGCCTCCCCTCCTGAGAAGCTTCGTCCTCCATGTCCTCTTCCTCCTCCTCCTCCTTGTCTTCTCTATCCCTTCCTGCTGTTCTCTGGTTCCCTGAAGCTTCTCGTAGGACAACTTCGTCTCGGACGTGGCCATATTTTTCTTATCTGTTTAGAAGGGAATGTTGTACAATAACCGCATCGAATCTCCGTGCAGATAGCAGATGATATAGAAAAGGAAAAGGGGAGGGGTGAAGTACTGGGAATTGAAAGCAGATGGCCCCCTCGGACAGTAATTGGTGTCATTCAATACTTTCTTCACGGCAGGAACTATTTGGTGTGGAATTTAAGATTGATGTGGTAAAATATTAGGTAAGGATACTAGTTCAGCTCTTTCTATACTGTGTACTTTCATTCACACATTGTTCAGATCCTCTTGGTAGGTACCGAGACGGCGGCCATGTCTGTGTTGGCATCGAGTTGTGGCGGACGGATAGGTTAAACATGCAGAGGTCATTGCAGTGGAATGACTAGTTATTGTAGTTGCCACATTGCCTTCAGTCAACCGATGCTCCCATGAGCTGTTGCCGTTGACAGAGACGGCACGAGCCGACAAATCTCCACCGCTTTCAGGAGACAAAACAAGATGCAAGGGACCAGGGAAACCATTATTGACTAAACCAGTATTTCACTCCGGCCCTAGGCAGCAGCCTCACGAGAGATTAACAGGAGATGGCAAAAATATTTAGTACAGCTTGATTCTTGTTTCTATGAAGCTCCGACAGATGGGACACGAGTCCAGATCTTCTCCGCACTCGCAGCATGTCTGCATTCAGCAGTTTATGTTTAAGCGTGCAAAGGTAACTGCCCGAGGAGAGAAAGCATAAGGAAGAAGATTATCCATCACCTGATGACCACAGTTGAAGGCCATATCCTTCGGATTGGTCAGGCAAATGGGGCATTCCTAGGATAAGATGAAAAGCGAAGCAAGTTATGCAACGCAGTGGAGCGATATTCAACATCAATTTTAGTGACTTGGTTAAGTGGAGCAACTCACGAGAGTAGAAGCAGAACTGGAGGAAGTGAAGGGTTGATGTTGAGAAGAAGGGGCAGAGGGATGAAAACTGCTCGAGTCCGAAGGTTTTGCACTACCACCATAAACAGAATACTGAGGAGGAGGCAGCGGAACTCTGTCTATTTCCTTGCCTCTCCGGTTCCTGGTCGGAAACAGATAGGGTTAAAATAAGAAAGAAAGGCAACTCACAAGGGAGTGGAGCACAAGTACACGATAGAGGGTTCTTATAGTTACCCCAATATATTAAGTTCCAAAGTAGCCTTATACTGGGAAGGTATCTCCATCAAAGCCGAAAGAGCAAACTCTGCTTCTTTTCTCGATCGCTCCACGTTCTTCAACATTATTTCCGTGAAGTTCACAAACTGCGAGAGAGAACAATGGGAAATCATATAAGTGGCAATAACATGCAGAAAGAGTGCTGAGCATCCAATATCCAAGTTGCATCACGAATCTCGTAATGTACATGCCTGAAAATTATCAAAGGCCCGAGCGGGGATGTTGTCGTCGAATTCTTTCATCATGTCCCATGGTCCATCACCAACACCAACTAAAACTATCGACAAGGGGTAATTGCTGCCAAGAGACACATCATTAGAAGGATGTTACAGCGACTTAGTATACTCATCTGAAATTGGCAGGTACCTAGCTTTGACAATCGCTTCAACGGTGCTTCTTTCTTGAGGGCTAAGCTGGCCACCGTCAGTATCGACACTTCTGGTCACCTTCATTGGAAACAAGAATTGAGCATAGGAAACAAATGTTACCGTAGCAGAATGATGAATATAATTTAATTCAACTGGATTCATTTCTTTTTAGCAGACACTATACCTGCCCATCAGCTATTATCAACAAAACATGGTACTGGCCTCCACTTTGCTCGACAATCGTAATGGCCATCTCAATCATGGGAGCAAATGAAGTCGGTCCTGATCAATGTTATACGCAAGATAAGTACGTAATTCTTAGGTAAAGAGCTGAAGGGTTTAATCGGTATCAACATGAAACTGTCTTTTCAGTGTCATTAGAGGAGGGCTGCGAGGGTGTCATACCAGCTAACCGTAGTTGAGGAACCAGTTCTCTGTACCGTCTTAAAACCTCTTCAAAACCATTACAGAATCGCTCATCAGAATAGAAACTGAACACTTCTTGATCGTGTGTAGAAGCTGCCGACATGAAAAAAAAAATGTTAGCCAATAGCACCCCCTTGAGTGGACTCCAATAAAGCACAAGTGAATAAACATATACCGTCTCCAAATCCAAAACAAGGAATCATGTTATCCTCATCAAATGACAACAATGTCTTCCCTATTATTGATATTGCCTGTTCATAGGGATTCTGATCATTTCCAATGTGATGAAGGCTTTTCCGACCAAATGATCTCGCACCTGTTATGAGACAGATGGAAGATGTCTCATCCACTACAATGAAATGAGTATCAAAACAACTGAATGAAATATCCGGCAGACGACCAGACCTGTCCATTCATTGCTCTTAGTGAAGTCAATGCCGACAATCAGATTAGAGGACTCCAAACCAGCACGCGCCAATGCCTCTGTGACCTGAACTTGTTAAGCAGTACACAAATAGTTACACATCTGCAAAATTCTTTCTAATACATGTACCATAAAGCAAGCAAAACTTGTTCTTACTCATCTACGATATATCATGATGGATAAATACATGACATCTACTTGGGCAATGATGAAGTTCCTACTAGTACTTTTGAAAAGCCAATGGTAAAAGTCCTATATCTGAATCACGTAAAATTTCCCCAATAAAAGCGAGAGCCTGGCATCGAGACTAAAGAGGATTCTTTGACATGGACCTGCTCCAGGCTAGTGTAGTCATCATTGATCTTCGAATACTTCCTCTCTAGTTTCCTCCCCGGCTGAGAAGGCCGACCACCACCATAGCTCGGAGGTGGGGGCGCATGCTTCTGCTGGTATTCATATTCCTGATAGGAGGAGGGCTGAGGATAGGGTGGATAAGTGTAAGGCTGAGGCTGAGGATACGAGGCATGAGGATATCCCTGATTACTCCACGGCTGCGAACTCGGCGGGAAGGGAGAAGGCTCCCTCGTACTGCTCCGTCTCGAGAATACGGAACCCATGGAATCAACTAATAGCAGCAGTCCTGCGCATGCAAGAGACGAATCCATGACATTCAGACAACAAATAGTTCATCTGCATTGGGGTAAAGGCACATAATTCTTCCACCCAACGCCATCAACCTCGAACCAATCAACAAAACACGAAATCGATGTCAACAAGAACATCCCTTCCCCCTTCCAATCTAACCCAAGAACCCCAGTACGGGAACGCAGCAAAGGGCCGAGCAGAGATTAAAAGCAGACAAATTTAACTAATAAACAGAGGCAAGTTGAGACCTCGAGGGGGCAGAAAGGCAATGGGTAAGGGAAGAGTGGAAGGATGGTTTGGGTTCGAGTCGGGGAGGAGTAAACGAATGAATCTACACAACTAGGCCGCAGTTGCTACAACTTGGTTTTGGGTTTGGTCCCAAACCTGGTGCTGATGAGCTCCGAGGAAACTCTTTGAAAGACGGACAGATTCCAGGAACCTTCCTTTTGGTGAAAAGACGACAAAAGGGAAGGAGTAGTCTTCGACGCAGATGTTTTGAACATCATCAAAACAATCACCGAAGCAACTAAACGACTTGGGGATTGATTTGTTTAGATTCAGTCTTAAACCGATGGTCCCCCTACTACCTACCTCGTGATTCGGGGGAAGACTATCTAACAAAGCATCATGAAATTATGCTCCGAAGTTTTGGGGATGTGGTGGAATCCGATTGGGTTTCCCTGGATCTCAGCTTTCCCCAATTTGAGGTTGACATGTGATTCCCACGTTCCGACCATTGGGTTTAGTTGTGGATAACTTCGGAGTTCGGACAGTTTCGCACGCTTGAGTTAAGAAAGCTAACAAACATCCATCGCTGAGTTCAGCTTTCGGACGAAGTAACAGGACGAGGGCACAAAACAAGAAAAAGTCAAAACAAAAATGTCTTCTCCTCGCCACTCCGACCGACGTCCCGCCGCCCCTGCAATCGTGGATGTTACTTTAGCACGGGGATCGGGACGAGGCGGAGAGGATTCTTCTTGTACGTGGTGAGGCCGTACTCTTCCTCGAGGTCGACGTCCTCGATGTTTGTCCCTGGGGGTAGTTCCCAGTCGAAGCAGTTTAGTAAGTTGGCGAGGGCGAGTTCGATCACCACGACCCCGAAGTTGATCCCCGGGCAACCCCTCCTTCCAGCTCCGAACGGCAGGAACTCGTAGTCCTGGCCCTTGAAGTCGATGTCGGGCGACCCTTCCTTCAGGAACCTTTCTGGTTTGAAGTCCCCGGGGGACTCCCAGCTGCGTGGGTCGGTCGATATGGCTGTCTCATTGATGAACACAGTTGTCCCCTTTGGAATGTCATAGCCCATGATCCTGCAGTTCTCGATGGTGGTTTTAGGGACAAGCAGGGGCAGGGGCGGGTGCAGCCGGAGCGACTCCTTGACCACCGACTTCAGGTAGTTAAGGTTCGGAAGGTCGCTCTCGGGGAACACGGATCTCCCTCTCGCAACACTCCTGACCTCGTCTTGAGCTTTCTTCATGATGGCGGGATGTCTCATTAGTTCTGTCATCGTCCACACGATCGTGGACGCCGAGGTGTCCGTTCCTGCATTGAAAGTGTCCTGTATAGCAATTCACAGAGTGGGACCATTAAGGCTAGCAGTCACTCGCATAAATCTCGAGGATTTGCTAATTTGCTCTCACCGTCATCACCCCTTTTATCTGCTCATTCGTGAGAGTGATCTCCTGGTCCGGATCGCCCTTCAAACGAAGCAGGACATCGACCAGATCCTCGTCCCCCCTCCCTCCTGCCGCCCCCTTGTGCTCCGCAATGATCTCGTCATAGAGCCCATCCAAGTCCCGGAAATACTTCTCAACCTTCGCTTCGAACCCATTGACCTTGTTGAACCACCGCATCCCAGGAAACAGATCCCTCACACAGAACCCACCCAAGGCCGCCTGTATCTGGCAGATCGTCTCGTGGAACTTGCTCTTCCCTTCCCCCTGGCTGCACCTCTTCCCAAACGTCACCCGGCACACCACATCATTCGCCAGCAGAACCGCCAGCTCAGTGATGTTGACCGGGGACAACCTCGCTGCAAACGAGGAAACCGTGTCGAGCATTCTCCGGATCTCCTCGGCACGCACCGACTCGAAAGACTGGACCCTTTTAGGTCCAAGCAGCTCGGTGACCATGATCTTCCTGAGGGCCCTCCACGTATCGCCGTACGCCCCGAAACTGACATCCGAGAATCCATAGGTCAGGACTCCAGCAACAAACAGGTTAGGGCGGCCGGAGAAGGCACGGTCATGGGTCTTCAAAGCCTCGCGGGCAGCTTCCGCAGTGGAGATGACGAGGACAGGGATAGAGCCGAGCCGGAGGTAGACAAGGGGGCCATACTTACGGGCAAGTTCCGTAAGGGATCGATGTGGGAGGGGGCCAAGCTGGTGGAGGTTGCCGAGGATAGGAAGCCTCCTCGGCCCGGGAGGAAGGTTCTTGTCGGAGCGCTTGGAGTTGGTTTGGATCAAGACGAAGATGATGACAACCAGAGGGAGGATCAGAGAAGCCCAGATGACCAAGGGGGATGACATTTTTCTCTCTGGGGGAGTCTGAATCTGGAAGTTGAGGCTTATTTTTGTATCATAAAACTTACAAACCATTAGTAAACTTTATCTCTTGGCACTATCAGGCGCCACTATCACCGGAAGGGTCCGTGTTTGAGAAATAGTGCCACCCCAGCTAGCCAAAGAACTGATTCAATGCATTGGATCTTTCACCTAATAAAATTATTAGTTTTTTGGTGAAAGGTAACTCGACACACCGTTTCTGTATCAGAATTTTATGATATAAAATAAAAACAAACTATTAGAAATTCAAAGTCTTCCAACTCTTCAATCCCATCCCCCCCAATTAAAAATATCAGTGTCGGCGAAAAGCAACCCACTAAGTTATGAAACGTGAAATAATCAAACTTTGAAGTCATTCCATTAGCTGGCATCTGTATTTTTGTTCAAAGAGGTGGATATCGGCGATGGAGGGCAAGACAAAACCGAATATCATTGGTGATGTGTCACATGAGATCTTTTTAATTGCTGTCCGCGGAGCCTGTCATCGGTGCCTGCAATATTTTCGCTTTAATTAGCTGCGTTAGTAAGGAAGTCACTCGACGAATTTCGGGTAAGTTAGGTTCGTGTTACATCCCATCAACACATTTGTGATGATCATGGTCCCCGCGTTGATATCTTACCCCTTGATGTCGACCTCCTTGGAAGTGCTACACGGTGCTAGGAGTGGGATGGGAGGGTGGACTCCGTGGGTGTCCTTGAGGCTAGCCTTTGGGAACGGCATGTTATCCGTCAGCCGACAACGTGAACGTGCCGCAGCAACGTCAGCCTCACCAACGGGTATTCCCACGGGGCGAGGGTTATGGTAAGGGATAGGGAATGGCCGATTGCCCACGCCTCTCGAAGACGCCAAGCTCAGGGACGACGTATCTATCATGTCCTGGGGTTAGGATTTCGCAACTTGGTCTTCAACCCTTTCTGCCATCTCCTCCCAAAAATATCAGCGGGCGCATTAAAAGCGACCTCTGATTAAGTGATTGTTTTCTTAATGAATTTTTGGGTTCCTTTTTCTGTATCTGATTCAATATTACGCGGTATTAAGAAAAGCAATAATTCCTTTTCCTTTCAAAGACTTAGTAACACTCAAACTATAGATCACATTCAATGGGGTTGGCATAGATAGCTATGGACAAACAAGAACCATTGGCGATAAGACTTTTTAGTTGCTGTCCGCGGTGAGCGGTACCGGGACAGCCCGGAGATTGACTTTCCTGTGGATGGTGAGCCCGGTGCACTCCGACATGTCGATGTCCTCAGCCCTCATGCCCCTCGGCATCTCCCAGTTGAAGCTCCTCACCAGGTTCGAGATCACCATCTCGTTCGATGCCATAGCGAACAAAATCCCAGGGCAACCCCTCCTCCCGGCCCCAAAAGGGATCAGCTCGAAGTCCTGCCCCATGTAATCCACCGAGCTGCCGAGGAACCTCTCTGGCCTGAACTCCTCCGGGTCTTCCCATATAGCCGGGTCTCTCCCTATCGTCCACGCATTCGTGACAACCATGGTCCCTGCGTCGATGTCGTACCCCTTGATGTTGACGTCCTTGGTGGCTCTGTGTGGAACTAGGAGCGGGATGGGAGGGTGGAGTCGGAGGGCTTCCTTGAGGACGGCCTTTAGGAAGGGCATGTTGTCCGTGTCCTTGTCGTTGATTAGTCCATTGTCCGCGACAGCGACAGCCCGGACCTCGGCCTGGAGACGTTCCATGGCTGCCGGGTGTCGAAAGAGTTCGGTCATCGCCCATTCCAGCACCGTGTACGTGGTGTCGGTTCCTGCCGCAAACATGTCCTGCCATAACATAATATCCAACTCACTGTCGTTAACATGGTGGAACGAGAATAAAGAAGACGGCAAAAGCGAATTACCAGGATGATGGCTTTGATGCTGTCTCGCTCGAGCTGAAACCCAAGGGAGCCGTCCTCCTGTATCTCCAGCAGCACGTCCACCAAATCCTTGTCATCCTCCCTTCGAGACGACGGCGTCCTCCGCCTGTGCTCCTCCACGATTTCGTCCATGAACTCGTCAAACTCCCTTGCTACCCTCTCCACCTTCCTGTCCAATCCCGTCGCCTTGTTCACCCATGCCAGACTCGGTATGAAGTCCCCAACGTAGAAATTTCCAAGCAGGCCCACGAATTCCTTCAGCAGCTCCCGGAACTTCCTCCCCCTTTGGTCGCCACTGTACTTCCTCCCCAGTGCCACCCTGCATACGATGTCGTTCGTCAGCCTCCCGAACATCTCACTCAGGTCGACCGTGACACCCCTCGTGCCGAGTTTGGCGAACTCTTTCATCATTAGGGCAGTCTCCTCCTCCCTCACATGCCGGAAGGACTGCACGCGGTGGCGGCTGAGGAGACGGAGGACGCATATGCTCCTTAGCTGCCTCCAGTACTCGCTGTAAGGGGCCGCTGATATGTCCCTACCGTTGTACAGGAGAGGTCCCGCTATGTCGGACCTCGGGCGGTCAGCCAGGACAAGGTCGTGCGTCTGCATGACCTCGCGTGCGAACTCGGGGGAGGACACGACGAGGACCGGGGCGGACCCGAAGTGGAGGAGCATGACGGGGCCATAGCGCTTGGACAAGGACTGGAGGCTACGGTGGGCGTAGGTCCCGATCTGGTGGAGGTTACCGATGACAGGGAGGGTTGGGGGCGATGGAGGGCGGCTTTTTGAGGCTGGGGTGGAGGCAGCAAGGAAGCGTCTGAGCACGAAGAACGTCACGAGGAAAAGGAGGATGGGTACGAGGAGTGTGGAGTGCGGCTGCGTCTGCTCAAGGAGTGTCCCCGGCATGGCGATGAAGGGAGTGTGGAATGTTCAAGAAGACGAGATGTCTTTGCTTTATTTATCATTCGACGTGGAGTATTCAACTTGGGCGAGGCGATGATAGGGTTGTAATTGTCCGCCCGGCACATAAACCACAAATTCCTATCCACACGGACCGACCACTCCCTCTTGACCCCCTATTTTTATATCCACCAAAACAAAACAAAAAAAACTTTCTACAAAATGTTCATAAAAAACTAATCATGAAAAAAGTGTCGAAATGGATAAAAATCTAAGGGGACACTTCCGAGACCTGTAAACAGATAGATAACCGCACAATACCACGACCAAGTTGGTTCAATGGGATTCTAACCCATGCCTTTTGTGGGAGATTATAAGAGACTCCTTAACCCATCTCAGCTATCTCTACCTCCGTGATCCCATACCGCGACACTATATATACTCCGTAATATCGTGGTTACGAACCGCGTTTTCATGGCATCAATCATCATTCATCGTAAAGGCGCGATCGAAGACCATGATTTTGGTAAAAATTAAGAGCGTTACGATTTTAGAGGCTTTATATTTTCGATGTTACGGAATAAAATTATAACTGTATTTCTCATTTTTTTTAACTAACTACCGTACAAACCTAGGCACAAATGGGAAAGCATTGAGAGTTAGGCAATGAAAAAGATGCGCAACGCAATAGAAGTGCGTATTGAAATGAAGATTTGAAGACTTTTTAGTTAGATTAAATTTTCCATGACTTTCCATCAAATCCCACGTGAATTCTCTGACCACCATTGATGAATTCGATTTCGATTACTACAACAAATTAATTACAAAACATTATCCTTAGGGATAGAAAACCTCGTCGTCCGAGCCCCCACAGTTTCGGCCCACTAAAAATAGGCCCGAATATCACTCCTCCGAGGCCCATGAACATGACGGCCCACCTTGTGGGAGCGTGAGCTTCAAGCTCGGATAAGAACCTCCCGATCCTCCGAATGTACCCCCAGCCTAACCACCCCTGGTTAGAATAACTCAACGGCGGTTGGGCCTAACCAATCATCGTGTGCGTCAATCCCACGAAAGAACGATCCGACGACCTCCACCTTGTCACGTGTATGGCGGGATGCCACGCGCCCACCCCACCTCCTCTCACGCTACGTTGTCTCCTCCCCCCACCCCCTCCTAACCCGCCATAAAGTTTAGGGTTAGGTCCCGGCGTGCTTTTCCCGTCGATTGATTCCCGGGGGGTTTTTTGCCGCTTCCTTCTTTGGTTATTGTTGTCTGATTGGCAGGGGGAATTCTCTTGTTTTTTGTTGCGGGGGTGGAACTCTCAGATCCGTCGATGGAGATGGAACGCTTGACGGATTTCCCCCACTCGCGCTTGGATCGCCGCCCGAGGAAGCGGCTTCGGTTAGGTTGGGATGTCCCTGATGCTCCGCAGGTATAGATAGGGCCCCGTCTATTGGTCGTTTCTAGTTTGATTTGGCCGATTGCTTTGTTTGGATCTGATCGACGGATCTCGTTGATATTGGTTCTTGTGACTCGTGTAGCGGCTGATTTTAGCTGTCCTTTTGTCCGATTGGGGTATATACTTCGGCATGCGTTCGGTTGATGATTTTTCCGGAAAGATCTGAGTCTTTTACTTGTTCGTGGAGTTGTTTGGCTCTGTATGTCTAATATTTAGAAAAGTCGAACGTGAATGATCTGAGTTTTGATTTAACTTGTCGGGAAAGATTTGAGGCCTTCTGTCTGTGTGCTGGGTTTCTCTAGTCGGCAGTTTCTTTTCCTTCCAGAACTTCTTACCGGGTGCTTGTTTTTTTAGCGTTGATTTCTGCCGCGTAACAGCGTTTGTCGACATATTTCTTTGCCACCGCATCTTTCAATTGTGCCCGTCATCAGAATCCCGAGATTCTCAGGTGATTGAAAATCATGGGACAGAAAGTCTAGAGGAGTGTTTGGATTGGTGTGATCTGTGGAGTTTCACGATTTTGGTTCAATCATCCAAGTCCGTTGCATTTGTTGATGTGACCCTTGATCGCTTGATCTGAATGTCTTCTTAAGCCTGTTGTTAGTGTGGTGTTTCAGATCTTACCGTAAATTAAATGTGACATTAGGTGAATAAGTCCAATGATGTAAGGTATGGCGGTAGGAACTTTTCACCTCACTTAATGAAGTGGTACGTGAATGGATGGCTGTGTGTAGGCTCAGGTAGGATTGTTTTGTCGACAAGAGGTTGGGAATGTGACCAGCTTTGCACCTCCAACAGCACCCTCAGATTATACTACTAGTGCCCTTTTTCTAAAGGAAGTCGGTCGAAATGGTTCTCCACCATGGAGAGAAGATGACAAAGATGGCCATTACATGTTTGCGCTGGGAGAAAGTTTAACAGCACGCTGTAATTACACTTGCCGTTTGTGTGTTGTTTAATTTTCTGTCTGGATGTTTTTATCAGTCACATGTTTAACCCCCCCTTTAAAAATTAGTGATTTTTATAATGAATTACAAGTACCTTAATTTTCTTCATGCCATTTATTATCTGGTGGAGTAATTTTTTCCGGTGGAAACGTCAATTAATTGAGAGATTAATTTTAAATTAAGCCTTTTTACCCTTTTGGTTGTTTGCTATTATATTTCTTTTTTTGCACTCCTAACTTTATGTCGCCTTGCTTGTGTGCAGATAAGATCCGCAGCAAAATGGGAGAAGGTATGATATTTTTTGGGCCTGTTAATCAATATTGGCTATTGCCCTTCCCTTTTTGTTTCAAGTGCATGTGTCCTTAGTGGATTTTTCTGTTTGTACTTCTCATGACCAGCAACTAAGTAGGCTGTTTATTTTTTTCCCTCTTTTGCTTTAGGAACTTTTGGTCAAGTTCTGGAATGCTGGGACAGAGAGAAAAGGGAGATGGTTGCGATTAAGGTTGTTCGTGGCGTAAAGAAATACCGTGAGGCTGCCATGATAGAAATTGATGTTCTGCAGCAGCTGAGAGAGCATGATAAGGGTGGCAATCGGTGAGTGTGCTGTCCTCTTCCTTCTCATTTTTCTCTTTGGAAGTATGATATCATCAGTCGAATTCGCTTCTGTTAAATGGGTTTGTTCCTTGCAGTTGTGTACAAATACGGAACTGGTTTGACTATCGTAACCATATCTGTATTGTAAGTATACGACTGGTTTGGAATAATGTTGATTACCCCAATCCCCCATTTATCTGGGAATTAAAATCTTGGATGAATTCAAATGGTGCTTAACAGGTGTTTGAGAAGCTTGGACCAAGCTTATACGATTTTCTACGGAAAAACAATTATCGCTCATTTCCCATTGATCTTGTCCGTGAGATTGGTGGACAACTGTTGGAATGTGTAGCATGTGTGTAGTACCACTAAACTAAGCTAGTTTTCTTTCTGTTTATCAGTTTGCACTAACTTATTTTATACTTTTTATTAGTGGGCAATGTTCTGTTAATCATTATCATTTACTTCTTCATTGGCACCTTGCTTATCCCATGCCTCACTCCTGTGCAGTTATGCATGATTTGCAACTTATACATACGGACCTGAAGCCTGAGAATGTTCTTCTCGTATCTCCGGAGTATGTCAAAATCCCTGATTATAAGGTCGGTTCCCTCTTTTGTGCAGTGAGCTCCTTAAGTTTCGAATTCAACTTGTGCCTCCATTGTGACCTTCCGGTGTTCGTTTTACTCTGTAATATTAATTAACTGTGTTTTGCAGGGTTCTTCTCGGTCACCTAATGATAGTTCATATTACAAAAGAGTTCCAAAATCTAGTTCAATCAAGGTAATTGATTTTGGCAGCACCACATATGAACGACAGGATCAATCTTACATTGTGTCTACTCGGCATTATCGAGCCCCTGAAGTGATTTTGGGTAAGTTTGAGTTTCCAAAGGTTTTCTCATCCCTTTTATTTTGTGATCCATGGATTTGATGGTGTAACTCGGCGCAGGGCTTGGGTGGAGTTATCCTTGTGACATCTGGAGCATTGGTTGCATACTCGTGGAATTGTGCACGGTATTAATCGTTTGTTATGGTTGCTTCGAAATGTAGTAAGTAATTGGAGTTTCATCTTTAACCGAGCTGATGGTGAACGCATATCGGTTTCTTACAGGGCGAAGCATTATTTCAAACGCATGAAAATCTGGAGCACCTTGCTATGATGGAAAGAGTACTTGGTCCTTTGCCCGCACATATGCTTAAACGAGCAGAGTCAGTCTTTTGTTCTTTTGGAATTCGATTTTGCCTGGCCCTCTGTGCCCTTACACTCTAAACCTGTTCCAGCCGTCACGTCGAGGAGTACGTTCGAAGAGGTAGATTAGACTGGCCCAAAGGCGCCACCACAAGGGATAGTATCAGGGCCGTTTTAAAGCTGCCTCGGCTCCAGGTACGAGATCATGCTTCTGCTACTGTTTGTATTGTGTTAGCTTGTAGGTCCATGGGGAGGGTGCAGATGGTTTAAACATGAGTTTACTGGATGCAGAACCTGGTAATGCAACACGTGGATCATTCTGCGGGGGACCTTATCAGTTTACTGCAGGGCCTGCTGAGGTACGATCCAGCGGACAGACTGACAGCTCGAGAAGCTCTAAGGCACCCCTTTTTTACAAGGGATCACCTCCATAGGAGATAGGGTCTGTAACTGTATCGACCCGTGTAATATGTAAATAAAATGTCCTTTTTTCATGTGGCACATCTTTTTTTTTAGAGGAAAAGATCAAGAATGGGCTCCTACTCAAACCAGTGAAAATGATTTAATCTCTATTTATCGCATCTCAATCGTTGTCAACGCTTCCTTTTAAAATAAATAAACTCTTTTAAGGTTATTTGATAGGTGTTGATTTACTCCTAGGAATCCGTGGAATTGAGTTAGAATTTTTTGCTGGAATGCACAGCTGCGGTCCCCCAGCATAATTCATGGATGACGTATATCCCGGTGTTAATCGTGCATTTATTCCCATGTGATCTGTCTGCATACCATCATGTCTAGGCAAAATTCAATTATAAGAGCTCCTGTGTGGTGTTGTACGTTCTTCTTCCGCTCCTTGGTAAAACAAAACGGTGGAGGATGTGATGGACCTTATCAGGTAACACAAGACAGATTGGTCTGATGTGTTGGATCATCATTGACTCCCTAAAATATAGACGACCAAAAATATTATCTGTCTTAATCTTCTTCTTAACAGGTTGTGCCCTGAAGTGTCCCTGGAGAAGGTTTGACTTGCAAATAACATACTCTTTTTTTTTGGGCAAAATATCAGATTTTGGCCTCATCTATGACATTGATTTTATTTATGGCCTCGACGTAACGCCGTTGGTGGATCTTACCTACGTGGACTAACGGCTGAACTCGTGGCAACAAACGTGGCCATTCTGTCTTTTAGAAAAAAGACAAAATATCGGATTTTGGCCCCAATTATCGGGCTATTTTCATCTGCGACCACGACTTTATTTTTTTTAATTTATGGCCATAACTATGACATTGATTTTGTTTATGGCATCGATGTCCCATATAAAAGAGCCGTCGGGGAGAGAGGGGGAATAAATTCACAGAACAGGATGCCCATCACCATCCAAGCGAAGAACCTCACCTTGAACATGCGATGCTGCTGCTGGGGTTGCAAGGCCACGAAAGGTTTGGTTGTGGAGTAGGCAGCAGGATTAAGGATGGTCGTGAATATTTGGGGAGGGGATTTACGGTTTTTATTAATTTGGGGTTTTTTTTTTTTAAAGACATGATGGCCACGTTCGCACGAGAGTTCAGCCGTTAATCCACGTAAGTAAGATCCATCAATGGCGTTACGTCGAGGGCATAAACAAAATCAATGTCATAGTTATAGCCATAAATTAAAAAAAATAAAGTCGTGGCCGCAAATGAAAATAGCCCGATAATTTAGGCCAAAATCCGATATTTTTTCAGCCGTTAGTCCACGTAGGTAAGACCCACCAACGGCGTTACGTCGAGGCCATAAACAAAATCAATGTCATAGGTATGGCCATAAATAAAAAAAAATAAAGTTATGGCCATAGATGAAAATAGCTCGATAATTAAGGCCAAAATTCGATATTTTGCCTTTTTTTTTATTTTTTTCTGATCTCTCTCTGAACACATCATTACCCAGGTATATGCCTACGCCTACCCTCGTGGAATCTTCAGAGCTTTCTTTGACTTTTCTTATTGTTTTTTTATATCATATCTGCCTGATCAAATCATCCGCCAACCATCTTAGTTTAATCCTGCCTGGCATCATCCTGGCCGTCCATAATGTCAAATGCCGACACCACCCCCATTTACGGCCGCAATTCGCTGATAATATTGTTGTCATGATTTAAACACGATTCGTGTTCCAGCTTTTCTGGAAGATATTAACATTCCCTTGCACATGATTGATAGTATTTTGCCCATCATTATTCCTCGTCTCGATCCCATCCACTCCCTCCTTCAGATTACACGTCTTTTAAAAAAATACATTAGTGTTGTTCGTTTCCGCGGTGAATCGGTTTCGGACTTTTAAGCTTGGATAGGTAAAATCGAGTGTAATTAAGTAGAAACGTAAACCGGGATATGTACGGGATTTGAAAGTTTTGGATCGGGATTATTCTAACAACCTCCGTGGTATGTAAACTATAGAGTACACAGGAGACATTCCTTAACCAAAACACATCAAAACTTTAAAAAAAAAAAAAAAAAAACAGGGCCTTGTAATAACTTTTCTTTGACATTCCCCTTCATCCACGTGGGTGCCCCAAAATCACATGTTGGCTGCCGGGGGTGTTGGGTTCCCCTTCTTCCCCCTCCTCTTCTCAGCCATGAAGAACCCGGCCAGTGACAACACCGAGAAGGCGCTGAAGCAGGAGGCCACGATGTCCAGCGACACGTGTCGTCCCGTGATCGCTTCCACCTCAAACAGGTTCGTGTCCTTGGCCTTGTCTGTGGTCTGCCCGAAACCAACCTGGACCTTGTTCGCATCCAGGGCGTAGGCCCTGACGAAGTACGTCGCCGTTGGCACGTCCTTCTGGATGAGGTACTCGTACGACTGGTTGCCCGCCGCGTAAGGCCTGGACGTGATGAGGTGCGTGCAGGTCTTGTCCTTGGCCAGGTCATCCTTTGTCTTCCTCCACGCCCTGTCGACCTGGCTGACAGGTGCGTAGCACAGCTTCAACTGCACGGTCTTGTAGGACGCATCCGTACCCGCCGGCGCCGTCCCGTTGAGCGACCACGTCACGGTGATCTTGTCCTCTCCAGCTTTCAGCACTGTCCAGAAAAAAAAAAAAACGCAATCAATAAACAACAAAACACCCGGAGCGACCAACAAAACAAAAGGGGACAAACATATGAACATGGCGGCCATGGGCGCGTCGTGTCAGTAACAGGTGTACCGACCTTGGCCTGGCTGAGGGGAAGCAGAGACAACGAGGGTCCTGGGGAGGGTGGAGAAGAGAACGCTTCCGCTGGAGAATCCAGGGAAGGCGGAGAGGATGACGACGGCGACGAGGAAGGATGAACTTGCGGTTAGGGTTGGCGCCATTTGGGATTAGATGTATAAGAAAAAGGCTTGGAGGTTTTGATATTATCCCTCTTGCCCTCTCTTGTTTCTTGCTTGTTTGGCCGGATTCGGACTTTTTCTGGGTCCCAACTTATATAAACATCCGGCCGATCGTTAATTCAATCCCTTCATACAGCAAGTGGGTGGAGGAGGTAAGTCAAATGGTTGGGGGGGGGGGGGGGGGGGGGGGGAGGGGGTTAAGACAACTTTTGAGTGATCCGAAGAGAGGAAGTAAGTACAGGTTACGGAATGTGCGACATTTTTAATTAAATAAGTTCAAACTACACACGACGACAACTTAGGATTGCTGGCGGACTTGTCCATCCAGGACATAAGCCACCATCCCTACGGATTCGTCGTCATCCCCCGACGGTAACTTCGCGATCGCCGCGTAACACACTCTGACCGCGGAGGCTCAACTTAGTCGCCAAGGGTCGTTTTCTTTTTTTTCTTTTTTTTTTTGTGTGTGTAGGCCTCCTTTTGATTCATTCAATCGTCGTATTGTATGGTTTTCATTTGACTTTTCCTTTTCTTTCCTTTAGAAAAAGAAATGCTTGCGGATCATGCGATGCAGAGGCAACTGGGACAGCAGGAAAACGAAGGAAACAAAGGAAATGTCCATCGCGGGATGTCTCTCGTTACTCCCTTATGTATACATATTATTTAAATGTTTTCTAGGTCTCGGAATCATCTCGGAATTCCATTTTAACCAGAGCATAATCAAATCATAATCCACAAACAATGTTTGAAAGCAAATCGTGGATCCGAATACGGGCCTTATTGGGCCGGTCAGTTAATTGAGAATATGGACCCTTATTGGTCTTTGAAAATTGAATGGCCCAGGCCCAAACTACGCCCCGTCTCTCCCCTTCCTCGTTATCCGGGTTTTGATGTTTCGGGCAGGTGTCGGTTTAGGGCTTCCGAACCTCCTCCCGCCGCGAAGAAGGCGAGTACTGCCCTGCCGTCGCTGAAGGTAGTCGGGGGATGGTGGAAGCTGTCGCCCTCAGGTTGCTGTTTCGATACTCACGAACCTTTTCTAGGCTAGGCTTTTTGATTGATGATCGGTTGTTTTGGATGGTGATGATGTCTTTTGGAAGGAGATCTGATATTTTGGTTGATGTTGTGGATCGCGAGTTGCAGGACGAGGTGATCGAGAAGTGACCGGGTTATAGTTATGCAGTTTCTTCGCGGCAGCGCTCGGTCGCTGCTGTGGCAGACCTTGCGCATCGCACAGTCGACTAATTCCCCGACCAGTTGGGCTTCTTTGTTTGCCGGAGATGGTGCTTGTTCCGCAGCGTTGCCGCATGGTGGCCCTGGGTTTGATCTGGGGGCATCGTTGCTTCCCTGTAGGGGAATCACAACCCAAGGCAATCCCGTTAATACTCCTTTGTCAGATGCTTCATTGAATCCGCCCGCACGGATCAAGTTCAAGAGGCTGGACAAAACAGCGAGGCATATTATGAACGTAGGTATCAGGTAGCCGGGGTAATTCTTTATGAGTGATATACCACCGATTGTCCGTGTTAATTGCTGTGTTGAATTCTTCCTGTAACTCAGATCCTGGATAAAGAGGCTGTCGATGAAGTCAAGTCACAGAGAGAGATACCCGATATAAGGCCTGGTTACATTGTGCAACTGAAAGTGGTACGACAAGTTTTGGTTTCACAACTTATGTTTTTTGTTGTTCCCTTTTAGATGGTCATTTACCACTTGCCTGCATATTAACTGAAGCATGAGCGGGTTGGGAAAATTTGATTATGGATAGGAAGTACCAGAGAACAAAAGGCGTGTGCAAGTTCTGAAGGGAATCGTTATAGCAAGACGTAATGCCGGTTTAAATTCTACTTTCCGAATACGAAGACAGGTTGCTGGGGTTGGAGTCGAAAATCTCTTTCCGTTGTGAGTGTGCCCGAATCTCGATTCCATTTCTTAATTCTTGTCGTAGTTTCTTACCCGAAAAGTTTGGCAACTTGAGCTCGTGCTGCCATGATGCTTTACCTTCGTTGTGGTAGGTATTCTCCCAACATAAAGGAGATAAAGGTGCTGGACAAGAAGAAAGTAAGGAGGGCAAAACTTTACTACCTTAGAGAGAAGATGAATGCCCTTAAGAAACATTAGGGGGAAGGTAACTTCTCTTGGTGAGGATTAGTTAAGAATTTGGTGACTCTATTCAGTAGAATTGAGGAAGTCCATTCTCCCGGTCGGTCGACACCGTGTTCTAGAGTGGTCCCTTTGGAAGGGTGATTGCAGCTTCGTGATAGGAATGCGAGGAGCGGTAGTTGTCGCGTGGGGTAAACGGCACTGAGATGTTTAAGTTGAATTTGGCCGAAATAATTGATTATATCCGCAGGAAGTGGACCGTTTGCTAGTTTTGACAGAACCTTGTCAACTACACTCCAATTTTGGAGAAAAGATCGACCCCTAGACCTTGGCTTGTTTCTCCTTTTTATGGATGGATCCTGCCTTCAATAAGTTTGATGATAGGTTTAGGTGAGGACCACCATGGCCACTTCAGCAGACAATGGAATTCTGGGTTTTCTTTTCTTTAGCCAATTGTTTGTTGCGAGTCAGACAAGAACAGAATGCGGATGAAATCAAATCAGGTTAAAGATTAGAAATAAAATCTCATCCATGCTTCTTCTTTTAAACCATCTATGGACCTGCTTTTGGATAAATTATCAAATGATCACTCTGTCTGATTGTGGAGGATAAGATAGTAAGAAGGGTTCTCCCCCCCAAAGATTCTGACCTGCCCCAATACAAATTAAAACTGGTGTTAGATCTTGTACTAATGATATTGAGTAAAATAAAGTCGGATTCATTATATTTAAGGATATTATTCAACGACGTCGGATTAATTAAAAACTTTGACTTCATAAAATAAAATGGGTGATTGGTGTAAACATTTTCTGTTTTGGTTTCGTCGGAGTAGTGGGAGGACATTAACACAAATAAAAGATTCAACCGATTGTCCCCAGATTTGTTCTAATCTATCAGATTTCAATTCAGCAAAAAAAACCAGCTCCCCCTCCTCTTAATTCTTCTTCTTCCTCGTTCTTTCTTTCTCGTACATGCGATTGAATTTTATTGTCGCCGCGGGAGTCCAGTTATAAAAGGGAAAAAAAAAAACTGAGGAAAAGTTTGTTTTTGGCCTCCCGGGATTTGTTTTCCCGATCGTTTTTCGTCACCCATTTTGATCCCCTCGCCGCTGCTGCTTCCGGATTTCGCGCTCTGTTCGATCCCTCTTTGATTCCCAGAGCTCCCTGCTCTTTTGGTCGGGGATACGAGGGTTTGGGTTGTTCTAGCTTCTGGCGGGTGGAAAGAACAATGTCCCAGAAAAATTCTGCGGAACAAGAACAGGATGACACTGATGCTGAATTCGTCGAGATTGATCCCACTGGGCGTTATGGAAGGGTCTGTTTCGGTTTATTGTGATTATTTGGTTTCCCCGTATAGGGTGGATTTAGAGTAATCAGCTTAGTTTTACTGAATCCTACTATATGCAATATCAGGATTGCTATTGTCTTCTGGTTGATTCGGGGATGGTTTTCATTATTGTTACTTATTTGGTTGATGTGAAAATGTGATTCTACAGTATAAAGAAGTTCTGGGGAGAGGAGCTTTTAAGAAAGTGTATCCTTTTCCTTGGGAAATTTTCTATGAAAATATTTCAATCTTTCTTTTATTTTATATTGTACGTGTGAAATCGTTGCCAGGATTTAGTTGAATTGAACGCACATTGTATCTCCGAATGAAAGCATAGCTGGGATTTAGTTCTTCCTTGATCGAGCTGTCGATTCGGAGGAATAGATACAGGGCATTTGATGAGTGGGAAGGAATCGAAGTGGCTTGGAATCAGGTTAAGGTGGTGGATGTGTTGAAGAATTCCGAGGATCTGGAACGACTGTACTCGGAAGTTCATCTGCTTAAGACTCTGAAGCACAAGAACATCATTAAGTTCTACAACTCGTGGGTCAAACACGAGAACATCAACTTCATCACGGAGATCTTCACATCAGGAACTCTTCGACAGTATGTTTATTGTTCTGTGGTCGGCAAGCTTGACTAATTGCTCTGGGAGGAAGTGTATCTCTGGTTGATCAGCGGCTTCTTTTTTTATCTAGGTATCGACAGAAGCATAAGCATGTGGACTTGAGAGCATTGAAAAAGTGGTCCAGACAGATACTGGAGGGCCTATTCTACCTTCACAGTCACGACCCACCTATTATTCACCGGGACTTGAAATGCGATAATATATTTGTTAATGGAAACCAAGGCGAAGTTAAAATCGGTGACTTGGGGTTGGCTGCCATTCTTCAACAGGCTCAGTCAGCCCACAGCGTAATCGGTGAGGATTTTCTTTTGAGCTGTGGATCACTCATCTATATATGGGCCAATGCATTTTGACCGGCCAAAATTTTGTCTCTTCTCCATGTACAGGTACTCCAGAATTCATGGCTCCTGAACTTTATGAGGAGGAGTATAATGAACTTGTAGACATTTATGCCTTCGGAATGTGCATGCTGGAGATGGTAACCCTCGAGTACCCATATGTAGAATGTGCTAATGCAGCTCAGATATACAAGAAAGTAACGTCTGTAAGGCGCTCCTTCCTTTTCTACGAGATTCCTTTTGGTGCTGAATCAAAGTGTCTGTGTTTGGCATTGCTGCATGACGTGGAGTATCCTTGTCAAACGGAGTCTTTATTATGCCTTTGGTCTGTTGATTCCCAACAATTTCCATGGCACATGTGCCAACAGTCGCATCCATTAACGAGATACTGGCATGGGTAATGGATTAAACATTTATCTTCTAATAGTGTTCTTGAGATGTCTTTCATTCGAACAGGAATTTGTTCAGCAGTCAAAATGGGGAGAAAGGATCTGTTTGCTGGATACTTTTTTTGTTGCCTGCCCATGAGAATTATTTCAGTGCTACTACAACATTCTTGAAAATTGCAGATCCGTACAGTGGGATCAATTTATTGTTGAAAATTACTGTCATATACTTCCATACCAAGAAAAAAAAGGATTAGTTGCCACAAATGAAGCACAAATGCCTGTTCCTGCTTCCACATCCCTTCAACTGGTCTATCCAAGGATCTTCACCAAAAAATATTTCTTTAAGCAAGACAGTAGATGGAAATGTCTCTTACACATAGACATGTCTAGGTCTACGATTAAGTTGGTCCTTCCTGCCAGTTTTTAGAAAATTGGATGCTTGATTCTTGACTTTAAAGGAACCTTTATTCCCTAATTACAAGGTTTTAATTTTAATATTACTTGCGTTCCTTTTTTGGATCAGGGGATAAAACCTGCTTCACTTGAGAAGGTGAACAATTCCAGGGTGCGGGTATTTATAGAGAAATGTATTGCGAGAGTTTCAGATCGTTTATCTGCTCAGGAACTCCTACTGGATCCGTTTCTGAAATCAGAGGATGATAGTGAAAGTATGGCTAGATTATTATTGCATACTCCTCGAGCACGAGATTCATGTAAGTTGTCCATGACGGTTTGTGAAATCTTTCAAGCTGATTTTCATGCCTGGATGCTGATTTTGTGTGCTTTCTGGTTTATACAGATCAACAACCTCATATCGAAGTTGGAAATGATTCCCCAGCAGAACCATGCAGAGATTTTACCGTTCAGGGTCAAAGAAAAGATGTGAATACAATATTTCTGAAGTTGAGAATAGCAGATCCGACAGGTTTCACCTCTCTCGTTTAGTTAAAGTTGCCTCACTGCTTACCATTTTTTTTTTTGGTAAGCACTGCTTACCATTTTTGCTCAAACCATGTTTTCCATTCAGCTAACCAAGATAGCATCTGGGTCTGATGCAGGTAACATCCGCAATATCCATTTTCCATTTGATATCGAAGTGGACACATCAACTGCAGTCGCAAGCGAAATGGTTGAGGAGTTGGACTTAACCGACCAAGATGTCACAACTATTGCTGCAATGATTGATGAGGAAATTCAGTCCCTAATTCCAGACTGGGAACCTATAGAACCTGCTCGGTATAGTTGCGATGATGATGTCAATGGCCCTGATATCAGCGCCAGCAAAGTTGACGTTTCTGCTGTGACTGCTGATGCTATGGCTTCCAACAATTTCATGCTGGAAAGAACACCTTCTGGCAGAAAGTATTGGTCCAACGCACCAAAGGGCGATGGGACTTCTCCTACCATACACGGTCACTCAAATTTGTGTCTGGTAGATTCAAGCCCTCTAGAAGGCTTGTCTGAAGACGGCGATGGGGAGAATGAAAGCAGGAATTCTTCCACTGAACAACAGGAGCATGAGACGGTTGAGACCAACCTCGGCGTCAGATCTGAAGAACTGGAAGCGCTAGCAGAGCAACTGGAGCAACTCCTGATAAAGCAGCAGGAGGAACTAGAAGGGCTCAGGACGAAGCATAAATTGGAGATATCAGATATTCTCGATGGGCTTCCTCCCGAAACACGTGGGGTTATAGTACATATTTGTAAAGGAAAATTCCCCGAAGGTGCGATCGACACACTGCAAACATTGTGACGGCAGTGCAGGCCTCCCAAAAGGTGACGGAGGTATGCTTTATTACTAATGGATGCGAAAAGCCTCGTGGTTTGTCGAAAACACAAGGTTGAAGTGGTTGCGCAAACGTCAGTTCTGCATATGCATGAAGATTAGTACAGTACACAGGGAATTGGTCTCCCAGTTATTTCGAGGGCTGTATACATTTTTGAGATAGATCATCAGCATTTGTTCATTATATCTTTAATCAATGTGGAGAGACTTGTTCGTACAGGCATATCAACTATAATATGTTAATTAGGTAAAGAAACTAACAGCCAAAATGACAAGGGTCTACTTACCTCGCATGCATCTGCAGCCTCAACCAGTACATTGCAGATGTCGGCCATCTCTAATTCCAGAACAGGCACAACGCGTGCTCTAATGCTAGCATAACTGGGTATATGGAGAGCATGTTCAACTCCTGAAGTACGTTCAGTTCTGATGAGAGCATTGCTTTTGAGGATTAAAAAACCTGGATAGGAGTTGGGAGTGTCTCAAAACCTTTATGCTGGACAATATTCTGGCCCAGTTTCAGCGAACAAAGCCGCAAGCTCTCACATCGTGCATGAAGAGTTGATGGACCAATGTACGCCTTGATATCAGCACGATTGACAAATGCGATATCTGCAGTCAAGCAAGCAGTTGGAATCCCAAGAAAGGCAATCCACAACAGATGCTTAGATGAGTCAAGCATGTTAGTTAAAATACACAATAGCAGCTGTTATGTTTGATGCGGTCAAGATGACAACATCGGGTGAAGATTTCAATTTGTCCATCTGGGTTAAAAGGGCGTTAACGACCTGAGAAAATGCAGAAAACTTGAGGTATGAGCAAATCATTCGAAGTGATCCAATGTCTGGGAGCACTAATCAATAGAATCTGCAGAGACTCATGACCGGTTACCCATATTGAATCAGTCAGTAGGTTTGGAACCCTAGAGGGCAGATTTTCTAGCAGATGCAAGGCTTTCCACTTCGACTGTCATATTGGTGTATATATATATATGATAAAAAAAGCAAAGACATCTCGTCTTCTTGAACATTCCACACTCCCTTCATCGCCATGTCGGGGACACTCCTTGAGCAGACGCAGCAGCACTCCACACTGCTCGTACCCATCCTCCTTTACCTCGTGACGTTCTTCGTGCTCAGACGCTTCCTTGCTGCCTCCACCCCAGCCTCGAAACGCCGCCCTCCATCGCCCCCAACCCTCCCTGTCATCGGTAACCTCCACCAGATCGGGACCTACGCCCACCGTAGCCTCCAGTCCTTGTCCAAGCGCTATGGCCACGTCATGCTCCTCCGCTTCGGGTCCGCCCCGGTCCTCGTCGTGTCCTCCCCCTAGTTCGCACGCGAGGTCATGAAGATGCACGACCTTGTCCTGGCTGACCGCCCGAGGTCCGACATAACGGGGCCTCTCCTGTACAACGGTAGGGACATATCAACGGCCCCTTACAGCGAGTACTGGAGGCAGCTAAGGAGCATATGCGTCCTCCGTCTCCTCAGCCGCCACCGCGTGCAGTCCTTCCGGCATGTGAGGGAGGAGGAGACTGCCCTAATGATGAAAGAGTTCGCCAAACTCGGCACGAGGGGTGTCACGGTCGACCTGAGTGAGATGTTCGGGAGGCTGACGAACGACATCGTATGCAGGGTGGCACTGGGGAGGAAGTACATGTTGGAAACGTTGGCGGACGCTCACTGCAAGTTTTCAGAAAAATCGGTAGAATCGTCGGGGGAAGGGTTAGGCTATCTGAGAAAATAATCTGACAATTTTGGGGACGACTCTCAACACTTTGTATTAAAAAACAAGATAATTTAAAGGGCAAATCATCATACTATTCATATGCCTAAATTAAAACAAATTTACGCAAACCCCACCATAAAAATCATCTAATATACCCCATTAAAAACATATTAAAATCCCAACATTAATTTTATTTTCAACACTCTCCTTAAAATTAATTTTCTTCATGACTCCAAGCACGCTCCTCATCTTGCTGAAAACATCCACTCCAAGAAGCTTCGTAAAAATATCCGCAACCTGATCGGCAGATTTTACATATTCAAGCTTGATCTCCTTCTTCAGAACATTTTCTCGGATGAAATGATAGCGTGTATCGATGTGCTTACTTCGATCATGAAAAATAGGATTCCTCGCCAATGCTTGAGCAGATTTGTTATCGACAAAGATCGTGGTTGCTTCATTCTCTGCCAAGCCTATCTCCTTCAACATTCTCCTTAGCCAAATTGCGTGACAAGCACATGCCGTAATCGCGACATATTCAGCCTCGCAGGAAGATAGAGTGACGATCGCCTGTTTCTTCGAACTCCACGAAATCGCATTAGACCCCATAAAAAACACAAATCCAGTGTACTTTTCCGATCATCTAAGTCTCCGGCAAAATCACTGTCGCAATATCCAACAAGTTGAAATTCATTGGATGACGAATAAAATAGTCCAAAATCGTTTGTACATTTCAAGTACCTCAAAATCCTCTTCGCCGCCTTCATGTATTTCGTCGTGGGCATCTCCATGAATCGACTAACAATCCCCACACTAAAAAGAATATCCGGCCGAGTACATGTCAACTAACTTAGACATCCCACAAGACTTTTGAACAGTGTCGGATCCACCTTATCTCCCTCGTCAATTTTGTACAATTTAGCTCCGACCTCCATAGGGGTAGACACTGGTTTGCTATTCAACATATTGAATATGTCAAGTACATCCTTCACATATGCTTGTTGACAAACAAAAATTCCATCATCCGATTGATGCACTTGTAATCCAAGGTAAAATGACATTAGGCCAATATCCGTCATCTCGAATTCTCGGGCCATATCATTCTTGAAATCTTTAAAGAGACTCGGATTATTTCTTGTAAAAATTAGAACGTCCACGTAGAGGCATACGAACAAACAATCTCCATTTTTTCAATCTTCACATAAAGTGCATACTCATGAGGACATCTCGCAAAACCTTTCTCCCGAAAATAGGCATCAATCCGACTATACCATGCTCGAGGCGCTTGCTTGAGACCGTACAAAGCCCTTTTTAACTTCAAAACCTTTTCTTCTTGTCCTTTCACCACATAACCTTTTGGTTGCTCCACAAAGACATTTTCCTCAAGGAAATTGTTAAGAAACGCCGACTTCACGTCCAATTGAAAAATTTTCCAGTTTCTTTGTGCCGCAAAAGAAATAAAAAATCTGATTGTTTCTAAACGAGCAACCGGAGCAAATACCTCCTCATAGTCCACTCCATATCGTTGCGCATACCCCTTAGCGACAAGTCTCGCTTTATATTTTTCTACGACACCTTTGGCATTCTTTTTCTCCTTGAATATCATCTTAACACCAATTGATTTTTGACTCGCAGGTAGAGAAGTAAGTTACCATGTGTCATTCCTTTTAATGGCTCGAATCTCCTCCTCCATGGCTTGTCTCCATTTCTTCTCCTTACTAGCTTCTTCAAAACTCAAAGATGTAGTTTCGGCCAAAAGACAAAACATAGAGACATCATCGATTACCTCCGTATTTTCGTAAAGATCTTGAATAGTTCTCATCCTCCGCGATCCTTCGTTAGAGCTTCCATATGATGAAGATGCACTAAGAGATGTGTTCGGCGTCGTCTGAGGAACTACGGGCTGCCATGTTTCTTCTCCCTGAATTTCCTCATCGAAAAATGGAAAAAATTTGTCGACAACATCTTCTTGTGCGTCCCAATTTTAAGAAGCATCTTCATCAAACTCCACATCACGACTCATAACAATCTTCCCATTGATAGGGTTGTAGAGCTTGTACCCCTTTGATTTTCCGTCATAGCCGATGAACACAAATTTCTTGCTTTTATCGTCAAGCTTCGTTATCTCTTGATCTGGCACATGCTTATAAGCAATACTCTCAAATATCCTTAAGTGAGATACATCCGACTTCTTTCCGCTCCATGCTTCAATGGGTGTTTGATCTTTTACGCTTTTGGTCGGACTACGATTGAAGAGATACATGGCACAAGCCACTGCTTCTGCCAAAAATTCCTTAGGCATCTTTTTATTTTTCATGATGTTTCGCGCCATGTTGAGGATGGTCCGGTTTTTTCTTTCAGCCACTCCGTTTTGTGGCGGTGATCTTGGAACCGCGAGGAAGCGCCTAATACCATGTTCTTCACAAAAACGTTTAAAAGCACAAGAAATAAACTCTCCCCCTCTATCGGTTCTCAACGCCCGAATAACATAACCACTCTCCCTCTCGACCAAAGCCTTAAAATTTTTAAAAATATCAAAACACTTAGATTTTTCTTTCAAGAAATAAACCCATGTCTTCCGGCTAAAATCGTCGATGAAAAGTAAAAAATAGTTACTTTTACCATAAGACGACGGCTTGATCGGTCCACAAACATCAGCATGAATTAATTCGAGCGGCTCCATCGCTCTTGACGTTGCTTCTTTCGGAAAGCTTTTCCTTTCTTGTTTGCCGAGAAGACACGCTTCACAGAGTTGATCCGGATGATCGATCAAAGGCATCCCCTTCACCATCTTCTTTTCGGACATCATTTTCAGGCCACCAAAATTGAGATGTCCCATCCTCATATGCCAACACTATGCTGGATCATTCACACACACTTGCAAGCAATTCGGCTCTTCGGTTTGTATAGGGAGCGAAAACTTCCTATTCTTCGACATCGTCACATTCGCAATCAAGTTAGCGCTCCCGTCCCGTAGCCAAAGATTTCGATCCTTTATCGGAATATCGTAGCCCCTTTCCATGAGTTGTCCCAAACTCAAAATATTGCTCTTCAATCTAGGGACATAATACACATCGGAAATAAACTTGTGAGTACCATCCTTCAACCGAATCAAAATGGTACCTTTGCCTTCAATCTGAATTTTCGAAGCATCTCCAAATGTGACACTCCCGGTCGCCCTTTTTTCCAGCTCCACAAAATTTGATTTGTCGCCACACATGTGGTTACTAGCACCGTTGTCGAGATACCACTGGCTTCCTTCTCCATCAACGTCTTGGTTGAGCGTTAGCAACAACGTCGAGTCTTCCGCTTCTTTCTCCTCTACCAGATTGACTTATTCTTTTGCATCCTCATTGTACCAATTACGGGCATAGTAACCCATTTTGTGACAATTGTAGCACTTAATCCGCGATTTGTCGTACCCCCTCTCGTATCCGTCTCTTCCTCTTCCTCGTCCTCGTCCGCGTTCTCTTCCTCTACCACGAACTCTCGAATTTTCTCTAGACTTTTCATCGTTCGCTTTTTCGACTTCTTGATTTGTGCAGCGACCTCGACCGCCACCGCGAGAATAACCGCGACCTCGACCGCGACCTCGACCTCGGTGAAATGCGTTCCCCTTTTCGCCAAATGAATGCTTGACTTGAAGGGTTTGCTCCAATGGCTCTTTCTTGTGTTTGTTCATCCGCTCCTCGTGCACCCGTAACGATCCGTTTAATTCATCAACGGACAGATTCTCCAAATCTCTGTTCTCCTCGATTGCAACCACAACATGATCAAATCTCTGATGTAGGGAGCGTAATATTTTCTCGATCACTCTAACGTCTTCTATACTTTCACCGTTTCTTTTCATTTGGTTGACGATGGACAAGACCCGCGTGAAATAATCTGAAATAGACTCCGATGCTTCTTGACGAAGCGCTTCAAATTCTCCCCGTAAAATCTGAAGCCGCACCTTCTTTACCTTATCAACTCCTTTGTGAGAATTTTCGAGAATTCCCCACGCCTCCTTCGTAGTTGAGGCATTTGCAACTTTCTTAAAAACGACATCATCTAAATACTGGTGGATGATGGATAGAGCATGCTGGTCCTTCTTTTTGTTCTTCTCGAACATTTGAATAAGAGCCAACTCCGCATCCTCGTTGGGTTCGGCAAACCCAACGCTGACGATTTCCCACGCACTTTGGGAACCGAGTATCACCTTCACTCGGATAGACCAACTATCGTAGTTGTCTTTCGTAAGACGCGGATACTGGAAGCTTAAAGACATCATCGCTCTGATACCACCTTGTTGGAAACGTTGGCGGGCGCTCGCTGTAAGTTTCCAGAAAAATCGGAAGACTCGTCGGGGGAAGGGTTAGGCTATCTGAGAAAATAATCTGACAATTTTGGGGAAGACTCTCAACACTCTGTATTAAAAAACAAGAGAATTTAAAGGGCAAATCATCAGACTATTCATCTGCCTAAATT
Source organism: Melastoma dodecandrum (assembly GCA_029817715.1). Lineage (NCBI taxonomy): Eukaryota > Viridiplantae > Streptophyta > Magnoliopsida > Myrtales > Melastomataceae > Melastoma > Melastoma dodecandrum. Next base: position 754,268 of record JARUPY010000057.1, on the reverse strand, counting down.
AAAACAAATCTACGTTACCAAACCCTACCATAAAAATCATCTAATATACCCCATTAAAAACATATTAAATTCGATATTAAAATCCCAACATTAATTTTATTTTCAACATTACAGTGGCGACCAAATGGGGAGGAAGTTCCAGGAGCTGCTGAAGGAATTCGTGGGCCTGCTTGGAAATTTCTACGTTGGGGACTTCATACCTAGTCTGGCATGGGTGAACAAGGCGACGGGATTGGACAGGAAGGTGGAGAGGGTAGCGAGGGAGTTTGACGAGTTCATGGACGAGATCGTGGAGGAGCACAGGCGGAGGACGCCGTCGTCTCGAAGGGAGGATGACAAGGATTTGGTGGACGTGCTGCTGGAGATACAGGAGGACAGCTCCCTTGGGTTTCAGCTCGAGCGAGACAGCGTCAAAGCCATCATCCTGGTAATTCGCTTTTGCCATCTTCTTTATTCTCGTTCCACCATGTTAACGACAGTGAGTTGGATATTATGTTATGGCAGGACATGTTCGCGGCAGGAACCGACACCACGTACACGGTGCTGGAATGGGTGATGACCGAACTCTTTCGGCACCCGGCAGCCATGGAACGTCTCCAGGCCGAGGTCCGGGCTGTCCCTGTCGCGGACAATGGACTAATCAACGACAAGGACACGGACAACATGCCCTTCCTAAAGGCCGTCCTCAAGGAAGTCCTCCGACTCCACCCTCCCATCCCGCTCCTAGTTCCACACAGGGCCACCAAGGACGTCAACATCAAGGGGTACGACATCGACGCGGGGACCATGGTTATCACGAATGCGTGGACGATAGGGAGAGACCCGGCTATATGGGAAGACCCGGAGGAGTTCAGGCCAGAGAGGTTCCTCGGCAGCTCGGTGGATTACATGGGGCAGGACTTCGAGCTGATCCCTTTTGGGGCCGGGAGGAGGGGTTGCCCTGGGATTTTGTTCGCTATGGCGTCGAACGAGGTGGTGATCTCGAACCTGGTGAGGAGCTTCAACTGGGAGATGCCGAGGGGCATGAGGGCTGAGGACATCGACCTGTCGGAGTGCACCGGGCTCACCATCCACAGGAAAGTCCATCTCCGGGCTGTCCCGGTTCCGTTCACCGCGGACAGCAACTAAAAAGTCTTATCGCCAATGGTTTCTTGTTTGTCCATAGCTATCTATGCCAACCCCATTGAATGTGATCTATAGTTTGAGTGTTACTAAGTCTTTGAAAGGAAAAGGAATTATTGCTTTTCTTAATTCCGCGTAATATTGAATCAGATACAGAAAGGGTTGAAGACCAAGTTGCGAAATCCTAACCCCAGGACATGATAGATACGTCGTCCCTGAGCTTGGCGTCTTCGAGAGGCGTGGGCAATCGGCCATTCCCTATCCCTCACCATAACCCTCGCCCCGTGGGAATACCCGTTGGTGAGGCTGACGTTGCTGCGGCACGTTCACGTTGTCGGCTGACGGATAACATGCCGTTCCCAAAGGCTGGCCTCAAGGACACCCACGGAGTCCACCCTCCCATCCCACTCCTAGCACCGTGTAGCACTTCCAAGGAGGTCGACATCAAGGGGTAAGATATCAACGCGGGGACCATGATCATCACAAATGTGTTGAATGGATGTAACACGAACCTAATTTACCCGAAATTCGTCGAGTGACTTCCTTAAATCTAACGCAGCTAATTAAAGCGAAAATATCTCATGGGACACATCACCAATGATATCTTGTTTGTCCCGAAGTAGGATTTTAATGATATTCGGTTTTGTCTTGCCCGCCATCGCCGAAATCCACCTCTTTGAACAAAAATACAGATGCCAGCTAATGGAATGACTTCAAAGTTTGATTATTTCACGTCTCATAACAAAAATACAGATGCCAGCTTTTCGCCGCCACTGACCCTTCCGGTGACGGGGATCAATGAGAAGGAAATTAGAGGAAAGGATGGAGTGACGCCTGATAGTGCCAAGAGATAAAGTTTAATAATGGTTTGTAAGTTTTATGATACAAAAATAAGCCTCAACTTCCAGATTCAGACTCCCCCAGAGAGAAAAATGTCATCCCCCTTGGTCATCTTGGCTTCTCTGATCCTCCCTCTGGTTGTCATCATCTTCATCTTGATCCAAACCAACTCCAAGCGCTCCGACAAGAACCTTCCTCCCGGGCCGAGGAGGCTTCCTATCCTCGGCAACCTCCACCAGCTTGGCCCCCTCCCACATCGATCCCTTACGGAACTTTCCCGTAAGTATGGCCCCCTTGTCTACCTCCGGCTCGGCTCTATCCCTGTCCTCGTCATCTCCACTGCGGAAGCTGCCCGCGAGGCTTTGAAGACCCATGACCGTGCCTTCTCTGGCCGCCCTAACATGTTTGTTGCTGGAGTCCTGACCTATGGATTCTCGAATGTCAGTTTCGGGGCGTACAGCGATACGTGGAGGGCCCTCAGGAAGATCATGGTCACCGAGCTGCTTGGACCTAAAAGGGTCCAGTCTTTCGAGTCGGTGCGTGCCGAGGAGATCCGGAGAATGCTCGACACGGTTTCCTCGTTTGCAGCGAGGTTGTCCCCGGTCAACATCACTGAGCTGGCGGTTCTGCTGGTGAATGATGTGGTGTGCCGGGTGACGTTTGGGAAGAGGTGCAGCCAGGGGGAAGGGAAGAGCAAGTTCCACGAGACGCTCTGCCAGATACAGGTGGCCTTGGGTGGGTTCTGTGTGAGGGATCTGTTTCCTGGGATGCGGTGGTTCAACAAGGTCAATGGGTTCGAAGCGAAGGTTGAGAAGTATTTCCGGGACTTGGATGGGCTCTATGACGAGATCATTGCGGAGCACAAGGGGGCGGCAGGAGGGAGGGGGGACGAGGATCTGGTCGATGTCCTGCTTCGTTTGAAGGGCGATCCGGACCAGGAGATCACTCTCACGAATGAGCAGATAAAAGGGGTGATGACGGTGAGAGCAAATTAGCAAATCCTCGAGATTTATGCGAGTGACTGCTAGCCTTAATGGTCCTACTCTGTGAATTGCTATACAGGACACTTTCAATGCAGGAACGGACACCTCGGCGTCCACGATCGTGTGGACGATGACAGAACTAATGAGACATCCCGCCATCATGAAGAAAGCTCAAGACGAGGTCAGGAGTGTTGCGAGAGGGAGATCCGTGTTCCCAGAGAGCGACCTTCCGAACCTTAACTACCTGAAGTCGGTGGTCAAGGAGTCGCTCCGGCTGCACCCCCCTTTGCCCCTGCTTGTCCCTAAAACCACCATCGAGAACTGCAGGATCATGGGCTACGACATTCCAAAGGGGACAACTGTGCTCATCAATGAGACAGCCATATCGACCGACCCACGCAGCTGGGAGTCCCCCGGGGACTTCAAACCAGAAAGGTTCCTGAAGGAAGGGTCGCCCGACATTGACTTCAAGGGCCAGGACTACAAGTTCCTGCCGTTCGGAGCAGGAAGGAGGGGTTGCCCAGGGATCAACTTCGGGGTCATGGTGATCGAACTCACCCTCGCCAACTTACTAAACGGCTTCGACTGGGAACTACCCCCAGGGACAAACATCGAGGACGTCGACCTCGAGGAAGAGTACGGCCTCACCACGTACAAGAAGAATCCTCTCCGCCTCGTCCCGATCCCCGTGCTAAAGTAACATCCACGATTGCAGGGGCCGCGGGACGTCGGTCGGAGTGGCGAGGAGAAGTCATTTTTGTTTTGACTTTTTCTTGTTTTGTGCCCTCATCCTGTTACTTCGTCCGAAAGCTGAACTCAGCGATGGATGTTTGTTAGCTTTCTTAACTCAAGCGTGTGAAACTGTCCGAACTCCGAAGTTATCCACAACTAAACCCAATGGTCGGAACGTGGGAATCACATGTCAACCTCAAATTGGGGAAAGCTGAGATCCAGGGAAACCCAATCGGATTCCACCACATCCCCAAAACTTCGGAGCATAATTTCATGATGCATAATTTCATGTCGAGGATATACTTCTTCTTGGAAATGATAAGTTCAGCCTAGAATCTACTAAAGATTGGCTGAATAAGTATTTTGCAATGAAGGATCTTGGGGAAGTAACCTATATCTTAGGTATTAGAATATACCGAGATCGACAAAGAAGACTGCTAGGACTAAGTTAAAGTACATATATTGACAATGTACTAAAGAGATTCAATATGCAAGATTCCAAAAGAGGATTCTTGCCAATGTCACATGGTATACAACTCTCCAAGGCGATGTGTCCACATACACCAGAGGAGAGAAATAGAATGGGTAAGATACCATATGCTTCGGCTATTGGATCCATCATGTATGCCATGATATGTACAAGACCTGATGTATCGTATGCTTTGAGCATGACAAGTAGATATCATGGTGATCCTGGAGAGGGTCATTGGACGGCAGTCAAAACTATCCTCAAGTATTTAAGAAGAACAAAAGATATGTTCTTGGTCTATGGAGGCGATGAGGAATTGGTTGTCAGAGGATATACTGACGCCAGTTTCCAGACAGATCGTGACGATCTGAAATCGCAGCTGGGTTACGTATTTTGTCTAAATGGAGCAGCTGTTTGCCGGAAAAGTTCAAAGCAAGAAACGGTTGCGGATTCTACAGCAAAGTCCGAGTACATAGCAGCTTCAGAAGCGTCAAAAGAAGCTGTTTGAATCAAGAATTTTATGACAGAACTTGAAGTGGTTCCTAGTAGTCATGGTCCAATACTACTATACTGTGACAACAATGCTGCCATAGCACAGGCAAAGGAACCAAGGTCTCACCAGCGATCCAAGCATGTCCTGCGGAAATATCACATCCTCAGAGAAATAGTTCAGAGGGGTGATGTGTTGGTAAGTAAAGTAGACACTAGCGAGAATATCGCAGATCCACTCACTACGGCCTTACCTCAACAGAAACATGAGTCCCATGTGAGGGGCCTAGGACTGAGAGTTCATAGTGCTTGGCAATAGTGCAAGTGGGAGATTTGTTAGTGTGTGCACGTATGTGCCAAGACACTTTGTAATATATGTGAATAGTTGTTAATAAAGGCAAGTATTTACTATTTATTAATTACTTTTCTGCTCGTAATTAACTTTACGGTAAAGTCCCATAGATTGATTATTTGTCAATCTAAAATTGTCCTTGATCGGATAGGTGTTTAGATGGGACATAAACATCTAGATCAACGTCGAGTATAACTTAGGTCGAGTTAGACCAAGGGATGGATGTTCAAGTTATACTCGGGGGTGCCTAAGTTTAGGGTACACTGGACACGACCCGTTTATAGAGAATACCACATATTAAACGTCATTGGTCACTTCTCTTGTTGAACGAGTGTAACTGATCTCCTGACTTGAGACATCCATTTATTCTATGCGTGGAGTTGTTCACTTTGATGCCGTTAAAAGAATTCTTTAATCGGATTGTGAGTAATATGGTTATTGGGTGTGCAGCGAAGCGTAGAGAGGATAGTGTTGAGTCAATATAGGATTCATCGCTCTCTTGGATTAGAGAGTTGACATCCTGGCCTCTTGATTGAGATATTAGTGATTTTAAATACACGGCCGTGGAGGAATGTTTATCATTCAAGTTAAGATCTATTATATCTCAGAAATCAAGTAAAATGATTAATTTAGTGATGACACATAATGCACTGAATTAATCAGGATGTCGGTGAGATGAAGAGATTGAATTACCCAGAAATCGGTTCATAGCGGTTTTGATTCATGACCAATATTCTATTACGTTGGGCGACTGAAAACTGTTGCTAGACGGTTACCTCAGTTTATGTATGGATGTACATTGCCTTCGTATATAGAACCTAGAGGGTCGCACGCAAAAGCACGTAGACACATACATTGTTATTTAATTCTAATGGATATTGGAATTATAAATTTTCAGAATTAGAATTTGTAGGACTACAAATTTATTCTGAAATATCGGAAGCATAAAATCCTAATGTTGGATTTAATTTAATCTAAGTTTTAAGACGAAGGATTTTATAATATAATATTATAATTATTATTATATTATTATTTATAATATTTTAATTATATTAATTATTTAATTATTATAATGTATTATAGACTAGCCTAGCGAAGTAGCATTGCTACGTGCCATATCCAAATTAGAAATAATTGTTTAATATGTTGATTTGACAATGGCGGTCTGGTGGGTTACAAAACCCATCTCATGCCAAAGTAATTGTGGATGTAGAAGACCATTTTCAATTGAAAAGAAAGAAAAACCTGTGGAAAGGAATTCAGCTTCCGAGAGATTAGAAAGAGCTCAGAGGGCTAGCACCCGAGATTGAGCTTGAGGCATCCGTCGAACGTGTGCGTGGATACTTCTAGAGGGGTCACGGTTGGGACTCTCGAAGACGGTCTAATCCGCAACGTTCGTTGTTTTCAAACAACAAGGTACGTGTAATTAAATTTATTTACTATTCGATTTATACGTATAACATAGATCTGGGGTGTGTTTCGGATAGTATTTTTCGAAACGAGATTCCGCTGCGCCCGGTGGAAACCCGTCAGCATGCGCCCCCACCTTCGAGCTATGGTGGTGGTCGGCCTTCTCAGCCGGGGAGGAAACTAGAGAGGAAGTATTCGAAGATCAATGATGACTACACTAACCTGGACCAGGTCCATGTCGAAGAATCCTCTTTAGTCTCGATGCCAGGCTTTCGCTTTTATTGGGGAAATTTTACGTGATTGAGATATAGGACTTTTACCATTGGCATTTCAAAAGTAATAGTAGGAACTTCATCATTGCCCAAGTAGATGTCATGTATTTATCCATCATGATATATCGTAGATGAGTAAGAACAAGTTTTGCTTGCTTTATGGTACATGTATTAGAAAGAATTTTGCAGATGTGTAACTATTTGTGTACTGCTTAACAAGTTCAGGTCACTGAGGCATTGGTGCGTGCTGGTTTGGAGTCCTCTAATCTGATCTCGGAATTGACTTCACTAAGAGCAATGAATGGACAGGTCAGGTCGTCTGAAGGATATTTCATTCAGTTGTTTTGATACTCATTTCATTCTAGTGGATGAGACATCTTTCATCTGTCTCATGGCAGGTGCGAGATCATTTGGTCGGAAAAGCCTTCATCACATTGGAAATGATCAGAATCCCTATGAACAGGCAATATCAATAATAGGGAAGTCATTGTTGTCATTTGATGAGGATAACATGATTCCTTGTTTTGGATTTGGAGACGGTATATGTTTGTTCACTTGTGCTTTATTGGAGTCCACTCAAGGGGGCGCTATTGGCTAACATTTTTTTTTTCATGTCGGCAGCTTCTACACACGATCAAGAAGTGTTCAGTTTCTATTCTGATGAGCGATTCTGTAATGGTTTTGAAAAGGTTTTAAGACGGTACAGAGAACTGGTTCCTCAACTACGGTTAGCTGGTATGACACCCTCGCAGCCCTCCTCTAATGACACTGAAAAGAAGTTTCATGTTGATACCGATTAAATCCTTCAGCTCTTTACCTAAGAATTACGTACTTATCTTGCGTATCACATTGATCAGGACCGACTTCTTTTGCTCCCATGATTGAGATGGCCATTACGATTGTCGAGCAAAGTGGAGGCCAGTACCATGTTTTGTTGATAATAGCTGATGGGCAGGTATAGTGTCTTATAAAAAGAAATGAATCCAGTTGAATTAAATTATATTCATCATTCTGCTACAGTAACATTTATTTCCTATGCTCAATTCTTTTTTCCAATGAAGGTGACCAGAAGTGTCGATACTGATGGTGGCCAGCTTAGCCCCAAGAAAGAAGCACCGTTGAAGCGATTGTCAAAGCTAGGTACCTGCCAATTTTCAGATGAGTATACTAAGTCGCTGTAACATCCTTCTAATGATGTGTCTCTTGGCAGCAATTACCCCTTGTCGATAGTTTTAGTTGGTGTTGGAGATGGACCATGGGACATGATGAAAGAATTCGACGACAACATCCCCGCTCGGGCCTTTGATAATTTTCAGGCATGTACATTACGAGATTCGTGATGCAACTTGGATATTGGATGCTCAGCACTCTTTCTGCATGTTATTGCCACTTACATGATTTCCCATTGTTCTCTCTCGCAGTTTGTGAACTTCACGGAAATAATGTTGAAGAACGTGGATCGATCGAGAAAAGAAGCAGAGTTTGCTCTTTCGGCTTTGAATGTGATCTACAGCTTGAGTGTTACTGTTGACCTGGTTTTGATGATGAACTTAAGCGACATGTTACTGGTGGTAAGCGACATGTTACTGGTAGTCAGTAATAATGTTTCACAAGTTATGTGTTCAGCCTTAGTGATGAGCTTGAGCAATATGTTGCTGAACCACAGCTAGTAGCAGTTATATATTATTGCGTTCCAGTACACTGTTACTGTGATATTACGCATAGAAGTGTGTTGCCTAGCGTGAAGAATCATAGGTTTGGGTTGGTTTTGCGATTCGTTGCCTGAAGTGTGCTATTTTGGTGGTAGACTCGTTTTAGCCTCTGGTTGGAGTCGAAAATGTTTGTAAAGGAATGCGGTGGAGGATTGGAATGCAGGATTACCGAGGCACAAGTCGGGTAGGGGCAGGAGTTCAAATATACTAGTTGAGCAACCGATAACTGAGAATGTTTAGCGTGACTAGAAACTCCGACACACTTAGGCTACCGTTGCATTAGATTGTTCTAGGTGCATTTTCTATTTGTTTTGCTCGGGACTAGCAAACTCTAGGTTTGGGGGTGTGATAACTCTAAGAAATTAGAGTTACAAATCACATTTTAGAACAAATTCGATGTTAGTTTTCGTTGTTTAGTCTCGTTTGTGCGTTTCTCATGGTTTGTTTTGGAGTGTGCACGTATATGCTGTTTTGTAGGGAAACGAATGATACGGAGCGAAATCCATGAGGAGGAAGCCGTATAAATGGAGGAGGAATGGACAGACGTGAGGGTGCGGCTGCACTAACTGGAGATGCGGCCGCACCAGAAGGATTAGAAGAGGAGCTAAGAAGCAGAACGTGAGGTGCGGTCGAGGTGGAAGACGGACATCACAGTGGCGGAGGTGCGGCCCACCAAAGGCCTGTGCGGCCGCGCCGGACGAGGATCAACTTGAGATATTTTATTTGGTTTCCTTTATTATTTCCTGAGAAGTCCTAGTATAAAAACCTTTGTGAGGACTCGGTTTAGGGTTATCTGAGACACCTCTTGACGGCCGGAAACAGAGAATTGAGATCTTGAGGGAGTTCTTCATGTCTTCCCTTAGTTTCTGCGTTTTCATGATGTTTCCGATGTCGAACTAATTTGCTTTATAGGATTGTGATGAACCGATTCGCGTAGTCGGTTGTCTACACTCTTTTCAGATTTAATTTATGAAGTTCTGCGTTTTCTTACGTTTCCTTGTGTGCATTGCCTACTTATCGGGTTGATCGCCGGTTTGTTTGATTCCTTATCGCTAAGTGAACTCGAGAGAGACTTAGGATTAGAAGAGAGGAAACGTAACCTGAGTTAAGGCTGAGAGATCGGGTTAATTAGAGAGTATAGAGATATACACTCGTGGGTAACCGATTAGCAATTGGAGTTTAAGGAATCGTAGATACTCATAACACGCTGTAGAGATATAGGTTTATGAGTGTTCGCTGATTCACCGTTACACACTCGAGAGAGGTATAACGACTATTTAGGAATTGCGGTTAGTAAACGCAGAAACCGAATGAATTGAGGAAGAGAGAGTGCGGATAACTGACGAAACGATAGGGGATTCATAGTCCTAGGCTTTTCTTCCATTGACTACTGCTTTACTTTTGTTTTCTGCAATTTTAGTTACTTGCATCAACTCATCAAGTCAATTAACTGTTTACGGCTAGAATCTGAGACTTGCTGGTAATCGGCAGTAGGTTCTAACTAGTCCTCGTGGGAACGATACTTTTTCTCATCATTGTATTACTTGCGCGACCCGTATACTTGCGTGTGCGATTTGGTTTGAACATGCACGTATGTGCCAAGACACTTTGTAATATATGTGAATAGTTGTTAATAAAGGCAAGTATTTACTATTTATTAATTACTTTTCTGCTCGTAATTAACTTTACGGTAAAGTCCCATAGATTGATTATTTGTCAATCTAAAATTGTCCTTGATCGGATAGGTGTTTAGATGGGACATAAACATCTAGATCAACGTCGAGTATAACTTAGGTCGAGTTAGACCAAGGGATGGATGTTCAAGTTATACTCGGGGGTGCCTAAGTTTAGGGTACACTGGACACGACCCGTTTATAGAGAATACCACATATTAAACGTCATTGGTCACTTCTCTTGTTGAACGAGTGTAACTGATCTCCTGACTTGAGACATCCATTTATTCTATGCGTGGAGTTGTTCACTTTGATGCCGTTAAAAGAATTCTTTAATCGGATTGTGAGTAATATGGTTATTGGGTGTGCAGCGAAGCGTAGAGAGGATAGTGTTGAGTCAATATAGGATTCATCGCTCTCTTGGATTAGAGAGTTGACATCCTGGCCTCTTGATTGAGATATTAGTGATTTTAAATACACGGCCGTGGAGGAATGTTTATCATTCAAGTTAAGATCTATTATATCTCAGAAATCAAGTAAAATGATTAATTTAGTGATGACACATAATGCACTGAATTAATCAGGATGTCGGTGAGATGAAGAGATTGAATTACCCAGAAATCGGTTCATAGCGGTTTTGATTCATGACCAATATTCTATTACGTTGGGCGACTGAAAACTGTTGCTAGACGGTTACCTCAGTTTATGTATGGATGTACATTGCCTTCGTATATAGAACCTAGAGGGTCGCACGCAAAAGCACGTAGACACATACATTGTTATTTAATTCTAATGGATATTGGAATTATAAATTTTCAGAATTAGAATTTGTAGGACTACAAATTTATTCTGAAATATCGGAAGCATAAAATCCTAATGTTGGATTTAATTTAATCTAAGTTTTAAGACGAAGGATTTTATAATATAATATTATAATTAGGGTTTATATAATAATATAATATATTATATTATTATATTATATTATTATTTATAATATTTTAATTATATTAATTATTTAATTATTATAATGTATTATAGACTAGCCTAGCGAAGTAGCATTGCTACGTGCCATATCCAAATTAGAAATAATTGTTTAATATGTTGATTTGACAATGGCGGTCTGGTGGGTTACAAAACCCATCTCATGCCAAAGTAATTGTGGATGTAGAAGACCATTTTCAATTGAAAAGAAAGAAAAACCTGTGGAAAGGAATTCAGCTTCCGAGAGATTAGAAAGAGCTCAGAGGGCTAGCACCCGAGATTGAGCTTGAGGCATCCGTCGAACGTGTGCGTGGATACTTCTAGAGGGGTCACGGTTGGGACTCTCGAAGACGGTCTAATCCGCAACGTTCGTTGTTTTCAAACGACAAGGTACGTGTAATTAAACTTATTTACTATTCGATTTATACGTATCACATAGATCTGGGGTGTGTTTCGGATAGTATTTTTTGAAACGAGATTCCGCTGCGCCCGGTGGAAACCCGTCAGCATGCGCCCCCACCTTCGAGCTATGGTGGTGGTCGGCCTTCTCAGCCGGGGAGGAAACTAGAGAGGAAGTATTCGAAGATCAATGATGACTACACTAACCTGGACCAGGTCCATGTCGAAGAATCCTCTTTAGTCTCGATGCCAGGCTTTCGCTTTTATTGGGGAAATTTTACGTGATTGAGATATAGGACTTTTACCATTGGCATTTCAAAAGTAATAGTAGGAACTTCATCATTGCCCAAGTAGATGTCATGTATTTATCCATCATGATATATCGTAGATGAGTAAGAACAAGTTTTGCTTGCTTTATGGTACATGTATTAGAAAGAATTTTGCAGATGTGTAACTATTTGTGTACTGCTTAACAAGTTCAGGTCACTGAGGCATTGGTGCGTGCTGGTTTGGAGTCCTCTAATCTGATCTCGGAATTGACTTCACTAAGAGCAATGAATGGACAGGTCAGGTCGTCTGAAGGATATTTCATTCAGTTGTTTTGATACTCATTTCATTCTAGTGGATGAGACATCTTTCATCTGTCTCATGGCAGGTGCGAGATCATTTGGTCGGAAAAGCCTTCATCACATTGGAAATGATCAGAATCCCTATGAACAGGCAATATCAATAATAGGGAAGTCATTGTTGTCATTTGATGAGGATAACATGATTCCTTGTTTTGGATTTGGAGACGGTATATGTTTGTTCACTTGTGCTTTATTGGAGTCCACTCAAGGGGGCGCTATTGGCTAACATTTTTTTTTTCATGTCGGCAGCTTCTACACACGATCAAGAAGTGTTCAGTTTCTATTCTGATGAGCGATTCTGTAATGGTTTTGAAAAGGTTTTAAGACGGTACAGAGAACTGGTTCCTCAACTACGGTTAGCTGGTATGACACCCTCGCAGCCCTCCTCTAATGACACTGAAAAGAAGTTTCATGTTGATACCGATTAAATCCTTCAGCTCTTTACCTAAGAATTACGTACTTATCTTGCGTATCACATTGATCAGGACCGACTTCTTTTGCTCCCATGATTGAGATGGCCATTACGATTGTCGAGCAAAGTGGAGGCCAGTACCATGTTTTGTTGATAATAGCTGATGGGCAGGTATAGTGTCTTATAAAAAGAAATGAATCCAGTTGAATTAAATTATATTCATCATTCTGCTACAGTAACATTTATTTCCTATGCTCAATTCTTTTTTCCAATGAAGGTGACCAGAAGTGTCGATACTGATGGTGGCCAGCTTAGCCCCAAGAAAGAAGCACCGTTGAAGCGATTGTCAAAGCTAGGTACCTGCCAATTTTTAGATGAGTATACTAAGTCGCTGTAACATCCTTCTAATGATGTGTCTCTTGGCAGCAATTACCCCTTGTCGATAGTTTTAGTTGGTGTTGGAGATGGACCATGGGACATGATGAAAGAATTCGACGACAACATCCCCGCTCGGGCCTTTGATAATTTTCAGGCATGTACATTACGAGATTCGTGATGCAACTTGGATATTGGATGCTCAGCACTCTTTCTGCATGTTATTGCCACTTACATGATTTCCCATTGTTCTCTCTCGCAGTTTGTGAACTTCACGGAAATAATGTTGAAGAACGTGGATCGATCGAGAAAAGAAGCAGAGTTTGCTCTTTCGGCTTTGAATGTGATCTACAGCTTGAGTGTTACTGTTGACCTGGTTTTGATGATGAACTTAAGCGACATGTTACTGGTGGTAAGCGACATGTTACTGGTAGTCAGTAATAATGTCTCACAAGTTATGTGTTCATTCTTAGTGATGAGCTTGAGCAATACGTTGCTGAACCACAGCTAGTAGCAGTTATATATTATTACGTTCCAGTACATTGTTACTGTGATATTACGCATAGAAGTTGAAAATATGGAAACATAGAAGTTGAAAATATGGAAACATATTTTTAATAATCATGATTTATTCCAAGATTTATTTTAATCTATCTCAGATAATTATTCTGAGTGTCTAGGTTCGTTTAACGTAGCCTAATGACCTATTATAAACTATTAGGCAACAAAATATATTGAGATTATCTTTCCAATTGTTATTTTTGGAAACAAAATATTTGTCTGATCTTCTGCAGCAACGTCTCGCTGTAATGGGAGAAAATATCAAATTAAATATATTTAATTAAATATATTGATTAGATATGATGTTGGAGATTGGAAACAATCTATTTGATTGAGATAAGTAAAGGAAGTTACCGTTGGTGTCTTTCCTTTTATGGCACAGCAAACGTTGAGCAGACCGTTGCTGTGTCCTCGCTGCCAGTTTTGGCAACAAATCTCGAAGATTGCCTGGACGTCCCTTATGCTTCTTTCTCCGTTATAATCAGATCAAGGACGACATTTTCTTCTGCCTTTGTGCGTCTGAGTGGTCTGAGTGGCTAAGTGGTCTAAGTGAGCTTTGTGCGTCGACGGAGAGCGGAAGGTGCTAAGTGTCTCCTGGTTCTTTCTCTTGCAAGCTGCGTGTGAGAGTGTCAAGGGGCTGAGGTCAGATCCCTTGAATCGTCTGAGAGGGACTAGGTGTCCTCGGTGCGTTCAACGAGCAGCCGGCGAATCGTCTGAGGGAAGCTAAGTGAATACCTGCTCTGAATTCAGTAACCGGTTGCTGACCCATCGGCAAGAAGCCGTTCTTGTCGTGTCTTTTCGCAGGGAAGTCTCGAGCCTACGGAGTTTGAGCAGTTAGACACGCACTTGCGGGTGCGCGCCAGAAGTCTCGTGCCTGCAGGGTAGAGCAGGAGTTGGGAACGCCGCCGGAGTGGAAAGAGTTCCTCCCGAGCACAGGGGTGCTGTGCAGAAGTCTTGAACGCCTGATACAGAGGGTTAGTAAAGCAGGTTGCGTGGAAGCCAACGGATCGGAAAATTCCACCCTAGGCACTGGGTGTGCAGCGCAGTGAGTCACGGCTGTGGTAACCGTGCACGTCCGAACTGAGTGTAGGACGGATACCTTCTAAGTGGCTTTGTGGTTTTCTTTGTGATCTTTGTGGTTCCTATCTTCGTGATCTTTGTGGTTCAACTTTGTGGTTGTCTCTTAAGCAAGTGCAGGCTTATCTTAAGGAGAGACAAGATCTGTGTAGAAATCCTTTGCTGAACGATAAAGTGCTGAAGCAATCCTTCGCTGTGAAGCAGAAACGAGCTGCTCTCTGAGAATACATTCTTCACCGTAAGGAATTATCTGTGAGGATTTATACTCTAACATAACGTTGTCTGTGTTCTTTGATAAGTCAGGTTTATATTAAGCGACAACGAGCTGTGTGGAATCCATTGAGCTACCAACTGCTGAGGATAAGCATCATTCTGCTGGAAACGAGAAGACGTCCACTGTGTGAGGAGCTGACCGTTGCCAGGAGTGATCATCTATTGTACGGGATTCTAAATCTCACTTTGTGAGAGGAACATACGCCTAGTGCAAGGGCTTTTTGCACCCATTATTTTATATAGTGGAATCACCTTGTTGGTGGAAAGTGGACGTAGGTCAATT
This sequence comes from Melastoma dodecandrum, assembly GCA_029817715.1. NCBI lineage: Eukaryota > Viridiplantae > Streptophyta > Magnoliopsida > Myrtales > Melastomataceae > Melastoma > Melastoma dodecandrum. The sequence continues at coordinate 739,224 of JARUPY010000057.1, read as the reverse complement.
AAGGCCGAACCACTATAAATCACTGTGTCCATTACGATCGCGCAACACTCGTACGAAAACCTACTCGACAAAATCGTAACAGTTACAGTAAGGTATTTCTCATTCTGAGAAACGCTCTGCTGTGATACAGTACGCTTCCGCTTACACCGAGAAAGGGCGAAAAAGTGATAAACACTAATTCACCCCCCTCTTAGTGTACATAAACGATCCAACAGTTACTAAGTCTTTGAAAGGAAAAGGAATTATTGCTTTTCTTTATTCCGCGTAATATTGAATCAGATACAGAAAAAGGAGCACAAAAATTCATTAAGAAAACAATCACTTAATCGGAGGTCGCTTTTAATGCGCCGGCTGATATTTTTGGTAAGAGATGTCCGAAAGGGTTGAAGACCAAGTTATTGATAATGATCTCTACATATATAATATAATGAATTTGGGGGGGGGGGGGATTGGGTGCATGGTGGAATGCCAAGTCTCCATCCTCTCATTTTCTATTTTCTTCTATACCTGCCCAGTTTTCAAAACTTCGTTTCGAATAATTCGGACTCGACTCGGGTATGATACATGGCTATGATGGATAGATTTTTCAGTAAAAGTTATATACGATAAGTTTCGAACACGATAACTCCTTAAGCGATTCCAAACTCTTTAAAAAGACCGATTCCATGTTAGTCTCTTTTCCTATTTTTGTTCTCTCTCTCAATTCTTGTTTTCTTCACCCATCAATCAATATCCATCACCGTTTAATGGGACCTAAACTAGGGGGGTCGACTTAACCATGAAAATGTTAACTTAAACTACTATTGAGAGATTAGAATTAGATGCCCTCATTTTTGAGATCTGATTTAGATCCCAACACAATGAATGGTGCATGAAGGCAAGACCGAATGATATATTTAAAAAAATTAAGTTGAGGAGTGGAATGAGAAAGGAAAGCATGATGGATGGGATCTATAACACATTCACTGTCCATATATTCTGAATCCCACTACAAATTATATGTTTATTATACAAATATATATATGTATATCAAATCACATGATGGGAGGGTTGGGTTGGGTTGGGTTTGGGGAAGAATTTAAGCAAAGACCAAATTCAATTGTGGGGGGTGGGCAGGGGGATCTTGTCACGTGACCCTCAAATAGAGAAGTTAGATCCTCATCCTCAAGTCTTTGAGTAGTTTAACTAGATTGAAGTAAAGAAAAAACAAACAAACAAACATAATGGGATTTTACTACGACTTGGGGTTCCCCAGAAGACAGTGTGTTTGTGGGGGGATGGGTCACGTGCTGTCTGATGCTTTATGCTGTCCTTAGATGACATGAGAGGATAGCTTTTGAGTTCTTGCCTTTTGTGTTTTTTTCTTCTTTCTCTTTTAATGTATTTTAAAGGAGAAGTTGGGAGTTTGAGTATGATGTAGTCTACTCGTCTCTCTGTCATGTGTGATGCACAGGATTCAACCCTAAAAACTTAAATTTAATCATTCGAATGAACTTCCTCTAAATTATCAGATGATCATTCTCGGATGCTGTGCTTTAGCTCTTGCCTTAACGATGAAAGCGTAATCCAAACACACAGACAGACACACGCATTCACGTCATCCTCCCAAATCGAAAGGGGATTCGTGATTAGTGGAGTAAATAATCCACCATTACTACCACCACCACACCCAATTCGATTCCTCTCCCACCACCATGCATGAAAATTCACTAACACATCTCGACGTCGACGTTCCATCTTTTTCTTTTATCATTCGGGTCGCGTTTATTCCTCCTCGTCACTAACCCCAATTTGGCAAAACTCCTGTTGAACCTCTCCTTCTTCTTGTGCGTGTTGCATTAATCATCTCAAGCTATTATTATTGTATTGGATATGTCGTCTTATTGCATAAAGTCAGGTAAAGACTCTCGTCATATTCGTATCTTAAAAAAAAATTTGCACAGCGCACGCACTTTGGGATTGTGATCGCGACCGAAACGAGTGACGCGCGACGAGAAAATAAGAGTCCCTTTGGATTGACTGAGGCACTTACATCATATAATATACGCGTGTATTAAATGTTCCATGCATGCAGACGTGCTTTAATCTGGGTGTTTAAACTTTACGTGTTGTTTATTTCATAGTTACGTGGGCAAAGCACCAAAGCTTTGGAAAAGCCTTTGTGCCTTGACTGTATAAAGATCCGTTGATATAGGATTGCACTAACAAGGGGTTGAATTAGTTTTTTAAGAGTTATGATACTTTTTCGTTCACAGAAACGTGGTTCTGTCCGGTCACACAGACCGGATCTGATGAACAGATTCTCAGTTCTGAGATGAATTATCTTATGTGTAAGACACAAAGATTTATAGTGGTTCGACAAACAATGCTTACGTCCACTCTCCCAGCTCTCGCCCCAAGTAGGGCCGTAATCAGTTTGCACGTAATCACGTGTCTGACTCCGGCTCCTCACTAAGCCCGTGGCTTAACGGCTACCACCCGCCAAAAGTGGCTTAACGGCTACCACCCGCCAAACGTGGCTTAACTGCTACCACCTTTCACACAACCTGTGTGACTAACAACATGCACAAAGCAAGATTAGCAACTACAGCACCAACAGTCTGCAGTTACAGAAGACGCTCTCTGTAAGCGGTGATCGGCTCGGTGAATGCACGACAGACGCTCTCAGCTTTTACAACGGTGAAGACACAAGGATTCTGGTAAGCTTTTTGGTAGAACGACAACTTGGAATCATTGCTTCACTCTTGCTTATAAGCTTGTCCGTAGAGGCAAAGTTTCCCAATCAATCCCAACGGCTAGTTGATTCACTTGTCATAATCTCCGTGATCTAATCATGTGGAAAAACTTCCAAAAGCATAAAACATTACCCTTAGTCACGTCAGATGATAAGAAAGCAAAGTGATCGTTCAACAAGAGATAATGTCTTCTGCTCAGAAGCTGCTTTCTACGATAGCAGAACCAGCACTTTTCCTTATACGAATTTGGCATTTGGATTATAAGTTTCCATAATATGATATGATTCCGTTAGTTAAGGAAATGAATCTTTCCAAATAACTCAAGGTCCAAAGATGAACCTAGACGCGATCCAATAAGGATGTATGAGATAAATATCTCACATGCTCGCATATCGGATAATCTCCAATAAGGAAATCGTCACTCACAGAAATACCATTCTGTAAACCATAGCAAGTACTCCAGCAAGGAGAGTTATAGCACCTGTGACGCAGATGCTCATCTCTGTAACAGAGATAGTGGACTCGATAGTAGATCTTGTCCTCAGAACACCTTTTCTTATGGCTAGATCATTTCCCATGTTGAAGTACTCCACATAACTCTTTTACGTATTGCACGGATAACAGAGACCAGCTTTTACAACCGAAGACATGTTCTTCTGTACACTTAAATAGCACATTAATAATACATAATCTTTGTCATCATCAAAACCAGATTATATCCACAAGATCGATTATTGCACCCCCCATCTTTCGGCGCAAAATGTTATTTGGCCCAACTTCTTAAAGTAATGATTTCGGGCGGGCGTATCCCCCGTCTAATTATTTGCTTTGTCCATTCAATTTCCTGTCCACATGTTTATGTTTGTTGTAAGGTACTGTCGGACACGAATCATGCTTGGTCTAATTTTCAAAAGATTGATGAAGACAAACCCTAAAAGTAGGACCCAAGGGGGCATACCACTAAAGAGGTAGACGAAATTTACTCGTCGAGCATCATTTTTGCCTACTCTTGACCTCTCACACGAAAAAGGGTATGTCCCGATACGTTATTCCGTGTAGTAACCGTGCCAGACAGGCTCGCAGACAATCCATGCACTGCACCGATGAGAGCCGAAGATCGCACCAACCTCTTCCCCAGCAGAGAGCGTCTGCGTACGTGGTTGATCTGTGACGGATGTTATGATACTGGGTAGTTCCCACGACCCGTAGGCCCATGAGGCTGTCGACACAATAAAAGTAATTGCTTCCGACAATTGCTCGGTCACCGGAGAAGTCTATGCGTACGTACATCGAGTCTATCCCCGCATATATCACTTCGAACTCAGGGCGATGGTTTGTCCTGTCCTCGAGAATATTATCTCTTGTGTGTCTCCGTGGTTTAGTTCAGCTCGTAGTTTTTCCTCGTGTAACTTCGTACGATTTCGGAGAGTAATAATAGTCAATGCCACGGGCCGCATGGTTCTTCCTGTTAATTTGTATTAATGTGATCTCATATTTATCCGGCCCAGTAGATTCAGAGCAATCACTTGTAGCCGGCCAATTTAGGGCCCATTGGGCTCATCATCAACCGAGCGATTCGATTGCAATATTCTGTAACTTCTGGGCAAACGGCGAAATCCAAGAGATGACAAACCATGGGATCTCCGTGTAATAAATCAACAACGGTCTTACATGTGAATATGATCAAAGTGAACACATATTTTTCTGTAACATATGATAAACCTGAGAAGAGGTCGCCACCGAGGCGACAGTCCCGCGACATCCTCTCTCACTCAATCGGTTCCTCTTGGTACATGAGCCTGCATCGATGGGGTAGTGTGGCAAAGGCTCCCTTGGCAAGCATACATTTGTTTAACTGCTTGGTTCGACAGGCCCGCAAACAGTCCATGCAAGTTGCGGCCGGGAGTGTTGAATCACACCATCCATACCCCGAGCAGAGAGCGTCCACGTACCTGGTTGATCTGATCCGGTGGTTGTTATATCGAGGAGTCTCCACGATCAATAATCGAACGAGCGTATCAACGCAGAAAAAGTAGTTGCTCCCGACGGAGGTGTCGTCACCAAAGCAGGACACGGAGATTGGCTGAGCCTCCGTCGGTCGTCCCCCGATAATCAGCACCATTGCACAAACATAAAGGAAAGAGCACGCCGTGATGGCAGGGAAGGGATTGTCCTGTGGATTAGCCATCCCGTTCCCTCGGAAATCTCTAACAGATGTCCCGTTACGCGTTTAAGAACTCCCCCAAAAATCTTCTCCCTCCCTCCATATGTATATGTAGAAACGGATTTACGGCTATTCTAAGTGATGCGATTAGAGAAAAACAAATGTTCGACGGACCGAAAGGATGAGGACGAATTCAACCCTTTCACGTGTGACAGTTGGTCGTGGTGGTCAAACGTTGCTCTTCGGCTGCCGAATTTCGTCTGCCGGTTCGGAGGTTGTTTGAGCAAGATGTCCCGGCAGGCATGCCGTGCTGACTTGAGATTACCGTTTCGGGGACTGATCTTCCTAGGCGCATTCGCACATTTCCCAAGGCAAACTTCGTGTTATGGTTGTTCGCCTAGATTGTTGCCTCCAGGTGATTGCCGAATTGGGTGTTTCAAGGACAAATATTGAGAATGTAATTATATGGAAATATTTGTTACATTAGGTTTCAAGGACAAGATTGTTTGCCTACAGGGGCATGCCGTTAAATATCTTTCAAGGACAATACTTGATTTTTGACAAGGTATTTTGATAATATTGGTATAAATATGGTGTAAATATTAACCAAATAGACATATTTTATGAAATAATATCGAGACACGCACATATGTCTCGACGGGATAATATTATATTTTAGGTGGAAAAAACGTTATGTGATTGTATAGATTATATTCAATAGATAATTCGAACATCCAAATGATAGATTTCGTTGTTGTCATAGTCAGTTAATTGATGGTAGTCGCATAAGGGAAAGCTGGAAGAGAAAAGACACACGGAGGAGCTTCAGAAGATAAAAGACAAGGACACAGTGCCGCGAATCAAGACTAGGTCGGAAGAATGCCGAAGACGATCGACACATGAGAGTTGTTGGGACATACATTGGGACACATGATAACTCCTCCCCACGGGCTTTACATGTGAATATGATCAAAGTGAATACATTTTTTTCTGTAACATACGATAAACCTGAGAAGAGGTCGCGTCTGTGGTGACAAGTCTCCCAACATGTTATTTAGTTCAGCTTCGATACATAAGCCTCTCTTGCGGTCGCGCCTGGTACATGAGCCTGCATTGCTGGGGTCGTGTGGCAGAGGCTCCCTTGGCAAGCATACATCTCTGTAACTGCACGGTTCGACAGGCTCGCAAACAGTCCTTGCAACTCGTGGCCGGGAGAGTTAAATCGCACTCTCCATAACCCGAGCAGAGAGCGTCCACGTACCTGGTTGATCTGAGATGCCGGTTGTTATTCTGAGGAGTCTCCGTGATAAGTATCCCAACGAGGGTATCAACGCAGTAAAAGTAGTCGCTCCCAACGGAGGTGTAGCCGCCAAAGCAGTCCACTAAGATTGGCTGAGCCTCCGTCGGTCGTCCCCCGATAATCACCATCACCGAACAAACATAAAGGAAAGAGCACGCTGCAACGATAATCCTGTGCATTAGCCATCGCATTCCCTCGGACATTTTGAAAGAATGTCCCGTTTCCCAATTAAGACTTTCCCCCCTAAATCTTCTCCCTTCATTGCCTCGATGTAAAAACGGGTGGACGGTTATTCCAATGTCATCGAGATTAGGAAAAAAATTAATGTCTGACGGACCGAAAGGATGAGGACGAAATCGACCCCATTCATGTATGACGACGGTGTTTAGTGGTGGTTGGGGGGATTTCAACAACGCTGCTCTTCGGGTTGAGCCCTCCCTTGATTCCCGAATGAGTCCGCGGGACATTTCGCCAATCGTCTCCAATCCTTGAAGGCGATGGGCGAAAGGCTGCGTAAGGTCTTACTTGAGAATTTTATGGAGGATTCAGAGAGCGGCTCGTGTCACTGTTACCCATTCAAAGTGGCTCCGTAAAAAACAGTGTTATTGTTTAATCTAGGTAAACTATACGGAGTCGCCACCCACTTATTTTTCAAATTGTTTAAGTCAGAAAAACAGTTGGTTCGGGGATTCCTATTTACTAGTTCTTACATTCTAAACATGCAAAGGGGTGACGTTTGCTCTAAAAGTCTGCGTTTGGTTAACAGGCATTGGACCTGATCCGGGCATGACCCCGGACTCGTGTTACTATTTTACAGGCGTTGGACCCGGTTCCGACATTGGACCCAAACTCATGTTTATTGATTTACACCAACATGCGGTAATAAACCTAAGTTGCCTAACGACATGCATACAAGCACAAACAATTATTGAGATAAAATGGGACAGGAAAGGATGGTGATTGCGGACCTATGCACTTTGGCCCGCAGCCATTTACAGGTGGATATGTAATTTGTTTCGGAGAAGCCCGTACCTCCCCTTTGTACCTGAAATGATGGTTGAGGCCGCTTTACTTCGAACCGACGGTTTTTAGGCCGTGGTAGATCCAAACCACGCGGTTTATTACACGCGCCTTCGAGCCTTCAGTATTCGAACTTCGTTTTTTCGAATTTCCATTAAGCTCGGTTGATAATCAAACCAAAATGCGGTGGAGAAAATAGCGGTGGTCAGAAAATTCTAATTAGGACATGTTAAATAATTATAATTGACTGATTGAATAAGAATAATACTCACGAGGTGTTGCGTGGCCCGTTGATGTCGGTCCTTCGTGATGTCGGAAGATAACGAGGTGTTGTGTAACCCGTTGAAGTTGATCCTCCATGATTTAGGAAGATAATGGGACATTGAGTGACCCGTTGATGTTGATCTTTTGAAATGATTGAGTTAAACGAGACATTTTGTAGTCCGTTGATGTCGATCGTTCGTATTCCAGGAGATAATATTCCTCGGGAATAAATTCGTTTGAGATGTTGAATCGATTCTGATACTTCGATAAGTCGTATCGAATGTGAATCATCCTCCGACATAGGTCTTTCAGTGCCTGATACTGAGGAGGCCGAAATCCACCTAGAAGAGAAATCCCCCAAATCTTAATTCCTCCCTTCCCTAGTTTGTTCGTTTCGTCTGGACTTGCGTTTGTCCCACCTTCTCCTTTTCGCACCTTGGAGCGGGGTGTCTCCTACGGGTCGGGTTGAGCGTAGCTGAGGGAAAGATGACACCTGTGAGGAGGGTTCGTCCGGAGCAAGAGAGTTAGGGAAGGAGGATGCAAGGCAGATGGATGGTTGCTCTGGGCGTGGGTCTGCCAGGGATGAGGGCCGGTGATGGCTTCAGATCTGAGGTCGAAATTGAAACGTCCTACAAAATTTTCCAAACTTCATCATAGTAGTTCTCAGTCATTTGACGGTCAACTGCGGAAGAGACAAATCTTTACCTCCACCGTGGCATCTTCTATAGTTTTATCTCGTAATCCTGCACCACGTGTTTCTCGTTCCATCTTCCCTCTGCAAAACTAAAATAATTTCCCCAAAACTGGGGTCAGCGATAAATCGCCGAGTACGCCCTTCACATGCACACACGAAAACGATGAGACGCTACTACCCCTAACATGTATTTCTTGGAAAACAGTTATATGCATACATATGATAAGGCATACCTTATTATAATCACTAATTCAACCTTCTACGTAACAATATATATACGGAATCAAAGACAAATCCAATAACGCTCACAACTCTCAAGCAACTCCCTCATTCTCTCGTCTCTCGTATATCAACACTTCGTTCGGTGCCAGGACCCTCACAGTACGTCCCCACTCTCTCCTCCGGGAGCGCCCGGGTAACGGCAGCGGGCACAACCGCGGGTGGTCGTCGCCCCTCCGTACTCCTCCGACCACTGTCGGGTATGTCCTCAAGTGCAAGATCCCATAATCAACTCATAAGTAATATGACTCAATCTCACCTCGCAAGGTACAGCAGAAGATTGAAGTTTAGCTCCATTATATTTCTCTGTTACTTACATCGTAATGTATCCTCAATTAATCATCATAGGTTTGTTCTCGTGTGCTTGGACGTGGCTGAACCCGACTAGAGGAGGCTGCAACTTTCTTTCCAAATTAACTGGGCACACGGAGCCTCACGGAACCCAGCCACCATCCACCAACAAGGAACGTGGGTGGTCCAATCCGCGGTACCGAGCGCCCTTCGTGTTTCCAGCCACATAAGACCTGTCTTCCAAGGTAAGAATTGCACAGTACAATCGATCCCGCACAATGAGCTAATTCAATAATTCAGCACAGGGACATTCAACTTTTTTATAATTCCAAACCAAACACTTTCGTACAGTTTAATCTGTCAATAATAGCTTCCCTGTGCAAGCTTATATATTCGAGTTCTAACAGACAACAGAATCACACGGCTGGGCTCATTAGCTTCGCCACACGCAGATTCCTCCTAGCCAACGGATCGCAGCAGCGTTCCACACGATCTCGGCCAACAGCGTGGCGCGACCGTACCTCAGGGTCTCACCTCACGCGAACCCGTCCAGATTTCAATAACTTCAAACGACAGACAAGCTCACCGTAACAACGGACGGACTGTACCGCTCACAAAGCATTCCCAACTCAGCCCCGCAACCGGGACTCTCACGGGCCGGAGGCAGGCCCTCGCCCGTGATTCCTCCCGCACCCGACTCACCCCAACCTTCCCCTGAAGTCTCACAAGACCCCACGCGTACACTAACAACATACATCATAGACAGAACACGGTAAAACAGGGGAAGGGGGGGAGGACGTACCTGTTCGTTCCTAGCCTCCGACTACACGGTCCTCTCCCAACCTTCCCTTGCCCGAGGGGGGTTGACCGTCAAGCACTCGGCGAGCGCACCTCCTGGACCCTGATCTTTACTTCGGTGAAATGGCCAGGACCGAGTTTGAGGTTCGCCCCCACATTTCTAATGGGTTTCTCATATTCTATCCCCCTTTTCTGATAAAGAATCGACGGAGGGGATAGAACGAAATCTCGTTCCCAAAACTATCCGACGCACGGAGTGTGGATGAGGGATTTCCCTCTGCTCAGACCCATTTTTTTATTTTATTTAATTCCTCCATTCCCATCATTCAACCGAGGGGCGGAGGGAAGTGAGTATCTAACCCATGTCTTAGTTTTATTGAATTTTACTTTTATCCGTCTACTTGTTTTCTTTATAATAAAATTCAATTTTAACTTTAATAGTCGAAATCTCCGACGTTAAAACGGGTCTGATCGTTACCCGAACTCGATTACGTTTAGATTAGGGCGTCTCCTTTTCCACGTGACATAATTACACGAAATTAAATTCAGAGTATCGATAATGCCCGTTAATAACGTCAATTAAACTCTCGTCCACCTCGAATTTTGACTCGTTCAAATGCTCTATTTTTAGTCAATACTAGAGTCAAAGTAGTAAATTCTTATTCCTGAAAAACGGGGTCGTTACAGAAATGGTCTCGCAATCTGGATGAGCTCCTTTGAGAGAGGGGGTTGTGCTTCCAACTTTGGCGGCGGAGGGGAGGTCGTAAGGGGATGAGGATGCCAGTGGGAAGACGCCCCAAATCTGATTTATTCCTGCTTTGGGAGGGCTTGGGAATGTTGGTGGCAGGAGCCCGGGAGGGTGACCGCTTCGAGGACGCCGCGGCTGAAATGGCCCGGACGAGGGAAGTTCAGGGCATGGTCAGGGAGAGGAAGACACTGGGGAGTGGGGCTTGGCAGGAAGAGCTTCCGGGAAGCCGCTATTCGTCGCGGCTAGATTGATGGGGTTGTCGTAGCTGGGGAGTTTGGCCTGGTTTGGGCTACGTAGCCAAAGAGGGACGCCCACGGAAGGCGGGGGTCAAGGACAGTGGTCAGGGGGAAGCTTTTGGGAATACTTTGGACTTGGCGGCTAGTGAGATGCCGCCACGGCTAGAAAGGGCTTGGGCGAGGGAGAAGGCCGGAACCAGGAGCTGGTGGTTGGGCGGGGGATCGTCTGTTGTTGCAACTGGAGATTGGCACACCGTGATGTGTTTGCCGGGAAGAATTTCGGCGACAATGGCTACCGGTTCTCGGGTTCCTCGTTCTTTGGCTACGGGGCGGTGGTGGATTCGAAGGCTTGAAGGGCATCGGATCTGTTACAAGGCAGAGGCGGTGGACTAGAAGGAGGCCGGCTTGGGGCTGTTTGCTGAGATAGGATGAACTCCTTGACCTTGGCAAAAGGGGAAGAGTTGGGAGCGGTAGCGTCGGCTCGAAAGATGGACATCTAGGAAGAAGACCACCACCGTCGCTTCAGGGAATGGCGTTGTATGTTTTCCACCAACCGATTGTTCGGCTAGCTGAGTACCGGTATTGGGGAGGACCTCATGTGGTTTGGGGACTCGGAGAGAGATGTTGTTGGTGCAGCCGGTTTGCGGCCGGTTGTCTTATACTGGTATTGCAGCTGGTCGTTGACTGTTGCCGTGTGGAATCAATGCTGTTGTGATTGCCGTTTGGTACTGCTGGGAGGGAGCACAAGCTGAGGAAGAGCCCCGTTTGATGGAGCTAAGGCAGCTGCTAGCACGCCATAGAGAGGCCGCTGCAAACTAGTACAGTTCGCTCAGGGAATCCGCTGCCGATCTTGGAGAGTGGCTGAACTCTTCGGTCTCAGCGTGGTGACGGGGGAAATTGATTGTTGTTGATGGTCGCCGGAGCTGAGAGCTCATGAGGGGGAACGGAGTTGGCCGTCTGTCATCCTTGGTGGTGGTGACGATTTGGCAGCTTTGGTGCCGGAGGGCGAGATCTCCTGGAGGCTTTCAGGGGAAGAGGTTTTGATGGAGGCAAGCTTTGGCTCCACCCCCTCCCCCCGCTCGTCTCCTTGGAGGTTCCCCGGAAGAAGAATAGAGGTCCTTGTCCTCCTTTTTTTTAGTACTTAAAGATCATTTTTGTCATGAGTTCTTTTCATGGGTTTTTTTTTTTTAGGGAGTGGAGACACCATCATTTTTCTTGTTGCAGTGAGAAAACGATTCGGCTGAGAATCGGGCGTTCTGCTTGCTGTCGACGGTTTTGTTGCTGATGTTGGTCATAGGTGGCCTTCGAGCAATTGGCAAGTACAGGGGTAGAGTAACAGAACCCTCAAATGATGACCTCAAAAGGAGTAAAACCAAAGGCTATTACAGCTGAGAAGCTGCGACCCGTAAGGCTGTGAGAAAACTTTACTGGGGTGCTGCGGCTGATTATGTCACACTCCCTATGTCTGCCGTGAGGTGAATTGGCATTCCTCTTCTTGATTTTTGTCTGACAATGGGAAAAATTATCCCGTAAGTTTCGTCTGGGAATTTATAAAGTGCCTCCCCCTTTTGCTATCGATGGAGTGATTTCGAAATTTTATCTTCCTCCGTGCCCGATAATATCGAATTGAGTTCTTCATCCTTTCTCTCATTTCTTGAAATTCGTTGCTAGTTCGACGTTCCCGTTGTAATTTGTTAGAAATAATTTTATCAACCTCTACGTGCTCATAGGATTTGCTGCCTTGAACAATTGTTGGTGTATTGGTTTATTTCTTGTCCAGCATCACCAATTTGGGGAGTGTAACCAACAATTGACACAAGTTCTGTTCTTTGCCCGTGTGGTGAGGTGCCCCACGAAGACTAGGTGGGTGGGAGTCACACCCTTCGCCGCAGCAAATCAATTTGGAAAGAGGACGAGATTTTTAATAGAAGTCTTGGATGTTATTCTCTCGTGGGAGACTAGAGTACGTCATTGGCCGAGGTGTCCGCCGTTCTTGTTGTCCCGTAGTGACAGCAATTTGGGAATCTACGCCCACTACAAATTATATGTTTATTAATATATATATATATATATATGATAAATAAAGCAAAGACATCTCGTCCGTCTTCTTAAACATTGCGCACTCCCTTCATCGCCATGTCGGGGACACTCCTTGAGCAGACGCAGCAGCACTCCACACTCCTCGTACCCATCCTCCTTTTCCTCGTGACGTTCTTCGTGCTCAGACGCTTCCTTGCTGCCTCCACCCCAGCCTCCAAACGCCGCCCTCCATCTCCCCCAACCCTCCCCGTCATCGGTAACCTCCACCAGATTGGGACCCACGCCCACCGTAGCCTCCAGTCCTTGTCCAAGCGCTATGGCCCCGTCATGCTCCTCCGCTTCGGGTCCGCCCCGGTCCTCGTCATGTCCTCCCCCGAGTTCGCACGCGAGGTCATGAAGACGCACGACCTTGTCCTGGCTGACCGCCCGAGGTCCGACATAACGGGGCCTCTCCTGTACAACGGTAGGGACATATCAGCGGCCCCTTACAGCGAGTACTGGAGGCAGCTAAGGAGCATATGCGTCCTCCGTCTCCTCAGCCGCCACCGCGTGCAGTCCTTCCGGCATGTGAGGGAGGAGGAGACTGCCCTAATGATGAAAGAGTTCGCCAAACTCGGCACGAGGGGTGTCACGGTCGACCTGAGTGAGATGTTCGGGAGGCTGACGAACGACATCGTATGCAGGGTGGCACTGGGGAGGAAGTACAGTGGCGACCAAAGGGGGAGGAAGTTCCAGGAGCTGCTGAAGGAATTCATGGGCCTGCTTGGAAATTTCTACATTGGGGACTTCATACCTAGTCTGGCATGGGTGAACAAGGCGACAGGACTGGACAGGAAGGTGGAGAGGGTAGCGAGGGAGTTTGACGAGTTCATGGACGAGATCGTGGAGGAGCACAGACGGAGGACGCCGTCGTCTCGAAGGGAGGATGACAAGGATTTGGTGGACGTGCTGCTGGAGATACAGGAGGACGGCTCCCTTGGGTTTCAGCTCGAGCGAGACAGCGTCAAAGCCATCATCCTGGTAATTCGCTTTTGCCATCTTCTTTATTCTCGTTCCACCATGTTAACTTCAGTGAGTTGGATATTATGTTATGGCAGGACATGTTCGCAGCAGGAACCGACACCACGTACACGGTGCTGGAATGGGCGATGACCGAACTCTTTCGGCACCCGGCAGCCATGGAACGTCTCCAGGCCGAGGTCCGGGCTGTCCCTGTCGCGGACAATGGACTAATCAACGACAAGGACATGGACAACATGCCCTTCCTAAAGGCCGTCCTCAAGGAAGCCCTCCGACTTCACCCTCCCATCCCGCTCCTAGTTCCACACAGGGCCACCAAGGACGTCAACATTAAGGGGTACGACATCGACGCGGGGACCATGGTTATCACGAATGCGTGGACGATAGGGAGAGACCCGGCTATATGGGAAGACCCGGAGGAGTTCAGGCCAGAGAGGTTCCTCGGCAGCTCGGTGGATTACATGGGGCAGGACTTCGAGCTGATCCCTTTTGGGGCCGGGAGGAGGGGTTGCCCTGGGATTTTGTTCGCTATGGCGTCGAACGAGGTGGTGATCTCGAACCTGGTGAGGAGCTTCAACTGGGAGATGCCGAGGGGCATGAGGGCTGAGGACATCGACACGTCGGAGTGCACCGGGCTCACCATCCACAGGAAAGTCCATCTCCGGGCTGTCCCGGTTCCGTTCTCCGCGGACAGCAACTAAAAAGTCTTATCGCCAATGGTTTCTTGTTTGTCCATAGCTATCTATGCCAACCCCATTGAATGTGATCTATAGTTTGAGTGTTACTAAGTCTTTGAAAGGAAAAGGAATTATTGCTTTTCTTTATTCCGCGTAATATTGAATCAGATACAGAAAAAGGAGCACAAAAATTCATTAAGAAAACAATCACTTAATCGGAGGTCGCTTTTAATGCGCCGGCTGATATTTTTGGTAAGAGATGGCCGAAAGGGTTGAAGACCAAGTTATTGATAATGATCTCTACATGTATAATATAATGAATTGGGGGGGGGGGGGGGGGGTGCATGGTGGAATGCCAGGTCTCCATCCTCTCATTTTCTATTTTCTTCTATATCTGCCCAGTTTTCAAAACTTCGTTTCGAATAATTCGGACTCGACTCGGGTATGATACATGGCTATGATGGATAGACTTTTCAATAAAAGTTATATACGATAAGTTTCGAACACGATAACTCCTTAAGCGATTCCAAACTCTTTAAAAAGACCGATTCCATGTTAGTTTCTTTTCCTATTTTTGTTCTCTCTCTCAATTCTTGTTTTCTTCACCCATCAATCAGTATCCATCACCGTTTAATGGGAACTAAACTAGGGGGGTCGACTTAACCATGAAAATGTTAATTTAAACTACTATTGATAGATTAGAATTAGATGCCCTCATTTTTTAGATCTGATTTAGATCCCAACACAATGAATGGTGCATGAAGGCAAGACCGAATGATATATTTAAAAAAATTAAGTTGAGGAGTGGAATGAGAAAGGAAAGCATGATGGATGGGATCTATGACACATTCACTATAACGACCCGGAATTTCGTCAATGAAAATATGTTATTTGGACCAGTATGTTGACCAGTATTAGGACGTTTTGACCTGTCCTGTCCTGTCCTCGAGAATATTTTCTCTTGTGTGTCTCCGTGGTTTATTTCAGCTCGTAGTTTTTCCTCGTGTAACTTCGTACGATTTCGGAGAGTAATAATAGTCAATGCCACGGGCCGCATGGTTCTTCCTGTTAATTTGTATTAATGTGATCTCATATTTATCCGGCCCAATAGATTCAGAGCAATCACTTGTAGCCGGCCAATTTAAGGTCCATTGGGCTCATCATCAACCGAGCGATTCGATTGCAATATTGTGTAATCTTCTGGGCAAACGGCGAAATCCAAGAGATGACAAACCATGGGATCTCCGTGTAATAAATCAACGGTCTTACATGTGAATATGATCAAAGTGAACACATATTTTTCTGTAACATATGATAAACCTGAGAAGAGGTCGCCACCGAGGCGACAGTCCCGCGACATCCTCTCTCACTCAATCGGTTCCTCCTGGTACATGAGCCTGCATCGATGGGGTAGTGTGGCAAAGGCTCCCTTGGCAAGCATGCATATGTTTAACTGCTTGGTTCGACAGGCCCGCAAACAGTCCATGCAAGTTGCGGCCGGGAGTGTTGAATCACACCATCCATACCCCGAGCAGAGAGCGTCCACGTACCTGGTTGATCTGATCCGGTGGTTGTTATATCGAGGAGTCTCCACGATCAATAATTGAACGAGCGTATCAACGCAGAAAAAGTAGTTGCTCCCGACGGAGGTGTCGTCACCAAAGCAGGACACGGAGATTGGCTGAGCCTCCGTTGGTCGTCCCCCGATAATCAGCACCACTGCACAAACATAAAGGAAAGAGCACGCCGTGATGGCAAGGATTGTACTGTGGATTAGCCATCCCATTCCCTCGGAAATCTCGAACAGATGTCCCGTTACGCGTTTAAGAACTCCCCCAAAAATCTTCTCCCTCCCTCCATATGTATATGTAGAAACGGATTTACGGCTATTCTAAGTGATGCGATTAGATAAAAACAAATGTTCGACAGACCGAAAGGATGAGGACGAATTCAACCCTTTCACGTGTGACAGTTGGTCGTGGTGGTCAAACGTTGCTCTTCGGCTGCCGAATTTTGGATACTGGTTCGGAGGTTATTTGAGCAAGATGTCCCGGCAGGCATGCCGTGCTGACTTGAGATTACTGTTTCGGGGACTGATCTTCCTAGGCGCATTCGCACATTTCACGAGGCAAACTTCGTGTTATGGTTGTTCGCCTAGATTGTTGCCTCCAGGTGATTGCCGAATTGGGTGTTTCAAGGACAAATATTGAGAATGTAATTATATGGAAATATTTGTTACATTAGGTTTCAAGGACAAGATTGTTGCCTACAGGGGCATGCCTTTAAATATCTTTCAAGGACAATACTTGATTTTTGACATTGGTATAAATATGGTGTAAATATTAACCAAATAGACATATTTTATGAAATAATATCGAGACACACACGTGTAAATATATGTGTGTGTGTCTCTCTCGACGGGATAATATTATATTTTAGGTGGAAAAAACGTCATGTGATTGTATGGATTATATTCAGTAGATAATTCGAACATCCAAATGATAGATTTCGTTGTAGTCATAGTCAGTTAATTGGTGGTAGTCGCATAAGGGAAAGCTGGAAGAGAAGACACACGGAGGAGCTTCAGAAGATAAAAGACAAGGACACAGCGCCGCGAATCAAGACTTGGTCGGAAGAATGCCGTAACAACCGAAGACGATCGACACATGAGAGTTGTTGGGACATACATTGGGACACATGATAACTCCTCCCCACGGGCCTTACATGTGAATATGATCAAAGGGAATACATTTTTTTCTGTAAAATACGATAAACCTGAGAAGAGGTCGCGTCTGTGGTGACAAGTCTCCCAACGTGTTATTTAGTTCAGCGTCGATACATAAGCCTCTCTTACGGTCGCGCCTGGTACATGAGCCTGCATTGCTGGGGTCGTGTGGCAGAGGCTCCCTTGGCAAGCATACATCTCTGTAACTGCACGGTTCGACAGGCTCGCAAACAGTCCTTGCAACTCGTGGCCGGGAGAGTTAAATCGCACTCTCCATAACCCGAGCAGAGAGCGTCCACGTACCTGGTTGATCTGAGATGCCGGTTGTTATTCTGAGGAGTCTCCGTGATAAGTATCCCAACGAGAGTATCAACGCAGTAAAAGTAGTCGCTCCCAACGGAGGTGTAGCCGCCAAAGCAGTCCACCAAGATTGGCTGAGCCTCCGTCGGTCGTCCCCCGATAATCACCATCACCGAACAAACATAAAGGAAAGAGCACGCTGCAACGATAATCCTGTGGATTAGCCATCCCATTCCCTCGGACATTTTGAAAGAATGTCCCGTTTCCCAATTAAGACTTTCCCCCCAAATCTTCTCCCTTCACTGCCTCGATATAAAAACGGATGGACGGTTATTCCAACGTCATCGAGATTAGGAAAAAAATTAATGTCCGACGGACCGAAAGGATGAGGACGAAATCGACCCCCTTCATGTATGACGACGGTGTTTAGTGGTGGTTGGGGGTATTTCAACTACGCTGCTCTTCGGCTGCCGAATTTCAGGAGGAATTCCTGAGTCGAGTGCTCGCTGGCTCGGAGGTTGTCCGAGCAAAGATGCCGCGGCGTGTTCGCGCCAGACGGGAGACTACATCGTACATTTCACGAGTTTACACCTATTCGGAGGGATTGCCTGTATCTTCGAAAGGTTCGTGATTTATATTTTTTCAAGTAAAAAATTCTACTACATATTGATTGCTACGTATTGTATTCTCTCTCGCTCGTGCTCTCTTTTTGAGTTGCATAGTTTACTGTTTGCATATTAATTAGTGTATTGGGCCCATTGGGCCCTCCGCTCCTCCCCTCCTAAACGACGCCGGATCAAGAACGACTCCACCCCCGGGCGGGCGGGCAGGGTTTAGGGAATTCGCTTGATTTTGGCGCCAAATTTTGTCCCGGCATGGCATCGCACAATCACCTCGACGACGTAATTGGATTTCGTTGCAGATTCCTAGCTTCGCGTGTTTATTTGTTTCTTGAAATCGTTGTTTGTGGGCTTGTCTTTGTGATCTCTTTCTTTCTTGGGGCTTTCTTCAGGATGACGACTTCGGAGGGGATTTCTCGGGGAATAATAATCCCGGGTGCTCAGGTTTGGGTGTGGAAGATTGTTTTGTTTGTTGTGTTTGAGATCTTTGAGCGGTTAATTAATGTTGGCGGGGTTTTAGGTGGGAAAGAGGAGTTTCGGGGACATTGAGGACGATGAGGACGACTTATTCGGCAACAAGAAGGTGAGTTTTTCTCATCGATGGAGTTGTTGCATCTCGGGGAATGAATGTAGGGCTTGGAGTGTTGTTCTTTATTTTGGGAGTGGCGATTGTCACCTTAAGTGGATTTTGTTACTGTGGATTGATCAACCCTGGTTCTGCTTAGATTCAAACATTTGATTTGTGTGGTCTGGGTTCGATGTGATGTAATTCTCTATGCAGGCCAACGTTAAAGCTGAAGATAATACGCCCGGGGCTGCAACAATAATGATTCTATCCCTTCGTGAGAGGTATCCTTGCTACAGCTACTAAGGTGTCTGATTCTGATTCTGGTGTTTCTGTTGTCTCATCATTTGCTTTTTTTTCTTCCCCTCTTCGGCAGCCTTCAAAACTGTAAGGAAACCCTAGCGACTTGCCAAGTACATCTCCGCATCTTGATTTCAGTAGCTAAGCTGAAATTTTGATTCCATTCTGTGTCCATTGACTTAAACGTTGGGGCATCTCCTGGTGTGTATTTTTGCTTCCATTTTAGTTATTTTAGTCTGTGAGGCATGATTATTAGTATCCAATTCTTGTTATGTTATCCTATAGGGATGATCTGACTTTACACAAATTGTGCAGGGCCCAGATTTGTTATAAACTACCTCCAGACACTAAAGTCTTTAGAAGAGTCATTGAGAGAGCGGGTTTCACTTTTTTAAGCATCGACTGTCTTTTTTCTTCGCCACCCGAGTCGCTAAATTAGTTTCTGCTGCCCTTGCCTGCTTCTATCAGCTTGAAAAGGCAAAGAAAAAAGAAGCTGCTTTCATCGTGACATTTGCCAAACGGGAGCAGGAGATAGCAGAGTTAAAGGTGAAGTTTCTCTTGTAGCTTTACTCATTCTGGGTTATGCTCATTGGAGATGTTTCCAGTGGTAACTATAGGCTTTTGTTTGCTGGATGTTAAATGTCCAAGTTTGACAGAAATGGGTGTTTGACCGGTTTTGTGGCTTCTAACATCGCTTGCTTTTTTTTATGCATTTTGATGTTCTCATGACCTCAAAATTCCCTCCTTTGTGTTGCTCCTGATGTCTTTTCCTCGCCTTCTAATGCTTGGTTAGTTTGAATGGATATGACGGAAGATTATTTGGTCATTTTTATAGGTTGTTTCATGTTGTGTCGTGTGATTTCATATTTGTTTGAAGGCAAATCTTAAATTCGCGTAATTTATTTTCCTTTTAGTCAGCAGTTCGGGATTTAAAAGTACAACTCAGACCACCATCAATGCAGGTTCCTAAAGCTTACTTGGCATTTCACTCCCTTCTTGGGGCTTTCCTTTTACTCAGTCAAGCCCCTATGTGAAACTCCACTGTTCAGGATGCATTGACTCTGATTCTCAACTGGACAGAACACCAAATAACTATCCTAAGCTGTCCTGATCATCACTTTGTGTACTTGGTGGCAGGCAAGGAGATTGCTGCTTGACCCGGCAATTCATGAAGAATTTACGCGTCTAAAGGTAATAAGAATTTTGCCCGACGTTTCTAGATTGGTTCATTTTGAAGGTAGAAACTTGATAGCTTTGTATCGTGCATGATTATCTCCCTGAAGTATAAGAAAGAGAAAAACTTCTCGTGCTATACTTGCGAAGCTTTGTAATAAACTAATGCTTCAACTACAGAATTTGGTTGAGGAGAAGGATAAAAAAGTTAAGGAGTTGCAGGACAACATTGCTGCTGTCAATTTTACTCCACAAAGCAAGATGGGCAAGATACTAATGGCCAAATGCAGGACACTTCAGGAAGAGAATGAGGAGATTGGAAATCAAACTGCTGAAGGGAAGGTGCAATTCTGATTATTCCTACCCTTTTGTTGTTATGTCATCTAATTATCTCGACAAGGTTGATGTGTCACATGGGAAGGTGGTTGTCGGACTCCATCAAATAGGGAGGATCTATTATATTTGTATAACTTCCCAGGCAGAATGCGTGGGTGTATGATTTGCAGTGGTGTTATATACCTGCGTGATGCAAATGTAACTAGGCCACTTATTTTGTTTTATTTGTTTGGCAGATCCACGAATTATCAATGAAACTCGCTTTACAAAAATCGCAGAATGCAGAACTTCGGAGCCAATTCGAAGGTAACTGCTACCTTGGAAAACATGCCCCTTGTTTTTTTAATTGGTTTTTGCAGGTTTATTTTCTCAAATTCTCCATCCGGGCATTGCAGTTTAATGTTCTGTCAAAGATCTTTCCTTAGATCGTATGCATTTTTGTCAAGCCAACCCCTTCCGTGTTTTAATGAAGCGTTATGTCACAGGCATCTAAAAGCATTTGGAAGGGCTGACGGATGATGTTGTAAGATCCAACGAGATGGTTTGCATGCTTTCATCGGATAACTTTTGTTCATAAAACCATCTCCGGACAGGGATTATTTTTGGCCGCAAGGTCACCTTAGCTAGAACCTAAGGATGTCTTGATCTGGCAATAGGTGTTGGTATTGCAAGAGAAGCTGGAAGAGAAGGACCGGGAGCTTCAGAAGCTGAAGGACCAACTCCAGGAGAAGGACGACCATGAAGACAGGAGCGACCCTAGTGCCGCTTATCAAGACCGAGTCGGAAGACGTCGTGATATTCGACAGTGATCAAACATGAGAAATGGCACAAACATTGGTGGCCAACAGGTTTATTTGTTTCTCACGCTAATGATTATCTTGCAACGGTAAGAGCATTTACGTTAAAAACGTCTGTGTACGTTTTTTTGTATGACGTGGAGATTAAGGGAAATTGATAAAACGTGATTAACAAAAGAAACTGGGTCTCGACGGAAACGCCAATTTTGGATATTCTCAATTTGTGCCTTTAGTAAATTTTTAAAATTGTGGTTAATAGCTTTGAAACTTAGATAATCACGATAACATTCTTTTAGTTGTATTTTAGTTGCATCATAAACGCCGAATTTTAAGCCTGCAGACAAGTCATGTATTAGCGAGGTTCGATGATTCTGTGAACAGTCCATGCTATTTGCCACGGAGAGCTGCACTTAGCATGACTCCTCCCCAAGAACACCGCGTCTGTGTACCTGGCTGATCTGATACGCCGATCATTATCAGCTCTGTCGGTACATTCACCGAGGCTACTGACGCAGTCGAAGTAGATGCTTGCAACGACGGCCTTACATATGATCGAAGTGAATATTATTTATACACATGATAAACATTAGAAAGACGCTGCATTGGAACTGACAGTCGCGCGACGTGTTATTTCAGCCGACCTCGACATAGAAGCCTCTCTCTTGCTTCACTGGTTCGCTCTGATACAACATTCCTTATTGCTTTCCCCGTGTGCCAGTGGCTTCCATGGAAAGCATACACTCATGTAGCTGCCAGGTTAGACAGGCCAGCTGACAGTCCATGTAACTCGCCGACGGGTGTGTTACACGGCACCAACCCATCCCCGAGCAGGGAGCGTCCACATACCTGGTCGATCTGGTCCGCTGGTTGTTATGGTGAGGAGTCTCCGTGATCAGCAAATTCATGAGGCTATCGACGCATTAGAAGTAGTTGCTCCTAGGGTTGGTCTTGTCCGCGGAGCAGTGCGCGATGATGGTGATGCCTTCGACATGGTTAGCCGTCGAGAGGCCGACTACACGGAAGCTCCTCCGCGAGGATCATGGTGAGCAATTCATTCCGTTTTATTATGGTGGCGTAGCAGGCTCTTCAAGGGTCGTGATCGATTCGACGCATGGTAGGCGTAGAGTTTTGCAGTAGAGATGTGAAGGAAAGATTTGCTGGAACAACGGCTCCGAGTTTCCTCATAGAGTTACGGCATTATCCTTCTTTCTGTGGATGAACATCGATCTTTACCGGTGATTGCAGGGAAGACTCTTCTTTCGCTTTCTTTGCATGGTGTAAAGATCGGAGCTCCGCCCTGATGAAGAACACGCGATGGAGGAAGGGGAAACTTCGCAACAGGAAGACTGTCACCCACACATTCTGTTAAATTTCTCAACTTCTGTTTATGTAATGCACGAACAAGTAGTTCGTAGCCCATGTACAAACAACACACCTTGGGCTTTGCCTATATTAATTCTTTTATTGGTAGCCCGACAATAAACCAGCTACTTCTGTTCTTCCATTTCTTCCTCCTGCAACTCACCAGTAGATATCTCCAACTTGTCCAGCTTCGTCTCATGCTGGCAGAGGTGGTATAGTTCACATCCTTCTTGCTGTTCCATGACACCACCAGGCACTGCCGTTGGCGCTGTGGAAAGGAAAACTGCAAATGGGAATTCTTAGTTGATGAATCCTTGGATTAAGAGGACAATCATGGCTTTGTTGGAGCACTCGATATCCAGACACTTCCCATAAAACAACTGAGGAAGGGCAAACTGAAGGCGGCTTTAATTTACACCATCCATTGCTTCTTCATCTGCCGCCTGAGTGACTAAAGTTTTGCTGCTCTTCGTCAGACTAGATTAACTCATTTATGGAACTGTTTAGTGGAGGGGATTTCGAGCATAGGATCTTGGAAAGATCAGGTTGTCTCTATTATTGCACAACAGAATGGGTAGCTGTAAGGCACGGTTTCTGGCAGTGATCTGTGTCCTCCAAATTGGCATTTGTCGACCATCGGGGAAAGTAACCCTCGAGAACCGTAATCTCGTTCTGTTCCCGGTTGTTATTAACATCCTGCATTCCGAATCATGGACCGGAGAATAGGCCGAAACACTCGGTCACTGCAGCTACGGGCCTCTGGCTTATATATAGGAATATTGTGGCCGAAGAAGAGCGACAAGTTCCAGCAAAGTATAGCTCGGAACGACCGAGAAGTTGACTGCGAAGGCAAGGAATGTGCTCGAGTAATTCGAGCAGGACATTCGAGAAGACGCTGGTGAAGTTATAGACGTTTTTGTCGAGGACGGCCATACATTAAGAATTGACGTGATATAATTTTATCAAACCAAACAGAACCTTACGAAACGTTCTTCTTAGTTGTTCTCAATTCTCCCTTCTTCTTCTTCGTCCATCTTCTTCTCCTTGGATTTTCGGCACTGCAGAAGGAACGATCAACGCTTAACAATGGATCCAGACCCTAATTCCCACCCAATCCTTTCATACGTCATGTCCCGACTCCCTTCCATCGGCCCCAGATTCACTCCCCCTGCCTCCTCCTTGGCCACGGCGGCTGTCGACATCGAGCAGCCTGCCGCTCCCTCTCCGTCCCCGCCCACCTCCGTCCATGTTTCCGACCCCAAGCTCTTCTCCTCCATGGCGAACGCCGTCACCACCGTCTACCAGACCCGCTCGATCCTTAAGACCCTCGGCCCCCGCCCCGACCACGAGTCCATCGACCTCGCGCGATCCAAGCTCTCCGAGATCGACGCCAACCTATCTAAGAAGCTCGAGGAGACGGTCCTCCTCTCCCGTCCCCCACACATCGACCGTAACGAGTGGAGAGTGCACATAGCCGAGAGGGAGCGGGAGCTGAGAGAGGCGGCCGCGAAGGAGAAGAGGCAGTGGAAGGCCATCATCGACCTTGACGAGCTGCACCGTGTTTACGAGGGCATGGCGAAGGAGGCGGAGGAGAAGCTGGTCATGTTGTACGAGGGGAGGAAAGGGGAGGAGGATGGCAATGGTGGTGGGACTGAGGGCGAGGTGGTGGTATCAGAGGATGTCATCGGGGTTCTCCAGAAAGGAGTGATGCAGAGGATTCAGTTGAGTGGCCGAGGCCTCCGTGTTCTGCCGGACGCCTTCGGCAGCATCAAGGGATTGCTTTATCTCGATGTATCCAACAATCAGCTCACGGTGAGCAATTTCTCACCTATTGGTTGGTCTCGAGCCATCATTATTCATCAACAGTGGTTCATACTTAGGCCTGGAGATTGCTTTTGCGTGAGATAGCCTATAGCTAAATGCGGCGATGCAGTCAAATTAGCACAAAACCCATGTCTGAAGTATGCAGATTATGGGTGGATGATGCAGTTTTCGTGTGCGATATCGCCACGGCATATAGGAGCACTGTAACGCGATTTACAGTTTTTGTCAATCCATCAATCTGGGGGATACATGAATGCACAATGCTTACATTTCTGGTGGTTTTGGGTTTGGTCACTGTTAGATACCTTCCTGCAGCACTTGATGTATCTACCGGAGGCTCCTAGGAGCTACAGCTCAGTTTTTAGCGGCTAAGCTTCACTGAACTTTGTGCTCTGACGAGTACTTATCAGATTTTGCTCTGCAAACCATAAACTGAAATTCCTGGTAAAATTGGGAAATGTTTTGCCTCATTCCGATTTCCTTAACAGTGTGATAAGCTTGGATTATCTGATAGGACGCTGGGATCACTGTCTCCTTGGGTAGTATAGTATTTCTTTCGCATCTGAGTCTGTCCGCAATTCATGCACTGGGGAAGGCATCTCATTTTCACTTGAGTTATGGAAAGAAACTTTGCACTTTTTAGCCGCATGATTTTCTATGCAAATTTGAGGACTAATTATTATATGAATTTCTCTACAGGCCATTCCCGACTCCATCGCGGGGCTTGACCACTTGCTTGAACTTAATGTTTCCTCGAACCTCATGGAGTCCCTGCCCGACTCAATCGGTTTGCTTCACAATCTGAAAGTCCTCAATGCATCTAGCAACAAGCTGACCGCCTTACCGGACAGCATCTGTCACTGCAGGTAACGTGTGATCTTAATGCCGCTGAGATTCTTGTTTTTGTTTTATACGTTGTTATGAAAATACGCTTCCTGCTTCCTCATCCGTGATCAAGGTCACTAGTAGAGTTGGACGTGAGCTTCAACAACCTGACATATTTGCCAACCAACCTTGGACTTGAACTGTCAAACCTACAGAGGCTTTGTATCCAGTACAACAAGATCCGTTCCCTCCCTTCATCCATATGCGAGATGTACTCCTTACAACATCTGGACGCTCACTTCAACGAGCTGCACAGCCTTCCGTTGGCCATAGGGAACTTGACGAACCTCGAGTATCTCAACCTGAGCAGCAACTTCAGCGACCTGAAAGAACTTCCTGAAACGTTCGGGGACCTGATGAGGCTCCGTGAGCTCGACTTGAGCAACAACCAGATCCACTCTCTTCCCTACACATTTGGCCGGCTCGACAACTTGACCAAACTCAACCTCGAGCAGAACCCCCTCATTATCCCGCCGATGGAAGTCGTGAAACAAGGAGTCGGAGCAGTGAAGGAATTCATGGCCAAGAGATGGCTGGACCTTTTGGTGGAGGAAGAGAGGAAGTGCATGGAAGAAGAAGCAAACAAGGAGAAACAAACAGGGTGGCTGACCCGCAGCACCTCAAAGTTGAGCGATATCGTATCCGGCGTGTCGGGTCTGGTTTCCGAATACATAGGAGGCTCGCCAAGGGCTCCCAAGGACCCGTATCTGGAGCAGCAACTCTGATGTCGTGCATTCGGGGATCTCTGGATGGTAACTCCCTTGCTTGATGGCTTCGAAGGATAGGAAGTTCGTGCATTCAGGGATCTCTGATGTCGTGCATTCGGATGATGATGTTTTGAAATCTGATGTAAGAAATGAATTTGCTTGTTTTGTTTTGTTTTATATTAAAATGATTTGAAAAATATTACGTTGTTTTAAACATTAATTTTTAAATTTTTTCTAATAAATTGTTATTTTAGACAATTTAAGTGTATTAGTCAAGAATTTTAGAACTTATTACCCTATTTCGTAAAATATTTATACGGTTCTTTTTGTACATCTTTACGCATATGTTAGGCTTGGCCTATCAGAGTTTTGTTCCATAATGACGTCATTTGGCGAAATATTTCGCCAAATGACGCAGTTTGAAAAATATTTCGCTAACTAACCCACTAAAGTCGGCCTTACAAAGGCCGACTTCGATTTTTTGAAATGAAAGTCGGCCTTAAGGCCGACTTCCTCAATTTCTTTTTTATTTTTTTTTATTATTTTTTTCTTTCTTTTGAATTTTTTTTAAAAAAAGAAAAGCTTAAAGGGAAGTCGGTCTTACAAAGGTCGACTTCCCATTCATTAATTTTTTTTTATTTCAAAAGAAAAAAAAATTGAAGAAGTCGGCCTTTGTAAGGCCGACTTTCATTCCCCAAAACCGAAGTCCGCCTTACAAAGGCCGACTTCCTTCATGCAGCGTCCCAAACTTCGTTTGCTAAAATTTTTTCTAAGTGTGGTGAAGTCGGCCTTTGTAAGACGGTGGGCTGCTTCCTTTCTGTTCATTATGCTGCAAATCTTCATAGAAAAATTTTGGGGGGGGGGGGGGTTCATCAGCCCAAACCTCCTCTCTCGCCTCCCCAACTACCCCTCCGCCGCCTACCCCGGGAGTTGTCGCCGTTGCTCGATTGAACTCTCCTCTGGATGAGAGGAAGGTACTCGGTGCCCCGCTCGCCTTTTCCTAACTCCCTCGGGATTAAACAGTTGTTGCTGAAATGTGCGTGTGTGATTGGAGTTCGGAAGTTTGTTCTGGAAGTGAAGGACAGGTTGGGAAAGGAATTCCCCTCTCTTCCCCTGGGGAGAAATGGTAGGGATGACGAATACATTATTTACTGGTTCTCGAAGGATAGGAAGTTCGTGCCGGATGGTGCCTTCACTAAGCTCTCCAAGGCCATCTTATACTCCTATGTTTGTTTTTCTGCTGTTGTGTTGATTTTGGGGTTGTCAATTCAAAAGTCGTCGTATGTTCTCGGTTCACCATGCTCTAGCTGGTTAGAAATGGCGGCAATATTTTGAGGTGTCTAAGTTGACCGAAGAGTCGGTTGAGGAGGTTGCGAGGACGGGGAAGGCCTATGTTACCACCATCTTGACGTTGGCTGCAGGCCAATGCTTGTCGTTGTGGCAGCCAAACATTTCCCCAACGTATCTGAATTGTGGTTAGCCGTCGTTTGCCTTATGATGTGATGGATTTAAGAATCTTCATTGTTATTGGTTCAGGCTCATGATCCTATTGAGAACGAGAAGATTTGTGTTTTCTTGATCGAGAAAGCACTGAGCCAGCTTCCTCCAGACGAAGAACAAATTCTGGGAATACTCGGTCTCTGAGGGTTTGGCACCGCCAATGCAGATCCCAAATTCTTGACTTTCATGGTATGTTTCTTTCCGTGTATGTTCACGGCCTACATAATATAAATCCTTCTCGAGCATTATTGCAGGTGAACCTCGGGGAAAGTTTGCCTGGTCATTGCTTTCGTGTGTTGAACTGATGTAGGACAATAGAATCACGGCGAGAAGCCATTTCTGCATCAGTTGTCTTGCACTCTTGAGACACAAGGCAAGGGAAGGGACTGCTTCTCTGTCGATTTCGGCTGACCCTCTCTCCGTCATTTTTACAGTCCGATGTGTTTACTACTATTACCCTAAGCCGCGCCAAGTTCTCTTCATGGATGCTCCCTTCGTCTTTAAGCCTCTGTGGCTAATCCCCCAAACCTATGTTGCAGTCATATGCCTCTCTGGTGCGCTCTGGGACGTGCTACTTCCTCATTTTCTCCTTGTACTTTTGAAGGTGAGGTTCTGCTCGGCGGACAACGTCAGGAACAAGTACTTCACAGTGGAGGAAACTCTCCTTCCAAACTTCGGCAACTGAGCCCAGTAGTAGTTTCAAGAGTTCTAACATCCTCCATTGAAAACTTACAGCTTCCTGCAAAAGTCTCTGGTCAGGCATGCCGCTGCAGGCGACGTCCCTCGCAACTCGCCTAACCTCAGCACCATCCGTCAAACTGCCCGGGTACGAATTCGACCACGACGGCGAGCTGGGGTTGGTTAGCTGGGAGAAGGCGTCATGGTTGGGATTCGAAAGGAGGAATGAAAATGAAAGGACTTAATTAGACACAGCCTTGAGAATGATTTAAGGCTTCGAATTGTTCTTCCTGATAAATCATAATCATAACGTATTAGGAAAAGGAACAACTCTCCCCATCACTCACAACTCCACTATAAGGAAAGAGAAGGTGAAAGGAAGCAAGTCTCGCTTTTTAATTACCCCGTATTATTATAATTCTTTTTTAAAAATATACATTAAATTTGAATTGAAATTATTAAATGCATTTATTTCTTTATTGAACGAAATTATTCTCTTCTCCTTCTTTTCTTTCTTTCCTTTTATTTTTTTCTTTTTACTCCCACACAATCAATCCATCGTCCCTTTTTTTTTAACCTTTCCCAAGTAAGTAATAAATGTTCTCCCTCCCCTCCCCTCCCCACCCTTTTCTGTTGATTCGTCTTTTCGATCTTACCCACCCCAAAAACCAATTAACAAACCCGATCGAAACCCAACCCCCCCCCCCCCCCAACCCTCCGACCTCTGCCGTAACCGCCAACCTTCGGCAGCCGACCTCCGCCCCTGGCCGATCTCCTACGCCAACATCTCCCCCCCCTCTCGATTTCCACTTCTCCCTTTCCCCCTCCATTTCCCTTCCCGTCCTCCTCGCTCCCACACTGCCTAGGTTTTCGGTATAACTTGTCCCCGCGTCATCCTGTGGCAAGGCAGGTGGTGCTCTCTCTCTGCTTAGGTTATAGGTTTTCGTGCGGTTTGGTTCCTTGGTGTTGGATAGGTTTATTTTGACTCGCCGGTTTTTCGTTTAGCTTGGTTGAGGAAATTAGAAGTGTGGAGATCGGGAGTTTCCTGGAGTATTATTCTGTGCGTGTTATGATTGGAGGACTTTCTAAAATGAAACGAGAGAATACGTGTGAGCTTGTGTCCTTGAATTGAATTTCTTTGCAGATGTTTTCGAGAGTAAGGGTTTGGTCTTGATGTTGGATGATTTTGATGTATTGAGTATTATGCTGAATAGTCAATTTTAATTTTAGACTAGGATATGCAGTGTCTGTTAATGTGTTTGGCTTCCTGTTCTAATGGATGCGGGTTGTTTTATTTTACCACCAGTGTTATTTTGATGAACTTGGAAGAGCATTTGGATCATGGCATCAAGTGCACTCAGTGGAGATCGCAGGTATGGTCACGACAGGATCCAATTAATACGTTTGCTCAAGACTTTCTTTTCCTAGGAAATTATTGAGCAGTTCTGCAATGTGACAATTCTCAGGTGTTTTGAAGGGAGTATTATCTTTTTGTAGTATTTATATATAACGGTTAATTGGAGGAGTCTATTAACCTTTAGTTATAAATTCTGACGGTGACTGTCAGGCTTTTTGACAAAAAAAGCGGGTGATTGATAATTTTATGGAGTCGTACAATTAGAATAAGTTGTTTCATATGGTTTGATGATTTTTTCCTATTCAGCTTTTGCTTTTCCATTCCCATGGCTTTGTCTATCCTTAGTTGATTTGATGAGCAGAGACTGAGTCCTTACTTTCAGGATATGCATCTTCAAGTGTGATTTATCTATCATCCTGCCTCTTGTCACATTTCAGAGTCATCTTTATAGATCGCCGCATTGCTTCTTTCATACTGTTTGGCTGCTTGCCTAGATTATTCTGGTACCCGAGTCATTTGAGATTCAAATCCTGAGAGTAGTGCATTTAAAGAAGAAGAGTGTACCGAATAGTGTTTTATTGTAGATTCTGTTGCTTTAGGTTGAATTCTTCAAGAAGAGGTGCTATGATGGTTCTGGGAAAAGTTGCGGTTCCTAAGCCCATAAATTTACCCAGCCAGAGGTATGATTGTTTTGTTTAATATAATTTTTAGGTATTTTCTTTTTGGCTACATAAGTGGCTCCAGTTTATCTTTTATATAGGTTGGAAAATCATGGTTTGGACCCGAATGTGGAGATTGTCCCCAAGTGAGTAATAAGCAATTAGTTTCCTTTGTATACAGTGGTGCATTGGAACGTTTTATTGTTGGAGCTGAAATGGTCTTCTTCCTTTTTCTTTAGGGGAACACTTAGTTGGGGAAGTAGGACATCCACGACATCAAATGCATGGGGAACATCCACATTGTCTCCTAGAACAGATGGCGGTACCCTTTCGCCCAGCAATCTCAGTGCACGTCCTTCCTCTGGTGAGAGTGGCACTCGACCTTCCACAGCAGGTAGCGACCGGGCTAATGACCCCTCGACAACAGCTCGGGGATCAAATTCTCGCCCTTCGTCAGCTTCAGGCGCACATCCATCCAGTCAAATGCCGATTGTGTCATTGCGTCCTCGTAGTGCCGA
Source organism: Melastoma dodecandrum (assembly GCA_029817715.1). NCBI lineage: Eukaryota > Viridiplantae > Streptophyta > Magnoliopsida > Myrtales > Melastomataceae > Melastoma > Melastoma dodecandrum. The sequence continues at coordinate 708,652 of JARUPY010000057.1, read as the reverse complement.
AACAAGGCCTGGGAGTTCACAGTTGTCTCGTTTTGCGGAAACTTCGGCTGAAAATTCAGTTGGAGGGGTAGTGGAAAGATCGGTATGTGCTTTTGTCAATGTTGTGGCATGTATTTATGTACATTGACTTTCTAGAGCATCCATGAGGATTTGTGTTATATATGACGACAATAGTGGTATTTTATTTATCTTTATCTTGTCTTGCTCTTGGTAGTCTAACTCACAATGCTACGCATGTCTGTCTGAATCTTGTGTCTTTGTTACTCTGATCTTTGTACTAAATTGTGTGTGTGTTTTTAACTTTTCTATACTTGGTTATGTTGAAAATGAATCATTTCAAGATCCATTTGTTTGCTCTATTAAGATGGTTAGCTTGTCTCTTCTGGCCCTTTGTCTTCTGGTTGATTATTCATTATGCTTTATCAAAAAATGAAAAAAAAAAAATCCCTTTGATGAAAGAAAAGTGTATGCCATTACCTTGACTGTACAAAGAAGACACTTTTCCTTCCATCAATTAATGGATGTTGCTAGTGTAAATTGTTTTACCTATGTCAACTTGTCTCCCGAACAATAGATTTTCAAAGGTAAGTCTTGAACTACGCATTTAATCTGCAAATTCGTGTGAATGTATGCAGGGAATGTTATCTTCCAGAAGTGATGGATTTTCTCTGAGTTCTGGGGACTTTCCTGTACTTGGTTCAGAAAAAAATGATTCAGGAAAGAGCACTTTCTCGCAAGGTCACTTCAACTCTCTCTATAAAGTTAATATTGATGCATGTTCATGCCAAGCACATGGATGTGGCTAAAAGTGCTGTGGCTTTTTAATGAAGGAAGATGTAGCAGTAACAAGGGTGATGAAAGAACCACCACCAACATTGAGAAATTAAAATGGGCACAATGTTTTAGAAACCATTATCTTTGATTCAATTTAGGTTTAATAGGCATAGCACGGCATTATTCTGCAGTTCCCACGGTGCCAGCTACTTAAGCATTTTGTTTTGATAATTGTTTTTTCCTTACAGAACATCCTTCTCAAGGATCAGGATCACCTTCTAGTGTAGCAGCTCGGTTTAGGGAAGGTATGTGCAGTTGGGTCTTTATGGTTTCCTCTTACTGGGAGGCCATCAGAGTAAAAGCTAATTGAATAAATAAATAGAAATTATGGCTCTAACAGCACCAGCATTTCTTCCACAGACAATGAAGTGAAGACTGGTGTATTGAACTCGTGGAGTAGAGAAGATGCCGACTTTGGTGAAGATTGTGTCAGATCAGGTATAGATCAATGGCATGGAGAGTCCCCATCTTTTCCAAATTCTGGAATACGCCCTCAGCACTTCAATGCTTGGCGTGGTCCTATAGTGGATAGCCACCTGCCGAGCAGCCGTTGGTATAGAGGACCTCTGGGAGGTCCATTTGGAGGCCCTGTTGCACCTAGTGGGTTTCCCATGGAACCGTTTCCTTATTATCATCCTCAGGGGGCACCGCCAGTGCTTCCGAACCCTCCATCAGCTCCCCCTTCTGGTGTTCTTCCAGGGGGCCACCACCCTAACAATGGAGAGTTTTACAGGCCTCCAATCCCTGGTCCTTTCATTCGCACAAATATGCCAGTTAGGCCTGGCTTTTATCCCGGCCCTTTGCCTTATGATGGTTATTTTGGTCCTCAATTGAGATATCGCAGTCCAAATGAACAGGATTTTGCATTCACGGGAATGGCTTCAGGAGTGCCTTCCCCTTATTGTCTGCATCCTTCTCTTGAAAATGGTAATTCAAATGCCAGACCTGCTGGATTTGACGGTAAAATATCGAGTTCTGAGGAAGCCAAACTGGGCCATCTTCGTGAGAGTGGCGGACAATATAAGGTTCTTTTGAAACAACATGATAGTTGGGAGGAAGAGGGGGAAGAATTGCAAGACGCCAAAGCCATAAGTGAGTCAATGCTCAACCTTGTATCGCGATCTAAGACTGTTAACCCTGATAGTGACAGTAAGCTGGAGCAAATACAACAAGGTATTGAGAAGAGTTCAGAAATTGGCGATCCCAAGGAATCTCTGAAATCTGATGACAGGGTCAATACCTCTGTTCCATGGAGGGTCCCAGAAACTGTGCTCGCACATGCCGATGATGTTGATCCGGCAAGAAGATCCATGCAGAAGCATTCAGCACCAGAAGTTTCACAGTCTGTATCAGCCACTGCAAAGGATTCTAGTTTAATTCAGAAAATCGAGAGTTTGAATGCTAAGAGCCGAGCATCAGATATCCGATCTGATGCTTTGCCTCCTGATCGGCGTGATCAAGATGCATTTCCACATAGGCCTGTGCTACCTCACTCTGCTGCAGAGATTACAAATGAAAACCAGGTTGTTAACAAGAATCTGGACACTAGAAATTTTACACCTGAACATTCTGGTCAGATTTTTGCTGGTGGTGGTAAGATTCATGGGCGGAATGCAGTTGGCGGGGCTGTCATGTCCAGGTCTGTTCCTCATTATTTGGTTATTTGGCTGGTGGCTCCATAATTGTAATTCGAGTCTATTTTGTAGGCCCTATCCACAAGGAGGACGTGGAACAGCTCAGCAACGGGGTAGGAGGGTTGGTACACCGGAAGCCAGTGAATGGCATAAGAATCCTATCAGTGTCGACTCTGTAGTTCCATCTATGGAGACATTGAACATACTTCCAAATACTGAAGTTGGCGATCACTCTCTTTCCCATCCTTTAAAAAATGATGGGGAGAGTAAGCCAGTGGCTACTGATTTGAGTGACACTCCTGCTGAGGTAATACAAAAGTTGTATCAGGCAGTGCATTACCTACCTTACTTGAAATGTTTATCCTGTATTTTTAAATATGTATATGCAGCGAGCTAGGCTGAAAGAGCTAGCCAAGCAACGTGCCAGACGGCGGCAAGAGGAGGAGGAAGAACGGGCAAGAGATCAGAAAGCAAGGGCGCACTTGAAGTTGGAAGAGTTGAATAAACGCAGACAGTTGGAGGAAAGTTTAAATGCTAAAACGGATAGTGAGCAACATGGATTACATGCACCTCCCGAAAAGGCCAAGGATTCTACCATAATACTGTCTCAAGGATCTATTTCTGAAACTTCACCAGTTCGTCAAATTGAAGGGTCTACAATACTTCCTGGAGATCAAGTATCAATCAGAAGGCAGCCTCCTCATTTCCAGCAAGGAGTGAGTTCTGCGGGTGCCATTGAACACAAGCCTGAAAACATGTCTTACAAGCATAGCCATGTGGTGTCTAAGGAAAAGCCAACTGTATCAGGTGAACTGGCAAATTGGAATGACCGAACAACAGATGTTGCCAAGTCAGATGAGCTGTTGGATGACATCAATCCTGGCACTGAGAAAACGTATCATTCCAATCCTCAGAATGTTGTTGAGACCACAGTTCATCAACGAAGAAAAGGAAGCAGGACTATCCGAACCAAGCAGAGAGTGGATAATTTTTCACTTGCTTCTGTACCAATTAATGCGGTCAGTGAAGCTTCTTGGGCAAGCACTCCGGAAGATGATGGATTGTCGAAGTCTTTGAAGCCTGATTTGGAATCTAAGTTCATTCAACAGATGCAGGACTCTAAGGACTCGAAAGAGTCAACAGAGCATCCATTGGCTCCATCGACCGTAACTGCCCAGGCGCGATTTAGCTTTCATGGGGGGTCCCAACATACTCGTAGAACTCCAAGAAATCAGCAAACAAATAAATTGTCAGAGAAAATGCACGGAAGTGATGCCGTCATGTGGGCACCTCGGTCACAAAACAAAGTTGAGGTGGCTGTGGAAACTAATGATGGAACACCTGCAGAGGAGCCAAACTCATCTCTGAAAAATGACGTCGGTCAAAAGAATGCAAAGCATAAGAGAACCGAGATGGAGAGATATATCCCGAAACCTGTTGCTAAAGAGATGGCCCAACAAGGATATGCTTCGCAAGCAGTCCCTCTGAACAGCAATAGTGGTCAGGTGGAGGAGACATTTCAGGGTACAAGTTCAGTTTCTCAGAGCATCGCAAATGTTCAATCTCAGAAACAGATACAAGAAAAGACCTTGGATGGCGGGAAGAACAGGCCTGGAGGAGCAGCGGTATCATGGCGGCATCGGAGTCCGAAAAAATCAATAACCGAAGGGGAATCGCATTTTTCAGATTCGAGTAAACATGATCAGATTATGAGCGAGGATCAATCGGCTAATGAACCCAGAATGAGATACCCAAAGGAAAAGCAAAAGTTTCAAGGTCAGGATGCATCAGGGGACTTGCCCATTCCTTCCTTCGACTCTGATCCAAATGCAGATGTCCTTCGGGCAACAAGTGATCATGGATCAGTAGCCAGGGGGAAGCGCAACAACCGTCAAGTGACCGGGACCAACTTGGATATCAAACAGAAGAAGGGTGGCGAATTATTTGGAAAAAGTCATACTCAGTCGTCATCATTTGATCAGCATCAAAGAGGTCCTGCTGCTGTTTCAAAGGAGACTCATGGTTCTGTGGATCGATCAACAGCATCTCAGTGGCAACCAAAAGCCCTGAAAGTTTCTGCTGATGATCCTCAGGGATCAAAGCCAAGTGGAGGAAAGTGGGTTGAGGTTGGAGGTTTCAGGGTTCAGCTGGAGGAGCCTCCTAAAGCTGATACCGAACCATATGTGCAGTGGCCACAAAAGCCACGCAGCGAATCAGCCACGGGTCACAGCGCGAAATTCAGTTCTCGTGCAGACTATGCAAATGAAGGAGGGCGTCCAGACTTTAATGTCCAGAGAGAAAAGAGAGCACCTCAGAACCGACGTCTCACCAATCAGCAGGAAACAGCTAACCCTCCAGCAGCTGATGAAGTGCAACAGAAAGAATCGGAAATGTACTTGGGATCCTTTGAGAATCAGAACATCCGTTACGCGAGGGGCAATAATGATTCTCGTGCAGACTGGAACCCAAGAGGACATTACCGCAAGCAGCAACAAAACCTGCCATCGAATCGTGAGAGACCGCGTCCGAACTCTCACTACAGGTATCAGCCCGTGGGAACAGAGGACATTGGTAAGACAGGACACTTTGAAGGATCGACAGGTGCCGCCCCTTCCCAAAAGGGGGTCGGTAGGAAGAACTATGGGCGTGACTGAGGTGGTGTTCCTGTCTAAACAGACCAGCAAGAAGGGGAGATAGTTAGTCAGGCTCACTGCGGTAATAGGATTTGGTCAGCTTGGGGATATGGGGTTGGGGGGGTTGCTCCGAAGCAGGCGCTGCCATCCCTCAGGTATTTTATTTGACTAGTGTTTGAATGGCAGAAGGAAAAAGCATGATGGCATCAGGAAATTGGGATTGATTTTAGGGAGGGAGGGAGGGGCTGGGGGCGTAGGATTTAGGTGGGGGCCTTGGTGCTGGTGTTAATTATCTTCCCTGGTTGAAGGGAGGGCGGGGGGTGTGTGTGTGTGTGTGAGGGGGGATGGTCTTCTGATGGACCTGATATTGCTCGGCTGCTGCTGATGCTATTTTTATATTATTATGTCTCTGTCTCTTTAGGAAAAAACAGTTTAATAAGCTTCCTTGCTACTCTATCGACGGGGCGTCTCCCGTGTCGTTCGTCTTTGTCGATTCTCCCATCTCTTTGTTGAAATCATTTCTCCACCCCCCATGTTACGATGATTCCAAAATTATGTGGTATTTCTGAGACCAGTCCGCGGTTCCTTTTTGGTCCTGCGAAAATAATACAAAAGGGATTATTTATAAAATTTAAATATTAATAGTGTTTTTTTATAATGAAAATGGGGGATCGCTATTAGAATGTGAGATTGAAGTGGTTAAAATAGGTGCCATAAGATGGGCCTGGTAACAAGGTTGGGCCAACGGAAAGCCCAGGACCGCCTTGCCTATCTACTTTCTTTCCTCCTGCTTTTTCAGTGTATTTGGAAGGAAATCCATCCCGGGTGAGTTTCCTCCTCCTCGTGGTCGTCGAGGATTTGCAGGAAGGCGTTGTCTCGTCCGTCCCAAAGCAGTGCTGTTGTGGGTAAACGAGCCAAAACACAGGAACATCCGGAGTGGGTGGGTTCTTCCTTCCTTCCTGCCTTCCTTTTTTAATCTAATCAGGGGTTTATTTCGCAATTTTCCGGTTCCTTTTTTTTTTCCTTTGTGTGTCTGTGTGTGATTGTGTGTATGTTTTGGGGGAAAATTCAAGTGTTTCTGGGTTTAGTAATTGCTGGATTTTGAAAATTGATTTCTTGTGTTGGTGGTGGTGGTGGGTTTTCCACAGGGAAGAGGCGCCTCTCTGCTGTGTTGGGAGCTTTTTTTAAGTTGGATGGTGGGGAGGTTGGTCTGAGATGGCATTGCTTACCCATCCTCACTTCCAGGTAAAATGTTTTCTGATCCCTCTTTTCTTTCCCCATAAATTTCTAATAGTGCTTGTTTGCTTGTTTGAGGAGGAATCGGAGGAGGGCTTGATCTTTTAGTCAATCTGCCTTCATCTGCGGGAGGGTTCAAGGATTTCTCCCCTGCAGAAAATCTGCATTTTTTCTCCCTTTTTTCCAGAAATGCTTCTGGGTTCTGCTTTTTTTGTTTTCCTTCCTGCACAACCCTTGCCTAGGAATGTTCTCCTATGCTCACTGGTCAATCGCCCGCCCTGACTTATCCAATGCTTATGGGGCAATTCTGTTTTCTTTGGTGGACAGGCTCCTATTATTATAGTTGATGATTCGTTTGTAACTGCAGGGTTCTTACGTATCTTTACCTTCGAGGCCCTCTTCGCCCGGCAGGCGCTTCACCCTGAAGCGATGTGGTGTGAAAGTTCATGTCCTCGCAATCGGAAAGGGGGATAGGTATTTTTCTCCTAAGCGGCAGAGTTCCTTAAGGTGAGGTCATTATTGTTGTTGGTTAAACGAATAGTTCTGTCTCAGGGATTGCATGCTCTGCTTTGTGTTTCTAGAGTTTCATTCCATTGGCATAATAAAAGAATTGAGCTTGCTTTGCTTTTGTAGATTGTGGGCGCCTTGTTCTTCTTTGCTGCTTCCTAAAAGCCTAAGGATATCATCTTTCAAAGGCAATGCGCATAATGACGACTCGTCGGCTAAGACTCATGGGTGTAAAGTCTCCTCAAACTCGCTGAATTTATCGTATGTGTCGACAGATGGTGATGGCAATGTGATGGGATCTCCTAAAGCACACGATATCCCTGTTTCCTATACATCTGAAGCAAATAGTGTTGCCAATTCCCCTGCTTTCCAGAAATTATTTCGGAAATGGTTGTCAGTTTTGCGTACCCTCTCTTCAGAACCGCCAACGGATGATATTTCTGGAGAAGTTTTGTCTCAGGGGGAGATGGCGGAAAGTGAAACAAAGATTGAAGAGAAGGGACAAAGTTCTCTCTTAAAGGCGATGTGGACCCACTTTTGGGGTTTGGATTCTACCATAAAGCTGCTGGCAATTATATTGTAAGTTCATGCCTAGGTTTCTGGGGATATCTGCTTTTTTGCTTTAGGCTGATAAATATCTGGTGGGATCACATCTCTGATGCTAATTTTCAATTGGCAGCATTCCTTTGTACTTGGGTGTTAACGTGACCTATGGAAGAGAAGTATCCAAAGAGTTGACTCCCTTATGGGTGATCGGGCCGCTTGTCGTTGCGTTATATGTCAAGTTGTTCCGTGCAATATGGGCTCTCTACATGTTCACCTTTATGCAGACAGTTAAAGTATTCAAGAGTTTGCCCGGATACTATTTATTAGCCTATAAGTATGTTGTTCATGGTAAGCTCAAAGAGGACTTGCAGGCTCGAGTTTGGCATCCAGTAGATCGTATTAGAAACATGGACTACAAGGAGGCGTCCATGAAAAAGCTAGGAGAACTACGAGAGGGGTTGTCTGAGAAATACCTGGATTATGTTGAGTCGATATGGCCTTATTACTGTAGAACAATTAGGTTCTTGAAGAAAGCGAATCTTATTTAGGTCAAACAATCTGACTGGGCAAAACCCCTCTTGAGGTAATCATTCTGGAGGTCAATATCTTGTGCTGGAGAACTTCATTTTAGAGTTGATTGAAGTTCTAGTCATCGAATCCTCAAGCAAAGTTGAAGGAATCATACACCAAAGGGGCGTCTGCCTCCCATGTCTGTAACTATTTTTCCGGGCCAGGGTTCATTCTTCTCTGAGAAGTTCATTATTTCTTTTGAGGTTCCGATTCTGAAAGGAGGTATCTGGTTAGCTTTTGGCAATAGATAGAAGATACCATCAAATGGCATGCTGTTGTTCGACTTTTTTTGTTTTGTTTTCAGCGTAATCCTTTTTGTATCAGTAATGAGTGGGAATGACATCTTTACCGAGAAACCTAACCATGTATTAGTTATTACCCTTCAGGAAAGGAGAAATTAGGGAAAGAACCATGGACTTGGCCTGATGGGTGAGTTGATAGTGAGCAAGCTGTGTTCTCTTCTGTGTTTTGTCCTCCCACTTGAGAAATCCCTTTGGTTTTGCAGGGCGAAGAGAAAATGTTAATATAATGGATGTTCTTGTCCAAGGTTGTTTTAGATTTATGTGGTCCCTAGCAAGCACTTAAGCTAATTTTCGATTAAACGCACCGTTGGCATTTTCATTCCAATATGTGATTTTGCTGCAATGGCATCAATGATTCAGGAGTAGGCGTTACACATTTGATCATACATGGGGTGATTTCCATGGCTTTGGGCTGTTATCTTCGCTAACTAATTTAATTATTCATGGGAAAATGGCCTTGCCTGACGATTTAATCCTTTTAATCCCGGCATATAAAAGAATACAAGCCTTCATCGTCATAGAGAAAATGATGAACACATCGAACATGTATGGACATCGACAAAATCATAGTGAGATTTGCTAATTACTCCTTGCGCTTTTTACTCTTTTATATATTCGCACTGCCAGACCCGGTATCTGGCATTCACAGTTTATCTTAAAAGCCAAAAAAGAGAGACCTGAAGGTGATGCTTCGAATACCACAAAAGCGATTAACCTAGGAACCCTTATACTTCTCCGACTGGACATGGCCTCTTGATCTGGGAAACCACATCAAGCCAACATGGGAATCTCCAGGAAAAGAATGAGAACAATATTCAGACTGTACAACAATCATTTTTTCGTCCAGTCTTGCGAGATTTGTTCTAAGAAACGGGATTTAGCCAGCAATCTAGAGTACTCTTTTTGTGCATTCTCCAGTTCACTTCTAAGATTAGCCAACTGCAATCACAAAGGTCAAACAGAGGCTTGACTAAATCACCCACAGAACTGTTAAAGGATATCTTGAAATCAAATGGCTGATGGCATAGTAAGTTAAGAACCTTGTACTCGAGTTGTCGCTCACTCTTCTCGTACTCCAAGCACCTAAAAGATTACAGCAGCAGCGAGTCGACAGTCAGATTCTACTCAAAAGTTACTAGGACTGAGATGGTTGGACAGATACATTTACAAGCCATAAACTGAGATGGTTACTTACTTTGCACGAAGCATCCTGTGTTCTCCAATCCTTTTATCAACCTCGGAGAATCCTGACGAGGTTTGGCTGATATTAACCGTCTGCAGTAAGATTCTCAAAGTTAGCAGAAACGATTGACATGTGTTGTACAGATAAAATGCTGCGAATAATGATGTGGGAGCATGAACGAACTAGTTAAATCTACTCAATATCTGTCAATTACTTATATAAAAAATTTTCTGGTACACAAAAGTTCTTATAAAAATAAAATGGAACAACATATAAACATTAACCACATTTTACTTTCTTCTCTCATTTCTATCATTGAAGATCTGCAATTCTTATAGTTGTAAGTATTCTTATCTTGTGTATGTATTGACACAATAACGCTCGATGACATCAGTCTAAGGAACTTGGAAATTCGAACCTGTTTTTCTTGGTACCCCAAGTTATCCAGAAATACCTTTCCCACTCCCTCCAAGTGAATTTCCTTCTTGTTTTCAGGAAGATCTTCGGCCTTCCGCTTCATATTTGAACCTGTCATCACTCACACGCCTATAAAGCAGTGGATGCCATCAGTTTATCTTCACAACTGAGTAATTGCTGGTGGTTTACCTTGATTACATCTATTTTGTAATGGAGAAATGGGCACTTCATTTGTTCGGTTTGCAGGAGGGGCTAGCGTACTCAGAGTCACAGGTGTAAGATAAGTATTTTGGACAATGTCACGAGATCGGTCTACAATACATCCTGATTGCAGACGCTTCAGTCCAGCATGATAACCTATCAGTCCACAGTGATATGCCCTGAAGAAGACTGCATCAGTAATCTGCTAACATGATTCAAAGCTACTGCATGGGCCCTGGTGCTAATCAGACCACATCATATCAATTACGATGATCTATACAGAATCTCCAATCAGTTACAAGCCAGGGTTGCCTACACATCCTCCTCCTGTTAGGGTGGACTTCCGAGAGAGCTAATTGAGCGGATGCAATTCCTCAATGGTGGTTTACGGTATAAATCAAACAAAGGATATCCAAAGCCTACACTCCTGGGTTTGGAAAGGATTAGAATGTCCAAAGTAACCCCATTCCTTAGGTCCCGATCATCATGACAAAAGTATAAAGGAGAAGGCCATTCCGATATCAATTAACTTTATAAAAGAACACTAATCAAGTCTTTTACTATGAGAAAGAAAGTGATTTAAGCACTATGTATTAAGGTCCAAAAGAAACTTATTGAGCAATGAGGCTCTCAACTGGAACTGTCCGAAGAAAATAAATGCAGAAAAATGGTGTAATCCCACAGCAGGATATACAAAACGCATATATTTTCTTTACAAACGCGTTATCATGTCGGCTTGTCAATAGCCTATGCCACTTATTTTCCATCTAATGTGGGAATCTGAGCACTCACAACAGCAGGTAGGGTTGAGAAGGGTATGATGACCATGTACAATTGGTGCAATTCCCTTGACCTACTGGACTCTAGCGGACGAATTGTTTTACATAAGGGTGACAAAATGCTTACCAGTATTCCTTGGCCATTTCCTTTAAGCGAACTTCCAACTTTTGAAAAAGGGAAGTTCTCTCGAAATCTTGTTTGTTGTGAGTCGGCTCGATAAAATTTGCTTCCAAAACACCTGAGAAGCAGTATCAGCTTTCATGAAAACTAAAGTAGATAACGATGAACAAGTATAAGCAGTAACACTTCCTTACCAACCACTCCTCTGCCGCTGCTGTCTGAATATGACAATACCTGCCAAAATGGCTATGAAAGAAAGCATGTTATGTCAAGGGATAAAAATTAGCATCCCACTTCTCCCCCTCCCCCGCCAAAAATAACAATAGCATTAGTACTCAATAAAGTTATTTCAATTCTGTCAAGATGCAACTGATTGCCAGATTATCATAAAAAATTTCTGAGTTCTTAAATTTCACATGGGGCGATCGTACAAATATTTCTAACATAATACATACTTTCAGCAATCACCACAAACCACTGACCCTTCCTTGAGCACACATAAAAATACACCATTGCTGGCTCTAAATAAATACAGGTTTAAAAAGGAGACAGAACTTAACGACTTACCAGTATAAGGCGGTTTTTGTGGTAAACATTGAATCCATGGATACTAACATTTGGGGCTTCTTTAAGAAATCCGATTGTAGTAACGGCTTGCCCCTTCATGATGACAATTTAAGAAAATGCTGATAAGCTAATTTGCAAAAATTAACCCCACAACAACTGACACAAATAACCCCCCCTACCCCCCAACAAAATAAAATAAAATAAAAATTTTATATGCCAATTCGGAGGGCATGGATGAAATTAGAGGGTAAGACCAGGTGACCCCAAGTAGCAGAAAACAATAATAACATTGGCACCACATATGCAGACACAAATCTCTAATAAATATATACACAGAGAAACCCTGGTAGACTTTGATAGTAAAGGAAAGAACCAACAAATACTTGTCATCTGCACTGACTTGTTCATTGACAAACTAATCACAGGAATAGATAGTACTGAATGATGTTCAACAAAAGCAGAAATAAGATAAGACTAGAATAGATTGAAAGAAACCTCCACAGTTCCACCAGTTTTAGGTGTGTACAAAATATATTCAATGTATTTGAGATCATCTGCAATGTTGTGATGTTCCACAGCTTGGCCACGCAAAACTATTGTAAAACTGTCAGGTAATCGCAAGTACAATATGGACAAATAAACCTGTTACAACCAAAGAAGGACCAATTAACCCAGAAAATGATGAACTTTTTGTCGGAAGAAAGATAGAATATCACATACACGCAACGAATAGTGCAACTGATTGGCAATATGCTTTTCATTCAATGACTTCCATTGAGGTTTTGAAGTCACTTTCTTAATATCTCCACTGAGGCGAATATCCTTCCATCAGACAATAATGAAAGTCAGCCGCTCTGAAATTAAAAATATATTTCTAATTACATGATTAGGAGGAAGGAAGGCAAACCAGAGGATCTGAATCAAAATCCAGTTCCATCTTCTGGTCCTCAGTCATCCACAAATTGTAGATTACAACTTTTGTGCCACAGGTTCCAATATCATTAAACTGCCAGGACAAGTAATTGTGAAGGAAAGGAAATAGATAGTCATTCAAAAGAATAACATGTGAGGTTACATATTTATCCAATTGATATCACAGAAAGATAAAATTGTTATGGAATGCCTCTCTTGAGTCCTTGACCAAAAGTTACAGAACTAAATAAATATCAGACGTGACTATTTGATTTACTGCATCACATAAAATAAACGATTTGTCCAAAGTAGCAGCACAGTAACATTGCGATCATTCAGATATCCTCTCAAACCTTTATGCGAATATCTTAAAGATCAGTTCTATTAAGCAATCAAAGAAAATAAAAGATAGCTGCAAACACCACTAGCCAAAACAAAGCAGCTAACAGATCAATCTGAAAATACATATGCTCTGACAATCGTCCACAATACTCGTGAAATCACTACAAATCAAAGAGGTTTCAAGGAAAATCAGGTTTTAGATTTCAAAATGACCACTGGTACATACAACTATTCAGATTTTAGATTTTTATTCATAGTATGTCCATATCAGGATGCAGTCAGCACTTTTTGTCCGTGGTGGATGGGCAAAAACCAGATAACATGTGCATAGGCAGAGATGAGAATGTTGCGGACACAATTCAAAGAATCAAAGGCATAAAAAGGGGAAAGCAAAGAGCTTTGGAATAAGAACTTGCTTGCTTCAGAAGTTCTGCTTCAGTTGAGTACGGAGACCACTGCAACAGCAGTGAAAGATTTGAATCATAATGATCTTTGCCATAGAGATGAGTGATTTTCACAGTCCCCGTGCTTTCATTAAAATCATAATCTACCTGAGAGGAAAACCGAGAGACAACAAACAAATCGTCAAATAAATAGTGAAAACAAACGTCCAAAAATAGGAACTTTTAATTTGAATCCCACCAAACCATCACAAAGAGCAAGGTGCAGTCCAATATTGTTAAAATAAAAAAGTAATTGAAGGATAGAAACATCCCAAATTACCATGGGAACTATTATCCTGTTGCATCCCGTTTGAGATAAGAATGTATATGATAGAAGTCCAATACTCTGAGAATGCATCCTGGTGAAAGTAATAACAGAAACTTTAGTGATTATATCCATCAACAAACACCTCAGCATCCAACATTGCTGTCCTATGATCCAGCATCTATTAGATACAATTAGGATTAAATTACAGCTCTTCAATTAGTTTGGCGCATGGAGTGACTAAAAGTGAATAGAAAATACAAAATTCAGAGCACAACAAAGCTCAAACCTATCACCCTTGTGTCGGCTGAAGACAATTACATCCGCACCAAGCCTCATGGTGCTGGTTTTGAATCCATTTCCATCTGAAAAAAAGCTCCATACCATGAGAACTCAGCAGCACAATCATATCCCGAGAATCAAATTCAAGTATGCAATACATTGTCCAATAGCGGCCTTGGATTTCTTATCCGAGAATCCAAAACTCATAGAACGGCGCAGTGCTTCTGGGTCCATTCCGCCGCCATCATCTTGTGTATAGACAAATTTCATCAATAAATGGATTAATTGTCACACTTTATCCATATAGACCAAATGATGAAAGGATTAAGAATCAGTTACCACCAACGTACCTTGAATTAGTAAGGCTGAGCTTCCATCTTTAGGGTTCTCAGTTCTGTCTACACGGACCGAAGTGGCGCCGTTTTGAATCTATCCATATTAAATAGTAAAAAAGTGCAACTGTGAGAATCTATTTCAGAAAAAAGCTCAGAAAAAATGGATAATGCTTCGTCATTGAAAACGTAGTGTTTAGGGAGAGAGAAATTTGAAGCAATAAGAGGAGACATGCGCCACTTTATTGAAATGGAAACCAGATATACTAGCTTGATATGCTTTGATCTTTCATCTTCCTCTCGTTAACTAAGAAAAAGCAGGTTCCCTCGTTTAGGCACCTTATGCTCTAAGAACAATTGCATTGATATTCAACAAATGATGTAGCAGCAGCATTATATATGATAGGGCACCTTGCCTTTTCTCTTAATTAACCCGCCAAAATTGGCTAAGAACCCCGACATTCACCTAAAGAAAGAAACTGAAGCTGATATTCAGAGAACCCAGATAGAGAATGACCTCGTCGATTGCATTGTCAAGCAACTCCGCCACCGCTGAAGGCCAAAAAAAAAGGAAAGAAGAACATTATCAAATCAACCACAAGTCGCTGAGGGCCGACTGACTCGGAACTGTAGTAAGAATCGCTGCTTAAGCTTAATCCTACCACCAAACACCCACTTATGGGAGGTGGCGTTGGAGTGAAGGAACATGGGATGGACATGCGCGTAGTTCTCTCCATCTGCTCAGCAATTGCAGGAAAAAAAAACGGTGAACAACCGCCGGCGTGGTGTTTCGTTCGAGAAACTCCGAGAAAGAGGACAGAGTGTGTGTCAGAACCTGGTACTGAGGTCTTCGGACGGGTTCCTGCGTCACCGCCGTCATAACTGCCGGCCCTCCAGAACTGCCGGGTCAGAGGCGGGGGGCGAATTCGCGAGGGGCCTGTAACGTCCCGAACGCCGACCCGCAGTTCATGGACGGTCGGCTTCTCCTCGGGTTTCGCCCCGTCGTGGCCCATCTGATCCATGGGGGAACCCTAACGCAATTACTCTGGAGAAGACCCGCCATTGATAATTTAAACGTCCTCGTCTTAAATCAGACACGAATCTGAACAAATCTATTGGAAGTTCCTATGCCGAGGAAATCGCCTTCGATGTAATAGGACGAAAAAATAACGAAATTCAGTTCAATCGAATCATCGTCGATGTTCGCCTTTTGGTATTTCTTATCCAAGAATTACAACAATCGTCGATCGAGTTCATCGGAGGACCGTCACAAGCTCCCGTTCGTGGATTCCCCCGATGCGTGCCAATGGGATCCCCTGGTGTGGTTACTCGTGTTGGAGATCCTGCCAGATATGGCGTGCCGCCAGGGTTTAGGAATGCAGGCGAGGGAACCAGATGTTCACCGCTGTTGTCGTGCAACATCCGAACCCCTTGAGACATGGACGGTCGCAACTGGGCCGATGCTCGCGTGCAGAGCAGCCTGATCCTTAGAAAGTTGGTGGCCTCAACTGCGGGGAACTTGCCATCCAGGGTGGATCGACTCAACTGATCACATCATCTGATCCATGAATCCATACCGTAGTTGGACACCTCTCCACTCAAATTCCCAACCACGCCAATATGCAAGCTGGGCAAAAATGAGGTTGGAAGTCCCGTCTCTCAACTCCTATGGCAGTGACGGATTGGAAAACGTATTTCGCAATTCTTTTTGCTGCTGCAAACAAACGGTATTTCCGCTCCATCCACACCTGTAACAAGTTGAAAAGGGATGCTGAATTCTAACATGATTGATCATGTTGTAAGAACACGGATGATGGATGGATCAAAACTTGCCGATTGTTGTGACGAGAAGGATCCTTGGGCAACTATGCTGCTGTTCCTACTGCTCAGGATCTCGAGCACTATCCCCAAAGCGTACAGGTCCGCCTTCTCCGTCGGCTGCCCCCTCACCCGGCGTGAGGGGAGATGAACCGCTAGATTCACAAAACAAAATGAAGGTAATTCGGACTCGACTCGGGTAGAGCACCTTAGTAATGTCTGCGTACGTGGTTTCAAACCGAGATCTCCTTAAAAGAATTTAAGCTCCTTACCACTTAAATTAACCATAGGTGAAATAACATTTTTCTTATAAGATGAGTCCTTTGTCTTGAAAATCAACGAGAGTTTTCGGAAAATGGAACCCGAGCAAAATATTATTCGAAACTGACGGCATCAATCATCAATATATCTAGATTTCGCTCGGACAACTAACACGGACGTCGCGGGGGGATCTTTTGGGTGAAGCCTTCTTCATTTTGGATTTTCTTTGCCCGGATCATTTGTTATTATTGTCAGGCCTTATCAGTTTTTGTTATTGCAAAAGCGACGTCACTTTTGTCGTTGTAGAAACTTTTGTTCGCAAGCACGATCGTCCCTATTTAGGGACTACGGTTGGTTCAGCGAACCCGAGTCGCATGGTTATGGTAGAATCGCGCCCTTCAGCCCCTGTGATATTTGGCGTTCAGAAGTTAGTCGTACTTAGGAAGACTCGTGCCCTGCAGTTAAAGAGCACGGTGATATCGGAAAGCATAACTTACATTAGAGACATTGATCCACGTTTTCAGGGCCTCCATAGATTTTCCAGACTGCTGGGTTTCTCGAGCCAAGTTCACTGCATCTGAGAGGCTGCTCACACGACCGACCACCAGGAGAGCCGCAGCCGTGTTGAGGATCTGCAACAATGAGTTCATCCGCGTTGTTTGTGTCTATGAACTGTTTCAAATGCGCCTACAGGGAATACACTCTCGTAATACTCAAATGTTGCCGACTCACCAGCGCATCGGCAATGGGCCCTTTCTCCCCAGACAATACTCGCTTTAGGACCTCCGCATTGTAAGACGAATTGCCCCCTCTAAGGTCTTCCAAAGTGCAACGCGGGATTCCGTAGTCCACTAGTCATTAGAAACTTCGTTGGTCAAACTAGGGGTTAACCAATCCGAACTCGATACTGCTGCAGTCAAATCGGAGGAGAAGGATCCAAGGAAAGACAATAAATCGCCAGGAAGCAACAGAAAAACTCACATGGATCAAAGGAGAACTTCTCAATCTTTTCAGGAGTGACATCAAAGATAGTCGCAGGTCCTGCATTTGTAGAACAGGCGTGAAGAAATATTTAAGAATAGAGATTTCAGGGACCAAGAAGATGAAGCTATTAAACAGTAGTAAAGAACATTGTATTTGCTTCGAGTAAGGGTCCAGACGTACCAAGAGGACTAATTTCGTCCAGACCCTCTGAATGGACAACCAGTGCCCTCTTTATGCCGGACCGTTGCAGTGCTTTAGCCATCTTGAGGACCTACTAGTGAAGAAATATATACGTGGCATGCTTGTCATCGCATGGAACGGGCCGATAAAAGTCCAGGTCATTGGCCCAGAGCAGAAAGACCTTATCGACTAGAACATATGGGAAAAAAGTAAGAAAAAGAGCCACTCACAAGATCGTCATGGTAAACACCAACAACGGCAAAGGGCACTTGAGCAGGATTGAGCATGGGGCCCAACACATTGAAAACGGTTTTAACTTTCAGCTTTTTCCTCACGGGGCTGACTGTCTTCATTGCAGGATGATATATCGGAGCCATCATAAAGCCAATGCCTGCCTCATTAACACATCTCTTGATTCCCTGGTGCAGTGAAAAAGTGAACACACGATCATCACATGAATCAATGCATGCATGCTTTCCCGAGACCGGAAAAGTTCAACCGAGCTCCTAAATGCTAGACCGCTATCTTAATCTCGAATAAGGTATTGCAGAGAGAAAAGATGGAAATAAATAACAAAGCCAGATTTACTAGCCTCAGGTTCCAAGTTTATTTCCACTCCAAGAGCTTCCAATACATCTGCACTTCCACATGCCGAAGAGCTGGAACGATTCCCTTGCTGCAATGCAAGAAGGTGCTGATCAGATATGTCTTCTTTGCTTCAAATGATCAACAAAATGAGACATTTACAGAAAGTCAAAGAATATCTCCAATACCTTTGCAACTTTGACACCGCAAGCTGCAGTGAGTATTGCTGCCCCAGTAGATATGTTAACTGTATTGGCGCCATCTCCACCCGTCCCAACAATATCCACCACATCAACTAACCCCTCAACTTTTTTAGCATATCTAATCATAGCTCTTGCCATGCCTACAATCTATCCCGACCAATATAAGAAAAGGATTTAATGACACAGAAAAGAAGGAAGCATGGATCAATATATGGCTATGACAGATCTAAAGCACCTCCAAGTCATAAGGATTTATTCACAAAAGTAGTGGAAAGTCGAGATTAGACATTGATTCCCTTTTTCCAGGATTATTATCAGAATAACTTCCTTTCGATCAAGGCTCATGATGTCTATGGCTTGTCCAGGAATTAGATACCAACATGAGAACCATGCAGCGGCTCTCAAAAGATAAGAATTCACATTCTGTCATCCAACGATATCAATGACAATAACCGCCACAACACCAGAGAATCCACTGACTAGTCAATGACAAAACCAGCATTCCTTCAATTTCTACAGTACGAGTACGGGACTTCAGTGTCCTTTTTTTCGTAATGACTCAACAGTCGACTCCATGACATGCATTGCAATTCACAAACACAGAATACGACCATTACCGAAACAAAGATCCCCCCCCCCCGCCTCACTTTAATCAGACAAGGACGAAACACTGAATACCCTCCTAGCACTTGCTTGCACATCACTGACAATTCTCAGCAGATTAGCAAGGCTCAAAATCAACAAGACGAAAAAGAAAAAATAAAATGAAACCACACCAGTATACCTCTTCGTAGGTCTCTCCCTTTGCTCTGAGCAACACGAGGAAAGCACTAATCAGAGCCTCGCTCGCATCATCCAGCAAGAAATCCAAGGAGGCTTCGGCATCCCCTTCCGACAAATCCTCCCCCTTTATCAACGACTCAATCAACTGCAAAACCAACGAAAAGAAAAAACCCATGAAAAAAAAAATCCAATCTTTCTCAGACAAAATACCCACTCTCCACTACGAAGGTCTCCCAGTTCATCCAATACCTCGTTGAATGAAGTGATCTTAGGAGGCCTCCCGGTTTCTACGACGGCGGAACCGGCGACGGAAATCCCGGTGATCCTCCTCGGGAGTTGATTAGGGAATGTGGGTCGGGCAGCAATTCTGGGCAGCGAGTTTTTTCCAGCAAGTGGAGACGCCGACAGATGGGGTTGCTGCTGTAGGCCAAGGATCCTCGACATGTCTCCTCCTTCCGCCAACTTTTGGCCCTTCCTTTTTGTCGTCCGAGGTTGTTGGGATTTGTGTTCGAACGCGTGTTGGGGTCCCTTTCCCTTGTCGTCTAGCGATGTGTTCGGATTAGGACGACATTGTTGGAGTAAAATCAAATCGAAAGGAAACTGAAAATTTAAGGCCTCCCAATTGGGCAATATCAAACGACATTGGTAAAAAAGTTAGTTTAGAAATTTACCAAACTCTCAAAATAAATTAACCCCCCCACTTAATATGATGCGATTCCAACCGCATCGTAAGGAAGTCGGACAATGACGATTGATAACCACGTAATTAACTCCAAATTAGTCTCGTTGAGTCTCGTTGTTTACTAGCTGCTTTGTACAATTTAAAATGTTACGTAAATAAAAGATAGATAATTTCAAAATTTAAAAAATAACGCTCCGAAGTCGGATTTATAAAGTTCGACTTTCAAAAAACATATTAAAAGAAATCGAATTTTATAAGTTCGACTTCACTTTTTATTTTTATTTTTTATTTTTCGAAATGAATTTTATAAATCAAATTTCCTTAAATTTTGTTAGAGTCGGATTTTATAAATCCGACTTCGAAAAATTACATCCGAAATTTCGAAACTATATACCTTAATTCGCAAATTTTTTTCCCGCCTAACGCTATTTCGGAACATACCTCGTTTAGGTTGACAGTACTCGGACATTAGGATAGTTTTTTTCTAAAACGGCGTGGTTAATCACACCTTTTTATTAAACACAATGAATTCCCAACCGCACTATTTATAGGCTTAGAAAAACCACGCCTTTTTATTATCGATCGGATTCTTTACCACACTATTTACATACTTAAAAAAAATCCTTTTAACGTACCATTGTCACTATTAGTAACCACGTTTCTTTTTAAATTGAGTTGTGCATCATAAAAGCTATATTTTTAAAGTCTTACTAATTATTTCACGAATTTTTTTTTTTCAAATTTAACCATTTACTTAAATAATCTCATCCAAGAGGCCACGGGCTGTTTGTTATTGTAAGTAATTACCTTGCCCCATTTTAATCAATCGGCAAATCTATTCTCAACAACCGGCCAAAATTACAATGTAGCGTCAGGGAGGGACAACAACCGGGCAACGAACAACCTCAGACGAAACACGCGAACAAGGAATGGCAGGTCATCTCCTGTTCCCCCACTGAGTCTTCCCCCACTCTCTCTTCCCCCGATCATCCTAACCCGCCAAGGATCTCGACATTCCCCAGCTGGTCTTGCCCCATCTGGGTAAAAAATCAGACCCGCCTTCGGTTTTTCATCGGTCGCTGGTAAAGTCCTGAGCTGTACGTTTCCTGGTCAAGGTTTCTATGTTTTGTTGAGGCGGGTATTGATAAGCCGATGATAAATGGAGAGAGGGCTCGTGAGGAGGCCTCCCGGGTCGATTCTCATTCTCCCGATCAGGCCGATGATTTACGGGACTCGAAATCGGATGGAGGAAAGGATCCGGAGCTCGAGCGTTATACAAGGGAAAACTCGGTGATGGGCACGTCGAGTCTGTGCAGTTGTAGCTCGGTGGTTAATTACCGTGACTGCTTGGGGAAGTCTGAGTTCGGGTCTTTTAGGAGTATGGGATTAGTGAATGATGGTGGGTTAGATGGTTTTAGTTTAGGAGATAGGAAAGCTATCGAAATGAATGCTGATGATAGTTCTGTGTCAAGGATTGATCCAAGGCTGAAGGATAATTGCAGTGGTGATAGCAAAGAGAAGAAGTCGAGTGATAGAGAAGAAATTGCATGGAGTGTGATCAAATTTAACGGGGAGAGTGGGTCTAAAGAAGATGAAAGGGAAGACTTGTCCCCTAATGAACGATCGGAGGACGAGAAATCTATGTATGGGGAAAGGTTAGAAGATGAAGGCAAAATTGATTTCACTTACTCGATTAATACAACACAGAACAGAGGAAAAACAGATTATTATAATCCATTGCTGATGAACTCATCCGTGGCATTTGGTTCTAATGACTGGGATGATTTTACCCTGGAAACGGCTGAAAATTCAGGCGATGGCTTGATTTTTGAGGAATTCCAAAGAAAAAGAGAAGTTTCTTATCATACCATGGATGACTCTCCAGAGGACTTGTGCATACCGTTCGAAGAACCTCATTATGAGGAGACGAGTAATACCTCTGGTGTTAGTGCTGTTGATCCAAAGGTTGAAAATTCTACAATGAGGAACAGTCCTTTTCTGGGTAAAGGAACTAATCAAGTGCTCAATGTTGAGGATGAAAAAGGAAATAAAGATACTCCACTCACCAGCAGCAACGAACATGCAATAATTGATGAATCAGAAGAGTACCTCAATGGTTGCTCAATTACAAATGTGTTTGAGCCCGGTCAAGATTCTATGACGGTTATATCTCAGCAGAAACCAGATTTTCAATTAGATTTGGCAAATAAGATTGGGGATGAACAACATTCTTTTAGTAGCACAGAACAACTTACTGGCATCAAGGACGGTCTAGATTTAGAAGCAAAATATTTAGAGGATATTGCTGATCCACTCTATTTGCAAGATGATGTTAAGTCTCATCATTATCCAAAAGCTACAGAAATCAAGAATTCAGAATTATGGGATGATGCTGTGATGAGTAGTTCAACCACAGCCATTATGACAAGTCATCATTCCAGCAAAGTAAAGGATTTAGCACAAGACCAAATATCGCAGGAAGAGGTTAGTTTGGACCTCGAATTGAGTAATTAATCCTATGAGTAGATAGTTTGATCCATTTTTTCCTAACTTGTAGTCTCGTACATAATCTCAATGCATGGTATGGTTGTGATGTGGAAAACCTTGATTATTTCGCATAATCAAGCAACTTTCCATATGTTCGTCAGGCTCATATGCTTTTTATTTCTTTTAAAGTAAAAAGCAGGCCTTATGATATGTTTGTGTCTCGAATCATGTTTCACTTCGTGTATTATAACTATGCATATATACTATATGTCTGTTCTTTTTCAGGCAAAGGCTCTTGAACTGAATGGATATATTGATGATGTTATAAATGATATGGAAGAAATCCTACTTGATGTGGGTGAGTCCCCTCGATTACAGAAAGACCAGAAGCTTTCTCGGTCACAGTTAGGTTTGGCCTCAAGGGATGCCGGATCAACTGCATCAACATCTGGAAATGAAGATGCTGTTGATGTCATAGACGAAAAAATGCTTAGGATTGATGGAGTTGAAGTGATTGGGGCCAGGCAAAAGAAGGGCGAGGTCTCACTCAGTGAAAGACTGGTTGGAGTGAAGGAATATACTGTTTACAGAATCAAGGTATGGGGTGATGACCATAACTGGGAAGTAGAGAGGCGATATCGAGACTTCTTAACCCTCCATCGTCAAATGAAAGCTTTATTTTCAGATGAGGGTTGGGTTCTTCCCCCTCCCTGGTCAGTGGTAGATAAAGAATCCAGGAAGATCTTTGGGAGTGCCTCTCCTGACGTTGTTGCAGAAAGAAGTGAAATCATTCAGGAGTGTCTACGTTCTATCATTCACTCCTCTTCTTTTACAGATCTTTCACCTTGCTTTATATGGTTTCTTTCCCCTGAAGAATCCAATTCGAGTCTTTCAGATTCTAGAGGACTAATCCGTCAGTCAACATTTAGTAGTACTGGGACAGATGTGGAGATCTTATCTCCTTTAGGAAAGACAATCCCTCTCATTGTTGAGGTGCGTCCTCAGAAATCCCTTAAACAGTTGCTAGACGCACAACACTACCGCTGTGCTGGATGCCACCGGCATTTTGACGACAGCAAGACTTTGATGCGAGATTTTATGCAAACTCTGGGATGGGGCAAGCCTCGTGTTTGTGAATACACTGGTCAATTGTTCTGTTCGGTTTGCCATACAAATGAGACTACAGTTTTGCCTGCCCGAGTTCTGCATTATTGGGATTTTACAGAGTACCCAGTTTGTCAATTGTCAAAGTCGTACCTGGATTCGATAAATGACCAGGTAAAGAAATTATAACTGAAATATTAAAAATTTTAGCTTTCTTTCTTTCTTTGGTGAGGCCAGCCAAGATTCTCCCTCCCTTTTTGTTGTATGTTAAAGACACTAGTTTTGTTGAACATCTCGTGGTGCATGTTAAGTGATGATGTTTGTAATCCAGTCAGTTGTAATTTTTTTTTTCTTCAGAAGAACCATTGTGATGTTGCTTATGGGCATGCCATTTCGCTGAAAATTATAGGTATAGCAGAAATTTACACTTATAAACATGAATTTTACAAACGAGGGCCCTGTTTGCCAAATATTCCTTGTTTTTTTGTATGTATGGTGTCCACAGATTTCTTCTATCCTAACTTCTCTGTCTCTTTTTTTGCCAGCCCATGCTTTGCATTGGTGCTGTGAATCCATTTCTATTTTCAAGGGTTCCAGCCCTTCTCCATGTCATGAACCTGAGGAAAAAGATAGGTTCTATGCTACCATGCATTCGCTGTCCATTTCGCTTGTCTGTTAACAGAGGCCTGGGGTCCCGAAAGTATCTTCTTGAAAGTGATGACTTCTTTGCCTTAAGAGATCTGATTGATCTTTCAAAAGGACCATTTGCAGGTTAGAGCTCAATTACCCATGTTATTTATTTATATGATATTATTTTATAATTTGCTTGAAGTTTTGTAATGAATATTGGAATCGCATGTAGCACATCATGCACGTTATTCCGTGTCATTCAAATTAGTTGATGACGGGGAATGGGGTGGCAGTGAATAATTCCGTCATGCACATTAGTATGGGGTGGCAGTGCCCATGTTGCTTGGATTTGAATTGCCTGAATCAAGACTGCAGTTGATTTTTCTTTGGGATCTCTTGACATTTGTTTGGGAATGAAGATAGACCGCTGATATGTACATTGATATTGCAGCGCTCCCCGTGATGCTGGAAACAGTCTCAAAGAAGATTCGGGAGCATATTATGGAACGATGTCTTATATGTTGTGATCTTGGAGTGCCCTGTGGCGCCAAACAAGCTTGTGCAGATCCTTCCTCTCTCATCTTCCCTTTCCAGGTTAGCAGCATTCAACAATTATGAGCACTCCTTTATCGAGCGATATTGCAGCATTGCATTTTTGTATAGTGACTTACTGATGTTCCTGCAGGAAAATGAGTTGGAGAAATGCAGATATTGTCAAGCAGTATACCACCAGAAATGCTTCGAAGATCTCGGGAAGTGCTCTTGTCAATCAGAGACAGAGACAGCTGAAGCTTTAAGCTCCCAAAGGAGAAACGACAACAGTTCAGCTGATGAGGCAAGTGGGGTTCGGGACCTGCAATTAAGGAGTTCTGGTTCTATACTTCCCTCCGAATTGCTTTCTACACTATTTCACAAAACCATGTCCGGCACGGTGAAACGCCAAAGGGAAGGAAACAATGTCCTCGTGATGGGCTCTTTACCAAGTACTTCTTTGTGAAGGTTCCGTTGTTATCTTCGGAAACGGAAAAAAAAGTTTTGGGGTTGATCTGAAAACTCGCGACATGCTGCTGTTGATGTGAATTGAATAATTGAAGGGGGCGAGCTCATTAGGTATAACGATGTTTTATATGCTTTTCTTGTGATCTCATTCATATACAGGGGCACAACACAGGCTTTGTACAGTTTATTGTAGCAATCAAAGAAACGTTCCTCTCCAATCGATGTGATCGATATAACAGTTTTTGCGGCTCCGATTTCATTCTAATTGCTCGCAAATCTCATGTTAAGGTGGGGGCGGCAGTCCCTGTCTGATGTTTCTTTTATGTGCGGCAATCTCATGTCCGTGTGATTCAATTCCATCATTATCCACCCTGCAATTTGTAAAAGTGAAGCTCTCTGTCTTCATTCTCTGCTCGCTCTTTTGACCATGTCCTTTTACGACGAGTTGTTCTGATGCCTCCCCCCATCGAGAGCAGATCTATGAGAATAGACTGTGGTGGCCCATCTTACACTTGAATGCCTTTGAGATCTGAAGTATTACTTTATCGTGTTTGGTTTTGGGATTTTGGCAAATCATTGCAGACTTTATGCGAATGACACAGTGCACAGAATATAGTCTTTGAGAAACAATCCCAGAATGTGGAAAGAAAAACTGTCCCAACCGAACTTTCACGACCAATCTCTCTTTGTTTAGTTACAAGTATGGTGGACTGTAAGTAATCCTTTGCCGATATGATATTTTCTCCGTCATCTCGCGTACTTGTAAGACTGGGGAAACCATCTCCTCAACAGCACATGCTTTAACTTGATCACCAATGCGAAAACTCCGTAGCACGGAAAATGCAGCAGCGCAACCGTAAGGTACCTTTGGAACCACAGAGGAAAAGATTCGAGAAGTCGGTCGAGTTCATGTCGTCCATTTACTAAGAGAAGGCTAAGTAAGGAAAGGATGCATACCATAGAGGAGCAAAGGGCGTGGACAGATCGAGAAATGGGTATGGCCACCTGTTGATATCATCAGCACAATCTCATCATGAGCAAGAACGGGATGTCATCTTCTGCCGCGTGCCTTTGGCTTGATGAGTTCAGATTTGAGTATGGCTTACCAAATGCTGACAGTAGCATGGAGGATCCACTGGAACACGACGTAGATGACTGTCCACAGGAAGAAATAGCCAATCCGAAAGAGCGGAAACCGCTGCACATGAGGAGCCAACATAGCTTCTGTGAATTGATTGCTGGAATACCAATGCTGAAAGAGTGAAGAAGCAGGGGAAGGGGATTGAGTCCTTACCAAAGAATTTAGGGCTGTATCGCCGATCAGAAGAATCACATTGACCGAATGCATGTTTATGTCCAGCTGCAGCAACGAAGAGAAGGTGATCAATGTGGGAAAAGACGAGGCAATCTCCAGGGGACGACGATCCTGTTGCTTACTATGCTGAGATTGTACTTGTTGATGGCAAGAAACGGGACAATAATGAACCAGAAGACGCAGTCGGTTAGAACGACCGCACCCGCATTCATCTGCAAAGGCAGTTCTTGTTTATATCTCTCCGCCGCTACATGCTCAGATTGAATTCCTGAGAAGCAGTACCTGGAACAATATCTGGAATACGTAGCCCCAAGTGTTCGCAGTCTTGCGAGTTCTTATGTTGCCGATGGACTCCTTGGCTGTGGTTGAACTTGTCAAGGTTCGATTTGGTACAGGATAGGTTCCCTTATCTGCATCCACGTCGACGCTGTCAATCTTCTCCCCTGTCGCTCTGTGGTGGTACTTGTAGCATCCGTAGAAGGACAACAGCGACCCAAGCTGAATTATTATCAAATGAACCAATGTAAGACTCTTGAGCGCAAGGATCTAAGACACTTGAGCAGCGGTGGAGATCGCTCTCGACGTACCCCGAAATACGCCGTGATCAACACGAATGTCCACCTGCACATGACATGACCGTGAAAATAAAACCACCTCAAAAAATGACGCGACTCAAAAGGTGAAGGCGGACGATTGTAGGCTTGGCTTACTGAGTGTAGTAGTAGTAAATGCTTGGCCCATCGACGAAGGAGATGACCCCCAGCAGTATCATAAGCACGACAAAAGAAACCGCCCTAAAGGCCAGCAGCCAAGCAGGGCGAACTCCATGAAGGCAGGGACTCCACGTCTCATCCTCGTAAAGCGTCCCCCTCTCCTCTGCATCTGCCTCCGCCTCCGCCTCCTCTCCCGGCACTCCCTGCCCCCTTGCCGTAAGAAATGCTTCGTGTCTCCATATCAGATAAACCGCCAATGCCAAGGAAGACATCAAAGAGACAGAACACAGCAGGACCCTCCAGTTGAGCCAGTAGCTTCCGGCAGTCGTGTCACCCGTCGCCGGAGGCTTCCATGAATCCTCCGAGGATTCCATCAGGAAACTCATTCCTCTGGCTATTCCTCGCTTCCCCGAACCAAATCGATACGCCCTGCGTATAGAATGCCGATGATCCGGGGTTCAAAATCCGGGGGGTCTCGAACTTGGTAAGACTAATAACACAGGACCCGCAAGAAACCGAGTCCTGTAATAAAAATATGACGACCCTTCACCAAAAGCAATGAGAAACGTGGGAGAATGAAGCCGACGATGATCGTGACGATGAACAAGGGAGGGGGGGGGGGGGAGAGATGGCTTAGGAATGCAGTGCAGGAAAAGCAAAAGAAAAGAAATTAAGGGGGGGGGTGCCGCTGCTTACAGCAAAAGCAGATTCAAAGAAGACCAAAAAAGTCAAGTTCTTGTCAGCATTCCTCCTGTGTCCCCTTGATATGCATTCGAAACCCCTTTTTCAAGTTATTACAACACTCATGGAAGTAATGAAAGAAAAGGTGGTCTTGGGCTGCCTTTGTTGTGTGTAAGGGATGCTTTGCTTCTTTGATATGGACAAGTGATTTTGGATTGCTTCGGTTGTAAGCTTTTCTCCCAGATTTCAATTCCCCATCACATTAAAAAGCCATTTGTTGTTATGTTAGTTAAAAAGTACCATTTTAGAGCATCACTTGGTCGATGGGCCAAGACAGAACAATACACGTCATCATCGTCATTCATCACCTCCTAACATGATTAATTTTTTAGGGGTATTAAATTGTTGATGATGCCATGTATGATGATAGATAGGATTCCCCATCCCCACCTCTCCTCCTCTCTCTGTATCTAATTCAGCAGTATCACGAGATTTGTTCCAAAAAAGAATTTGTCTAGAGGTACTATGTATTATAATATCTGGTCTAATGAGTTAACGAGCCTGTCCTCTTTTAGCCCCATGTCATGTAGAAAACATCATATTACATGCACAAAAAAGTTTGATGCCAATCAAACATGTAATATATTATATCATCACCCCATGAACAAAGCGAAATATTTTGCATCGTAAACGTTGTTTCCCCATATGCAAACTTGTACCCATTGTTTAAGGAAAAATTAATTAAAATTTTCTGGCAATTTTCTTGCCAGCTTTTCTGATAAATTACCACATGACTATCTATATATATATATATATTGAGAGAGAGAGAGAGAGAGAAGAAGAAATTGTTCATTAAACAAGAATCTCAAGCATTCAGGAATCTTGGGGCACTGGGACAAGGAACACGAAACAAAAGAAAACACAACTAAACCAATGCAGAAAAGCCGTGCGAACAAGTGCTTTGAGAGTGTTGAAACACCAGAGGGAAAAGCTCCCATGCAGAGTCAGTCTATCTGCAGTCCACGAAAAATGAACGAGAGGTTTAAAGCCGCTTACCTATTATGAGGCCAATGCACGGGAGCGGCTACGAGAACACACCAACGCTAAAGCGGAGACGACACACAGGCCAAGGGTGGTGTCCGAAGTAAGATGAGTATTTATAGAGGTGGGAGAGGACTGAAGTTGCTGGTGTGTGTGTGTGTGTGTTTATGTGCGTTTCATTCATGCGGAGTGCATGTCGGAAAGCATTCAATCCCTCAAGAACCCAACTCAAATTTGGGACTCCATTTTTTTTTTTAATAAATGGGGCCCAAATAACCCAAAAGTCTGTAATAACTTCAATAGAAAGTGTTAAGCTTAACTGGTGGCTAATTCAACACCGGCTCTTGTTTTTATGTCAAGACTTTTTGTTTTGTGTATTTATGTTTCTGTAATCTGTACATTTAAGCTAAGCTTGGATTAAACTGGTGGTAAGCATGAGATGCGCAAAAGGGTCAACCAAAATAATCACAAAAAATTAATATAAAAGGCAAACAATAAAATGAAGGTCATCCCAGGTGAGAGGGCTTAAGTTGCTCCAATTCATTCGACGGAGGGAGAGCAGGGAATTGGAGTGTCTGTGATCACTGAATTTGCACACCCGCAAGTATACGGATCGCAACAAGTAATATAAATATGAGTAGAGTTATCGTTCCCACGAGGATAGCAATTAAAATCCTTTAGCATACACAATTGTAATTTTTATGTAACCTAAGCAAATACGAAAAATTGAGTTTTTAAATCAGAAAACTAAACTAGTAAGAAATAACTATCGAAAAGCAAAGAATCTAAATTCAATAGACGGAAAAACCTAGGATCAAGTATCCCCTCCTTGTTTCGTTAAACCACTTCACTCGTTTATCCCAAATTTATACAAATTTTGTTTACTAACCGGATTCTTATGTCCCTAAGTGCCTCTCCCGAGTTTACAAAGGATTATCCTAAACCACCGTAAACCTATATCCCTATAGTGAATTACGAAGGCCAGAACACATTAAGATTCAATCCTTTATCGGTTACTTAGAAGTATATCTCCCGATACTACTTACTAGTCAATTCGCTCCCGCGATATTAACCAAGGCTATTTCGTTCCCGTTCTTTCCTAAAATTCCTCTCCCGAGTTTAAGTTAGGATAACAAATCAATACAATTCGGTGATCAGACAAATTGCATGCATTAAGATCAAACGAAATAAATAAACATCCAAAGCATGAATTTGTTCTAAAACAAGTTTAGGTAATTCAACTACGCAATTCGGTTCAACATAATCCTAGCAAAGAAAGTTTAGCCGGACATTATTTTCGAGACACAATTCAAATAAACGAAAAGCATCCTAAAACAATAAGCTAACTCCCTTCTTCTCCCTTCTCGAAGTCTCTGGTCGAATCATCCTCTTCGTCGGATCACCATCTTATGTCTTAAGGAACAAAGTCCTTTTATAGTCCTAAAGAAATAAAACCTAGAGAATCTCTGAAAAATTCGTCCTCCTCCCACGTGTAACCTTCAAGTCTCTCCCTTTGCCAAAATCTTTCTAGATATGCCGAAATCTTCTTGTTTCCGTTTTTATCTGAAATAAACCCAAAATTCGAAAGTATCCAAATTCTAGAGAATAATGTAAAATAACAAGAAATAATATGAAATAAGCGCGATATTCTACAAATCTAACAAATCATAGGTATGAAATTGATATAAATAACTCTACTTTTATAGAGTTATCACACCCCCAAACCTAAATTTTGCTAATCCCGAGCAAAGATAAAAACTAAACGACTCTCCTCAGCAAACCCAAGTCACTCAAACGTGGAAACACCTCTCATAACATTCTCAGACATGGTCGCATTCTTCTCATGCATATCGATTCCATTCAGTACCTAGCAAGCTCAATTAAAAGCTTTAAAATACAATAACTTCATCCCAGCAGGTTGCACACTCAACATTAACAAGCATACACTCCCAATAGCTCATGTCAACCAGGAACTTGCAAAGATTACCACAAACATCCCTCTACAAATCTAGCAAATCATAGGTATGAAATTGACATAAATAACTTTTATAGAGTTATCGGTCTATGTTTCATTCATGCATAGTGGCTCTTCATTATTTTCCTGTGGGCCCAAATAGCGCAAAGTCTGTAATGAGTTATCATGGATTGCGTTGAGGTTGTAGGTTGTCTTAACCAAGAGCATGTTTGTGACTTTTTGCTCATTCTAAACTAGTGGTTAAAGTAGATATCGGCGGCATCGACGCCCATGTTGATGACTGCTTTGTTTGTGTCCGGCTCTGTCGGGCACGTTATGTCGGCCAGCAGCTCCTCGAGATCGCAACACCCCACATCCTGGAACAACTTCTCGTCGAAGGACAACGTCTCATGCACGTCCTCGTGGAAGCTGAGAGCGGGGGCTGGCTGATTGATTCCCAACGATGCCGTGGCTGGTTCCTGGGGAAAGTGCTGTTCCTGACAAAGGTTGAGGCTAATGATGTAGTCCTGCAGGAGGGAAATGTTGGTTGAGCGCCTCGATCGGTTCCTTCGCTTGGTGAACTGGCGACGCTTGGTGGCATTCCAGTGGTTCTTGATGGAGTTCTCGGTCCTCCCAGGGAGCCATTTGGCGATTTCTGCCCACTTGTTTCCTATCTCAGAGTGAGCTCGGATCAGGATCCGGTCCTCAGCCTCGCTCCAGGTGGTTTTCTACGGAAGTTAGTGAATTCGACGGTAGCTTAACAACAATTTACCATGGAAACTAATCTCATTGTTGTCCTCGAAAAACAAGATCAAGGACCGACCTTGATATTGGGGCGAAGATGATTGTGCCATCTTTCTCTGCACTGCTTTCCGATCCTCCCCGGCATCATTCTAGCAATGTGAGACCATTTCCTCAATCCATGTTCATTCACCAGTCCAATCAACTTCCTGCACGATCGCCATTAGAAGAAACAAAGAAAGGTATCCACGAAGATGTTTCGATACGATCGATAGATATAGTATATCCAATCACCTGTCCTCGTCCATCGTCCACTGACCCTTCACCAGATTAGGCTTCCGGCTACACGAGGACGATGCGGACCTCTTTCCTTTATAATTCGCGGCAATCTTATCCTTGAAGCGCCTATTCGCGGTATCATCAACGCGGGAGGACTCATCCGGCACAACAAAATCAAGATGTTTCACGTCCCAGGAGTGGTCCACGCAGGCACTGCTCTTGTCATTTGCAGTGCCGATGGTCTGACCACCAGCCAGGTCCCTCGGCAATTGAAAACCATCCACGACTCGGCCATGCCCGTAGCCGTTTCCCTGGAATGGCTTGCACTCGTAGGAACCGGGGTCGACAGGGGCGATGCTGTAAGGGAAGGGATCAAAAGGGTAGGACGAGGGGGATGGATTGACATAGAAATGATGATCGAGGTGGTGAAACTCGTGGAGGTAATTTGCATCGTCTTCCGGACAGTATGGTCTGAAGCGATCATCTGACAGAAAAGGGTCCATTTCCTGTGGGTGAAGACCGGCGTGTGCTGGTGGTGGGTTTTATGGGATTTTCTTCTAGTGTTGCCAAACAGAGGAGACAACATTCAATGATGTCTGAATGTTGGGAGTAATCAATTCATTATTATTATATTTTAGTTTTGATGGTGAGGAGATGTTACTTTTTTTTTTCTAAGCTGAAATTTAAGTGTGGGATGATCTGTCGGTTACTGAAATTACCCAAAATAAAAGACCCATAAATAATTTGACTTGACTTGACCAAAATTTGTTCATCAGACATGTCTCAATTGGGTTGGAATGTTACGGTTTCATTAAACATGATCTGAATGACAAAACATCTCGTTGTCTGGTTACACTTATGTATTCACATTAGTGGGATTCTTAGAGGCAGCTAGACCGGACGCCTAAAACATCCATTGAACCCAACCCAATACTGATATCAGAGACGACCGGCTTCATTAAAATTCTCGTGGCATGCCAAACTCTTCTACAACTCCCTGTACAAAAACAAAGTCCAATGGATGGAACTCCAAATGGATTATAAATTTTAATCAATTTAAAAATTATAAAAAATTTAAAATATATTATAATAATTATGTTTATAATCCAATTAACAAAATGAATTATTTCAACCTAAGAAAAATATTAAAAAAAATATGTTTAAAAAAGTTTTAAAAATTAATTTAAATCTTAGGTTGTCTTGTGCGTGCATTTCACTGCATGATCCACTAAATCTATAAGACATATCACCGAAACTACTAAGAACTTATTTTGAAAATTAAAAAAAAAACCTAAAATAAAAAATAATAATTTTAATGAATTTTAAAATAGAATCATAGTTCACGTATATAACACATTTAGCTAAACACTAACACGTTTTAAACCTCAATTTCTCAAATTTTCGGTCCTACTGGACTGGGGTACCTTATCTTCAAAATTTTGTTGGATTCAGATGAAATGGGCTTTCGTAAAACATTTTTACGAGGCCTAACATAAAAGCCCATTTTTATCAGGATACTTCCCCGATCAGCCCAACAAGTAAAATCGATCAGGCCCAATAATAACCACGACGTGTCGTCATCTCCACCTTCCATTCACCGCCATGAGAATATCCTTTGCCCGACGCATTCGTTAATCCTCCATAAATTCCCCGCCGCAGACTAAATCGCCCTCGCCGAACCGCCGTGACAAAGAGAAAGATGCTGAGGAACGCAGCTAAGAGGGTACTGATCCCACGCCTGTCGTCGTCGGCGACGCCGACCGCCCTTGCCCGGTCGTACCACGAGCGGGTGGTCGACCACTACAACAACCCTCGCAACGTCGGCTCGTTCGACAAGAACGACCCCAACGTCGGGACGGGACTCGTCGGAGCTCCGGCTTGCGGCGATGTGATGAAGCTCCAGATCAGGGTCGACGATGAGAGCGGGAAGATCGTCGACGCTTGCTTCAAGACCTTCGGTTGCGGCTCCGCCATCGCTTCTTCCTCCGTTGGTAGGGTTTTCTCCCCCCCCCCCCCACCTTTTCGATTCTCCCAATTGATTGGATTTTCTCTGAATTAATTGCATCCGGAAGGCTCGATTGAGTGGGAGTTATTATCCTGGAAAGTTGGAGTTGGCGATCATGTTCGTGTATTCTGTTTTGTTTGCAATTAGAAGGAGGCTTAGAGATGGGATATAATGGATTTGTTTTCTTTTTCGCTGTTTAAGCACATACCCCCTTGTTTACTATAGAAGAAGCTGTCTTTTGATAAATGTGTCGATTATGCAAATATTGGATCAGGATAATTATACTTCTCAGGGTTTGAGCTATTCTTTTGGATGTGGTTTTCTGGATCTACTCCTGGGTATGGTGGTTACCTTGCCTAATACACAACTTCATTGTTTCAGCCACAGAGTGGGTGAAAGGGAAGGAAATGGAGGAAGTGCTGTCCATTAAGAACACGTGAGTGCTTCTTCAACCAATTAATCGATCTATTCTGTATTGCGTTGTGTATTTAAGCCCTAAATTGCATGTTGGTTGGCTGCTTTCTTGTGCCTAACCACCACCCTCCGTTGCATTCCTAGGAATCAATATTTAGTGTATAGTTTCTTGTCCCAGATTTCTCAAACAGCTACTTACCCAAGTTACTGACAGCAGATGAGTTGATTATTATTTATTGTTTAGTTTCATGGAAAGCTCCTCTTGTGCAGCAAGTGTGTAGTTTAGTTTACGGAAATCTCCATTTCATACCGCATTTTTTTTAGCAAGCTTGCCTTGGATTGCATGTTAATATTCAGATTACTATGACAATGAATTGCAAGATTGCTGTCAGCATCTTTTTTCAGCTTTTGGAAATTCTCTTTGCTACCCAGCTGCTCCCTGTTGATGTTGCACTTAGTTGATCAACTCCTTGTGTATTGATTATCCATTCTACAGAGAGATAGCAAAGCACCTCTCCCTTCCACCAGTGAAGTTGCACTGCAGCATGCTCGCTGAGGATGCAATTAAGGCAGCCGTGAAGGACTACGAGGCTAAACGAGCTAAACAGAACGGAAGCAATGAAGCTCCTGTTGATAAGGCAGTAGCCAACTAAACGAGCTAAACAGAACGGAAGCAATGAAGCAAGGCAGTAGCCAACTAAGTAAACCTGTTTTCTTTCTAAGATGTTGGCGAAGACACCGTGTGCTGATGTTGATACTCAAATGGCTATGGATCTAAAATAACAGGTGGAAGTAATGCACACAAGTTTTAGAAATTTGCACCTGGTTGTTTCGTGTGAATGGGCTACCCTATGAAAAAAATTGCTCTCTTTCTGCACTGTTGTTTCATCGGCTAAAATATTCTCTCGTATATGAAGAAGGCGAAAGCCCAACAACCTACTCCTCGTCGCAACCTGGGCAAGTTCTTACACATTTTGCACTAATTCCGCGTCGTCAGCAGAGCTAAAACACGACTCTCTTGGGCATGACCATGGCCCTAAGCAGTCCCCATCCCCCCTTTTCCTCTGTCCGATCGACCCCACCCCCCCACTTCATGCATTTAACACCATGTATTTAATCACGATCGAAAGTTATTTCTTTTTCCCGTCAATGGCGTGAATAGGAGCCCAGCTCTTTTCTGATCAAAGTTCCAGCCTTTCTCTCGCTCCGACGATCCCCTCTCCCGAGGGAGAAAGGTGCGATCTTTCAGCCTTCTTGTTCTAAACCCAGGTCGGCGTTCCCGTAAAGTCCGCGCCTTTCTTCGTTTTGTGCGCTTGTTTTTGGTCCTCTGGTGTAATGATCTCGGCGTTCGGAGAAGGTCTCGGTTCGGGGAGTAGAAACGGTGAAGGGGGTATTTTTGCTGGATTGGGGTTTTGAAGACGCCCTGAGGTTGGAAGCTGTGCTGTGCTTTCTTGGGTTTTGGTTTGATTTTTTTTTTTATTTATTCTTTTTGGGTGGATATTGAGCTAGGGCTAGAGTTTAAATGGAGCCGTTGGTGGGAAATAACGAGGGATCTTTGCTTGACCAATCATCGGATTTGGATAATGCTGGGGGTGTGCGTGCTGAAGAAGAATGTCACTGTGAGATTGCGCCTGGTGTGGAAGGAGAAGTCAAGGAAACCCTTGGAAGTTTCGGTGTTAGTGCCGACATTGAGACGGGTTATCAACATGGTGAAGGGGAGGGTAAGGTGGCTGAGAACGAGGTTCAGGTAGGAGAGAGGGATTTAGGGCTTGGGTTTTTGGCGGGGGAGGTTCAGGGTGCCGATGGGGATTCATTCTTGAATGTGATGGGGAATGGAAATAATGCAGCAGCCTCTGTTTCTCTGGAAGTGCCAATGGGTGCAGTGGAGGAAGAGCACTTGCATGACGAGACAGGTGAGCTGATAGGGAATGAGGGGTGTGTTGCCCTAGATCAGGGAATCAAAGTTGCCTATGAGCAGTGTGTGGGTGAGGATGGTGAGATTGATAAGATAGAAGTGTCTGGAGATGGCATTTCACTCTTTGTGGAATTTTCCGGCCCCGCAACCGACAGATCTGGTTTCCATGTTTCTCTGATGGACAAGCATGAGGACCTGGAAGTGGTGGAGAAAAATGAAGAGCACGGCCCATTTGATGTGGGTGATGTCGTGTGGGTGAAGACTAAAAGTCAATCGTGGTGGCCGGGGAAGATACTTGATCCTTCAGGTGCAGAAGTGGATATCACTGAGGCTACCCTGGGCCATCTACTAGTGGCTTACTTGGGTGGTAGCCATGTCTCGTGGAGTCTCCCATCCGAATTGAAGGCTTTCAATGAAAACTACTCGGATATGTTAAAGCAGAACAAGTCGAGGAATTTCACAGGAGCTGTTGATAAGGCTGTGCACGAATTTGGTAAGCGTGTGATGGAGAAGCTGACATCCAAGAGGGAAAAGGACCTGACCTCTTTGTTGGATGAGGTTGGTGAATGTTGTAGCACCTTGCTCAAACCTCGAGAATTTCTTTTGAAGCTAAAGTCTCTCGCAGTAAACTTGATGAGGCCAGACATGCTGGATTTTTCAGTGATGATGAACTATCTGATGGCTTTTTATTGTTCTATCGGACATGAAAATAAGCCCATGTATCTTCTTCTTCCGGAAGCCAATCCGCAGAATGATGCCAATGAGATTCCGCAGAAGCCCTCTACTGGGTTAAGGAATCAATCTGGCAAGAAGAAGTTTGATAGCAAGGCGATTGGAAGTGGCATTGTGGAAGACATTGATGCCATCAATTTGCCTTCTTCCCTGCTGGATGGTGATGGTGAGGGATTAATCAACGGGAAAAGTGGCACGGGCCCTGAGTCCCGATCCAGAAAGAAGAGCAAGTACTTGTCTTATCCATATGTCAATTACGGGAATAGAGAACTGGCTTATCAGACAGAGGGAAAAATATCTTCCCATGGGCCCCATGAGGCAGCGGTCGTAGGCATTTCTATGGATGGGTTTGCTGGTTCCCCGTCAATCGTTAAGCTTACCAGGAAGAAGTCCCTGAGAACACATCCCAAGAAGTTAGAGTCTTCCCCAGATATATTAAGCTTCAGATCTGATGAGTTTCTAACTGAGATCGGCTCGTTTGCTCTTGATTGTGTGTATTCTGTCAAAAGTGACAAGGTCCATATGGTCAAGTGGTTCTCCTATAAGCTTCGAAACTATTTATTCCATGACCAGCACATTTATGACACATATGTCAAGAATCTGTCTGACCAGAAGGAGGACGATTCTGCTGACACGTCTTCTCCCGCAATGTCAACTGAGTTGAAGGAAACGATTAGGAGAAGGAAGAGGATCCCAGATACTGAGGATGGGAACAATAAAATGAAACCTCTGAGTGGACTATCAGATGTGAGTGTTGGGTCCGACACAAATGGCTCCCAGAGAGAGGGCCTTCCTGATTTGAACAGCGCCACGGTTCTGGGCAGTTCAACATCGGGTCAGCCAAAGAAGAGGAAGAGGACAGTGGGCATCGGCGATAGAACTGGAAATGCCACCGAAGCTGCTTTTGACCACGAGGACCACATGTCGAACGACAATATCAAACAAGGTGCGGGGAAAATAGAGGCGATACCCTCCTGCAATGGCAGTAGGAACAAAAACAAAAGGTTGAAATCTTCTGAGGCAGTTCCCCAAGCTGCAGATCACAGAGGCTCGAGTCTGCCAGATTTGAATGGACATCACGGAACAAGCTTGCCATCGACTTTCGAAATCAAACAGAGGCACCAGAAGAGGAGGAAAGAAGTAGCACGGAGTAACAGCCAGGGTAATGGGAATTTTAATCCCATACAGGATGCCCTGCCCCCTTCTGGATCGAGCATGCAGACTGCACATGCAGCTCCCCAGCTCGACTACATAAAACAGAACCTGCAGACGGTGACCAATATGCTTGGGAGCTCGAGAGGTAACCTGTCCCCGGAGGTTAAGGCCCAACTCGAAGGTGAGATCAAGAGCCTTTTGGATAAAGTAAGCGGCATGTAGGATTAGGAAACAGGAATGTCTTATCATTATCCATTAACTATCTTCCATGGATGGACCTTTACTATCTTTTTATATATCTCCCTAGGATTGATAACTCAGTCTGGTGGTCAGCTGATGATAACTTAGTCCCTGGTAGGATATGTCTTGGTCTCCCATAACATGATGGGATGAGTAATGGAAAAGATTCCGGGTCAATGACTGTACTGCATCGACAACCTTTAACCCAACCTGTTTGGTCGGGGCATGACAGCATTCTTTGTTCTCGTGATCAACCACATGGTTCTAACTTCTACTTATTAACAAGACTCTCGACAGAACTGCGAGAAATTGTTGAGATACTGAAGCGGAGATGTTAAGGAAAGCATTGGCTCATGGGGTAGCTCTTGAGGATGTTTCCAGGACATTAGTAGCTTTGAGTCACCGACATAAAAACACTCTTTCACAATCCCCAAGAAAGAGTAGGTGGCAAAAACATATTTGCTTGTACAAATAATGGCACTTGTCTTGGCCGGATTAGCCCTTGGTTCGACATGGTTGACATTTCTCATTCTTCTCTTTCAACATTGACGAGCACAATGTCCCGACATATAAAGCATGTTTTTCTTTCTCTTAAAGGCGGGAATATAAGCTTGCTTTCGGCTTATAGTCTGTTTTTTCTGATACCCTTTTTTGAAACTTCACCTTTCTTTGGGCCGCGGGCGTAGGTCGAGCAACTCTGATGTGAAACGATGCGAGATTAGACTTGCCTTTGATGTCCCGTTCTTCCTGCACAATGGAAAGAATGCCTTCCAGCACGAAGCATACGCTCTCATGTCATTGTCTTCGGCGGGGGTGGGTGGATTTCTTACCGGAGAAGAATTCATCGGTGGAGTAGCTAGCTTTTCATACTCAACCCAAAACTCCTTTTTGCCCATGCTTTGCAAATAATAAAACCAAACCCACCCACACGCGCACACACAAAAAAAGAAAGCAGAGAGAAGAAAGACGAAAGGACGTGATGCCAATAGAAAAAGAATGGCGTGTAAATGTGACTTTTTTGAACACATTGTCTGTCCGTCGGTCGAAGGGGGTGTTTGTTGTATTAGTGTGGCTCCGTCGGTTCTGTTCCGACTAAGTTTGTCAAAATGGTTACGTAGTAGAGCAGAGAAATCCTCCATGTAAAAATTTTCAAGAAAAAAAAAAGCCAAAGACTAAAATAATTGGACCGACCCTATAAGGAGAGGTGGAATCATCGTGGCGCCCTTGTTTACCAAGCTGCCTCCCATCACCGCCTTTGTACCCCTCTCCCAAGTTTCCGTTTATTTGCGTTCAGCTGCCTTTGATTTCTTTTTAACTTCCCACCCAAACCTCTCTCCCTCATCGGGTCGGGCCAAACATGTCACGACCATTCCCTGCCTCCCTATGCCGGCTACGCGGAGACTATCGCAGGGATTCGTCAGAGGTCTCAGACTCTGAGAGCGGAGTCTGCGGTTCCCCTTTCTTGCTGCCTGGGGCGAACGAACTGCGTGACGACGATGGGGCTTATGGTGTGATCGTATCAGGGTTATTGTCGCGGCTTGGCCCTCTTGCCCCTCTAGCCAAGGTGGTGTCCGTTCGGTCTGGCATCAGTGCCTCGGCGAGGGTTCAGGCCTTCAGGGTGTTCGAGCAGGCGGTGATTAGGAAAAGAGGTGGTGACGCGAGGGAGAATGTTCGGTTCGGGTGGTATGCTGCCACCTCGATGGAGGAGGTTGACAAGGTATTTGAGTACGGATTCGGGTGGAGCGGGAAGCCCGGGAGCAACGACAATAACGGATTGTACGGAGTCGGAGTTTACTTTGCTCCTGTTGAGCATCCTCTCGAAAGGTATGTATGTAAACCCAATCCTGTTGGACTTGTCGAATTCGATGCTTGGCGTTGCTATGGATTCGTTCTTAGCTTGAGGTAAAATGATCTTGTGATTGGCAGCTTGAAATGCGCTCCGATGGATAGGGATGGATTGCGATATCTGTTACTTTGTCGGATAATCGTGGGGAACTCTGAGCTCGTCCTGCCAGGTTCCGATCAACGCCATCCGAGTTCCAAACAGTTTGATTCGGGGGTCGACAACCTGGCATCCCCGAAGAAGTACATCGTTTGGAGCACTCACCTGAACACCCACGTGTTGCCCGAGTACACGGTCACCTTGAGGGCACCCTGTTGCTTGAGAGGCAATCCTTGTTGCTCGACGACAACATTGCTTCGTTCCGAATAATTTTGTCAGCACCGGTTTGAGAGGTGATGTGATGGAATTCTTTTTGCTGCAGGTTTCTTTAAGCAGCCCGAATCACCACCGAGGCCTACTTCTCCGTGGATGCCGTTTCCCATCCTTATCGCCGAGCTCTCTAAGACTTTACCGGCAAATACCATGCGTGTCATCTCAAAGTACCACAACAACCACCGAGTAAGTCTGAAGAACTCCTATTTCTTCTGTCGCGTGCTTTGAACCTCTCGTTGCCATAGGAGGAGGCAGAGTCAGTGACTGTTCTTGGATCGCGCAGGATAGGAAGGTATCGAGGAACGAGTTCATTCAGAAGCTGAGGCAATTGGCTGGCGACAGGTTGCTGATTTCAGTTATCAAGACCTTCAGATCCAAGGTCAATAACATAGAAATTCCAACGGCAGATTTTTCTTTTATTATAGTTGCCATTTTGTTCTTGACATTGGCCAGTGATCTTTCTCTACTGGGTCTCTGCAGCAACTCGAAACTCGACCACCACCGCCGCCGGGAGCGGCCGAAGACGAGACGGACGACGGCACGACAGAGGCGACTAGCTGCGTGTGGAATAGCAGTGTGTGTGGGGGTTAGTTGTATTTCGGAACTAAAAATGCACAAACCATGAAGACTAAGAATCATGGGTGTCGTTAGTTTGAAAAAAATTTGCATGTAATCTCAAAAATATTTGAAATCGTGATTTCCGTTGTATCAAATTTTATTATTAATAACAGTAGAAGTCATCGTTTCATACAATTAACATCCAACTCTGAAATTTTTTTCTAATTCAGGGTCGGGAAAAATGTATATAAAGTTGCCGAATCTAATAAAGTCGGTCGGCATTTGTTGTTCAAGTATTTGAGATTATTATTCTGATTGTCGAAACTTGGAGAATCGGAATTATGTGAGTGTTTGGATTGACAAAATTATTCCATTGATTTTTCTTTCTTGACTATTGTGGGTCGTGAATACGAATATGTGCAAAAGTTTGATTCTTTTAAGAGGGAGTTACTATTTATTTCGATCGAACTCGACCTTAATTCGTGCCAAGGACGACCAAAAGGCAAAAGGTGACGAGGAATCAGATCCCCCCCCCAATTTTGGGTCTCTTACTGTGCAAGTTTTGGATCAATTTGGGTTTCTTTCCCCTTTTATTGGTCCCATTCCTATTCTTAGAGGCCCCAACTACGTTCATTAGCACGAGCCCAGATACTTGTTCATGGGCTTTCTTTACCCTCTATTTGGGCCTGGGCTTCCGCTTGGCCCTTTTTACAGGAAGAGTCGCGACCTGACTATTATCGGAACCCTAAATTCAATCGACGAAACCCCAAGTTCTTTCATTTTTACACTTCAGGATTGGTTTCGCAGCTCGTTGAACAATGTTGTGATGTACATGTTTTCCGAGATCTCGTGCTCGAGTTTCGCGAATCGACGGGATATTATTTATGAACATATGGACCCAACCACGATCGTTTTCATTCTACACTTTCTGGTTTTTGGACCCTGTGGTGTCCTGTTTCTTCTGTTGTGATTAATACCGTCACGAGAATATATGCCAATTCAAGAATGTGTCCGCGGCTCATGTGAGTACAGGGCTTCTTTCCGCGGATAGGTTCGCGGCATAGTCTCGTGCCCACAGGTCGTAGTGGATGATCTCCTCCAGCGAAGGCGTCTCGACTAGTTCTGCCCTGTGCTTGTCACAGGTCAGCTCCACCACCTTGAAGATGTCCAAGTAGCTTATCCTGGAAAGGAGGAAATGCGGGCTGCTATTAGGTATCGATAACGTTTAAGGGATGAAGAAGGGTAGAAGTGGGGAAGCTGCATACTTCTCGTCAATGAACATTTCAACAGCCTTCTCGTTCGCGGCGCTGAGAACTCCCGTCATAGTGCCCCCAGCCCTCCCGGCCGCGTAAGCGAGATCCATGGAGGGATATTTCTCGTTGTCTGGTGTCTTGAATGTCAGAGAACCGAGCCTACATCATGCAGAAAAGATCGTCACCGTTTGCGGGGTCACGGGAGAAGATAATGAAAATATAATCATCAATTGTCACTGCACGACATTTCATCTTGCTAACAATGAATTAACATAACCAGATCCATGGAAGAAACCCGTGTACCCTTATCATAGATGGCTAAGAAATCAGATTTACTTGCAAAGGTCGAGTCGGGGCCAGGTAACTTCAGAGCAGTAGATCCTGTCAGGCCATGACATGGTGTAAAGGATCGGAAGACGCATATCAGGCCACCCCAACTGTGCTAGAACGGAGGAATCCTAGAGGACAAGAACAGGAAAAGTTGTAAGTGATAATATTGATTTACGAAGATGTAAGGAGAATGGAAGGAGTAGAACCTGTGTCTCCACCATTGAGTGTATGATAGATTGCGGATGAATCACGATGTCGATATTGTCATAACTAGCCCCAAATAGATAATGTGCTTCAATGACTTCGAGGCCCTATTCAGGGGAACAGACAACCATATGGTATTGCAGACAATTAAAGCGACGCTGCTAAGTACAGGTTGAATAAAACCTTGTTGAAGAGGGTGGCCGAGTCGACAGTAATCTTCTTCCCCATATTCCAATTGGGATGCTTTAAAGCGTCGGCAACTTTGACTTCTTTTAACTTTTCGACAGGCAAGTCCCTTGTTGTAAAACCCAGAATAAGAAGAAATAAGGAAAAACCAAAAATGGACATATCCAAGGTTC
Organism: Melastoma dodecandrum; assembly: GCA_029817715.1. Classification (NCBI taxonomy): domain Eukaryota; kingdom Viridiplantae; phylum Streptophyta; class Magnoliopsida; order Myrtales; family Melastomataceae; genus Melastoma; species Melastoma dodecandrum. Next base: position 665,726 of record JARUPY010000057.1, on the reverse strand, counting down.
TCATAATACCTGAATGCACCACCGGATGCCGTTAGAATAATGCGCCTAAGAGCACCTTCAGGCAAACCCTGAATGCACTGCAAAAAGTAGTTTTTCCGCCTTACATGTTAAATTGGGAGCATTGGAGTGAAGACTAACTATTAGCTATAAATCAGTCTGAATAATCTAACTGTATGGATTGCCCACCAGCGAGAAAATGCGATGCGGTGCTCACCTGAAATATGGCAGAATGTTCTGAATCAGCGGGAAGAATCTTGATATTATGCTTCTGGGCCAGAGGAAGAACAAACGGGCCACCAGCAATAAGGGTTTCCTTATTGGCCAAGGCTATGTCCTTGCCCGCTTCAATGGCAGCAACTGTAGGCTGTGAGATTTAAGAACAATAGTAAGAAGTAAACACCGAACCATTGAAGAAAAACTCAAAAATTATATCTTTCATTATCTCTGAAGAGCATGTCTTTCACTCAAACTTTGGAGTTCCGCTCGCCATTCAAGGTAGAAAAAGAATATAAAACCATACCTTCAGTCCAGCACAACCAACTATCCCAGTGACCACGGTCACGGCATCAGGGTGGTGTGCCACCTGCGTCGCATTTCAACTTATCAATATTCCTGTCCAAGGCTAGTCTCCAGCAATATGAGAAATAATATCTCATACGAGTTATAAGACACCTCAATGATTCCTTGTTCCCCTGGAATGATCTCAGGCTTATCTTCAACATCCGCCAGAGCCTCTTTAAGTTCGCCTATTAAAGACTCGTTTCTAATAGCAACTAGCTGTGGCTTGAATGTCTTTACCTGGACATTGAAGAGAAAACAATAGACAACGGATCAGAACTTATCCTGATGCAACATGAAGGCCAGCTTTTCATTGCCCTTCGTTATACGTAGCCTCGATCACCCCCGTAAGCCTTACTAACTCAACTCCCTCACCCACATACACCAAAGGATGTCAAACCCCTAGTATACCGTCAAAATGAAACAATGTGATGTAATCTGGAAAGCACTTCACCAGAATGAAGCAAAGCAAAAGGATCTCACCTGATCAGCAAGAAGGGTAACGTTAGATCCGGCGGCTAGAGCCACTATCCTGAACTTATCTGGGTGTTCAGCAACAATGTCCAGGGTCTGTAAGAAAAAAAAAATTATAAAGAGAAAATCTCAGACTCTTTGTTTTATCAATGCCGGAATACAAAGAAATTCCAATTAATATATCCGATCATACAAAAAGAAAAGGAAACAACACATCCCGGGAGCATCAATCAGGAAAAGTAGTCTCGACAGACCTGCGTTCCGATGGAGCCTGTAGATCCAACAATCGAAATTGGCTTTGGACCATCCCACTTCTTGCCATTAGCATCAGGCACTGCTCGTCCTGGCCAAGCCGGAGGCGGCTGCGGCTGAGCCGAACAATTGATTCTTTTTGTTCCACAACCTCTACGCTTAAAAGAGAGTGGACCTGACCATACAAAGGACAGTTATGACGGTTGACTTCAATCCTGCCGATTCACTCATAACCAAAATTCAGCTTGAAAAGCACGCCTTTACATGGGTGCTGCAACAAATCACGTTTTCACAGTACAAACACTTCCCATCATTCCACAATGTGATACAAGGATTCCGAACCCAAGCAACAACAAAAGACCTACAGCACGCACAAAAAATTTCATGCCGGCCAGAGGGAGGGGGGGTACTTGACCCGGCTCTTCTTACCCGAGCTCTTGACGAGTTTGTAGTTAGCCGACTTGCTGCTGTCCAAGAACGAAATAGCCTTGATTTCGGCAGGGGACAGCAGATTCAGAGCCATCAAGTCAACACTTCTTCCCACCCAGAAACCAAAAAACCAAGAATGAAAAAGACCCAAAACTCCAAAAGAGCCTTTCAAGAATTCGGCAGAAAGCAGCGACCGCGAAAAAAGGATCGCGAGAATGAGTGGTGGCCTCGGATAAGAAGAAAGGAGCGAGCTTTTTGAGGCAGTGGCCCGAGAGAGAACAAAATGCAAAGGCTTATATATGGGTAGAATGGGAAGTGTTCCATTTCACGTGGTAAAACGAAGAGGTGTCCCGGAGGTATTTGGAAGTAAGCGACAGAAAACGACAGGAAAGGGAATCGGACCAAGACATAGGGATCGGAACAAGAGGACTGATTCCTCTCTTGCCTTTCGGTTTGTTTGTTGTAATAAGGCAAGGCCGGCCGGCGTAATCCAAGAGATTTGTGTTAGGAAGAGGAGGAGGATCTTGAGTTCACTGGGATGAAGCAGATTCCCCTATGTAAACTGTCCAAAAACCAACTCAACTTACCCCCCCCCCCCCTCACAGAACACTTTATGATCTTTTGTTTTTTCGGCGTTGGGAACCGTGGGATGGGAGAACAAGCAAGCATCGGCCGACAGCATGCGTGCAAATAGCTTCCTGAAGATTGGTTGATTCTTGTAAAAAAAGAGAAGACCAAACAGGTGAAGGTCCAAAACTGCCTACAGCAGTCTACCAAGAGGGCAATAAATAATTTAGGCAAAACCAATCCAGTGAAGGATGATGGATTCCACTCTGTAGACCACAGAGTGGTTGGTCCGTCCCTGATGCTGACTTTGGTGTCGTGATAAATGTGGGACTGGACACCACCACCGCCCCCTCTACCACCACGTTGTATTCATTCCCCCTTTTCACATTATCATCTAATCAGATAAATCTCGTGCCCACTAAATGGGATAAACTAATACTATCATCCTCCCATTACCCTAAAGCAACTGATAAACAATACCAAACCTTTCATTATCATCACATCAACCATTTTAGGAAAAAGCAGCACACAGAGATGGGAGTGTTCGCCTCGTCACCGGGTCACCACCCAGATCAGAGTCTCATTTCTCCAGAAGAGTATATGAAACATTGTTTTTTTTTCACAGTAACATCTCACAATGGCCATCCCAGGACAACAGCATCGACATCATCTTATTTACCTGTACATGTAGCAGAACTTTCTGGGCTTTCCTGCTTTGGCTGTTCATCAGTGAAAGAAATGGTCTCTGTTGCGGAGGGGCGAGGGCAGCTGGGAGCATACAAATAGGAGTCGGACCAACTTCTGCAGCTTCGCTAACTGTGTTCTTGTTCGTCTAGAAATTCGCTCGAGATGTTTGTCTGCGTTGCCAAACTATCTGGGTCTACTGACCCCCCAACTTCCGAAAATTTCATCACCTGCTGCAACTCCTCACTCACTTCGGATGAGCGTGCCATCAACTGGTCATCGGTTAGCTCCTTTTGAGCAGTTGATTTTGGTCTTCGGATGGCTTCCGCTGCTTCGGGCATTGCAATTGGAGGTGGCTGGGGGGGAACCCACGTGCTCCTGACTGGTTGCCCACCACTGAACTGTGTGCCGTAAGTACCAATTTTCATTTCATCATCTTGGTCAAGTTCAGCAATTCTGACATTTTTCTTCGCCCACCAAGAACCTGAATTACCGCCGTTTGTTCTAGAGCTGACCCCATTCTCAACTCTGTAATAGTTTGAACCTCCTACATTTGGTAAAGATTGATGTGCAAAGCCTGTGCTGTTTTGAGACTGACCAGCTTCCCAAGGCTAATTAAATCACCAGGCATGTATCATGAATGGGATAAAAAATGAGGTATCAATTAACAAAATATGAGTATGGAAAGACAAAAGACCTTAGCTCTTGGTGCAACATGATAACTGGACATTGGATGATTAGGATCAGGAGGGGAATCATTGACGTCCTATAAGGAAAGGTAAGCAAGCAATCAAACAATGTCCGGACAATAAAATTGTTTCAAAACAAAAAGGTGAAAGCAAGATATGCATCTAAAATCGAAATGCCAGCCTGATGAGGCAACCTTCTAGAATGGTCTTTTAAAGGTTCAATCTAACAAAAATCACTTACAAGAAAAATCTAACAAAAAGGAGCTAAACAGAGGAAGAGGACTCTTGGGGAGTCCTCAGTGCTGTCACAATTTCGATTGAACAATAAAAGTTGAAGACTAGTTACCTCCATATATGACTCTGGATGAGGCTGTCCGGAGTGTTGTCTTAACATTGGAGGCAAAGTTGGTCTCACTGTTCATATATATAAATTAATTGAAAACAGGTGATCCATGCACATGAAGAAGCTTGTTAGGAGTGGTACATAATTCTACACCACATACCTGAGCCAGAGATGTGGTCAGCCTTTCCATTTGAATTTGGCTGCCAAATATAAAGAAGAAAAAACACATGAACAACTAAAACACCTATAGAACCAACGAGGCAGCTCAACAACAAACAAGGAATGAGCAATCATAATGAAATGGCCAACACACTTTTCACCACTACCCACCCTGGAGTTGGCCATCCAATCTCTGTAATCTTCTTGATGAAATGCTGAGATAGCATTCGATGGGTTTGCAAGTCCTACAATCAGAGAAGGCAATGAAAGTCAGACTTGTAAGGGTATTACTATCTTACAGATCAACACAAAAATCGGACAGCCTTCTCTTACACAGATTCATCAAAGCAGGAAAATTTCATCATGTCGATTCCTGAATTGTGGATATGCTGGAAATATGGGATAAGCATCTCACCTTCTTTTTTTCGAATGGCATTGTTCATCGACTTGATTTCCTTCAGTTGGATATCCAAGAGGTTTATCAGATCACCGAAATATTTTTTCTCTGAATAGAGTAAAGAAATAGTGAATTAGCCAAACAAATCATCCGATGGATCGACAAGCTCTTTTATAGAACAAAACTGTTTCAAATGACCTTCTAGTTTAAAAGCCAGCATCTCCTGGCTTGCTCGTGCAACTTCAGCAGCAGCAGTAGCAGCTGCTTTCGCTGCAGCAGTGGCTTCTTCGGCAGGACTTGGTCTTGAGCTGGTTTTATTGGCGTTGTCTTCTGATACAATCTTCTGTATCCAAGACTTTAATCTTGGAATGAAAGTATTCTAAGATTCCAAATAAAATGAAAACACAAATGATCCTGATAATGATACCGCCTTAATTCAAAAAATCAAAAACCGAGTAAAACAATCCCTCAAATGACCCTGATGATGATACCTTAAAGAGGACAGCAGTTCCAGCACCTGAAAGCGCGAGGGCTCCAATGGCAAATACAGCATGAGTCCAGAGAAATCTGGGTCGAGAAAAGACTGTCACTGGCGATAGGACACCACCAGAAGCAGCTGAAGGTAGAGGCAAAGCCTGTGTGGAGGGTGCCGGATTAGCAGTTGTTGATTTTATCAGTGCTTCTGCAATCACAATGATTAGCATCACTCATCAATGGTGGAAGCTTCGGAAATGAAGATACTTAAAAGTAAAATCAGTGCTCTCCCCAGCATCAATTACCTGTACTGGTAGCAGGTGCTGCAGCACTAGGAGCCGGGTCCTACAAAGTGCAACAAAAGTTAGACAGTTAGGACGGGTATATCATTTGTTTTCAATTCAATCGTCAGACTGAGACAAGTAAAGGACTTACTGGAACACGCCTGAAGGCTTCATCTATTTCCTCTTTGGTCAGACCTTTGCGCTCAAGGAACGATCGCCGGTAAATAACCGGAGAACCCCTGACTTTGGGGTGAGAAAGGAATTTCACAGCATTCTGCACCTGTTCCTCTCGCATGGGCTCAGTATTTCGAAAAAATGACGGCGTCGAGCTCTCCTTCGTGGCATCCTCTGTCCCTGCACCTGACAAAGACTCCTCGACAGCCTGGGCAGGCGGCACACCACCTGAAAGCACGCCATTTCACGACTCGGTTAAGCAGTTTCATACCACAGATTCATCGGGGAAAGCAGTGCCTTAGTCCTATCGACCACCACATCCCCTGATGTAAACCCAATCCATAAAGCTTGGCCAACTATCAGTCAAAAAAAGTACACGCACTAATCAGCTTCGTTGACAAGCTGTGAGATTCATACAACTAAAACCGAAACTCCAAAAGAGATTTCAGTCCACTTCCTGCTTAACCTGCCCATCATGAACGAATCCACACCTGCAAACCAAACAGATACCGACAACAATTGAATTTCGAAAGAACTGCTTTACACAGCTAAATCTAATGGGTTCACCTGGTTCCACCGTCCGCTTGGCATCATCAACGGTGGCCATGTCCGGATAAAAGGAAACCGATCAAGGGAGTCGAACGGCTGTCGCTAGGTATTTCGATCCCGGCCCGCGAATGAATGGAATCCAAATCATTCCATCGGAGCCTCGAAAGGCGTGACGACCTTTCTCTCTTCTTTAACTGCATATTTTAATCGGAGAAAAACACAAACGGGGCCTCGAAGTTTTTAACGGGCCTGGTCGTAGGCCCATTAGGCCGATGCATCGGATTTATTGGAGCTTCTTTGGAGTTTTATGACAGTGTTGATGAGATTTGTTCTCATCGTCCGTACAGTATGAAGTCGAACTCGAAATCGCCCAAGCACCCCGTCAAGTTCGGAGCGCCTGCTAGCCCAAGTTGGTCGCCGAATAACCATACCGAAGCCGAAGGGCAGACGTTGTTCGCCTCGACCCCGCCTCGTCGAGAAGCCGGCACCGTGCTTCTAGAGGACGATGCATTATTCTCCCCATCCTCTGCCCTCTTGTCACTCCCCGGGTTGGGATCCGAAACGGCCATTAGACCGGCCTTGGAACGTTTATCGTCAGGTCGGTGTCTGGATGTGATGCTAGTATTATTACTACTACCGGCATTATGGTTTTTACATCTGGGTCCGTCGATGCTGCTGATCTTCTTCCTCAAATGAGAGTTCCAGTGATTCTTCACTTGATTATCCGTTCTCCCAGGAAGCCTCCCGGCGATCAACGACCACCTGAACAAACGTCCGAAACCATCTAGAACCAACCATAACGATTCCCTAACAACAACGACGACGACGTACGACAAAATGTTTCGAGGCCCGCAAAAAACCTGTTGCCGAGGAGATTATGAAGCCTGATGATGAGGTCCTCCTCTTCGTGGGTGAAATCGCCTCGCTTGACATTAGGACTGAGGTAATTGAGCCACCTTAACCTGCTGCTCTTCCCACTTCTCCTCAACCCTACAACAACAGCAGCAACCAAACAACGCTCATCCATCTCCCGACACAACATTATCATCAAGACAGCGTACTCGAGTGAAACACGCGCACCGGTGGCCAGCGGGATGCGGCTCCATTTCCCTTTGCCGTGGACCTCGACGTACTCAGCCAGTATCCGGTCTTCCTCCACCGTCCACAAGCCTTTCTTGTACTCGTCTCTCTTCATGGATAAATCTTAACCTGAATCAAAAGAGGAAAAGGTTTCCAACTTCTTCAATGATTGTTGTTCGCCAGCCTGCCGGAAAAGCCATTTTATAGGGTGGAGAGAAGTCTCCGCTGAAGAAGACACACCGACGTAATTTTTATCTTTCTCAAATTGAACGGTGAAAAATAAATTATTATCGTCACTAAAACATGACTGAAACCCTCGATTTTCACAATCTCTTTTAAACATGTCGTGTACTTATCAACATTAATTGCTACAAGAACATTCTCTGTAAGCAGTCGTCAACCGAACAAACCATTCGTTTATTGAATGACTTTTGTCGAGTACCCCTCACGGGAAAAAATTTATTAATAATTTCGAAATTTCTGAATTAATACATCGAATTCGAAATTATGGTAATGATGAGAAGAAATATATTTTATATTCGAGAGGGCCTATAATTGGAAATAACATTATTTCTAATACCAAACTTACTATAAAAAGGATAAATGCTCAATCCTTGAAAATTAGATTTACATCGAAACCTAACTATTCAATTCGAGTACCTTTATACGAAAGAACTCAACAATTTTTTGACTCTATGGAGAAGATATTTCGAGTACCGATAAAACTAGAATACCTGGATGACGGATTATTTATATTTTATTTGATGGTCAAAGGCGAACCGAAAGTTAATCAATGTGAATTCGAAAAAAATCTTAGAAAAAAATAGAGATGTCTCCTTCATTATTCATAATGTGAAAACATAGACATAATTTCATAGTCATCTAGTATGAATGCTACATGAAGAACATAAGCTAGGTGAGGTAACGAAAAGACCTAAAATATAGAATATCATAATACGATCGGGCGAACTTTGAATAAAAAAAACAAACTTTATAAGTTTAATTTTAGAAAAAACAACTTAAATAAATCTAACTTATTTTAAAAAAAAAATTGGAAGAGGAAATATTATTTTTAAAATTTTAAAATTTTTTTCTTTATCCTTAAAATGTAATAAAACCTTTCTCCAACTAAATGCTGATGATGGATATGAACAGTGTAATAGGACTACGTGGTTGGTCCTGCTCCTGGGATTGGCAACGTGTGATTGTCAGAAAGCAACGAAGGGGGCGACCTGTGAAATTGAATCAAAGTTTTTTTTGAAACTATTACTTAGAACAACATATCTCCAATCATCAAACTTGTTCATCCCGAATCACACTACTCTAACCCACCTAGAAATGTCGAACAGAAGGGTGCCGGCAAGCAAATGATTTTCTTTTCTCTCCTTCTCCTCCTCTATTTCTCTGGGTTTGCCATAAAAACACAAAAAACAAGAGTGTAGATTTAGATTTCCAACTGGGGATCCAAAATAAGCAAATGATTTTCTTTTCTCTCCTTCTTTTTCTCTGGGTTTGCCATAAAAACACAAAAAACAAGGGTGTAGATTTAGATTTACAACTGGGGATCCAAAATTTGGCTTTTGGTTTGCCTTCCCCCCTGAAGTAATAAAATAAAATAAAAGGACGGGGAGAGGGGTGTTAAAAATCGCGTTGATTTCTCTCCCTATAAAAGCTAGCAATTAAGTAAAGAGTCCAAATCCTTGTATATGAGTTAGTCCACGCCTTTTTTTATCCGATATAGAACTATTTCCCAACAGCTTCCTGTAATTCCACGTCGGATCTCTATCCGGGATAGGGACGATAAAAATCGTACCGAGTTTTCCTTTCTTTAAAAGTTAGTAATTACGTAAAAGGTGCTGACCCGTATATGGGCTGGCCCGGGACTTTCTCTATCCGATGTTCCCAACGGGGAATTCCTTTGATAAAACCACTTCACATACAAATAAATAGATGACAGTGTCTTCCAGAGGAGAGGGAATGGAAGAGGATGAGGCCAAAAAATATTAAGACATGCAACGACAAGGAGAGCCTCTGTTGTCTGAAACAATAGGCTTGTGCTTGTCTGGGTGGCAACAACCACCCAAATAGAAGGACAAAATGAAAAGTTGCAGAGACCCCAGATTTCATCACCCCGAGATGAGCCAGCCCTTCACGATGAGGACAGCTTACTGCTACTGCACCGGTGAAAAAAGGTCTCTCTGTGGACCCTGAAGAGGAGGAATAGCATTCATCCTCCATCTCTCACACGCCCAATAAGACTTTTACAAGCGCACATGCAAGTGATGAGGGGAACCCCTTTTTCCTCTACAGCAACACACACACACACACACACGAAACTCCACTCCATCCCTTACTTATGTCAATGGAAGCTTTTTACCCCCATGTCCCTTCAATTTTCGGATCTGTAAAAAAAACTACTGGGGTGACCAAAACAGGAGGAGGGTGCTACTGCAGAATGGTGAATTTCAGTCATATTAACAAGAAAGAGAATTGGTTGGAAAACTGGTCGGCCTACGTGGGCCCGACTTATAGGCCCATTTTGCGTCACAAGATGGGCCTAATGGTTCAGTTCAGTGGAACTAGGAGAACTGAGGCCCAAACCAAGCCCATCTTCTTTACTTCGATGAGACCGTGTACAACAATCTCCTATTGCATTCCGGTGGCAAAAGCCTCTGTAAGAAATTTCCGATAAAGCAAAATCCATGTGGTGTCTCTCTGTATGCAATCCAAGAACAATCACGTCTTCTCTTGTTCGTATAAGATAAAATTAATCCTTAGTTTTCTTTTTTCTTTTGTTTATACAGTTACTCGATCCCGTTCTTCGGCCAAGCCGGGAGGACGCCCCCCCCCCCCCCCCCTTCATGCCTCGATGCCGTGGATTTTTACACTTCGGGAGTTGACGTCGAGGAGATTCTCTAATGACCTCCCCGTACGACTTCGCACCCTCCCCGACTCTTTCAACAGCTCCGACAGCCTCCTCTTCTCGTCGGCCACGTCCGGGTTTGCAGTCCCAAGCTTCTCCTCTCTCATCATAACGACACGCTCAAGCAACTTTATAGCATCATCCAACCTGCAAAAAAAAAAACCATTAACGAGTCGGATTGTTAATCCGTCGAGGAAACACGCAAAGAGTCTCGAGTGTTTACCTGCCCAGAGCATCGTATGTGCCTGCGAGGTTGCTGTAGACGCCGAGAGTGTCGGGATGATAGGGACCATACTCCTCTTCCAGGATATCCTTGGCTTCTTCGAATAATCCCACCGCCTCATTGATAGCATAACGCTGGATGCAAGCCAATCCCATCTGATTGAGCGCGATGCCGAAGAAAGCGGATTTCTTCTCTCCACTAGCACGTAGCTTCGATACTGCATTTTGAAACGCTGCATAAGAATCAGAGTATTTTGCCAGCATGTAGTACATGACCCCTAATTGTGCTTCAATCCCGGCCATTGTACTCTGATGTCCCGGTGCATCGTTATAAATTGAGAGTGCCTTCTTGAGCAACTTAACAGCTTCTTCCATTTCGTTCATGGACTCATAGATCGTGGAAACGTCAGTCAGTCCGTTTGCAAATTCTTCGGGAGGCATCCCGGGCAAAGGCTTCTCGTAAATTCGAAGAGCGTTTTCGCAGTATGCTTTCGCCTCTCTGAACTTTCCCGTCTTGTTATATAACTTGGCAAGGCGAACGAAAACCGAAGCAACCGACGGATGGTTCTCTCCCTTGGAGGTCTTGAAGACAGTGAGAGCCTTCTGGTAAGCGAAAACCGCCTCATCATACCTGCTGAGAGACATGTAAATATCTCCAATACTGCAGTCGACCCATGCCACCTCTGTCTCTTGGCCGTTCGCCACCATCGACATGCTTGCCAACACAAGATGCTCTAATGCCGCTTCATGCTCTCCTCTAGCTTCGCAGATGAGACCCATTAGCCTCCTGTCTGCCGCTTCCTCAAGGGACGCGGGCTCACCGTTCTCCCTGTGGATGTCGAGGGCCATTTGACATAGCTTTTGCGCCTCATCGAAGTGTAATGCCTGGGCACAAGCCTCGGCCAAGTACCTACAAGTTTCCCCGCATCTCGGATCAGTGTCTCCTAAAGCTTGCTTCTGTATCTCCAACCCATCCATGTAGCACTGGATCGAACTCTCAAGTCGACCCAGCATTGAGTAAGTATCACCCAACTGCATGTAGCCAGCGAACTTAGCAAGAGCATTGTGCTCTTGGTCTTGGCCTTCTCCGACTGTCGGTATCTCGATTGAATGCTCCAACAAAGGAATCGCCTCATTATACCGGCCTAAGCTGCTGTATATCGCTGCAGTCACATGGAAAGACATAACCAGATCCAGGCTGGGTTTCCCATTCACACAGGTTTCAAATGATTTCGTCGCTCGAACTGCCAATTCAAGAGCTTTACGGGGATTTTCCCCGGAAGAAAACAGATCCCTTGCTTGTTTCAGCAAGAAAGGCCCGAGATTGGGGTCGTCTGGTTTGGATTCGGGAGTATCCGCAATTCCATTCTGTGTCTTAGACTCCAGGGGAGATAAGTTCTTCGTCTTTTTCATTAATTTTTTCACAGTTGTACCCTCCCGACTTTTCTCGAGAGAAGCCTTTTCAGAGGGAGTCTTACTCTTCTTCGGTGGGAGCTTTGACGTTGCTGCAGATTCTTGTTTTGTGCTCGTCGATCGGATCTTCTTGAATTTCCCAGCTTTCTTACCGCTATCCAGTGAACTTTCCTTCTCCAGAGCGGCATCACCTCGACTACCACAGTTCCCCTGCTTCTTGACCTCCTCCTCTTCCTCTTCCATTAATTCATCCTCCCTCGATTCTCCCCCGACAAGATGACACAGCTCGGAATCAATCCTGGACTCCTCGCCATCGGACTCAAAGCTGTGTCTCGAAGGAGACTGATCGGAGCTCTGCATCTCGTATACATTCTCATAAAGCTTCTCGATGGAGGTATCCACCACTGCAACTCCATCGGCAAGAATCTTGGGACCACAGCTCGAGGGACTTAAACTCTTGGGGGACTTGTCCATGTCCCCATTCTGCACTTGCACAGTTTCACCATCCGCCTCAATCCCAGGCATTGTCTCGGGGACACAATACCGAAATCCCCGATCGAGCAAGATCACAAACCGTCTAGCAACAAGCCTGCACCGAAAATCGAGTGAGCATGGAAAACAGAACAATGTCCAATGAAACAGTAATTCCACCTACCCTTTTTCCAATAATCAAAGTAAATTCCCAGGACGAAGGAAGAGAAAAGTGACCAGCCTGGACGACCACAATGGCTGAAAAGCACCACCAGACCGGCTCCACCTCCAACGACTCCAATCGAAGAAATAAAACAATGAACAGCCAATCGACCGACCGACCGACCAACCAACCCACCCAACACTAACATTCAATCGGCAATCGGTTCTGGTGAAGAGTCGATGTTTCAGCACAGCACTACTAAGGAATTAAAAACATTGGACAGGACAACGACATGGATGCCACCGGCCAACTGTTTGCGCTGCACTGCAGGGGGAGGGGACTTTTTGCCGTGCTGCTTCTTACCGAACCGAACTGGAGGCAGATGGGTGTCTGCCACGTGGCTTTACGACTGCACTCCCCCGGTGTCGTTCTCGTGGAAAGACTTTTTTGCCCCTGCGAGGAATTAGTTGGGTCCCGGGGGGGAGGGGGGGATTCTGAGTTGAGCATGACGATAAGATGACGCTTTAAGGTGATGCAGCTGGGAATGGTTTGTTTTTAATGACACAACATAAAATGCAGAATCCGGAACTGGACGCAATCCTTGGAATAGAAGAAAATGTCAAATTTTTGGATGAAGTCGAGGTTAATTCATTCATTCCCATGGGATTATTTTTCAAGTTTGTACATTAAATGATTGGGAAATGGGGAAGATTGGCAAGAGTCAGGTAGGTGTATTTATTCTTCTCGGCGACCCCCCCCCCCCCGTTAGGTAGTAAGTAGGTTTCTCCCTCCCCTCACGGCGCTGGCAACATCGGAAATAAATTGGGGAAACCCCCAAATTTAATGGCCCAGCCCAATAACCAACCTTATCCCTAAGTCACGCTGACATCCGATTGGCTATATATATTTTTCTACAGGGGAATATCCAATTTGCATATATGACTCACAACAACAACCCCCCATGAATTCGAACAACCTCCACGGGACATGTCTACGTTGCTGACCCTGGAAAAAACAAGCAGGAATTCTTCATCCGCCGTCGAAATAAGTTTGGTTAAACCTGAATAATAAATACAAATTTACCGAAGAAGTTTACTCCGAATTTACAAGTCCAGTGAACTCGTAGGTAATATCTCCGAGTTATTGATATTAATTAACGAATTTTAAGTTTAAACTACTTAATTCTTAAATTATTTTACGGACTAACGACAAATACTCGTAAATCGGTACACCGAGTTCGAAGTTCATATTTTTGCACGAAATTAACTTAGGGAGCGGAGATATTCGAGGGGTCGATCGAATGTCGGAGGATACTAGAAGTAAATATGGTGTAACAATTCGATTCGGTTCGCCCCAACATGTGTCGCGGCTCCACGAGTAAGTGAGGTCCAGGAAAGGTTTCCGGAACTACTGGGCGGTACATTGTCGGTGATCTCTAGCCTACGAAATGGTCCAAACCAATGCGGAAGCTCACTGCCAACCAGACAGTGGCCGTTGATGTTCTGTATCAGTAAGAGGGGCGCCCCCATTCTCAGCCATTTCCAAGGACTCGTCTGGATCATTGTCTGTCTCTGATCGAACTCGGCGAAATGGACCTTGCAGCCACAAGAAGTAGCTCTGGCTGGAAGGCTGGCTCCTCGAGTATTGAGCAGTTGTCGCCACCGTTGCAGGGGAGAGTTGCTCTGACTCGGTCCTGATATTGGATAAGGCGCTCAGGTCGAGATTCGGGAAGACAGAGCACCGGCATCGAGGGCATTTGACGTTCAGACGAAGCCACTCGTCGATGCATTCCACATGGAAGTTGTGCGCACAAGGGAGGCCCCGAACCTGGAATGTGTGGGAAGGAAGAAACAATCGAGCTCATCCACATGAAAAATGAAAACTGCTAATGCCACGAATTTTGGCGAATGAAAGACATTTTATTGTCCAACCCAGCAGATAGACTACATCAAACGGGTACAGCATCAGAAATTCCAAGCTAATGAAATATAAGATGCAATCCTCGGGCAGTCAACATATGATGACAAAATGATGCTCAAATAAAGAAACTCGCGCTCCGAGAAAATGTGAAACCGGAAAAGTGAGAAGGTAGCCTCACCTCATTTCCTACATGAAATTCTTCCAAGCAGATTGGACATTCACTGCAATCGGTGGGAACAGCCTTAAGCCTGAACTTCGGAAGCTCCTGGATGAGTGCTTCAACTGCTTCTCTCTGCGTAAGCATTGTGACAACAGCTTTAGCCTTTATGCAAAATTTTCGACATTGATGCCATGATGTAGTTCCTATATCCGATTGTTAAATCGATTTATGGTTTACTTGAAGGGATATTACCTGAGTGGGAGTCAAATAAAGACTAGGATGGTACGTCGCAGCATCTTGCCCCATGACTCTAAGCTCTTGGCCAGCGGCTTCAAATGCCCAGTCTGGTACTCGGATCATATCCACAAAAACCTAAACATAAAATGGAATCAGTGATAAAGACTCCGTTGAAGTGGATCCTCTAATATTGTACAAAGAAAATACAAATAGAACAATGGCTACATGACTAACATTAAAGCACAATGAAGGTCCCACTGGCTGTCAAAAAAGGGAAGACCCTAACAATAAGACTCCACAATACAAATAACCCACTGTCTCCCCTTACTCGACACACTGCAACAACTCTAAAAGAATGAAAACAACAAAGCAAAGGTAGCAACAATAAAATTGTGAAACAGAAATATAGCTATCTGTTGACACATCCCACTCTCATGGATTTACCAGGGTATAGAGGCAAAAAAAAACATTCAGATTTCAATGACATCATTTACACATTTTCAAGAAGATGACATGTTACTTATATAAAAAAAAAAGATGACATGGTGCTTACCCCATATTCTGATATTGGTATCCCTTGTTGAGCCCGTAGCATATGGGCATGTCTTCTTGTTAACCACTATAATAAATCAAAAGGACATCTATATTACTACTGACGAACTTTTGTATGGAAAGATTTTGGAAAGGTCATTTGCCTTATACTCAATATTGGAAACCTTAAGTTCCGAGAAGAGAGATGCATTCATCTGAGCCAAGTGATACACTCACCTTGCTCAAAGACATGCAAGCAATACAGAGTAGACCACAGTAACTGAAAAGCAACCAAATCAGGAACCCCCACTTCTGACCTTCCACGGGCAACTGCAAGATGGGCCACACACTAATTTGGTCCGGAGATTCTCAAACGTATCTACCATAGCGCTCAAAGGAAAAGCACTTACACAGTCACGTGCCCTTGTGAACCAAAGAGTGCCAATGACTGTCCAAGCCCATAGGAAAGGGTAAAGTAACATCGAGAGGAGGAAAAGCACAACAATCCTTCCACAGAATCGAGCATGTCTCTGTTGCCGACCAAAGTCCCTGTTACATCGAAGGCAATGTAAACAACTTGCCATTCACACAACGAACAGAGGTCTCCAGACATGGAGAAACGTTATCAGAATCCTGTAACTATGTTCCAATCGCCGCTTTTTAAGGTAGAATGCTAATGCACATGATATATAGAATGAATCACTCACAATCCCATTCCAGCAGCAAGTCCATTATCTACAAACATCAACATCCGGAAAACAAACACAATGCTAAAATCAACCTGCAACAAGAGAAAATGCCAGTACTGAGTGAGAAAAGGAGGCACTCCCAATTCCAAATCCCAACCCGAGAAAGCAACTGAAATTAGAATGACTTACCACTATCCATATATGCAAGGGGTATATACACAACTGATATCCACTCCAGTTGATTAGGACAATTATGCTACCCCAAAATTCGTCAAGGATCAATTGGAAATAGTACATGGCATCATTAACTTTGCTGTGCCTGATTTACATTAAACAGATTAATCCAAACCATGGTTTTGAAATAATCCTTTACATCATTTCCCTTCAAAATCGGTCTGTCAAATCAGTTATATCCTAGCAAACGCAATGTACTGCATATTTCTCAACCCAACACCGCTCTCTTTCGCTCATATGCCAGCAAAAGTCCAAATCCATCCCTTAAGACCATTAACATTTAACCCCAGGACCATGCTCATAATAAGTGCAGGAGATTTATGCTGTCCGACAACCTAGCACAGTATTCACCATTTTCCATCCGGAATTGCAGACTTGAGACCAGCAGTTGCTGGATTACTATTAGCATACGCTCCTGCCATAAATTCAAGAGGCCGTGGCAGTGAACACTGCGGATACGCTCACAACGGTTAACCCTTAAAACAGAAACACTGATCTAAAGGATACACACTTGTCGCCAGCATCGATAGGAAGAATCCATCGTACCTATCAAAACTCAAACGAAGAGCTACAATCAAACCACGAGATCATCTAACCCAATAATTGATTGTCATCTTGCCCCAGACGAGTAAACGCTCACCACTGGAAGTCGACCCCTCTGATAGCCATAAAAAAGGGAGCCCTACCGCAGCACCCGATTACCACGTCCCATCGATGCGCCCCCCAGAAGCCACTCGACACTCGATCAGAGCCAAACCCAGTACGAAAAACCTACTGATTTTATCTGGGTGAAAATGAATCTTGAAGCTTGAAGGTAGTTGGGTCAGTTTTGACGGAGCATTAGATTTTCCCTGGGGGACTCTCTCTTGGCGGTTGAAAGTTGTTCGGACAGCAACAAATAGAATATAAAACTCTCGGTTTTGTTCCTAGTTGGATGCATGACGAGAAATGGTATTGTTACTTGTGAATAAAGATAGGCTGATGCAGGTTCATGAGGCATTTGTAAATTCACGGGCCAGAAATTCCAGTGGTATGCCACTTCCCGGAGAGTTATGACGGAGACGGAAATGGTGAGACTCGAGCGCGGTGGTCCACTTGTAGAACAATACTTGGCCTCGTGGATGAGAATCAAAATGTCTGAATTCACATTCAGAGTAGCACACATCAGTCGGAATCCAATCAGAGAGTAACACCAAAATGAAGCCAGAGTTATGTGAATCGCGCCGAGTAGTTCTGGCACGCAGGGTCATGTAGTCAGTCATACGACCATCTCACAATGCTGGACAGAGTCTGTCCGAGTCAGGAGAGACAGAGACATCTCAAACACTCACTCCATCTGCCGAAAGAGGCTTCAGAAAGATACACCGGACCAGCTATCGCAGAATGGAAGTCTCTTCATGTGAATTCTCAGGAACTTTAAAGACAGCGTGTTTCGAAACCTCCTAGATGTGTTCCGAGTTCTTTCCTTCACGAGCTCCAAGAGAGTCCCCGGGCATCCAAGAAGCTGTACTAAGAGACTACACGGTTGCAATCAAACAACCTGCATTCAAAAGCCACCCTAACACGGTGATCATCGCAACAACCACAAGCAACCGGGACTGTAACTACATATCTTCCCAATGCCAGTTCTATTCTGATAGGGATCAGCCCAGAAGGAGGTGAAGCACATTCTGTTCACCAGAATATGACCTAAAATTTTACAACCAAATTCTGAACTAGTTGAACAAGCTGTAACTCATTTGCACTCAACACACTTCATCCAGTTGTTGTCCGAACCGGAGCGCCACTAGGCAACCGAGCCAATCAACTTAACAATTCCAAGTGAACCCCATTCGCCCAATTCAATTTCAAACTCCAAGGCTTCCCTCCCATAAAAACATGTTCCCTCTGCAACACCCAAAAAGAAAAAGGTGAGGAGCTGTGTATTAAAAAGAAAAGGGAAAAAGTGCAGATGGCATGGCATGGCATTCCCTGAAAAGAAACACTCTCTCCCGCTTTTAACAACACCCTACAACACACCACTTGATCTGCTGTTCTACTTGAACAAGAGAACCCACCCCCTTTGTGGTACTTTGTCCTAACTCTCTTCTCTGAATTATGTTACTTTGTTTGTACATCTTCTTCATGACTCAAACCGAGTATGCATGCATGACTTGCCATTACAGAGACAGAGAGAGAGAAGGAGACATTCCCATAAAACCACGCAAAGCACAACAAGCGGCGGGACCCCAACAAGGAATTATGGGATGGATTACTTCTGACACAAACAAGACACACTTTATTCAATTTGCTCGAAGGACTCGACCCTCTCTGAAATCGCGTTATTTATCCCAACACTCCCCAAACCCATGACTCAAAAGTGAAACAACACTCCCTCCCTCGCTCCTGCGACAAAAACGATGCACACCCAGTTGGCGAATCTTTCTGCTGTTCTTCCTCTTCTGTTCCTCTCCCTCGTCGTAAGCAGACAACATCGACTCTTGTAGTAAGCTCAATTTAACCAGCAAATGAGTTATGGGTGGTCTGAGAATTTGCACATTCGAGTTTAATGCAGGCTTCGGCTGCCATCGGAGGATTGGTGAATGCCGTCAACCCGTTCACTCCGAGAGCCTCCCTGATCCGCTACTGGAACAGTCATGTCTCCTCCACCGATCCCCTCCTGGCCCTGCCATCGATCCTCCTCTCGAAGGCCTCTCCGTTGTCCGCTGCGGAATCCGTCCTGCTCGCTAAGCTCGCCTCCCTCGGTTCTCTCCCGGAGCACCATCGTCAGTTCTGTTCCCTGGCCAACATGTTTTGCTCATTTGATGACGAAGTCTACCCTGCTCCGTCCCACGACCCGGGTGACGCTGACTTCGCGGTATACTCAAACAGACGCTTCTCAAGTTATGGCACGTCGAGGCTTGGGGGTTTAGATTCGTTCAAGAACTACTCTGATGGGCTCAACACCCCGAGTTTCTCGTTTAAAATGTACACCAAAGACGGTAACGGCCATGGTGAGACGTTTACATCCTATGCGAGTGATGGCAATGTGGCAAATGGAAGCTTCGCTAACTATGATTTCGGAGCAAACGGCGGATCTGGTGATTTCAAAAGCTACAGTCTTCGCAACAACGTGCCGAATTTGCTCTTCACCACCTATGATTCTGGTGGAAACAATCATAAACTGACATTCGGTAGCTACAGCGACGATGCAAATACCGGGTTCCAGAACTTTGCTAGCTATGCCAAGCACGGAAACAGTGTCCCATCAGAATTCGTCAACTACGGAGACAATTCGAACACGTTGAGTTCAATGTTTACAGGGTACGACCTGATCGGAAATGCCGGAAACGAGTCATTTATGAATTATGGTGTGTCAGGGAACGACCCCCGCAGCAATTTCAGGACCTACGGAGCGCTGGGGAATTCGGTCACGGCAACCTTCTCGAACTATCGGAATGGTGCCAATGAGGGAGCCAACTCGTTCCAGTCCTATGCTAGGAACGCCAATTCCGCGAAGACAATGTTCACAAATTACGGCAAGTCCTTCAATCCAGGGAACGACACCTTCAAGGAGTATGGAAAGGGATCAAAGGGCGATACCATGTTTAGGTTCAAATCCTACAGCGCCGACCGTTCCTTCAAGGACTACGCCAACCAGGGCATAACTTTTGCAGGATACAGCAACGTGAGCAGCAAGGAGGCCGACATATCCCCCAGTCCCAGTGTCAGTTCTCCGAATCGGTGGGTAGAACCAGGCAGATTCTTCAGGGAGTCGATGCTGAAGCGAGGGAATTCAATGACAATGCCGGACTTGAGGGACAAGATGCCGGGGAGGCCATTCCTGCCGCGGAGCATCTCCTCAAAACTGCCCTTCTCCACTTCCCACATTTCCCTGATGCGGGACATATTCCATGCGCGGGAGGGCTCGACGACGGACCACGTGATCCTGGCAGCAATCCACGAGTGCGAGAGGCAGCCGAGCCGCGGCGAGACAAAACAGTGCGTGGCCTCTGCCGAGGACATGATCGACTTCGCCACCTCCGTCCTAGGGCGCTTTGTCGTCCTGCGCACCACGGAGAGCGTGAATGGATCGACGCAGGAGGTCACGATCGGGGAAGTGCGAGGGATCAATGGAGGCGCGGTGACGGAGTCCGTCTCATGCCACCAGAGCCTGTACCCGTACCTCTTATATTACTGTCACTCCGTGCCCAAGGTGCGAGTATACGAGGCCGACATCCTAGACCACGAGGGAAGAAACAAGATTAACCACGGGGTCGCGGTATGCCACGTGGACACCTCGGCCTGGGGACCGGGGCATGGCGCCTTCGTCGCACTAGGCCACGGCCCCGGGGAGATCGAGGTGTGTCACTGGATCTTCGAGAATGACATGACTTGGACTATTGCCGATTAGAAAATGTCATCTCCTCGTCTATCCGAGATTAAATTAATTCCCTGTCGGGTTTCATTTTGGGCCACAGACCCCACAATCAATGGCCCATTTGAGGGTCTGGCATTAGTGGGCCTGAGGCCCATATTCGGATGTCCTCCTTTCGCTCTGAGCCTCGGAGGCAGAATCCAATCCGACACCGTATCAAAAGAATTTTGCGAGTTGTTGTTATATGAATATTGCTTCCGTGATAACTTCAGGTGGTCTTAAAAGTCAATTGTGATGACTTGTTAACAAATTTTGGTAGTCCTTTCTCTTATCTTGGCCGAGTGGTAAAGAGCACGTTTTCCCTTCTCGAAATTTCCTTCCGTTTTCCATGTCACCCTCGACTCGTTCGGGGATGGGCGCAAAGGTTTTGTCAACTGCGGGACCCCCCAATGTCTCCCTCAAAGGCTTCCTCGTCACCACACAAATGAACCTGTGATTCCCATGGTCGGCAATGGCCCCGTGCTTATGTTTGTACATCGCTGAGTTGGTAAAGTTTGTCAAGTAGTAATAAAGTCGAGGAAGTCTCGTTTCCGACGTTTATGTAAAATATTTGTATTTTATTGCTTAAAAATGTTTCAAAATTCAGACTCTATCGTCTCTTCTCGAGTTAATAATGTCTGGACTCCTTGTTTTACTCTCAGACCTAATTTATCCCGTCATTAACCACTATATATTATATATTAAAATATAAAAATCAAATTTTAGAAGATACATAATTAAAATTATTAGAAATGAAATGGCTAACATTTTTTTTTGGTCCGCTGTTAACCATTAACTACTCTTTTAGCGAAAATGTTGTTCATACAAGGTCAGAGATCTAGATAGACACTACCAAAGATTACTGCATTTGTTTATTCACTTGGGGGTGACAATTCTTTAAAGCCAGTATTCTTGTCATCCATACCATCTTCCTGGCAGCAACTTGAGTAATTCACATCTGGTAATCTGTCTTGAAACGTGCAAGCACGTAGGAGCCTATGCATGGTGATAATCAGCATAAATTATCAAGGCATCATTCGCATCATTAGGAACCTTGAGGTCAAGTGCATGATTCTGTACTCTGTATGACATCTGATAATGAAGTGTTACCTCAATTGATTTAGAATCCTACTGGGGACCAGCTATCTGGATCTGAACCTGTAAAGCTGTTAAGATTCTTGGATCCTGTAGAGACATGCAGAAATTAGGATAAAGAGTCACAAAAACAGTTCCTGCATTGAGAGTGGTCTCTATAGTTCCTATGCATGCATGCTGGTACTCCAAATATCTGGAGTCTAACAGAGCCATTCTGGCTGTCACCGGCAGTCCTTTCCTTCCATGGTAGGTAAGTGCCAATCTGATTGCACCAAAGTGGAGATGGGTGTATCCCTTTTGGGACCATTGTCAAGGAAAATCTGCTGGAAGCTGCAGTGATACAAACTGCTCACTTTGTGTGGCCCAAATCGGATGTTGATTGAATTTACTGGACTGTATGTATTCTAAAACTTGCGAACTGGGCTATCGAATAAGAGTTCTTATTCCTCTGATAGGACTGGAGGTTGGTTTACTAAAAGCTGTGTATGGGTTGAGAAATGGAATGATGGTGTTGGCAATCTTGTTATTGTCTGAGATGTCTTGATGGGAGATATCGTACAAACCATCTAACATTTCTGAGGTGGATTTGCGAAAAGAAGGGCTAGTGTCTAATGTGATGGGAGCGGTCATCACTGTGGGTGAATCCATGGTTGTTAAGGCAAGGTACTTCTCCAGGTGGGGTTCTTAGTCTCAATCTCTCTCCTCCTCAAAAAGAAAGATCTCTCCTCCTCAAAAAGAAAGAAGAAAACGAGTTTAGCACACCGTAGTAAAAACAGACTAGGCTCTGATACCAAGGGTACGACTATCCCAAACAACTCGAGAATATATTATAAAAGATATGGACAATGGAGTACATAAGGCAAACACTAAACAAAGAGTTGTACAAGAGCTTCGACCACCAGAACAGTACAACTCTTTGTTTAGTGTTTGCCTTATGAACTCCATTGTCCATATCTTTTATAATATATTCTCGAGTTGTTTGTGATAGTCATACCCTTGGTATCAGAGCCCAGTCTGTTTTTACTACGGTGTGCTAAACTCGTTTTCTTCTTTAGGAGAAACTGTAACCTTTGGGGCAATGTCTGGCTCATTATCATGATCATCATCATCATCATCACTGTCACTGTCAGAATCAGGAAGATTTCTACATTCTGACCTTTTCTTTCTATTTCGCCTGGACGAAGGACATTCGTCCTCATTGTCGCAGTGAATGTGGTTTCCGTTGATGTAGTATTGCATCCACAGATAGACGAATTGCAGATGTCCCAATAATGGTAATTCGTATGAGGGTATTTGAAATGGTATGATGCCCTTCCCTGTCCATGAAAAGAATGGATTATTGCATTTAACGAATCTGGCTTCTTACGTTTGGGAACAGGCTGGATCACCAACTTTGAGCAACTCCAACAGCATGTTAAGCCAATACAGTCCTCTGACTCTAAGTTCATAAGAGAAAATGATGGAACTGTCACCATCAAGTTTGATCGCTCGCAATTTAAAACACATTCTTCATCAATATCAAATTAATATTACTAGAAATGAAATTGTTAGTGTGTCGTGACCCGAGATTTTTCAAACAACAAGTTTTATTAATAGAGGCCGAAATCATTGATCAAACGATAAATTCTTTATAAGAATGAGTATGAAATGTCGAATTCCGAAACATGTCGCCTCAAAACACAAATATGTTTTTCTGAACAACCATACAAATACGGCACGATGAAGACATGATTATTCCATCTATAGCAATGCGTTTAGTGCCAAACAATATAAATGAGTTGTACAAAATTAGGCAGGTTCTGAGTGCATTGATTCATAAGTAGTTATCAATCTGGACAAGACGGGTCATGTGTCGAAAACGTTGGTTGTTTGTCTCCATCAACAATTCACGATGAGAATGGCAGAAATGTTGTACAATCTCACCATGAACACGGGTTCTAAAAAACCGTTTTTATAAAGAATATCTTCTTGTAAAATTAAAGGCGAATTTTTAAATTCGGTCGTAAATACATAATTCTTGAAATTTCAAGCATACTGGGATAAAAAAAATTAATAATATTTACGTACAAATTGAGACTTTTTTTAAAAAAAAAAAGACAGAAATGCTCGAGGCAGACGAGTTAAAAAAACATAAGTAGCTGAAAATATTTTATTGGTCGCAGTATGTGTGTGTATAAGTAGAACCTCACAGCCACACAGACCAAAAGATCCCATCTCGAGTATCCCTCCACGCCGCGAAAGTCGACTCCTGTCTGTATACATAATATTCCGGGACGCCACCACCATGAAGAACAGCAGCGACGAATCGTCCAGACCAGACAGGAAGACGATCGAGCGTAACCGAAGGATTCACATGAAGGGTCTCTGCTTCAAGCTTTCCTCCCTAATTCCTCTTCCCTACCATAACAGATCCAAGGTAAAACCCCCTTGCTTCTCCCGCTATTCGCTTCTTGTTGCGCGTATAACGCCCGCTTTTGTCCAATCATACTAGGATATATTGTCTCAACAAGATCAAATCGATCAAGCTGCGGCGTACATAACCCAATTGAAGGAGAGAATCGACAGACTAAAGATGAGGAAGGAGCTCTTGATGAGAAACAATGGAGACCAACCCTACGTGGGAGACTACGATACCGCTATGATTGACAAAAGCGTGTACGGATCGAAAACGAAGCGGTCGGCACCGGTGATCGACCTTAAGGAATGGGACTCCGGGTTGGATTTGACTGTGATTAGCAGCGAAAACAACAAGTGCATGTTATACAAGGTCATTAGCATACTCGAGGAGGAAGGCACCGAGGTTGTCAGCGCTAGCGTCTCCAAAGTCGGGAACAAGTTCCTCCACACGATCCAAGCTCAGGTAAATTCAAGCAATAAAGTTTCATGGTTTGCACCTAGAAGCTTCTCCCCAGGTTTCAGAAAGTTAGTGGATGAAAAGGAAGTTCCTGTTTCAGGTGAGGATCTGTCGACTCGGCGTGGAGACGACGAGGGTGTGCCAAAGGTTAGAAGACCTGGCTTGCTCGTTCTAACTAAGTCGTCTGGAGGCATAGTTCGATCGCCAGTAGTCTCTCGTCCGAGGCCCGGCCCCGGAAACGAGCTTAAACCTTGTTATCACCTTATTCAAACTGCCTTCGTCTATTCACCGTATTACTTGTTTTTCCTAATATAAATAAATAATCTGTCCGCTTTAGCATATGAGATCGAATTATTCAACATACATTGCTGAGCACTCAGAAGAACTCCATGCATCCCTGCAGTAGTTCTGGAGTGAAACCGAAAAAGGAAATTAAAACGAATTCCATTCAAACAAAAATTGTTTTTTTTCACTAAATTTTAAAAAAAAATGGAGCTTTTTCACTACACTAAATTATTTACCGACCCGAGCAATGAAGTCATCAATTACGTATTAGAAAACGTCGTCACCAACGGTTTCCGATTACGTCATCAGGGATGGCTCCGGGGGGGCTTAGAAGTTTATTACATATCACCTGACTTTTCCTTATATACTCTTTTCGGCCTTTTAAGATCGATTTTGTGTCTATTTTTAAATTTAAAATAGATAAATGGACTTCGATTTCAAATTTTTTATTTTAAATCTTAAAATTAATAATCATGTTTTTCTTACTTCATTATTAAATAACAAAACCCTTCCTCCTCGTACGCTGTTTATGATGAAATTCGCCTCTCGGGAAAGAAAACCTTGGACGGTCAACCCTCTGCCGTACCCAAGGGACGTTATTGTTTGGATTTGTTGTCTGTAAACGGCAATGTGCACGTGTCGGAACCGTCCAAAATGAAATGTCCCTTCTTAAGCGTTTTTCTTTCGATTTAACGACGAAATAGTGGACTGACCGAAACGAGCTGCGACTGTGTTGCGAAGTCTTTCGTGTAAATAGTAATCCAGAGGAGGACGGAGCACCAAAGATTCGGACATACACGTCGGAACGTGTAAGGTGTGAAAACTATAGGACAAACACGCATGTGATGCAGCTTCAATTTGGACCCCCTCCCTTCCTCTCGCCCTAATAAAGACAACGTGCTACGACCAATCAGGGGACTGCTCTTACAACGTGTCCCAACCCTGAATTGAATTTCTCGACCGCCCCCACCCCCCTGAATTAAGAATCGAGCCAAAGCACGGGAGTATGTGGTCTAACAACGCCCAAATTATGACATGCCCCGTGAACCGGATATATTGCGCTAGAGGGGGGGCGGGACCACTATCCACCACGGCAGACGAGACGTCGCCGCCCCACTTGTTAGTGACGCGTCGTTGGTATTACGTTAGCACCTGTTTGTTTGTGTCGGACCAACGGACGAAATACCATCGAGGTACGAAGTGGACGTGGATGTGTTATAGTTGTTTTTTTTTTGTTTTTGTAGCAGTAGTAGTGGTCCATATTCGTACTGATTAACGTGGGGGAGAATACGAGGGGTGAAGTTCCAGGGAGGCCCACATTCGTACTTGGGCCCAATTTGTGGTTCGTCTAATTGGGCTCTCATTTGGGCTCATTGACGGCCCAACTGTCTCCCGTCAAGAAATCTATATTGTGTTTAAAATGATGATGGCGGGATGGTTTAAGATTAGATTGTGACTCAGATCCTTGTGTCGCGAAGCCGCGGAGGACTGACGGCCTGGGAATCTTCCTACCATTGTTCGGTCGCGGCCAAACATGAGTAAACGCTTTGAGGAAGTGTTTTTGTGCACGGTAATGTCTGTGATCTTCCGTCCATGCCTTGGGCTCCAAACATGATTAAACGCTTAATACTCTTACATAAGGTTTATACGTAAACATCTTTTGTTAGCGGGAGCGATTACGTGAATATGTTCGACGGAAGTATAATGGGCTCGATGGGTGGGCCGAATCGGTAAATTGGGCCTCTTTGGTATTTGGGCTTTATGATGCAGGGCCTAAACTGGGCCTGGCTAATACTAAAAGAACAAAGAAATTACACCATCAGATTTATATTATTTGACGGCTTTTTATTATTTAACGTTCTCTGACTCGTTAATATTTATATTATAAAAAAATAACTCGATATAAATTTACTTTAAAAAGCCTTTGCATATCTTAAGATTTATATCAAATCTCCTTGTAGGTGTTCTCCTTTTAGATTTTATAGTCCAAGTAAGATACGTAATATATTGTGAAATTCTAACTTGAATTATGCTACCAAAATAAAATAAAGTTATTTTTAAATTTTATTAAATTTTATTTACTAATTTATGGTATATATACTTTATATCCAACTAACCATTTGGTTTGTGTCATGTTTACCCATTGATGAACGGGTTGGATATGAATTCATTGTGTGGACACAAAATACTTATCGAGTATGAATTGAATAGTAATAACACATTTTCTTATGTCATTATACAAGCAATTTTATAAATTTCAATATATTATTAAACAAAAAAATATAATATTTACTAAACACGAAATTTAAAGTAAATTAAACATGTGTTAACCGATGAACCTTTGAGTCCTGTTAACATAATAGAATCAATATATATATATATATATAAGAAAAAAAAAGTATCTTCGCCATCGGCCTACCAGCCCGGGGGCATGCAATGATATGACGCCCATATTTTCAAAAAAGGGTTTGGGTGGGGCGACCCGGGGGAGTCATTTCCTGGGGGCGACTCCCTCTCCTTTTTCCACAACTCCCCATCTAAAATATATTCCACGAGTGTCCAATCACAGATCACCA
Organism: Melastoma dodecandrum; assembly: GCA_029817715.1. Taxonomy (NCBI): domain Eukaryota; kingdom Viridiplantae; phylum Streptophyta; class Magnoliopsida; order Myrtales; family Melastomataceae; genus Melastoma; species Melastoma dodecandrum. The sequence goes on along the minus strand of JARUPY010000057.1, from coordinate 638,444 downwards.
AACCCCCCCACATGAGTTAAACTTAGAACCCCGAATATCTAATAACATAGGAAACTGGTCCTGATTCCGGAGCTCATGACAGATGGAAACAAGATGTTTGGATCGCATCATCTTGCCGATTTTGGGTCAAATTTGAAGACCCTTCAAATTTTAAGCATTCTTCCCCCCAGCAGGTAACTACTGTCATGGGAAGTTCAAATCTGGTGCAGGTCTGTCCGAAACATTACCATCTCAACTCAACTCTTTGTCAAGGCCTCCATCCGGACGCCCCCCCCCCGAATCATCATCGCCTCCACGCTCACAAAGCTCTCTCGCTTTCAGTCGTTTCTTGTTATTGGGTCATGTATTTCAAATTTCTTCGGCTACATGAACATTCCATTAACCATGATGATGACCCGACAACTTGCTGAAAGGATACGTTTTCAGAACCTCTTTCTCAAAGCGAAGCAATCTGTTGTCTTCACCTAATCACCCTCTATCAATCGACAAGAGGAAAGAATCGAAATCATCTCAACTAATTAGAAAAAACTATACGTGCTGGATATGTATAGGATTGGTAGGCATGGAATTATTGGTCAACTCATCCGAGTCATATGACTATTACTGGCCCAAGCTGATTAATAAAATAATGACAACTCTACCCTCAACACTGTTTTCTCACCAACAAAAGATTTATCTGTTTTTTTTTTTTTTGTGCAGCATAACTGGAGCAGAACAAACCTGCCCGGTTCCTGAAACTATCTCCTCCTTTTTCTTATCAAATTCCTTGATTTTCAAGTCTCTTCATGATCCCAATGCAGGAGTGGGATCCCCATGTGTTTCTTGATTGTGGGTATGTGCTCTTGATTGACACATCATGACTAGAGGCATGGGGCCTTGAGTTGGGTCAGCCGAGGTTCCCCGGGTGTTGTTGCTTCCCTGTTTGAATCTTTGGGGGAGGGGAAGAATTCTCGGGATATGATGATGATGGATGTGGTGATCTCCGTGGCGTTGCTTGTGGTGGGGATAGTAGCACTTTTTGTTATCCATGTCTGTGTGGTTGCAAGGCTGTTTGGGGCTGGGCACAGGAACGGCCCCCTGGCGAACAGGCCTGGTGCCGCCCAGAACTCGATGGTGCTTTCCATTGAGGACGTGAACCGGCTTCCCTGCTTCAAGTACCATGCCGGGGGAGGTTCCGGCGTTAATGGGGGCAGAGGCACGGAGTGTGCTGTCTGTCTTGAGACCTTCAAGGTCGGCGACGTGTGCAGGCTTTTGCCGAATTGTGGGCACAGCTTCCATGTCCACTGCATAGATTCCTGGTTGTTGAAGACCCCCGTCTGCCCAATTTGCCGGACACGCGTCGAAGACAACGCCTCCCCGGGTGTTAGGGAGGGCTCACGCGAGGAGAGCGTGGTGGATTCTTGCAGCAGCTCGGGAGAACACGTCGTGCTTGAGCTGGCATCGGGTAGATAAGGGGTGACAGAGCCCGGTCGTTACTTCTGATATAGTTATCTTGTCACAACTTCACCTTGGTCTTTACTAAGGTTTATGCGATCCCCACCCCTCCGTTGTAGTTAAGATGATGACTCCAATCGTGCAACAAGTAGCGCCATCACGTCAAACTACCGTCTTTTATCAGCATGTACATACAGAACGTGCCTTCCTCCGTCGCACCGACCATCGAGTTGTAAATGTTCGAGGAAACTTCGTGGAGGATAAAACCAGTTAAAGCTGGGACGCCATGTACTTCCATCCGTGACATGGCTCCAAGGAATATTTTCAGCAGTGACATCCAATCCACTCTTGTCCTCAATGAAAGCAATTGGTTGCCTATTTTTTCCTTATCATTTCTTTTCCTTTCCTTTTTTTAACTTCATCAACAGAACAAATCAGGGAATACCCACAGAGAAGTTGCCAACTACACTCCACAATCAATCCATGTTTTTAGTGTTGACCAATCCAAATTGGGAATCCAGAAGGAACTCCAGTGGGAGGGAAACATGGAATGAACAGTGGTTGCCATTTTGGCAGATGGGGAGGGATGTGGGGACAGTCTCAAAAAGATGGGCATATCATTTCTCTCTGTTTGTGCTGCCTCTTCTAGCATCGCCAAACAAAATAGTCCCCAAATGTCAACGAAGGACCAGACAAGCAATAAGCTGCACATCTACCTGCATGTGAATCGATCAGAGTGGGCTGGATGCTGCTGTGATATTATCACTGCATGAGAAACCCACAAGGGATGAAATCATTGCAGGTGGGGCTGGGGAGTTTGAAAAACTACGGCCCCCTGCTTCCCACCCCAAAGGCAGATCCGTGATCTAAGCAAAATGTGAGGCTGGACTTCAAAAGAAAACCTCCATCAGTTGCCATATTTGACAGTAAGTAAGAGCTCCCACCAACCCCAGAAGATGAAAAAAGGCCAAGGATTGCACCAAAAGACGAGTCCACCGCAATTGATGATAAATGCCTGCACATGACAGTATCCCAATATTATAAGAGTCACTCTGCACATGGGCTTCCCAGCACAACAAAGCTATACCTGCCTCTATGCACTATGAATAACCACCCAAATCATGAAACAGATGAAGATATGAGCAAAAAGCTGGCAAAAAACTTCCCTCGCATGATTGTCATAAGGCTCTGCTCCTTTGGAAGAAACAAAATTGGCTAGAAACATGTCTGATGCTGATGAGAGATGGGCAATCATTCACAATTTACACGAAAGGACATACGGTCAGGACAATATCCCCGTTGGCTCCAAGGAGAAGGGGAAAAACAACAGCACCATGGTGAGATGGAGAGGTTGCGACAAGTCGAAAAAAGTGTTTAAAGGCCACATCTGCTTTCACGATCCGGCATCGAACGAACCCAACTACAACAGGAAGGTCATGCCAAAGATGGTAGAAGTCCCCCATGATTCTAGGGGCATGTTGAAAGCAAAGTAATAAATCTACACCTATGCAGCAAAGCAGCACATGGAATGGACGAAATGTTCCCAAAGAAAGAGAGAAATCATCAGTGACGTCGTCATCGTCGTCCCAACCATCCTCCTATTGCTGTGTCAGCTCGCCTGCTTCTTTCTTCTCTTCCCACTCTGGCAATTTAGAAGACAACAACTTAGGATAAGTCTATGTAGTCAAAGGACAGATCGATCAGATAAAGCAGAAACGGAGACAAGCTTCATCTCAAATATGAGAAACGGAGCCAAATGAAAAAAAAAACAATGGAAAAATACACTTCACATAACCACCATGACTGCATAAAAGTCCTAAGACGACATCAAGCCAACAGGTCCTCTCCATAGAGATGGACGATCCACATCCCAGTCCTGCCAAACAAATTTGATTCCTACATCACTGAATGAAGAAGCTGCTCAAATAATATGCATCACTCGGTGAAGATAAACCTGGATGCCGTCCTCGGCAGGCATTCATCCCAACATAGAAGCATCACACACGCCACAAGACCCAATTCGCGATAAGATAAAGCAATGACAAGATCACCGCGCCGAAATAGAAAGACCATCCTTCGCAAGCACACACCATTAAATTAGCTCCCGTCTCAGCAAACCCCAAAGGACACCCACCCGACGAACTCTCTCCGCACCGAGACCCCTTCACTGCGGACACTAGTGCAACCAACCTCGTATTCATCCAAGCGTATCCTCCGGAAAGACTACGGTTTCCGGACATCCATACTCAAGGAACAGATCAATCGATCAGACGAACCTTCGTAGATCTCGAACTCATCGTCGTCCTCGATCCTCTTCCGCCGCGTGCTACGCCTCCGTCGCCATCACCGGGAAACCACTGCGCAATCAATCCCACGCCGACGGCACGACTAGGGAAAAAAAAACATCGGATTCGGAACTACGGCATCACCAGAACAAATGTCGAGTGGACCTGGCCCATTATAAAATTAGTATGGGCCAAGGCCCATTTACCCGGAAGCACGTTAAAAAAATGGAAATTAAATTAAATGGGGGTGATCAGGAGAAAATGACTGCAAGTTTTATTGGCTTATTGCGTTCTAAAAAGAATACAATGATCTCCAAATCCCTAAAGAATGACGAGGGGGCTGAGCTCTCAAAATATTCGAGCAGGCCACCCAAAAATAATGTTCGCGCGACCTCATCTTTCCCTCGAGTTGAGTAGTAGTTTGATCAGCGCTCGCGCCTTCTTCTTCGCGTAGGAGGTCCCTCCTGTGAGGACCGAGTCGAGCGCCTTGAACATGATTGAATCCTGAGCCATGGCGCGGATGATGTCTTTCCCTCCGGGGTCCGTAGTACATAGCGACAGCAAGATCGAGACACAGTACTCTCTCCCTTGTTCGGTTTCTAGGGATCTTAGGAGCTCGGTTACGAGCGGAAGGCCTGGTGTCTGGAGAATCTCTGTCGCTCCATCTTTGTTCTCGGATAAGGCAGCGAGAACGGCTAAAGTGTCGGTTAGCAGCTCGGCCTTGTCCGAGCATGCAAGGATGTTTATTAGAAGAGGGACCGCTCCCGCATCCAGAACCCTCTGGTGGTTTCCTGGGTGGAGAAGCAGTGCGAAGATAGTGACAACTGCGTTCTGCTTCCCGCAAGTTCTCCCGTCTCTGATGAGGTCTACGAGGGCGGGGATCACGTCGGAGACGTCGCTGATCAGCTTCTGGTTGCCTTTTGTGGAAGAGAGGTAGAAGATGGTGGCGGCTGCCGCTTGCCTCGACTCCAAACGCTGACCTTTCTTAAGAACCGAAACGATCGGGTCCAATCCGCCCCAGCTGATTATCATCCTCTTACCGCTGGACTGCTTCGCAAGCTTTGAAAGGGCAGTAATTGCATCATGCTCGGCAGCTGCATTGGATGTGGACAGCAGATTCAGCAGTGGCAGGACCGCTCCTGAATCGATCAGGCACTTCCGGTTGAAAGTGCTTGATTTAGTGAGCAAGCGGACTTCACGTGCAGCATTGTTCTTCTGCTCGGTGCTTCCAAAGACTAGTCTCCTTGTGAGAAACCGGCAGAGCTTCCTCAAGGCATTCCCCCCAGCCTGGCTGCACGGTAAGGCTGTTTTGTTGATGTCGCGGGTCTGTTTCCGGCCATTTGGAAGTGGAATGCCATTGACATCACAGAAAACTTCGATGAGTTTCTTCGTCGCTACATTTGTCACCAATTCCTTGCTCGTCAGCTTCTGCCCTGTTTTTGGGCAGACCCAATTCCCAGCATTGAGCCATCGCTGGATCGAGGACCGATCGTAAGTCTGGCCAGTTGAAACAATCACTGGGTCCGTCATCAGTTCAAGGGAAATCGGGCATCGAAAATCATCCAGATGGAAGCAGCTGAATATCTCTATCCTTCTACGGACGTCGTGCTGCCAATTTTCGAATTCGAAGAGAAACCCTCTGCAGTAGCACATGAGGCCTAGCAAACTACTCAAGAAAGAAGCCTCCTTTTCGCCCTTGGATTCAATCTTCTCCTCCAAGAACCTAATCTCATCGTCGCAATCATTCCAGCTTCGAATCTGGAGATAATCGAGGACTCTTTTGATGACCCCACGATCAGGCTCGATTCCTACTTCGAAGCTGTCCACAATCGAGTGCACCTCCGCAATCGCCCACTCGTCCCTGCAGTCGACCTCGTATTTCTCCTTCCAAGCCTGCTTGTACACCAACTCTGTCGACTCCCTAACATCCTCGTCAACCCCAATAGCATCCATCCGCAGAGCATCAAGAGCAGTCGCAATCGCCCGCACAGTGGCCCCGAACTGCGCCGAGACCATCCTCGACTTCATAAGGATCCAAATTCTGGCCCCCGTCCGCGAGCAGTCCTCAAGCAAGAACAGTATCTGCTGCAGCGCAACATGCATCTCTGATAGGCACGTGACGGTGATATCCGACACCTCGAGCTGCCGGCCAAGAATCTCCTCGAAAAGCACTGACAGAGCGCCGACGATCCTGACGGCCTCCCTCACACTCCTCCTCTGCGTGGGGAAAGAACCGGGAGAAAACGTGCATATCGAGCGCGAGAGTCCAATCAGAGACGCGAGCAGGGTCACGGGGGACACGCAGGGGCAGGGATGGACGGCGGGGAGCGACAGCGGCTTCCGGTCGGACAATTCCCATCTCCGAATCATATCGTTCCAGTCTTTTTTTCTAAACTACTGGATCAAAATCCAAGTCAGGAAGAGTTCTCCGTGTAAGAAGCTCCAGAACAACAACAACAACGAGAAGAAGAGGACATGGTACGAGGTGGTTTTTCAGTTAAGATTTCCCGGATATTGCCTTTCTCCGTCGCTTGATTTTTATAGATAACAATCAGATTTTTGTAATATCCTATTTGGGACACGTGGTAATATCTGACAGCCAGGAGATGACCAGGCGGAGCGCGTGATGCGTGGGGACTTGTCATTGGACGAGCGATTGGCCCCCACCTACCGACCGACCTGGACACGTGTCGGCACATTAGGGAGAGAAAATGTGGTTGCTGCTTAGACTTGGGGGAACGACGAAGGAAGAGCCCATGAATAAGAAATGGTCAAAGGGCCAAATTCTGGGACGTGTCCTCCAACTGGGGACAGTCAGTTTGACGTAACAAGTTGGAGGAGGAGGAGGAGTTGGGTTTCTTTTCCGGGTCAAAGTGAACATTAATTAAATTTGACTTGATAAAAAGGAGATATTTGCGTGTCGTAATGGGCCGAAGTCCAAAAGCCCATACACATTTGGGCTTTGATGTTATAATTGGCCCAAAGAGAAATTACCATTTTCGGAAGGTCCCCGTGCTCGGTCATCGTTGAAGTCGGGATCGTCCGTTGTTTGCCCATGTCGTCATCGGAGTCTTCACGCCCCCGCCAGAGTGGTAATAGTAGTAATCCCCCTCTTATATCGTGGGACTTGGTTTATATTATATACTTTAATAGTAGTAACAGAGCGCGTGCTACAGCTTCCCATTGAACAGGCGCTTAAATTGCGTCACTACAAACTTCAGGTCTTCTGCCTTTAGGGCGAGAGCCTCTACTTATATCAGCGTCTTTGTCATCTGAGTCGAGGACGGAAGATTGAGGCTGGATGTCTGGACGAGCACCCGGGTTAGCAGCTCCTCTCCACAGAAGGCCCCTGGATGTAGAGTGATCGAGCTGAAAAATCCAGACCTACTCCTCATCAATGTTGCTGCTCTCTACCTCGCCTCTAATTAGGAAGAGCATCTCGCTAATCGGATCACCCTCCTGTACAATGTACGCCTTCTTCGTGTGCAACAATGAAACTAGACACTCCCAGACGGCATCCAGGAGCTGTGTCAGTCTGTGCGAAGAAATGCACTCGTCGTATCAGTGCGATACAGAGGCATAGCTGGATCTGTCGATGGAGATCTAGGGGCATGGACTTCAGGATTGTTTCCAAGTCCACTCCACGTGTGGTGAGCTACTTGTACTGGACGAACAAGGGGATACATGTCTGAAACTCCGGAGGCAGTTGACGGTGCCGTATCCATTCCTCGGTGTCCCTCCTCTTAACCCTTCATTCCTTGAGCCTTACCATCAAAGATTACAAATAGGTCTTCAAATAGGAAAACAAAAACAAAAAGGGATTTGTCAAAATCTATGCCTCATGACATCGAAAATCGACTCCGAGAATCTAAACTGCAAATAACTCGAATGTTTCCGATGAGATGAGAAAAGAAACTCAATCCACCAAAGCAGACGCATATCGAGAACAGGTTCTTAGTACTCAGGGTACTCATCATCAGACTCTGGCCATACGAACTACGACTCGCCTACCATGGAAATCTCAAATTCCATTATCCATACCTCAATTTTTTCTAAAATCGATACCAAAAATTCAGTTTAGTCTCCGCGTGATATTTAGGAAATTTTGAAAAGTGTAACAGTATTTTGCAAAAAAATTTACACCGAATATATCAGACCAAGCCGATGATGATGCAAAGGAATTCAGTAATTGTGGCCACGCCGGCCAATTGCCGATTTCGCGGACGAGGTTGGTCTCTGCGTCCGTTTAGGTTTGTGCTAATTCAGCACCTACTAGCTGAAATTACGACAAAAAGAAAAGGCCTTCCTCTTAAATTGGGCTTATTGACAGCAGTGAGGCTTGAGTTTCAGGCTGATCGGGCCTGACTTGGGCTTACGTGTATGGCCTTTTCTGGATCAGGTCCTACAACTTATATAAAAAATGGGCTCAGAGAAGGGCGAATGCAGTTGGGCTTGAACTTGGCTCTTGGTATCGAATTTGCCCTTCCATTTGAACAATTATTTTTCTCTGAAAAGATGGAAATAAGAAAGCAGTGAAAGAAATCTCCCACAGGAAGTTGGGTTTAAAAGAGACGTTCACAGTTCGTGTTGGGCAGCGACGTCCCCAGATTCAACAGAGGAAATGAAAAGCATTCCTAATGACAAACCGGAAGAAGTTAGTAAGAAGTTCTCACAGCAACAGTCTCGAACAAATTTCATGAACGACCAGAACTTGGTTCTCAGTGATCTCGGATGCGGGCATATTGTCCTTTTCTTTAGATGGCGGTTTTATGAGGTAATAATGAATGCTGACAATCACAAGGCATTTACCATCCTCTTCATCTCGGCTGACCTCCTTGAGTCTGGTTCGTCTATTGCTCTCTCGGTGAGTACATGCTTAATCCTGCACATTGACTTCCTTACCTGGAAATTATCCAAAGTATGAGCAACTCAGAAACCCCCCAACCAGTTAACTGTGTTGACGGCACATGCCAGTCATCTTTAAATTAAGGGAGGCCCACCTTGGGGAGGCGCTCTGGATTGGGAAACCTCAGGTTCTGTGCATGAAGCATTTGACGTTGAGTCATCAACATATTTTTCTCCTTCAGTAAAACGTACCAGAGCTTGTGGAGATCATCCCATGACTTCAGACGTAATTCGGAAGCCTTCCAACTCCTACCTGAAGGTGGCAAGTGGACAAAATAAAACCATCAAGGTAATTTCTGACAGCATAAAAAATCTAGTTCGTACCAAAAATCAAAGATAGAATGCATACGAGAAGCCCCTTTAGAAATCATGAACCATTGGGCATAACCCCCAAATCTTCGATGACAGCCAAACAACTGACCAGCATGCTATTTTGGATTGACCTATTGGACTGGGCTATTATTTCAGCCAACTGACTACACTGAATCGCTTTACCAACTAACTGTTACCATACAACATACGATGACTCTTTTGAGATTCTCAACCTCAAAAAAGTGGCATCCTACATTACATTGCCAGCACTTCCTCAAGTTGGTTAAACTTGTAAATTATACACACCTGAAGCATGTTGTGAGCACGCAAAAAAGTTATCTAACTATACAAAAAATGGATTTGATCAGTACATGTGTGCATTATATTATCACAATCCAGCTTGATTCCTGGAACTTCGAAACTCTTAATTACAAGCAAAAGAGGCAAACCGTAAATCTAGTGAGAAAGCAGCCATTAGTTAGCCGCTGTCACGAATAGGAGACAAGGATCTACACAAGATTTAGTTAGTACCGTAGACAACAGGCTGGTCATCATCTGGGCTCCTATCTGCCTCGAAAAATGCCTCAAGAGGGTTGTGCCCTGACCCTGCCACGGCAGCGGAAGCTGCAGTAGACCCTGCAGAAGCTTCTGCTCTGGCAGCGGCAGCTAAAAATGTTCTTCCAAAGACTCTTGACAAGAACATGATGCCCGAACCAACAGCTCCTGCTTTTCTTTAACAGAAAAGAACACAAATTATGATGCGGAACATAAATCCAAACAGCTGCAGGAAGGATGACCTCAAAACCCTATTCCCTCAAAACAGTAGGAAATCAGCATGCCCAAGTTGCAAATCTTGGCAAGGGGAAATCGAAAAGGGAAGAAACATCCAATCCAAGTGCATCCAAAGATCGGCCGGGGCGTGCAATGTATTCCCATTCCGAATGGTTTCTAACGCTTCCCTAATTCAGCGGAAAACGCGGGCAACCATATCCCTTATCACGAACTAACGTCCCGGAATCCACCTAATTTCTTCACATGGGCATTCCGTCAAACACCTTGTCTGCCCCATCACCCGCCAACAAATCAACCCATAAAACATGCGATTCCAACCCAAACCAGCAACTGGGAACTCAAGTAATACATCATCGAGACACAAACATCTCACCAAGCGATGCCGACCCCGCTCTATTTGACTCGAAATCTGGGACTCCGCTTTCCACCGCGCTCCGCCTGAACAGCAAACAACGCCCTTCTTCCAACGACGCCGGGAAGGCCAGAATAAGGACACGATGCTTCTTGGGCTGGGCCATAATTGGGGCCAGTTGATGGGCCATTTCAAAGTAATACTTGAGTTGGGCCTATTCTTATAATTGGGCTCAAACTTCCTAACATTCGCGGATGTCGCGACCCCCCCCCCCCCCCCCCCCCCGTATATCAATGATGAGCTGCATCAGGAAAGGCGGGTCGAGGTCACGTCAAGGGGCACGGACTCTGTCCCACGACGGGGGCCGACAATATCACGTGAAGGAATTTAGGCGCCCTTCTTTTCGAGCGGATGCCCACCACCACCGGGGAAGGGTGTGTGGACCGTTGGATGGGAAAGCACTTTGTTGCCTTAACAAGCGACCCCAAATCCCAAATTCATCAATGTTCGTGAGGAATTCATATTCAACCACACATGTGATGTGATGATAATCATCCTCTTTTGATTTTTGTTTGGTCATGTTTGTCCACTGGAGTAGTACAAAAAGCCAATGGATGAGCTTGAGCCCCCCTCAAACCAACCCCAGAAAAAAAAAAGGTGAAAAGGCCAAAATAGGGTTATGATTCATTTGAACTGGGATTTCACCTTTTTTCCCATGTAAAAAAGGGCAAAGGGGACCGACCAATCAATCTGTATTTTTGTAAAAAATAGCTCAGCTAGATAGATTCACAAAATCCCATGGAGAGAAAAAGGAGTCTTATTCAACACTATCGCATCAATCAGCGTTGCTGATTTGGGGGAAATAATTTAATTATTCGATCAATAGAATAGATGACGATGATGGTGACGAAACCCTGACACCGGCGAAAAGCCCGAGGCTCGGCGGACCAACTCTGGTACGCTCGCACCCACACGATCATCCGCTTGGGGACGGCCATTCACCCTCCCCAAGGACTTCCTAATTACCAAACTGCCCCTTCCGGGACACCCGCCCACGTTATCCTTTATTTTTAGTCCCCCTAATCCTTTCCTTTCCCCTCCCACCCTGTCCGAAACAACCCCCCAAAGGCAGTTCACTTGCCTCCATCTGAAAATTGAATTCCATCCTCTCCGTGCCGTAATTCCGGCGCCTAGGAGTATTATGCCTGAGGTTTGGCTGTGTGGGAGTAGGCAGGCGTCAAGAGTACTTTTGAGAAGAAGAAAATAAATAGTTCATTCCACCGAACCAGCATTCATTGATTGTAGTTGTTGGTTAAATTCGGGTAGGTAGTCATTGTCAACGTCGGCCTTTCTTTCTCAAACTAGTGTTTAGTTTAATCCTCTCTTAACCTTCGTTTTATATTATTTTTATTTTTAAAAGAGGGACAGGAAGGACACAAAGGAAGAAATAGCTAGTATCAATGTAACGTCGTAACGTTGGTTCCTAAACTATTTTATCGAATAACCTCTTAAATTTAAAAATTTCTCGACTAACCTCAAGAACGACTTCGATTATGAAAAAAAATCGGCCTTTTCATATCAATGTCGTATTTCTTAACTAAAATTGTTAATTTTAAATTAATATTTTAAATATTGATTGCACCGATTAGGGCATTGTTGAATAATTCTCAACAAATCGATATTTAAAATAATAATTTTTTAACTAATAAAATTATTGTTACTTTGACTCTTTTGAGTTACAAAAAACTCTACTTTTTGTGGGTTATAGTTTGGAAGTGAGGTAGGGGTATAGAATCCATAAAGTCATCCTCGCACATTAGAAAGTCTCCCCCCTCACTTCCGACTCCCTTGCTTGGAAATTCTTGCAAGGAAAAAAAGGGGACCTCTCTCCCTGCTTTTCTTTCTCTCTTTTTTTTTAGAAAAGTTCGCAGAGCTTAACACCCACTTCCGTGTTTGTGCTTAAGCTGCTGTTAGCAATCTGTTTACTGTGTGCTTAACCTGGGTATGTTAATGCTTCTGGTTTTTTTGCTTTTTGTTCTGGTTAATGCCAGATTTGGTTGTCTTTTGATTGGTGATGAGGTGTTTGGTGTTGGGGACTGATTCGTTTTCTTTTTTGGTGTTTGATTGGTGGAAAGCAACGGTTAGGTAGTGGGATTTGTAGAACTGAAGTATGGCCGGAGGTGGGAAGCCAGAGGAACCGCAGCCGCATCCACCCAAGGATCAGCTTACCATTGCATACTGCATTACCAGTCCTCCTCCATGGCGTGAGTCGATCATTCCCTAATTCAGTGGAACGATTTGCGTTGGAGTTCCCTTTGCCCCCCCTCGAAACAAAAGTTGGTCGTGAAATGAAGTTTCTGTTTTGTGGGGGATTTTTATTCTGGTGCTTGGATGCGAGTATATTCATTCTGATCTATAGCTTTTACAAGTGATTGAATATTCTGTTGCTGTGAGTGAATTTTATATCAGTTGGAAGCTGAAAGGCGGCCCTTTTTCTTGGTTATGACCTTTTTTTGACATGTATGTTGGGCAATCACTTTTAGATTGCTTTTGCAAACTGTGATTCAATTGCTGATCCTCTTTCTGTAGCTTTGTTCCTCAGGAAGATTCTACCTGGTCTTATCGTATAATTTAGGCTTTTTAGATTATGTTGCATTCTTATTGTGTCAAGGAACGTGATTCGGCGTTTCTGCTGAACGGTGGCTTCTTTCCTCTTCTTTATTTTGGTAATACAGCCGATGCGATTCTCCTCGGGTTTCAGCATTTCCTTGTGATGCTTGGCACCTCGGTCATCATCCCTACTGCTCTTGTGCCACAAATGGGAGGTCGAAACGTAAGACGATTTTGTACATGTTAAAATACTTCCCATTTGGATTGAATCAGGCATTTTCGTAAGCCTCACCCAGGAGTTGTGTTGCAGGAGGAGAAGGCAAAGGTTATACAGACAATTCTGTTCGTTGCCGGCATTAACACTTTCCTTCAGTCGCTTTTTGGATCTAGATTGCCTGCCATCATGGGTGCGTCGTACACTTATGTGCCGACAACGATTTCGATCATCCTTGCTGGTCGCTTTAGCGATACTGCAGATCCAGTCAAGGTGCTACCGTTTGTCCCTATCTCAACCATTCACGGATTCATTCTTTTGTTTCAAGTCCTTTAACATGTGTCTACAATTGCTCCGGGTTTTCTCCTTTCAGAAGTTTGAAAAGATTATGCGAGCAACGCAAGGTGCCCTCATTGTTGCTTCCACCCTTCAAATTGTACTCGGCTTCAGTGGCCTTTGGCGTAATGTAACCAGGTGAGTTTCGTTTTGGTTTTGTCTTGTGGATAACCTTATCCACGTGTTATGGAACAACGATGCTCGATCACAACATTTTACAACTACTTTTTCTGCCCAGATTCTTGAGCCCCCTTTCTGCAGCCCCACTTGTGGGACTGGTTGGATTCGGACTGTATGCATTAGGCTTTCCTGGGGTAAATGCTGTACACTTGATGCACGGTCTTAATTTGTGCAGTTATATAGCTAGTGTGAATATCGTCTATACTCAATTTCCCTCGAATATTCAGGTGGCCAAGTGTGTCGAGATTGGACTCCCTGAGCTAGTTATCGTGGTGTTCATTTCACAGGCAATTTCCTTTACCTGTGAAACTGAAATTGTATAATCGCAATTTGTTATCATTTCCGGCATCATATCTTTTTTCCCCTTGGCTGTATTTTCAGTACCTTCCTCATGTTCTGCACCATGGGAAGCATTTATTCGACAAGTTTGCTGTGATTTTCTCTATCGTTCTTGTCTGGATATATGCTCACCTTCTTACTGTTGGCGGGGCGTACAATAATGCTGCACCGAAAACACAAGCAAGCTGTCGAACCGATCGGGCAGGGCTAATTGATGCTGCTCCATGGTAATTAGCTGCAATTAGTTGTCTGAACTTCTGTTTATAAATCCTTTGGAAATTTCAAGAGTGTTCTCATACTCATTTGTTGCAGGATCAGAGTTCCATACCCATTTCAATGGGGCGGTCCATCATTTGATGCCGGTGAGGCCTTTGCCATGATGATGGCATCCTTCGTCGCTCTTGTTGAGGCAAGCACTCCATGCATTTTTTTACTCTGGTAAAGCTGTCGTGTCATACAATGTGTTTCACAAGGTGTCATGTTCAATGTCTATTGGAGCAGTCGACCGGTGCTTTTATGGCTGTTGCGAGATATGCAAGCGCCACTCATATTCCTCCATCTATTATGAGTCGCGGTGTCGGCTGGCAGGTAGAGCTAACTATCTGTTCTTGTCATTTCGGTTAACTCTTACAGAGATAGCAAAAGGGAGTATGGTTTATTTCCTTAAGTCCTCAGGGTGTTGGCATTTTGATATCTGCACTTTTCGGGACGGCCACTGGCACTTCTGTATCTGTGTAAGATCAGCGGAAAAAGGTTTTCTTTTTCCTTTTTAGATCAGTGGAGAGGGGAATCAGGAACTTACCATGTCTTTCTTCCTCGGTCGTCAAATTTGGTGCAGAGAGAATGCTGGTCTTTTAGCCTTGACGAAGGTAGGCAGTAGGAGAGTTGTCCAGATATCGGCTGGATTTATGATATTCTTCTCAATCCTAGGTATGCTCTCTAGGCTTTTTTCTTTTTGAGGCATGTGGGTCTGGATTATAGAAATGTTTCTGGTATACCCCATTCTCTTCTTTCGCGACTGTGCAGGAAAGTTTGGAGCAGTCTTCGCTTCCATTCCAGCACCCATCATTGCTGCTTTGTACTGTTTGTTCTTCGCTTATGTCGGTGAGATTTTATGTCCTATTGCTCGAGAGACACGGATTTATGTTCTTCTGTTCAGTGTGTGCAAACGATCGAATCCGATGCTTTTTGTAGGCGCTGTTGGAGTGAGCTTCCTACAGTTTTGCAACTTGAATAGCTTCAGGACCAAGTTCATACTCGGCTTTTCCGTCTTCATGGGTTTGTCCATCCCACAGTATTTCAACGAGTACACCGCGATCAATGGCTACGGCCCCGCGCACAGCGGGGCTAGATGGGTACGTACAACTTCCTTGTCCCTCTAATCCTTAACTCCCTTTTGTGCCGCCGGCCGTTCATGTCCAGCATTTGTTATGCAGTTCAACGACATCGTGAACGTGCCCTTCTCGTCGGGGGCATTTGTAGCAGGATGCTTGGCGTACTTCCTGGACAATACTCTGCACAAGGATGGCATTAGGAAAGACAGGGGCAAGCACTGGTGGGATAAATTCAGGTCCTTCAAGACTGACTCAAGGAGCGAGGAATTTTACGCGCTGCCTTTCAACCTCAACAAGTACTTCCCGTCCATGTAACCCTGGTGCGATCCTCCCCGATGTTTCGACGATCCATGCAACGCCCCGGGTAACAATACTCGCTGCCCCCTCCCACGTCCTCAAATTTTTTTTGCGCTTTCTTCTGACTGCCATTCTTGTTGTAAATCATGGTTATGATAATGTGATATCTAGTATCGAGGACAACTGACGGTAGCCCGTTTCATATGTTATGTAAAACTCGAGGAATTTTCGAACTTAATATATCGCTGGTCGTTCTGCTTTCCGGTTACGGACTGTCGTCGCGGGCGGGGCTGACTTTAACAGGGGGACCCCCGGTTACTTACTTCCAGTGTTCCAGGGTTAGCAGTGAAAGCTGAGGATGTTTGAATACTTAAAATTGTGTGCTCTCTTTCGATCGAGTAATTAACAAAATGGAGATTATATGTGACTTGAGAAGATATTAATAGGAAATCTTTTATGAGTGAGATAAAGAGTAGTTTAGATTATAGCGTTTGGATTTGGAGTAGAAGAAATTGAGAAGGTAAGGATTGTTGCGTTAAAAATGGATATGGGTTTGCGATTTTTTATTTCGCCAAAGCTTAAGATGATAAACCCTCGTCTCTAGTCACAAGTCTCCATCACGTCACCCGTAGAAAGTAACATTTTAATTAATATCTTTTGACCAGTATTTCTAATTAGAGAAACCAAGTAATTAAAATCGAGATGGAATGGAAATAGAGGAAATCACCCATGGGCAGTTTATTTTGTTTTTAATTTTTCTGAAATAATAAAAGGAAAAGAAATCGTAGCACTTGTGTCACATTTACATGCACCCAAAAAAGGAGTGGGCAAACATTGAATTCAGCGAATTGCGTGTGAAAGCATGAGGGGATGCTTTTATTAGAATAAATTTGGTCTTGTGAGATGAATTTCTAGACAGTCATAATGGATTTATTTTAAAAATATTTGAACTCACCGTCAAAACAGCATGATAAAAAATGCCTCGTTTGTCATGATCGAAGTGCATAATACTCGTGAAAATTTTTTAAAAAATGATATAGAATTTTTAGAAAACAATGATAAATTCTTTTAAAGAATTATATTATAATTTATGTCGTGATGAGATAATATATAAGTGGAAGTGATATTAAAAAAGGGGGTTGGCGTTTGAGTGAAGGAAAGGCAAACGTGCGGGTTTTCGAGGTATTATTGAAAAGAGGGGAGAGCCCTTGAAGCAGCTGCTCTCATGCAGCCTTTTTCCCCCCTCCTTTATAATTTTGTCAGCTTTATTCAGTAATTTTATTTTTATTTATTTATATATATATATATATAAAAAGAAAAGATTCGCCCCAGTCACCTCCCCACTCCAATTTAACTCGACCGCCTCCCGACAATCGATTAAATTCCTTCTGAAAAAACTCTGGCGGTAATAAAAAAAATTAACCTAATATATATATTATAATAATAGTACAACCAAAAAGGTACAATACACGCATTAGTTAAGTGTGTGCTCAGACTGGTCCACACGTGCGGGACCTCATATTTTTTAAATCACCTCGTCTTACTTTTTTTTTTTTATAACCTCATCAATAATAATAAATAACATGTAACTAATAATTCTCAAAGTAATCTTATTAAAAAAATACAAAGAACGTTAATAAGATATTTAATAAGGCATTCGCCTATTTTATTTTGAAAATGGAAATTGTCTCGGCAAAAACGCATCAAAGGCTGAAAATTGTCCAAGACGATTCGGTTAAGTCTTTTTTACTTCATTATTATTATTATTATTTTAAATCAATTATTTGTTTTTTTTTTCCTTGTAATCTTAATGAAAAAGAAATCAATTGTTTTAGGGAGGAGGGGGAGCTGGGTTTTTATTTACTTAACTTAAAATAAATAAAGAGAAGACCCCACCCCATTGATCTGATCTGATTAATCCACCAACCACCCACCAGATATGATGAACTAACTATAATTTCCTTAATTCCACATGCTCAACAATTGTCTATATATGTTCTTGTCAGATGTCAGCTAATACCAAAAATGGCTGTTACACCTTCATAAAACTCCATAAAAATCAAATAAAATAATAAAGACCTAAAAATGGATTAATCCCCACCAAACCCTCCCTTGCTCTGAAATGTTGTCAATTGCAGCAATTTCCCCCTTTTAGGGTTAAGATGTTTAAATTTAAATTAAAACATTAAAAAACAATAAGAAGAGGAAGAGGAAGGAGTTTTTTGCAATTTGTATCTGCATTTATTCCCGGATGTGACGGACTCTGATGAAATTAAATCGAGGGAGAGAGAGACAACCACACGTACGGGCTCAACCCACCCCCCCCAAAAAAAAAAACAATTATTACAAGTTAAAGGTCGGGGGACCAAAAATAAAATAAAATAAAATAAAATAAAAACAAAATCCCCAACCTCCTTAAAAAAAACTCCTAAAAATCATTATTATTATTATTATTATTATTATAAAAGTATGCATCAACGTTTCATCCCATCAATTCGCATCTCTTTCTTCCTCTTCATTTTCTCTACCAAGGCTTCAACATCTCCTGTTTCGATGGGGAATTGCCAAGCGATTGATGCGGCTACGCTCGTGATCCAGCACCCGTGCGGTAAATCCGACAGGCTATACTGGCCGGTAACTGCCGCCGAGGTCATGAAGACGAACCCCGGCCACTACGTCGCCCTCCTCATATCCTCCTCAGCCCTTTGCCCCTCTACGACGAATGGGTCTGCAGCCTCGTCTGCCTTTGCTGCTGCGGATGGGGATCAGGTGAGGGTCACCAGGATCAAGCTCCTCAGGCCGCCCGACATCCTCGTGCTGGGACAAGTCTACAGGCTCATAACCAACCAAGGTTCGGAAAACTAAAATAACAACTCCGCCTGGCGTTTCCTTCCCTTTATCCTCTCTAGTGTCATCGTCGCACGTGTCTGAGATTATATGGGCTTTCGTCCTTTTTCGTTGCAAAACAGAGGTGATGAAGGTGTTGTCAGCAAAGAAGCAGGCGAAGATGGTGAGGGAAGGACGGGAGATCAGAGTGGAGCAACGAGTGGAGATGACGACGACGTCGATGAAGGGTGATTCGCTGGGGATCAGAAGGAAGGACGGCCTGGTAGATTTCGTCTCAAATATGTTTGTGGACTCTGTTGTCCCAGCTGAAAAGCTGATTATTTCTCTGGGAGGGGATAATGTTAATGATGTTATCAGGGGGGTGGTGGTTACATACAGGTAGAGAAGAATGACGAGATGCAGAGGCAGAAGCAGAGGGGGGATCATCATCAGACATCATCGTCTTCGGGAGTACCAAAACATTCAGGAGGTGGAAGCAGGTCGAGATCATGGCAACCGACGCTCATGAGCATCACCGAGGCTGTATAAAATATCGTTTTAAGTAGAGAGAGAGAGAGAGAGAGAGACCCAAAGCTTTAGGCCTGTTAATTTTTAGTCCTGGGGTGGTGGTGGTAGGTAAAAAATGAGATGAGCTCAATCATATGTTATCAAGATGGCGATGGATTAATTACTTAATGCAGCAGGGAGGGGGAGTTAGGAGTAGAAGTGTTTGGTGGGGGGGTTGCTGCAAGTATCCATCCGACAACAACCAATGAAACAGTGAATGAGAGATATCCCAACTCCTCTCACCTTCTCCTTCTCTGTACATGGGTGGTGCTAAAAGAGCTTCCTTCCTTCTTCAATCATGGATGTGATTTCCTTATTATTTTTAGTAGTTGTTTCACTGCACTTTTTAGAAGAACATATCATTCATTGTTAAGGATGATTGACCAAACAACTCCCAAACGCCTACACCTTTCCCAGGAAATGGACAAAAGAGAGGGGAAATGAAAATGGGTCACAACAGAGAGAAAGATGAACCTTCCAAAAGTTTTGGGGGGGGGCTCTCTTCTTAGCTTGGCCATTTTCCCTCCTCTCATTTTTATTTTTTAAACTCGCCTACATTTGTCTTTACTCGGGCCAATCATTGTTGCAACAAATCCAAAAAAGAAAAAGATTTTGTGAAAGCAACCGGGGGGGGGGTGTGTAAAGGGGAATATCCCATCCACTCAAAGAAGATGGGTGAGCTTGGGATGATGTGATGTCTGTGTCTCCCTTAGCTGTCAATGAGAGAGATAAACCATGCCAGCGCAATTAGGAGAAGATAGAACAGGGAACTTCTTCTCCAATCAAATAAGAAAAGGACCGCCCTGGCCAAAAAACCAATAATAATGGAGAGGAGGCAGAAGAGTATCGGGTAGTCCTGTGCTGTTAGCACTAGACTTCATTAAACGGTTGTAAAGAAGGAACCTGAAATTACATAAACGGTATGACAGGCCTCGGGTATCGGACGATTAAGCATGGCCTGCCAAATGTCACCCCCAAACGCAGTTTCCCTGATGGCGGAAGCGAGAAGTGCGACGTTGATTAGCCGAATGTCGAGATCCATACATACATGTGTTCGACAGGAAAAAAGGGAGGACATCCTTGTTTGAAATAGATGGTATCAATGTTAAGAGTTTCCAGACTACACAAGATTGTCGGAGAACTTGGTGTTATTGATCTCTGCTTTTTCCCCTCTTCGGGGAGACCAGGGAAGCGGGCCGGCCCAGAGTTGTAAGTTCGGATTGATTGATTGATCGAGGCGGTGCATCGGCTGGAGGCATCCACGGGGGATACGGGGGGGTTCTAATTCAGATTTCTGGAAATCCACCTAACCTGTTGCACAGAGCAGAGTAACTATTACCGATAGCCTGATCACCCCGTGTAAGCTAAGAAGGTTGAGCGAGACAGGGGATGCTGTGGAGGATCTGAATGCTGAAGTTGAAGATGAAGCATGGAAGGCCGAGGCCCGACAAGAGGAAGAGGAGACAAGCCCAGGACCAAAGAACATGTTTTAAACAAAATAGATACACATTTGATGATGATAAAATTGTAAAATGAGTAGCTGAGGTCTGTTGGGTTGTTTTAAAACAAACTTTGCGGTGGTTGTTTGGTGCTTCGGCCACGCTACCTGATTTCAAAAGATTCCAATGAAAGAGATTGTGGAAAATGGGACGGCTCCTACCAAACTTTCATGGTATTAGAGTCATATTCGTCGAAAAAAGATTCCGATCGAGGATGCCCCTCCCCGGACAAAGATCCGATGTGGGATTAAGGGGAGATGTTGGGAAATAGTCCCACATCGGCTAGAAAAGGCCTGGGCCACATCCTTAAATATAGTTAAGATCATTTACCTAATTGCTAGTAATTGTCAGGGACAAGAGAAGCATGGCAAGGACACGCCGAGGTTGCAATCAAATCAATCAATCAAACGCACGCCGAGGTTTGCACACAAAGGTCATGCGAAGCACCGGAATCAACGACAGAAGAAACCGGAACAAGACAATTCGTTTGCTATGGCCCGCACAATAGGACAAAAACATGGGATCGGATTAAAAAGCGACGACCTTTCGCATGCAAATAGAAGGGGAGGGGATCAGAAAATAGAACCCACCAATCAGAAGATGGAAAATTGGCCGCCGAGGAGGGCGATGATACGGAATTCCGACACTGGAGAGGCTCATTGCTTGCTACCTCCTGTCCAGACGTTTTGTGGGAATTCGTCGATGTAAGTGAGGGTCGGTTACTTTTTTGTTATTTCTATATTTGTAGGGTTGGGGGTGGGATTTCACTTTTCAGCTGTTTGGCAATTACAATTGGTTTGGTTTGGTAAGAAGACAGGCAAAAGAGGAGACAAGACACAGCAGTTGAAAGGGACGTTTGACTTTCTTCAGCGTTGGTTGTTGGCTGGGAAGGGTAACCGACATACAATTTCTACATGCTATCAAATAGTCAGCGGCACAACTTTACATAGAATAAGTTCAGTTAGACATCAAACAACACTAGATCATTTTGATTTCACTCGAGTAACTTGGACTTTCTGATGCAACGAAAATCAGAAGTACAAAATTTGATTAGACAATTTTATAGCTTTGTAAACACACAGTTCAATACAAAAGTAAAGGTGATTAGAAGTGATAATGGTCTTGAATTTGATATGGCAGATTTTTATAAAAGAGTATGGTATTATCCATCAAATATCTTGTGTTGCCACTCCTCAACAAAATGGAGTGATGGAACGCAAGCATCATCACTTGTTGCAAGTCACAAGAGCTTTCTTATTTCAAGCTAAATTACCATCACGTTTTTGGGGTTATGCATTACTTTCTGCAGCACATGTTATAAACAGGTTACCTAGTGCCATCTTGCATCATAAGTCACCATATGAGATGCTTTTTCTTAAACCACCTACATATCAACATATGCATGTGTTTGGTTCTTTATGCTATGCATCCACTTTGTCACATGGTAGAAAGAAGCTAGATAAAAGAGCAAGAAAATGTCTTTTTCTGGGCTATCCCTTTAGAACTAAAGGGTATTATCTACTAGATCTCGACACATTGCAAGTGTTCATATCACGTGACGTGATATTCAATGAATACATTTTTCCTTCTATACAAAGTAATAGAATACTTGATTCTGCATTAGTACTTCCACTACCTAGTTCATCTGCTGGTGATACTACTGCATTATCTGGTGATCCTACAACATCATCATATACACAGAATATTATTCATACAACAAATTCACATGACAATGAAACTGAGCATGTTTTACCAAACAATAATGACACGATTTTACCAAATCAAGAGCATGTAATGACTTGAGAATGAGTACTAGACATCGAAAACTTCCCACTTACCTTTAGGAGTATCATATGTCTCTCTCCACTCAGTAGGTAGGTCCGATCTCTTCTGACAAGTCAACTATTTCTTTATCTTCTGTTTCATTTCCACAATATCCTATACAACCCTTTCTCTCTTATACTAGATTGTCTAAGTCTTATAAAACTTTTCTAATGTCCCTTGAAAGTAATGTTGAACCCAACAACTATTATGAGGCAAACGGTGTACCACATAGGGAAGCTGCAATGGCTTATGAACTTCAAGTTTTATCAGACAATGATACATGGGAGCTGGTACCACTGCCACCTGGTAAGAGAGTCATTAGTTGCAAATGGGTATACAAGACAAAACTACGTGCTGATGGATCGGTTGAGAGACACAAAGCGCGACTGGAGGCAAAAGGCTACACGCAACGGGAAGGCTTTGATTATCATGAAATCTTCAGTCCTGTGGCAAATCATACATCAGTGAGGACTTTTCTAGCTCTAGCAACTGCAAATGGATGGATATTGCGGCAATTTGATATACACAATGATTTCCTTAATGGAGAATTACTTGAGGAAGTTTATATGCAGCTGTCGCAAGGCTTGGACATTCAAGGGGAGACACAAATCAACTCACCAGTTGTTTGCAGACTTAAGAAGTCTTTATATGGGCTGAAACAGGCTTCACGCCAATGGAACAGTAGGTTGACGACATGCCTGACAGAGAATGGATTCACACAGTCAAGGGCAGATTACACTTTGTTTACAAAACATGAGGGTAAAGGCTTTGTTGATGTCCTAGTCTATGTAGATGACATGGCCGTAGCTGGTATAAATGAAGAATTGATAGATGAATTAAAGGAGAATTTGCAGAAACAGTTCAAGGTGAGGGACCTTGGAATTCTGAGGTTCTTCTTGAGACTTGAGATAACGAGATCGAAAAATGGAATCTTTGTTTCTCTGAGGAGCTATTCCTTGCGATTACTGGAGGAATCGAGTGAGCTAGCTGTGAAGCCAAGCTCAGTATTGATTACACCAAATTATAAACTAACACATGAGTATGATGAAGAGGAACTAGATGCAAGGGCTTACAGGAGACTTGTTAGGACGTTGATCTATCTTGGTTTAACACGGCCAGACTTAACATATTAAGTGCATATACTTGCACGGTTCATGGATAGACCAGCAAGAAAGCATTGGAATGTAGCATGTTATGTCTTGAGATATTTGAAGGGATGAGCTTTTCAAGTGAGTCAAAGCCTATGCTGTATGCTTACTCAAACGGGGATTGGGGTGGATGTCTGGAGAGTCGTAAATCGACTACACATTGGGGCCGTAAAGCTCGAAGCAAAGCTCAGGGGAAGATCGAGATGACATTGGGGTCTCCTCTTCTTGCGGAGTTCATATCCCCAAACAAATCTAAGCACACCAACGACTTCCAGTGAATATATTTTATAATAATATATAACTGATCTGAAATTTTCATTTATTTCAATCATATATATATATAAAAGGTAAAAGAGGAGCGTGTGAGTTTAACCCAACCCCTAGTCAACAACCGCCCCCCCCTCGATCTCCCTCCCTGCTCTTTCACCCCATCGATTCCGCCGCCGCCTGATCAGCACCAACGAATGGCTTCCGTCAACCGGTGGCTGAGGCCCGAGGTTTAGCTCCTTTATTCCCTATATCTCCTCCGATTTTTCTGTTGTTCCTTTTTCGTCGTCGATGATGGTGGTCGATTGATTTGTTTACGTCCGACGTGTAGGTTTATCCGTTATTTGCGGCCGTTGGGGTGGCAGTCGGGATCTGCGGGTTTCAGCTTGTCCGCAATATCTGCATCAACCCCGAAGTCAGGTAATCCCCCTCCCCCTTTTGATCTCCCCCCTTTCCCCCCTCTGGATTTAGGCGTAGTGTTTTTGTTTGTTGATATTAGGGATTTCATGTGATTCTTAGAGGAACCCCCCCTCGAAAACATTTAGATTGGTGTATAACAAGGATCATATAGTCCTGTTTTCCTCATCTTCATCCAAACTAACTATTAATTCGTATTGTCTGATGATTAGTAGAATGCAGTTTGTGCATGCATGAACCGAGTCCTTCCTGCATCCTGATAGTGATTGTTATGACCATATGGAATCCTCACTTCTGCTTACATTTTCTTCTTAGCTTGTTCAGACTCGAACAATCTGAGATCCGTGGTAGCTTTAGCGATCCAATTGTAAGAGACCTAACTAACAGAACGGCATGACCGTTTTTAACCTGAGGCTTTCATTCTCTTCTCGAAATACATTCCATTCCAATTGTTGGCCTGAGAAGCAAACACTTCGGTTAGTGTTTATCTGACCTTTGCCTGAGGCATCTGCATCTTCTATATTGTGGTTAGCAAATTGTTGCCAGCATGCCATTGCACGGCTACGGGAAACCGGTTGAATAATATAGGATCCAGGATGCGGAATTTTTCCGAAAAATTAAATTTATTATCTAGAGATGTATGTGTAGCCAGGATGGTCACAGTCTTTTCTGGGTAAAATGGTCTGGTGAGAGTCATTGACTAATTGGGACCTGTGTGCCCATAATCCCGAGACAGATTTGGGGTCAGGGGAGGTAATTTGTTGCGGAGATTACGGGTAATACCCGTTATTTGAGGGGCTATTACGTATGGAATCCCTCAAGGAAAAGATGTAGATGCCGGAGAGAAGATGTGGATAATTTATCCTCCTTATTACTGCTTTATAACTCGTCTCTTATGTTTCTGCAATGAAAGGGTGAACAAGGAGAACCGGGCTGCAGGAGTGCTGGACAACTTTAACGAAGGTGAGAAGTATGCGGAACATGGGTTAAGGAAATTCGTCCGAGGCCGTGCCCCGGAGATCATGCCGTCCATCAACAGCTTCTTCACCAGCCCAGACCGAAGCTAAATCTTGCAGCCATTGCATTTGTTTTTGTATCTGCAGCACATTTCTTAAGTTGGGACTTGAGATTGTTGTCTGTCTTGTAATGGCAAGTGTTTGCCCTAAATCATAATACTCAAGCGAGGGTCAAGCCCGAAACTAAAAGACCAGTTATGGTGATGTACCTTAATGAAGTTGTGCCCGTGAAATTTGATTTTATTTTGGCAAAATATCGATCCGCGACATATCATTTTGCGACATGAATTTTGAAAATTTTCTTTTTTTAAACTTAAATTGATATTTTGACAATTATAAAGGAAATATTTCAAAGCTTAAGGCGTATCAGATAAAAAAAATTTAAAGTTGAGTTATAAGGTGGCACGATTAATATTTTGCTTTTATTTTTGATGATTTTGGAATCAGAAATAATTTTCCGGCTTAGGGACGCTAGTGGACACGTGTAAGAAGCTTATGAGAATTTTACATGGAGTTTTTTATTTTCCGAGTCTCTCAGAGATGAGATTATGAAACGGTCGAATTTGCTCGTCCGCTCCCCGCCGCCTTCCCGCCACCCCAACTACCGCCGCTACTCCTCCTCCGGGGCCACTCCTTTACGGCCGAAATGCCTTGCGTCCCTCGTCCGGAGATCCACCGCCGAAACCATCCCTAAGATCCTCCGATCCCGTCCCGCAACCGACTTCACCCCATCCCTCGCATCCGAGACTTTCAAGCTCTTATGGAACGACTCTCAGAAATCCCTCCTCCTCTTCGAATCCCTAGTTGCAACCCACCCCACGTCACTGTCTCTCGCCTCCTTCAACCTTGCCATAGACGTCGCCGCCCGCTCCCGGCAGTTCTCTGCTGTAACCTCCATGATCTGCCGAATGCGGTCGATGGGGATTAACCCCACGCTGAGGACCTTCTCGATCGTCATGGAGCGATACGTCTTGGCCGGGAAGCCCGAGAGAGCGATCAAGGTCTTCACGTTCATGCACGAGTATGGTTGCCCACAGGATCTCCACGCGTTTAATACTCTGCTCGATGTTCTGTGCAAGGCGAAGAGGGTGGAGATGGCGTGGGATAGGGTCTTCAAGGTATTTGCGAGGAGATTCGCCGCTGATCGCGTTAGCTACAACATCATTGCGAATGGCTGGTGTTTGGTGAAAAGGGTCGGGAAGGCTCTGGAGATACTGAAGGTGATGTTGAGGAAGGGGATCGAGCCGAGTTCATCGACTTACAACGTCGTGTTGAAGGGGTTTTTCAGGGCGGGTCAGGTCGAGGAAGGGTGGAAGTTCTTCCTTGAGATGAAGAAGAGGAAATGCGGTGTCGACATCGTGTCTTACACGACGGTGGTTCATGGGCTTGGAGTTGCCGGAGAGGTCGGGAGGGCACAGAAGGTGTTCGACGAAATGGCCAAGGTGGGTATCCTGCCTTCAGTTGCTACTTACAATGCCCTCATCCAGGTCTTGTGTAAGAAGGATAGCGTCAAGAATGCCATCTCGGTCTTCAACGAGATGAGGCGGAAGGGGTATACTCCGAACGTTACAACGTACAACCTCTTGATCCGGGGGCTTTGTCAAGCGGGTCACAAGGACAGGGCAATGGAGTACATGGAAAGTATGAAAAAGGAAGACTGCGATGACAACACCCAAGACGACGGTGATGGGAGCCGACCGAATGTCCAAACATATAACCTGCTCATCCGTTACTTCTGTGATGCGGGAGAGATCGAGAGGGCGATGAGCTCGTTTGAGGAGATGAATCGCGGAGATTACTGTTTACCGAACCTGGACACGTACAACATCCTGATAAGTTCGATGTTCGTAAGGAAGAGGTCAGAAGATTTGATTGTGGCTGGGAAGCTGTTGGTGGAGTTGGTGGAAAGAGGGTTCAGGCCAAGGAGGTTTGCGTTCAACAGGGTGCTGAACGGGCTCCTGTTGACAGGAAACCAGGGGTTCGCACAGGAGATCCTGAGAATGCAGAGCAAGTTCAGTCATCTCCCTCGGCAGTTCAAATTGTAGCCTGTACAACTTGCAGCACGAGTGTATGTTTCCAGGATCGAAGCATGGAAGACCAAATTCATGCACACTTGCTTTTCCCAGAAAAGTCCTCACATCATGTTCAGACATTGGCACAAAGTAAATATCTCAGGAGAAGTTATACTCCGGTGAGAGGTCGGCTTCAACTAGCGATTTATATGTGTCTAGAAGTCACTGAGATACTTGTTGTAGAGCTGCTGAGAAATCTTCAGAGCATCCCCCGAGCTTTTGATGGGAAACACGCTCCGGCTGTTCTGCCAGTTGTTTGTAAGCTTTATCCACTCCCTCCTCCATTTCTTCAACTGGAAATTGTGACCCTTCTCCAAACTCTCTTTCAGATTGTCGAAATATATGGCAGCTCGAGGGAGGTAGTAATCTTTTAATAGGCCATTCCAGTATTTGTTCCCTGAGCGCGACCAAATGATTAAACAGTAATAAGAATTGAGAGGAGACAAACGAATATCACGGAGAATAGTCCGAGGAAACAAGAGGGAGTTTCTTTTCCGCTTCTTACCATAATCTCGTAGCAAGCTCGCTTCCTCCTCGGTGTTGTCGTACCACATGGTTATCTGAGTTCTGGCATTCCATTCGTACTGTTGTCGAGACGATATTCAACAGCATAAACTTCCATTCGATAGTCACAAGAAATTGAATTAGCATGAGGAAGCCATAAGAACTTCTCACCTGTTTTCTCTGTTCTTCATTCTGGCCCAGCCGCTTGGCACTCTCCAGCCAAGGTCCCAGGAGGAATCCTTCGTGACAGGCTAAGAGTGTGTCCAGATCTTCGACAAGGGCGAGAAACTTTTGGCTTTTGAGATTAACTCCAGCGGCATCTTTCAGCTGGTAGTCCTCAATGATCTCCACAAATAGCTGGTTCGCATATTTAGCCAAAGCCTGTCTTGTAAGATCGATTAGATCATACCTGGAAGAAGTCAAACGAGCTCTTACCATGACATACATAACATCTGATAGGATTTAGGTTAGGAGGCCGATTAACTATTAGGAAAAGAAGAATCTGTCCTGCATTAAGAATTTTTCATATTATTTCTATAGATGAGAATGTAGTAAAACCTGTAGCAACTGCTTCCTTGAAGATATTCCCCGCTGACCAGAAACAACTTCAGTGCCCTTATTACTTCGGTAGTTGAATACCAAAGATGAGGCCGATCAAACAAATTAGAATCGTCTTCTGAAACTGCCCCGTGGGAGAATAGTTTCCCCCTGTGCTGATATTTCAGTTGCAAAAATGAAATGGCGGACGGATCCACATCAGGAAAAGCAACAATGACATCTCTGTTTTTGTCCTGCCCAATAATTGAAACTTGGGTCACTGGCAACAACGACAATATGGCTACGAATCGCAGGCCAATTCAAGACGGGGAAAGATCAGTCCTCCAGAGCATTTGTAGGGTGGAAAGCAGCTAAAAAATGCGAAACCATGAGTCTGAAAGATGGGAATTGCCAATACTCACGTATAAACCATCAGTGCAGTTGTAAATGGTGTGGTATAGTATGTTCCATGCCTCGCTCACTGAAGGAAATATCTGACCATACCGCCTAGCTGAGTATAGATTGATCCACCTCTGGACAATTGAGAAAGCATGCTTCATTGAATTCAGGAGTTTTCAAGCAATAACATGATACAGGAAACACTACATATGATAAATAGAACACTTGCAAGAAAGACAGACAGGTGAAAAGAATACATGCTTATGATTAGTTTAAGTAAACAAGGGGGAAGGCGGGTTAATTACCTGAGCATCAACTTTTTCGGTTTGGAATGCCATTTCGGACATGAGATCATAAACCACAGGATTTTGTTCTATACCCTCCATGGACATTCCGACACCAACCTCCAAAGACAATAAAAAGTTTTAGTAACTCTATACAATGCTTATGCTCGCTAATAAATTTACCTATGTCACTTGTCAGAACAGATGTCAGTATGATACATGGAGAATCCGTGGAGATTCCTACAACCACCTTCAGAAGAAAATGAAATTTATAGTCACTCTATACCTTTCTCATGCCCGTAAATGATTTTATTGATTTCAGTACCGATGTCAACATGATACACGGGAATAGACTTCCTATGTATCACAGCTACACCTACATCCACCTCTAGATATACAAACTCATACAGGTACTGGCTAACATTTTGGTAAAGAAGAACCAGCTGCCCTGCAAAGTATGTTCTTTCCCAAAGAAGCTTGGTCATTGTATTTTTGAAAACGTGAATGCGATTAAAGACTCATTTATGCTGTTTTAATGTTCTGATTGGATTACAACCACACAAATGAGAGTATATACTTCATGTCGCCAAATGTATATCGGTAAGGTGGACATACCATTGTGGAATTCTCACTAGTACGGGCTTCCACAGGTCCGGAGGCAATAGAATCTAGAACACCATACATCTCAACATTTCCTGCGAAATTGTGAAGCATACACCTACATAAAATCGATTAAAAAATAATGTTAAAGTTACAGCAACTTTGGCTTTTGAAAATAGTTATTGGAATACAGCTAAAAACAATTTAACACAAAAAGTAGAGACAAGGCAACTTATTGCTACATCCAATAATGTGGCTTCATGCTCCTATCAGGTACAACACAAATCATCTAGTATATCTCAACTGAAGTGAGCAGCTTACTCAGCAGCAGATTTAGACAATTCCACCACTCTCTTTGGATCTCAGAGGTAGAGTAGAATCTCAATTTTCATATTCTTTTCAATTTCAATATAAAGCATTTCGCATGTACAGTTTACTAAGTTAAAAGAATGTTGCTACTTGCCAGATGTAAGGCACTCCATAAAACTGCTCCGAAGTACTCCATATCGGCTTAACTTCAGCAAAGAGATCAAGGACTACCATCCTTCCCAAAGGAACAGAGTGCAAAAGTGCCTGATAAATGATTTCCCCTTAAGTTCATAAAGTTTAACAAGCAATTCTCAAAGTGCAAAGAAATGTCAACAGTACTATTAAGCTTCGCTGCCGGAAGCATATTCCATTGTTGCACATTGCAAGATGTATAAGCATCAGGTCAGAATTCAGATCGTTAGCTCTGAATTGTTTTCTAGTGACAACGCGGAATTGGAGTGAAAAGGAGAAAATAGGTAAGAAAATCTTTATTCACTAAGAGTAGCAGACAAAACCTTCATCTGGGGGGGTCTCCAGAATGGGTCATACGAAAAGAGCCAGCCCTAGATAATCAAGAGAAAGGAGCCTTTAGTAGAAATACAGAGAGTCAATGCACAACATCAAGTAAATTATAAAAGCAATAGAAGCTGACTAGTACTCTCTTTCTTCCCTTTCCCAGAAGAAAGGATGTTGTGAATACCAAAACTCATCCAAGAAAAAAAATCAATTTTTGGTGGAAGGATCAGAAACCAGTCTGAGAAATACTAAAGAAGAAGTCTGCCTACCTGCATCAACCAGACTGCATCAGGATCTCCGCTCTTCATTCCTTCATAAGTTGCAGCACCTAAAGATGATATGAATCCCGGATCATCCACTGGTGGAGTGTTCTCATCAAAAGTATCACTGCATTTTCCAGATGATAAAGTGTACATTAATGTTACTACATAACACTATCAAACTTATTTATGGTGACGAGATGAAATTCAATAAAGGAAAATTTTACCAGTTGTAAATGTGCCCAGTCCTCCCGTATTCTGATCCAATTGAAAATGAAATAAAAGAATGGTTATAACTCAGACTGCAAGATGCAACATCATATGTTCAACTCCAGAAATCATTATTTTAGGAGATGGACCTTTTATTTGCTCCTCAATGAATGCTCTTCCAATCTCCACAAAGAGAGGGTCTGTAGCATCAAGAAGGTAAGTACAACACCATCTAGGATTACTGTCGACTGAAAACCTGCGGAGCACAGAAAAGTCTCGTCATAAGCTCATTGAAGCAGGCATACATCATATCTTGTGGCCACTAGAAATATTCCGATGATTAGATACTTTGCTCCTCTGGTGCTCTGAGTCTACAACCTATGATTCCCATTCCACAATATCATAGCAGCTTCTTCCCTCGTAGATCTTAACAACACAATGCCACACATCACAGAGAATTTACTGAATGAATTCTTTAAAAATTATGCTACAAATAATGGAGTTTCATGCATGTAGCTCCTTCAATATCATTTGAACTACTGGTACTGGACCGAGTTTACGACGTTGATTTTATAAAAGATGCCCAAGGCGGACTTCTATTTTGAATAAGCACCAGAAATTGATACCAGTTTCCAAGACGAGTTATCTTTGCTGAAGGAAACTTTTGCTTTACGGCTGCAGGAATACTTCCAGAAAACGCGGGAAGAACTGCAAGGAAATTGAAGATACTGAAGGTCATTTTCCTCTCAGTTCAAGTAAATTCAGATGGGATCTGTAATCTAATACCCTGGACGACTAATTAATGATAGCTATCCTTCACTACCAAAAAAAAAAAAAGTAAATTCAGATGAATGTAATTAGCCAAACCGATCTTAGAAGAACCAAATTCAGCACATTTAATGAGGCAGCAAATACGCAATCTAGATAACTTGATATAAAGTCCACAACCAGGACCATATAAAAAGTTGATTTGATTGAAAAGTATTTCATAAACTCATCATCAAACCAATCTAAAAGAATTCCAAGAAAGAAGAGTATTGCATATCGAAGTCTTTAACAGCATGTTATGAAAAAGGATTAAAAATAAAATAATCATCATCAAACTCCACATAGCAAGTTTCTCCATGAGAATAAAGAAAAGTTTGACCTTGGTTCCTAAGTGAGGGAGTTCAAAAGATTGATATAGACTTAAACCCCAGTTATTTCTCTCAAGAGTGATCAATTTAAACTGATGTTTGTCCTTACATCATGAGCTTACATAGTTCAGAAAGAATATCATAAAGAAAGCAATTAAGTATTACCTGGTGTCATCCCAAGCTCGTACATTCTGGCTAGAATTCTTTTCTGAAGAAGTAGCTGCTGATCCAACCAACTTTGCGGCAGAGGTCCACCCCATCTTCATGAATGAGATAGAACTCAGATACAAGTGATAAAAAATTGATTTACCTATAGACAAAGAAATGGAGAAAGGACATCTTGAAGTCCATGTGGCAGCTGTTGTTCGGCGAAGCAAAGACTCTTAAATCACCAATAACAGCATACAAATAAACATATCCTTCAAACAGAGATTTGCAGTCACAACTCATGAATGGGCAAAAACTGTTCTCGATACAATAACTAAGAAAGGGGTCTCCCTACCTATGCAGGTTTGCCATGCGGGACCAGGCAAGAAATGCAGGACCTCCAAAGAAATTATCCAGCTCCTCCGTGCTGATGTTAAACTTCTGCGAGAGGGTGGGGTCGAAATGACCAGAACATCAATTACAGTGAAACATTCTAAATAGACCCACATGTTTAAACTTTTCTGGAAAAAGAGTTACCAGGAAGACCTTCTGCCAAATAGATTCTTGACCTGTGAACGCTAGCGGTAGATTAATTCCTTGAAGAGCCATCCAATCAATTTCCTTCTCCCATCTTTCCCAGTCCCACCAAGCAAAGGTATCTATGAGAATTCAAGTAAACTGCAGTTAGATGAAAGAACAAGAGACATGGTTCTCTTTGAGAAGTGCATGGAATAGAAATTATAGAATCTTTCCGAATCTCAATCATATGTCGGGTTGGATTAGCGATGAGGGAATACTTCACTCAAAAAAATACTTACAGCTTGATGTAACAGCATTTTGATAGTAGTTCCAAGGTACAGGTCGGCGAACAACCATCCCAGCATCTTGAACGCGTGGTAGACGACCAGACTTGAGCAGCAAGGGTGTCTGAAAGCCTCCAGTTTTATCCCAAGAAAAGTGTGATGCGCAACGATACTTCAGGTACCAATGTAAACCAGCGACAATTTCCACACCAGTTACTCCAGAGATCCTAAGCAAAAATCCAAGCTATAAGAAACAAATCTGAAAGAGTAGTTGTCAACTAAATCACAAGCTAATGTTCCAACAAACATGCTTCCCACCATCCAGTATGAGGCTTTCACTTACATGTGCACAGTTGACATGTGTATATCCATGCAACCTCACCCTTGTAAATAATGCATCATGGCATGGAAAGAAATGGATGGTGCATTGGCATTTCAAGAGATGCTTGGTATAATAACTATAACAGAATGGAACAAAACTCGTAACTATCTGACATGCTGAGCTACTTAAGTTGTAACATACAGTATTTCAGGAGCGCCAGGCTGGCCATTAAACGGGTGATTCTTAATGATAAAGCAGAAATCGCCATTGCATGACTCCTGTAAAATAAAAGTCAACCATAAAAATCACTTCAACAGAAAATGGCCACACTCAATCCAGACTGAAAATCATTCATAAGAACACTGCGGTAAGCAACGCAATTAGAACAAGTCATCGCCATAATCCTAGAGCCTATTCAAATTAAAGTAAGAAAACACGTAACCATCAACATATCAAATCATTCTCGGAATCAAAAAATTTTGAAAGACAATGCGACCTCAACAGATGGATAGTTAAAGTCCTCCAACATATCATGTCAAGGAACCAGAACATGAAACTGCTTTTGGAAGTTAACGCAGATAACCTGCGACAAACAGCTACCCAACGCCTGACATTACCATCGCCTGTCCACGCAAGTTTTCCGAGAGTCCAGCAGTCAATCTCTAACGAGCTAACCTTAGGGATGATACGGAACTCGAAGCTGGAGTAGAGGTGAGGAAGGACTCGCCGAAGGACATCACGAGCCGCAGCTACCTGAACGGAAGCAGGAGCCTGCTCGCGGTCCTGGATTTCCAGGAACCGGGAGATGTAACCAACGCCGATGGTCGAGTAAAGCGCGGAGGCGAACCCGCCGCCGGCGAATAGGAGGATGACGACGATCGTGAGGGACAGCAACCGAGGAGACATGGTGGCGGTTGCGGTGGAGAGTGAGTGGGGAGTGGGGGGTATATGGAAAGGTGAGGGGAGTGGTATGACGTCATCGTATGGTAACAGAGACAAGAGGCAGTAGGAGTTGATCTTCTTCTGCCGGCTTAGAGCGGGAAAGGAATTGCGTCAGCAGGAGCGCCGGTCGTGTTTGGACTTTACTGGAGTTTGTTTCTTTTTTTTTTTTGGAATGACGGGATGGAGAATATTTATTATTCTTATTGATCTGGGCGGCTGCGCGGGGCACGGGCAAGGCCAGGCGTTGACACCATTTTCTATTTGGGCCGGATAAATAAGTGGGCTTGAAATATGGGCCTGAGATACCCACGCCAACAAAAAATCTAAAATGGGCTTAGCCCAATTTCACCATAATTATTATGATATGATCCGATTTAGGGAAAACCAGTTATTTCTGTTGGGAGATGGTCGGACAGCCCCACAAACTGCGGCGGATGGTCTTCGGCCACTCTTCTTCCGGCACACCTGGAGCACCACAGGGCCAAAGCTATATGAAGAAGTCATGCAACTCTGGCTAACAAGTCGGATGAAACCAGAGTGGAATGGGACTTGTAAAAATCTTAGTCAATCTGCACAGGCCATTTCTTGACTCTATTTATCTCCCCTTATCAGGCAAGCCTTGTTCAAGGCAGACAAGCTCATGATAACGTGATTCTTGCGCAGGAGATCGTATATATAATGAAGAAAAAGGAGGGCAGAATGGGTTACATATGATTGATTGACCTGGAGAAGGCTTTCGATCGAACAGAATGTAGCTGCATAAAATTTAACTTTCCCCAGAGCTGGAGTAGATTAAATATGAGTTGCATGTCAACTACTGCAGCAGCATTACTATTGAATGGTGGAAGTCTTGAAGAATTCTTACCCTAACCGCGGTATCTGCCATGGTGATCCCCCTCCCACCTTCTTTTTTATACTATGTGTTCAAATTCTCGGTTGGCTTATTGACTACAAATGCACGACATGGGATTGGGAACCGACAAAGTTAACAAGAAATGGCACCAGGAATTTATCAATTCGTCTTTGCAGATGCAGCCGAAAATATTTCCACACCCTCCTTCCCCTTTGAACTTCCGGCAAAAACTCCAATGGACTCACCAATTCGCCTACTGTGTCTATTGATGCTAGTTTCACAAATTTATCAATTCGTCTTTGCAGATGATCCGTTGCAAGACTTCTGCAGAGGTGACCTGACAGCTCCGCCCTCAATCAATGGACTTCCCTGCAAGACTTCATCTGAAGTTACCTCGGAGGACTTCTTCTTTGATGGTCTTGTCACAGAAGGAAACACAAGCAACGTCTTTGGTTCGGATGTCATCATGGGAAACGTCCTCAAATTTCCTGGCCTAAACACACAGGGGATGTCAATGAACCGGGTGGACATCGCTCCAGGCGGGCTGGTCCCACCTCATATTCATCCACGTGCAGGGGAATCAGGTTTCGTCCTTGAGGGGACGGTGCTGGTGGGGTTCCTGACAGCCGACGAGGTGTTCCACTCCAAGGTACTGACCGTAGGTTGGATGTTCGCGATTCCCAAAGGGTTGGTGCACTTTGCCGTGAATATTGGAGAAGGGAAGGCACTAATTCTCTCCGCTTTTAACAGCCAATTACCAGGAACTGTGGTCGTTGCGTTCAACTGTTCGGAGCATCTCCTGCCATTCCTGATGAAGTGTTGGTCAAAGTCTTCCAGGTTGAAGAAAGTCGTATTAAGGGAGAGTTTAGTGGCTGAGGATGTCCTACAGATTAGTTTTTTGCTGTTGTTTGTGTAATATAGAAGATCGAGTCTATCTACATAGCCTTGCTTGATTTTGTTCACGCAGACGTTGTTAGAATAACTGGCTTTATGGGACAGATTAAATTCAAAGGAAATCATGTTCTCTACGTCCTGGCATTATTTAGGAGACGACTTCGAGGTTTATGACAGAGGACTACGCGTTTATCAGTAACACCGACACAGAATAGTGCAGAATAAGGAATTCTGAAGCATGCTGGCGTAACGGGGTTATAAATATACAACTCAAGATTTACGATTTGTCGTGTCTTGGCCCGACAGAAACTAGAGCAATACATAGGGTTGAGCAACTAGTTGCATGACTTAAGAATATTTGGAGTAAGCAGTCTGGTGTTTCCTGAGCAGCTATCAAGGGCCTGCGAGGATGAGGAGATGGAGGCAGCCTGTTCTCATAAAGTGATTCAGTCGTGATCCTGTCTGAGTTTCTGTGCTTGTTAGAAGCTCCATTTATTTCCTTGCATCTACTCTCCCACTGCATTGGCCTTGTCATGTTCTGTTCATCTCATGGACGAGGGAAGTAATACCAGTCCCTGCACGAACGACCACCGAATGAGTTGATAATGTAGCTCAGGCTATCAAATGACCACTGGAGTTAGGCTGATCGAATCTGGGGGAGGCGACAGACAATTGGAGGAATGACTCACTCTTCCTGGGTTTATTACTTGGTTGACTCAGAGCATTTGGAGAGGCTCTTGGTAAGTCTTCTCTCCTTTGTTTCGGCAAGTTTCTTCTGGAACTGCCTTGCCATGACTTGGACATCGTCAACTTGCATTATTCTATGAAATTATGCGCCAGTCGACACCATATCCGAAGCTGTTATTTGGGAGTTGGATGTTCCAAATGTCCTGAAATTTGTCCACCACCTTTTGCCTTCGTTTTCTTGGACTTGGTCCTCCTTTCACTCTCAAACCTGACATACAGCTGCCGGCTGTCTTGCGATGAACCAGCTAATCTCCCTGACTGTTCAATGTGATCCTCTTCTCTTTGTATCTTCACAGAATGGATCGAAGGAGTTTCAGGGCCTCCGGACCCGGTTTTGTTGGATTGGCGTGAAATCTGCGATGTCAATTCCGCCAGCTTTTGTCTCGATGCTAGTAGCTTTACTTCCTCCGGTTGCATATTCTTCCGATCCTGATATGTCGCACGTCTTCAGAATAGGTCACCTCACAGCCTCGCCCTTGCTCAAAGATTTTCCCTGCAACCCACCGTCGGAAGTAACCTTGGAGAACTTCTTCTTCGACGGTCTCGGCAAGGAAGGAAACACAAGCGACTCCTTCAGGTCGAAAGTCACCCCGGGAAACGTCCTCGCTTTTCCAGGCACGAACACTCTGGGGATATCAATGAACCAGGCCAACATTGCTGCGGGGGGCTGAACCTGCCTCATATTCATCCCCGTGTGATGGAGTCCGGTTTCATCGTCAAGGGGAAGGTGCTGGTCATGTTACTGACGACTACCAACATGTTCTACTCCAAGTTACTGTCTGCAGGACAGATGTTTGTGAT
This sequence comes from Melastoma dodecandrum, assembly GCA_029817715.1. Lineage (NCBI taxonomy): Eukaryota > Viridiplantae > Streptophyta > Magnoliopsida > Myrtales > Melastomataceae > Melastoma > Melastoma dodecandrum. The sequence goes on along the minus strand of JARUPY010000057.1, from coordinate 601,154 downwards.
CCCAAGAGGGCTGGCACACTTCCAGATGAAAGTCGGAGAAGGCGCTTCTCGTCACCGCTCTTAACAGCCAATTACCAGGAGCCGTGGTCGTCGCACCCGACCTGTTCGGCCCCACTCTGGTTCCAGACGAAGAGGTCATGATTGCGGAGATAAAAGGCAAGTACGGTGCCTGAGCACGGGTTCGCCGATTGTCGCGGTTTGCTTTGTTGTGACGATCAAGTCCCATCGACGGCAGTTTAACTTGATTTTAGCCGAACGTCGAGAACAACTCTAATCGAAATTATTACTACATTTGGAGCCATGGCATTTTCGGACAAAGAGGTTTGACGGATCCCCAGACATGACCGAACCCGACCCGGGACGAGGCCGGTCCACTCAAACTCCTCCCACTCTTGCCTATAAAAACCTCCAAATCCACCCACCCGACCCGGCCGCGGTCACTTCATTCCCTCCAACCTCTTCCTTCACCCCCATCTAACAAAATCGCCATTCTTTCCCAAGAATTCACCGAAAGTCCTGTGACGGATCGGGTGCTGCCCGATCGTGCAGACGAGGCGTGGGGATGTCGGACACGTGGTGCAAGGAGTGTAAGCGCCCTACAGAGGTGGTGTTCGACCACTCTGCCGGGGACACCATATGCTCAGAGTGCGGGCTCGTCCTCGAGTCCCACTCCATCGACGAGACCTCGGAGTGGCGCATCTTCGCCAACGAGTCGAATGACAACGACCCCGTCCGTGTCGGCGGCCCTTACAACCCCTTGCTCACGGATGGCGGTCTCTCCACCCTGATTTCCAAGCCCAATGGCTCTTCCGGGGAGTACCTGAATTCGTCCCTTGGGAAGTGGCAGGGTCGCGGCGCAAATCCCGACAAGAACTTGATCAGTGCGTTCAAGGGCATCGCTGTGATGTCCGATAGGTAAAAGAAAATTGAAATCGATGGTCATTTGATGAATCGCAATGTCAGTTTAGGGTTTCTGGTTCTGCTAATCGTGGCCCAAGAGTATTTGATTGGCTCGTGGTGCAAGCGTTTTATCTACGATTTGAGCGACATTATGGGTGCAATCAACGTTTTTGACTTGGATTATGCTTTGACGTGATTGTCTAGAGAGCAAGTTCTTCCAATTGAAGAATATCTGATTCTTGTATAAATCGAGGACTGGGTTCTCGATGTATTCGTATGGCGTGGCTTCCTGTAAATGTTTCCTCGATGTATTCGTATGGCATGGCTTCCTGTAAATGTTTCCGCTTATTTGATGACCAAATTAGCCATGTTTATTTTGTAACTGATGGAACCCCTTGTTTTATTCAGGTTGGGTCTCGTTACGACAATCAAGGTTTGTTGTTTACTGTTCTGTGGCGGCAATTTCTGTTTTAAGATTGATGTTTAGACATGCATGACATGTTTTTGTGAAGCAAGACTCGGCGTGTCTGGTAGAAACTGTTTCTGTTAGGGCTTTTATTACTTATCATGCGGAAAGGCATTTTGACTTCTGATGGAGTTGTAATCGGTTGTCCCCCTGAGAAAACGATCAATAGAAGAGTTAGTACAGTTCAGGTTTCAAGGTCCGTGTGAAAACTTGTAGCTTTCCTCTCGCATTCTCTGTGTGTTTTGCGTGATTGCTTGAATTGTGCTTGTCAGGACCGAGCCAATGAGATATACAAGAAGGTGGAAGACCAAAAGCCTCTTAAAGGACGTAATCTTGACGCCATCTTGGCAGCTTGCCTCTACATTGCTTGTCGACAAGAGAACAAGCCTCGTACTGTAAAAGGTAAAGATAATGCTTAGCACATTTATTCATATATTTTTTTGTGTCTGATGTGTTGATTTCTTTCATGTAGAAATATGTTCTGTTGCAAATGGAGCCTCCAAAAAGGAAATCGGCCGCGCAAAAGAATTTATTGTTAAGCTACTGGAGGGTGAGATGGGCCAGTCGGTAGAAATGGGAGCTATACATGCTGCAGACTACATGGTAAGTTATGTTCCACAAGTGCTGGTGTTTGCTCGTTTATTGTGGGGTTGCATTTATGATCCTTCATAGTTGTTCTTTTGAGACTACCGTGATTCTCTTTTCACATTGTGAATGTCTTTGTAAATATTTGCGAGAGATAGGCGACCTTCACATACAAGTTTACTCCACTACCCGCCTGCGAGTTATTTGTTCTCAATGACGCCCAACTGGATGCTAATGGTTGTGTTAGTAACCATGTTTTCATTTACATATCAGAGACGTTTCTGTTCAAATCTTGGAATGACAAATCAAGAAGTTAAGGCAGCTCAAGAAGTTGTTCTCAAATCCGAGGAGTTGGACATAAGGTTGGTTTTCCTTTTGAGCTTTTTCTTCCGTAGAGTAGCTATTCTGTTGTTGAGTTCTTTTAGAGTTTAGTAATGTATGAACTGTGCTTATTCCTTTTCTCGACTAGATAAACAACTCAATTCGATGAACAGAATCCGCGGTGCTCTTTAGTGTTAAATATCTTGTTCTTATTATGTGCAGGAGGAGCCCAATATCAGTGGCAGCTGCTGTTATTTACATCATAACCCATCTCTCAAATGACAAGAAGCCTCTAAAAGGTTGCATATACCAGATTTTTGCCTAATGACTTACTGAATCGTCCTAAGACCAATATGCCTCGTTTCGTAGATATTTCTGTGGCCACCAGAGTTGCAGAAGGCACAATCAAGAATGTTTACAAGGACCTGTATCCTCATCTCTCACGGATAATACCCAGCTGGTATGCCAAGGAGGAGGACCTTAAGAATTTGGTCAATCCCTGAAGCATCTACCCAGATCATGTCAAGCTTCATTGGATTGCGTTTGAAACCCTGGATGGTTACATCGGCTTCTATTGGGATATCAAATTCCAATCTGTCAGGTTGTGGCCTTCTCCTCAAAGAATGTTTCAGTGCTTCGGATGGGTTGAGGAACAATATGCAGGATTCCAACTCATTCCTGTCTGTTCAAGAGCCTGGGGTGCTTCACAATGTCAAAGTCGTAGGATGGAACGGTCTCGGTTCCGTAGGTCCGGGACATTGCATCGTCTGTTTTGTAATAAGTAGAAGGTGATGGTAGGCTAAAACACCTGAAGGGTAGATCCCCTGATGCCCTTATGACCTTTTGGCTTCGTCTGGTCCTTTAGAGCTTCACTGCTCTCAAGTCTATCTATCCCTAAAGGCTGTTTGGTAGGTCAGACGCATTGATCATTCTGGGCAGGTCTTCTCAATTTGTAGATATTCTATTCAATCATGTATGTAGTTTAGATTTTTCGTTTCTGTTGAGCAAATAAATTAAGCATTTCCCGACACCAGTTGCACAAAAACCATCACTCAAAACTCCCAACTGGGAAAATGACATTGATGTTGAAACTGCTCCCAGCTCAATTCTCAAGCAATCCATGTATCCATCAAACCCATCTCCTAATAAAGATACAAATTAATCAGATGTTTTATGGTACATCGCCCTCTTAAAAGATAAAAAGGATATTTTCCAACAAACACCAGGCTCCATGACCTCAGGGGGATCTGGTAGGGCTTCATTACTTTTGTGGGCAAGACCAGCCTAAGAATTTCAACTAACTAATCTACAACTAAATCTTTCACTTTCAGTACAAATACTACTACTGCTCAACGCAGCAAATCCCGGCCGATTGACGCCACGGGGGCGGTTACCTTCGAGAGGAAATCCCACTGTTCGACTTCCTCCTCAAAGCTTGATACAAAATTTGGGAGAGGTTTTCAAGATGGATTCGCTGAACTTCCGCCAAGAATTGACCCTGCCGAAAGCGACTAGGGTCAGGAATATTTATACTTCATCCTCATCATCGTCCTTGATTCCCACATTAGGACCATCGTCAAGACCAGAACCAGGTGCGAGCTCGTTTAGGTCAAGAAAGCCCCTCACTGGCTCCTCTTGGTTCGGGCTGACGGATTTCTGAAGAGGACGAGCAGGCCTTTTCTCCGCAACCTCGGAGAAACCTTCACCTGGCCTATCACTTTCTAGTCCCCCATCATCTCCGTCTGCATGAGAATCACGGCTCTCCACAGAATATGCCTCATTTTCACTCTCCTCCTTTGAATGCTCATCCACAACAATCCATTTCTTCAGCTTCTTTGATTCCGTCTCCGATTCTGAGATCTCGTATTGTCGGTAATTGATCCTATTCCTTGTAGACCTTTTACTTCTTCTCAAGCCTAAGTGAAGATCTCCGACCAATCTTACTTTTGTTTCCCTCCTTGTACGACCAGGCAATTTTTTGAACTTCCGAGGCTCGTCACTGTCCTCACTGATTCCTAAAGAATCTTCCTCCTCTTCCATCTCTTCTGGATTTTCCTCATCCCACCGGTACTCTTCATCCCCTTCGGAGCTACTGGATGGCCTCTTCTGTTTTCGTTTCTTTAGATATTCTTCATCGTATACCACCTCTCCTACTATATCATCGTCACTACCAAACTCTGCATCATGGTCGGAAACAGCTTGTACATATTCTTTGTCAGAATATCGTTGAGATTTCCGTCGTCGCCTATTGCTGCAAAATTGAAATTGTTATTCGTGACAAACAACTGACAAGCAGATGGGTAAAGAAATAACATCAAATTTTATCCTAACCTTCTATCAAGTATATTAGCATTATTATCTTCTTCATCGTCGTAATCATCACCAAAATAAGGTGATCTGGGAGACGCTGAATCAAAACCAGCATCATAATGTGAGTGCATATCTTCACTAAATCTACCATTTTCAGAAGGAGCGGCTTTTGGAAATGGCCCATCCCTTCTGCTCATGGATTCTGGTGACGGGGGTTTGCGCCTGCCGAAGAGATAGAACATAGTAACTATTGAACAACCATTCAGTAGTCGAAGATAGCAAGAATTCCAAAGATAGCACATACTTGGTAAATTTGATAGCCTCGTTTATAGATCTGTCATAGTCATCTGCAAAGTCAAGTATGATTAGTTAATGTTGTAAGGACCAAGGGAAAACCCATACTGTTAGTCAATAAATCACAACTATCTGACTAGCATATTGATGGCATGGATGAAGTATCTATAGCTCAGACATTACCTGTATAAAATCTTGGATGTTAGTCATAAATCAGAGGATATGTGGGCCAAGACATCAAAGTTCTAAAGCTATCAAAATAAAACCCCAAAGCTTTCATAGGCTAAGATACGTGGAAGAAATTCTCTCTTACCAAAAGTGTAGGTGACATGCTTCCTATCCCGAAGGGAGCGTCCAGGAGCAAGACCATCCACACTGATGAAATTATCCAGTAGTAGAGCCTCCCTATGTTGCTTTTTCAGGAGTCTCTCCTTCCTCTACATACAGAAAATCGAGAAGGAAAAAAAAAAGTTAAGCTCACCATGTCAACCAAGCTAACATCTCTAGAAAACACAAAGAAAATAAAATCATTAGAGTACCTTGTCAACTTTTTCAATGTCCGGAAGCATGTCTATCTTCATCTTTTTCCCAACCAAAGCCTCTGTCCTATTTTTGCTCGCAAGTAGCTTCTCCTGCAGAGAAAAGACAGGAACCACAACTCAGACCTGGTGTCCAATAGTAATGAAGTTAAAGAATAGCCTTGTACATGATGCCCCTACAATGACTCAGTGAAAAGAGAACCCATTGCAGCAGTTTGTCATTACCACGACAAGTTCACCATGCACAAAAGATAAAACTAACTCCAACTTTCAAAGGTCAGAAACGATCAGATGGTTCAAACTACATTCTCTAAATGACCTAATAGTTGATTTAGTTTATGCGTGGCGAAAAGGAGCATTGGAATGATACTCGGTTACTGAATATTCAGCAATCACGTTCCTACAGAAAATTGATTTCGAGTAACAAAAACCAGAGCAAAATTTGAATTCTAGTGAGAAATTCAAGAGTCTGGCAAAAAGTACAAAGGCTACAAACACTATTAGGAGATTTTCATAATTCAGTAGCTAACTGAGACTAGGAATGTGAGTTGACATCAGAAAGTCCCATGCTGTCATCTAGTTATCTGAGAAGAACTTACTGATACATCTTGAAATTCATCCAAATTGGTTGCGACTGTTTCCCACTGGTATGTTGCAATAGGAATCACATTTGATCCTCTTACTTTTGCCCTTTTCACCTCAATTTTCCTTCTCTCTCTGTATAGTCGATGGCCAATTAATGGGTCACCTTCATACCTTTTCCAACATGAAAGAATTAAAATAAAGGTCATAAGCACAAGGTAAAAATCAATCTTATTAGCTGAAACATAACCAAAAAAGGAAGTCTAACAAAAGATGGAAACTAAGCTACCGAAAGCAGAGAGGCAAGTTAGTAGTCCAGAATTGCAAGACTAACCAATAGTAAACTCCACTGGAATCACCTCCAATACGCTCCTTACGGAAGGCCGACAATCTCACTCCATTTTTAATTGAATTTTCAATGAAGCTCCGTATATCTTCTTGCTGAAATAAAGTGATCGTTTTTGTTTCAATGACACAATCAAAGTCCAGGGTGAAAATCACCATTGCTCAGCCTCTTATTTCAGACAATCTATTGGGTGAAGTATATACAAGCTGATTATGAATCATTAAAAAAAAAACAAGTTCTGGCGATTTCTGCACAAGCCGTTTGTTAAATGATATGCATGAAACAAACAAGGCAAAAGAGAAATCCAAAATTTTATACTACATGAAAGTGTGGAGACAACATATCATTCAAACAAAGCAAAGAGGACCATCGTCTTAAAAAGACGAGTCCTTAATTTATTTTTCTCCCCCTAAAACTAAAGAAGCCTATCCAAACAATTTCAATTTTCTACAGCAGGGTCGCGAAGAAAAGATCGGGCACCGATTGGTATCGATCAACCACATATTTCATCATCTTGCATAAATACCTCTACACGAATATCACACAATGCTTTCAGTATGACAACACGAACACAAGCGTCAAGGTTCCGGTAAACACCAATCTCTGTCCTGAGAAACCAAATACAACTCAATTAATTAATCAGGAAAAATTACTAAAACAGTATGCGTAAATCCAGATAATAGTTATCACTCACCCTTGGGCTGGAACAAGAGGTATATCCCCTTCTGCAACCTGTACAATAATCAGTATTTATGGGGCAGCCAGGAGATACAACCACAACTAGAAAGAATTAAATAGAGAACTTACCCAATGCCACCAGTCTCTTAGCTTTCTGGCCAGGACAGTTATCCAAGTATCGCGTGTTAAAGCCATTCGAGTTATTGGAGGGATCGACTACAACAAAAGAATAATCCATCATCTCCAAATGGGGAAAAATGTCTAAGTAGATAAACTCCACAGGTTGCGCAATATCCACCACGGTTACTTTCCAAATAAATCGAGTTAATGTATCACAGCAAGAAAATGTGCCTTCTAATGCACCCATAATTATATATAAACTTGAAAATATGCTCCATAGAGGCTCTAATTAACATAGACAGTATGGATACCTATAACGATTTGAATAACAATGAAGAAAAACTATAAGGATCTCCCATGACATAAATCGCGGTCGACAAGCATTACGTGTGAAGGACAGAAAAAAGATAATCTGCCATGATTTTTGCTTTCAAAAGACAAAAGCCTATTTTATTTACTTATTCTCTATTAAATGGACAAAAGCTACATTTCATTCTCCAACAACTGAAAAAAACTTAGTTGCTTCAAGCTTAGTGCACATTGCTTTCTCTAATATGGTACATATCCGTCAGTAAAATTCTCTTAACACAAAGTTGATGTCCCAGAAGAAAAGCAAAAGATAATGCATGCAGTATTGGGCAGACTTGGAAAGAAAAATATCTTAACCGTTATCTTTACATTTTAAGTTCTCAAACAGTGCATCTATTGTACCACATAGGGCTCATAATGTACTAAAAGTCCGATGCCTACATTACCAATTAAGCCAAAAAGAACAAAACTTTAGAAAATGGGGAAGCTCCAAACCTTCAACAATGGCATGTGTATGTCCCCCAAGGTTTCATTCGGAAAAATCAGTGCGGTCTCAAATTCCTCGGCAGAGAACTCCACAGCTATGTTCAACAACGGCCTAAACACCTGCCCCACCACATCCCGAACCAAACAAATGATCACAAACGAACATCTAACAAAACCAACTGACGGTAACAAACAAGAATCCACTCAAAAGGATCATTACATGCAAGAAATTAAGTACGGAAGCGAGCTCCCACATCGACCGGAGGCTCCACCGCACCTCCTGCCCTGGGGCGGGAGGCCCGACCAACTCCATGGCCTCCCTACTGCTCCCGACGCCATCCCCGCATTCCTCAAACTCCTCGTCCTCCTCATCCTCGTCCACCAAATAATCCTCGATCTCCTCCCTAAACCCGCGATCCCCGTACTCGTCCCGTCGTCGGCGATCCTTCCTCTTCCGTCCCCTGGTATCCTTCCTCCTCTTCTCGAAAGCCCTGGCCGCCTCCACTTCGGCCGCTGACTGCAACCTCGCGGCCGTCCTCACTGTGCAGGCCCTCGTCGGCCGACTCCTAAGGGTAACAGCAGCAGCTCCCGCCCCATCGTCGGCGTCCCGAGGAGCGGCCGAGGAGGAGTCGGGAGGGGGGATCGTAGGGGAAGGGGAAGGCAATGACATTGAAGGGTGGGGGTGGGGGTGGGATGCGGTCAGGTGCAGGATAGCATGTTCTAGGGTTATAATGGAGGCAAGGCGAGGGTTGATTGATTGATTGATTGTTTTCTTATCATTAGCTTTCTGTGTGTTTTGAGTGTCGATGGAAGAAGAAGGGTGGGGAATTTGATTCGAGGTATTTTAAAAAGGATTGTTTGGTTGAAGAAGGGAGAAGAAGAAGTGAAGACGAAAGGTCGGGGACGGGACGAAAAGGAAAGAGTCGTGGGAGACAGAAAGAGGACTTGGTACGATGAACAAGGGTAAGGAAAGCAAGTAGAGGAAACGAATGTAATAAAGAATTCTGCTATTATTTTCTAGAATTGTACGTATCTCATATTAATTTGAAAAAAAAAAATTATAAAATAGAATTTCAGTTTTAAAAAAATTGTTTGAATTCAAACATCGACTAAATCACTGTTCAAACGGTAATTTTGGGAGATTGAGGGAATTCTTTGAAGTAATTAATAAGTAATAAGAAAGTCGCTATTTGACTCGAAAAATTTAGTAAATTTGCCAGAGTTGTTACTATTTTTTCAGAGTAGTTTGAAACATCGATATTTTTATAAAGGTCAAATTATCAATTTTATCCCAAAGTTTGGTTATTTTTTCGGATTTACCCTGAATTTTTCAAAATATTATCAGACATCCTAACGTTTGGCCATTATATTAATTTTAACCATCGTTAACTGAATCAGCTGACGGAAGTCTACATGGCGCCCACTTGGCACGTTACTCTGTTAAACCACCATTAAACTGCTGACTAGACATGACATGACGCCTTCCTTCTCGCTATCCCTTTCACCTCACTTCTTCCTCCGCCAAACCCACTTGCTTTTTCATCTCATTCCCCTCCTCCTTAAAGCCCCTCCCCGTATCCTCCGCCATCGCCGCCGCTCTCCCTCCTTCTGACAACGGCCCCTCCATCGCCCTTGCCGTCGCTACCTCTATTCTTCATGACCCCTCCATCGAGGTCGATGCCGTCACCAAGGCTCCGGGAGAACGGGTTCCGCAGCACCCGTAGGACCAAGGTCGTCTGTACCATCAGACCAAACACCTGCAGCTCCGAGTAGCTTGAGGCCCTTATTTCCGAGGGTATGAATGTCGCGCGGATCAACATGTGTCACAGCTCCCGGGCGTGGCACCGCAGGGTCATTGGGAGGGTTCGGAGGTTGAACGAGGAGAAGGAGCAAGTCCAGCTCGACACGAAGATCAGCGTAAAGGCCGAGGGCTGAAGAGCAAGAGCGTGGGGATACGAGTCACCTGCGATGCGTTTAGGGGAGTAGTCCCTCCGACGAGGAAGGCCCCGGCGGTGGCGTCCGTTGGTGAGTCCAAGTGCACCGTCAATCTAAGAATTAAGATTTGGAAATTCACCTTCTGAACTCTCTCTTTTGCAACTTTTTTTTTCCAAAAAAATATAATAATAGTTTTCTTAAATCTAGTTTTGATACATTTTTAATTTCTTTTTTTGTTTTAATTTTATTTTTTCTGAATTGTTTTTTTTTAATTGGGATTCGTGGGGTTTGTTCTTTGTCCTTCGGAAATGGAAAGGGCAGACGGTGAGTTTTCTTTTTTGCCCTTTTGTCCATGTCATGTCTAGTTAACACTTTAACGGTGGGCTGACGGAGTAACGTGCTACCTGGGCGCCACATATGCTTCCGTCATTTTATTCGGTTAACGGTGGTTAAAATTGATATAACGGCGAAACGGTAGGATGTGCGATGATATTTTGAAAAGTTTAGGGTATATCGGAAAAAACAGCCAAACATTATGGTAGAATTGATAATTTGACATTTATAAAATTATAATAATCGTTTTAAATATTTAGGTAATTTATGAAACTAAAATTACATTTTATATTTTTTTCAAACTCGACATTAATTATGTTATTAAAGGAATTCCATCCAATTTTATGGGCTTCAAGGCCCACTACTATATGGGCCTGAAAGATTAAGCCCGCTAAAAGCCCACGAATCATGTTATGTCATCCAACCATGACGGGGGGCGCCGTCTGAAATCGAGATTTGTTCCACAATAACGTTAGTTGGGAAACAAATTCGTCAAATAAGGTTCCAAGTTTGGAAATTTTTCAACTAATGTGGGGAAGTCGGCCTTTATAAAGCCGACTTCATGCCATCCCTAAAGGCCAACTTCATGAAGACTCAAAAAAAAAAAAACTAAGTTTCACTGAAGTCGGCCTTACAAAGGTCGACTTCAGTTAACAAAAAAATAATAATTTCGAGGAAGTCGGTCTTACAAAGGCCGACTTCGCTCAGAGACCAGAGTCGCTGAAGGTATTAGTTGCTCGTCTCCAAACTGACAAATGACTCTGTCTGGAAAGTGTCATTCAACCACGGAGAAGCAAATGAGTGGAACACATGCACGCCGGCTTTCTTAACCCTCCAAGCAGTAATTCGGTAATCTGGCGCGTATGTCATCTATATACAGATGCAAAACAACCTGAAAAATAACCAAACATAAACAACCAACCAAAATACGTCAATCAAAACTTTAAGCAACCTAAAGTCGAAGGAAAAAACTTGTCGAGGTCTCTGTCTGTCCAATGCTTCTCTAATAACTGATAAAACATGGGTGGCAATAGTTCTCGTGTCGAGATCTGCTCCCCATCAAACTGCCAAAGGCATTCCATGCCTTTGCCTGCTCCGGCGTCTAAGGGGAGACAAATGGGGAAATTCATCCCACGCCCACGTTTGTAGCAACACTAAACAACCCGCCACCTGGGATGCCTGCTTATCTGAGGCTCTACATAGTTGCCTATACAACCACACCAAACAAGCTGATCCCCAAATGTAACTACCACAAACATCAAAGTCCTTCAGTAATGGCAGCCACATGACATGAACTAGGTTGTCCGACTCGTCAGGGAAGAGCATGGACCCTATTAGCTGGAGGATGTATGCCCTGGTACGCATACGGACCTGCTCATCTGGTGCTTGGGGATGTAGCACGTCAAAACGGGAAGCCAACCAACTCATCTTAATTCGTCCCGCCGTCATGTCAGCTCTTCCCGGAACCTCCCCAAGTAAGTGCGCGCATACGGCTGGAAAATCGAAGCTGCTGAAGCCAATGACAGGATCCCCTTCAATCGGCAAACCGAGCTGAATGGCCACATCCTCCAAAGTCACTATCATCTCTCCATTGGCCATATGGAAAGTATGTGTCTCGGGTCTCCACCTCTCAACCAATGTAGTGATAAAAGCATGATCCAGCTGAATGAAGGGCATTTTCGCAACTCCGAAAAATCCGGCATGTCGGAGGTAGACATCCATACGAGGGTCCAGCCGTATCTTCTTCACGCTGCTTTCATGGTGACGACATTTCAAAACATTGTTCTGAAAAGAAAATGAAAGAAATGCGTAAGGATTAGTAATGACATCCAAAATAACCAAAAGGATATGTATGATAAAGATATCTCCGCATGTGATGAATCCCAAACAACGGCAGAACGATGTTGATCCTGGGAGTGCAATACGGTCGTTCCGCGTGGTCCTGGCTCCATAGTAAAACCTGTAAAGAAAAATTTAAATTATAGATGTATATACAAGCGTTTCTAAAAAATGGTACTAAGCGTATAAACAATTGATAACAATAATCCTTACAAGTTCACTTATTTGGACAACTTCGCCTATTATGTCCTTCTCTTTTACATAAATCACAAGTCAACTTAGTTTTGCATTCTCTCACATCCATTTCATTATGGATGCGAGCGGATCTTGGTTTCCCTTTTGGTCGTGCCCTGGAACGACAGTTGGGAATGACTACTCATCCCAATCTTCTTTACAGTCAAATGATGCCCATGTATATGAGTATATGGCTTAGCCTAACTGTAAATATTGTGAATACTATCCGACCCATCCACGTTCACAAAGGCGAACAAGCAAGGGCATGTGAACATAGTATCCGATAGGTTTGCCATTTCTTGCAAGAGCACCTCTTGTGTCGCAGGAAGACGTTCTTTGTCTTATGATTCCCTCGGGTTGTAACAACAAACGTATCTTCACCACGATCCATAAGGGTGACTTGGTGATTTCGCGCCTTCTTTATTCCCTTTTTGAAACGGTCCAGGTCCATGGCAACTTTAGTGAATTTGTCTCCTCTATTCAACGCCGCGTCTGCCTCTATTCTATTATTCCAATACGCGACACAGTTGTAAAACGTCTTCCTCACTAAAGCAGAGACCGGAAGCGATCGTGCACCCCTCAGCACAGCATTGTAGCTCTCGCTTAAATTCGTAGTCATTATCCCCCAATTGTAGTTCCCATCGAAACTCAGAGTCCATTGGCTCTTATCCATCTCATCAAAGAAATCTGCTAACTCTGGAATAGTTTTCAAAATATGACGCAAATATTGCTTCATCTTTGGCGCCATACATTTCTTGCAGCAATAGCTAGCCTTTTTTTGCCTCGGAGATTCTTGTATCTCGTGTTGAAGTTGCTAGCTACATGATGTATATAGAACCTCCAATGTGCAAAAGGCGACGTCCAACCTACTTCGACATCGTTTATCGCCGCTAGATTACCGGAATGCCTTTCTGAAATCAAACAGATACCTTGACACTCATCGCCAATAACGTAACATTTATGGCATTTCAGAAACCATCCCCACGACCGATAGCTTTCTTCATCGACGATAGCAAATGAGAGAGGAACGATATGATTGCTGCCATCCAAACCACAAGTAATTAATAACTTATGCTTGTATTTACCGTACAGGAAAGTTCCGTCAATACTGACTATGGGGCGACAGTAATGAAATACTTTTACTGCTGGACCAAAACACTAGAATACCCTATAAAAAACAAATTGTGAATCGCCAACCGTGTATGAACCTCCCCAATCAACGCACGTATTGGGGTTGTAAGCACGAATCGCGTTCAACAAATAAGGCAACTCGTTGCATGATTCATCCCAATCGCCATATATCCGTGAAATCGCCTTTCTTGTGGCGTCCCACACCCTTCTCCTAGGGACTTCGTATCCAAATTTCTCCTTAACGACATTGCGAAGGAATACAACTTTCACTTCCAAAGTTTCACTTACAAACCCCCGAATAACGGCACCATAAAATTTGAATCCAATCGCACGTGATCACGCGATAGAACCGGATTGATGCAACTATGAGGTTGTCCGACTATTGTCACCTCAAACTCGTCATCACATGCTCTTTGTATCGCCCTTAATCTCCACTTACATCCATTGTCGGATTCAGAGCAACATATATTCCACAGTATCTTCATGGATTCAGTGCCTTAAAATATGAAAATTGTTCACCGCATTTTTTAGTAGATTCTTATTGCCGAACCTCATTCCCTTATAAAATTCATCAATAAGGTCAGTTGTATAAACAAGTGGGTGGAAATCCCACTCCTCAACTCTTTCATGCACGGTTTCGAGATATTCATTATAAAATGGCAGGGCTTTTTCCTTTCATGCAGTTCGTGCACTAGACCTTCACCCGATTCCACAACCATCATCATCTGATTGTCGAGATTGTCATCATCTGACATCCCATTACCGGCATTCACGTCGTTGAACAACTCCTCATCAGTGTTGACGTCTATGTCAGAATTCATGATATCATCATGGATATTGCGTTCATCTTCCACTGGAGCATTAGAACATGCTCTAACCGGATTACACCTTTCTAACTCAGCCAACATAATCTCATTTCCAACTACATCATCCATATGATGATCAACTTCGACCGGAACAGTAGAACATTGTCCGACCGGATAACACCGCTCCACTTCCGCCTCAACATTTTCAATTTGCCGCCCAACGACCATACTGGGCTCTACCTCCATCATTCTAGTCTCACATATTGACATTGGATGTTGCACACCATGCGGCAACGTTACATCAAATATTGCCAAAACATATATTTGTTGTGTATGTCTTGGATTTGTAAGAGCAAACTTCATCAGCAATCTCACATCTTTGTCCGTTTTAATAGGCACCAGAAAATACTTCATATCAACACTATTAATCTTCATAACCGGATACCTATGCGCAATCTGTAATGAAACTAATGATTGCTACCCGATAACCTCGCATATAAAGCATTCAAAACTATTGTAATTCACGAATTGGGGGACTTCTGTTCTTGTTATTGAACCTTTATCATAACCAACACCGTCTAGTCCCATTAACAATATTTCCATTTGAAAAGATCAATAGCTCAATCAACGATGTTGGAACAAGATATGTATTACCATTGAGCTACCAAATTAGATCATCACATGTAGTTTCGCAACTCATCTAACAATATTTCAAAATTATAACTATTTACCTGATAGGCAATTAAATCAGATGTAATTAACTTAATATCATTTTTTTAATCTTAATTATATGTTAATCAGTTAGTACTTATATGTAAATTAATTTTTATTAATTATACCTTAATTATATGTTAATAAATTAGTAATTAATTAATTTACTTTTAAATTATAGGTTAATTAATTGTTATTCATTATATCTTAATAAGAATAATTTAGACTAACTAGTAAGAAAAGCCTAAATTACAACATCGCTATTAATCAAAACCCTAACTAACGAAAATACAAAAACTCTAATTAACCAACACCCTATTTAACCAAAACCATAAACATTTACCTTACGCAAGCGAAACGTCGGGTCGAGATCGGTGTGTCAGAGTTGAAAATGGGCTACCAGAAGACTGGGTGGCCGGGGACGGGGCGTCAGGATCGGGTACACGGGGTCGAGATCGGAGGCGTCAGGTCGAGATCAGGGTCGGGCTCGAAAGAAACGAGCTATCCTTGGTCGGAAACGCCGACAGCCTCTGGTTCGGGAGTGTCGGGGATCGGGGGCGTCGGGGTTCGAGGCGTCGAGGTCAGGGGAGTTCGGGGCTGTTTGTCCCCGAACGAAGTTTTTTTTTTTTTTTAAATCCCGAGGAAGTCGGCCTTTGTTCAGCAACTCAGGTCTCTGAGCGAAGTCAGCCTTTGTAAGACCGACTTCCATGCGGCGTGAAGAAAGTCCGCTTTACAAAGGCCGACTTTAGTGAAACTTAGTTTTTCTTGCTAAGTCTTCATGAAGTCAGCCTTTGCGGGAGATAGGGATGGCATGAAGTCGGCCTTACAAAGACCAACTTCCTTCATAAAGGCCTACTTTCCCACATTAGTTGAAGAATTTTCAAACTTGGAACCTTATTTGACGAATTTGTTTTCCAACTAACGTTATCGTGGAACAAAACTCGTCGGAAATCCCCAGCCCCGTCGTTCATTCAATCCCCAGTACATTCCCCTAGCTAAGTGACATAAATCTGGCGTCAAAACCGAGCAGCGCCGAGGGTGCTCGTAGAGAGGTCACGATTTGCGCGGGCTGGCTTTTACATTACAGTGGTTCATGACTCCAATGCGCGTACGACTTGACTATAATAGCGCTACCAAACTTGCTAGCAACAACCAAGAAGCAACCGCCAGAACCAAGCTACCTTTCCCATAAACCAATGAGCTCGCGTTCGATGGAGCTGACGCGGGACTAGGAGTCGATACAGCGGTGACGTTCTCCTTCGCACAAGTGTAGCCACAGCGGCTGGGTCGGACGACTCTGTAAACCCCTTTATATGTTAGAAGATAGATATCCTTCTGGTTGTCCTGACCGAACGAGAAGATGTAGAGCAACGATGGAAGCTGACTTCCTTGCACTGTTTCGCATGGAATAGGTGAATCTTTCGCACAAGAAAATGAAATCCGACTGCTGTTGAATTTCCCGCTGTTCCCCGGGTTTTCGATCGCCGCCCATATGTTCTCGGCGTACAAGTCTCCATACAAGTAACTGTAAAAACACCGCCGATGTGCTCTGTCAAGCATTGGAAATCTGTACTTTTTATAGAACACAAAAAAGAACAAGAAATCGCATACCTTCCATACATACAGGGATCTGCCGTGCCACGATAAAAGTAACCTCCTGTTATGGACGCTGATCCAAGATTTTTGTTTACCTCAGAGTGAGTATACCCCACGACTGGGAAAATCGGGTTGATTGACTTGGCAGAAGTGTTTCCTCCTGGACTCTCCGGCGGATTATAGAGTAGTGGTCCCTCGTAAACACGCCAACCATAGTTTCCGCCCTTCGTGATCACATCGACCTCTTCATACTCATCCTGGAGTTTTATGTCATTAGATTAGGGGATGATCAGCGTTTGTAATCCAAACTTTTGGCTTGTGAGTCACGAAAAGCTGAAAAATGTCATGCGGTTAACCTGGCCGACATCTCCACACATGAAATAATCTGGCCTCGCTGCGTCAAAGCTGCACCGCCAGGGATTTCTCATGCCATATGTCCAGATCTCTGGCTGTAACTCACTGTCTTCAGTGTATGGGTTGTCTTTTGGAATGGAATAGTTTCCCCATAGACCGAGTTTGCTTACTTCAGCAGCACCTGAGGACAGAGCGAAAGTTAACACAGATTACTCTTTGAGCCGCAGGAGTCTCCCAAGTTTAGTGGAGAGATACAGCCATGTTGAAGTATGACCCCTTACTAGGAATGTTGTCAACATCGAGTCTCATGATTTTCCCCAGCATCGATTTCTTGTTTTGCGAAAAATTATAAGGGTCGCCACTAGTACCGCCACCGTCCCCCATCATGAAGTACAAGTATCCATCGCCTGGTCCAAATAGGATCTGTCCCCCATGATGAGCAGTGAACGGGAGACCCATTGTGAAGATCCTCCTGACTTCGGCTGGGCTGGCAGTAGTTGCCTGGAACAATGAATAACATAAGATGTTTCTTCTTGATGTTTTTGTTCACAGTGAAGGTTAGAGACATGGAATTGAAGAAGGATACGTACCGCTGAAGGCCCAGATGAGGTTCCGTTTGCAGAATATTCCGCAATTACGCTTTGGTATTGACACGGCTGAGCACCATTGTCAGAAGGCAGTTGCGAAGGATCGCAGTTCACGTCGGAATTGCACGAACATCTTCCAGTACAACCTGGCCACTTTGACTTGTCGCAGTTAAATGAAGCAAAGAAGCGGCCATTCTGAGCAAAATTCGGGTGGAACGCAATACCCATCATCCCAAATTCCGTGTCGAAGTGAACCTCATCAGTTAAATCTAAAAAGGGATTGGATTCATCTATTTCCAAAGTTCCTCCAGACCCTTGCGCTGGGATTGTACCAAGCCAGATATATCCCTTCTGGTCGGAGAAGAAGGCATGGTTCGACCCATCTGGATGAGCAACCATATCAAGATAAGATCCATTACCAAGTCTCTCGATACAGAGTCCACTAGGAGGAGCAGGAGCGGCGGTTGCATTAAGCTTCACAGGTTCACCGTCAAAACACACTGACTCGTCAAGAGACGCTCCTCCAAATGCGTTGCAGAAGTCATTCTTGGACTGCCAGAGTTCCGTCAGTTTTGTATAGCTCAAGTTCATCGGAAGTCCAGCTTGTCCTTGTAAGGAAGGTGCAAATGGGGAATTGAGCATGGATGCATTAAGGCATGTGTCCCACACACCGGAACAGTAATCCCTGGCTGCTCCACTTGATTGGGATGAATTTGCAGAAACCGTCGAGTTGCACAGTAAAGGAACCGTTCGAGGACCAGTCCCGATGGTGAATAACTCCCCCGAAAATGGATCGCATCTCTAGAAAAAGCAACAATAACAGAGAGATGGATGAACAAAATTTAGTCCATAGTCCAAAAAGAAGACAGTAGATTTTGCAATAATTACTGGGAAATGCTTAGTATCAAGGACAGAAATCATCTACAAATCCACAAGAACAACAAAACAGACAAGGCGCAGGGCGAGCGAAAATGTCCATTTCCAACCCCTCTTATCCGAAATACGAGACACGTACGGCACAAAGGATCCACTTCATGACCGATCGACAAGAGGGATCGGAGACATTCATGGCCTCGAACTGCTTCTGAATCCGCAAATCCTGTGTGGAGTTGCAGCAAGAAGTCCCATTGTAAGGGCAGAAGGTCAATGGGGTTGGCTGTGGAAGCGGCGATCCTGGTGAAAAAGGTTCCACCCAGAACAACACCATCAACACAACAGGAGACAAAAAAGAAGGAACTTCCTGAGCTCGGGAAAATCACCCCAAGCAAAGACCTGAATGGAACTTACTGGAATCAGTGCACAGGGGAAGAGAGGCGGCAGGATAAGGAATCAGCAGCAACAAAGAGCTGGAAAACAGGACGACCAAGGCCGCCATACCACTAGAACCAGAACCACTCCCCATTACACCCACCCAAAACAGGCCAAACCAAGAGAATCCTTTCAAAGGTTTCCCTTCTCAAACTCGCGCCTTCATGAGAAAATTTCCAGATAATGACACGGCAAGCTCACCTCGACCCAACCCAACTAACCCTTTTCTGGGATGTTTGATTGATAATCGGACAAAATATTTTCCTGATTTTTCCTCTTTTTTAAAATCTCCCTCCCTCTCTGTCTCCCCCTAACCGGTCAACCCTTTCCCTTTCCCTTTTCCCATGTCTCTGCTCGCCCATTTACTCAATTAGAGGTTAGTACGTACACGTAAATATCATTTGTTTTAAAAAACTTTCTTCGAATAAGGATGGTGTTTCGAAAACTACTACTGTATTTCGTTTGGTGTTCCGACCACCATATTCAATTTACAACACATACATACACCAGTTAATGCAGAAGGGGTGGTTGACAGAGGCGAATAGTTCAACCTGCTGAAATCCTCGACCTGCGCTCCTTCCCTCTTACATTCAATGTTTCTACATAACAAGAAGGAAAGCCAAAAAGTGGGGACAGTACAGCACAGCACGGACTATAACATATCAGATTGGCGCATGTGAAGCATTTTTTTTCCAGATCCAATAAAGATTTTCATTACTATGACTAGGTCGTCCATCTTGGAAGCTTCCCAAACTTCAAAGTAACATTGGACTAGTTAAGCTAAGAAAGTCCCCACAGGCAAGGAAATTCAGGGGCATCACAATTTCTTTGGATCCTCAGAATGCACCTTGTACCACTGCAAACAAAATTTTGAAATGAATTCAGCCATGAATGTGTCTTTAGGATTCCCCTTGGCTGTTTTGGTTCAATCCCCGAAGGTGGTCCACCAATCAATCTCGATAATACAACACATCCTTTTCACCATTATTTTCCATGAACTTCGAGAAATCAAACAATGGACAAATTCAACCCCGACACAAGTCAACCCGCAAATTGGATTACCTGTAGACCCCAGCTGCATTTACTTGCTCCCACCATGTCATGCTACGCAGCGTGTGAAACCAAGCCAATGAGTCAAATACGGCATGCATCAACTGCATCAAGGGTCAGCAGAAAATAAACAAGACATAAACTGCCTGAGGCCCAGTTGACTAACGAGACCCTTGCCTAAATAAGATAAGCACCCAACTACTCCCAAACACCATCCCTTCAAGTTTCCAACCGCATCTTTCACTGGGAGGGCTATGTTTATTTAAGCTACCGATGAAAGAAAGTCAATCCCACTAACGACAGCCATAGGATATCGATCAACTTGCAAGAATACATATATCAGACGGAAGTATCGTCCATCATTCAAATAAAGAAAACTGCAATTCCTCGAGTTTGCGTGCGTATGTATGGTCTCAGGAAGCACAGCCTGTCAAAGCGTAATATTACATTAGAACATTTGACGTCACGAATGGTTAACCAACTTATCTGACCAGTGGAAAGGATTACATCCCCATTGGCAACCTGAACTGAGAATATGGGAGGGTGATTCTGCCAAGCTTCGTGCAAAACAAAGGGATATAACTTGCACAAACCGTGAGCAGCTGTAGTAGAGGGACAATCGGCTACAGAATCCTGGGGCTACAAAACCAAAACTCAGAAGAAAGGATAAAGCCTCTATACGTACATCTGTAGGATGAAGGCATCGGCATAATTATTGAGAACTGAATCCATAATCCAGAGCCTAGTTTCATTCAGCAAATTTCTTTATGTTCCCTGATTTCAAACAATATTAACCTGGAAAAGTACTGTCAGCCATCTAATATGCCGTAATAATCAACAAACGGACCGTAACACATTATCAAGGAAGATATATCTATCCCCACCACTTCAGGAAGGGAAGGTTCGATCACCCGCGAGAGCAGGGGTAGACAAAGCGGAAGCGAGAATGTCGGTCCCTCATCTGTGATCCCTGGGGAAGAGGATCGGCCTCAATGGGAAAAAAAAATGGAGCACCTAACAACGTATCTTCACAGACCAAGAACTACGAGAATTCTGCCTAGAAAAAATAAGTTGTAATGTTGCATTCGTAGTAGCACAGTAGCAATAGCATCAGCAGGGGAAGGAGAAGTTACTGGTCTTTCCTTAGCAGGGCGCTCAAGGGAGCATCTCGTAGAGGAATTCGATTCGCATCGTCAGTATTAGATATAACCACGTTGCGAATGACAGGTTATATCTTCACTTGCATCTGACGCAACCACATTTAAAAAAACAGGCAAATCCCTTCGGACTCCGTGCCGTTATTCCTCCTCCTGTGGAACCAAAGTTCTTCAACCATCCAGTCTGCCAAGTGCACTTTCCCCTAACCACTAATCCATTCTCACGGTAGAAAAAGAACACAGTTCTCCTTGTAATCACCAGTGTTCATGATGTCTAAGTATCATCAAGTACTGTTGTAAAAGTACAAACAAGCTTCTATACACTGAATAAAATCGACGAGAGTAGATCTTCCATCGTCAGGTCTCACAACTAGCACCAAAAAGCTTCGTTAAGGTATGTGAACAGAAGCTTATCTCACTAATCTCAAAATAAATAACACAAATCAAGAACTACTTCCCCAAAATGCGCCACATTTGGCTGTAAACCAATGCCAGCCAATATTTATATTCATTAGAACGGCAAATGACAGGGAGAAACAAAGCAACATCATCTCCCTCAGATATATCCAAGTCAATATAAAGAAAGCGATCAATGAGAAGAAAACACAATTACCTGGACAAATATACATAATTAGAAATATTCTCTATGTTTCTCTCGAACTTCCTACACCTTTTCAGAGAAATTTTAAATTATGTGAGGAACTGGTTTTTCGAAGTGCGTAATTCCCCTCTGATTCCTTCTATTTCCCTCACAAAAACAAACCCTTAGAATCCCACCAATGACCACAACACCTACAGCACATGCCATCAATCAGTAGTACCCTGTGAATAAGACTTACTTTTCAAGTTACTTCTGAAGATAGACTATATGAAGTTCCGAGTTGAAAAAGACTAAACAAAGTAAAAGAGAAACAACCAGGGAACAGCGATGTAAAGAAAATGCAGTAAAATCGACTGACTTCTAACCCTTCCTTTCAAGATGACAGAAAATAAATGCCTATTTGGTCATCACATTCAACGTCCCTTTTGATTCCATATAGCTCAAGGGAGTATGATCGTCGATCTCCCCAGTTTGGTTGGTTACAATGGAAAAATATTCAAGAGTAAGAGCTTCTGCAAATATCATGGAGAGACTAGCAACATCGGAAGAAAAGCAACCATAAACCAATCGCAAGAATTCAACTCCACATGGAAGAAGGCAAGGAAATCAAGAACGGGGACTCACTCTGATCTCAATAAACCAGGAACTAGAGTGGAAGAAGCAAGTAGATACACGACATTATTTTCCTTTTCGAGAGGAGCCTTCCGATTGCCACCTCTCGTGTTTCCTTGCTTCTACTGGCCAAGTTCGCCTTCCTTCGAAGAGACCGACGCCTCTGGACATATTCAAAAGGAATCCTGAATTCCCTCACCTTCTTCTTCACCTCCAGCTTGTTCCGTCAGACAAAATTACAAAAAATCTCACGGAACCGGCAAGTCGTCTTTTAACCGGCGGATCATCGCACCAACACATTGGTTAAGCCGACTACGACACAATCGCTTTTCCTCATTGAAACCCTAAAAATATAGTCGGATCAAGGGAAAAGATTCAAACCCGAATGTAATTCGGTGTTGGGGTGGATGGGGGTCAATCTGTTCCCTTGGCGCCTTCCCTTTCCTTTCCTTCCGTTCCCCTTTCCCCTTTATATAGTGAACGACAAAGATCTGACCGTTGCAGGTGACCTTCCTTTACATTCAGCCTGATTTTTTTAGACATGGGCCTCATTCATTATTGGGCCTGAATTGGTCTTAAGACCGGCCAGCCGGTTCGAAAGCCGCCGATTTTCCAATTGAATCAAATTGCATCCATCCATTATCATCAAATACAGGTCTATAATTAATTACAACCCAAGGGGCCCGCTTAAGTCTCCGCAAATTTCTAGTTTTAAATTTCCTTTACTAAATACGGATTTCCTAAAATACTAATTTTATTAAGAAACGAAATATATATCTCAAAGCATTGATTTAAAGGTATTAATCAAGAACTTTTATAACTTTTATAACTACGCAAAGACTTTCCCCATAGAGTGAGAGAGGGAGAGAGAGAGAGCGATCGATGTTGTCCATCGACCCTTTGATTGAAAAGCTGCGTCGGGGGAAATAATCAATACTACACAGAAAATCCAGTTCAAAATTTACCTCCTCAAACCTTACAATCTCCCCAACCAGACAAAATTCCTTTGTGTTGCTTCTGCTAATGCGATTTCAGAATAATAACCTTAACCCTCCCCTGATAAAACCAAAACCCGAAAGCAATTAGCCGTCGGACTACACAGCAGGGGAGAATCTTTGTTTTTTTTCTCTACCGGTATGTTCCTCGTCAAACCCATCAGCAGATAAGATACACTGTTCCATTGTATAGACACAGTTCAGGCATCTTTTCGATGTTTCCAGTCCCCTCTCATCTTCAAACATCTCATCGTACCACTACGTACCTTACAACAGAGGCTGACTTCTTCTTTTGCAGATACTTGCTCAGCCATTTATTATTGACTTACTGATCTTTAAGATGTGTTCTTGGCCGCTGACTCAACGTTTCCCATGTGTTGGCCCCGATTGTAATCCAAGATGTAGCAATAACTTTATGGTTTTCCCGCTGAGACAAAATTGCGGGGAACAAATATTTGACCTATTTCACCGCTTCAAAGAACAAAACCTGAGGCTGAAGATGCCCCTTCTCACAGGCTGTAAGAACATCCTCCCACGAACCAATCACCTACACATTACATTTTCAGATAACAATCCCTGGACTTCCCAGACATGAAGCATCCATATTGAGACATCTAATAAGAATACATGCTAGATCAACCACTCAGAAAGTGCCAACAGCAATTCAAACAGAATATTTGCTACAAAAATAGAAAGAACTCACCTTCACTGTCTGATCGTCATACATAATCCAGCGGTCCTGTTCATGACTATAGGCAAAGCAGTGATAGTGTTGCCCATAATAGCAAACCTGAATCCCCAATAAAATGAAACACCCTTTTAATTACAGCGATTCCACATCACCTGATTACCAGAACTAAGGAGATTGCTATTCAGTAGAGTACAATGATAATGCAAGTTCTAAAAGTACACAATTTCATGCTCACATTCTGGGGTATATTATAGTCAATTACCGTCATTTCTGGAAAAAAGAGTAATTTACTCGCAGATAATTTAAAAGCAACCACGTCAACAATAGTGGAACCAGTATCCTTGCAAGCTATCCTCCAAGAACTACATAATTTTTTCATAGTTGTACAAACAAGTTCGTGTATTTATCCAATCATCGCTTGTCAAGGAGCAGTTTTGCGACAGGATGCTAGTTGTTGGTTATTATGTTGCCACTAGGTGAAATTACTGTTTAAATATAATTCAAAATAACTTTTTTCCATACCACTGAAACCAAGCTATGCCTCTGCTTTGGATCTAGCCCCCGATAAAGGACACTAATGTCAATCTCAGAGCTCAGAGCTGCCAGTGTTGCCGTGATGTCAGCAACATTCTCACACGTGTTCTGCCAACCCAGAACTACAAAACCGTATGAAGTCAGATTTGAATCCACTTTTGGATGGTCAAAGAGCAAATGGCTTGTAGGGAGAGAAAGCAGTCACCTGTCGTGAAAATGTGCGGCGGAGCAGAAATGAAGTGATGGATATGATTGAGCTTCCCACAACCGTTGACTTCCGAATCACATGCTAGCTGATGATTCATCTCAACCAGATTTAGAAGTTCATCAAATGAACTTTCTGCGCACATCACCTGATTAGCAGAGAATTTCAAACTAGTCGTAAGATGTTTTCAGTAAAAAACAAGAGAAAGGATGTAAACAGTTCATTTCCTTTATAAGCTCTTCCTACATATGCCTGTAGACTGACCTTCATCGTTCGGAGGGCACTGGCATTTATATTATGAAAGAATGACGTATACTTAAGGTGTCTGGACTCCAAGCCACAATTATAGCAATTCATTTGCTCGAATATATCCATTCCAAAGAGAGAATGTACAAGACAAGCTTTACAATCCCAAGACCCCTTGGAATTGACATCAGTTGATTCATCATTTGATATACTTGAACCATGCGTAAATGACTTGTGTAGGCAGTCAAATATTACGGCCAATACTTCAGAAGCATCATTCATCTGACCCTGTCGTGATAATTAGATGGTCAGTCAGAGATTGAACAAGGGATTTCATACCTTGTACAGTACAAACACAAAGCACAACAGGGGTATTATAAAAAGATAACCTCCTGGAAGAAGTTACTATCTGGATACAGATTACTCAAAGCTATCCTCAGAGAAGCAGGAGCAACAGGTTCTCTTCGCCCATCTGCCGCAGCGAGGCTCAAAGCAGTAAAAATATCATAGAGGGCACAGACAACGCAAGGATCTCCAACATGAGCGTGGTCTAATGGAGATCTCTTCAAGAACTCATTGCGAAACTGTCTGATATGCCATAAAGACTAAATCCAAGCAGAAAAGATACGTCAGAAAGAAGAATCTTCAGGGCAGACTGAATCAGCAAACAATCACAATATCGATGAGAATACCTGTATAATAACATTTAGAAAGCAGTTGTATTCCCCAACTTCATTTTGCAGTCCTGCACCGATAACGTCTATTGCATCTGCTATGCCACCAACAGTTTCATGATGGGTGAAGCCTCCCTCATAAGCAGCAAATGGCACTTTTTGCAATGTCGTGACTGCTGCAATTAGTGAGCTATGATGTGAGTGAAATGTGTCATCAGCAGAAAGACCAATTATGAGGTATAAGGGGCAATTTGTTTAGGAAACATTTTCCCCAAGAGATTAAGATGCCCCGACGATGGTGCCTATTCAAACAAAAGAATTTTCTACAACAGCAAGCATAAGCACAAATATAATAATAGTAAGACAATTAAAAAAACATGCTAAGCACGAACTGTGTATCAGCTTCCGCCGATTTTCAATGTAAAGCCATACCATATGATAATAGTAAGGGTGTACCCCTACTAATACCATATGAAGACAATATTGGTTCCATAAAACAGGATATATGTTTCTCCTTTGTTACTATGGACTCTTCTGTATGATTATGGAAGGATTTGCAAGAAAAGGGATAAATTTGATGGATAAGCTAATTCAATCTTGATTCGATTACATGAACTGAAGAACAGAACAATAACTTCATGTCTTCTGAAACCCAAAATGTCCTTCCAGAAGAAGATGAATTGACTAATGACGAGCACAAGCATTAGATTGATGCTAGGTGATATTTCCAGCCAAATGTTGCCAATATTAAAGTATATTCTATGCTTTACACTATTCTAAAGTATATGCTCCAAAGCATGTATGGATCAAACCAAATGGATGAAGAGGACAAATAGTGCACAAGTGGGCGACAATGAAAATTGAATTCGCAAAAAGATTGGCAATGATAGAACTTTCTTGACAGTCAACCATGTTGCTTTCCAATTTAGACACATTTACCAAGGCTTTGGCACACCGCTTGTTTAAGATCGGCCTGAAACCTTTCTTCATCGTCTTCCTCTGCCTGTAATTGCCTGAGTGTCTTGGATTGATGGTCTGAAAGAGAAGGCAACTCCCTAAGTTTGGTCACACCCCGATGGAACAGAAATAAAAGGCAACATGTATTAAAGTTTTAAACTTAGCACATCGCTGTAGACTGAGACACTTGCTAAGGAATTCCTATTTCTACCAAAACAAAATTCTTAACCTTCGCGTAATTAAATGGTCAGCTTCTAGAATTCCATTGCATGCCAAAATCATAAACCGTATTGAACATAACATCACTCAATGAGTAGAATCTCAAAAAGGTGTACAAACCCTGTGTAATCTATCCAGGGGGAATTCAGCACTTCATTTTAAAATGTTCATCTGACAGTGCATCCACATGTCTTAATATACGGTCAATCCCAGCCCAAGGACCAATTTTTCAACCAGGATATGCACTGGAAACAGATTAATAGAAACATATAATTGACCATTCCAGCATAATTCACATTTCTCTGTGTCCTAATACATAGACTTAACTATCAGTATAATTAAAGATTTCCAAATAAAAATGCAGCCTAACAAAATATCAATATTGAGCAACTTAAATGTACCACCACCTTGATTTGTCAGAATCTCAACACTACGACCCTTAAGTTCAAGGTTTCCTTTGACAGATGTTTCTTGCTTCCCCTCAGATGATTTGGAGGAATGCTTATGCCTCCTGCCTCTCCTTCCAGACCTTCTGTCACTTATTACCCCCTCCTCGAGAGAAACACCATTGGAAAGGCCTACAAAGAAATAAGGTTAGAGAACTAGATATCTGGAGAAACAATCGAAAACACTCCTAACAAAGGACAACCTTCCGACTTCTCCACGACCATGCTCCTCCGATTAGTGGCACTTGCAACAGCAATATCTAGAACTGGGAAGGCGCTTTCAACCTCATCAGCATCTACTAGGCCATTCTCCTCTCCTGACTGCTGCAGAATAGTTAACATTCAGAAAATTCAAGGGCTCGTTTTAGAAACTACTAGCTGAAATAATGGTATAACAGCCTTTTAGATCCCACATTGAAGGATAAGATGATAATATTTCCATGCAATAAGGAATTGATAGAGTGATAGAACTGTCCAACAGTATCGAAACTATATGAAATCACTTTTACTTGAATATGATTAGTGGACTGCTTCTGCTTGTCATCACCATCAGCTTGAACCTCCAAATTCATATCCAGAAACATTTCCTCTTTCTTCTTCAAGGATGTCCCAGCCAATTTTTTATGCTGCTCAGCAAGCTGCCTCTGCTTTGCTTCATCCTCCAGTCGCCTTTGATACTCGAGAGTTTCTTCAAGCTTCCGTTCCTCAGCTTCAAGCTCAATTTTCCTCCTCATTTCCTCCATTTCTTTTAGTTCGGTTTCATTAGGTACAAGAGGTAAATCAATATCTTTATGATCGTCATCGGACACTGCCGGTAGAGAACTGCATTGTATCACAACAAACATGTAGAATTCTTACTTCAGTCTGCTAAAAGTTCAATATGCTTCAATCAACAAAGCAGTCGGAATTACAAGAGAGGAGCTTACTCCACTTCATCAGTGTCATGATTAATCAAGGGGTGCTCGTTTATACCACCAGCCTGCAGGAAATGGAACGTAAAAACTTGTTTCAGGGGATTCTCGTTGATATTCTTCCTTCCTCTGGCATTCACAAATCAAGGGCAACACAAAAGAGAGACAAGAACAGAAGAGTAGAACCCTTGGATCCTTATTTTTCCGGTTTTCCTTGTGTTTTTTCTTGCCCTTAGACCGCTCCGGTGCCTGTTTGGAATTGTCAATTCCTCCCTTCAAGCTCTTCTTAGAATCAAGAGCTAGCTCTGCCAAGAAAGCCTCTCTTGCAGCATCTGACTTCTCAGT
This sequence comes from Melastoma dodecandrum, assembly GCA_029817715.1. Lineage (NCBI taxonomy): Eukaryota > Viridiplantae > Streptophyta > Magnoliopsida > Myrtales > Melastomataceae > Melastoma > Melastoma dodecandrum. The sequence continues at coordinate 572,741 of JARUPY010000057.1, read as the reverse complement.
GGCATCTTTTTCAGCCAGATCTTCCAATCGAATCTACCACAAAAAAACCATGAAAAAAAGTTATTATTGAATCCAAAATTCACGTAATCTTCCTGGGCATGAACTCTAGGCCGCAACCAACCTTCATATAGGATTTGACTAAAGGCACTATTATCTCCCGATAATCATAGACGGAGAGGGACTCTAGTTTGAGTTCCAACTGCTGCATGTTGGCAACATTTCTCATGATACGTGCGTCAATTTTGCTGATCTGTACCATTTAACTATTGAAAAGTCAATTACATATTACGTGAAGTTCAAAATAACGACAACGGCAAATAACCAAATACCGAGACCTCGGAATTGCACTCCTCTTTCTGCTTCTGGATTGTTACTTCTATGCAAGTATCCACTTGATGCAGATACTCTTTAGATTTCCAATCATCCTCCTCACCAGATTCCAGATCACAGAGGTTTGAGGACACGCCTCCATACCCATCTTCATAGCCAAATTGATTTGCATTCAGTGCTTCAGCTTCTCTTAAAATACCCATGATTGTGTCCACTTCACTTTTGCCACCGAGTATAGCATCAGTTTTCTCTCCGCGGAGCTCACCCGCTCTCTTCCGGAGGACCGACTCAAAACTCCTGTGAACAAATTCCTCGGTATCCTCCCTTCTCTTGCTTTCATCTATGCATAGCTCCTCAATAGTTTGCAAGGTCTGTTCAAAGCCCAAAAGATCAATCTTTCTCTCGCACATGCTCTGGAGGATGTAGAATTCCTTCTCAAGCATCTCCAGGACTTCTAATCCTTGACTCGTCCTCTCCTCTTTTCTCCTCACCCAACACCTCAGCTGCTCTCCCCCAGATGGACCAGCATACATCCATGACAACAAGCTGTCAGTATCCACAGGGGCATAAGCAGCAACAGTCCCAATGGCATCACATGCAGCAGTAGATTCTTTGGCCTCGGCAGGGCTACCACTTTTTTGTGAATCAAATGCTAAGCAGAGCTCATCTCCAACAAGAACAACTCTTTCCCTAATGTCCAAATCCTGGGAAACAAAACCAGCTTCCTCTATGGATTCACTGCTCTTTTCATTATGTTTGCTCAAACCCGCATTTTGACATTGTTCCTGCAAGAACTTAAGGATTTTCCGAAGCTGGGAAGCCCCTAAAAAGCAAATGCATGCAGGAGAGTGGTCAACACCGTGTTGTAGGAGCTGTGGCCCCGATTCAATACCCTGCAATTCTTCTGTGGTGAATTGCAGCACTTTATTGAGGTGTCCAGAGGCAAGGCACTTATTTCTGATAAGAACCTCAAACAGTGCATGAATTCTCTCCAGGAGCTTCGCCCTCTCAGGGTCATCAGAGATGGGCCACTTGTCACTTTGCGCAGAGCAAGTGACAATACCATTAGCATTGCCAAAGTTATTGTTTTCGACATCATCACAACCATTACAGCCGAACACACAGTCATCCTCCTTATCAGGAGAAGAATCCCACGCATCCTTGAAGCAGTCATCGCAGTCATTGTCAGCATTATCGCCAGTCTGGCATTTCTGCTGCCGACTTCCAATCATCTCCACAGCAGTAGAAACATCAAGAGGTTTCCAATCAAACTGCAGAATCATCTCGGTCCACTCACAGTCCACATTCTCTGGCAACACCGACTGCATCTTCGGCAACAAGCTTCCCAGGTGGTCCTGAACAACATGCTGCATCTGCAACTCCGAATCCTTGAACTTCTTGTTACACCGACAACAGGTCCAAAACCTCCAAGCCTTCGTACCCTCTGCACACTCCACAGCATCCTTCAGTACGTCCACAGCTAATTCCTCCTTCTCCTTCAGGTTATGCTCCTTCAATTCAGAAACCCTAACCCTAAAGACCCCTTCCTTGACATCCTCGCCAACCGAGTTCCAGTAATTCCTCACCCAATCTCTTCTCTCGGCACTAGAGGAAACCTTTCTTCCACCTCCACCCCTTCTCCTCTCTCCCGCTTTGTTCCCACTCGTGGACCCCGATGAGGACTCGACGCTCTTATCAGCTTCACTCGTGGGCCTAGGTGGCTCTGTTTTTTGCTGCAACAGCCTTGCGGCGGCCACTCTAACCTCGATTTCCTTCCTCCTCTCCTCAGGAGTCTTAGTTGCCTTCTTTATCTCGTTCGGCCTCCTAACCTGCTGGACAAGCCTCATCTCCATGGGATCCTCACTGGCCCTCCGTATCGGAATCAACTTAAATTTCTCGCCCCCTTCGCCCCCTCCTCCCAAGTTCTTCATCCAAGTGGAAAGGGAAGCAATGTTGCACTTTTGTATCAAGCTCCGCAAATCATCCTGCGCCTGACTGATCCTCTCTGCGGCGGTCTGGTACCTCTGCTGGCTCTCGTCCTGCAAGCTCTCCTTGGCAGGATCCACCGGGCTCTCGATCCTCAGTGCCCTCTCGCACTCCGCGATCACCTCCTCGTACTCCTTCCCATAGTTGGCGTTATCGAACAACAAATTCGCGTAAAAATGCGCAAACTCGATCGAATCAGGGGACAGCTCCACCGCCCTGCGGGCGGACTCCAAGGCCTGCCGGAGGTGGCGGCCCTTGGCGGAGGGATCGTCGATCAGCGAAGATATTTTGAGGGAGATCGTTCCCTGGACGCGGTAGATTAGGGCGGCGGCGGAGGGGGAGGAAGCCTCGTAACGGGAGGAGGACTCCTTCATGAGCCTTAGGGCTTTGGTGTGGTTGCCGCGGCGGAGGGCGTTGAGGGCGCGCTCGCACTCGGCCTTGACTGGGGCGAAGTCATCCGAGGGGTTTGGTTTGGGGTCCGAGTGGGGAATCGGAGGGGGTGAGTCGGAGGATTGCTTGATAGGAGCGCGCTTCTTGTGACCCATCGGAGGAGGATGTCGTCGAGAGTGGAAGGGATGCCGGGGTTCATGTATCGGGGTTGGCGGAGTTATGCGGCGTCGTTTCCTGTCTGCGTATGTGTGTGTAGTGAAGATGACGACGCAGTCCGGTGTGGTAAAGGTGGGCTGGGTGGGGGAAGGTGGAAGGGGAGAAGGGAAAACGGAAGGAAGGTGGAGGGCAAATCCGGGAATGTGAATTTTTACGGTGTTAGTAAGTACAGTGCGGAGAAATGATTTAAGTACAGTGAAGGCGGAATTATAACGGAAACCGGACGGAAAAAAAAAGGCGGAATTATTATATGCCGAGTTGGGATAATGACGGTTTTGGTCCTTCTACGTTTATTATTTTAATCCAGCCCACCATTTTCCTCTTTCGCCTTTGACAGCAGGACACATGCAATGTCGTCACCGTTACCCGCAATTAATTGTTAATATTTTTACAAACAGTAATTGTTTATGCTTTCGAACACAATCTACGAAAATCCAATTTTAAAAAAGGAAATATTACATTCATTGGATTCGGTCTTTGTAATTGATTTTATTTCCTGTTTAAAGTCCTGGTTTCAGCCGACACATAAATTCACTCATCAAAAAGTGGAATTGCCTTCGGCTTCCCCCATTTAACTCCCTATTTGCATTAGCATGGGAATTACGTCTAAACACGGGCTCAAAGCCCAGATAAAATAAGCCCGATTTATCCACCAGTAATTTGGGCTCAATAGGCCCATAATTGGATCCCATGTCCCTAGGCCCATATCCCCCCAAACTTCCACGTGTCGGCACTTCATTGGGTTAACCCCACGGTAATTGCCTCCCGCAGTTTATAGTTACACCCAGCTAGCACCGACCGGAAGTACCGACCATCTGACGTCCCCTCGGACTGTCTATCCTGAAAGAAAGACAACAAAAGATGGCTTGTAGTGAAAAGCTGAGCTGAGCTGTGCTCTGCTCATATTCTCGTACTCTTTTTTTTTTCTCGCCTTTCGCATTCCCCAAAGATCAAAAGGGAACAGACCGAACCGACACTCCTCGAGGGGAAACCCTAATCTCGTGCGAGAAGCGGGATTTTTCTTGAGCCATGGGCGCCGGCATTACGTCCTTCCTCAAGGTGGTCCTCAAGAATTTCGATGTCCTCGCCGGGTATACGAGTCTTTCCCTTATGCCCGGAATTGGATGGAAAGGCCCCAACTTTGTGATTCTTCCTGTAGCAGTTTAACGAGTTTACGCCTGGGCGAATCTTTCTGTGGTGTTATTTTTGTCGAGACCGACGAAATCAAACGGTTGCTTTTTGGATTTGCTTTTGATATTGCTGATTCGGTTGTTTTGTTGTTCTTGGCAGGCCTTGTATCAGTCTGGTCTACCCTTTGTGAGTCGATATTTGTTTGTTTCCCGGATTCCGTTAGTTTTTTAGTGATTTTTTTTTTCTTTTTTTGGTTTGGAGGATTGACAATGATGAAGTGATTGAATTTGCTAGAATTATTGTTTTGAAGGTATGCATCCGTGAGGGCGATTGAGTCGAAATCTCCTGTGGATGATCAGCAGTGGCTCACGTATTGGGTCCTTTATTCTATGATCACGCTTTTTGAGCTGACATTTTACAAACTCCTGGAATGGTAAATTATCTCGATTCCTCTTCGTGGTGTTTTTTAACAGAATGGGTTGTGAAAGAGTAAATATGTCCTCAAAGACCATCCTCAAGTAAAGCCAGTTGGGGAATCTCGCATTTGTTTTTTCTTGTGCTTATTGAGGTCATGGTTGGGGGGAGCTGGGGAATCATTTGGGTTTCTTTTTGGACTCGGCTTCTGGTAACGACAAGTTTGTCCATGCCGCCAGGCGCCACTTATATAACTTTTTAGTTGTGGAACATGCAACCACCGTCACCTCTGAGATCGACTGACTCTGATGTCTATGAATTATTTTGTGGTGATTAGATCTTTGATTTTTTTTTTGACAGGGTTCCAATCTGGTCATATGCGAAGTTGGTTTTGACCGGCTGGCTGGTAATCCCATACTTCAGCGGTGCAGCCTATGTATATGAGCACTTTGTGAGGCCCACTTTCGTCAATCGTCAGAATATTAATATTTGGTATGTCCCTAAGAGAAAGGATATGTTTGGAAAGCCAGATGACATCCTTACTGCAGCGGAGAAGTATATTGCAGAGCATGGCGCCCAGGAATTCGAAAATCTTATCCACAAGGTGACTGTTAAATCTCATAACATTCAGTAGCTTAAATGTTAATAGCACATCAATACCGTGTCGCCTGGTTCAATATTTTGCACGGGGTGGTGGAACCCAGCAAAGATTTCGGGGTGGTACACTGACATATTTTCTGATAGACCCTTGATGGCTTGATCTAATACTTCACTTTCTCCATGTGCAGGCTGACAGATCAGTGAAGAATGGCGGCTACTCAATTTTTGACGATGATTATCGGTACTGACATCTTAGAAACATGGCTGGGATTCTGAGAAGTTGGTTACTGACATGGATATGGATGCGTGCAGTCTTGGGATTAGATGTATCAGCTGTGTGGTTTTTGGTCCCTCTAGCTTATCAACTGCTCCTGCCTCTATGTTAGCTCCCTCCTCAGTAAATGGTGTAAATCCATTTGGACTGGACTCTGTTTAATTCCAGTCGTCTTCTTGATGAACTGTTGTATCCTTTCCCAGAGCAGTGTGTATCAACTCATATCCCTAGCAGTGTTGTTCATCTAATAGCTGCTAATATTATTTTTTCCCAGCAGCGACATCGCGATCTGCTGCCTTTTACAACCCCCCTGTAGTATAACTCTACGAGAAAGACCTAGTAGAACACTTTATGATATGATTTCTGTGTTGCCCTATGTCCCTGTTCCTTGTTAAGGTGTTTCAAGGTGCAGCTTCAGCTTGTTATTAACTTACAGCATGCTGGTCATAATCATAGTGAAAATGTAAACACACGAATACGAGCTTAAGAGGGGATGCAAGTGATGCTCAATCAAGGAAATCTTCAGCTCATTCGTTGCGGCCGAAACACTAATTCCATTGTTTACTATGATCCGTCTTCTCTGGCTCTCGAGAAGATGACCTGTCCATTCTGGTCCTAATGGACCTTACTGCACAAAATCCAAAAGAAGATGGGGACCAAAAACCCTCTTTAAGGTCCAACTTTTACTCCAGATTGGAGCGAGCGAAGCATGTACTCCCGTGCGTTGGCCAGAGCCATGTCATTTGCTTCAGCGGCATACAGTATCTTCTTCACTGATACCGACATCTATTACAAGGTTTCAAACAATAATGTCAATACGAAAGTCTATGTAAGAAGCAGAGAAAATGAGCAGGAAGAACCAGAGGTTGAGTTCTTACAGGTAGGTCCTCTAGCTCGGGAGTCTGGCAGAGTATCTCAATGTCTCGTAGTTTCCGGTAGTAAAAGTCTCGTTCATTCGCCAGATTGTCAGCAGAAGTTTTGAGATCTTTGATCTATCGAAAGGGGATAACATGTAACAAAATTTCATCAGAAGGGAAAAGAAACTTTTAACAAACCTGCAGACAGCTTTCAACGTAGTTTAGGCATCCAACCTCCTTTGAGAGTGCCTGGATTTCGTCGAAAGATTTCCTCCCACCAGCTGCTTCGGTTGTTTTTTCTAATCTTGCCCCTCCTTCGGAAATGTGTAAAAGAAAAGTACTTCAGCAAATTGAAGTCTCTTCCTTTCGTTCTCTGGTATGCACAGATAAACACAACTCTAAGGTAAAGGGCAGTTTCAGATAGCGAACCGGATGGTTTGCTGTGACTATCAATTGTATCACCGGGGCTCGTGTTACGTGCGTTAATTGCTTGCAGTGATTTCGAGTGCCTCATGGCGCCTTTTGGAACCCTCTCCCTCCCACCTTTATTCCGACGCTCAACCGGATTGTAGTTCCTAGAGAAGCCAAAACATGCAGACACATTAAAACCAAAATATTAATGAGTGGAAATATCCTTTGGCAAAATTGGCTTACTCGTTCATAACTCCTCCATTTATGGAATCGCAGTAACGTTTTAGCCACTGCAGGAACTCCAGATTGTCCAGAGGACGACCTTTGACAAGCTTGTTTATTTCAATATGCTGCCAGAGCCAGATATTTCATATTCCAATATCAAATGATGAAAATATACTTAGGATTCGATGATCTCCGTCATTTATTAGGAGCATACTGCTTCGAGATTTCTCACTTCTTGCAAAACCGAGGGCGGAAAAATAAAAGGAACTCGTGCAAGCGATCATCGAGAAAGGTTGATTACCTTGTCAATCTTCAACTTGTTGAATACACCCTGCAGAACTTTGTAGTTCTGGATCATATCATACTCCGACTTAGCATCAAAGTTCACCTTCGCAACACAGTTCGAAAAACTCAGAGATCAGTCGATTCAAGTACTACATAATTCATTAGAGGAAGCAATTTGGGGGCATACCTTGTGCATGGGAACAACACCGGGAAAGGTCATGTCCAGAATTTGGCATTGAACTGCACCCGATGCAGCCTATTGAAACACAATTCTTTTTATATGAAACTAGAAATTCCATGCTGGAAGATCAGAATGCACCACAAACACAGAAAAGTTTCTCCAAAAAAATCTCAGCAGAGCATGAAGTAATGCAGAGTGAAGTTCATTTCTTTTCTTGCATCTGATTCAATTGTCATTCCATGCATGGTAAAACAACAACACAAAAGCGTACAAAGTTCAACATGAATGGTCGAGAACCAATGATTGAAAACCAGATTATCAACTCAGCCAGAAATATAATCAACAATTAGATTTCTCGAAACTCAGACGAATCAAGTGAGGCCTGGATAAGGAGACATTACCTGATCCAAGTTCAAAACTTTTGTCCTGTTCTTATCATACTATCAAGCAACCAACCCGTCACTCAAACCCCCTGTTCGCGGATGACGGGTTTTTTCTTAGAGCACCTTACTAAAGCAAGCAAAAGATTGATTGAACGCAATTCAATTGAATCTAATTATCTGAATTATGATACTCCCAAGACTTCTACTAAACATAGTGATTTTGTGTACTTGGATAACTGGATGTTTCCTACTCAAACAAGCAAAGATTGATTGAACTCGACTCAATTCAATCTAACTATCCGAATCACGAAACTCCCGGGACTTCTACTAAACATAACGATTTTTGCTGAACAGAGTCCTTGGTCACTTTGTTGCCTGATGAACACTCCCATGTTCGAAAGGTCCAAGCACAATCGACTGCGCAGTTCATAGGGCCACAATGTGATCAAGAAACAAAGAGAGAACCAGAATCACAAGAACATCCTTTTTACCTCCTCAACACGAGAAAGGTTGATCTGAAGCCTGCTATTGATCCAAGCCAAAATCTCATTCCTCCCAACGAAGTACGCGTTGTCCATCATCCCAATAGACCCTGTCGCCATCCCGTCTTTCCCTCCAAACCCTCTCCCCAAAAACATACAAAATAATCACGAAGCCCAGGAATCCTCAACGACCCACTTCCCTCCTTCCAAGGATCAATCACCCCAGCACAGAAAGTTCGCGACTTTCCAAAGGAAACAAGCGAAACACGACCCCTTCTTTTCTGGGTCTGCCTAAAAAACCAGATTCCCACCGAAAACAACGAATTTTTAGGTTGGTTTGTTCGTTAATCTGTTGCTGACAGTGTCTAACGTCTCTCTCTCCCTCTCTCTCTCTTTTGTGATCCCTTTGTTTTCTTACACCGTACGCAATGGCGACATTCCATTTTGTGTTCGGGGGGATTAACCAAATGAACAAACGAAACCAACCAACCAACCAACGGCGTCGGCCACAACAGGAACCGATCACGAACAAGAACAAGAAACATTTGCATGACTCAAACATAGGTCTCCATGCAATGTTGATGATAATCGTCTGCTAGCCTGTCTGGTTCGACGAGGCCGGTATAGCCACGGGATCGAGTGACCTAGATTATTAGCTTAGTAGAACAGAAGAGCACGTATTTTAAGAGGATAACCGAGCCTCATGCCCGAGGGATCCAAACTCCATGGAACGAGATCACCCAGAACCAAGTGTTGCCTGGAGGGAAGGCCGTCTCGGTAGCGTATGGTACTTAAACTCGTACTTCTCATAGGTCTTCTGGCCGCCTCGGTAGTGAATAGTACTTAAGGTCGTACTTCTCATACCTCATCCGTCGTGCGCTAAGAACCACCTCGGCCCCAAAGGAGAACCCGCAAGATTGTTCCATGAGTGACCATGCCTCGTCTAGACAGTATTTACAGCCATCAGGGGAAAGTCTACTGCATCCCTACTCGGGTGTCTGCCCACATCCTTCCCCTTCATCTCGTTGATGATAAAGTTGATGTCATGCCTTTGGTGGATATCTCTTTCAAACGGCCCCCCACAGGATGCCGGAGGTGGAAGTCGTAAGCCATTCCCTCGACGTCTTCAATCTCCCCAGTCGGGATGAGTTGGGCAGGGTTAATCTTCGATGCGAAGAGGTGGATATTGAGGTGGACGTTGCCGCTGCCGTATCCCCTTAGGTTCCAATACATGTGTAGGACCATGTTCACGAGAGTCGGCTTGTCAATCGCCTTTGTGATCAACTTCATGCCGAGCTTGTCGTTTCCGATCAGCATGTACGTAACATACACGGCAACATTGCCTGGGAACCCCTCTTCGCCATCGCGGCTGTTGTAACCAAAGGCGACGTGGCTGGCGGACTTGTAACTAACCACGTCCCAGATGACATTCAATAATCCCTTCGTCCCACCTCGATAACAAACACAACCACGTCCAATCATCATCATCTCTCAATACAAAGATCAAGACGTTAACAAGATTTAACTAACAGTTGAGTGTGTTGTTCCCGTCATCGTCCGACAAGTTGTACATGTGCCCTTCGAGGGTGAACCGTGCGCGGCAATCCTGTTCGCAATGTCACCAATGTTAACTCCAAAGTAAGTTGCGTCTTTCTGCATTCGATCACAAACATCGAAAGAAAAAAAAATGCCACCCGTTCCATTCTTTCTCTTCCTACCGACCTTGTAGCCGTCAATATTCGCGGAGCCTAGGATAACGCCGGCCAAATCACTATGTTTATCTGGGAGGACGAAGGACAACATCGTGGCGCCGTAGTCCGTGGTGCTGTCATTTTTCCCCTCATCAACTCGTATACGTCGACTTCTTCTCTTTGATGCGTGGAGTTGATATGTGAAGGATTGGATGCTGGATGGAAGATGGAAGTGGAGTTGTCGAAGTTGCAGAAGATGAAAGAAGTGCAGAATGAATGGTTTGTGATCTGCAGAATGGACTTGGAGGCTTTGGGTTGGTGTTAGTCGTTATAATAGTTGTAATTGGTTGTAATAATTGGTTTGTAAGCGGTTCAATTTAAGTGAACCGGGTTGGTCTGGAATTGGGCTGGTTTGTTGGGTAGTAGTTGAGTCGGTGGGTATAAGAAGTAGTTGGTGGTGGTGGAACAGAATTCATTCATCACTCTCGGTTTGTTAGTTGTAATTGGACCGGGTGGAGTGCGCCGGAGGCGGTGGAGTGTGGCAGAACTTGAACTTTCCGGTGGATGTTGGCTTGTGCTGTCGGAGTTTGTTTACGTTGAATGCGAAGTGGTATGTTCTTCCATTTATTGATTGCAATTGTTCTGAATTGTGCTGGTGTTTTGGTCGATTCTGTGCTGTAAACTGAATCGGCACGGATCAAGGGTATCAGAGCAATCCTTTTGCTAACTCATCGCAGTAGTGTGAGGATGGTGGAAACACGATTTGACGAATTGAGGCGTGAGCAAGAAACTACGGGGGAATTGGTGGAAGGGTTAGTGGAGAAGGTTAGCATTCTAACGACACAGATTAGAGAAGTTCAGTTACAGACTAAGAGCGTTCAAGGCCAAATTGATGAGAAATGGAATATAATTCTCAAGAAACTCTCAGCGTTGGAAGGTAGTAAGGAAGATGAGAGTGCTGTCGCAAGGGAAGTGAGGAATGACACTTTCAAAAATGCAACTATTGGCACTTTCGCGATGCCGAAGGTCGATTTTCCAGAATTCGATGGGAACGACTTGGAAGACTGGCTTTACAAGTGCCAACGATTCTTTGAATTGGAACATGTTCCGGAGGATAGGAAGGTTAAGCTTGCTTCCTTGTATTTGTATGGAGCAGCGCTTCAATGGCACTATTCTTATATGAGGAATCGAAGAAGGGACAGGATTTTGGAGTGGGAGGAATATGTACTAGCGTTGAATAGCAGGTTCGGTAAAGAAGTTTTCGAAGACCCCATGGGTAAGATGAAGAACCTCAGACAGGAAGGGGAGTTTTCTAACCTTTACGCATACATGGAGGAGTTTGATACTTGCTTGAGGAGAGTATTGGATAAAATCGAGCTGCCGATGTCATTTCAAGTCAGCCTTTTCATTAATGGATTGAAAGACGAGTTCAAGAGCACTTTATGGTTGCTTAAACCCACAGATTTGCTGTCTGTACAAGCTAATGTGCGCATTTTGAGTAATGATGCCCCACCGGGGCGCTTGGTGGGAGGAGGTAAACCTTTACGTGTTTGGAATAGATTCCCTGTTTCGGTTAATGAACCAAAAGAGACAACGACTGCGGATAATGCGAGTAGGCTATTACCTCGACCTGGTAATATTTCGTCGATGTTGGGAATGGGTCGGAGTGGTGGAGATAGAGGTGCAAGTGCCAGTGTAGTGGGCAATTCCTCGGGAGCATACAGCTCGACGGGGTCCGTGGGAAGAAGGCGATTAAGTCAAGAAGAAGTGGAAGAGCGGAGATTGAAAGGACTCTGCTTCGGCTGTAATGAGCCTTTTGACAGGAACCACCGTTGTTCGAAACGACAAGTTTACTCGTTGGTAGTAGAACCGTTTGAGGAAGTGGGAAAAATCAACGATGATTGTGGCAGGGATACTGAAATTCAGGGTGGTGACAGGGTGGAGGTTACTCTGCACGCGTTAAGAGGGGAGCTGCGAAGTGAAGGTGTGCAGACCATGCGAGTAAAAGGGTCATATAAGAGGAGGAGTCTGAACGTTCTTATTGACTCAGGGAGTACTCACAACTTTGCTGACATTAATGTGGTGAAGGGAATGAATTTATTGACCGAGAATGTGAGCCCGATTAGCGTGGTAGTAGCTGACGGCCGAAGTATAATATGCAGAAGTATGCTGCGACAATTTTGTTGGAATATGCAGGGCCATGTGTTTACAGCCGACTTTTATATCATTCCTTTGGGGGGTTGTGAGGTGATCTTAGGTGTAGCGTGGCTGGCTAAGTTGGGGGACATAACTTGGAATTTCCATCTAGCTGTCATGAAATTCGGTTGGGAAGGGAAGGATGTAGTGTTGGAGGGATTGTCACGGCAGGATTCGTCGAATTTAATACATGCTACTACTGTCAAGAAAATGCAGAAGTTTTGCGAGAACTCGATTGTAGTTGGATGGGTGGCTAGTAGGGTAGATATGGAGGAGGCTTCAGTGAACTGTCTGACCACTTTGGGAGAGAAGCAACATTCTGCTATTGCGGACGTTTTGGCCGATTATAGTGATCTTTTTGAGGAACCATCTGGATTACCTCCCTTTCGAGGTTACGACCATTCAATTGTTTTGAAGGAAGGGGTTCAAGGAATTAGCTTGCGCCCTTACAAGCACTCCGCTTCGCAGAAGAACGAGATTGAGAAAATGGTACAAGAATTGCTGAATTCGGGAGTTATACAAGAGAGTAAGAGTTCTTTCTCCTCTCCGGTAGTGATGGTCAAGAAGAAAGACGGATCATGGCGTATGTGTGTGGACTACCGAGAGCTCAACAAGCATACAATCAAAGACAAGTACCCCATACCTGTGATCGAGGAGTTGTTGGACGAATTATTTGGTACGGTGACATTCTCTAAGATAGATTTGAGAGCGGGATATCATCAAATAAGAATGAATCCGTTAGATGTGCACAAGACGGCATTTCGAACTCATGACGGGCATTACGAGTTTCTAGTTATGCCATTTGGGTTAACCAACGCTCCGTCTACATTTCAAAGCTTGATGAACTCTATTTTCAGACCATACTTGAGAAAATTCATCTTGGTATTCTTTGATGATATACTCATCTATAGTAAGTCGATTGGAGAGCATGTTGAGCATCTGAAGATTGCTTTGTCGGTTTTGAGACAGTATGTTTTGTTTGCAAAAAAGTCTAAATGCGTTTTTGGAGGTTCAAGGGTCGAATACTTGGGACATTTCATCGATCGAGAGGGAGTCTCCACCGATCCTGCAAAAGTAAAGGCAGTACATGATTGGCCTATTCCTTCTACCTTGAAGCAATTACGTGGGTTCTTGGGGTTGAGTGGATACTACAGGAGATTTATTAGGGGGTATGGAGTGGTTTGCAAGCCACTTACTGATCTGCTCAAGAAGGATGGATTTAGTTGGACTGAAGCTGCCCAGACTGCTTTTGATTGGCTGAAAGAGCTGTTAACCTCTGCACCTGTCTTGGTCCTGCCTGATTTTGATGAGCCTTTTATTGTTGAGACCGATGCTTCCGATATTGGGATTGGGGCTGTCCTTATGCAGCGAGATCACCCGATTGCTTTCATTAGCAAACATTTGGCACCACGTCATTACAATCTTTCGGTGTATGAGAAGGAATTATATTCGTTGGTGCACGCGGTTGGAAAATGGCACCACTATTTGGTGGGACGGCATTTTGTGGTGAGGACAGATCATAAGAGTCTTAAATTTCTATTAGAGCAACGCTTGCATACGGAAGGGCAGTTCAGATGGCTCACGAAATTGATGGGATATGATTATGAAATTGTCTACAAGAAGGGTAAGGAGAACTTAGCTGCGGATGCTTTATCTCGAGTGCAGGGGGCTGAGTTGTGGTATGTGTCTATGGAACACTATTCGCCGACTCTGTTTGAGGAGATTAAAGCTACTTGGACGGTTGACAGCAAATTGGCTGCTTTGATTTCTGAATTACAGCAAGGCCACAATTCGAGCAGCCGTTTTCAGTGGAGACAGGGGTTATTGCAGAAGGGGACGAAATTGGTGGTGGGTGCAGTCCCAGAGGTTCGACAGAAAATCCTCTATATTTTCCATTGTGGTCCTTCGGGAGGGCATTCAGGTGTTTTAGCTACTTCTAAAAGAATCAGACAATTTTTTTATTGGCGAGGCATGGATAGAGATGTTCGAAACTTTGTGAGAGCTTGTACAGTATGTTCTACTTGCAAACACGAAAATGATGCCTCTCCGGGGTTATTGCAGCCGTTACCGGTGCCCGTGGGGTTGTGGCAGGACATTTCGATGGATTTCATTGAGGGGTTACCTCCGTTGCAAGGTAAATCTGCCATCTTCGTTGTTGTTGATAGATTGAGTAAATACGGACATTTTTTTGCTCTGCCTCATCCGTATACAGCTAAGGTTGTTGCTCAGCTTTTCTTGGATAACGTCTTTAAACTACACGGGTTACCTCTTACGATAGTGAGTGATAGGGATGCCATTTTCCTAAGCCGGTTTTGGCAAGAATTTTTCACGTTACAGGGTGTTGAGTTGCATCTTTCCACGGCGTATCATCCGCAGACGGATGGGCAGACTGAGGTGGTTAATCGGTGTTTAGAAACGTATTTGCGATGCATGGTGAGTGATTGCTCTGGGGGGTGGGTTAAATGGCTGTCTATGGCTGAGTGGTGGTATAATAGTTCATACCATTCTACCATTAAAATGTCCCCTTTTGAAGCATTGTATGGTTATCCTCCCCCGGTTCATATTCCTTACATTGGCCGTGATCATGTTGTTCCTGCCGTTGATGGGACTTTGAGGGAACGGGAGGCACAGCTTCAGCTTTTAAGATTTCATTTGGATCGTGCACGGCATCGGATGCAGCAATTGGCTAACCAGCACAGGGTGGAAAGAGAATTTCAGATAGGGGATTTGGTTTATGTCAAGCTTCGACCATATAGGCAGCACAGTGTTGCTGTTCGAAGCAATAATAAACTTGCCCCACTGTTTTATGGACCGTTTAAGGTGCTGGATAGAGTTGGGAAGGTGGCCTACAAGTTGGACTTGCCTACCGATGCTTTGATTCACCCTACTTTTCATGTGTCCAAGCTCAGGCGCAGTGTCCAGGATGCTACTCGGGTTTCTGCAACACTGCCTTCTTACTGTGCTCTGCAGGAAAGGGAACCCATGGCTATTTTGGCTCGGCGGATGGTAAAGCGTGGCAACCGTGCTGCAACCCAGGTTTTGATCCAGTGGAAACATGCTTTGCCGGAGGATGCTACTTGGGAGTTTCTTTATGATTTGGAGAAGAGATTTCCCTCTTGCACACTTGAGGACAAGTGTCTTTTACGGGGGGAAACTTGATGCGTGGAGTTGATATGTGAAGGATTGGATGCTGGATGGAAGATGGAAGTGGAGTTGCCGAAGTTGCAGAAGATGAAAGAAGTGCAGAATGAATGGTTTGTGATCTGCAGAATGGACTTGGAGGCTTTGGGTTGGTGTTAGTCGTTATAATAGTTGTAATTGGTTGTAATAATTGGTTTGTAAGCGGTTCAATTTAAGTGAACCGGGTTGGTCTGGAATTGGGCTGGTTTGTTGGGTAGTAGTTGAGTCGGTGGGTATAAGAAGTAGTTGGTGGTGGTGGAACAGAATTCATTCATCACTCTCGGTTTGTTAGTTGTAATTGGACCGGGTGGAGTGCGCCGGAGGCGGTGGAGTGTGGCAGAACTTGAACTTTCCGGTGGATGTTGGCTTGTGCTGTCGGAGTTTGTTTACGTTGAATGCGAAGTGGTATGTTCTTCCATTTATTGATTGCAATTGTTCTGAATTGTGCTGGTGTTTTGGTCGATTCTGTGCTGTAAACTGAATCGGCACGGATCAAGGGTATCAGAGCAATCCTTTTGCTAACTCATCGCAGTAGTGTGAGGATGGTGGAAACACGATTTGACGAATTGAGGCGTGAGCAAGAAACTACGGGGGAATTGGTGGAAGGGTTAGTGGAGAAGGTTAGCATTCTAACGACACAGATTAGAGAAGTTCAGTTACAGACTAAGAGCGTTCAAGGCCAAATTGATGAGAAATGGAATATAATTCTCAAGAAACTCTCAGCGTTGGAAGGTAGTAAGGAAGATGAGAGTGCTGTCGCAAGGGAAGTGAGGAATGACACTTTCAAAAATGCAACTATTGGCACTTTCGCGATGCCGAAGGTCGATTTTCCAGAATTCGATGGGAACGACTTGGAAGACTGGCTTTACAAGTGCCAACGATTCTTTGAATTGGAACATGTTCCGGAGGATAGGAAGGTTAAGCTTGCTTCCTTGTATTTGTATGGAGCAGCGCTTCAATGGCACTATTCTTATGTGAGGAATCGAAGAAGGGACAGGATTTTGGAGTGGGAGGAATATGTACTAGCGTTGAATAGCAGGTTCGGTAAAGAAGTTTTCGAAGACCCCATGGGTAAGATGAAGAACCTCAGACAGGAAGGGGAGTTTTCTAACCTTTACGCATACATGGAGGAGTTTGATACTTGCTTGAGGAGAGTATTGGATAAAATCGAGCTGCCGATGTCATTTCAAGTCAGCCTTTTCATTAATGGATTGAAAGACGAGTTCAAGAGCACTTTATGGTTGCTTAAACCCACAGATTTGCTGTCTGTACAAGCTAATGTGCGCATTTTGAGTAATGATGCCCCACCGGGGCGCTTGGTGGGAGGAGGTAAACCTTTACGTGTTTGGAATAGATTCCCTGTTTCGGTTAATGAACCAAAAGAGACAACGACTGCGGATAATGCGAGTAGGCTATTACCTCGACCTGGTAATATTTCGTCGATGTTGGGAATGGGTCGGAGTGGTGGAGATAGAGGTGCAAGTGCCAGTGTAGTGGGCAATTCCTCGGGAGCATACAGCTCGACGGGGTCCGTGGGAAGAAGGCGATTAAGTCAAGAAGAAGTGGAAGAGCGGAGATTGAAAGGACTCTGCTTCGACTGTAATGAGCCTTTTGACATGAACCACCGTTGTTCGAAACGACAAGTTTACTCGTTGGTAGTAGAACCGTTTGAGGAAGTGGGAAAAATCAACGATGATTGTGGCAGGGATACTGAAATTCAGGGTGGTGACAGGGTGGAGGTTACTCTGCACGCGTTAAGAGGGGAGCTGCGAAGTGAAGGTGTGCAGACCATGCGAGTAAAAGGGTCATATAAGAGGAGGAGTCTGAACGTTCTTATTGACTCAGGGAGTACTCACAACTTTGCTGACATTAATGTGGTGAAGGGAATGAATTTATTGACCGAGAATGTGAGCCCGATTAGCGTGGTAGTAGCTGACGGCCGAAGTATAATATGCAGAAGTATGCTGCGATATTCGCGGAGCCCCATTCTTTCTCTTCCTACCGACCTTGTAGCCGTCGATATTCGCGGAGCCTAGGATAACGCCGGCCAAATCACTATGTTTATCTGGGAGGACGACGGACAACATCGGGGCGCCGTAGTTCGTGCTGTCATTTTTCCCCTCATCAACTCGTATACGTCGACTTCTTCTCTTTGATGCGTGGAGTTGATATGTGAAGGATTGGATGCTGGATGGAAGATGGAAGTGGAGTTGTCGAAGTTGCAGAAGATGAAAGAAGTGCAGAATGAATGGTTTGTGATCTGCAGAATGGACTTGGAGGCTTTGGGTTGGTGTTAGTCGTTATAATAGTTGTAATTGGTTGTAATAATTGGTTTGTAAGCGGTTCAATTTAAGTGAACCGGGTTGGTCTGGAATTGGGCTGGTTTGTTGGGTAGTAGTTGAGTCGGTGGGTATAAGAAGTAGTTGGTGGTGGTGGAACAGAATTCATTCATCACTCTCGGTTTGTTAGTTGTAATTGGACCGGGTGGAGTGCGCCGGAGGCGGTGGAGTGTGGCAGAACTTGAACTTTCCGGTGGATGTTGGCTTGTGCTGTCGGAGTTTGTTTACGTTGAATGCGAAGTGGTATGTTCTTCCATTTATTGATTGCAATTGTTCTGAATTGTGCTGGTGTTTTGGTCGATTCTGTGCTGTAAACTGAATCGGCACGGATCACTCTTCTCCCCATGTATTCGTGACCATGGACAGTGGACACCATCGCCAACAACAGGACAACCGCTGCCGCTATCCTACTCATCCTCATCGTTGTCAAGTACGGAATTTCGAGGTTTAGTTGTGCGGGCGGGTTTAGTATTCTTGGTAGGACTATGATATTCTTTCGAGTAAAGTACAGATAGACGGGAAAAAGTTTAAATTCCGAAAATAAATCCTTTGAATCGGTTCGAGTTCACTGATAAAAGGAAATTCAGAATTATAAAATTTGGTTTGGCTTTATAACCGAGTTTTTTAAAATCAAATTTTATAAATTCTATACTCGAACTTATAAAATCTCTTGAAACAAAAATTTCGAAATTATTTATTTTATTTTATAATTTTTTTTTTCTTTACTATATTAATATTTCACGATGCCCATCTTTTTTACGAGGTTTATAAGCCGGAAAAAATTACGAAATAACATCATTAAATGTCGTGAACGGTGAATTTGAATTTATAAAGAAATTATAACTTGCGACAACGGCGAATGTTAAAATTGGCAAATTGAGACGTCAGACAGCAATTTTGGGAGAGAGTAAATTTTTGATGTTAGGACAAATGCGTCATAATTTTAAAAATTTCAGACAGTTCGTAATTTTTTTTGCAAGCGTAGGTGGTCGTCTTTCGGGCTGGGTGTGGGGAGGTTTGTACGTGTAAGATGAGCCAATGCTGCGTGGAATATGATAAGGACGAATTACCAAAAAAAAATATTTTTGAATAAATGATGACGTTTTGATTTCGAAAAAATCGTTAACAGCGACTTCTCCTCCTCACGGGGGAACGTGTGGAATTATAAGATAAAATATTTTGCGGATTAAAATTATTTAATAACAAAGCTCTGATTTGGATAAGCTCCAGGAGAAATCTGATGTGGAATTTTCTATCTCGCGAAAACAATGATCTGACGGAGAACAAACACGACCTCTCCGAAGCTCTTGTTAAAAGGGGTTGAATTTTGCCTCCTGTTGTATGTGGGAGGAGCCGTCCGAAGGCCTCCCGTTGAAGTTTTCCCGGTTGGGTCGGAGTGGCGGATATCAGAAAATCCAGTTAGGTTTAGTCTTTCTCTTGATTTTTCTCGGGCGCTGTTGTTTTTTCTGCTATTGCTGCTTGATGATGAGATGGATGTATTGGACTTACGATCGTGCACGTTATCTGTTTGACGATATTTTTGTTAGAAATTTGCTATAGAAAAAAAAATTTGATGGATTTGGAAGTGATTGCTGAATGTGTGATGGCGCAGATTACGGTTCTGAACGGTTTCCTGCGTCCTTGAGCGTCGTCACGGGAGTTGAAGAGAATTCGGATGGAAGGGAGCTTCTTGGTCGTTTTGGTTTAGCCGAGATTGCGTGAAACTAAAAGATGGGGAATCCGGCACCGCAAACCATGATGGCAGTGCGGCGGACTCGATAGGACTCAAGCGGTCGGTCTTACTTTGAAATGTCAGCCGAGTCAGCAGCGAAGCATCCATTAGCAACGGCGGGTACAATTGGTTTCCTCGCCACTAAAGGTGTATTTGTGACGGCCTTTGGTTTTGCTATTCGTGTTGGAGAAAATGTTACTCAGTTTGAAGAGGAGCTAAAAGCATCAGCGCGAGAGCAAATCGAGTTCATGCTATGTGAGGACGAAGACATGGCCTTGGTGGCAGTTGATGAAGAAGTGAAGTCATTGGTGTGGAAGGGTCTATCGGAAGTCTTCTCATCCTTCAAGAGAATGTTGTCCTCATTGATTCCCGAGGCTGCTCTTGCCCCGGGGCCAACAGAAGTCAAGGTAGTGAATGCTCTGATGGACCTGGAATGGATGAGCAACATATTGCCCAAGATCAACTTAATGAAGGAGTTCGTTACTTTGTGGTTAGAAATATCTTCGGACATCCTAGGCGTAATAGAGGACCCTCGGCTTGGTTCTCTGTTGTGGAGATACAAGTTGAAGTTGGTAGAAGTCATGGGAAAAGTCCTGGATGCAGTCGCATACGGGAATGTAATCCTTCCGGCATTGTCACGAGTGCGATTGCTGAAAATGTGGCTCCCTTACATAAGGAAAATGAAACCCCTCCTCGACTGGAAGAGTACAGAAGAGGAGGGATTTTGCTACCAGATGGATCAGGACCTATGCCAGAGCATCGAAGGTGCAGTAGTGTCGCTGGTTTCGGCCTTGCCGTCGAACGACCAGGCCGAAATCCTTGCGGACTGGCTGAGAGCTGAGCAGGTGCAGTATCCTGACTTGGCTGAGGCATTTGAGATATGGTGTTACAGGAGCAAGTCGGCTCGGAGGAGATTGGCCGAAGGACAGGCACAGGAAAATGATGAGAAGGATCCAGCCCTGAGGCTATAACCTGCCTGCATGTCGTGGAGGGCTGTGTCATATGCCTGAATGAGGTTGTAGCCGGTTAGGGAATCGTTCGGACTCCCCATGAGCATGTTTACCAGAGGGAGTGTGCGTTGCTGGATGGATGCTGCTGAGTAGTTTCTGTCCGTCGTGCTAGTTTCAGTTCTTCGCTTCTGTGAAGGTGTTGTGAGGCCCATTCAAAGAGCCCAAATTAATTACAAGCCCATTCCAAGTTAAACTCATCAGCAACTCCCACGGGCCGACCCCACAAGTCTTGGTTATTGAGCTCTGAGGAATGGGCACTGTAACCCGTTTCTGGGTACTTGCTGGATTTCGTTACTTTCTGAGATACATCTTTGGAAGAAGCCAACAGTTGCAGCAATGGAGGGTGGACAATCTGTTGCTCCGGAACGGGCCATTATCACCAGTCTTTCCTTTTTTTTTTCTTTTTTCCCGCGAAAAATCGGGAACTTTGGCCGATGAAATTATATCCTTTCTACTGCAAAAGAATCTGATCATTGATTCACTTCATTTTGCTAAAAGGTTTAGTGGGTGCTGCATAATGTTATACCTGGAGTTTTGAACTTGAAGGAAACTAGTCCATTTGGAAAGCATTTACTTTGTGAAATTTGTGTATGTGATTGAATAACCACACGGTTGATGGGCACCTGAAGATCTCTTTTTCTTGTTTCAATAGAAACTGAGTAGGAAACTTGTGCACATAAGCTTTGGTTTAGTATTCATGTTATGCTGGCCCCTGCTCAGGTAGCCTCAATCACCATTTCTTGTTGAAAAGTTCTTTCATGAATATATATATTATCTCATAAAGTGGTTATTAGTTTTTCGTTGCAGTTTTGGTCGTTGAGGAGCCATCTTAGCTTCTCTTGTTCCAGAAATCAATATCCCACTGGTGCTCCAGGTTGGTTCCGGAATGTGGAAAGATGAGATCATCGTTAAGTCATGACTAGATTTGGTGATCGCAGGTTTGGGAAATAGGGTCAATGTCAACCTAATTTTCTGTTGATTCAAAAATCAACTACTGGTTGTCTATGATCAGGGTGAGTTGACGTCTCTTGATTTGCTCTTAGATGGTGGTTTCTTCTTTAGGGAGCTTCTTAAAGGGCCACTAGACTATGCCACGGCATTGGCCTTCGCAACTGCGTACTACTGGAGGACTTCTCCCATTGCAGTTGCGGGGACTGCAATATGTGTGCTGGAGATGGTACTGCAATCTGAGTCGGGGAATCTTCATCCAATGTGTGCATGCACTGCAATTTCCTGTCTTTCTGGTGTGGCTGATGTTATAGGCCGACGATTCGTCCATCGCAAGATTCCTTACGACAGCAACAATTCTTGGGCGGGAAGCATCGCAATGGCATTGGCTGGGTCCCTCACGTCTCTTGGGTGCAACCAAATCCATCCGCTTCACATCCCGTTATTTTAACACTAGTGGTCTGACCACTGGTGCTGTTTGATCTCGTGACAGGTATATGTTCTACTTCTCTTCCTTTGGATTCATTCTAAGGAAGTTGGGAAATGGCGCGGCTTCTTCATGTCATCCCTCACATCTGCATCGGTGGATCACTGCGTATCAGCACCGAGCCGGATGATAACCTCACAGTCCCCTTAACTTCTGTTGCGGTGGGGAGTCTCCTCTTCTAGATGAGGAGAGTCCTCACTGTCTACCATTATCAGTGCGCAAGTTTTAGTCCCTGTTGAATGAAAACAAGAGAAATTCAGTAATGTGATGAAATTGAAATGTTGGCCGTCTCTCTAGTTGAAGGAAGTCAGGCCCAAATAAATGGGCCCATAATTCTGCCCATAATTCAGACGCGAAAGTCCGTGTCGCATGTCTCCAGTCGCGAAATCGCCGCCTTTTCCTACGCCAAATCGGAACGGTGAGTTCCATCGTTTTCTTCCTCCGGCCGCCGACAAAAACCCAAGGATGGACTCGCGATGGCGTCCCTACCCACCCCATCGGCCTGCCTTCTGCCCTACTTGCTCTTCTCCACACTTCCCTTTCTGTCCCCCTCCGCCGCCTATGCCGATGCCGGCGCCGCCGACGAGTTCTCTCCACCGTCCCTGGACTCCTCCTCCGCGTCAACCCTATCCTTACAACCACGAGATCCCGTACCAGTCACACGGTAACCACCATGCATATCGAGCCCCTTACCCTGGGGCCGAAGGCGACATGAATCTCCGGAAAAGGATGAGGATGGACGATCCCCTGGGGATTCATCATCAAGATTTCTTTGACGTCGAGCGGAGGTCGAAGTTGATCCGCGACCATGGCAGCGGCCCCGGGGTTGGGGACGGGAACGGATGTGGGCTCGCTTACGCTGCGAATCCGGGATCGCATCCTTATCATGAGTCAAACGGTGATTACTCTCTGCCGGATGGCCGAACTCAGGTTTTTCAGAGGGGAACCGGGTACCCTGATCCGAGGGGGGAGTATCCGCCTGAGATGAGTAGATATTGTGGTGGAAATGTGGTTGGAGGAGGAGGACGCCATTATTCTTTTGATCTGACTCGGCCTCCTCTTCCCCCTTCACCTCCGCCGCCGCTTCCTCCCCATCCTCCAATGCAGAGTCTAATGCAGAATGGGCGTGGACATCCACATCCGATTGAAAGGCCGGCAGGCGCCCTGTTTCCGGTTGATTCCAATGTGTCCACGTCTAGTCCCTCAGTTTATTATCCAACAAGACAAGTTCCTAGTCCTCCGTCTGTATTCTCCAAAGAAGTATGTGACTATCCTGGTTTTGTGAGTTTTGATGTTTTTATGTAAATTGGATAAGCGTGACATATTTTGAAGGAGGTCCAGAAGGTTAGAAACAAGCTGTCTCCGCCCAAGCTGAAGATTGTTGATGCTTCAAGCTTGTTTAAACATCCCCACAGGACTTTTCGTCCAGACCATTTTGTTATAATTCTCAGAGGACTTCCAGGTAATTTCATTTTCCTATAATGTTCCAGTTATGTGTTTTGTGTTATCTTGTCTATATTTCATGTGTTTATTATTTGCAAGATAGATTTCCATTTAAGGCAAGAGAGAATGAATATGAGTCTCTTGCTGAGACACTTTTGAAGCATATAATTGCATCATTTTCGGAGGCATCTGTGCGTTAACCGTCTTGTATGACATTAGGTAGTGGAAAGAGCTACATGGCGAAGATGCTGCGTGACCTTGAGGTCGAGCAAGGTGGCAGCATTCCACGGATTTTCTCTATAGATGACTACTTCATGACTGAAGTCGAAAAGGTATGATATTGATTTTTGAATGAGGCAATTTGCAATTTATCACCCTTGCATCTTAGTCGTACACCTTTTCTTTTCTTTTGCATGGATTGTTTGATTCTATCAAGGCTGAGGAAAGTGAAGCATCAAATTCTTTGTCCAAAGGCAAGAGGCCTGCAATGAAGAAGGTGATGGAATATTGCTATGAACCTGAAATGGAGGAGGTAAAGCATTGGCAGGGTTTACTATATCTTCTTCTTAATGTGTGGAGAGTGCTTTTAGAATGAAGTAACTTGACTGTTCAATAGCATAGGGGTAGGGTTATAGATGCAAAGTACTCACAAAGCTCTTTATTCTTGCAACATAGCCTGGTTTGACGTTCATTTTCTCCATATCACTGGGTTCTCGTTGCTTCACATTCTGGTTGTGAGATATGTGTCCGAATGCTGTTCTATCTGGATTTTGTAGACTACTTGATGGAGTCCTTATTTGTGTAGGTGAGTTAAAAAGATTAAATATGGTGCAGATACTATCAAGATTGTATGAACAATTTGATTTTCAATGTTTCCTGATTAGATGAATAATACCTTGGTTGTAATTCCTCTCTTTTGGTTTTGCGGTCCTTTATGTTCAGTTATAAGCTTCAAAAAATTTTTTATATACAGCATAATTACTTGATATTTCAAGTCTGTGGAGCTCATATTTGCCATTGCTTGATAAGGATAAAAAAAGAATTTACGTCATGGGGCATCCCCTAATTGTGCATGTACATGGTGGAATTATATGAGCACCATATCTTTTTGTCTCCTTTCGTTTGAAGTCTACATCACAGGATACTAATTTGTTATATTTCCTTCATAGGCTTACCGATCCAGCATGCTGAAAGCTTACCGGAAAATTGTAGAGGAGGGGACTTTCACATTTATTATTGGTAGGATATTTCCCGTCAATGATACTGTCGATGCTTTGCAAAATGCCTGCTGCATTACAACTTAAGCCATTTATGAGAGCAATCATCTCTTTGTTTCTTTTGTGTGAAGTGCATTCTATGATTTTCATCGTGAATCACTACTGAATTTTCTAGTTATATTATAGAATTTTTATGTTACATCTCTTGCATAAATGGAAAATTTTCTATGTTAGAAAATTTTGTGGAACTAATTAAACACCGTCAAAGTTATGTAAATGTTTAGGTAGTACAACCTGTCAAGTGTGCTTAATTGTAGTGTAAGTGGATGCGGTGCCCCTGCACTGCCTTCGTGATAACTAACGACAACTGCAGTTTTTGGTTCGGCAATTGACCCTTTTGTCGGTGGTATGTGTTCCTCATCTTAGTGGATGACCGCAATCTGCGGGTAGCTGATTTTGCTCAGTTTTGGGCAATTGGGAAGGTATATCCTCAATCTTCTATCACACCCTCTACTAGAAATTTGGTTTTTATCAGCGCTTCCTTAAGTCTGTATTAGAGGTCCTTACCCATTTTCTTCATGGTTTTGTGTCTTCATTTTTAGGTCTAGAAGGAATAGAAAATTTTATTTTTATGCTAAGTTTGCTTGGATGTCAGTATATACTATGTATGTGGACAGAACAATGTTTTCTGTTCAGACATTTGTAGACACTTTCAAGCTTACAAAAAGTCATGAAGTGTTCCAATTTTTTAGTCTGCACACAGTAGTTAAAGCTCTCTGATTGAAGATTTTTTTTGTCACTATCTTGATATGTCCATGTAGCTCATATACATAATCCAAAATACTCTAAAGTCTACCTTTTCTCAACTCTTCATGTGTCGCTAATATTGAACAATATTGTGCCAGTACTTTTTGGCTCCATGTTCAGTATCTGTAGCTGCTCTTAGTGTTGCCCTGCTGTTTCTCCAACTCCATGGTGTTAGACGCCTGGTTGGCAGTTTGTAAACGTTGACTGCTACTTGTGCAAAAATATTGAAAGGGTTGAGGAGGTAGGACAAGTATGTGGTAGTTATATTTGAGTGAAGTTGTATAGAAGGGGCAAGTAGATTTTCCAGAAAGGAGTGGATGCAATACCTAGAACGATATGTTATAAATGAATACATCTTATGAAAGGAATTACTGATATTGTCATGCTGAAATGTAGTTGTATGCCTTGATCAAATTTAAGACTTGAAATTCGTAATTTCTGGGGGATAATCTTTAGTTGTTTCTCTCCTATGTTTGCATAGAAGTGTGCACCTGTTATGAACGTGTTGTGGTGTGGATGGTTCATTTTATAATCATATTACATTCTGACTATATTCACCATATGTAGAACTGCCTATATAGAAGATCGGCTGCAGTTCATTTGTAGTGCAGATGGCCAAATGGACAATCAATTTGGAACGAACATTGGAATTTTGATTATCATTTTTTTTGGGAAGCTGCGTTTTGTTTGTCTATTGATATCTCGATTGTGAAGTGTCGCTGCCCTATTAACTTTGTGACAATTCATTACTCGTAGATAAACCAACTTTGTGCTCTTGAAGATTCTGATTACGAGTCCTGTAGTGAAATCACATGCAATGTTTAAGGGTATCGGCATTCACCAGCCATCTGATCACTCGATTCTGTGGTCATTGGTAGTTGCAAGTCGTGATAGTTACCTTAAGTTCCATAGAAGTGTTAGGCTGAGCATCCTGCCTGGCGATTATGAATGCTTTTCTCTCCAGCGTTCTTGCAGTTTCACTGCCATTGTGCTGTTGGCTCATATCTTTTTTCCTTTTCTTTGCAGTCTTCTGGCTATGAAGTTTACATTTTGGAAGCCACATATAAGGATCCAGAGGTAAATAATTTCCTTTTTCTCCCTTCCTACCGGAAAAAATTCCTTTTTCTCTATCGTTTGGCTTTTAGTTTGTTGCCTGATTGTTGACCTTGATTCTATTTTTAAAACTTTTGGGAATGGTAGCATATTATTCTCATCGCTGTATTAGATCTAGCATTACCGTATTGTTTTCTAAGCTAAACGATTTTATGATCTCTCAGGGTTGTGCAGCTAGGAACATACATGGCTTTACTTTTGACCATATCCAAAAGATGGCAGAACAGTGGGAGCAAGCTCCAGTATTGTACTTGCGACTTGATGTCAAGGTAATCGTGGCACCTCCATTTTTTTCGTCATGAATTGATGTTGTATTGGTGGGGGTATTTAGCTTTTTAAGCATGCAATGCCTCTCGTTTGTACATTGAATTGTAGGATGTAATAACTGAGGGAAAAATGAGTATAGGGATGGTGGAACTATACTTTGGTAACTTTATCTTTATTTTCTTTCCATCCTAATAGATAGGCGGTAAATTTTCTTTCTTCCATGACAGTCCTTATTTCACAGTGACGACTTGAAGGAGGGTGATATCCAAGAGGTAATCTTCAAAAATCATTGTCTTGGAAAAAGATTGACAATTTTTTTGTCAACTCTCTTTATTTTCCTTCTCCATAAGAAGATTAGTTATGGGGAACAATCAGATGACTTCTCAGTGAGTAAACCTTAGAAGGATATATGAATTTATTACAATAGAAAAAACTATAGTGCCTACAGCGAGACACTAATTCTTGCATGTTTTCATTCTAATTTCGAGTCTTTTCCTGCTTAATGTATTTTTGTTTTGTGTTTCTCTTAGCGAACAATGGGGCATAACAATCGGATGTTGAGTTCTGATCGTGATAATCTCTAATCAGCTTCTTTCCTTATATTGATAGAGCTGTTAGCTAAACTCTTTTAAGGTCCTCTATGGGTGGATATTTAGATAGACTCTATGGGTGGGTCCTTCATTTAATCTTTCTACATCTTATTGGTGTATATCCTCTATCAGGTGGATATGGATATGGAAGATGATGTTGAAGGTCCATCTGCTACAGTAGAAAGGAAGAATGAAAAGCCCTTTGAACATTATGGTGATAGCAATATTCATAATGGTACGCCAGCATCACAAAAGTTGAAATTTTCATCCTCTAGTCTTCAGAATATTAAAGTCTATAATATGGAATATGGATGGCCCCTTGAAAAACATCCTCTGTTGTCTGCCCTATATGAAGTTCGACAAAAAAGACTGGTGCTCTTCATGATGTAATTTAGTTCCACATGTTGGAATAGAAGTGTGGCAATTCCTTTTGAATTTGACCGGCTTATTGTTTGATCTCAATTTTAAATGGTTTCGCTTCGACTCAGATTAATTTCAGTTGCATGCCCATGGGTTTTTTGATGTTCTGTTGCATTGAGTAGAACACAACACAAAGGAGGGGGAAAGATGGGATGCTGAAGCTGAGCATCCCTTGGGGCAAGTCGGGGCATTAGGTCGGAGTAAGTGGTCTGATGATCTAGAGGAACTTGAGAATGATATTGATGTCTCCAAAAAGGACACTGTGACTGTTATCTCTCGTTTGGATCGAGCACGTGGAAAGAGTGAGAAATCTGTACATTGGGGCGACCAGGTATGGGTATTTGATTTTTTTCGTCAATAAAAGGTAGAAAGAGTATCTGGCCCACCAATTGTATAATTGGAAATATATAGCAATGTTTCTTGTTGGCTCCCTTTCCAGAGAGAATTGTATTTGTACTTCTCTGAGGCTTTTTTGTTGATTTTAACGAGCTTTCTGTTTTAGTTTAGTTAATGAGGTGAGCTTACCTGACAAAAAAATTTTGCTAATGTTGAATACTAATTAAAGGCACTCTTACATCTCGATCACTGTTTATATTGTTTGAACCTCATTCTGGCGTCTATAAAAATGCGAACTCTTCGTTTGTTTGCTCCGTTTTTTAAGCTTAATTCTTTCCTTAAGTCTAGATATGGATGAAGTATGCTTCTTTGCAGATCTTTTATGCCCGAGGTTTTTCCTTTGATAGATGTGCCCTTTTATTGTTGTGTGGCAGGGAGGTGATACTGGCTTCTCTCTGGCAAAGAAGGCCAATGCAATTTCCTTGGTAATTGGGCCAGGTGCCGGATACAACCTGGTAATGTTTAACCTCCTTTCCCTTCTACGTTTCTTCTTTTTAATCTGTCAGTAAGGCCGTTGAAATGGTTATGCTACATTTGCTACAGTTGTTGGGGTACTTTTTATGTCATACACATGAATCTTCTAATGTGTTGTATTTCAGAAATCAAACCCATTACCCAAGGATGAAACGTTGACTCAAAATTACGACGGCAGTGGAATAAAGAGGAAGAATGTATTCCAAGAGCAACTCCTGGCTGAGCAGGAGTCCTTTAAAGCAGTATTCGAGCGGCGGCGGCGGCAAAGGCTTGGAGGACTCAATGCGGAAGACGACTAAGTCAATGTTACGCAATATCTACCAGGTCAAATCTTCATGGCCCATTTTGGTAGCTGTGGATTAGAATAGATAATTAGTTGATTAGTTGTTGGAAGAAGAATTCATCCAAATGCTATTGAGATTTCCTGGTGAACTGAAAGGGGAGTTGGGTGGGAATTAGCAACTTGTATATAAAATTCACTTAAAAGCAAACGGTGTAGTTGCTTTTTAAAGTCCCAGATTAGACCCACTGTCATATATTTTCATCAGAAATGTTTCCTGGAATCTCTGGAAGCATATCATGTTGGTGTAGCTTTTCAAAAAGCACTTAACAGTGGTAGTCCATCACAATAAGCTTTTTGCACATGATCACTCTATTCCACTTCCCAAGTTCTGTGTCTCATGGACCCAAGAGGATTAATCCAATCCTCCATCCCTCCCTATCAGCAATGTTTCCATCCACCTTTGCAGTTGGACTTGTCTTATAAAATGAATGGTGGCAAATGGGATGTTCATTTGCAGGGCTCTGATAGAGAGACCAGGAGCCTCCTGCCTCTGCTGAGTCGAAGAATAATCTGCCTCCTTTCTTCTCCAGCATTGTCCAACTACAGGTTACTCGTTCATTGGTGCTGTGAGATTCTTCCTCTCCCTGGTCATGAACTGCGGTCCAGTGGCTGGGGTAACACACATCTATTGCCACTCGGTGGAAAATGTTAGTGGCTTGTTTTGTCTTCATGAATGAATGCAGTCTTCAAATTGCCCATATATCACATGATTTTCTATTAGACTTTTAAATGTAATCAAGGAGGAGAAGTGTTTGCTTGACTAATTGGGTCTGAGTTTCATTACTCATGGATTGCCTCAGAGTGATGCTATACATATACAATCCCGTTGGAACTGGCTAGGACCAAAATTCTGCCAGGGAAAATAATTTCTGCCAATCTTTCTTTTGTACATTCTCTATCTACTATTTTAGTAGGCCAATTTTAGCATTCTATTGACCCTGTATGTCGGTCTACGTTTGCTGTTAGTTTACTTATGGCTGCTAACATGGTTTTCCTGCCACACATTTTAGAGCACCAGCATAGCGCACCAGCCTGGTTACGGATGACCCTGGCTTCGACCTTATCATCTCCTCTTTGCTGGCAAACCTTATCGGGCTTCCCGATTGCACGAAGAAGGCCCCGTTCATCATCAGGTCGTCCTCGGACCTCCATGTCCAGGACTTCCACATGCTTTCAGGTGCGTAATCCCTTTTGGTCACCTGGAAATCACAGCCATGTCAGATTGATGACACTGATCTTCACAGAGAGAGAAGTGAGAGATGATCCTGGTGCCACAAGGCAGTGGAAGGATGGATTGTTGTCTATGATTTTTCGATTTGTCATTACCTCTTTGCAGTTTGGGTCCTGCGGGGCAATAAACCTATTCCCCTGGCTGATGATGGTGGGATGCTGGCTACCGCCTATTGCGTACATTAGCCAATGAGTGTAGTCATTGTTGACGACGTGGATGAATCCCCATCTGGCCCTCGGCATCCTTTGTATCAGCCCCTGACCAAAGTGATTGAAGGCCACGGTTATTTGCATGACCTCATCCCCTGAGAAGCTGTCGCTTGCACCGAACAGCATCACCTGCACAAATTGTCGTCATCGTTTCGTCCTTAGCCAAGGTATGAGGTGGCTATAGGAGAAGGAAATGACTTGTTACCTCGTTGTGTTGGGTGAAGTGACAGTTGGAGATCGTAATGGCCGTGCTTCCCTCTATGGCGTCGATCAGGCCGTCAGCGCAATTCGACATGGACACATGGTCAATCCAGACGTTTGAGGCGCCAAACAGCGATATCCCATCGCCATCGCTTCTTGTACGAATCCCGAAATGATCCACCGAGTCTCTTATCAACCCGCCATTCCCTGGATAATGGTTACGGACGTGGACATTGTGGATGATCACGTTTTTTATGAACTGGATAGTGATCTGCGCGCCATTGCTAATTTGGACCAAGGCTCCTCGGCCATCAATTGTCTTATTGTCTGTCATGATGAGTTCCTCGTTCAGCCTGATTTCCATGTCGTGGGCGAATGTGATCCAGAGGGGCTCCATCTGGATAACGGCGTAGCGCAACGTGCCTGGCTTTGGGTTCACCATGTCGTCGTCCGATGGGTCCGTCACCTCATAGAATCTCCCGTCCTTGCCTCCTGTAGCCTGGTGGCCAAATCCGAGAGCGCAATCGGCCAGCTTCTTCCTGTTGCTGGCCCAATTTGGATCACACCGCCAGCAGCGGTCAATCGGGTTGGTGGCCATGCAAGCGTCGTCCTCATCGTCACGCAGTTTCCTTCCGGTGCCGTTGTTGCCTCTTGTATCCCTGCGATGGAAGCATTCGTCACACCCTGGCAGCAGCGTGCCAACAATCCAGTCAAGTGTTTGCATTCCCTTAGGAAGAGCAGCCATACTCATGTACGCGGCGGTTTAGGTCGTTGGTGATATTCAAGGGGTCTGGGTGGTAGGCATCGAGGGCGGCCTTTCTGGCATCCTCGGCACGCTTCTGCCAAACCTCGTCGAAGTTGGCAATGTTAGCTTCTAAGATAGGAAGGACCGTTGCTGCGACGATGAAGAAAGCTATCAGAAGCAATAGCTTATGGCGAAGGGCTTCTTCCATGACAATTATTGTTGCTTTTTCTCTTAAAAAAAAAAAATTATCTGCTCCGTCTTTCTCTTTGTGAAATATTTTAATCCTAATTTACGAGGTAGAATTTGGCTTTAAGTATTCAAGTTAGGAATTGAATTAAGAAAAGAGAGAGAGAGAGAGAGAGAGAGAGTAGAATGATGGGGCGTCGAGAGGAAATGAAGGAGAGTCTCTTCCGCTCTGCTTCTAAAACAAGTCCACATTCTCCTCTTGTTTTAAGATTAGATTAAAGCTAAACATTGATTCACTCCCCGCCAAGTAAATGTTTGATTTAGATAAATTTCGTTCCCACTACAAATTTATTATTATTGTTAAGAATGCCCATTTCATCCCCAAATTTGGGTCCCGACACGACATTTGTATTGTAAGAAAAGAAGGAAAAAAAAAAGGATGGATTGACAGATGTTATCCAAATTTCATTGGAATAAGGTTTTTGCAGGCAAGATTGTTGGGTCATAATTGTCATTCGGATGTTCCTTTCTTTCTTTCTTTCTGTCGAACAGACCGGTAGAATTACACCTGCCGGGTGCAGACAGGAGATGCTTAATAATAGGAAGTTTCAGGGTCAAACACATGACATGAGTGGAAGCTCGTGTTTCTCGAGGAGGCATCCTTTCCTAAGCCAGTGACTTCTTCTTCTTCCTCCCCACAATTATTGGGAAACCGGGAAGATGGGTTATATAATCAAATCCATTCTGAGATGACCCAGAAACGAGAATCGCAAAAAGCTTTTGAATATAGGAACGAAAAGATGGGTGGGAATGTAGAAGAAGACAAGAAGGAGGAGAAGCACAAGGAAGAGAAAGGCGAGGATAAGAAGGACAAGGGGAGTAAGGATGAGTGTGAGCAGAATGATAAGAAGGAGAAGAAGAAGAAGAAGGAGAAGAACCCCGAGGACAAGAAAGACCCTGTTAAGCTGAGGCAGAAGCTGGAGAAGATTGATGGCAAGATTCAAGCACTGATGGCCAAGAAGGAGGAGATCATGAAGCTGATCAACGATGCCGGCCATGACGCGTCAAACACGCCTGCCCCATCTTCTTAAATCTCTTCAGGATTTGACGTTGTATCCTTTGTAGTTGTGTTTATGGTAAAGGTGGAACACAGAGGGAAACAGTGTCTTAGGTTTCGCCCCGCGTTCTCTGAAAGTTGCGGAGGTCAGATCAAATGGAAGAAGATATAAATGTCAGATACATACATGTTTTGTAATAAAATCGCATATAATCAAAGAGAGAAATGAATGTTCGTCCCTGAGTCGCTTGCTATTCATCGACACGGGAAGTACGTGCAAAATGTTCTTGGTAACATTGAGAGGACAGGAATCCCTGTCCAAGTCTGTGGACCCTGTCGGCACGGCATGTCTGTTCATGCGATCGATATGAGACCTGAGGCTGGCAGGAGACTGAAAACTAGAACCTTGTAACATCGATTTTATTGATCCTAACTAATATCATGCCTGAACATGAAACAGAGTTTCAATGCGGTGCGACTAATCCGCACATGCGAAATTAAGCACCAGAGGGAGCCAACTGCCAGCTTTCGAGAAAGCACATCATGGTATAATTATTATATCGTTATTCAAGGATAGCAGCTTGTTCATCGCTAATACTAACTCAACACTAAATGACAGAAAGGTTCGCGTCCAATTTCTTGCTATTAGACCTCGTGGTCTGGCTGCTTTTCATGCTGGTCTGAAGAATCATTCACCGGCACAGAGCTGTACTCATACCGTCGTGCCCAGAACAGGTAGTGCAGGAAATTGATCCCACTGAGTACGCACATCAGCCAGTAGAACCGGTCGAGCTTATAATGATTCAGGTTGCTTCCAGACAGCCATGGCGTATGGGAAAACATGGCTGTTACGTGGTTGACAGCCGACACGAGCACCGAGCTGAGGTAATACCCCATGGCTAGGGATGCCCAGGAGAGGGCAGTGGCCAGGGATCGCATGCTCGGCGCCATCTCGGTGAAAAGGAACTCCATCATTCCCGCAAGTGTGAATAGGTCAGCAGATCCTAGGAAAAGGTACTGCAGAGCGATCCACAGGAATGTGATAGGCAGGGGCCCTGAGGAGTCCACCAGCCCACTCTCAAATGCAACCCGCTTCCGCTTCATTTCTACCAATGCAGCAACGGCCATTGCGATCACAGAGAGGACCAGGCCGGTCCCAATTCGTTGCAGGTGACTGATCCCCATCTCCGTCCCGGTTTTCCTCCTGGCGAACGGGAGGACCACATGGTTGTATGTAGGCGCGAGGATCATTATGAAGAGGACGGGGAAAACAGGGAGAGAGGCTGGTGGTACGGTGAATCCAAGCCTCGTGTTCATAGTAGCGGCCTGCTGGACAGAGAAGGTCGAAAGTTGTGCGAGGCAGCAGTTCAGCATCACCGTCGACATGAAGATGGGCAAGATCCCAAGCACCCCCTTCACGCTCTCAACCTGACATGTCGTGCATTGCAGCCGTGGGAGGTGTGGATTACGCTGTGTCGCCCTGTTAAAGAACTTTAGACTCGAGGTCTGTGCTGGACTCTGTTCAGGCATAATTTCTCCAGTGGTTTCGGCTCCGGCATGATTTATCTTGCTAGCTTCAATCGTGCAAGATGGGCTTGTCATTTCCGTACTTGGAACCACGTTCGGGGGATTCGTTGAATTGTGGCTCAGAAAGACAGAAGCCATCACGACCTGTTGCAAGAATATGGGACTAGATCATAAGGACTGATTGGTCATGCATGACACAGATATTCATATGGCTGATATTCGAGTCAGATTACCTTGAACATGGTCGTGATTGGGCTCCCAGAAGGTGATTTTATCCTGTAAGTGGAAGAGCCAAGGAGAAAAACTAGAATAGATGTCAAAATTGCCGCTGCAGAGATGCCGAACCCCCATTGCCAGCCTAGGTTGTCTTCGATCCAGACCACGAAAGTGACAGCCATCAGAGCACCGCAGGAGAGACAGAAAATGTAGTAGTTGAAGAATTCCGATCGTTTCTTCCTGCCTTCCAAGGTTGTCTCATCAAATTGCTCAGCCCCGTGAGGCGAAAGTGATCCTTTTATCCCTCCGACTCCCAGCGCAACAAGATATAGGCCCAAGAACAGCACCACTGTGTTCTTACTGCCAGCTTCTCGGCCTGGGTTTTCCTTACTGGCAAGAGAAATGCTGTTCCATGACTTCGACGAATGTCGGTGGGATTGAATCACGAGAACGAGCAACCCCTGCTCTTTCCAACAGAATCGAAGTTAGTAATCCTACTGACAAACAATCATGTTTCGTCCATTTCTTACCAGAAACTCCAATGTTGAACTAATGAGATACATCGTGTATGTCGTCATGAAGGCATCCGCAAGGAAACCACCGAGGAGGGCAAGGAGGAAAGCGGTCCCCATGAAGTTGGTCACAATGTTGGCCGAGACAGATGGTGGAAAGCGCATGAACTCGGTCAAGTACAGCACGAGGTTGCTCGCGGTAGCCAGGTATGCCATGTTCTCCAGTACTTCCACACCTGATACGTCACGGTTCACAACATTACGCACAATGTTCAAGAACCCGTTCATCCTCATCCCAACACTACTTACAGAGGACGAAGAAGGCTGAGAGCATTCCGCCATGGCGGTTCTTCGATGCAGGTCTCTTCCGCCAATCGACGTACTCTTCCATTGACTCCATCGATGCACAGATCTCTAAAACTCTCAAACGACAACAGCTGTGAGGAATAGGATGGACGAAATCGTGATATATATAGAGATTAAAGTTTGCAGCATGTGGGGGAATTACATCGTGGTCCAAAGGACGCAATAGAAGTCTTGGCTGATAAGAAATCGACGACTCCGATGGATCCTTCTCGAAATGTTGTAATGAGAAGAAGATGGGGATTGACGATGAAATGGCTGGTGACATGTAAATTCTGAATGATCTGAAAGGAATAAATGCCCTGAACAACTTGATCATTTCTTTCGAAAATACGGATAAAACAATCATATCATCTTGGCATCTTGACAGACACATCGGCCGTGTCATCGGGGAGGCATTCTTTCAGTTAATTTTCGCAAGGAAACCATTTGCGGCGGACACAGGGCGGGATACTCAGCAGTCAAACAATGGCGAAAAGGCGAGGTACAAGTCGCATGTCTGGGGTGTCATCCTGATGGTAAAAACCAACCAAGCCCACC
The DNA here is from genome assembly GCA_029817715.1 of Melastoma dodecandrum. NCBI lineage: Eukaryota > Viridiplantae > Streptophyta > Magnoliopsida > Myrtales > Melastomataceae > Melastoma > Melastoma dodecandrum. The sequence goes on along the minus strand of JARUPY010000057.1, from coordinate 537,136 downwards.
GTAGCTGGATCGATGCAGTAAATACTAAGCAACGGGCGTCCCCCTCCCCCAGCGTGATCGGGGGGAGGCAACGGAACCACATGCTTCGGCCGGATGGCGTTTTCATGTGAAAAATGGCAAGGAAGTGTGTGGCTCCTGGGGGCTGATAAGTCAGTCATGGGACTAAGAAATCCTCCCAGAACATTCCTTCACTCCCCAACAGCTACCCCAAAAGACCTTGGAATGTACTAGTAAGACTCATCCATTGGTTTCTTTGGGTATCAAGTTCATTTTTTTTTTTTTAGTTGTGGAGGGAGTGACCTCCCTCTGAGGCAGGGCATCTTTCCTTCTCAGTTTTCCTTATTTGTGCAAAAACCCTACTTCCTTGTTATAGATTCTGAAAACGAAACGTGTGGATGAAATTTCACCCGTATTGTGTAAAGTAAATGCACCTCCCTTGGTCGGCCATCGCCATCGCCATCGCCCCTCCTCTGGGCCCATCACTATGGGCCGCCTGATGGGCTTTACAACAGCAATGGGCCCGTTCATCACATTGAATCAAACCATTTCAACTTATCCTTTCATTTTAAGTTAAATACCAAAGCCCAAAACACGTCGAAGTGGCCCATTAAGTGGGTCCATAATCATGCAAATCATTTTGGGCCTGGGCCGACTGGAGATACCCAGTCCCTACACCACAAGACACCCATTTATATCACGTCTGGCCCTCTCTGGAATGGGGAGGCAGAGGCACTGCTGCTGCTGCTGCTGCTGCCGCTTTATTCAATCTCTCTTGTCGGTTTTCAAAGTTACAGACAGTATACGAGTCATCCCATGTGGAGTGGATCTGATCTGACACAACAGATGCTTGAATTATTCACCTCGGCCAGCTTCTTACATTCAGTAAATGGGTGGTGGAAGCACAGTGACCATACATTATATTGGATCAGGCCAAGCCGATCCCCCGTTGACAGTCAGATCGTGGCCGGAGATGAACCTGGAATCGTCGGAGGCTAGAAACACCACCGCGTCCGCCACGTCCTTCTCCCCCAGCTTCCCTTTCAAGCTCGTCGTCCCTTCCAGGATCTTCTCCATTTCCTTCTCTCCCACCCCGACCATGTCGCACAGCAGGGGAGTCGGGATGGGCCCTGGCGACACGGAGTTAACACGGATTCTGTGCCTTCCCAGCTGCTTGCTCGCTGACCTCACGAGTCCAACCACGGCGTGCTTTGACATGGTGTAGTCGGTGCACTTCACGTGGCCACGGGACGCAGCCACGCTCGCCGTGCAGACGATGCTGCCCCCCGTGCCGGACTCGATCATGGCACGAGCGGCGTGCTTGACGCATAAAGCCATGCCCTTGACGTTGACGGCGAAAAGTTGCTCGTATCCCCAGACGTCAAAATTGATGATGGTCTGGTCGCTGAGGCTAGGCATCCCCGCATTGCTGAACATCACATCGAGGCGGCCACGGGTCTGAACCGTCCAGTCGACCATCGACTTCACTTGCTCCTCTTCTGTCACGTCACAACGTATGAAGGCGGCGTTGTGGGTCCCCAAGGAAGACGCAAGGGCCTCGCCTTTCTCGACCTGGACATCGCCGATCACAACGAACGTTCCATGCTCGACGAAACGTCGCACCGTCTCCTCCCCAATGCTGCCAGCTCCACCGGTGACGATGACGACCTTGCCGTCAAGCCCTCTAGGGGAGTGTCCCGAACTAGACATATTTGTGCTCTTTGTGTGGATAAAATGGGGCTCGCTGCTGCTTGTTGAATATATAATAAGCATAAATTTACAACACCAGGCCAATTATTGTGCGCCAAGTCAGCTTTCCAATAAAAGGTTCAATCAAAATAAGTTTGAGAAAATATTTTTTAAAATAGATTTGATAGTTCAAAAATTTATTAAATAATATTCGATTTTTATAAAACCGGTTTTACTTTTTAAGGAAATAGACCAGGGGAAAATTAGCTTTTATAAAACCACTTTCATAAAGCCGTCTCGAAACGAATTTTAAAATTATATATTGAAATATTTTTTCGATTAAAAAAAAAAATTACTTAACTTTGATTCCCTTCCCGTATACATTAAAGTGATTTGATTGTAAAAAATTGGCCAGCGGAAAGGGAATATTAAAATTTTAAATGTTTGGTCATTTGAGTTAAAAGACAAGGACATCTCACCTCCTCGTTATTTTTTAAATAAAATATAATAAGGCAAAGGGGATGTTATTTACGACACGTCCAAAAATCCTTATCATGTTTGTTGTTGGTCGAAGATTACTTCCAATTTTAGCGAAGATCATGCCGTTTATGCGGGTCCCGGCAGACAGTCCAGGATCTGCGCTGCGAGGTCGTGGCCGGAGACGAACTGAGACTGTCAGAAGCATGCAAATGGAGAAGTCGCCGACGACATCATCCTCATAGTTGTCATAAACTATGTATATCATATGCTGAGGCTCGCGTGATTCACGATCTCGTGCATGAAATTTTTTCTCGTCTTTTACAGTAACTACTTGTTAACTTGTTTATCTCGAGAAATCTTGCCGCTTGCTTTTCGTGTAGAGGTGACCGGGGGACACGGCCATGCTCGCTGTGCAAACGACGCCGACTCCAGCACAAGGGGACTGCTTATAACACAAAAGACGAGGTCGTTACATGGGCTGAATCCAGACATAATTTACAGGCCTCTCTCAGAAAAGAGCATTAAAAAGGCCATTGCTAAGAGTTGTACACATACCACAAGAGACTCCGTGTCACCAGCAACTGCCGTTCTAAGTGTTGTACGGACTACCATAATCCGTCCTATCACAAGCCTAACCGAGCCACGACGACTTTAGTTTCAGCAGTAGTCCGAATGAGACCAGAAGTCGCTCCCGTAAGGCGACACGACCTCCTGTTCTACGGACTGGAGCACCCGGTTCATGGATGGCCTTTCGTCTGGGTTTGCATCCGTGCACCTCGCTGCTATGTCCAGGAGCGCCTCCACAGTTTCAGCGTCCGCGCCTGTGCACCTCTTGTCCACGACGTCTTCCAGTCTGTTGTCCCTCAAGAGGTTGTGCATCTGAGAAGTAGAACATTTTCCGTCAGTGTTGAATTTCAACAGGGGCGATGAAAATGTAGGTGTGATCGAACCGAGGAACTCACCCATCCGACAACGTTTAAGCCCCTCTTGAGAAAGGAGGGATCCGTCGGTCTCTTTCCCGTTACGAGTTCTAGCAACAGAACTCCAAAGCTATAGACATCTGACTTTTCTGTCGCTATGCCACTTTGAAGATACTCTGCTCATTTCACAAGGAGTTGGTCAGTCAATGTCAGAAAATTATCCAAAAGCAATTGCCACAACAAGATCATGGGAGAAGGTGCCAGAACCTGGTGCGAGGTAACCAAAAGTCCCTGCAACAACGGTCGTTAGGTGTGCATCCTCGTCGACTAGAAGCTCGGCAAGCCCAAAGTCGGAGACGTGTGGCTCGAGGTTCTCATCCAAGAGGATGTTGCTGGACTTTATATCCCTATGGACAATCTTAGGGCAGCAATCGTGATGCAAATACGCAAGACCTCGTGCTGAACCTAGTGCTATCTTGAGACGGGAGCTCCAATTCAAAGGTTGATCTTCAGGCTTTCCTGAAAAATAACGGATTAAAGATCTCTCAAGAATAGAATTTCAAATAAAGACACATCACATCGAACTGAAAGTCGACATACCATGCAGAAGATCGTCGAGGCTTCCCATTGCCAGAAAGTCATATATCAGAAGCTTTGAAGTGGGAAGTTTGCAATAACCGCGTAAGTTCACGAGATTTATGTGTTTGATGCCACCCAAGATCTCCAGCTCCCTTTCAAAAACTTGATCGGACCCTTCTCGGCTCCTATCTATCCTTTTAACAGCATACATTCCACAGTCATTCATTACCATTCTGTATACAGTACCAAAACCTCCGGATCCTACTATATCCTCCTCGTTGAGTGACTCTAGCTTTTCTATTATCTCGCTAGACGGATAAGGCATGTCTCCATGGAAAGTAAGGAGTTTCACATCTGCAACAACAAAGATTCTCAGTTGTTAAGCAAATAATCAGTCTAAAATGAAAGAAATCACGATTATCTCGTACAGTAGAGCTTACTTGCATCTAATTCAGCCTGCTTTGTGACCTCTCGGTATTTCGTAGCAGCTCTCTCCTTCTTCGTATGCAGACGGACTGACAGAAATAAGACAACCACAGCAATCGATGCTCCCAGAGTGGACACGGCACCAATCAATATCCCCTTGATGTAACGAGAAGGTCGCTTCCTTGGAGCTGCAAACACTTCAAAAGGTTACACACTGAAGGAAAAAACTAGGTGGAATAGGTTACACAGTGAAGGAAAAAACTATGTGGAATCATCCTTGGCCCCTCTTTTCTACATTTGAATGCGCTGTGTACATCTCCGAAAGTTACCTGTATCTTCTTCACTCTCGGCATGAGGCAGTACGGCTGGGAACCCCAACGAAGTTCGACATGGTTTCAACACTTGCTGCCCACACAAGTCTAAATTTCCGACAAACCTAGGAGGTTGAAAAACAGTGGAACGCCAAAACATGTAAATTCATTAAAAGTCCAATGATGTTGAGCAACGCAAATAGTTTCAATTAGTTGTCCCAAATAAAGAATCTATTTGGTTGTCACATAAATGAATCGACTGCACGTATCACATAAGGCCATTCACTTAAAGAATTATACAATAGACAGATACATTGTAACAAATCAGGAAGTTCTTTTAGTTGGTCCACCACAGTGAAAGCGTGAAGATATCTTACGAGTTTCGTCCAAAATTGCCCAGAACTCCGACATCAGGGATTTCACCAGTGAAGAAGTTGGTGGACAAGTTCCTGAGAAATCGATCAAACCAAACACCAGTTATCTACGGAATAAACTCCATCACAAAGATCGATACCGTGGCAATATCAGAGCAATGCCAGCAACACGAGAGCTTACAAATGACGCAGACGAGTTAGGCGGCCAATAGTTGTTGGTATGGCGCCCTTCAGAGAATTGCTCGACAGATCCCTGCATTGGAATATTCATTTGAAGAAATCTTAAATCATAGAAAACCTTCTAAAATAAAATGAGGAAACGTTTAGATAGATTACAATATGAAGAGGTTCGAAAGATTCCCGAGCGCGGCTGGAATACCTCCTTGCAGATAATTCCCTCTCAAGTATCTAAACATCACAGGAAGCCACTTCCCATCAGAAGAAGAACAAAAATCAAAACAAACACATAGTGCAGATTGGCCATTTTCATGCTTACAGCGCCCGAAGGTCGGTGCAGTTAGCAATCTCGACAGGAATGGATCCGTGCAAGTTATTCGAGTGAAGTGCCCTGCAACACATCCCCATGTCAATCTCCTGCTATCCTTTCTACTCCAGTTGCCATACTGAGGGGAATACCACTTCTTGTTCAAAACTTACAGTCTCTGCAACTTGCTGAGTTTCCCAATGCTTGGAGATATAATCCCTCCCAATTGCATGTACGGCAGATTACTACCAAACCCAACAACACCAAAAAAAAAAATAGAGGCCCGCAATAAAATCAACAAAACAAAACACGATAGAGAAAAAGAAAAATGAAATCTTGAACCATTAAACGGTGACGAGCAAAGAGGCAGATTCACATACACGACTTGTACACTCCGGCCATCGGGATTACAAATGATCCCGGTCCACTTGCAGGGGGAAGCATTCGAGGGATTCCAGTTACTGAGGTAGTTCTTGGAGTCGTTCAGTGCGTTCTTGAACTCCAACAACGCCACACCTGAAACAAAAAACAAATCCACAAAAACCCCAGAAAACAAGAAGCAAAATCAAACCAAAACATCAAAACCAAGCAAAACCCACAAGCCCGGAACAGGAAAGTCCTCGACTTTCTGTCATCCCAAGCACCAACTAAACAAAAGAAACCCGAACCGAACTCACCGTCGGGAGTGAGGGCAAGACAGCAGAATGTGAAGGTCAAGAGGGTGCAAACCGCGGGGAACAACCAAGCGAGACGAAGACTCGTCCTCATTTCCCTCGATCAGAAAGGGCAAAAGAAAAATCCAATCTTTTTTAACCCGGATTCAAACACACACCGAAATGAGAACACCGTTCTTGAACTAACTGGGAAATAATGACAATGTGGGTCGCGGGGGAAAAGAAAGAAAGGGGATTTTTTCGTAAGTGGGTGGGGTCGAGATGATGATTTTGTTGGTGGAGGGTGGGGGTGACAAGAGAGGAAGAAAAAGCTGCGACGGACGAAAACTCGAGAAAGGAGAAAGAAAGGCGAGGAGGTGGAGATAATCGAAGTTAAATTTGTCCCGGAAACAGAGAAGAGTTCGGAGTTGAAGAAGTAGAAGAAGAAGAAGAAGAAAGGAGAGGGAGGGAGGAGATGAGAGGAAAAACAAATGGGGGGAAATTTTGAAATTCGTGATTGTGTTTGTGTAGGGTGGGTGTGGAGATTTGTGCAACACTGCAAAGATGCAGAAGACGACGACGAACGACTTGCAACAGTAGACGTTGCTGACCCATTGGACCCCGCCACCACCACCACCAACTAACGACGTCGTTCCCCAACCCCCCCCCCCCCCCCCCCCCCCAAAAAAAAAAAGAAACGCTCCTCTTCTTTCCGGTAAAAACAAGCAAATAAGCCGGAAGGAAGCCCAAATGAGTTCGGGCTCAGGCCCAAATTCAACCTCCTCCCCTAACCTGGACTAATTTGAACATCCTTAGAAAACCCCCATAAAGACGTCGAAATCACGAGTGGGCGGTCTGCATTTCTCGTCAGGACAAAATCGATGCCCTGACAAGATCATGTCTCCCCTCTTTCTTTCTTTTTTTTTATTACACAAAACATGGTACAAAAATATCAATGATTCGAATTCCAATTCACCACGTGGAAAAGTCCAAACGATTTCATCCCCCGTCGCTCTACCGTGTCCAACTCGACCGCCTCTCGCCCCCCCCCCCCCCAAAAAAAAAGAAAAATAATACTCAAATGTCCCCATTAGTAGTAGTATCTGCCGTTCACTTCACATAGTCCCGACTAGTTAATGCTGTGACCTTGATTCGAAGGAGGTATCCGCCATGCTACGTAATTGCCTCACGAACGCGATTCGTCGATATTGCGCGGCCAGGTGGACGTTCCATCCGGCCGTCGTCGTATCGGATACGTGAAAAATGTGTTTTCGCAATCTGTAATTAAGGACGCGATGAATTTATTTCTTCGACCACCCATCTTGGTTGGATGCGGGGGACATCGACCCGGGGTGGTCCACTGGTGTTTGTGTTGTGTGGACTTTTTGTGTGACGTGTGATCATATCTTATCATTTATTACTATTTCTTTGCCTGCTGCTCTTCCATCTCTTTAATAATGCTTAAATAGGAGTCCCATTTCTGTTGGCAAGGGCGATCAATAATGCATAGCGTGGAGATGGCGGACCACGGGAAAGCTGGAGGAGCGGCTGCTGTGCCGGCCGCGGCCGATGACGCGCGGCAGGAGGTCGATTACAAGGGATGGAAGGCCATGCCCTTCATCATAGGTAAGTTGAAACTTTTTTTTTCTCTCTGGGCTTTTGATGCCTTCTTTTGTCGACGGTGATGGATGTGGTGATCCGAGGTAATGTGTTCTCCTCAGGGAACGAGACGTTCGAGAGGCTCGGGGCGATCGGCACCCTCGCGAACCTCCTGATATACCTGACCCAGAGGTTCAACCTTAAGTCGATCACCGCCGCCAACATGGTGAACATATTTAACGGCACCGCTAACCTCTCCACGTTGCTGGGGGCCTTCCTCTGCGACACCTACTTTGGCCGGTTCAAGACCCTCGCGTTCGCCACTATTGCCTCTTACTCGGTGGTTACGCCTTTTAGTCTGCCTCGCTGTATGGTTTTGTTGGCGGTTCGCCTGAGTGACTTGCTTTTCTTGCTTGATTTAAGGGACTGCAAGCGATACAGCTGACGGCGGCTGTGGATAAATTGCATCCCCCGCTTTGTGGAAGCCAAAGCGTGTGCATCGAGCCCACAAGGGGGCAGGTAGCGTTCCTGATAACCGCTTTTGCGCTGCTGGTTGTCGGGGCTGCCGGGATTAGACCTTGCAATCTGGCGTTCGGTGCGGATCAGTTCAATCCCCGCACGGAAGCGGGGAGGCGAGGCATGAACAGCTTCATAAACTGGTATGTCTGTAATTACACCTTGGCCGTCATGTTCTCACTGACGGTCATCGTGTACATCCAGACCAACATCAGCTGGACGATCGGGCTGGCAATCCCCGCTGGCCTGATGCTCTTTTCCTGCGTTGTCTACTTCACGGGGTCGCACATGTATGTGAAGGTTAAGGCGACCGGAAGTCCTATGACAAGCCTGTTGCAGGTAATTGTCGCTGCCATCAGGAAGAGACGGCTCGATCATCCGGAAAATCCTGCCGTCTCTCTCCACAACCACATACCGGCGAAATCGATCAATTTCAAGCTTCCTTATACTCCTCAGCTCCGGTAACTCCTGTACCATAGTTCTCTCTGTGTGTTGGTTTCGAGCAAGCAGATACGTGGAACTGACAGATTCGAACATAATATTTCGATCAGATTCCTTGACAAGGCTGCGATCATCGTACCGGGCGAAAAATTAAGCACGGACGGTTCACCGGTGGAACCATGGAGGCTCTGCAGCATGCAGCAAGTGGAAGAAGTGAAGTGCGTTGCAAGAGTTATCCCTATCTGGATATCCGGAATGTTTTATTTGATCGCAATAATACAACAGCAGACTTATGCGATATTCCAGGCGACCCAGGCAGATCGACGCCTGGGCAACAGAAACTTCAAGGTCCCGCCCGCTTCCTATGTCATATTCCTCATGCTGAGCCTCACGATCTTCGTGCCCATCTATGACCGCGTCATAGTCCCTTCCCTCCGGAGGGTCACAGGGAATGTAGGCGGCATCACAATGCTCCAAAGGATAGGAATCGGGTTCTCCATTGCAATCGTTGCCACGATCGTATCTGCATTTGTCGAAGAGCACAGGAGAACCATAGCCCTCACGAGGCCACCAGTGGGATACGAACCACGACGAGGCGCCATCTCATCTGTGTCCGCATTATGGCTGGTTCCGCAAATGACCCTCGCGGGACTCGCCGAGTCCTTCGCCACAATCGGACTCCTGGAGTTCTACTACAAGCAGTTCCCGGAGAACATGAAGAGCATCGCTGGTTCGATATTCTGCTGCGGATTCGCCGGCGCCAGCTACCTCAGCAGCCTGCTGATCTCAATAGTTCATCACATCACCGGGAAAGATGGACATAGAAACTGGTTGCCAGAAGATCTGAACAATGGGCGACTAGACTACTTCTACTACTTAGTGGCCGCAATCGGCGTCCTTAACTTGGGCTACTTCCTGATGTGTTCCAGCTGGTACAGATACAAGGGGGACTCGGACGCTGCAACAGAGTTCCAGAAGGAGAACCCACCGGAGAAGGTGGTCGTATGACACCCTCGAACAAAAAATGCGACAACTACTTCTGCAACGCAATCCTCCCTAGACTAAGATCACGGACAGAAAACAGAAAAACAGAAAAGAAATACCTGGGGCTCCCGACCCGGACTCCTTCCTGTAATTCCCGCTATGGGCGTAACGATTAGCCATCATCGTATCGTATCGTATGGCGACGATGACATCAATAATAAACCCCAGCAAGCATTTTCTATTACATGTCATGGTATCTTGTTCACATCGTACTCATGATCTCATTGTCATGGAGGCAAAAGAAGTGAAGCCGGCGAAAGAGAGTTTTTGTCTGCAATCTAGCAAAAGACTGTTGTTGTTCACTTCTCATCGGCTTCTTTTCAAAGCTCGTGCTAAGAAGATGTCGGACCAAGTGAATCCAAACGAAAGACGGGGTATGTTGTCCGTCTCCTGGCTGTAAGACAGAGACAATTCCTTATTAAAAACGCAATAATATCACCACCACATCCACATCTTGTATGATTTCAAAATCTTCTTCCAACTTCCAAGGATCTGTCCTCATTACCCAGCAAAAACACTAATTAATGATCACTACGAGAGAGACAGGATAATCATGCAAACACACCAGTTGAATGTAAGGCCCAGAAGCTTTGAAAAAGGAAAGACAACAAAGACAGCCTCCTCCATTCCAGAGGAACAAGGCAGGAGGAGGCCAATCATTTCATTTCATTCCATCATTCATGTACAGATAAGTCAAAGACTGCAAAGGCAGATGCAGTAAGGTGGGCCGGGAGGTAGGGAGGGGTAGCACAGAACAATATCTAATTGTATCAGAATATTCAATTCACTAGACGCATCAACCAGTCTATCTACATCCTACCATGGCAGCTTTCCCTGGTAGTGTCATTACTGTCATCATATGGTTTAGGTTCCGTCCTCCTCGTAGCAGTAGTTCTGCCGAGGAGCTGGCACGGCCATCCATCTTCTGGAGTAGGATATCTAGGGTTCGGCTTTCCAATCTGTGCCGGCGGAACATTGAAAGACGGAACTTCGGGTTGTAAAGGGATGATGAACACCGTGTGCGTTTGTTGCAATGGGGGTTCTGCGACCGGAACGCTCGGCACCAGCTCGGGTTGAGGGGTGTCCGGTGGTGGTTCATTCAAGTCGGGTGTAGACTCAGCTATTCGAGCCTTGAGCTCGTTGCGCAGTTTCTCTATCTGTTCTTCCATGACTGAATTCTCCGCCTTTAGTTCGTTATTCTCGATGGTCACCTGAATCAGATACTCTTATGGTAAGGAAATCGGACGTGTTCATATTTCAACCGGAATTCAAGCAGATCATTTCTACTCACATATTGAGACTCCGAGAGAAGAGTTTGGTTGTCCTTTTTAAGGCTTTCAATCTGGCCGAAAAAATCTTTCAGCAGGCGAGCAGCTTCATTCAATATGGAGGCCTTGCAGCTGTTCTGCTGATTCAATTCTGCGACAGAAACAGCTTTATAAGCTTATGCGAGGAGGAGTGTTAAGGCATGATAAATCATTTGTAAAAATCAGATCAGCAGTTCAATCGAGAACGAAACCTCACCAAGAGCGATGGCAAGATCTTGAAAAAGCTCATTCAAGTGTTCGCGCTTCTGTCTTTCTCTCGCTGCTTTGTGGATTCTTTTCGGTACTTTTCCCAACTTGGATTTTCCAGGGGAAGGCCTGCAAGAATAAAGCACCCGACCACCATCAAACTCACACAATTCAGAAAAAAAAAATGCATCCATTAAATCGCAATAATGAAAACAAGCACAAAGTTTCTAAGAAGAGCAAATAGTCCTATCCATAGGATGTAAGATTCCTAAGGGGCAGACACAGGAACAGGCACAGACACAGACCTTGTCACCGATTCATCCTCTGTAACATCAGTGTCGTCGCAGTGTGAAGCATTTGCCTCCGACCCCATGATCTCCTCTGTGAGAGTATGTATCTACTCTGGCCAAAATCAGAAGAATGAGTCAGCCAAATCACGGCCAACAACTCCACTTTTACGGCAAACAACTCAGCGATCAACCTCTCCTAGGGATAGACCACATTAACACATCCACCTTCTCCTGCAGCAGAACACAAACCAAGCAAAAACATGAAAATAAAATCAAGCAGAATCATCATATCACAGTTCACAGGGACCGCAACCGAATCGTATTAAACTCGATATCGGTCTGGCCGATCCCAATCAAGCAAAAGACCACGAGGGGAACACAAAGGCGAGGCGACGAAATCACATCGATGGAGGACCATGGCTACACAAACAAGCGAGGACAGGAAAACATGCTAAGGAAAAAACGATTACGACGACAGCGACGACCAAAACAATTAAACAACCTAGAATCAATGGATCAAGGAAGCACAAACAGGGGAAAGGGAGGAACTTGGGACCGACCCAGAAGGCGAAAACCGATGGGGATCACTGGAGAAGAAGAGGATGGAATCGGTTAGGGTTAAGTTTGGTGACGGTGGTGGGGGGTTCAACCAACACGAGCTGGGCACGTGTCGGGAGGAACAAGAGGAATCCTTTCCTTTCTTGGGAGATCTGCCTGGCCGGGGAGGGAGGAGAAACAGGGGCTTGTGGCAGTCACGCGGGCCTTTATCACTCGTTTTCTCGCCTTTTCTGATGAATGGAACACGTTTGTTTGTTTTGTCTGGATTTCGATTGGCAGGAACGACGGAAAGAAGTATGAAATCGAGGAATGAATGAATGAATGAATCCATAATCCTCCTTACAATAACCCCAGAATTTAAGAAAAGCGATCAGGTGATGAAGATGACGATGATGAAGAAAGAATGGTGGATGAATGATTCCTCTGCTTCCACATCCAAGCTGGATGGATGGATGTTCTCAGTACCTATAGTGTGCGGGCTTGTATGGACCCTCAATCGGCACGCTGATATAGTCCGCCTGGTCCTTGCTCAGCTTCGTCAGCCTCGCCCCAAGCTTCCCCAGGTGGAGCGCCGCCACCTTCTCGTCCAGGTGCTTCGGCAGCACGTACACCTCCTTCTTGTACTTCCCTGACCCCTTCTCCTTCCACAGCTCCAGCTGCGCTATCACCTGGTTCGTGAATGAGCACGACATCACGAAGCTCGGGTGCCCCGTCGCGCACCCCAGGTTCATCAGCCTCCCCTCCGCCAGCACTATTATCCCTGTGTTTGTCTCCGGGAACACCCACCTGTCCGTCTGGGGCTTTATCGTGATCCTCTTCACCCCTGGGTACGTCTCCAGCCCCATCATGTCTATCTCGTTGTCAAAGTGGCCGATGTTGCAAACGATTGCGTTGTTCTTCATCTTCTTCATGTCGCTCACCATGATGATGTCCTTGTTCCCTGTGGTTGTCACGAAGATGTCCGCCTCCGACACCACGTCCTCCATGGTCAGGACTTGGAGGCCTTCCATCAGGGCCTGGAGGGCACAGATGGGGTCGATCTCGGTCACGATGACGCGTGCCCCGGCCTGCTTGAGGGCGATCGCGCAGCCCTTGCCCACATCTCCGTAGCCGCAGACGACAGCCACCTTTCCGGCAATCATAATGTCGGTGGCCCTCATCAGACCATCCGGAAGAGAGTGTCGGCAGCCATACAGGTTGTCGAACTGTAAACAGAAATGAAATAATCAAAGGCGAGTAATGGGTAGATTAGATGGAACCACCTAAGGAATGATGCGGAAGTGATATCCGTCGAATGCCGATCCATATCCGACACTCACCTTGCTCTTGGTAACGGAGTCGTTGACGTTAATGGCGGGGAAGAGGAGGGTGCCACTGGCCTGCATCTGGTAGAGCCTCTTGACACCAGTGGTGGTCTCCTCGGACACTCCGACGAGCCTCTCCTTCATCTTGTGGTACCTCTTGGGGTCGGTCTTGAGCCCGTCGGCAATAATACCGAGGACGATCTTGAACTCGGGATTGTCCGTGGAGTTAGGGTCAGGGACGGCCCCCGTCTTCTCAAACTCCTCCTCAGCCTTGACGCCCTCGTGGATGAGGAGGGTGGCATCACCACCATCGTCGACAATGAGATCAGGGCCTCCCTCGGGGCCCCAGTCGAGGGCGCGCTCGGTGCACCACCAGTACTCGGTGAGGGTCTCACCCTTCCAGGCGAAGACAGCGGCGGAATCACGAGCAATGGCGGCGGCAGCATGATCCTGGGTGGAGAAGATGTTGCAGGAGCACCAGCGGACGGTGGCGCCAAGGGAGGTGAGGGTCTCGATGAGGACAGCAGTCTGGATGGTCATGTGGAGGGAGCCGGTGATGCGGGCGCCCTTGAAGGGCTGGGAAGCACCGAACTCGGTGCGGCAGGCCGTGAGGCCAGGCATCTCGACCTCAGCAAGGTCGATCTCGAGGCGGCCGAAGTCAGCCTGGGACATGTCCTTGACCTTGTATTCACGGCCGCAGGAGGTCTTCTCGACGAGAAGGGCCATGTCTTGTATTCAATCAACACACAAAACACAAAACAGAGAGTGAAGGGTGGGGGGGGAGTAGGGAGGGAGGGGAGGAGGAAAGGTGAGGAGGTGATCATGGAAATGTATATTGGCGAGGATGGGGGATGAGATGGAGGGATTGATTGGATCTTGAAATCTGAGAGCCGGCGACGCGGATTCGGGTGGACCCCACCAATTACGGCGTGGGGATTGGGAATTCAACATAAACCTCGTATCGTGTCTTTTATGGAGGTATGTAACCAAAAACTTTCGGAAAAATATTAGCTAAATTTTAAAATTTTTTTTAATTAACGCTATTAAATTTAATTTACAAAAAATTGATTTTTTTGGTTAATCTAAAATAATTAGAGAATTAGGTGCTTAAAACACCGAATTTAACCCATGCATAAATAGTTTAGTGTTTAAAACGCCGAATTAACCTGATTCTTGACGTTAGTCAATAATTTTTTAATTTAATATTTCTAACGCAGCTTAATTGAAAAATTTCCTTGAATAAAGGCAACATTATGTTTCAAAACATCGAGTTACGTAGTTTTTTCACAAAATAATTTTCTTAAGAATATGATAATTATATTAGTAAATAAATTTTATAACATCGATTTTTTAATATTAATAAATAAATTTTAAGTTTGATCAAACTATTCCTTCGTAATTACAATAATACATTATTCTTCTTTTAATGGGATGTCGTGTCTTAACATGTAATAATAGCACAAGATAACCATAACAAAAGTGAGGTGTTTTGGATAACGAAGTTTGGAGATTTTTGTATGAAAATACGATTAGTTTTACGGTTTTATTTTTCAAAATTCTCGTAATACAATTAGAACGCGTTCGCATTTATCAAATTACAAACGAACGTGTTTTCAAAACACACTGTAAAGGACATGGGGCTATATTTTAAAAATGCACCCCACGTTACTTTAAAAAGTTAGTCTTTGAAAGATGCTTTTTTAAAATGTGTCTTTTATGAAATGTGTATTTTGAAAATCGTGTCTTTTTATACTTAAAATAATGGGGGTGCGTTTTCAAAATATATTTCTAAGTCCTTTTAGTATTTTTCAAGTGTGCAATTTGACTATATATTATGACACATTTTTTAAATATGTCATTTTTATAAATTAACGAGCACGTTTTTTTATATATTTTAAAAAATAAAACTGTATTTTATAATCTTTTTTACTAATTAATAGTAAGTTTCGGTGCGTGGAAAAAATATGCTGGTTTATTTCTTTCTTTTGGAGGTTTGTCGGTGTGTGAAAGAGAAAGGGAAGAAGTAAGAACGTCTGGTCTGGTCTCCGCCCCCATTTCAAGTTTCCGAACTTCACCCAGTAACACTCTGCAAAGAATGGCGGTGAGTCCCAACAATTTCATTTCTTTCTTTCTTTTCTGGTAGGTAAACTTAGAGTAAGGACACAAAAAGGAAGGTTTTATGCTGGATTCTTGTTTTGGGTAATTTATTAATTGTATCATTAGGATTAGATGTGAATGGAAATGTTAGTAGAGGAGTTGGGTGTGTGCTTGTGTAGGGTTTTGTTTTGATCATCCCCCTTTTTTTTGGACTTGGACTGGACTGGAATCCACTCTGCGCAGCCAGATCTTGCGGTGCCCAAGTTCGGGAACTGGGACGACCCTGGAAACGTCCAATACACGGAATATTTCGAAAGAGCTAGGAACGGTAAGACTGGTGGTCTTGATGCCCTGATCTCCACCACCCGTCCTAAAGTTGGCAGAGGGGCGGAGTCTGCTGCTGCCGCCACGTCGCTCAAACCCCGTATAAGCAGAGAATGCGCTGTGAAATCCACGCGGTCACCCTTGCATCCAGGGGCTGTTGGTATGTTACCCGCTGTGGGGACTTCTCGGAAGTGTATCAGTGGCCCTCAACCCCGCCATCCTCGAGGCGGTTTTGCAGGCGAAACTTCGTCCCCTTTCCAGGAGAGGAGACGGCAATACTCCTCTGATATCAGTGATTACAAAGTGGCTCCCCGTACTCCCGAAAGATGGAGGATTAAGCCGGTTGTTCGTGGGGAGGTTGCAGTAATTTTATTTGGCTCCCTCTCACACTCTCTCTTTCTTACCTTCATAGAGATGTCTAGTGGGCTGCTTTGGTCGAGTCAGTGTCATCTTTTGAGGCGTTGAAGAGAATATAGTAAAGAAAAAATAAGTGTTTGGTAGGGAACTAGGATCTTGGCTGTAGTGTAAGATTGCATAGCACTCGTTTCCTAGTCTGTCTTTGTTCACTCTTATTTGTGTATTCCTCTAGTATCCTGCTTAGGAATTACCATCCATGCCACTTCTGATTTGGGTCACACTCTACGTCTTTGATCCAGTTAGGCGTAATTGCTGACTTAGAAGCTTAGGTAAATGAATTGTTTTCTCCTGACAAAAGGTTTCTTTCCTTTCAGCCTAACCGTGGCAATTCTGTTCCTAAATTTGGTGACTGGGATGAGGGAAACCCTTCAGGGGGTGAGGGATACACTGAAATTTTCAATCATGTTATTGACCAAAAGCAGAGTGGAGGGACAGAAGCTATATCGACAAAAACAGTGAAAAGCATGACTTCCTCCCATAATGACTCACATGACAATAGGCGCTTCAAGGTATGGAATTATTCTTTTTGGGTATTAAAAAGGAGTTCAATTAGCCGATAATAGGAGTGTTTTTAGCAGTTACATGATTATTCTCGTCTGCACCCGGAATGTCTTCATGTAAGACATCAGTTACAAAATCAGGAGGAAAACAAAAAGTGATAAAATCTTCCCCTGCTGAATCGTTCTCTTGGCCATATTATCCATCATCACCTTGTTTCCTTCCCTGCTGATGCGGTTGATGGTTGTTTTCTCAGAGCTACGTAGAGTTACAACCTGCAATTTTCAGTGATAGGAAAAACTAAGTTGTTGCATAAGGTACAATCTCAAGGTATTTCGCTAGTAGATTGTGTGCACTTGGATTGCGACGTCTGCTAGGTGTGGGCTTTGTGCAAGCTTGATGCTTCATTGAGGGCAATTGCCTCTTCAAGTTGGCTGTTTGTTGGTGGGTTCTTAGAGAAGCTCCCCACCCAAATTCCTTCGCGGTCGCTAATCACCCCTCCTAGGTCGTTGCATGAGGAGTTTTTTCCCATTGTAACATCCATGTTTAGAGTGTATAGGCCGTCCTTGGATGCCTCTCACTTAGTTCGCTCTTCAGGGAAAGCAACCTGGCCAGTTGTTCTCTCTTCCGTGAGCAATGTCTGTAGCTCTGCCGTAATCTCTACGATGATGGCTTTAGGATTTGTTGGATGACCTTCTTGGTTGAAGGTTATTTTATTTCTTCTGAGCTATATGTTCCATGCAATACAGGTGAAGATGATGTTCCATTGTATTCCCCATGCGAAAACTGGCTTGTTAGAAGTGTAAAAAGAGTTCCACGTCGGTTGTGTCAAAGGACAGTCCCTATTGGCATGTCGTGTGTCTTTGTGATCTAGTTTACAAAAGAAGATTGTGCTATTTGGTATGGACGTTAAAAAGATTGTAATTGTGTTGGAATTAGTTAAGATCAAGATTCAGGATACGTGGAACTTTTTATTTTATTGGACCATCCTCTGCTCTTGCTATTCAAGGATCAATATATGCAGTTCTTACTATTGTCATTGTTCGGAGTTCTTTAAGATAAAGATTAAATTTGAACAGGGAGAGAACACTCTATTATCCAGCACTCATTCTTAGCTTGTTAATGTTTGAATCTCAGGTGTGCTGGTGCTTCCCATGGAGGAGAAGAAGAAGAACCAACTAGTTTCTCCGAGTGAAATATAGTAGGTATGCAGACTTGTGAGTCGATTGACTAACCTGTTTGCGGTTGTGCTGAAGTGAATAAATTTATTCTTGAGGAAAGATTCTTCCCTTGGCATGAAAAAATGTGTATATGTTGATTTAAGGTACTGGCAATGCAAGCGCAGCTTGAGATTCATTCGCCTTTTGGTTTACGGATTTTGATTTTTTTTTCTTTTTTTCTGGTAGAGTAGGAATAGTTCAATTCAGATAGGATTCCAGAACTACAGGTTCATAGGCGATGGGATGTCCCCATGTAAAAAGTCTAATACAAAATCCGGAGGCAATCCAAAGTGATGTAGCCGTTCTCCTGACGTAGCGGGTCCTTGGCTAGTCTGTCTGCTACCTTGTTTTGCTCCCTTGCGAAAACCCGGTATATATTAGATAGCGAAGAAAAACGAATTTTGTTGGAACCACATTTCCCAGATTGGTCATTCAGAACGTTATCAAACCCTCCAGGCAGCAAGTACTCAGTTGATAACGTGCGGACAGTTTATTTGATTTGGTCAAACAAGAGACAAGCGTAGGTTGCCGGTTCTTTAACTCACAGAAAAGAAGGAAAAAACTTGCATTCACGGGTCTATGAAAAAAATCTTTGTTTAGCAAAATGGATTAGAAATGTTATCTTGGAAGAAGACAACCTTGATTGTGTATTTGGCACTCATCTGGACCAAGCCAACTCGTGTTGTGCACTCTTCTCGACAAAATCAACTTACGTTTGACAATTCGTGCCTGATGTTTGACTTGCAGCTACACAGGGAGGCATCGTCTATATTATAACAACTCATCTCCTCTCGATCAACCTGCGACTCTCTCGTACTTGAGCTCGTCTTAAAAAGTCATGACAAAACTCCCAGATGATATTGTGATGGATATTCTGTCAAGGCTACCTGTCAAGACGCTGATGCGGTTCAAGTGCGTGAGCAAGGGCTGGCACGCTGTGATCTCCAATCCTCACTTTGTGAAGATGCACCTGCAGAGAGTCGTCGAAGGTAACTGGGTTTCTTCCCAGAGAATAATCAAGACTGACCCTCTGCAGTCGCTCAACTATGAGGCATTTGAGGGTGTGGATTGCGATGAAACACCGGTGGAATGTTACCATGACCTCCGAGTGAATCCTGATTATTATACAAACTTAGTCGGTTCGTGCAATGGGTTGGTTTGCGTCCAAGGGAAAGATGCCATACTCTTGCTTAATCCGTGCACCAGGCAGTTCAAAATTATACCAGGTTCGGGTTCAGATCTTGAAGACCAGATAGAGTTCTTTCATGGACTTGGATACGACCCAGTAGCAGATGACTACAAATTCATCCAAGGTGCTCACATGGTCAGTGCGGACAGCATCATGGAATCCTACATCGAGATTTACTCACTAAAGTCGAGTTCATGGAGAACGATCAAGCGAGATGCCAATTTCAGAGTTTTTGCTGAGGGTATTTACCTAAACGGTGCTCTGCATTGGCACATTGAAAGAGCCATAGTGGCTTTTGACATTGTTGAAGAGAAGTTTAAGGAGCTGGTTGTGTTGCCCAATGTCGACAAGAATTTCCATCCTGATGGAATTGGAGTTCATGGCGGGTGTCTGTTTGCCTGGGATGGATTATCGTGGGGTAAGCAGTGTGAGGTGTGGATGATGAGTGAATATGGCAGACAAGAGTCGTGGACTTTGTGGCAAAGCGTGGCAGCCGATGGAGTCCCCGGCCACAAGTACGGGGCTAGTCCTGTAGCCTGGACGAGCACCGGTAAGGTCATCATCGACATAAGTGGATATTTCATGGTACTTTATAATCCAGAAGATGGGACATACAGGGAGCTACCGGTTGACGAGGCTGACCCCATGGCACATGCCATCTACATAGAAACACTGGTGTCGCCCCATGCCTTCGCCGAGCCCTCGAGATCACAAGCTCCCAAGTGTAGTTAAAGCAGGCCAGGCCCCATATTCATTGGCGTTGTATCTGGCTGCAATTTCATGTCATAATGGTGCGATGACTTGGTTAGGACAGTCTTCAATGTGTTTTTGAAGCTTCCGCTTTATGCATGATCTTAATGCGACTATACCATAAACAATTAAGGGATGGGAAACAATGAATAATACATAATGCAACTTACATATAACCAGAGGACTTGTGAGGGCACAGGACTCAGGAAAACCACACATCCCTTTTTTTCCCACAAGTAATGGAGAAGCATTACATGGAGATTGCAAGCAGAAACAGAACACAGGTTATAAATCCGACCAATATAAAGAGAAGCCAAGTTTTGAATAACCTTATAATTTGGTTAGCAGGTACCTTCCAACAGAAGGAGACCCCAGGAGGGGGATGGCTCCGGTGGATGGCACCAGGGAATGGGAACAAAGATTCAGACACCAGCCGTATCAAATGAATTTTTGACAACCTATCAAAATCTTGAGTATAATCAATAACGATTCATGTAAATAATTCATGTTGGGACGCTAGCTACAAACATGATATAATTCTCAGGGGCGGGTGCATCCTCAGTCCCCCTGATGCTCTACTTATCTACAGGAGGATGAAACAATTCTTTCCTAAAAATGAGCTCTTCTACCCCGTGTTCACTAGGGGTCTCCTATGTACAACTAGCTCCAAAAAATAGAACCGACGTGACCTCATTTTGGTTAACAATGCTTCTACCAACCATAATGCCCAAATCTCTGATGAAAAGGCAGGCAAGGACGCATTTCACCTGATGAAATGGATCCCGGCAGCTTCATCGCCAGAAGAGCAGACAAATTGTTTCCAGTAACGGCTAATGGAAAATGCATTAGCTACGCGATATTCACCTATTTTACCACCATTTTGTTCACTGACTGACATCACGCGACAAGTTAACCGCAGAATCTGCTGCCATCAGGTAGTAGGAAACACATTTTCCTGCTTTGGCATCATAATCACCAGTTGCAGCTTGCCCATCTGGCACAGTCTTAGGGGGTTCTTCAATATCGAGACCCTTGCTTCACTGTTCTCCAAAAGTACCACATGTGCCACGCTGAAAAGCTCGCCCTTTTCAACTGCAAACTGCCATTCCTTTGTTGATATTAAAAACCAATCCTTACGGTTGCTTCTCGTCGCCTTTACCTCAATATACTGTCTATCATCTTCACTATCCCCAATGACAAGGTCATAGGGCAACCCAGTTTCTTTGTGCTCGTTGACCCACCTCACCGTCTTATCGCTAACTTTGTCCATGAAATATTTAAAAGCTACGAGCTCACCAAGTCTCCCAGTCAACTGCGCTTGCACTGGATTAGAGATGCCATCGTTTAGCTTCTCTTTCCATCTAAATTGGGATGGGTTCTTTGGATGTCCTCCATCTGGAAGGCTTAAATCAACAGAGTGCCCGTCTAAGCTCAAAAAATCAACCAGACTGAAAGGTTCATTAGGCATTGTCTCAACATTTGATGAAGTTGGCAGAGATGCAGGGTCACTTCTAACCCATGAAACGGTATCAAGCCCGCCAACATTGTCAGTGAGTGCTGCAGTCTCATTGCAAGCCTCCACTTTGTCATCAGAGCCGTGTTCTGGCTGTCTCATTGCAATCCATGTCATAAAAGAAGAGTCCTCATTGGAGTAAAACTCGGACAAGGTATTCTGTTCCCCAGATGGCAGTTGTGGGAAATTTTGGGAGCTGCTCTTGAACTCTACAGAATTTGCGTCAAGAGAGAATGATGAAGAGGAAGCTGCCTGGAAGGACTCAACATATTGTCTCACAGTAGAAAGGGCCCATTCAGGGTCGCCGTCCGGCAGTTTTTTCAACTTCTGGCTACTCATTATGAAGGTCTCTATCTGCTCCATCGAGGAACCTGATCTTGCCATGACAGTTATCATGTGGAGGAAATTTGCTGTGTGTAGGTCTTGGTTACCATCAAACCATACACGAGATAGCTCCAGAAACCAAGCATGGGAGTCTGATCCCTTTGCAACATACAGGGCGTTTCCCTGGGGAAAACAGACATTAGAGTTCAAAGAAAATTTCCAGGAATTTAATTACATATGCTCGACACTGGATAAGCATGATCTTCACACACATGGAAACAGGCAGAAACTTCTGTTCCATTGCATGACAGGCTAGACATGAGATGAGCATGACTTCATATGCACCCATCCTCCGCTCTCTTACACTAGCCAAATAACTTGACACCGGGAAGCGTAGGACTGTTACTTCTGTTCATTGCATAACAGAAGTACTGAGATCACGACAGATCTTAAGACACCATTGATCATTCTCTGTTTAGTATACCCAAATCCTAATATTCTTTCTACAGATTCAAGCAATAGGATGTTACCTAACCAATTATTTAAGAGAAAAGCCTCAATGCGACGCACGTATGTGGTAGTGCAACTCCATTACTCTATACCCCAGAATAACTTCCAACACCACAATTGAACTTTATCAAATTAAAAAGATTTAGAAATACTATAGCACAGTGACCCTGACACTACTACAAGAAGAAACAAACCTGCAGAATGCAACTACACTCATGTTGCTTAGATGAGATACTGTTGCAACTCTTGATAACATTTCTGTAGAACAGCTTTTCAACAACCAATACCCGAAGATTCTTCAGAATTCTATAGCAACACTGCTTAAGTTCTTGGTAATTCTCAGAATGCATGGTATAGATGTAGCGTTGAGCATAAGGTAGTGCCCAATCGACCAAAGATGTTTCAAAGCTACTTTGTATAGTTCCATGAAAAATGGCCTCACGACTAGCCACCTGCAAATAAGAAAGAGTTGAGGCAGCTACACATCCAACAATCAACAATTGGCCATTTTCTCAAGCAGTAAAGCAAGTCAAGATGGGTTCTCTGTTGCACTTGCACCTTTATTTCAGAATTTAATCTATTCACATTACAAGTATGAAATTGTTATTCTAATTAACAAATCAATACAATAAAGTAAAAGTAACATAGAATGCACCATTTAAGTTGTTTCTTTACAAAGGCACAAAAAATAGGTTGAAACTATTAAGCTTTCGTTT
Source organism: Melastoma dodecandrum (assembly GCA_029817715.1). NCBI lineage: Eukaryota > Viridiplantae > Streptophyta > Magnoliopsida > Myrtales > Melastomataceae > Melastoma > Melastoma dodecandrum. Next base: position 514,399 of record JARUPY010000057.1, on the reverse strand, counting down.
GTAACTTCAGTATTTTCAAGACAGCAGGAGCAGCAAACTGATAAATTTGAAACTGAAACATTTGTGACTGTAACTGCTTCCGATGGGGAAAAAACTTATCTGTACTCAGTTCTCATGTTAGAGTTACTACCAAGTTTAAACACATTAAAAGAAAATATACTGCACAACTATTTTATGAAGTTCTAAATTCCCTTATAGCTAAAGGTAAATGCAACGGTACTTGGTCAGATAGTGTAATAACAAAGCAAGTAAATTGAGATACTGATAAAACCAATCGTACCTCCGATAGGGCAGGAATCCCCAATTTCTGCATGATTTTAGAATTGTTCAATCTCGTTGCTTCACAATTGATTACTTGGCCAAAGCAGACAAAATTAACTCCTTCCAAAAGCCTGAATTCTTTCATCAAGTTGCCATCGTCACACCAGCAAACAACGCCAAAGGAAGGGTGCAATGAAACCCACTTATCTTGTTTTGTGGGCAGCACTGCGTACTCCTGTTTCATCAGACAATTTCTGACCTCCACAATATCACTGGACTGAATAGCACCAGTCTCAATCCCCATGTTCAACTTCAAAAAAATTTGAAATACCTGAAAATATCCAGTGTAAAAATAGAAGAATTTTGAACATCATCTAATCTGCTAACCTATCTATCTCCCTTCCTACCAAAAAAAAAAATTAGAAGAATCGAAAGGATCGCCTTTAAAATAATCAAAATTCTAGTACTCACAATTTTTGCAGCCTGGGATGGTAAGAATGTGGAGGACAATTGTAGCAACACAGGGAAATAACTATGGGAGGGAGGGACCTCCAAAACACCGCAACCCGTGACAAAGAAATCACGAAGGCCTGGATAGACATTTTGCAAAGTCTTTATAGCAGGATAGTTAGGTGAATCCTCTATTCTACGCTGAGAGTAGAGCTCATAAATTTGTTCTACTGCACCGGTAGGATCGTGCCAATATACTTCGTCAAGGGAGCAAAATTCACCATCTACCATATCCTCACTCCTACATTTAAATACAGTAGGATAGAACACAAACTTCTCCCCCCTCAACTCCGGGACAACTCTTCTCGGCAAAGAAGCCATCTCTTCCCAAATGAAAGTGTATAATCTTGTCATTTGTGCAAGGCTGGTAATATAAATAAATAACGCATTTCAGAGACAATATAATAGCTTGTAACTCCTACATGGAATGCAAATCATATTTCCTTAATACCAAACACAGTTAACTACTTTCTTTAAAATACTTTACCTCCATACAGCACTTATCAGGAATAATCTAATATTGCAAGCAGAGAATTGCATCGACCTAGCTGAAGTGGTTAATCGTAAATCTTGCACAGTCCGAAAAAACAATAATCTCTGAAGGCTAAGTCAATGATTACAGCAACAAATCATTTAACTCTTTCCATGCATCATCATCACTACAACAACCCTAAGTATTTATTTCAACAGATCCAAACGACCACGACCATATGGACTCTATCTCACTGCAAGCTCTCTGCCTCACCGCAACTTTGCAAATGTGTAACATCATTCAATGTGCTGACACTGTATTGACAATTGACATGTTGAACTAAGATGTCGGTTGCATGTGTATTGCCGGGGATACTGTATTGAACGATCAAACACAAAAACCATAACCCTACTCATGGGAGAGGATAGTCATGAATGATGCATAGGTAGATGCCTCAAACAGAGAACATTCTGCCAAACAATGTTGTTCTAAGAAAACCAAGGGAAGTGTATTAGACAAAAAAAAAAGCAATGAATAACTGATAAATATAGGCAAGCTGACTAGATCAACAAAGAATAATTTCCTGTATTAGTCAAGTTTAACAGAATTACAAATGAGCAAAACACTGGCAAAGAATCCTCCTCTTGACTAATTAAAAGTTAGACATTTCTATTTTTACTTCTGGAGGATGGATGAAAATGACATACCAAAATATTAGAAACAGAATATGAGTTTTTACAACTTTCAACTGTTTTTCCAAGGTTTTGTTGAACTTTAAAGTATGTTGATGTCCCTAGTTTGTCCCCATACACTGTGATCAGGAGTAAAACACCATTGCAGTCTACTCATTCCATCTACACGATGGGCTTCCATTTTTTCAATTTATCTTTTATCAACAAAAAAATCACTATGTTATATGTAACCAAGTTGCAGAAGATTCTACTGCTCAGGATTTTGCCTCCAATGTGATCTTCCAGATTTAGGTTTCAGGTATCTACAATTTGATGCGCGATTTCAGAATTCCTATAACTTTTGAAACTTAACTCTTATATATAGGTTCTGCAAGTACGGTGACCTAGAAACTGCTTCAGTATATTGGTGAATGCTCCTGTTCAATCAAAACTTCTAATTTCGAATAAGAAAAACATTAAGGAGACAAGAAATAAAAAATACTAATAAAATTCATCAAAAGAATTGATTGATGGTATTGATTCACATCAGTTAAACAGGCAGTGCATGAAGGTTACAAGTCACCAACAAAGGGACATTTAAAGAAGAAGTTGTACACCGGACAAGGAAAGAGCAATCATTGTACCTAGCCTTGAAAGTAAGATCAGACTTTCCCCAAAGCTTCAACATAACGAGAACATCATTGAGGCAAACTGTCGTCTTAAATCCAAGTTCATGCAAAAGCCTCTCACTTGTCACCTGCAAATATATTTTGTTAAAAGAAGATGATGCCGCTCATTTTTTATTTCCATTAGAAAAACAAGCAGAAGGAATATCAAGCAATTAAAGAAGATGGTGCAGGCCATTATCCTGTACAGTAAAAAACAAACAAATAATATCACACAGTCAAATTTAATTGTCTCATTCCGACTTCATAAGCTAATTAAATTGGATTGATCAGCAGAAGTGTTACAATCACTGAGTGCAACTATGCGTCAATTATACAATCGAATGCTGCTATGATGAAATTATACCATCGACTGCTTTTATGCTGAAATAAGACCATGGAGTGCTTTTACCCTGAAATTAATTACTGAACAATGTTCTTGCTTCCTATCGTTCATGCAAAGGATAACAGAGAGACACATGCCATCTCTGATTAGCTCATATAGAAAGCAACATATCCTCACCAAGACGAAACCAGTCATTCAGAAAAGCAATGTGCAGTTGACAAGAGAAAGAATTTACTTTTGGGACTGCATATGGAGCATAAGCGCCCAAAATCATGCGCACTTTATCACAGTCGTGAAATAAATCCTTGGGACAGTGAAGATCATTGTCCAATGCTGACATGACCCATCGAGCATTACATAAAGTTTTAACAAATGAAGACCTAATAGATATGCCATTCCCCTGGGATTGTGGTTGGCAACAAGCAAAAATTTTGTCAGAAAAGTCAGTTTCCCAAAGTTTGTCCAACATCTTCAATAAATACTTGCAGTTCTCATGACAGCAGGAGTTGGACAACAAGGGCAATAAATAGGCCAATTCAGTTGATTCCCAGTCTTTGACAACAATACTAGAGGCATCAACATCCCCATTTGCAAGCAATTGCCGATCATTTATGTCCGGTACATCATCCAAGCTCTTTTCCATAGGAAGGACTTGAAGAAAATCAGTAATGCCCAGTTCCTGGAAAAATTTCCTCCACTTCTCTGGTCCACAGGAAAGAGATTGACTGGAAGGATGTCTCAAATAGGAAGGGTCAACCATATGCCACTCCATATGCAAACCACTTATTAATTTTTTTGCATTTACAGGACATCCATATTCTTCGCTAAAATGAATGGGCACTTCCATGATGAACTTGAAGCCATGATCTGTCAAAATAAAACATCTACTCCGCAATGTAGACAATATGTACTCCCTCTCGACCAAGCAACTCGGGCAGCCAGACTGGAGGTGGACCATTACAAAACACAAGTATTCTATCACCAATGTTCTATCAACTAAGTTTTTGTTATCAGAAAGTGCAGGTAATACATGCATTAGTAAGATATCGTGAGCCGATAACTCTCTGACACCAACTTTTTGAAGCATCTTTCTTATGTTACCAGATAGATCATTAACCATACTTAACATATCAGAAGATGCTGCAGAGAAAAGAGCACTATCTATGATCCGCAAGTTGGTACAAATGATGGGGTATGCTTTGAGGCCATTCTCACCATAGAAGTCAGGGTTTGATGCATTGGCATGTAGCCAGATCACTCCTTTATCAAGTGAACTGTAAGAACCATCTGACAGTGGAATAAATGCAATTTTCTCAAGGTCCTTCATAGCATTTCTCTCTATCTCTGAAGTTCCTAAAACATGATCTGAATTCTGTAACATTATATACAGAACATTTATGTATTCGGATAACCAACTTAGACCCATTGATTTAAATCCATTTTCCCTGACACTTAAGGAAGACATAATTCTTAAGAGGATTTTCAGACTATAATCCTCAACGCCCAAGGCACTGGCCAGTTGATCCGATAATACTATGTCTCTATGTAAGAAGCCAACACCCAGGTGCTCCTCCAACAACTCGTCAGTCAAAACAATGCGAGCAAGTTTATCCCAGCCTCTTAACGCCTTGCAAGGAGGAATCCAGTCAGATCGATCTCTGTCTAAAAGCAAGCAGCTAGACATTCGCAATCTCAAAATTATCATCTTTGGAAGGCCTGAAAAGAAACCGTGTACTTCACCAATAAGGGGAATAAAGCTCATATATGCAGAAACAGCACTTGCAGGATTTTCCTGAAAACAAGGGAGATTACAAAATGAATCCTTTGCCCCGACGAATAGATCAGGAAGCTGTGACAACAACCATTGGTTCCATGGGCTACTTGAATCAACTTCTTCTCTTGATGATGGGAGAGCAAAGTCGCCTTGAATAATAAATCTTAACCCATAAGCTCTCAAAGGAAGAAATGCAAAGACTGGTTGTGGCTCCAAGCGTGGGGAATAACTACCCTGCGTTGCTTCATCAAGCGGAAAAGCCATGCTTATCTCTGTCAATTGAACATCATTCCGAATAAAATCAGACTGCAACTTTTGGGAAACAACCAGCCACGTGGCCCCATCTTTTCCATAGGAAACTTTAACAATGCCATGCCCCAGAATATCTTTCCTCATAATTATGAATGAATCGTTCAACATGTTTCTAAACCTAATACTCTGTAGCCGATGAAGAAAAAGTAACAGAGATGGGTGGAGATCTGAAAACATAGCTATAATACTATTCATAGCTGTCCCGCTTGAGAGTTTCGATCTCAAAGGCAGACGAATACAAGTGTTCCAGCGGTTATTCTCCCTTTTATTTGTGTCATAAGAAACCAGACGAGCGAACATGTTGATATCACAAGGAGGTATAGGAGTAGGCAGAACAAACCCGATTTGACCCTCAGTAATATCAAATTTTAGGTGGAACCCATTTGAATGTATCTCTGGAGCATCAGTCACCTTTAAGAAAGAAATGGAAGAGAAAAAAATATGGTCAAACTCGAGAACAAACAAAAAATTTGTCAACTTCCAAGCAAAAATAGAATCCAGGTGGACTAAAATGGAAGAACAGGAAGAAAATAATCTCTATGAGGACAAGGTAGACCAAAAGATACCACGAGAGAACCAATAAAAAAACAACTACATCAATATAAGTGGTACATGATTGTACATAGAGTGTAATGGCAATACCAGATTCGAAGAGTAACACCAACCATGGTATAAATGCTCGAACTTTTTTTCATAACAGAAAATTCAATATGTAAAATGAACTGATCAAGCATCCAATGCAATTCCATCAAATTGTATATCTATGAATTGATCTGGGATCGCAAATGTTTTGATTTTCGTCACATTTTTATGAGAAAGGAACAAGACAGAAAATGCAGGAGAGACGAATGGAGTATGGATTTCTTTTAACCTGTTCTAACTTGCATGTGCCTAGTATTCTACTATAAACAGAGATGCAGCAGGGAGCGAGAGAGAATAAGAGGACGTGACAGGTTAAAATTGTACCCGAAACACAGATTTGAACCCTATCCCTTTCTGCCCAATGTATCCCGCACTAGAGCCCTTTTTAGTGGAACTTCCAATGTCGCACAGGGCTCTGATATTTTCAGCAGAAAAACCTTTCTCGTTATTTAAAATAACCACTCCAGATTCATGGAGAATGAATGACAACGTTGGTTCCACATGATCAGGATAGGCGTTGTCATCGGCATTTTGAACCTGAAGCATACAAAATCATTAAAACAGAAAAAAAAAATCACATCATTGGCAGCAGGCCCCAAAGGACCAAGATGGTAATAAATATAAATCCAATTGAAAATAATCAAAAAGAAATCAAGGAACAAATCCACAGTGATCTTTGAACAGAAGGGCATTCTACTAAAAGACCTCACAGCATAGCCATATGAGGAATAACCATAGTTTAATAATTTAATCCATCGCAGATTTTTTGGTTCTGCTTGGAAAACCATACACCTGAACTCTCAATTTACACAAAATACACTGTACAAACTTCAGCTTACTGTAGCCGGATTGATATAAAATGAAAAAAAAAATGTAATGATGAACAGTTACTTTTTCCCTTTCTTTTCTTTACTTTTTATTTTTGAGAAAAAGTGGGTGATCACATCAATTTCTTTGACTTTTGGTAAATATTGACTTGTTAGCAATCCGCGAATAAATGTCACCAGTTGCCACATGTTTATTTGAGGATCACTGATTGAAGACAGGCGGAGCCAGGCCCCCAACATCAACATTACATTAAAGTACATGATTCATCAATCACTGGTAATCATGAAGGAACTTATTTTACATGATCTGAAGTTCCAAGTACAATAAAAACAGGAATGGCTGGAACAGGAAAAGAACTGGAATGGCGGTTGACTCAATGACATATTCTAAGATTGAAAATCATGCATAAAAGTAAAACAGTAAGCAGATTAAGAGAAGTCACTAGACGATACCACAAGAAGACGGCAGACAAATACAAGCTCTCTGCTATGCAACAATAGCAAGGTGTAGTTAAAATCCTGTCAGCCAAGTAAGACATACCAGCTCAAGAAGAAAATGAGAATCCTGGGAATACAACTCTTGTGAAAGGCAATGAAGTGCTCTTCCTAAACGAGCATGCTGCTTTCTCAACATGCTACTTTCTGTGACTGAAAGATCGAGATCAAGGCCAAATTCATCACGGCGGATGGATTCTATCACAAGCATTGGATCGGCACAATCAACTTCTGCAGAATATTGCCTGACACAATTGGCACCTTCGTCGTTACTTTCACTAATAGGGGTAGATTTAACCTCTAAAGAACAATTCTCATCGGATATGGCAACTCCAAACTCAGAAGAGTCCTTCATTAAAATATCACTTCTTATTGAAGCTGTCACAGGTTCCTGGATGGTTGGAGTACGTGATACCTCAGTACCAACAACATCAGCCACGGTAAAAGCATTTAAATTCTCAGCCCATTCTTCTAAACCAAGAGATACTCCAGCATTTTGCAACATGGTTCGCTCCTGCAGTCCATTGCATTCCTTCAGAATTCTAGCAGGTGCATCCTTAGCAAATGATCTCAAACCAGCAAGTAATACATCAGCAGCAAAACCCCCATACTCAGCAGGAACATGAGCAAGACAATCAAGAAAGAATCTAAACATGTTTATTTTGCTTTTACAATCACAAACATCCTCAAGCCGCTTCTCCCTGAAAGCAATCTTATTTGTTAGGTCCACAGAACCCGTATTATTAACACAATCCAAAGGATCAGCCCAAGTGGCTTCGAATGCCCGTTGGGTATGGGACTTTAAAAGGGAAAGGGGAACATATTTCTCTCCACCCACCAGTGAGAATAAAGAGGTTAGTTCCAAGGCAGTTAAAACAGGCGAGACTTTTAGTAAGGCTTCCAAGTAGGTCTCAACACTAGCAGAATGGTTAATTCTAATAATTTTTCCATTCTTTGTTACTAAACACAATAATTCCCCTGAATTTACTTCATTCAATAAAAAATTGACAAGATGACCCAGTGTGGGAGCAAATTTTGTTTCCCAGAGTGACCATGCTAAGAGATCTGACAGCATGGGCGCCTTTAGCAAAACTTTGATTGCCTCCTTTCGCGAAGACTGTCCACAAGCACGCAATTCCCAATTATTAACCACTTCTGGAATATTGTTTGCATCTCCAACCTGACTATCACAAGTCACATAATCTCCGCGGTAGGACATCGATGCTGAAAAAAGTACACAACTTGACATACAACTTTGATGAATCTTCAAGAAATCCTTAATGAGATCAACACCCTCAACTTTAAAATCAAGGGAAGGATACTGCTTCCTCACAAGAGCAGAAATATCTCTTTCTTCAATTTCTTCATATCCCTTTAAACTGTTTGATGCTTGAGAAACTAACGCCAATAACTGATCGTGGCTAAGTAGAACCCCAAAAGAATCCCTCTCACCGATTTGCTTAGTAAAAAGCTTTTGAACTTCATTGGGAAAATGGGAAGAGTGCAACTCTAATAACGAGAAAAAATTTCCGTGACCAAGTGACTCAAAATTCTCAACAGAAAATTGTTCTGCCAGCCAGCGCTCACATCTATAGATCTCTTTAAAAATATGATATTGCCTATCTGGCAGACATTTATCACCAACTTGGCCTTCAAAACTCTGGAAATAGGTAGTAGCTTTGCTAATAACATCATCAATGGAAAATCCTGAAACAAATCATACACAATGAGCATACAGAAAAACAATGTTCCATCTTAACAATCCTAGCATTGATGACCCTGGAGACTGTTTGGTTTTGTAAAGTATAATATAGTAATGCTAGTTCTAGATTAATATATACACATACATATCAAATTGACATGTTAAAGTAACCTTTTATCACAAACCTAGAAACATGATAAGGTCAAGATGTGCAACATATTACAATGATCCCAGATAAACCCAAGTTTTGCAGGAACAGGGCATTAAGCATATCTAGATCAACCACAATCTGCCAGCCTCGTAATTCATATCCCCTTGACAATTCATTCTCACCACTGTTGGCTTATGTTAACCAAGAAAAAATACGGAATATTTCATGCAAGAGAGCAGGCATCCTCAATGCACCAATGCTCCCCAATATGCGGGTAATCGAATCAGCATAAATGTAGCCAACCTTATCATAGCAATGCAAACATGTTGCTCCCAAACCACAAACCAGAGCACTTGTTGTGCCAAGACTATCTGATAGTCCACGGACAAAGAAAACTAGAGTTCAAGGTCATATTGATCAAAGTCTAAATAAACTTGCCAAACAATATGGACAAAACCAACTTTGCAATTACACAGAGAAGGGATCCTCATCAGCATACACGAATAAGCAATAAATCCAAATGACAAAACCCCAATTAGCCAATGAGAAAGATTTCAGCAAATACTCACCTCGTGATTCCTCCCTGCCCAATGTTGCAGCGGGGACCGCATTCTTTTGAGAGGGCAATACATCTATAGTTTCATACTGTGGAGGTTGTCCATCAGTAACAGCTTTATTTGATTCATTACTACCAATGGCTTGAAGTGTATCATAGACGTTGTCCCACATTCCGTTTCTGATAGAAGTAACCTGGAAGGTATGGATATAAGTCAAGATCGCTTCATAAATTTTATCAAGTATATGGATAAATCAGTATAGGTTCCACTAAATAAAAGACGTCTGCTAAAAAACCCTAGAGGAAATCTTCGAAATTTGAGGAAAATGGAAAAGAAATTACAAAAAGAAATTCATGTTCCTACAGCTTGTATACCACCTACTACACCTGTGAAGCAGAACAATAGACCCCAAAAAGAACACAAAAGATACACCCATGAACAAAATCAGTATTAGGACATCTTCAGCACATGAGGGCTTCAATGGTTGAGACTGAACTTTCAACAACAATAGACCATACATCATAGGAGAAAAACGTCCAACAAAGCAACTCCCTCTCCATAAACACAGAATAATAACTTCCAGCCGAACCATGCTCCATTAACAAAGGCAAGCTTCCACAGATTTCTAATATTCCAATCGGGTTGCCAATTATTTGTTTCTTCATTTCCAAACCCTCAGAAAATAAGAAAAGCAGCTAAAATCAATTTTCTTATGGTGAAAAAAGGTCACCGCTTATTAAACAAGAAAATTTCAGCTAGTTTTTTCCTTTTTCTTTAGGGAAAAGAAAATGGCAAAGAATAGAAAAATTATTCACAAACTAAAGAAGCCCAACTGTCATGGACAAAAAATTGTCCAGGCAATAATTTAATCAGAAACATATGCAAGAAACATACGTGAGAGAGAGAGAGAGAGAGAGATCTTACAGCTACATTGAGCAGACCCAAAAATGGGTTTCTAGAAAGGATTCGGGAAATCTTCCTGTTTTCTTTAGTTGTCAGTTCATAAGCCTGTAGCATCCTTTTAAAAATCTACAGAGACATACCATAATGCAATTTGAAAACTCAGAAATTGGTCACGTAGAATAAATCTAATTCATTGCATATAAGTACACATGGAAATTAAGTTAATGTCGGATCCTTGTCTAGAAGGAACAGTCCCAAGTACTCAAAGTGGCCTCACGGGGCATATATTTATAAGCCCGACGATTGCAAATATTTGCAAATAGAACGTATTAATGCAGCACATACAACTGGTCAAAATTCAAATTTCCACGGTATAAAACAAAAATTACTCCCCCTTCTCTCTTCTTTCCTGTGCAAATTTAAGAAACCAGAACAGATGACCTAGATTACACTGTAGTACTTGCCTGATATTACTGTTAAGATTGCACCAAATCTATCGCTCTTAATTTTATATTAACCAATTACAACTCCTTTCTGGAAAAAAATTTCCATCACATCCACCAAAAGTAAATTCTTCTAAGTATCAAGTGCCAAGAACTAACATGAGGTTCGTCAAAGTGGTAAGGAGCTTAGATTCGCTTAAGGAGGTCTCGAGTTCGAAACCTACCGCACGCAGCCAAGCGGACAACAAAAAAAAAAAGTGCCAAGAAAGAACTGAAAGATAAGTAACAAAATTCTAAATAAAGTAAGTCAGCTGATAATCCAAATTCCCATTCAACTTGATACCTGGTGAATCTTTTTGCAGAGCTACGGCAATAATATGACATAAATCAAGGACAGAAACTCTCCAAACAATAACTGTAATTGCTTTTTTGTGTTTCTTAAACAATAGTATGTGCCAAAGAAATGAAAGTACCTCCAAAAGATTTTGCTCTCGACAAGTCTCTTTCCAGGTTGAAATAAACCTCAACAGGGCAATTCTAAGATGATCTTCATGAAAAAGGAGAGAAATATCATCTTCTTCAATGTCACTGACTCCCGACAAAACTGAATTCATGCCTAGCTTCTCTGTTCTCGGCAACTTTTTAGAAGTGGAACTATTGCCAGAAGAATTGTCAGCTTTCCTTTTCTTCTTTGGAGCACTTTGGTCAAAGCCCGATGTACTCAAAGGAGAGTGAATCTCGCCATCAACTAAACCAAGACGAGACATCTCTTCACTTGCAGATGGATAAGGACAGCTACTAAAGCGCTCACTACGGTAACTCTGAGCTGACGGCTTATCAAAGCTTTTCAGTTTATCTTCCACTTCACACGCATCACTTTCTTCATCAGAGCTTGATGATGCAAATCTAACATGTTTCCCACAAAACTTTTTATGCATGTCTGAGAAGGACTTAACCCTCTCGCTAAGCTCCGCAAATCTGCCATCAGTCTGTTTCTTCAGGAAAGAAAGAAGAGGGCGCCTTTTCCTCACATTTTTCTCTTTCACGGAGAATTCCTGTAGTCCGACACCTTCCAATCTCCTAGCCTCTTTAATGAAGGCTACATGCAACCTAGTGAACATGATGAATCAAAAATTCAAGTGTTCGAATACCTAAAGCCAGAATTAATCATGCTTTTATTAAAAATACATTTATGAAGACAAAATGCGACAAATTATATCTGATATATGATGGAAAGGTTTGAATTTCACATTACGAAAATGATACTAACAAAAAACCCACATTTTAAAATAGCCTTTTCTCGTATGTTCTTTTAGAAGCAGGTGCTATAAGAATGGTTGAGGAAAAGGCAGTTTGAAAATCCAACTGATGTATCAAATCGAGCATGAAGAGAATCATTGTACAATCAAAATGAAGATAAACAGCCACTAATCCGTGCTTAGATGGCTGCAACTCCTATGAAAACAACCAAGTCGAGTTGGAAGTACCACTGGTGAGTTTATCTGGCGAAACCCGACAAATGGTTTTCACCATGCAGACGAGAAAGGAAACATGGATGAGCAATATTGAACCACAAATAAAATTAGCAGCAGAAAAATCGCAAATCTACCTCCATTGGGTCAACACATCTGAACATCTAAATACCACAACATGTCTCCAATAGGAAAATTTACATAAATCAGATCATTGTTTTACAAGATAATTTACTGAATTAAAATTAGAATACTAAAAATATGCTAGGCATATTTTTTCAAAATACAAGTAAAATTTCGAACACCCGAGAACTGCATATTGGAAGTAACATCAGAACTCAACCCAAGGAAAGCTCCAGTTCTTGCCTCCACAGTACAAGAACTGGGTTTGGAATAAAAACATTGCATACTATTTTTCACACCATCAGAATGCAGGAAGTACAATAGTAATAGATTTAAGTAAAGTCATTTAAACTCATAGAGTAATGATCCTCCAATCCTAGGGAACTATGTAGTCATATATTCGGAAAAAAAAATACTTTCCATATATAATTTTCTTTGACCAATAAGCTATCAGCATATTGAACTCCCCTGAATGAAATCCTACAGGCCAAAAAGGAGTTGTACTATGGTTTATTTACAGAGCTGAAAAAATGAAAAAAGTGGATTAAAAACAGTGTTCGCCTACTCCTGATTGCAGAATGAGTAGTCTCCAAATTATAACAAATACAATCACCAAGAAGCAGAGAAGATGTGCATCTGAAAATTGAGAAGAACATCTTACAGGCAATAGTCGAAAGCAAATACGATGCTTAAAAGTAACAGCAAAAATACATAATTTAAGAGCACAAAATCCGAAATTACGACAATTCTGTAATCAGATAGGTGAAACCACTCGTGGGAAAAATATAATTGAAAAGCAAAAGCTCATGAAATGAAGCTAAAGAGGAAAATGACAATATCAAAGCAGTACCCCAGATTCTGAATACGGACAGCAAGCTTTTCTTTGCTCGAGACTGATTTCCTTTTCATGATATACTCAAGGAAATCCTCGACCAAAACTTCCTTCTCAACATCTTCCCCCAAATATTCTATGAGATAATAAACTATGTTTTCAGTAGTTAACTTAAGCGCATCAGTCGCACCGGGCTCCACAGAAAAGTAATGCAACACAAGCTGATGTCGCATAAGAGGACCCATTTCCAGGTCCTCAAACTTTTTCACTGCTTCATTCTTGCGAATAGCAACCTCCAATTCATATACTGTAGAGATAAATCGTGCCCCCACAAAGCAATGGATAAATGAATTTATCTGATCAGATGAGAAACAGCTAGTTAGCATTTCAAAACTAGACTTATCTTCAAACAGCCCAGGAGTGCTGCCATCCTCTCAGACGAACAAAAAATCATAGACTTCTCAAATATACCATGAATGACAGGAAGAAGACAGTCGACAAGATTCAAATATTTCACCTTTGCTTCGTTGGCCATTACCCCGTTCAAGGAAGGAACGTCATGTATCTGAAAACCAAGGTCACTCCAGGAATTAGCATGCATCTCCAACAAGACGGCCTCAGAAACCTTCTGCACAGTGACATTCTCCCTTGCAATAACCAAATCCCTGCGAGCCTTCATGGCAGCACGGTCAATCTTTTCAAGGAGACTCCCGTTCTGATTAGGTAATAGGGAGAGCAGGAATGGCTGGGATTGAGAGCCTGAGGCAAGTGAAGAGTCCGGGATAGAGCCAAGGGTCTTTTTCTGAGGCTGAATCACAGACTCCAAGACCTTCTGCAAGTTAACAGTCTCTCCAACTATAACGGCAGACTCCTTTTGCTCTGTGACAGCACGCCCGGCCCTCTTCTCAAGTAGACCCACATTAGAATTATTCGGCGTCGACGAACGCCGCTGGTGTTGAACGCCCGGGGGAGTGAGTTTGACTCCTACCGGAGGCGGTTTATGGCTGGTGTTCGGAGTAGGGAGGTTCTTCTGACGCGTAGGAGGCGTCGACGGCTGGTTGTACGAAGGATTTACAGAGGACGTCGAGGGAAAGACGGGGTTCGGGAGGGAGAAGTTAGGGTTTTGGGATTGAGCGAGCTGGGCGAGGGATTGAAGTGCCTGAGTCGAGGAGTAGTAACCTAAAGGGTAATATCCGGGATAGTACAGACCCTGCACGTAGGCACTGTAAGGGTTTTGGGATGTGTACGGGTTCCCTGGCCGCAGACGCGTTGAAGGCGGGCGTGATGGTTGCGCCGGAGGTTGTGACGGTTGCGAGGGTTGGGGCGGCGGAGGATGACGGTGGCCACCGCCGCCGCCGGGGCGTGTTAATTGGGGTGGGCGGCCGCTCATGGAGGGAGGGAATTTTCGTGCGGCGGGAGTGTCGTTTGCGAGGGGTGGCAGAGGGTATTTATACCCCTTCGAATCCATCGGTTGAGTTATTCGACACGTGTAGAGGACTAATTGTGTAACTCCGTTCAAAGTTCGGGACTTAATTGACAATCTCATGTTTCTTCTTCCCAAATACTTTTATGGCCGCCTCCTTTCGATGAGGAAGTCAGCGCTGAAAATGTCGTCCTACGAGCCGGCAGTTTCGTCCTCGTCGATCCACCGACGGACCCAACAGCAGCGCGCCGGAGAACTTTCCGACCACCCAACGCCGTCGACCGGGCGCGTCCTCACGGGACCGGAATCATCTCCGAAGGCGGCGCCGATCCTCCGGTTCGCGGCGTTCGGGGTCATAATCCTCCTCGGCTTCCTCCAGTTCTGGTTGCCGGCGACTCATTTCCGTCACCCCACAGATCCTCACAGGAACTGGATCCCTCTCGACTCCAATGCCTCTTCTTCTTCTTCTGCCTCGCTTGTACGTTCTTGTCTCCTGAGTTTTGTGCTCGTTTAGACTTGTTATGCACTGCGGAACTTGTGTTACAGGATGACTGCCTATTGCTAGACATTAGGTTGCTGCCTTTGGCATGTCGTGACTCGGCCGGGAACGAAAATTAAGCGTGAGGAAAGAATTATTTGAAAAGGAGCCTTCCTATTCTATGCAGGGAAACAGATGGGATCCAGGAAGTGCGGATGCGATAGGCAGCGACTACGGTGAGGATGGATTTCTGCACATCGTTTCTTGGATGGATTGTCTGGACCTTCGGCTCCTTGCAGTCCTTGCCAATTCAACCTTGATGAGTTCGAGGTTAGTTGGGTCTGTTTAATGAATCGCGAGATATATAACAGCCTTGCCTGTCATCCTATTGATTGTCCTATGAGATTCTTTGTCAGTGTCCTGCAGTGCCAGGGGACTTATTTACTGTTGGATTGGAGCATATTAGGGTTAGTTTAGGAAAAAAAAAAGCTAAATACGGTCGTAATTTGAAAATTTTCTTGTCATTGTTCGCGATTTTCAATTTTGTAGAATTCAATTAATTTTTTTTATGTTTTTCAAAATTACGATTTGCAGTAGCATTGTTCTGAACAACGACTTAGGTGGGGTAATTTGAGAATTTTTCAAATTGGGATCGTATATTGCCGATATTTGTTCCAAACTAACGATAAATCGGCACGAAGGTGTCGTCCGCTTGTGGACAATATTGTCTGGGTTGGAATGTATTGTCTTTGGTTGATAACATAACTATTGAGGCGCTGCTATGTTCAAGGGGATTCTGTTCTTTTGGTCTCTATCTAAAGTGATTTTGCTCGGCGAGACATAATTGTGGTGGGGGTGCTTAATTTGTCTCTTGTAGATATCCAGACCTATTGCATTTCCATTTCTTCACTCCGGGAGGTGAGGAGGACAAGGTATCCTTCTACAAGCTGAAAGTACTTTTCCCACATTCGAATCTTCAATTTCACAGGTTTGTTCATTTTTCAACTTCCATTGCTATCTGCCTTGCTTTGTCTCTCCTTTTTCTTTCTGTTCTTACGCTTATCCATACAATGTAGTCAGGAGAAGGTTAAAGAAGTCGTGAGGAATGTAATGTCTCCTACCGAGCCGAATTTCGCAGAGTTGGCGCCATTCGCAATACCAACTGTTCATCTTTCATTCAAGAAATTCATTTACTTCTCGCCTAATTTGATCGTCAATGTATGGGAGATGACCCCATGCACTTTCTTCCCACCTCCCTCGAATTTCCCATGTTCTTAATGTATTCTATTACTCGGTTTCATTTTGATGGCTTGCTCAATTCCAGGGGAAAGTGGAAGAGCTTATCTCTCTTAATCTAATAAGTCATGGTGCTGCCGTTGTTGAAGATTGCTCCGAGACGCTGGAAAAATATGTTAATTCAGATGTCTTAGACGCTGTCCAGCGATCAGCATCAAAGCCCTGGATGGCCACTGCCCCTTACGAGAAGGACACTTGCATTCCAGATCAAAACATCGTTTTGATTGATGCAAGAAAATTGCAGTTTAATGTCCTAGAGGCTGTAGCTTGGTGGACTAAAGTTCTGAATTGGAATGAAAGGTTAGCCATCCATATGATTCGTTATGTTGTATTGTTGCCTGCTAAGCTTTTGCCGAATCATAACTTTATGGATCTTACAAGCAGGAGTAGTCGCAGAAACCCCGCCATACTTTTAGCACTCTACAACAATTACTTCAAGCTCTCTCCTTCTTGGTCAGCTAGAGAAGAGAAAATGGCACTTAGATACGATGGTCCTCAGACTGTTTGTCGCCCATCTGATGCCAAATCAGTGCCTGACCCGATAAGAGGTAAGCTTTGGAAACTATACCTTCCCCCAATGTCGTTACAGATTCTGGGGAGTTAAGGAATTGTATAGGCATGTGTACACAATTTATAGACAGTGCAATTCATTATCAAAGATGGGTTGATTTTGCTGATTCCTGTAATGTCAAAATCAATCTTGTTAGACAACAAGTTGAAGTGATTATTCTTACACGGCATATTCTACTCCATTTTGGTATACCTACAACGCTCCTGGGAAGCTGCCTGTAAGCAGGAGAACCTCATATATATGCGGAGATTCAACGTAAAGGATGGTCCCCCACCTAAGGAGGTTCAACGGGACAAACAGCTCTTGACGAAATTCGTTTTGGACATCAGCTTCTACATCTTCATCTAAATTACAAGCATGGACAGAGAGATCGAGACTATAAAAGCACCTCGAAAACCAGGTGATCTGATTCAGTCAATGGATCGCTGATGATGTTCCCATTGAGCTCTGAGACGCTATGCTCCTCACTCTGTAGATTTCTTTCAGAGTCTCGATAGCCGGCCGATAATCCGACATCATGGGAACGAGTGACGTAACACGCACATGCTGTGCATTGCCGTTTTTGGGTTTCGACAACTTCATGATGAACACCTCACCTTCTAAAACTTTAGAAGCTGTAGCGGCTGTCCAACAAGAGTGAAACAAATTAACAAAGAGGGGTAATAAAACAACTTGGAAGATGAATAATGCAGAGACAATCCGTGAACGCACGATCCGAAAACAAACCTCGAAAGGTGATGCAGGGGATTAACATACCAGCAAAAGGATGAAACTTGAGGAATTCGAAGAACTCATCGGCCGAACAACCAAACATAACCCGGGCTACCCTATCAAAGCATATGACAGTGAATACCTTCTCGTCAGTGGCAATGGACATCTGCACAAACCAACAAGGGGGGAAGACAACGCGAGAACCGGTCACAACCAGCCAAAAAGCCTAAAATGACACGGCAATGGGGCATAGCATCGCGCTCACCAGAACACGGAAAAGCCGTTTCGAGGAGGAAGGAAGGTTAACAGAGCCGAAGCGATGACAATGTTGGCAGAGGCAATTGGGATCATCCTTGAGAGGACGTTCGCAGAGAGAGCAGGCACGGTAGAAGAGACTGGAATGGTCGATCCCCAGCACGGCGCAAACCTCGGACGACTGATTCGCGCCGTCCATTGCCAGAAGTTCACGTCCTGTTCTTATAAACCCTAACACCTTCTTCCCCTAACGCAGTCGGAGTTTTGTCCAGTAATGCGCACTAACGAAAATAATTCGCGAACTAACACCAAAGTCGGCCAAGACCGACTTCGTTTTTGGCGAATGGAAGTCGGCCTTCACCACACTTAGAAAAAATTTTAGCAAACGAAGTTTGGGACGCTGCATGAAGGAAGTCGGCCTTTGTAAGGCCGACTTCGGTTTTGGGGAATGAAAATCGGCCTTACAAAGGCCGACTTCTTCAAATTTCTTTTTTTTTTCTTTTCCTTTTGAAATAAAAAAATGAATGAAAGGCCGACTTCCCTTTAAGCTTTTTTTTTTAAATTCAAAAGAAAAAAAAAATTGAGGAAGTCGGCCTTTGTAAGGCCGACTTTCATTTCAAAAAATCGAAGTTGGCCTTTGTAAGGCCAATTTCCTTAAGGACCGAATTCGGCCTTTGTAAGGCCGACTTTGGTGAGTTAGTTGGCGAAATATTTTCCAAACTGCGTCATTTGGCGAAATATTTCGCTAAATGACGTCATTATGGAACAAAACTCAACGCAGTAGCGCCGAGGCTCCTTTTACTGGATAAGGATTCCCAGTGCTCTGTTTGGCAACAATCCTTTTCCTTATGAAGAAAATTATTTAAACATGCATAATAATTTACGAAATAAGATGATCAAACTCATTTTTTTAAAAAATTAAATTCGGAGTTTGAGCGAATTACTAGTAACTACAAATAAACAAAAACAAACTATATGTGAAAACTACAAACTACAAATAACAAGCGAATTCTCAACAATTACAGCAGCGTCAACTGTACTAAAAGCTCGAACTTATAGATAAAAGCGTGACGTACTATATATTTTTATTTTCAACGACGGTGGTGTGGCAAAATTGGAATCAGATAAGGCGGAGATTGAAATCGAGATAGATGGACAATGTCAATTTTTATTCATATTCTTTTCAAATAAAATATTGAACTCTTAATTTCATTGAAATAAAATTCTTTCAATTAACTCGTTAAAAAAATTATTATTGGAAATTATTATTATAATACTCTACTGTTTAATATATATTTGTGCGATATACAATAAGGTTGTGTCAAATAGAACGTGAAACGCCGCTCATTATTCATTTTATATTTTACTTGTCTCGAATTGTTCTTCTTCTTGTCGATCAAAACTACTACTTCAAAAACCATGTCTTTCTTTGGTTTACTCCTGAGCTCACCCCAGATCACCGGATCCATCTTCGCCTGTTCTGTCCAGGAACGCGGTGGCCGGCTCAGTGATTAGACGAGGGTGCATACGATTCATGACGGAAATATACTGCAAAGTTCAGCATACGAAACATGTAAAACTAAAGCTATTTTTTAGCGTGCCTCCTCTTAATGATAAATCCTGGCTCGGCTCCGCCAGGCGTATATCGACATGGCCGGTGACCTCGTTGGCACGTCAACAAGCACGACACCACAGGGAAGAGTACCGCGGATACTTTTCTTCGGCATAGTACTCCACGTCGGGGGAGAATCAAAAAATGAAAAAATGGTAGGAAAGCGCATCAAAAATGTTGCACAAGGCGATGATACCTTATTTTTCAAACAAGGAATATGCACGAAAACACAAGGGAATCAAGCCAAGCAGCCAAAAGAAGACCTCATCGTCCCTTTCAAATAAAATATGAATCGGGATTTCCGATGCTTCTTGTTTTCTTGCGATGATTTCGTGTTTTTTATTGTCTCTAATGTTCATCTTTGTCTTCCTTAATCGTGACGTCGTGCTAGCGAACGAGTCAACATGAAAGACTCAACAATGTCCACGCAATTCCAATTTATTTATTTTTCTCGAGAGAAGACGATGAGTTTTTGCATGCTTTGTGAAATTTGATTTTACGCGAACAGATGATATAAAAGAAAATACTACGCCCAGAGAGTTGGTCCCTTAATGCAGAAAGGTCAGTATAAATATCCCCTACTTCTCGTGCATTTCCGAACCATTCCACCCTAAGAGTTTTTACTGGAGACAGAGAAGAAAGCGCGAGATGGAAAGAACGGCGAAGGAGATGGTGTTGTCGGTTGCGAGTCTGGCGGTTGCAGTGGTTCTCACTCTCGCTGTTAGTGCTAATGCACTACCCCAGGGTTGCAGTGTCAGCCTCGCTCCGGCGTTGGGGTGCTTGCCATCAGCGCGCAGCAAGAACATGACCATATCGTCTCCTTGCTGCAGGGTTTTTAGGACGATAGACTTGTCTTGCCTGTGCCCGTTCCAGTTCGACATGCCAAGTGCCGGTTTTGAGCCGTTATTTGCGATAGGTGCCGCAAACGGATGCTTCCTCCCTACTCCTTTCTTATGCACCTGAGCCGATGTCCGTCCAGATCCTACCAAACATGAAAAAAGCTTGATACTATCCAGGCTTATTAATCGTATTTTTCCTTTTTATGTTCACCAGTTGCACTGGTGTTGTTTTGCGCATTGAGGACGACCCGGTGTTGGTCCCTGTTATGAATAAATAAATTTGACATACTGAATTCATACTTGGAACGATTATTTACATATTTAAACGGTTCTCCTCCACATTAGCTCGAAAGAGTTCAAGGTAACCCATCTCGGATCAACAGAGTTGTTCTGTTTTCATGAGAGAGAGAGAGATAGCTCAACATAGACCAGATTGCCCTCGTCCAAGACGCATAGGTGGCCTTACAGAAGCACTCCTGGAGAAACCCCAATCTGAAGAAGTCCACGGTTAATCACATTATATGAACTGCTTTAGAAATTCCGTGGCCACCAGCCTCCCTCTGGTATTGACGGAAATCTTCAGTTCGCTAATCTCTTTATCTATATCCTGCAATCAATTATCCAGACCACGAGGATAAATAAATAGAAGAGGGAGCGGCATGATAATTCAGATGTATAAGGGATGACATGGGCATTAATTTTACCACCAGCAACCTTAAACTTATCAGGGGAGTTTCCACTATGTTCTTTACACGCCATTATCAACTTTATTCCCTAATTTTTTCACTTCAAAAAAGGTTCTATCAACAATATCAATAGACCAGAATCATGGGAAAGATCGTCCAGGTTTGACTCACAACCAGGAGATGACATTTCCAGTAGATTTTTATTCCAAACGGATAAATCGAGATAGTGCCAGTACTAGGAGCTCAAGTTAATGCAACAAAGCGTAGAATTATTTCTAAGAGAAATAACCGAAACATCAAAATTCAAATCCAGCATCTCCAAATCAATAAATATAACTGGCAAATGCTCCTAAAGCAGAAGACTTGCCTCCATAAACTGTACAATGAAGTCAATGAGTTTATGCTTCTGCATCTCCTCGCAGTGGTAATTTGTAATAAGGAAGCTTATATCATAACCCTTCAATACAGAGATCAGAATCAGGCACATGCAGAACACTTCCTCTGCGGTGCAGTTAATCCAGACAAAGCAGCGGATTTCAATTCCCATAAACAATATCCTCGAGGATAAAAAAATTGCAGCAGCTGTGCCTGTAAGTAATGTATAAAAGAAAAGCCTTTCCAGAAATCAAGGCCACATGCCATTTACATATTGATAAAGGCCAGCCAACCTGCTGCCAACAAACTCCAACAATATGCCAGCCGTCTCAGGAATAAGTAGAACTCTTGATTAACCTTGTTGATAAAAAAAACTTGTGATTGACCTCAATGAACATAGAGAATTCACGTCTCTGGCTTTCCAGTGCATGTGTATTTTTCCAATAAACTACGAGCAAAAGAAAAGGTAAAGGCGCAGTAAAGATGCGCCCTATTTCATGCCAATGAGTCCCTCCTTCCTTCTGCCTGCTATTCATTACTAGAAGCAAGAACTATCTACTACTTTTCTCTCCTCTCCATCGATTCCAGTGTCACCAATAGAGAACCCACCAATTTTCTGCTAACTTGATCAGTATTGATGCACAACCTCCCAGAAATCTTAAGGATGGCCGAGTTCCAGCCATTCCCATTGAATGGCAATTTAGAGCTTCTAAAAAGAGAGAAAACGATTTCACAGAGTAGAAAGATTTACTCGAGTCCTACAAACTCAGCCATGAATTAATAAGCAAAAAATCAAACCAAAGTAACTGAATCATAGAGCAATCACCTGAACCGGTTTCCTTCTCAAGACCTGAAAAGCTTCTGCCCGCATAGACAAAAATCTCAAAAACTTCTTTGTCAGTATGTTCTCAAGTTCATCAGCCTGTTTTACCTGAAGGCAAAGATGCAAATAAAAAAAGCTAATAAAATGATGGACCAAAAGGTGGAGGAATTTTTTTAGTGCATTCGTGCACAAGATTTAGTCTATAATTCAAGAGAAAAGAGAAATTACAATGCCTTTCGATCAGCAATAAAAATCTGGCAAAATCTCCCGCTTATTAGAGAGGCGAAAAGAACAAAATAGATAAGTTATTACCTTAAGGTTTATTCGTAAAGAATTAATGGATGTCTCTATCAAACATTTTTCTGCTTCATTTCGACATATCAAGACCTGGAAATATGGCAACATCAACCTTAAGAAGTTGGCACTCCGAGGAACACTAATCCATTTATCATTGCTAACAAGGCAAGAAAATTTGGCAGAAATTTATGGTCTCTATGATTCGCAATCATTTCCAGGTGCTACAAGGAACATAATCAAGAGACGTCATATGATAGTGATCGCCAAGTACATGAACGTCAGTACCAAAATTATGTCAATCATTGTCCAGCAAGCGGAAGAAAAAAGAAAGCTACTGCAAGTGATATACAATTTAACGTCACCTAATTATAAAAAAAAAATTAACATCAGCCACAGAAGATTTATATTACAGGATTTAGAAGAAGCTCTGGGCTGGTCCTGCAATACAGAATGACAAGGAGAGCTTATCAGACGAGAAAAATATAAGCAGCATGATCAAAAGTATCCGATATGCTTACGACTAGAAAATCAAATACAAAAATCCAGTCTTTTGCCAACTGGACAAGGAAATTATCGTATCCAATAATGGAACTACACAATTAGACAGAAATCAGATTCTTCCAAGCATAAATCATGTTCAACTTCATGTCACAAGATCCAAAAAAGTCCCATGAGGACATACTTAAGCTCAACTTCCGGCTTGTTATGCCTTTCAACTTCTTGACAAGGAAAATTCTGCATACAAAATCAACACAAAATTACGGTCACGATTGTGTATGCCTTTCCACTTCTTGACAAGGAAAGTAATGCATAAAAATCCAAGGAAAATTAAGGTCACATCCTAGTGTTATTTAAGTAACAGACCCTACTCCATTCAGAAAACAGGGATTATTACTAATGTTCACAGGGAGGTAATGATGCTTTATACACATTCCCAGGAAGCCCTCATTTTAGAATGAGATGGTTTCTCTCATCCTGACCATAACATGCCCCCCCCCCCGGGTTAAAAAACAGTGTTTCTCTCAGAAACCAAGCCCAGATATTTCACCAGAGGACAAGGATACGACCTCAAATCGCTGGGCCAATGGCCATTGGATTCGTACTTGAAGACAGGTCGATTTTACTCGAGCGAGGAACAAGCTGACAGGCAGAATTTCCCCAGGCATGAATCCAAGGCTTCTCTAAGAAACCAATACAAAACCTCCCTTTCTATGATCCCATAGGAAAACAAAATAATCGAACAATAGGAACGTACAGTAAACCAAGACTCTGGCCTCTATAACTCTAATCAGTTCGCGATAAACCACACATCGTGAAAAGCCCGAATCCCATGACCATCTCACTAGACGTGTAGCCAGCAACAAGATCCTTTTCACCACTACACCATCACACCACAAGAGCTACCGAACTAATCGGCCAATTTACTTCCGATCCAACAAAGTTTTATTCCGCCAGCAAGACACCCTTCACCGCCACCACAACAACAACAAGACGAACTCATTGACGCACTTCACCTGAAGACACATCGCAGCATCGAGGGTGCTGCGGATGCAAGTCAGGTACAACCTCAGCGAATTGGCCTGGAAATCCAGAAATCGAAACACAAGAAAAGAATGTAAATCAAAGAACTTCTGATCGAATACGAACACCAAAGCCGTGATCCAGACAGAGGAAAAGGGGGGATAATCTACCATTTCCTGCACTTCGGCCACTGATCCCCTTCCTGACGAGCTCCAACTCCAGTCGATCGAGACGAAAATCAATCCTTTGCTTTCCCAGGGAGGATCGGAAATTCTTTGGTGGGCCTAACCTATTTCGGCCCAAATTCACCATGACAAGGCCCATCGCGTTCGAGGAGTTATGTTTCCAGGCGAAAAAAGAAAATTTGCCAAACGATTTCGAAATTTAAAAAATAATACAGTCGTCGAAATTACGCGGAAATGACGTTTGATTTTATAAAAAAATTTACGAAACAGGTGTACAAACTCTAACGTGCTGGCTCAGGTGTTGTTTGGGAACTTTAACCCGGCAGTCGACAGGTAAATTCAACCTGGAACCACAGGTAAGGAACACAACTGGGGTTCCAGTCTGGGGATGGAACGCAATCAGGTTCACAGCAAACAACCCAGGGGTGTGGCTGATGCACTGCCACCTGGACGTGCACTTGCCATTGGGACTGGCCATGGCTTTCGTCGTCGAGAACGGTCCAACTCCTTCTTCGACTCTGTCTGTTTGATTGTTTTGTGTCGTCGCCTTTGTCAATAAGCCTTGAATGTCTACTCGATATGTCATCCTTTCGATTACTTGATTCGAATCCTTCTACGAGTTCTGAACTGCGATTTTCGTTATAATACTGCTCTTTGAACGTGATGTCTCCTTAAAGAATAACAAGCCTCTGATGTATGTAAAGGCCTTATTACAAGAACCCTACTGAAACTTCAGTTACCACATAAGACCACAGTTTATTCGGATTTGTTTAGAACTAAGTCTCGTAAGTTGTCGGAGGCTAAACCCTGCTTCTACTTCACCTACTTCATGATGTCACCTGCGGTCACAAACCAAATGGAACTATCGGTTAATTACCACACCATTCACCGTGAAGACGAATCTTGTCCCGAAGAAAGGCACGTCAGTCAGGAGAGGTTACAGGGCTCGAAGTTGGCGGCACACTTCTCGGGGAGGAGGAGGGCCATGTTTCGGTCGACGCCAGAGATGGGGGGCCCGTTGACGAGGACACAGAGGCAGGGCTGGCCGAGGGACTTGACGGCATTGCAGCAGGCGTCGCTAGGGGGAATGGGGCTGAATGGGGAGACGGCCGCCCGACAAGGGATGAGCTGGACGAGGGAGGAGAAGAAGGTGCTCCCGCAGGTGACGCCTTCGGATCCCTGACCGACTGCCGAGGAAGCCGCGACGGCCAGTACCAAAATCATGGCCACGACCAGGCACTTCATCCTCTTTGTGAACTTGTGATATATGTATCGATGTTCATAGAGAGAACTGATTGTGACTATTTATATAGTAAAAAGCGCAAGAGTGTTGTTTAGTTTAGTCACTCGGATTGAACGGGATGTTTCATTTGGTTTGGCCACAAGGTTCAGGTGATTCACCTAAAAAAGATATTGATTCCATTTTGATTAATTAAGCACTCAATTAATGTACCAAGAGAGAAATGCTCTTAAATTAAAAAAAAAAGTATCCGAGCAAAAATAGAAAAGCAATAAGAGAAAATAAAGAAAGCGGGAGACTTCATTAAAGGAATACGTGATTTAATGCTGGAACTCCCGGCTATAATTAATGGGTTTTGTTGTCGGGATTATAATTTTAATATATCTTAAAATAAAAAATTATAACCTACAAAACATATTAAATATAAAAAATTACTAAATTTAAAATATATTTATTTAACAAAATTCATCATTTAGATAGATAAAGGGATTTGAGTCCGAGGTGAAGGAAGGTGGGCTTGACAACATCAGAATGTGTGATATCCTTTTAGAAAAAGTTTCCGTACTGCTTCAACAATTTTGGTTGCTTTATAATGATATCGGAAATTGTTTTAATTCTTCTGCGGAATAAATTAGTTGTTTTTAGAAAAAAGTGACTTAGAAACATATAAATTAATTTTAAAATTAATATTTATTTTTTTAAAGAAATTCTCTATGAATTAAAATACGTTATATTTCAAAATAAAGTTTATTAGATACTTCTGTTATATTTCAAAATAAAGTTTATTACGAACTTTTTGATGCGACGTATAAACTTACGTTAGATTTCAAAATAAAATTTATTATGAACTTTTTGATAAGATAAATATGCATGAACTTATGTTATATTTCAAAATAAAGTTTATTAAAAAAATATTTCGCCAAATCGACGTTAAATATATTGAGTTGATTCCTAAGCAACTCAATAGTTTGTTGGCTTGTGGGAAATAAATAACTGGACTTTCGTCGAGTTCTCTATGCAGGAATTTAATTTAGTATTCCAAACATAAAAAATGAAGTAATTATTTCACACATTTTGAAAATTATAGTATTATTTCGTGAAATATTTTATATACAAATTTATTTTGAATCAAAGCTCTTATTTTTAGTTTGCACACATGTTTATTTTTAAATATCGTGCCATTATTTAATTAGTGTACCTTTATATAAAATTAATAAATAATAAAAATTTTACAATTACAACTATGATGTCATTTTGTAGGATAATTATAGTTAAAATGATGTTATTAATGAAAATAATATGTGTTTAATAAATAAATTTGAAGGTGGGCTCATCTGCCTCGGGTGCGGAGGTCGGAGTCTTCGTCGTGGGTCTCTTGCCTTTCCTCCAAACTAAACTTTTCCGTTCCCAATTTTTCGCCGTTTGAATCGAGAATGTCACGGTGGTGGAGGAGGAGGATCATGAAACCCTAGCTTAGTCGATTCCCTTTAGCCTACGATGAGGAGCAGCTGTTACATCCACAACCCCTCGTCAGCAATCCATGGAACGACGATCCTCCTTCAATCAGCTTCAACCAATCCCTTCTTCTTCGTCTCCTTCTCCTGGTACGGATTCGAAGGCCAAGGCCAAGGCGATCGAGTGGGAGGATTTCGAGCAGGAGCTCGCCCGTCTCGTCAGCCTCTCTTCCGCCCTCGATGATGCCAACCGCAAGAAGTCCCTCCTCCAGCAGAAGCTCGAGTCCCTCATTCAGGTACCGTTCCGCTTTTTGACCGTCTGGTTGTTTGGTTTAGGATTTCAAGTCGATCGTGCTTTTCGTGCTTCACTTCACTTGTAGTATTAGTTAGGTTTATTGTGGTATTTTATTTAGCAAGGGTTCCCATTCGACAATTATCAATGAAATGTTGTTGTTTCAAAGGAAATCGGACTGATAGAATCATAGTTTAAGTACATGGATATAGTGACGTGAATAGAAAATAGGCTTGCTTCTGGCACGTTAGTTTAATTGACTGCCAAGACAAGTCCCCTCACTTTGATTCTTGGC
Organism: Melastoma dodecandrum; assembly: GCA_029817715.1. Classification (NCBI taxonomy): domain Eukaryota; kingdom Viridiplantae; phylum Streptophyta; class Magnoliopsida; order Myrtales; family Melastomataceae; genus Melastoma; species Melastoma dodecandrum. Next base: position 486,888 of record JARUPY010000057.1, on the reverse strand, counting down.
TCCTTCAGCTCTTTCATAATAGTTTTACTGGATTTAGGACTGATTTTCCCTAAATGCCTGTATTAGTCCCTTGCAATTGGCAACAGAGGATCATAAAGTTGTCTGGACATTGTCCCTTTTAGCTCGGTTTTGGTTGTTAACTAGGATGCTATTATGCGCGTTAACTACTACAGATCAAGCTATTCATTTTCATGGGTTACATTGTTTCTATTTATGGTTTTACTTTTTAGAGTGAAATGAGGTGGGCTGGGGTAGTTTCTTTTACTCGGTAAACGTGGACGTATGATTTTTCTGTTCTAAAATTAGATGTCTTTGGATTTTAACATTATTCATTCGATACTTCTTTGGTTCTGGATTATCTTTGTGGCTATTGATTGTTAGGTATGTGTTCACTATTAGGGTTTCTGTTGGTCATTGCGATGGGATTTTCTCCCAGAAGCCTGCTTGAGTATTCTTTTATTGTTTGGTCTGGGTTTTCTTCTTAACTGGCTAGTTTAGTTGGGTTTGATGGAAAAGCCCGCGCGCTAGCGTGTCGGGTGGAAATCTTTTGACAGGTTAGAACTGAGTCGCTAAGTAGGTTAAATGAACTTGAGGAGATGCGTGAGAAGATGGAAAGCCAAAAGCTGCATATGCAGAAGACAACTCAACGTGTTAAGGCTACTTCAGAGGATGCCAAAAGGAAGGAAGACACTCTTAGTGCTGAAGTCAGATCATTATTGGTCGCAGGAACAGCTCTTTCAGTATCTCGAAAGCGGTTGCAGGTTCATTCCCTATATATTCTTTGCCCTATGGGTGTTGATTTCACTTTATTGTAGTTGAAACCTTTAGCATGCGTCCCAAAATTGTTGTAAATCAACTGATGCATAACTGCTTAACTGGTCCTGGACCAATCACCCAGAAAATGTATGGTTTCTATCTGGTAAAAAAGGGAAGCGGTATTGCAACACCAGCTTTTCTTTCTTTTTATTTTTTTTGTGCTTGTAAGGCCAGAACTATCATTGACCAAGAAAAAAGAGCTTATTCCTTTGAGACCTTGTCAATAAATGGGTACACTAACTTTAACATCCTGCACTTTGAGAGGTTTTTTAATCCAGTTAACCTAGTCTACTCTGGACAATTATTATATCTTCAAGTAAAATTTCTTATCATTGCTATGGGTGTAATTATATGTAACAGAGCCGGTGGCTGCTATACCTGTTTGAATTCTGCTAGGTTGATCGTGTTGGAATATTTGTTTTGTGTTGCTTTTAGATTAAGAGGGTTCATCCTATGGTGTTGTTTCAATTTCTCTCCAGGATTTTCTTCCCTTGCTCTCTTATCTTTCATAAGTTATTTACTTTGTTTTGCACAAACATCATCATTAAGGACTAATCGTTGGACTTTTGTTGTATTAAACAGACCTCGTGGTGTGAAAATCTAGACTCTATATATCTTGCTTTCCACTCTCAGATTGTAGCAATAGAACTGTTAGAATTAATGAACATATCTCAATCTCTTTTATCTGATATTTTACTGTAAATTTAGTTTCTTTGAACATTTTTTCCATGAGTTGTGCCAACTTTCTTTCACTCCAGGAATCTGGCCGGTTATTTATGGGTAGTAGAGGCTATGGCAAGCTCAGAAATGTGCAGAAAATGCTGAGAGTGAGACAACAATATATGGTTGCCCAAGTTTCTTTGTTGTATCCTGTTAAAATTTCGGTTGGACATGCCCAAGAGCAAGAACTCGAATCATTCCCCAGCACTAGTAGGTCAGGTAATGTTCAACTCATTTGAAGCTTCCTATCATATTAGTAAAACTTCAGTAGCTCTATACATGCGCATTTTGTGTTTATGGTGGGGTTCTTACTGCTTCCAGAAGAAACTGAGAACCATTAAGGCTATTGATTGTTCTTGTTAAATAAAGATAGTAACCCATATTAGTGTGGCTAATTGTTACTTAAAAAGAAGACCATCTTGAATTTTATGGAGTTTACTTTCTATTGTCGACTTTCATTAGAAAAGTGCTTCGGAAAGCATCTTTTATAAATTGAAAGCTGCAATCTGCGACTGACTCCCTCCATTAAATATGTGAATAATTGAAGGGAAGCTTGCAAGTTTTTCCTTTTCCTATCATAGTGATGAATGTTGAATTCAGGTTATCTTATAGTTTGACATGAGACTAAATGATTAAGGGAGACTTGAACAAAGGTTGCATTCATGTAAGTCCATTCAAAATATAATATTATCTTTTAGGACCTTCCAACTTACTAAAAGATGTTGACTAGCATACACCTTTTTTAAGTAACTAGCATAAACCCTTGTTTAGGCATGCTAAGGAAATGTGAATGTATCAAATTATCGCTCGCCAGATAAAGCCTAAAACCCAAACTACCGAAGGATCGGGCAGCATGTTTTGGTGCTCGGGCATGATGAGTGTTTTTTGTTATTTAGAATTTGTTTTATTATCTCTGACTTCGCTACAAATCTATCCAGGAAATTTCCCTGAGTCTAAGCCCGTTAACCACGGATCCTTGACAATTCTGGGACTTCAGCTGACTATGGTTCCTTTCACAAAAGTGAGTTTCTTCACTGACAAAAAGGAGTTTCAGCAGTCAGCAACTGCTCTGGGATATGTTGGGCATGTAAGTTATTTTCTCAATGCTTAATGTGCCTTTGCATGTCGTATTCTTTATTTGGTGATATATATCATTGGAGGACATAAACCACGGGTATTTCTACTGTTCCATCTTGCTTGAGCTGACGAAGTTAACATTAGGTTTACTATATTGCAGTGTGCGTCCCTTATAGCTTCCTACCTAAAAGTATCTTTACGTTATCCTTTGCGGTTGGGTGGATCACATTCGTATATTATGGATCTTTCACCAGCAATAGAGACTTCGACAAGCGAGTCTTCATCTAGTGCAACACTTCCATCTGAATTAAAACCTGCTGAGTTCCCGTTATTCCTAGAAGGCCAAGACACCACACGAGCAGCTTATGCGGTGTTCCTGTTGAATAAAGTAAGCTATTTATTTATCTGTCCTTTACTATACTCAAGATTGCTCGAGCCTGGTCCTCTTGCACCGGGTACTAATCTGCTGTGCATGTTCTTTTTCTCGGCGTAGGATTTAGAGCAGCTTTTGAATTACACTGGTGTTAAAAGTTTAGGACCTCGCTATATCCTCGCGAATCTGAAGGAGCTTCTTAGAACTATCCTGTCGGCAGATTACGTCGACAGGTGATCCATCGCCCTTTTGCGGCTCCTCTCGTTAAAAATGTGTAATTGTAGGTTAGATTCAAGCATACAGCAAATAAAAGGTGCGGATTCTTCGTCTCCGATTGCTCTTTTTGTAGTTTTTTTTTTTCTTTTTCCCTTTAAAATGAGTAGAAGGTGCAAGCTTTTTTTGGGTCTTGCGCCATTGTCTTTTTAGTATTCTTCAACTCTTGAGAAAAGCCATGGGATTCTGATGAGTAGCAAAAGAAATTTTAACTAACGAGTATCAAACGTTGCTCTGATGTATTCAGTTTGTATAGGGGTTATTTTTAAGCATTTTGATTATTGCAGAATGTTTCCTCGTTTTTTTCCTTCCTTTTCCGGGAATTGGATTGAAAACAAGGAAAATCAGGGTTTTGTGACGATGACGTTGCGTGGATGTTGTTGGAGGCACTTTCTCGTGTTTGTCGAAATATAACATCAATTTTTAAAATTCATTAAATAATATTTAAATTGGTGTTTGATTTCACCGAAGTAGAACGGGGAAATCGAAACATTGGGGTCCTGTTTGTTGACAGAAAATATGATTCGGTTTTTTGTTTTTATTTCCTATAAAAAATTATAAAATTTATTTTTTTTTTATTTTTTAATAATAAATATGTTTTCTTATTTTCATAAAAAATAAAAACAAAAAAAAGAATTTTGTTTCCTCTTACCAAATAAACATGGCCTTATGTTTCATTTTTCTAGCAAATTTGATGATGAGCATTTCTAACATTGAATTGAAGATATTGTTAAACGAATTTTGAAATCACGTTAAATATTTTTTCGAACTTTGGAACAATTTCAATGTGGTTGTGTCCTCCAAAGCTGGTTATTCTGAATCATCATAATGTTTAAAGAGGCTTTGAAAGCATGCGAAGCTTCTTCATTAATGTATTGATGGGGTATATTTTGTGAGTATTAAGATAATAGATTTGAAGGCGAATAAACTAATATTTATTTATTTTTAAAATGTGTTATTTTATTTTTTGCTCTCATTTAAGAGATGCCGACAAATCACCACCACGTCATCCCTGCACTGCCCCCCCTGCTACGAACTCAAGAAATACTTCACCCCATCTCACGTCTCACGACAAAGCATCCGGCTTAGAGTTTGGCGCGGTGATGGAACTCTTCGTCTTCTTCTTCCTCCTCCTCCACCCGCATTCTGGCCGCTCTGCTGCCCCTACCGTCCCGACCACCCTGGACGGGCCCTTTCCCCCGGTGACCGTCCCCCTCGACAAGTCCTTCCGCGGCAGCGCCCTCGACCTCCCCGACTCCGATCCCCGCGTCCTTCCTCCCTCCAGAAGGTTCGACCCCGAGCAGATATCCCTCTCCCTTTCCTACCGTCACGATTCCGTCTACGTCTCCTGGATCACCGGTACGCTCGCCTGGAGTTCTGCGTGTTTTAGTTTATCGGCATGTGCGTCGGATGTCTGAGTAGTGAGTCTCTTGAGCTTCCGAGTCTTGTGAATGAGAAAGTCTATCGGGAGAGTTATGGTTTGGGGACATTGTTAGTGATTAGCCGATTATGGTCTGTTGGCATGTGCATGCGGTTGGCGCTTCAAGAGCACTTGGTTGTGGATTCTGTTACCCAAAACGAATTTATCGCAGGGGATTATCAAATTGGGGACGGAATTACGCCCTTGGATCCAACTAGCGTGGCGAGTGTTGTTTATTATGGTGTACACAGGTCTAATCGGATGCGCCGTGTGGAGGGCACATCCCTTGTTTACAGTCAGCTTTATCCCTTTGAAGGTCTCCAGAACTACACATCCGGAATCATTCACCATGTCCGTTTGAGAGGTACCTGTCTTCCGTCATCGTTTTAAATGAAGAGAAATCGTGAGCTTTAACAGTTAAAGCTAACCGCCTTATTGATAAACTATATGCAGGCCTAAAGCCTAAGACTCTGTATTATTACCAGTGTGGAGATCCTTCAATAGCTATGAGTGAGGTGTATTATTTTACAACAATGCCCGTCTCTGGTCCCCAGAGTTACCCCAGCAGAATTGCAATTATGGGTGACCTCGGTCTCACGTATAATACCACTTCGACTGTCGACCACATTATGGGTAATCATCCTGATCTTGTTCTTCTCGTTGGAGATGTGACTTATGCAAACCTGTATCTCACAAATGGAACTGGGTCCGATTGTTACTCTTGCTCTTTCCCACAAACACCAATTCACGAGACGTATCAGCCCCGTTGGGACTATTGGGGAAGGTCAGCCTCCGTCAACTTTACTTACGTTTCCCTGTTTCAGCTCTTGTGCAAATCTTCTGAACCACTTAGCCGTTGAGTGGTGCCGGCTGTTGTGAGCCGTGACTTGTCATCAGTCTTCTCTCAGATTTATGCAGCCTCTAATATCCAGAGTTCCTATCATGGTGATAGAAGGAAACCATGAAATAGAAGAGCAGGCAGAGAATCAGACTTTTGTTGCTTACAGTTCCCGATTTGCATTTCCATCTGAAGAAAGTGGATCATCATCCACACTATACTACTCCTTCAATGCGGGCGGTATACATTTTGTGATGCTTGGTGCCTACACCCCGTATGATAAATCATGTGAGTTATTCGTTGTCGATCTTTGATAAATATATAGGCAGGACAGTAAGGACTTCATCCTCAGACAGTTGATAATTCTGGTGCAGCTGAACAGTATGCATGGTTGGTGGATGATCTTTCCAGAGTCAACAGAGAGGCAACTCCATGGCTCGTGGCCACGTGGCACCCCCCTTGGTATGGCACATACACAGCACATTACAGAGAGGCGGAGTGTATGAGGGTTGAGATGGAAGAGGTGCTTTATACTTATGGGGTCGACATTGTCTTCAGTGGACATGTAAGCCTCTCCCTTTCTGGCTTTCTGTAGTTCCTTTTCTTCATTATATCATGGTCTTCTCACTGTTCCCGTCATAAGTGATCAAAGCCTCGTTACCCAATCTTGCAGGTTCATGCATATGAGAGGTTGAATCGAGTGTATAATTATTCTCTGGATCCCTGTGGCCCAGTTCACATCACTGTCGGTGACGGGGGTAATAGAGAGAAAATGGCAATAGAACACGCCGATGAAGCTGGCAAATGTCCTGATCCAAGTAGCACTTCTGATAAATTCATGGGCGGGTTCTGTGCATTTAACTTTACATCAGGTCCAGCCACAGGGAAGTTTTGTTGGGACAGGCAGCCGGATTATAGCGCATATAGGGAAAGTAGCTTTGGACATGGGATCTTGGAGGTAATGAGAACGACCATCTCACAACTTTTATGAGATTCCAACCCTCCAGGTAGCCACTAATTGTTTCAGCGACAATTTCATCCAAATGCAGGTGAAGAATGAGACTCATGCCCTCTGGACATGGCATCGCAACCAAGATATATATAGAGGCGCTGGAGATGTCATTTACATTGTGAGGCAACCAGACAAGTGCCCCGACAAAGCCAAGATTGTCCAGCTCTAAACTGATTGGTAGGTACATACAAATCACCCTCGCACAGACAGGCAGGGGATACCTATTTCAGTCCACATGATTGAAAGGTACCTTCACTAAGTTATATAGTTATATCAAGAAGTCCTCAGTTTTCTTAATATTATCATCTAAAATCTGTCTGTTGGAGCTGCCGTTGGTGCCACTGCATTTCACTGGCTAAAGCTGATAGAAATCTTCTCCTAATAACATAAAAGGAAAAATATTTCATAAAATGATAATCAAATATAAAAAATCAAATACACCTTCTCTCGCCGTGTTATCTGCGTGTATACATCATCATAGATGCTACGTACGTAGAAAAGGGAGTATAAATAAGATGCCGTAGTGTACACTCTCAACCAGTGGACCTATTTCGAAACCACCGTCTTTTTTCAGGCCAAAACAGAAAGGCACAAGTATAAAAAAATCTTCTCGGAAAAAATTAACCTCATGGTCAGACTAATTCGTAGAACAGTATGTACGCTTCTGACCGAAGGACTTCTTGCAGCGTTACCTTGCGAATGTGTGCGTCGCTGGCATAATACCAGACTGTGGCATTGTCTGCCTTCTCCCGTCTGCCCCCTCTCATGTAAGCGACATAATGGCCCCCTCTCATTACGCCAGAGTGTTCCACGACACCAACTAGTCGGTACACATGCTTCTCGCAATCTTTACCACTGCAAATCGTAGGAACATCAGACAGAGGAAGATACGTGATACTCTTATGGTTACAAGGTTACGCTGCAATCCACGTAGCTGGTGGATGGTACCTGGGGCCCATGTAGGGCGCGAGATCGATTACTTCTTGAAAGTTGACGTGACCGCTCAACTTACTCAAACGGCCACGAGCAGCCTGGCTGAATCTCTTTAAGTGAATTGTCAACACCGGGGGCGCTTTGTATATGAGGACCCTTTTAGTGGCATCCCTCTTTACCTTCACAATTTTAGAGTCGGCCTCGTTGTCATCATCTACGAAACTTGTCTCAGATTCCCCATCCAACTCAAAATTAACCTCTCCAGATTGACCAATAATACCATCAGAAGCCCCAGTGGCATGATGAACCCGCTGCCTGTTCTCGTCCTTCGAATCTTCATGATTCTGCAACACTGGATGGGTCTTACCGTTTTGGAAAATGGCATCTTCTCTACCCGGAGAAAGAGTCAAACCGTTGCTAGTTGGGGAATATCTAGTCTCGTCGGTTCCGTACACGATTGACCTTCCTTTAGCTTCTTCCAGTTTCTTTCTCTTGGTTTCTTGCCACAGGTTTTCCGAGCATTTTTTGCAGTGCCAGCCATTGTCGTTTGAGAGCAATTCCTGCTTAGTAAAATGCATCAGACAACTTTCAACTGAAACGGGAGAATCTGAATTATCAACTTCGCCTGCATCGGAGCCACTGCTGTTCTCCCCCATGAATGTGGAGTCGGCATTGTCGATGTTATTGGAGTTTCCACCATTTGAGTTGGGATTTTGCACAGGACCATAAACAACATTTGGTTCCTCAAACAAATCCCCAAATCCGTCAAATTCAGGCTCATCTTGTCTGCACCCAGTTGAAGATGCCTCGCCCTCTTCTTTCAGCGTGGAACCTGTGGCTGAGATTTCATCTTTAAAAGTTAGTAACAAAACTTCAGGACCTATGACAGGCAATGGTGGTTCATCTTCCCAAGAGTTCCTAGAAACTTGATCAACATCTTTTGAGGCGTTTTCCACAAAGCCATCACCAGTAAGCCCAAAATTTTCAGTAAACCCAGCATCGTTTTCTCGTGATGAATAACAAATTTCATCTTCCATTGGTTCATCACCAAGATAATCTAACCATGCTGAATTATCCAAAGGAGCAGCTTCTTCCACCACTTCCCCAGTCTCTAGTTCAGCTTTGTAATCTAAACTTTTCAAATTATCCGGAGAAGCACCTTCTTGTTTGGCAATTCCCCCTTTATCAGGTTCAGCCGTATAATCTAACCTTGTCAAATTATACAAGGGAGCAACTTCGTCCACATTTTCCCCAACGTCTGGTTCCGCCGGGGACGAGTCCTTCAAAACTGAAACCCCCTCTTTTGAAAGATGACCTGTGGTTTCAGCATGGATGACATTTGACTGGTTATCGCGGGAAACAAGGCTTCCGTCATGTTGTGTAGATTTTGTGTTGAGATAATCCAGCCACGAATTGTCATCCATAGCAGCAGCAACTGGTTCTGTCGCCATTCCTATGCTGTTAACTGTCTCATCCTCTTTACTAACAGACGAAGAGTCCTGTGAAAGTGAAAGCAAACGTCCCTCATCAACTACAGTGGATTCAAAGGAATTTTGTGGTCTAGAATCTCCAGAAGACTCAGCAGAAGCAGCCACTCGTTCTGCCCCTCTACTAGTTCTTGCCCTGACTTTACCACCTCTCTTAGGTATTACCGCACCTTTCTTTGCTCGAGAAACTGGTGCGGATTTCTTAGGGGGAGGTTTCTTGGTGGGTACGGGCAAGGATAGATCCAGAAATGGCTCATATACAGTAGAAGAATGTCCACATTCCATGCAACAAACAGTACTCGATATTTGGCCCCCAAAGATGGCATCAACAAAAGTTGAACTCTGGCTAGGAGAAGATTGGAATTCCTTGTCCGAATTGACTCGGTTTTTCATGTCAAATTCTTCCGTGGACAACCCATCCAGCAAGCATCGAAGCAATTCATGACTATCGTGCTGTTGGTAACCCTTAAACTGTGGAGCCTTCACGCAAACATTCCCAAACAATCCTTTAGGATTTACCACATTCCTCGCGCCTGACTCAGCATGAACTTCGGAGAAGAGTTTCTTCAGAGATGAGGTGAGAGGTCCCGCGGCAGAATTAAGTTCAGAAAGGTAGTCCCTTAATCTATCTATCGCTAGAAGATTTTGCATTACAGAATTAAAGAAGCAAGTGTTACCGAGATTGACCAATCCTCTCACTGCAAGACCTCCTCCTCCATTCTCTGCACTTGTCACCTCATAATTACCTGATTTCACTTCGCGCGTGACACTACCACTTCCGAACCACACATCTTCAACGTCTGCCGATGCACTGGAAGATTGTCCAAACCGTTGCCTGATTAGTTTCACAACTTCACCAAAGACATCCTCATTCTCCTGGCTTTCTTGACCCTTTTCCAAGGGTATGGGTGCATTACACCGAAAGCACCACCTCAGATTCGGCTTCTCAAACTGAATGACCATCGGATGGCGTGTCTCCCTAGCATGCTTTTTCGCATGACACTGAGCATTGGTCGGAAATCCAACCCCTCCACAGGAATAATGGCCACACAGCAAACAAATCCAAGTGGCTGTTGGACTGCCGCCTTTCTTCTTACCAGCTTTTGCCTTTCCCTTACCTCCATTTTTGTCCGCAGAATCACCCTTGCAGTCCTCACAATCGACTGGATCAGGTGATCCAATCTTTGCAGAGACAGCGTTCAAATCAAACCCCTTTTCCGCATGGGTACACCTTACAGTCCCATTCTGAACCACGACAGCCTCGACGATTCCATCGCTAGCATTCTCCGAATTAGGGGCATCCTTCTTTGCAGACGAATTCACCCTTTTAACCGCAGAACTGGTCCTGCTCTTCTTCTTAGCATTCTTCCCCATACCATCCGATAACCCAGCAGACAATCAACACTAAGACCTCTATCAATCCAAAGAATCAAGATGCCCCAATAAGCCACCCGACAATCATAAGCAATCAGGGGATTACAGCCCCCAAATTAATTAATCCACAAGACAAGCAGCAACCGCCCAATTCAACCCAGTTGTAAGGAGACTATTTTCAAGCGATTCGATCAGATGGGCATACTTGGAAAGGACTGAAAACAAGGAATAGAGCTGAACTGAATTATATCCCTTGGAGGGGGTGCAGAGCAGATTAGATGCGAATCGGATTGATAATGGGGAGTGCGGGTCAAGAGTTTCGGAGAAGTGGGTGTTCGAAAAGATTGTATTTTTTTTAGAGGGACAGGAAACGAAACGGCCCCAAAGGTGACGGCGGTGAGGTGCGTAAGAATTTGTTCTTAGGGCAATTTGTTTTGTCTGGTGGGATTTTTTTCTTTGGGGAAGCCCAAAAACAAGAAAACGCCGTCGATAAAAAACCGAACTTGATCGTGTCCAAGTGAGTCTCTGAGTGTCGTTGTGGGTCCCTCTCGCCTGCCCTGCCCATCGTCGACGATTCCCGATGAGGTTCTTGGCCGGAACCCTAAGGAGCGCCGCTGCTTACGCCTTCCGGTCGACCCGCGTTGCCTCCCCCCGATCGATCCTCATCCAGACCAACCGCATCTCCTCCTCCTTCGGCGCCCTCAGTTCCTACTCATTTTCTTCGTTCCCGAATCAGTCCGTCGCCCTCTCTGCGCCGTCCCCAGGGGCTTTTGACCGATTAACCGACCGGAGATTCCCCAAGCGGCGACCCTCCGACAAGCCTCGTCGGAAGAGAGCCTCCCTACGACCCCCAGGTTGAGTTCGATTTGACTCCGGGGGGTTTAAGGAAGGTTTCCTTTGTTAAGATCATGCCTTTGCTGGATTGCATTTTTCGTGCATTGGCACTTGATCAAATGCAGTAGCTATGCGGCCGTGGTCTATGCGTTGCTGATTGTATGCTGTGATTGCCGCAAATTTGGTTTCATATTTTCCCCCAAAAGAATGTCGATTCCTCCCTCCCAAGAAATGTTCTATTACTTGCTGAAAGCATATAGAGAGCATATCCACGGATCGTGCTTAAGAGGATTGCCATTCAGCTGACCTTCTACTGCTTCACCTTTGGCGGTTTAATATTGCTTTCTGCTTAACTGTAGTGTCTTTCACGTCTTCTTAGAATATCTTCTGTAGATGATGACCTTTCTATAGGCCTTCCAAAAGACTTTTGGTTTTTCGGGGATATAAATACTTTATTTCGTCTTTGTGGATGCAGGACCATATGCATGGGTTCCGTATGTCCCTGGGCAGCCAATCCTTCCAAACAATCCAAATGAAGGGAGTGTGAAGGGCAGAAATGAGAAAAAGCGAAGGAGGTTGCGCCGTGCATTTAAATTGGTATGAAATCTTTCTTCCTTTGTGGTGTGATCATGAAGTTTAGAATGATCAAATTGCACTATGGAGAAGTTTGGCCTGCTGATGTGCGATTTAGCTGGACAAATGAACCGTTTCTTTTTTGTTTTTCTGATGCATTTACATTGATTGATACTGGCGTGTGGTTATTGAGCTATACTGTTGGAACATGCTGAATTGCTATGGAGAAAGCCTAGGATGATGAATTAAGTGCAATACATGCTAAAGTTCCCTGCGTCTTTGTCCAAGTTTATTTTTATCTGCCAGTCGAGTTCCTTCCGGTGGCCAGTTTTCTGTGCACTTGGTTTTTAAAGCATAGGATGCAGGGCGGGCTGTTGGGTACCATCATCCCTTTAGTATTAACATCTCTCTGGTCATAGGAACCATAATATCGAAAGATTTGGTTCAATTGTTTCCCTCACCAATCAAGTAGGTTTATCATTTACTTTTTGCTCTTTATTGTACAAAATGGGTGATGTTTCCTCCATTGACCTGCAATTATGATGATTTTTTGTTGATCGTGAAAATAGGACTGTTGATAGATTCTCATTGAGCCTGGTATTGGTCGTGCAGTGTGATTACTTGATATTTGCAATCGTACATTTGCTCGATGATCTTTCCTAAGGAGACACGTTTCTCTACTAAGTGTTAATAATCACTGGAATTTCACCCTCTTCAGGCTGAAGCAAAGAAAAGGAAAGTGCAGATGCAGGAGGCTAGGAGAAAGAAATTGAATGCGAGAGTCGAGCGGAAGATGGCTACTGTGGCAAGGGAAAGAGCATGGGCTCAACGACTGGCGGAGTTGCTACAGCTTGAGGAAGAAAAGAAGAAGAAGAAGAAGAATACGATGGCCTTGTGATGTCGTCTTGAGGAAGGAACACGTGCGCAGTGCTCATAATGGTTTTGTCAGGCATCGACTTGTTCTCTAGCTTCTTCAACCGTTCTTGGTTCCTCAACTGGATGTTCTGTACTTGGGTTTTGAACTTGAGAATTGAGGGCTGGAGAAGCAGAGGAAACCCCCACTCCCCCTCTTCAGTGAAAACAAAGTAAGCTCGGCCCAGCGAGCTCGGATTGCCCATCTAGGACTTCCGACAACCTTTGTTCGTTACAATAACACCCTTTGACAAGAGGCATTCATCATGTACTGTATTATTAGTGCTTATGCTCTCAGTTCTTTGTGGTTTGGGGGGGACCATTTATTTCAAAAGTCTTTAAGTAAGAAGAGCAAGGCATGGCTTTGCCTTTGTCTGGCCTTCCTAATGACGTGCTAACCAACCCCAACTTTTCCACTCCCCAATACAAAAAAACACGTCATCCACTTTCGTCACCACTTCTCCCTTTTGTCCAATTTTCAATCAGCACTTGTCGATGCTTTACTTGGAAGCTCCATCCTCCGAGTCATGTCGATCAACAAGTTAGCTCGTTCATCCTCTTACTCCTTTTTTCTAGGGGGAGATGGCGGAAAAAATGGGGAGATTTAAGGTCATATGACAGGGATGCCCAATTTTGGAACTAATAGTAATTTGTGTTGGGAGGGAGGGGGGATCGAGATTAAACAATGGAAAACAGGAGGGTTATTGAATGAGAGGAATGTTTTAGTCTAAAAAAATAATTTGTGTAAAGATTTTCATAATTCATGAACTATAGCAACTTATATTAGATCGTCTATGATAATCGCTACATAAAGTAGCGATTTCATGGCCGTTGATTATTATAAGTCATTAGTTCAAGTTGGAAAAAGAAAGTCATTAGTTCAAGTTGCAACTTTCTTCTAACTAACATAAATGGACAAGTAAAATAGAAGAAATTTCTTTCTTCGTGAACCAAAAATCGGGAGATCGAGTTACGATTAAGGGGTGATAATTCATAAATTCTAAAGCCTTTAATCAAATTTGGCAACCGTAAACAATCCTCTAATGAATGAGGATGATTAGATGAGGAGTTTAGTTTATTCATTGGAGTAAGTCGTCATGATAATTGTATTTTAAAATTGAAGGAGATGATGACTTGTCACTATGCTTAACACTCTGTCCGACAAACTAAAACAACATTATCTCCATTAACTCCCCCCCAAAAGAAAAAACCCTTATTAAGCCAAAAAATACAAAAACGAAGAAGTCAGACACGACACAACACCACAGCATACCACCAAACCAACCAACCAACCACCGCCTCCCACGTCAATTCCAACATAAGTGGACATCACAGCTAATTTGCTTCTTCTTCTTCTTCTTCTTCTTTAACTAAACCACACAATATTCCCCCCATTAACTTAAGCATCCATGACTTTGTCCCCAAGCCCACTTCATCATTTCTTTACTATATTCTAAACGAGTGGTCACCGTTAACCGGCCAGGACTTCCGTGACACGTGGCCTCCGCGGCAGCTTTCTTCCTACCCGGTTCCCATGTTTTCAAGTTCCGGCAACGTGAACAAACGAGGAAAGTCGACAACAAACCCCCCCCAACAACCTTAAAGATCATCTCGCGACTTCCCTTTATCCTCACTTCTTACATCTAATCGACTGGAGTATGCAACTGCCTCAGCGGTAGTAGTTTTGGTTTTGTTTAAAAATGGAGGTAGGGTTTGTCCACCTTAGTCATAAGTCATGCAAGCTTAGATTAAGCTCTAATGAAATCGATGGGGATAACACCTCCAAAAAGGACGACGATGACGATGTCTTAATCCATATATTATAACCAAAAAGTGCAAATTAAAATATTCGTGGACTTTTTTTTTTCCTTCTTCCCTTCATGCGTGGTTCCTGTAGTAATAACGTTTATCAAATTCGGGTCGGAAGGTTTGTCATGTCATCCTTTTGGATCGCTTTGATGTCTTCGGAACAATTTCTTTTTTATATATTACACAAGATAATGTTCTTTTCTTTGAGAGCTCGCGAAAAAGCTGAACTAATGCACATGTTCAGTAGCGACCATTAGTTTTTATGTTCGCGATTAAGGTCCCCCCCCCCCCCCGCGGCGCTTCAGGTAAAAGTGATTTAAACGCGAATCGTTCGGAGAGATGTCGAATCGCGCGCTTAGACATATTCCATGTCGATCGTCGTTTCTATAACTCGTATGTCAATGGAAGAAGCACCGCGGATTCCTTTTCCCTTCTCCTTGGACGAGAAAGTTTCTTTCCGCGGAGAGATAAGGGAACCGTCTAGTCTTTTTTTTTTTTGTTTCCTTTACACGTCTCGGGGATCTCTTTAAGTTAAAAGACAGATGCGAGCATTCGGTATTTCGGAACCGAAATACCGATTACCGAAATATCAAATTTTAAGGACCTCAAAATTTTAGATCCTGATCTCGATTCCGAATTTATAATTCGGTATTTCGGTAAATTACCGAATTTTATTTCGGTAATTTTGTATTTACTAAATTATCGAATTTTTATTACTGATGAGAGTAATCATCTACTGTAAATTTCGAATCATTAAGTTGTACAATTTACACCAACACTTGATCATGCAATGTCGGATTTTATTAAAAAAATTAAATTATTTTTATTATTTTTAATACAAAATCGAAAAAAACATCAACCCAATGTGTCATTGGTGTTATATTGTAGACAGATGAGCGGACGAAAAATATGTAATTGTTGAGATTAATGTGTTCGGCCTATTAGTTTTTTATTAAATAGGGCCCAAATTGTGTTAGCCCCGTCAAAATTTGGTATTCGGTAAATATCGAATTTTATTTTTCCAATACCGATCTCAATACCAAATACCGTTTTAACAAAAACATACTCCCAATCCCGATCCCAAATACCGAAATACCGATCCCGAATTCTCGAAATTTTAAAAATTCGGGATTGGATTCGATATACCGAAATTTTTGCTCTCCCCTAGTTACTGAGAGTTGAACTTTCGGATATTCATACGAACCAGCGCGGTATTGGAGACGTATATCCGGGTGAAATTCCAAGCGAATTTGCTCTTTCCGAAGATGAAGCTCGAATGAGCCGGTCCGGACCACGACTGTACTGAGAAAACAGAAAAAACAAAAGGAATGGTTGTGGCTGATGACGAAGTTTGATGAAGACCATTCCTTTTCGTTATATTTTTTTAATGGGGAGTAGGGGAGGGGGAGTTTAGGGTTAGCACTAACATGCTCAGAAATTATGAAAACCTTATCTTCAAACCCTAAAAGCAAATAAACAAATTGATTACACATTGAAGCAAGACGTTCCAAAAAGTGACAAGATTGCCAACTTCAAAACGAGGGGGAGGGGGACCTTAAGATTAGTTCTTTGGATCTGAAGATAATCATTACTAATGTACAAGAAAAGGGGTTGTCCAAAACCCGAATGATTGCCATCTAATCTTTGATTAACCCTTACACTGAATCCAGACAATTCCATTCTAAATTATCACACCCCCTTAGTAAAATGCTCGCATTAGTAGGAGGGCATGACCGGGTTAGCACAGCGAGGTAGAATGCCAAGGTCGCGAGTCCTTCCACGTCAGCCGCGGCCATATTCGAAGAGAACACGTAGACGGTAAAAAGTACATTTTGATCGAACCGATCTATCAACAAGGACTCCTTTGCTTTGTGGGGAAGCATAAGGAGGACATCCAACATGTGAGTACCAAAAAAAAAAGCTGAAGATAAGCAAAGATCAACGTGGAAAGGGGCAACGTAATCCTGCACGAACTTCATCAAAAGAAGTTAAAGTTTGTGTGGGTGATGATAAGTAAAAGTGCAGGTCGTGTACCTCGTTATAGTTTCTTTACATTATCTTTTCCTAGACACTCCTCGTCCCTTCCATCTTTTTTCAGCTTTCTTCTTTCTTTCTTTTCTTTCTTCACATCACATATGCACAAATTATTTCCGTATTTCCATAGCAAAACCAGCGAAAAAAGGATCGAGAGGGACATCTTGGACTCGTTAGGGTTTTCCTTTTCGGCTCTGTTCGCGCCTCGCTTTCCGCCACTTCATTGCCCGGATCTTACAGACACCCCTCACCAGTCGTCAATTAGATCGCGACCGTCTGATTCAAGGGGCCAACACGATCGACGTCACGGATCCTTCTGCTTCACCAGTATTTGCCAAAAATCCTTGGCTTCGGTCACAGGAGACCTCTTTTCTCCATTAAAAAAAAGTCGTCCAACGGTTGAGCTAGTTTTGTCGACTGTTCTTTCTTTCTTTTATTTAACTGCCGGAAGGATTTCAATTTCCAAAGGGAGGGATATTCTATAACTACACGGAAGGGATTCGAGTTCTGTCATAGTCTCCGGCCAAATAAAACATTGAAAAAATTGTATTCGATCCTACTAAAACCAATAAGAATTACGCGAGAACTTCGTAATTCGGAGAAACCTCTCGCTCGCAGACCATTCGCAAACCTCATCTACCTTCCAGAGGAACCAAAACTGCTTGCATCATTTCGAGAATGAAAACAATATTAAACTTAAGTGTACTGTGGAAATAAGGGGATCACTATAACAATGTGGTTCTGGTTGATGAGATCATATGAGGTGTGCCAATAGTATTTATAACATTGTTCCCATAAAGAATAAAGCAAAATCTAACATGTGGGGTTATTAGGTCTTACATCATATGAACAAACATTACACAATATTAAAGCAACCATCTGACTTACTTAAGGATTAAGTTGAGAGGGAGGCAAAAACAAAGTCACTTTCAGAAGAGGAACATTCAAAACAACAACAACAACAAAAAAGGAGAGTAAAAACAGAAAAGGATTTGCAAGGAGACAAGGTTCCACAAACCATGACGTCTGATTTTGATGTGCTCCCACAGAAAAATGTGTAGAAATTGCATTTGTCAACACACTTCCTGCACAATGTTTACCCTGAGGCCATGGAACCCCACATGGAGCACGACCCAACAAATGTGGTTCTTACTAGATTTGAGGGTGACGATGTTGTTAATGATCTTGATAGGTAAGAAAAGATAAAGATGGGGGGGAAAAAAGGGCAGAAGAAGTATTTGGTATGTGGTGAGCCACGAATATATATATCAAGAGGAAAGGAAAGAAAGCCTTTTTCATTTTCCTCTTTCTTTCTTTTTGCCTTGTTTTGATTGGAGGAGTAGGTCTGACTGTGCAGCCCTGTCGTTAATCAAATTCATAATGTTTAATGGTATTCTCAACGGGTGCCTTTAATTAATGATGATTCCCTCCTCGATCTCCGACTGGAGTAATATAAAAGAAGGCCATGCAGTTGATTTTGCAACGGCAGAGGAAAACATTTGCTTGTTATTGTTTCTAGTGTTCAAAGGATCGAATGGAAGAACCCCAGTTTCCAAAATTGGAAGCTCGCCAGTTCCCATCTTCATCGAATCCCCTGGCTTGTTCACCCAGCACCAGCACCACCACCCCTCATCCCATGATGTTCTTCCCTACTCCTAATTCTAGTTTTGATCACGGCTACCGTTTCAGTTTCGGCCCATCCACTCCCCATCAAAGTCATTCCCTCTATGACCAGTGGCTCGAGTTTGAGCCGAACGGTGTTCCCCTTGGTGGCTTCGGTGGTGGTGGTGGTGGTGGTGGAGGAGGAGGAGGAGGTGGCGCCCCTATTTCTGCCCGGTCGCGGATGATGCACAAGCATTTGAAGTCGGGTTATAATAATATGGGCGGTTCTGGTTCTGGTTCATCTGTGGGGAAGCTGTACAGGGGAGTTAGGCAGAGGCACTGGGGGAAGTGGGTGGCCGAGATCCGGCTACCGAGGAACAGGACCAGGATCTGGCTCGGGACGTTCGACACGGCAAAGGAGGCCGCGGTCGCGTATGATACGGCGGCTTACATTCTCAGAGGGGACCATGCGAACCTCAACTTCCCCGGGTCGACGCACGCGTCCGGGGCAAACACGGCTACGGCGGTGCTCCTAGAGTCTAAGATCCGGGCGCTGTCGAAAGGGGTGCACGCGTCCTCCAGGGGCACAAAGGCGTCTAAGAGAGGGGGAAAGAGCGGGGACAAGGTCCCAGGGGAGGACGGGGAGAAGAAGGAGGGGTTCGGAAATCCCGAGGGCAGGAACGAGGTGGGAACTTGGTTGAAGGCCGAGGAGATGGAGGGGGATGAAGGGGACGGGGGAGGAGCCTTGCTACAGCAGCTTAGCAGCCTGCCTTCTTTGGACATGGAGGTGATTTGGGATGCTGTTTTTGTATCCTCTGATTCATCTTCTTCTTCTTCCTCTTCTTCTTAGAATAAGAGTAAAGAAAGTCTGCCTCTCCAAAACACAGCAAAATCCCAATGTCTTCTTCTTTTTTTCCTTTTCACCATTTTGTTCTTCCAGCTCGATGGTTGAACATGACTTCCATTCTGCTCTTGTCAAGATATCTTCAATAACTCTTCTTATGTTATGTTCGAAAGGGACCATTATTACGTATTCGGTTCTCCTTAGATGCGGTTACCTGTCATCCATGGCTATTTATGCAAAATATGGAAGACTGCTTTCCCTTTTCTCTGTTTACATCGATATCGAACCATTCGGCTTCGCTACGTCCTGTTCACGTGACTGACTTTCGTGAAATTGCGATGCGGCTACGTTTTTTACTACAGCTCCTTAGAGCTGCATGGCACGGTAAAGGGCTGTTTAAGATTGGAGTTTGTGGCTACCACATTTGGTGTTTTTACGGCAGGAAAGCGAATATTCCGATCACGAGAATGTCAGTTTACCCGATATCTGAACAGAGGGGTTGCTATGATATGAACAGTGGGAATATTAACTTGCTATTAGATCTGATCTCTCTGTCTCTTCAATACATTCCCAATCAGGGACCGAGGACAGATTGACATCGCTAAAGACTGATAAATACTCGAAGCTACTCACACGACTATCATAAAGGCAGGTTATCTAACCATCCCAAGGAATCGATGAAGCTCGTGCTTATCAGCTCTTCCACCGCAGCTCCACTCATCTTCTTCTCCCAACTCACCCTCCCCGTTGTGTTCGCTCCCCCGCCGTAGCAGCCATACTCCATGAATGTCAAGCGGGACCTTCCGTAAAAAGCAAGAATGGTCCTTCATGATGATGAAATGTATATGAAGGGAATTGAGACCAATAAAGGAAGGTCAAAGGGATTATTACTCTTGGCCGACGTAATGCCAGGCGTTCCACCCTATAGGTAGCACAATGCTGGTCAGGTTGGAGCGGTAGAAGATGACTCTCGCGTATGCCCTCCAGGGTCTTCCCAAGAGTGTCGTCCCCGTGCCGTCAACTGTACAGTCCACGAACAGGAATCCGCTTGCATCGGCTGGGCTGTCCCTTCCCTGTGCCGTTATGATCCCAGATATGCCTGCCCCCAGCGCTTCTCCCAGAACCGATATCGTGCAGTTCTGCATACATGTGTACTTTATGCTAAATGTAAGAGGTATTCTTCGCTTGCCAAGCTACTCGATGATGTCTACTGATAGGGAAGATATTTGACTGACCACGTAAATGGACTGACCCCTGCCGAAGATGAAATCCACTGCGCCCTGGATGGAACAACTCTCAAAGTAGTGCCTCCCTTGATTATCCCACAAGGTATCTTGCAACCCGTAGAACCCGCACCGATAAAAGTAGGACTTGTCCCCTGATATCAAGGCTGCGACAGCCGGAACGCGTGGATTTGAATCGTTGACAGGGTTGTTGTAAGAGTTCTGTAGGTTTGGAAAATGTAGTCAGAAAGGATCAACCTTGAGAAACAATGCATGACATTGTAGTCATACTCTGAAGCTGATGCTTTTGACGACAATGTTATCGGCCATGGAGGTGAAAGTGGGGCTCTGCGCGACATTCTCATGGTCGTCCCAAACAACCTCAGTCATCCTCCTGTTCTGCCCTTTGACGATTATGTAGGGCTTGTCCGATGGGATATTCACCTTCTCCCTGCACATTTTTTCGTGAGTCGGTCAAAAAACATCGACTTGTTTTCGCAAACAGAACACATGGACGACCGATTCATGGCACACTCCTTTGCTTATGATCGTAGCAACCAAGAGTGTTGAAAATGACCATGTGAATCGAATGAAAATTTAAAAAGAACCTTGTTCACGCAATACCCCATACGTTTATGCTTAAGTTAGAACGTGTACAAATGCTTAGAATCCAAACAACTTTTCGCGGATGGTGTGCCTTTTACAAGGTCTGAGTTCAACATCAGCCTTCTCGAATGCAGATTGCAGTGTAACTTTGTTACCGATCGAATTGGCTGTAGTCATCCATAATTTGTCAGGAGCTTATAATATGTTAAACGCATCTGTTGCGCCATTACCTGTAAACTCCAGCCATGACGTAGATGCAAAACCATCTCCGGTTGTTGTGAGGGACGGAATCGATGGCAGATTGTATGGTGGTGAAGTTACCCTGCTTACCTGACCAGTCGACGAAAATGGTCTTGTAAGTAACATTCGTATCAGCAGTGGTCCAATCTCCGCTTCCCCCATCCGTCGAACCGCGGACGACGAGTGCTAGAACACACCATGCGAGTAGCTCGGGCAGGAGAGCGACCCTCGTCTTTGTCGACAGAGGGGTCGCTGCCATGGGGGATATCTGTGCGTTTGAAGCGAAAGGAAGGTTTCTTTTGGAAGGTTTGGAAATGCTTGGAGTTGAATAAATGGAAGAGTTTCATGATTGATGCGTTTTTATGCATAAATGGTAGTGGTGGGAAGTGGGAAGTTTGGATGGAGGGAAAAGGTTGTCATGCAGTAAAGAGAGGTTTGTGGGTGCAAGTGAAAGGAAAGGGGAGGTTTAAGGCCGATTATGATTGACTCTGAAGTTTTCATGTTGATCCGTTTCTCTTTTTGATGAATTTATGAATGCCCCCCCAAGTAACAATTGAATTGAATTTCAACCCCATGAGATGATTATGATTGGGGGGTAATTTATATCCAAGTGAATGTGAAACTGAACTTCCCTTTGCTTCTTATTACCAGAGAAACCTTTGAAGTTTTGTTGTCCATTCAACACCGTTCACACCAGACACATGGGCATCTAACCCAGTTGGGCGTTACTTTTACATTGAACATGTTGACATTAAAAAAAAAAATACTTGGAAGAACATAATAAAAATGTATGGCACACTTTCCTTCAAGGGTAAGGAGGATCTTCTTTTGGGGCTTAGGCTTACCTCAACTCCCTGTCATATGTGACGAATAGAGGCTCAGACATCGCTGGCGGGTGAGAGTCATTGGTAATGAAAGTAGAAATCCCAGACAGACATTAAGGCACAACTTCAAAATTTGTTTTCAAGTCTCAATCAACTCTGGAATAAAACAAATGCGCAGATTCTCCGGACACTGTAAAACACTGGTGGTAGAAGGAAATAAACTAAGACCCGGGGAGATGTTCGCTGCCAAAGCCATCACAAAATACTGCGAGCCTAATACTTGATGGGGGCAATGATTTCAATCTGGGAACCAAGCTTCTCTTCGGCAGATTTCTCTGCTTTCACCCTCAGCTTGTTCAATTGCTTCCTCCTTTCATAGGCAACTTGGGCTCTTTCCTTCCTCTTTTTCTCGAGTTCCTGTGGAGGCAGATGCAGATCTCACTTAATAACTAACTCATTGATACCGAAATTCATCCGACTATAAGTATTAAATCTACTCTTTAGCAGATTACTTCGACACAACAATGAAACAGAATGACTCCCAATTAGTCTCCTTCGCATGATTCATGACTCATCTAGCAGGGAAAAATCAGAAGCGAGAACAGACACTCAACGAAGAGATCAGTTTCCAGTCCTCACCTTAATGGTGTCATAGTGGTTCCATCCAACCTCAGATGACAGCTTGCCCAATAAGCAGTACTTGTGTCCGGCTTGGAGCCTCAGGACCCTGATTTATAAAAAATACGGAGAAGTTAATGAAAAATACACCAAATGAAATAACAGACACGCAGATTGAATTAAGCAGCAAACTCACTTGAGGGCATCGGGAATGACCATCCTCTTCGTTTTGTCATACGGAGGGGGGATTCCCTCGTAGGTCTTCAAGCGTCCGAGGGCCAAGGCTCCACGCTTGGTCTTGTGAGGAATCATCCTAGGCATTCAAGTAAACAACACCATTGGGAAAAAGAAAACTAAGAACAAGGATAAGAAACTAGGAGACCCAATTCCCTGCTTAGACAAATACATAATCAACAGATAATGATTACACATCCATCAATCAGATGACGGCATTGCTCCAGTGAAAGCTATAAAATCCAATCCAAGCACGTGCAAAACAATTACCACCGATCAACGCTAAACTTAAGCTAATTCCATCTCCAGATAAAGACATCCACGAATGAAAATCAGGTTAATTACCCGCGGATGGTCCTCCAGAGGATCTTAGCAGGGGCGCGGAAATGGATGGGGCCGTGGGAGGGCTTGGTGTTCATCCTCTTCCTAAGGAACCTCATGTACTTCATCTTCTGCCTGACGAGGCCGCCGGAGATGCAAATCTCCTCGCACCTTACAACGACGACCTTCTGGCCGTTGAGCAGCTCCTTGGCAAGCACCGAGGCAAGGCGCCCCAGCATGTGGTGGCGGGCGTCAACCACCACACGCTTCGCGCAGATCCCTGATCCCGACACCATGATCGCTGAAGAGAGGGGGAAAGAGGAGGAGGCGGCGGCCGCGAAGGAGGACACGAAAAACCCTAGCTACTGCTTCCAGGCTTGGGTAAGGGAGCCGACGTCTACGGTTAATAAGGGGAGAGGGTGGGGGGGCCGAGGGTTTCTCTCAGTGATTATGGGCTTAAGTGGGCCTATTCTTGGGCTCCATGATAATGGGCTGAATTGGGCCTAGGCCCAATTATGTGATTCAATTTTCAGAGAGCCCTACGAACATTCGCTGACTTTCCCACGAAAAGTCTCTGTTCTTGTTCTCTTGGGAAATGATCGACGTATGTCCCGAAGAAACGAGACATGAAATCGTCCTTGGCTTTTTGGTTTCGTATGGCCAATTTATCCACGCCATTATGTTACGGACATTTTGGTTCGTCATTATGGATGTTGTTATTAGCAAGGATAACAACAACAGAAAACACTGGACACCGACGATGTTAATCGACTGGCTCGTGATAGTCGTTGTCGTTGGTCGGTAGTCTGTTGTCAAACCGAGCTGTTCGCTTGTATGAATCCGAATATTTGTTGGACCGATCCCACAATGTCCTCCGCGTTAAGCCTCGCGTCGCTCGACACCTTCATTGATTCCCGTTATGCTAGAGATGTCGGAGCCCAGTTGTTCCATAGAGTCAGAATGTAACGCGGAAGGGATGGACAGTGTGGCGTACCTTGACGTTGAATGAATAGAGTACTGTATGTTCGATGGTGGTGATGTTGGTGTGGAGGATGTTGAGTTGGAGATCTTCCAAGGCTGCTATCGTCTTTATCAGCTGCCTCGGCCACCGCCTCGACAGGATCTTAATCATGGCGTCGAATGTTTAGAATTTTTCTTATTTGGATTACCATTAATTGTATTATTTTATATTACCAAAGGGTGTGACATAAGACATGAAATCCCACTAAAGTATCATGATCACTAAAGTTGATGAAATATGCGCATCTCGTTTGTTGTTTAATGTGGTTTAGGCTGAGTATATGGTCCATTGATGGATAAGACATAGCGGTATATTACCGCTAGGATTTCCTTTTACAAGCCCCAAACACCTAGGGAAACTGAAATTTCATAAAATAAAATTCATTATTAGGTTTTCTGTAAGTTTTTCTGAGTGTTATGCTCACATACAGTCACTTTGACTTATTTTGTCTCATCAACGGGAAGGAAAAAGGGAAGAAGATCTACGGTGCTTAAATTTCTCTCTTCAGATTTACGGCATGGCGAATATAAATACATTTTCTTTTTCGATCTGTCTCGGTGACCGTAAACATGCGTAACCGATCTAGTCTTCGGCCGGTGATGTTGGCGTGGAGGATGTTGAGTTGGAGATCTTTCAAGGCCGTCTTTATCAGCTGCCCCGACCTCCTCCTCGACAGGATCTTGATCATGGCGTCGAACCCTAGCATCTTCACTTCCACGTCTGCGATGCATGACTTGCTCTCTTCTGTTTCTTCTCGGAGCCCCGTCTCTAGGTCCACCATCTTCATATGATAATCTCCTTGAAGGGAGCCTGGAGGGAGGAACTGGCCGACCATCTGCTGCTCTTGCTGAGGTACAGGTCCTTGTTGGATCGGGACAGGTGGTGGGGCTCCGCCGTCTCCGTACAGCCGTCACCTTTTCTGTGATTCAAGGCATTGGAGGAGCTGTTTGAGTTCCCTCACGAACTCGATCGCTCCTCCGATGATCGACGCTTGATCCCCCTAATGAAATACGACAGCTTATCAAATTCATGCAGCGTACAAATGAAACTAGGTATCTTGGATTTCCTAACCCTCTGAATATAGGAGCTCGGCATGAGAGACCTCAGCACACGGAGATGCTCGTTCATTGGCCGCCTCCTGTTCCTTTCGACTGCAATGTGAGTCATCCTTTGGCTCTCCACCTCCTCACTCGTCTTTAGGGTTCTGGGCCTCTTCTTCTTGTTCTTGTTCCCTTGATCCGTCAACGTACTATGCTTTTGGCCGTCCTCGTCAATGAACTGTAACTGCACTGGCTGCGTTTCTTCATCGTACCGACCGCAGTCCTCTCCATCCTCGACAATTCCCGTACTGTTACCAGCCATCATTCTCGCTTGCTCATCCATCGTCTTATCACCGTGGTAATTACGATGATCGCTCAGCACAGGGAATTTCGGAAAGCAGACTGGGTCGATCCCTGGTTCGTCATCCGAGCTGTTTGATTGATTCAGAGTATGCTTTGCCCCAAAATCCGCAAACTGCATCACATCAGGGAAGCTCAACTTATCTAGGGAGCTCGAGCCAGCACATGTGGTCGAGAACTGCCAACGTTGCTGCTGCGGAGGATGTCCGACCATGTAGTCTATCACCGGACCACCAAGACCGTTCTCTTCGGGAGCATCCCCGATCACCAACTTCCCCAGCTAAGATAGTGAAACCCTCAAAAGGGTTCAAAGCACGTCAAAACGGACAAGGGGATACGAAACGAGCTGAGAGTACCAGGTAGTTCTCTTCCTTGTCCATACGATCTATCCTCAGCAGCGAGAAATAGCTGGAGACATCTTCACTTGATCATATGAGATCCAAGTAAAACATTACATACTAACCCTAGTCAGAGCAAGAAGCTAGAACGTACAGCATGATTATGGAAGGGGTGAAGTCGGGTGTTATATTGAGAGGGGGAGCCAATCGGAGAGAGGGAGGGAGGGAGGTCTTTTATTAATGGCGCTCACAAGGCCACGGCTCAACGCTCTTTTCCTATTTCACTTTTCATGACTCCAATTAAGTCTTCCACCCCTTCCTTCATCTCCTCCGATTTCAAATTCCTACACCAAGAAGAAACAGACCGGATATCGATCCTCAATCCATCATATCCATCGATCCCGTGCTTTCGATTGTCGTACATATGAATACGAATATTCCTAGTCCAAAGTGTTTCGATTGTTTGTAAAAAAAAAAAAAAAAATTGAAGGTAAAAACAAAAATAGACTAATATTTATCTCAGATAAAATTGGAACAAACTTAGATAAAACTCTTTCAATAAAAGGTTATTTTAGAGTTGGGAGAGTGAACATTAACAAGAATTCTCAAAGAATCCGAAACCTAATACCAGGGCATGCCGTTAGTCGGAACTCTATGCACTTGGAAAGGCCTTGAGAGCCATGGCTTATTCATCTTTCACGCACCCATTCGAAGCAGGCCTCACGCACTTGACATACTGAACATTGAGTAAACGAACCATCAGGTGTCAATTGTTGAAAGATGAGTCCGTCCTAGTTTTTCATCCTATGTATCGTGTGTTACCTATTAGAATATCGACGCATTTTAGATTATTCCTTATTAGTATATCTAGATTTTTCTTACCCTTATATATTTTCTTAGAAAAATCTAAGTTATTCTAAATATTTAGATATTTCCACTAGATATTTTTTATCATTTTTTGACCACAAAATCCATAGAGTTCCCAACTATAAATAAGAGTGGGTTCCTCCCATTTTGTACCAAAAATCTTCAAGTAACAATAGAAGTCTTCTAGTTCTCCTCATCTCTCATATTCCTCTTTGTCTTTCCTTTTAAGTTTGGGGAGGGTAGAATTAGTCCAACCTTCGGCAACTAACTTAAGTGAAGAGTCCGAAGGTTGCAGGTTCAACATTACCTTGTATAATACTCCTTGGGTCGCATTGTACGGAGGCAGATTCCATGCTTTCCGTCTCTCTTCCCACTCTGTTTCCGATATCTGAACATCGATCTTTCGCTTCTGAATATCTATAGTAATGATGTCCCCATCCTGTACGAGGCCAATAGGACCCCCCTCCTGAGGAAACAGGAAAGGTCAGGCAGTAGAGACAAGTGTCTTCAAACGGCGCTGCATCTCGAGAAAAGTTTCCAGGAATATTGGCCATAGCATGTGACGAACCTGTGGTTCTGGGTCGATGTGGCCCACGACAAAACCATGTGAACCGCCTGAGAATCGCCCATCGGTCAATAGTGCAAAATCCTGCATGGTTTGAAGGTGTAAACAACTTTCCGGAGTATATGTTAAACGAACATTCCGATCATATGTACCTTTCTGAGACCAGCTCCTATCATAGCACTCGTTGGCGTCAACATTTCAGGCATCCCTGGTCCGCCTTTAGGCCCCTCACTACTAATTACCACGACTTTTCCTTGGCAACATAGTCGAAGCACTCCATAAGAAATGTGCACGAAAAACTTGATTCCTGGCAGGGTTTCTAACCCATGAAGACACCACAATTTGAACCTAATAACTAGTCAATGTGCACCTCAGACAATCCCAAACTTCTGTTAGTATAGACTACACTGCCTCAAAGTTATTCACTCAAGTCTGCAAATAAATCGGAAACATCTGTTCGGTTCAACCAGATCTATAGCGCAATGCAGGAATAATACTGGGTCCAATAAAATGCAAAAAATGAGATTGACTGGTAGAAGAAGCAGTTCAAGTGCAAGGATAAGTATCAGATTGCCGTTGCAGGGAACACAAAAGGATATCCCTCAAATTAGCAGGCCTGGCAAGACAAGAGCTGGACCTGTGAAACACTGAACTAGTTGGCAATTACCAATATCATGTAGTGTAATGAAAAACTAGTCACACAGAAGGAAGACGTACCAGAGAAGGACAAACCCTCCTTTCCGGTAATTTCGCAACCGAGCCCTTTGGAGCTAGGTTCCCGAACAATATTTGAAGGTGACCTGTTACCTTAATTGGGTTATCCACTGGTCTTATTATGTCCTGCTTCCATAATTAATTAATTTAGAATATGAGACCATGAGCATTTGGTAAAATATTCGTGACAGGAAAGAGAAATGCAATAAAACCTACCTGTCCCTTGGCCAATGAAGGAGCAGCTTGTGCATTTTCAGCAAGTGTCTTTCCGGTAACTAGAGAAGAATTCATCCATTGGTTAAAGAGGCCAGTAGAAAGTCAAATCATAAAGACATAGTCATAACGGCGACACAAAGTGCAGTTCAAATGCCCACCTGTTATGCAATACCCATCTAGAAACCCCTGTTCTAACAGGTAACGAATGACTGCAGGTGTTCCTCCAATCTGCAATCAGAAAAGAAAAGCACACATGACAACTATCTGTTATACAACCACAACAAAATAACCGAACATTTCGTCTCTTGAACTACAGAAGTAAACTAGAGCAGGCACCTTATGTACATCCTCCATGACATACTTTCCACTTGGCTTGAGATCGGCCAGGAACGGTACCTGATCACTAACCTTCTGGAATTCATCCAAGGGCAATTCAATCCCTACAGACCTGCCGATTGATCAGTTATATCTCAATCAAACAGTAACCTATCGGGGAAACTACTCAATTGCTCACTTTGCAATAGCAATCAAGTGTAATACAGCATTTGTTGATCCACCAAGTGCCATAACGACCACCATTGCGTTGCGTAAGGATTTTCTCGTGATAAAGTCACGTGGCTTCAAATCCATCTTTAGTAATTCCAAGAGGTGCCTTCCTGCCAAACAACATTCAACCAATTTCATCGGGTCTTCTGCCGGTGTGGAGGAACTGTGTGAATAGTGAAAAATAATCATTTCCATGCCGCAGACCAGATAATAATATTCTTTATGGTGTCAACCAAACAATAAATGTGGATAACAATTATAGTCAGTCTTCCAATAAACAGAAAACAACCTTTCCGGAAGAGACATCCCCATTGCTTCAATCGCTGAGGCCATGGTATTTGGACTTTACATCCCACCACAAGCACCTGCCCCAGGGCATGAGTTCATGACAATATTCTTCCTTTCATCATCGCTAATGGATCCACTAATATATTCCAGGTAGACCTACGAAAAAATTCACCTAATTGTGACTTTCTTTGATCGTCACACATTGTGGGAACCAATGCCTCATCGTGTTGAACTATGGACTACAATTAATTACAGCAATGGTAAGTGAAACTAATTTTCAACAATGTGAACAAAAATTCTTTACCTGAAAAGCTGAGATAATGTCATATGTGTGGCCTTGGAAATGACTTGGCTGGAAAACGAAAAAGCAAAACAATCAGAAGATGAAATTAAATATTCTTGAAGAAGCACCCGAAATAAATGATCAGCTGAGAGAGGAAAACAAGATAAAGAGCCACTTATTTGCAGGAAAACATATTTTTCTATGGAAAGCTACACGCATTAACCAAAACAACATGATGAGCAACAAATCCACCCGGTGGAAAAAATTTCCTGCATTTGGTCCACCTGCAAGTAAACAGATTACAGTGTCCTTAAGGGAGAACCCTCACGTTGTGATCAGTTCAGTCCTTCCTTGTAGTTTTTTACGAAATTGTAAACAGCGATTCTGTGAGAATGACAACATATAAGTAATTTGACAGAAAAGTAAATGGCATCTCTCTCTACCTAATTGCATAACCTGCAGGAAACTGGCTCCCTTCTCATTATTTGATCCTTTGATAATTATGGCCAGAAGGCAACAAACTCAGCAGTAATGCCAAACGGGCATATAATAACCTAATAAAAGCAGACTTATTACAACACGTAAATGATAAACATTAAGATTTCGAGGTACAATTCAGAGCGAGCACATAATGGAGCGGTAATACAATACGGCACAGAGGACATACATCAACTAACCTAACACAAGCAACAATTCTATCAAGCACTGAAGCTTCAACACTAACACCACATTCTAAGCTGCATCAGTAGTTGTTAGTGAAGACTGTCTCAAACCTTTATAGTTCCACCGTAAACCATAATGCTCGGCCGGTTAAGGCGCCCCATTGCCATGGGTGCCCGGCATCTGCATCGACCGGTCACATGAAATTTATTCAGATAAGCAGCTGAAGAAAAGAATCGCATCAACTACGATTCCAAAGCTCCAACAAAGCCTCCCATTCACGTTCTTGTCGCACCCAGGAATGGAGACATTCCCGTCATACCACTGGGCCGACATGACCGTCTCGATGCTATCGGCGATGAGGTCCCTGCTCTGGAGACTAAAGCACATTCCTCTGGTCCCCATGCTGATAGCATCGCTGACGCCGACGGTATTGAACCTGAACCCAACCATGCCGGCCTCCTGGACGCCTTCCTTAACCGTCTCGGAGAGCTTGAGGAGGTGCATGTTGCAAGTGTTGCCCTCGCACCACACGGAGGATATTCCAATCTGGGGCTTGGAGAGTTCATCATTGGAGAGGCCGACGCCGTGGAGGATGGCCTGGGAGTCGCCCTGGGACCGACTTAGGCTCCGTCCCCCTGGAGCTGTACTTGTTGAGCTTGAGTGGGGCGGCGGACGCCTGGCTGCTGCCGCCGCCAGCGGAGGTGGAGGTGGAGGAGGCTTTGATTTTGAGGGAGGTTAGGGAGTGACGGGGAGGTAGGGGGCGGCGCGAGTAGCGTGGAGGGTGGCTTGCATGGCGGCGGCTAAGTGGTTAAAGGATTTAATTTTCTTTCTGCTTCCGTTCTCTGATGACGTGTCCATAATGAGTTTTTTATATGATGACGTGGCAACAAATAAAAAGAATCGCTGGTAAAAATATTGGCAACACGGTTGAGATTGGCCATTGTATTTGAGATTGGAGAGGCTTTCTATTCAATTATTACTATTATCAGTCTTCAGCAACAAACACCCACGAAATTTGGCTAAAATCTTTGGGAGGAATGTAAGAAAAATAAGATTTAAGTATATAAAACTCTCGCTTTAATTGCGCCTCTTTATTTTTTAAAAAGACGTGATTCCTAATAGTGTCTTAAAGAGAACTGGGTAATGATGGGGATGGAAACACGTTTATTTAGCCCACCACGACACTGACACAACAACAGGAGAAATGTCATTTTTAATCCCGTCGTTTGTCCGATTGCATTCCCGGCACGTCTTTTTTTTAAATTATGGGGTGCGTTTTCTCACCGCGTCCTAAATACAATATTTGGAGAGTTTTATAAAATTAATCGTATTTTTAATACAACGATTAAAATGTCTAGGAAATTCATAGTTAAGAAATACAGATTTTTATTAAAAACAAACTCACCGTCACAAAACTGACTTTATATATCTTACGAGAAATCAACCGTTGGGGATGGCCACATGCTAATCCACCACCCAAAACTAACAACTGTTCGAATCGAATCGACTCAGCTAAGAACTGTTTGGTAAAGCCCAAAAAAGACGGGAGGTTGCTGGGCTGACCACTCCCTATCGTCACGTGCTATCGTAACCGAAGCACGTGATCCCCTTCCTTTCCCTTTATCTACCACCACTTCTTCCCTTTCGCTAATAATAATACGTTACCATTAGTTTCCATCATCTCTCGTATCGTGGGTGTACATAAACCCCCCCCCCCCAACACATTCCTCATCCTTGGCTTTCGCGAAAAGGGAGCAGCGAGTAATCAGAGAGAGAGAGGGGATGGTGACAGTGGAAGAGGTTCGAAGGGCTCAGAGGGCTCAGGGTCCGGCCACCATCATGGCCATCGGAACCGCCACCCCTCCAAACTGTGTCGACCAGGCCTCCTATCCCGACTACTACTTCCGTGTCACCAACAGTGAGCACAAGACCGACCTCAAGGAGAAATTCAAGCGCATGTGTTAGTCCCCGATCTCCATCTCCTTTTTTGGAACGCCGTATGTTTGCTGGTCATCGGACAGTCTGGGTACCTGAGTTAGTAACTGCAGATGGTGGAGGAGCCAATGATTTTTTTCCTATTAAATGAGTGCGTGATATGATATGATATGCGCTAATTTGCTGTGGCAGGCGAGAAGTCGATGATCCAGAAGAGGTACATGTACCTGACGGAGGATATCCTCAAGGAGAATCCCAACATCTGCGCCTACATGGCACCTTCCATTGACGCGAGGCAGGACATGGTCGTCGTCGAGATCCCTAAGCTCGGGAAGGAGGCTGCTGTTCGTGCCATTAAGGAGTGGGGACAACCCAAGTCCAAGATCACCCACCTCGTCTTCTGCACCACCAGTGGCGTCGACATGCCTGGCGCAGACTACCAGCTTACCAAGCTGCTCGGTCTCCGCCCCTCCGTGAAGCGCCTCATGATGTACCAGCAAGGCTGCTTCGCCGGCGGCACCGTCCTCCGCCTCGCCAAGGACCTCGCTGAGAACAACAAGGGATCCCGTGTCCTCGTTGTCTGCTCTGAGATCACCGCTGTCACCTTCCGTGGCCCCAGCGACACTCACCTAGACAGCCTCGTGGGCCAGGCCCTGTTCGGCGACGGTGCGGCGGCCGTCATCGTGGGGGCCGATCCCATCCCAGGGTTGGAGAAGCCAATGTTCGAGCTGGTCTCAGCCGCACAGACCATCCTCCCGGACAGCGATGGGGCCATCGATGGGCACCTGAGGGAGGTGGGGCTTACCTTCCACCTCCTCAAGGACGTCCCTGGGCTCATCTCGAAGAACATCGAGAAGAGCCTGGTCGAGGCGTTCCAGCCGCTGGGGATATCAGACTGGAACTCCCTGTTCTGGATAGCCCACCCGGGGGGACCAGCAATCCTGGACCAGGTGGAGGAGAAGCTGGGGTTGAAGCCAGAGAAGCTACGGGCCACGAGGCACGTTCTGAGCGAGTACGGGAACATGTCGAGTGCGTGCGTGCTGTTCATAATGGACGAGATGAGGAGGAGTTCGATCCAGGGGAAGAGCGGGACGACGGGGGAAGGGCTGGAGTGGGGGGTGCTGTTCGGGTTTGGGCCGGGGCTCACCGTGGAGACAGTCGTCCTCCACAGCGTGGCCGTGGACGCATAGAAGAACAAAAAAAGGAAGCAGCCATGCGACTAGATTTACTTTCTTCTCCGAAATGTTTGTTTTAAATAACGTGTGCTCTGCATGCACTCAATAACTAAAAGGAGGATCTACATTGGAGTTGCGAGCTCTCGTAAGTTCAGACAATCAGGAACAGAACATCATTTCTTTACTACAAAATTGGGGAATATGATGAGCGAGCATTGTTACTTACTATAAAAATTTTGAAAAAAATATTTCCTTTTTAAGTAATTTTATTAAATTAGCGTCGTTGAGTTCATTTCAAAAAAAAAATTAGAAAATTTCGATATACCAAGCATAAAACTTTTAAAGTGAATTTAAATTTTTTAAATTAAGTGTACTTATTTTTTTAAACGTACTTATCGTTAAAAATATCGAGTTTTTTTTATTAATGAAATTCGACGTTTCTAACGCAAGCTTAAAGAAAAATCTACGACGAGCTACGAGGATTTTGTTACATTTTAACCTTAGATAAAAAAAATTATAAAATATAATAAATAATTTTAAAAATTAAAAAAATATATATATCAAGACGTTTCTACAAAACTCGAGCTGGGGGGGGGGGTGTTGTGCATGCATTTTCGGGTTCGGAACTTCCTTCGAAATGAAGCTTCCTTTTTCTCCTCCTCGACCCTTTTCTTCTAACTAAATATTCAAACGGTAACAAGTTGATAAAGACGATACAAAGTGTAGACCGGTTAGAGGATGTGACTTGGGTGTGCGGCTAAGCCAGTGAGGAGGAGGAGGAGGAGGAGAGGGTTGTCGTGGCAGGGAATGGGGGAAAGAAAAGAAATAGGAACAGGGGGAAGTCCGGCCTTCAGACAATCACATGGGGGATTTGGGCTTTACCCTCCTTTCCCTTTCCTTTTCTAACATCTCTCTCTCTCTCTCTGTGTTCCCGAGACTTTGAATCTTCCCTATTCTCTCACACATTCTCTCTCTACATATCTATCTATCTATCCATCTCGTTCCCCCACATGTCTCGGGTTTTGATTCGATTCTTTTACCCATCTCTCGATTCTTTTTTTCCTTTTTCCCAATCTCTCATCACTTAGAATTGTCTGCTTCTCAATTAACCCACAAGTTCAATCCCTCCTCTTGATTGAACTCAGTCAAAGTTCAGCTCCTGCCCCCTTTTTTCCCCTTATTTGGATGCCATTACCTTAAAACTCGAGTCTTTCTTCAGGGGGTTGTCGTTGATGCTTGTCGGAGGAGGATTTCGGATCTGCTTGTCCCGGAATTCCTTCCTGTTTGTAGGCAGGATGGCGGACAAACACCTTCCTTGATTCGTTCCTTGACTCTTGCTGGTTGTTGTCGTGGGTTTTGGGGTTTGGTCTTTCTTCCGTCTGCTGTCCGAACAGATTCCGGGGGGAAAAGGTGGGATTCTTTGTTTGTTTTTAACAAAGATGGGGTTTTGATCTCGACCCAGCTGTTGTTTCCCTCATCCCTTCCCGCATGTGCTTCGTGGGTTTTGTCTGATCTGTGGGATTGGATTTGGACTTTTAGAAGGGAAATCTCTTCTTCCTCCTTG
The DNA here is from genome assembly GCA_029817715.1 of Melastoma dodecandrum. Classification (NCBI taxonomy): domain Eukaryota; kingdom Viridiplantae; phylum Streptophyta; class Magnoliopsida; order Myrtales; family Melastomataceae; genus Melastoma; species Melastoma dodecandrum. Next base: position 452,316 of record JARUPY010000057.1, on the reverse strand, counting down.
CTTCTCTCTCTATCGAGAGGGGAGAGAGAGTGAGTGAGAGATAGAGAGGAGAGACGTGGGTGATGTAAGGAGTCCTGGAAGAAGAAGGAGAAGAAGAAGAAGAGAAGTAAAGGGAAGGGATCATCTCATTTGGTAGGATCGGATCTTTCTCCTTGAGGTTTTGGGACCCACTTCTTTTATTATTTTGCACCCAGAAGTTCTTTTCTCTGCGCGTACGATTTCCAGAAAGCCAACCTTTCTTCTTTCTCTGTGGTCCCTTCTGGGCTTGTGTGATTTGAGTGAGTTGGGTTGAAGTTCATTCCTCCTCCTCATCATTGGTTTAGACTGCCCCAAAACTGGGAAACAAAATTGAGGGTTCGTTGGAGATTTGATCTGTCCTTCCGAGGTTAGTTTCGAATCTCTTGGTTCAACTGGAGCCGAGCCGAACTTGTTTGTTTGTTCGTTGGTAGTCTGGGCTGGAATTGGAAGGTGTTGGTATCCAAGTCGATGAATTTGAGCCTGACTGGTTTCTAGGAGATTTCTAGGATTTGTGCAGCCTGAGATATGGCTGGGGTAGATGTTTCCAAGTATGCTCATAGTCCTATTCACAAGGCCGTCGTGACCAGAGACTATGCCAGTCTCAGGAGGATCTTGGCCAGCCTCCCTCGATTGTGTAATCCTTCAGAGATTCAGACTGAGTCGGCTTCTATCGAAGAGGAAGAGAAGGCCGACGCGATTTCTGCAGTCATAGATCGCCGCGATGTTCCCAATCGCGACACGCCGCTTCATTTGGCGGTTAAGCTCGGGGATGAAACGTCTACTGAGATGTTGATGGTCGCGGGAACAGATTGGAGCTTGCAGAACGAGCAGGGATGGAGTGCGCTTCAGGAAGCGATCTGCAATAGAGAAGAACGTATCGCGATGATTATAGTCAGGCATTACCAGCCGTTAGCTTGGGCGAAATGGTGTCGGAGGTTGCCTCGGTTGATAGGGACTATGCACAGAATGAGGGACTTCTATATGGAAATCACCTTCAATTTCGAGAGTTCTGTAATTCCTTTCATTTCCAGGATTGCTCCTTCAGACACATACAAAATATGGAAGAGGGGTGCGAATTTACGAGCAGATATGACTTTGGCTGGGTTTGACGGACTTAAAATCCAACGAGCTGATCAGAGTATCCTTTTCCTTGGTGACGGTTCGGAGGATGGGAAGGTCCCTGCTGGATCTTTGTGCATGGTATCCCATAAAGAAAAAGAGGTAATGAATGCTCTTGATGGAGCAGATTCCCAGGCAAACGAGGAAGAGGTTCGACAGGAAGTGGCTGCAATGTCTCAGACTAATATATTTAGGCCTGGGATCGATGTGACTCAAGCCGTTCTACTTCCCCAGTTGACTTGGAGGAGACAGGAAAAGATGGAGATGGTGGGGCCTTGGAAAGCGAAAGTATATGACATGCACAATGTTGTTGTTAGCATCAGGTCTAGAAGGGTTCCTGGTGCCATGACCGATGACGAGTTCTTCGCTTCGAGCAATGAAAATGAGACAGAGAGTGAGGAGCTGGATGACATTCTTACCGAGGAAGAGAAGAGGGAGCTTGAGGCCGCTCTAAAGCTAGATTCTGCAGAGATTCCGCATGAGAATGGCAACGGAATGATTCCGCATCGCCATAGCTGTTATGAACAAAGGGAGATACCTGTAGAGGATTGCAGTGGTTGTGAAATTACAGATTCGAAGCAGGAGAAGAAAGGGTGGTTTGCTGGATGGAGAAGAAAGGACTCAAAACCAGAAGTGAACAAGAAGATCGTGCCGCCGAGGAGTTCTCTTCGGGTGGATGATAAGGTGAGCGGGAATTTGCTTGATGAGTTGCCGTCAAGTAGTCAAAACAATCCCGGAAGACATTCAGTAGAGATTATCACGAGCAGCAACGAAAGTCGCAGAGGAAGGGATATCAAACCTTCATCTTCTAATGGAAGCTCTGATGGCAGCAATCGCCGCAAAGACGGAAGTCGTGAGAATGAGTATAAGAAGGGATTGAGGCCTATCCTCTGGCTTTCGCCAAATTTCCCTTTAAAGACTGAAGAACTCCTTCCTTTACTTGATATTCTCGCAAACAAGGTCAAGGCAATACGTCGGTTAAGGGAATTGCTCACAACCAAACTTCCAATGGGAACTTTTCCTGTCAAGGTATCTTCACGTAATTGTTTTCTGGGGAATAGCTGTATATAACTGCATGCCATTTGCTCGGGTTGGATCCGACTTCTTTATGCATAATGTAGATGTTGAAAAAACTAATATAATGAATATATTCCCTAGATCACTACCAAAAAAAAAATATATATATATATATTCCCTAGATGATCCATTGATTAAAATGTTTCTTCATATCCTTATTTTCAGTAGGGTCAGTGAAGTACTTTGTTCACTTCTACTCAACTAAGTACTTATCAACGAAACGGTAGATATAACTGGATATAGTGTACCACAGGATGTCCCATCCCTGGTCATCCCCATTTTTATCTGCTAAAATAAGGGATTTTGGTGAGTTGGAACTTGGAACTTTGAACATGGTATTTCACCTAAGTTACGTAAACTGTGGCCTGTTAAGTTCGACCTAAAATTCTTTTTAACTTTAGGCTAGCCCTTACAACGACATCATGTTTATGTTTTGTTCCACTTCTTGTTATTGAGGTTGACAATGCTTCCATCCAGGTCGCTATCCCTGTGGTTCCAACCATAAGAGTTATAGTTACTTTCACCAAATTCGAAGAACTTCAGTCCACGGACGAGTTTGAGACACCCCCATCAAGTCCTACTGGCCAGGAGAGCCCTGTGGTATTCCAATCATCGGGCAGCTCTTCTTGGTTTCAGTGGATAAAATCCCCGTATCGCCCGAGCAGTTCAATCGGCAGCTTCAGCAGTAAGATCGAGAACATCCAGGACCCGTTTCTTATCCCTGCGGACTACACGTGGGTTTCGGCTGAGGCGAAGAGGAAGAAGATGCAGGAGAAGAACAAATCCAAACGTGGAAAAAGCCTGAACATTTAATTTGTGGAATTCATGGCACATAAAGTAAGTGTTCTTGGGGTACCACTAGCTCATGAACTACGTCCGGTGTATTAAGTGCAAATTCGGTATAACCAGGGGTACCCTTGTTTGTCGATCTGTTAACAAGGTGTGGTCTGAGAAAGAAGGGAAAAGAGAAAGATATATGTGATTCTTGCAAAATATCGCCCCCTTCGTCAAGCTTGTTTGAGCATGTAGAAAATGTCGATTCTCATCCAAAGTAGAGTGTGGTTATGGTGTTGCAAATGTGGTTATTGTTGTTAGGAAGCATTCTGGTTTAGTTCCACAGATGTACGTACCGTTGTAGTTCAATGTCTTTTTGGTTTCTGTTTTTTTTTTTTTTACTTTCCCTTCCTCCATGAAGACAGTGCAGCATTAGACCTTTTGTTCCATGTCATCCATTTCTGCTTCTTTAGTAAACTCCTTGTCTGCTCCTTTTTTATTTTAGTGTTGCTGTGATGAGATTAGAACTTGGTGGTGGTTGTGAACTTAGAAGAAGAGATGAGAACACAAAAAGGAAAGGTAGGACTTGAACAGTAGTAGTTCAACCCCTTCTGTTTATCTTGGTCGTGTCGCGAGGTCCGCAATCCGTGAAGTGTCTGCTGCTTGTTTGTTTCTTTTGTGCTGGTATTGAGTCTTCTTTAAACTCTTAAATGATAGAACAACCCTTCCGAGTAATGACTTACTGAATTCTGGGAGTCTGTGATTCCCTCTTTGTAGTGATCATCATGTATAGTTGCATGATGACTGTAACCACGCCAAAAGCCAAAACATGATCTCAAATCTGGGTAATGTATTCTCTGCACCACCACAACAACTGCCATAATGACTGCTGCTGGCATTTGTTGCAGCATCCAGCCATGCCCCACTGGAACACGCCCTCGCCATGCCTAGACCTTTTTCCCCATGACATGGACATTGAAAAAGAACACTACACAGTGATGACACCAGATGTCTTATTATTTGGCTTTTCTTGGGAGAGCAGACCGATCCCACCCTACCAACATTCTATCAATCTATTGTTAGATTGTCCATTTTTTCTCTTTTCTTTGACAGAATTACTTAATGACTCGCGGAAGATTTCTCTTACACTGTTGAATTTGAAACTACAGATCGTTTTGGGGGTTCTTCTAACATAGTAACAATAATAGTTGTAGTAACTTTTGCCCTATGTGATCACACCCTTCTCACTGAATTGCTCAAACGCAAGAGTCCTTGACTCGTCTCAGCTCCCCATCATCGGACATGCTGCAAGGTAAAATGTATCGGTTATCACGACGTGTACGACTTCATGTCGTTGCCGCTATTTGGGTTTAGGGTTTATCACGACGTGTCATATCAGATGTTTCCTTACCTTGGATCAAATTCGCGAACATGTGCAATGTCCTGACCATGAGCATCAGGCCAGCTCACTTTCCTGACGTCATTTCCCGCTGGGGCTTGATCAGTTCGCGAGGGTTTCTTCCTGAGGTTGCTCTTGAAGTTTCGACGGAATCTGAACCGCGTTGCTCGGGCAACAGGCTACTGTTGCGATTGATCCTCCCGCTGCTACTGGATCGAGAGCGTGCTCCGGGATCCCTACTGCCTCCTTGTACTGCTCGTAACGTTCTGTTACCCGAGGTTCCCGCATCAGAACAGTTGCCGCTGCCGCTGCCGAAACTCCATGTAGATGCATAACAGGAATAGACCAAGCAGGTGCACCTGCCCTTTTTAGAGGCCGCCAGTAGTGTATAACTGAAAGAACAAGAAGAAGATGACGAAGACAATAACGGTGCCTTAGCGTTGAAGGAAACAGCTATGGAACAAGAACTCGGAGAAAAACACAGTACCGGAAAAATCCAGTGGGGGCTTTCAAGGCGACTCTGTGCATTTGTTGCAGGAATTGATCAAGGGATATGAATAGTGAAATAAGTTGGTTCATGTAGAAATGGTGCGACCGTAATCATAACATTGCAAATCATTATGAAACAAAAAGCAGGAGATCTAAGGGGAGGCGAAGATATGGATTTGGTGATGTTGGTGGTGGTGGTGGTGGGGGGGGGGGTCCCAAGGCCATGACCGGGACACGAACTGTTTATTAAATCAATGCATCACAAGGATGATGCCGACGCGATATTCGGGCCCAACACTCGGCCCAAACCAAAAAAAATTTGGGCTTAGCCCGCGATGCGTCGTTTCAATCGGGAACATCAAGCGGCAAAAGATCTCTTTGGCGGGAAACGGAAACATTCCCCTCCATTTTTCTTTTCAACCTCCCCGATCTCGACGCGCGTGTCGGCGGCAAAAAACACGGTCTCCTGAAGAGGAGGAAGGCCAAAAGGAGAAATGTTTCAGAGCAGCCAATACGACGGCGGCGCGTTCCCTTCCTCCCAGTCGACCGAATCCCAGACTCCCAACCCGACTAAGGTCTCGTCGTCCCCCTCCCTCTTCCATCCGGTCGGATTTGATTCCTACTGTTGATTGGTTGGTTGATTTTTGTTGTTCCGGATTTTTTTTTTTGGGGTTTGGGGGAGTGGAATTAGGTATGGGGAGCGCAGGGGTTGATGCCGGTTACCGTCAAGCAATTGAGCGAGGCCTATCATTCTGGTGATGACAAGTCCTTCACCGTAGACGGCGTCGAAGTCACCAACGTACGTCTACACCAGCCACCATCTGCCCCGTCCCTTGATTTCTTCCTTTTCTTGGCGGCGTGATCTCCCCCTGAGTTTTAACGACCTTTTTTATTCCCTTTTTTGGATTTATTCAGGTCACTTTGCTTGGTAGGGTTTGCAACAAGTCAGTGCGGGTGACCGACGTGAGCTTCTCCTTGGATGATGGGACCGGGTGCATAGATTGCCGGAGATGGTACGCCCATTGCTTTCCTACGGCGAATTCTTTCTTTTTGTCGTTTTTGAGATTTCATAAGCTGTAGCAGAAGCCGATCTGATCATGTGCCTGCGATTGCGAGATGTGTCTCCTGTTAACATTTAATTGTTTGAATCACATACTTGATAACATGATGGTGTAAATAACTCAAGAAAAGAGAATGCATTTTCATCCCTTTGTCTTTGACGAGTCAATTAGCAACTACTCGACACGGTAAACCAATCAAATGGTCATTGCTTACAGTGCCTTTTTGAATCATGCCCAGGGTGAACGAAGCAGCAGATTCCCTGGAGATGGAAGACATATAGTGAGTATCTTTTGTGCTGTCTGATTCTCACTTTGTTGTCAATAAGCTATTACATAGGTGGTCATCCTTTCTGTCTGTCCAGTTCAGTGAAAATAATATTTTTCCCTAATTTTTTCAATTTTATGTTCGTGGTAGCGATGGTGTGTATGTTCGTGTTGTTGGAAACCTGAAAAGTGCTCAAGGTAGAAACCAAATAGTTGCTTTTGCAGTCAGGTATGTTGTTCTCATTATTAAGTTGTTTGTATCATCATCATCTACTCTAATTTGGGGGGGTGGATAAAAGAACTATGCTTATTAAGATGCATCTTTGTAATGAGATGGTGTCAATGTCAAATTGTTTTATAAATTGCTTAGTGGCCCATGCCATGATCCTATCCTGATAAAGAACACATAAAGTTTTGTAACAGTTATTCTGGTTAAATTCACTGTCTTCCGTGGACTATTGTATCGCGTTGCTTCCAGTCTCTCATTCAAAACACCTGAAGACATCTTTAGTCCTGTGCTGTTGTCATTGTGGCCTTAACATTCCTTTTGTCTTTTCTTTTGTTTTTCTTCTTGCCTTTGCAGGCCGGTGACGAACTTTGATGAAGTTAGTTTCCACTTCATCGACTGTATACATCACCATCTGCAGAAGTCTAAACTCAAGGTTCTACAAGACTAACTTATTGTCTTTCTTGTCCGATGATAATCTTGGTGGACTGGTAAAGTCAGATCTAACTTGCCTCATCCATTATGCAGACTGGTGGAATGTCGAGTCCTCTAAAGGTGGAACTGTCAAGGGGCCTTCCTTCCAGTAATAATACATTGAATGGAAACACAATTGGATCTGCTCCTGTTAACGTGGTATGTGAGAACATGCCATTTGAGTTACTGTCTCCCGATACTTTTCACATGAATAGAGTTCTCAATCATACAGTGGTCTTGCAGTTGTCCAGCAACTACACGATGGACGGGCTGAAAAGTAGTGACCAGAAGGTTCTTGAATTCCTCCAGCAAAACTAGTAAGTTGGCTCTCAACAAAATCGTCTCCTAATGGTAGGAGGCAGATGGTGGTGTTTTCGAAAGTAGCCATCCGTAACTTTCTGGATTATCAACTCCCTGCTTTTTCCTTCACCTGTAGTGCACAAGAGAAGGGGGTTCACAGGGATGAAATATCTACGCAGCTGAAAATTCCTGCAGACAAGATCATGTAAGATTTACTCTCCCTCGCGATTTGTCAAACCCTGAAAAACACATTGCACTTTGTTTAGCAGCTGATTCAAATTTTCTTGTTGTCCAATAAAAAAACAGGGATTCCATAAGAATACTGGAAGAGGAAGGTCTGATCTATTCCACCATCGACGAGTACCACTACAAGTCGACGACAGAGGGGTGATTGGGAAAGATCCTGTGGGTATTTTTAGCTTTAGTCTGGTGGGAGTTGGATGACGTCTGTGATGGAGGAATGATACATGTCCAGGAGTTATTGTCATGTAATAGCGCGTTTGATATTGATCAGGGTGTGTTTCTGCCATACAAGCTGCTACTGATATTGTCAAAAGATCTCTTGTGATTGTTTATTTTGTTAGTGTGTCAAATGTGAATCGTATCGGTCGTGGCAGAAATGTTGTAGACTCGGGGAGTAGATGAGTTGTTAAAACAGATGCTCTAGGTGCCGACTTCACCGGGAAGCTGGCCAAGACTGCACGTTCGCACAGGAAGAAATTCCGTGTCACCTGGGATGGGCGCACACGCAGTTGGGAAAGTATGAAGCGGCGGAGTTGGTCTACCGGAAAGCACAGGTAATCAATACTGACTCAAACAAGGCCTGCAACTTGGCATGCTGCCTGATCAAACAAGCCAGATATGCGGAGGCACGGTCTGTCCTCAAGGATGTGCAACAGGGTGCTTTTGTTGGATCAGACTATCCCAAGTCGAGATCACGTGCGTTGGAGATGATGTCCGAGCTGTCGCAATTGCAATCAGCCTCTTCTCCCCAGTTGCTATCTGTCCACCATCTAGCGGATCCTTTCATTGAAGAAATTGACCAATTGATGAGGGAGCGGGTGCTACCCAGGTCGAAGAGGCTTCCCATATTCAAGGAGATTTCTCCATTTAGAGATCAGTTTGTGTAAGCAGTAAAGTAGTGAAGTTGGCGAGAAGGGTACTTCCGAGATGGTTTCCTAAATGATCTGAAATCTAGAAAGGAAGAAAGTGACATATGATCCACAACCCCGAAAGCAGAAACAGAGAAGGATGTCTGAACAAACAACCTCGCTTACATCAAAGATCAAACAACATTCAAACCACAATGAAAACAACACATCCAATCATGTCTCGGTCTCAAGCATAAAACTGTACATCCAATCAAAACTACATTTTTCTTTCCTCTTCCTAAAGAGTACCTGCAGATAGAATTCCCGGGCAGGGTGATATAAGAGAGAAAGGGCCTCGTTCGTTGAATGTATTGTCGATTTCGAATGCGCACAAATGTCTCCAGGGCAATCCGGCCCGGAGCAACCAAGGCTTCGGTAAGATGGCTCTAAAGACTAGCACTTGAAGCCATGGCAGACCGATAGGATGATGATAAGAATCAGAGCAATAATAATCCCGAGAACAATCAACTTTATCTTCATATTCTGCAGCCACATCTTTCTCCTTATCTTTGTACCTTGCTGCCGAAAATCCTGCGCCTGCAATTTCATTGCACTTACTTTATTACGCGACGAAAAAATTGTAACAGCCGGGGATGGAGAAAAGGCCGCAGAAGCAAAACCATATGAATCAACACAACCAACGATGTGATTGATCTAACCCTCGACCTATTCAATTGCCCCCTCAAATAGCATATTAGTGCACACGACTGTTTTTCAGGTCATTTCAAAGGGAAACAACCGCAGCCGTTACTGGATCTGTAACTGACCTGAGATCGAAGGTTCTCTGTCTTATCTACCAGAAGCTCAATCTTCTCCCCGCGGTCAAGAACCTGCGCACGACAAAAATTTCCTCTGTGAAATTGTTTGCGGAAGTACATATTAGAACTAAACAAATTGCCTGAGGAGCTCGAACTACCACCATCTCCAATCACAACCACAAATACACGAAACATGTTCAAGTAATACATTCACCAAATTACTTAACAAACTGTCCGACTTAAACCAGAAATAGCTGGTATTTTTTCCCAGGGTTCTCCGTAAAACAGTGTCAAGTCTGATACAAAGACATACAACAACAAGGCAATTACTGACCTTCTCAATGTTTTCCATCATTACCCCCTTTACTTCAGAAACCTGAGCCTTTACTTTAGCAAGCTTGCTAATCTCTTCAGGGTGATCAACACAGTACTGCATATGCTCCTTCAACTTGGGACTATGAAACGACAGGGGAAAAACATAGTTTTTAAACAATTTTCTCATTTATGCCGGTCACAGAATATGAAGCGGAGATGTCCTCTAGCAAAGGTAAAGTAATCGATACCCAAATTCTTTGTTTAAGCTGTTGGCAACAGCGGTCGCTGCTTTGCCTCCACCGTATCTTTTATTGAAATCATCCTTCACTCTTTCCAGGAAAGCAATTGGAATTTGTCGGCCAGCAGCCTCAACCGCCACAACGCAGTATGCTGTTCAGAAGACCATGGTAGCAGTTAGCAGGGATCAACTGCATCTAATGTCCTATATGCTATGCTAAATAAATTGCAAACTGAAGGGCAATGTCGCTCCCAATCCACTGACAGTAAGCTTCAATAAGAAGGCAACTGAGATCAACACATTTCATACAATCAAAACACATAAGCAGAGAACACAATCCTCCAGATTGATCAGTACGTATTTCTAATTGGCGAACAAGCAGATCCCAAATCCGTTTACTGACGTGGAGACAAGATCCAAGACAGAACTAAGCAAGACAACCGTGCATCAACACATCCGACGAGATCTCCAAATAGTCATCCCTAGTCAAAGCCCGTATCAACCAGATCTAACCCATGGTCACGCGATGCCCGATCACATCCAATCAAAACCGAAATCCAGTAGAAAGAAACAAGGAGATGTCGGAAAAATACACATCGGATCGGAGCGAACAAGCAAGCAAATCGAGAAAAGGAGAGGGAGGGGACGAACTGAAGCCGTTGTCGACGAGGTAGTTGAAGGTGTGGCCGTCGCAGTTGTAGGTGAACTTGTTGTTGGAGGAAGGGAGTTTCTGGAGGCATTGGGAGGCGATGGAGGTGAAGTTGCCGGTGAACTCGGTGTATTCGGAGAGGATGACAGTTCCCCTCGCCACGAAGCTGTAGATCAGAGACTGTTGTCCCATCCCCTTCCTCCCTCCCTCCCCTGTTCAAAATTAATTTGAAGTGCGTGTGGCTTTAGGTGGAGAAAGAGATCTGAATCGAAGAGCGTTTTCTCCCCCCCACCCCGGTGGAATTTTCAAATACAGACGGCGAAATGAAGCTTCTGATATTCTGATTTGGTTTTCTTTGACCCTTATAAATTATATAACAGGAGGACCTGTTCAATTATTTTTGAAAAAATAAATAAATAAATCTTCCAGAAAGTCATTTTTATTTTGATAAATCCAAAATTACGGGTCTTACATGCATACGTACGTACCAACGAGACAATCTGCCCTTTTTATAGAGTTTTGTTCCTTCTAATTTTTTTTTAAACACGGTGACAATGTTCAAAATGTTAATACGAATTATATAAACTACATAAAAAGTTTAAATTTATCGTTTTAAATTTTCTTTTTAAAATTACAAGTTAGAATTAGATACGATCCGATCCGATCGATAGTTTAAACTCATTTTCATAATTAACAAATTTTTGTATTTGCACTAATCTTGCGGAGGAACAAACCCACCTTTTATAAGTCAACTCTCTGTTTTTCTAGAAACTTTCTACCTTTCAGTTCCCATTAAAGAAAAACAAGAAAAAACGGTTTGCTCCCGGTCCGGTTCGGTATTTTTATGAACCGAACAGGAAACGGCTCGACTCGCCGTCCCTCCTATCATGTCCCAGTCATTTCCTTTCCCGCCAAAACCACCCACCGGCTGCGTCCTTCCCTCCCTCCCCCCCATGAGAAGTCCGCCGGTGGAGGAAATGGAGACCGATATTCCCCTCCCCGACGAGCTCGAATGGCTGGAGGCTCAGTCTCTCATCAACGAGGGCTACTCCCCTCCTCCCTCGCCTGCTTACTACGACCACGTCCTTGACGAGGATCCGCCCACGCCTTCCACTGGCGCGGCGGCGCTCGACGGTCGCAAGCTCCCCTCTCCCCTTCGCCGGTCATATTCCCCCTAGCGGACGAAGGTCTGTGAAGGAAGTCGCGTCGAGACGGTGCTGGACGACGAGGATTCCTAGCTCAGGTATTCTCCTTGTCAGTCTTTGGGAGGAGAAGCTTACAAGATTGCGAAGGAGAAGGATGAAGAGGAGGATGAGGAGGAAGAAGTTGTTCTTTCCAGGATCGATGGCGATTGTGTGGCTGTTACTGGCTTGGATGGGGAGAGGGTTTATGCTAAGGTCAGTAGAGGATCGGACGAGGGTTTGGGTACGGGGATGCCGTCCTTCAGTGCGAAAGCAGGTGAAATCAATTTCCAATTCTCTAGGTTCTTGGTCGTTTAGTTTTCCTGCTTTATCCTTGCCTCGTTAGATATGATGCAATTATTTTTGGTCCTGGCTGCGTGATTGGTGCTGACTACACGATCTCTTTTGAATTGAAGCCTTTTTCAGTCCTTGTGCTTGGACATCATGCTCTGTTCTTCAAAGTGTAGGTCTCCTAGTAGAACCCATCAACGTTGTATTCGAGTGAAGTGAGAAGGAGGCGTTTGCAAAGGTACAAACACCGAACATATATGCTACAGTTCTACTAGTCGAGTACTATAAGGCGGATGCTGATAGACCAGTCTATCTTTAGGTTGTTTTGGGCTTGTAATCACTAAAGATTTCCTGCTCCAATTTTGTAAACTCTAAATATTTCTCATCCACATGCATGGGTATTGGATATTACTCTGCCCAAGCACTTTAAATTTACTGGTGGTTTGATTTTCCTTTTCTATCCCTGAATAATTAATAGTACTGTGTCATGTGATTAATTTGAAACAAATGTTCTCTTGTAAATGTTAAACCTACTACCAGTTTTCAGCTTCTTCTTTTTTTGGATAAAAATATCCCAAGCCGCCATGACATGTGACTGTTGTATAAGGCTCTCTGTGCCAGTTCAAAAGTCGAGGAGGAGGAAATTACATCACTGAATGCGCCGACAACATTTGAGAAACTTTGGGTCGATAAGTATGCTCCGAATTCCTTTACCGAGCTCCTCAGTGATGAGCAGACTAATCATGAGGTACAAGTTGCCTTGTAGAGGAAACGATGCATCCTCCTGTAGCATGAGCAATAAGGGTGATATTTACTTATCGTATTAAAAGATGGGTCAAATTCAATCTATTACATGACATGAATTGCTTTAATTTCTCCTCACCTTTTATTAGAATTGTCTCTGCAGTTATCAGGACTGGCAAAATAAGCCTGTTTCTCTTACTGTGAACAGGTTCAGGAAGTCGAACAACACGGGTTCTCCAAACAAGGTCGACATAGTTTGGAAGCCAGAAACTTCCAAAAGAGAGTCATATCCTGCGGTCTTCAAGTTTAATGAGGTAAATTGCGTAACCCTTATTGCTCCAGGGAAACAAATGTTTAAAAGGTAAAAGTACTTGATCTCCTGCCTCCACCCATAGTCAATGAGGCATTGCAAAGTGTCACGACCTTGTCTCTGCAACTGTTTGTTGGGCATATATACCCTTGACCTTTACCCAACATAATGTCCTCATGCCATCGGCTCTCTATACCTGCTTTGTTTCTTTAGCTGGGGCCTGGGGATTTCTCCAGTTTTTTATATTTGTAATAACTTGTGTTCGACAGGGATTTACTAACGCAATTAAATGGCCTGTTCGAATGAGGGAGTTTCTGCTGTGACAAAGAATTGTATCATACGTTCATCTGCTGAAGGATTCTGTATCCAGGTATTTTCTTTACTGGTTAATCCTTCAAGCGGTAGCTATCTCAAATCATCGCATGTAACTTTAGTCACTATGGTCATTCAATTCATCCACTGCAGGTAACAATGACTCGTGTGGTGTTTCCATATGTAATTACAATGGTTAGTTAATCCAGGGATGTTTGATCCGGCTAGTTGTTGGATTGTACTACACAGTTCTAGGAGGAGAGATGTTTAGCTTATTTAGATGTTGATTGCCAAAAAGATATAACCTCTTGAAAACAACAAATATTAGGGATCTAATCTATCAAAAAACTATTATATAAGTCAAGTAGAATTCACCTTCCTATGCACATCTCTTCTTTTGTACGAATTGAAAGTTTAAAAAATTTGTCCTGTAAGGAGGATCACTCTGTTAGCACCACCTTTCTGCGGCTCCCTTTGATCTCCTCCTCTTCTTATTATTTTTCTGTTCAGTGCTTTTCTTGCCTGTGTTATGTTAGCTTGGTATAACACAAAAGTGTTGGTTTCTTGCTCTGCTATCATACCGAAATGTCTCCCCCAGAGGACAGATTGGAGGAGTCGGAGGGGCTTATCGCTATCCAGAGCAACGAGACCGTGATTGACACCAGCCCTGACCACACGTACACTATTGTTGGCAACCTGCCTCTCCTCCCCATCAACCCCTTGGCGAATGGGTACATATGAGACAGCACCCAGAAGCTAAAGAACATCCCTCCCAGGAGCTTGCTCCACTGCGGGATCACGCTGTAGATTGTCCTGGAGCACCCTATAACCACTGCCACTATGTTCACTACTATTATGGTCAGCGGCATTATGAACAGGCTTGTCCACTTCACGACGTAGAGGTCTGCATAAATGTCATCCTCGTCCTCTGCCGCTGCTTTGGCCGTTAGTGTGAAAGATATTTCTATACCAAATATGACCTTTAGGAGGCCCTGGATGACGGCAGCAAGGTGGGCACTTGTCCCACCAATGACCCAGAACTGCTCGTTTCGCCACCACTCCTCGAGACCGACCCCAGACCACTTGACTTCCAAGAGCGATATAAGGCAGAGGGTCAACGTGATTATGAGGAGGTAAGAGAGGAACGCAACATTTAGGCCTTGGACTATGAACTGGTTTGAGAAGAGAGACAGAGCCGGGAGGAAGCAGTAGACCACCAAGAAGAAGGATGTGAATGGATATATGCCAACATTGAGGTAGGCGATCCGTTGGAGGAATTTCAGGCGTTGGGTACCGAAAAAGGCATTGTTTTTGGAGAAGAAAATCTCGACCGAGCCGGTGGCCCACCTCAGGACTTGATGGAGACGGTCGGTGAGGTTTATTGGTGCAGAACCACGAAATGCATCTCGCTTCGTGATGCAGTAGACTGAGCGCCACCCACGGTTGTGCATCCTGTAACCAGTGACCACATCTTCGGTCACAGATCCGTAGATCCAACCAATTCTATCGCCCCATTCTGTCTTGTCTTCATACCTTTTATAGACATGGCAAGTGCTCAGATTCCTAGAAAGTCGTCTCTTTGAATGGATCGTTATGTTTGAAAGGCTTACCAGCAGGATATCACAGCAACTGCCTCAGCGACGGTTGGAGCATCTAGTGGAGGACGTGGTAGGAGCAACGCCCCAGGAGGCCTACCATTCTTTATCGATATGTGGTCGGCAATGGGCCGCCCTTGAAATTCTGCAACGGGTATAGACTCTGAGAACAAGGTCGAATTTCCAAACTTCTGCGGCAAGTTTAAGTCCGGGTGCGACGTTAGCGGCTGAGTATCGGAGTCTTCTTCTTCCTCACTTTGACGGTGAGTGTCTCTTGCGTGGCGCTTGCTTTGTCCGAACATACCCAAGTATTCGTTAGCTCTCGGGGGAAGGAAGCCATACAGTGCGTAGCGACGGAACATGCAACCTGTTCCCACGTAAACCGGACCCTGGAGGCCATCGAGCGCTCTCATATTTCCTGCAACGCCAAATCGTTGAATCAGTGTAGTCGTGAATTGCCTTTAGCGAAGCTGTTTACAGCACCAATAATCGTACCGTCGAAGAAGACTGTGTTATGGTTGGCGTATCGGTCAGAGGGGTCGATTCCTTCAAACCTCTGCGGGAATTGTATGTAGCATATGCGATCACCACCGCGGTCCATCATGAAGCACATGCCTTCTCTTATAGCCTGTGAGTTGTAGATGTAGTGATCACAATCCAGATTAAGTATGAAGGGTCCATTGGACAGTATAGCTGAGGCTCTGACGAGGGCGTTCATGGCTCCCGCCTTCTTGTTGTGGTCGTACCCGGGACGTTTCTCTCTTGAAACATATGCAAACATGGGCAGACGGATGTCCACTGCAGAGAAGTCCAACCCCCCTTTGTCTGGTTTTCCTAGAACAGGTTCGTTCTCTGGCACCTTGGTCATTACCTGCAAGATTCCTGCATGATCTCCTTTAGAGTGGTCCGCGATTGGAGCGAACCAAGTTCCTGGCCAATGCGTGCCATCTGCCATCCATGTGGCTTTGGTGACCTGGATGGGTTCCTGCGGCAGCACACCTCCATTCTTCTCCCGAGCGAGCTGCTTCTCCTTCATTTCCTCCCTGGCATTGTGGGACTCGCAACGCTTACGTATCGCCTCCGGGAGGCCATTAATCCGGACCTTGAACTCATCGTACTCTCTCTTGATCCACCTCCGGTCCTTAACAAAATCAAGGCTTTTCTTGTTCTTTGTGGGGTCCGTCTTCAAGCTGAAATAACTGTCCGGGTTCCGAGGCTCAATCTTGTGCTTTCGGCAGAAGGGTACCCAAAACTGAGCGAAATTGACGGCTTCGGCCATGGCCTCAAAGGTGAGGATAGCCCCGCCGTCATCCGAAATGTAGCACGAGAGCTTCTCGACCGGGTAGTCGCAGGCCATTATTGATAGGATGGTGTTGGCTGTAACAAGAGGGGGCTCCTTCTCTGGGTCGGCGGTTGAGACCATGACGTCGACACCGGGGAGGTCAGACCGGCCATGGGGGTTAGAAGGGGAGGGGCTCTCAAACTTGTCTCTAAGGGCGGCAAGGTCAGTTGCCCTGTTGATGGGGTTGAACTTGGGGAGGATGTCGAGCAGCCATGAGAAGGCAAACCAAATCTCGCACACGATCGACATGCCCCACAGCCACATTGCATCCTCGTTCGGGTTCATCACTCTCCACACGAGAAACATCAACAGAGCAACCAAACGTATTACAATCAGCAGCCTGTACGGGCTGATGATGGCCGACGGGACCTTGACCTTCCTGGTGAGGGGCTTCCAGGGCTTGTCCATGAAATCGGACATGCTCATCTCTGCATCGTAACCGTCCTCGTGATCCTGCTCCGACCAGAACGCGTTCCCAATCCCATACTTCCCCTTGGTCTCAAACAACCACCGGTTGTGATCGAAATCCCCCGTCTGGCTCCTCAACAGCATCGACTTATTATTCGACCTCATCAGCGACATACCCCTCTCCATCTTCCCGGACCTGCCCCCAACATCTCCCCCGCCTCCGCCATCCCTCTGCCTCCGGGTCTCCGATTCCCTTCCGCCTACGCCGCCCTTCCCGTCCGACGATGACCTGACGCCTCCCGAGGAGTCCCCGTCCATGGGCTGGTTATCCGGGGTGGGGGGCATGAGGACCGTATAGTTGATGTAATCATTCTGGCCGGAGAACTCCCCCGACACGTCAATGTCATCGTCGCGCGATAGGCTCACGATCCGTCCGCTGGACGTACGACGGGAGAATTTGACGCCAGGGGGAGGGCGTCCGGAGGAGGAGGAAGGTGACGAGGATGCGGCCATGGAGGAGGACGGTGACTAGTGGAGGCGGCCGAGCTTGGGACTCAATAACAACCCGGGATTGTTCGTAGGACGTGCATGTAGTGAACCAACAAGGACATCATCATCTGATTGGGGGGTATCTAAGAAAATGCAGTGCAGGTTGTTCTTGTCAATGTGGGGGTTGGGGAAAACTGGGAAATCATCATTTGTTTGGTAAGTAAATCATCGGTTGGGGGTGGAGGGAGATGATGTGTTTCAATCATCTTGTTCCAAACTTAGTAATTCAAACTAAAAAAAGATGAGAAAATGAGTGAATTTGCATGGCCTGAATCCTCGGCGAACCCCTCTCTCTCACTTCTTTCTTCCTCGTTCGTTCGGACATACTCAAAATCATCCATTCCGTCCTAGCAAAAAACCAAAAATTCGAACTTTTTTTTGGGCGCCATTTTCTCGGCTTTCCCTCTTCCTCCCACTAATTATTTGCTCTGTTCAGTTCAAGCCGAAACGGAAGAACATCCGCCGACAAAAATCCAGAGAAGGGAAAGGAGAGGGGGAATGAGCAGCAACAGTAGGTCTGAACCGTTCAAGGTTTTCGGCCAACGTTCCATAATCCCCTCGTTTTCAGTCTCCAATATCGGGTAAGCTTCACCGCCTCGGTTACTTCTTTTACTCCCCCCCCCTCCTCGTTTCGTTTTACTTAACGGAGTACTGGGGTGGTTGTCCGAATCAGATCGCGAGGGACCGAGGACGGCACGGGAGTCTGCCGTGTGTCGCTCTCCGAGTTCCTTGACAGGAAGGTCGGCAGGGCATCCGGGGATTCCCCATTTGCAGGAAAGGTTGGGGTGTGCTGTTTTGTGTACATTTGTTGTTTACGATCCCATCGGGTGTTTTGGGAGGGGGTTGGGGGGATGGGCACCGTCTGCTTTTCTTACCGAAGGAAGATGTTGTTTTGTTAGGGTGAGGCGAAAGAGTTTTTGACACCCCTGCGCCGCAGAGATGGGAAAGGGGTTTGCGATTCTGGGATGGGTAGAATGGCTAGACAAGGAGACGGTGGATGCTGTGTTCGTGACGAAGTGATTTTCAAGCAATTCAAGCTTTCTGGAAAGGATAAGCAGCATGTCGTTTGCGTTGCAGAAGCTGACTTGAGGGCAGGACGGGAATTGCCCAGTGAAGATGAGGAAGCAAAGGGGTCGAGAAAGAGGAGAGACCCATTTCGCGGTTAGTGTGCGCTCATGACAGTCTATTTGTGCTGCTTCTGTTTCTTTCATGGTTGACCATGGCTCGATGCCTATGCCTATGCCATCATGTGGTGAAAATGGTGGACATGGTTGACGGTTGCTGAAGTGGATTATAAAACTATGACACTGTTAAGTTCATGGGCATATCATAGGCGGCTGCTTGACAGAATCAAAACTGCAGCAAGTGATAGGTGACTCGACTCGTTGGGAATGAAAAGCCAAAGCGCTGCCCCATGGAATTGTTTAGGATGCTGTTCAAAACTACCTAAAAGCATCCTCTTGTTAGCAACACATCCAAGTGTGTTGCGTCCAAAACCTTTATTTTACGTGTGTCGGTTACTTACAGGCGAGAACCGTATTCCTCCGAAGCACGTCATTATCCTGGGATATGGTCCAGAGACTAAGCAGGAGGAGAGTGACATCATTCATTTCAGAAACCAGAAGAGAAGGCATCTCTACGACCACTGTAAGAGATCCCCGGTTTCATATTAACGTTGTAAAACAGACGAGTGATTCCCTTAATACATTTGAATCATGTCTTTTGGATCGTGTTGGTGGACGGGGCAGATGCAAATGGGGGTGGATTCTGGGATGGGGACATGGAGGGCATTGACAGTGAAGAAGTTGGTTGCAAGGAAACCTGGGAAGGTATTGGTTCCACCACACTGGGAGAGTTGGACTGGAATTGATCCTCCAGTTATGCTTGGCTGGCTGATGAAGCTAAAACAAATTCTTCAATGTATATCTTTCATGGTTGTCATCCATGATCGAGTTGATGATGCGATTAGCGTTAAATCATCTCATTTTATTTCAGACACCTTCCTCTCAGCAAAGTTTTGGACCTGAGACTTATTGACAAGTAATAACAAATCAAACAAACCTTGATCTCATAATCTAATATATTCGAACCATTTTGAAACTCTAATTGAGTTTTTTTCTTACGTGGCATAGTGATAAGAATTTAGTAATGTTCATGCTGTCTCAAAGTGTGATCTTGATAGTGACTATAATTTATTACGACCAAATAGATCCCGAGATTCACAAGCATTGCTGTCTCAAATCATGAACCATGTTACGGCATTATTATCAGATCAGTGCCTTGTGTTCTTCGACGGGTTCACAGACAATGCAGGCATCCCCTGTTCGCCCAGCATTCACGGGTTCCGTCCTCAATCTGGCCTCCCCAAGAAGATATATATGCCAGATAGTTCTGCTTGGTGATAAGTACTTATACCATACTATTATAAGTTTAGGCCTGGAAGAAGAGTTATTGGAGTATGGAGGCCCTGATTTTGTACCCTTTCTTCAGAATGCAGCCAGTGCAGACATTAAAGAGGTTCCCATTTTTATTCTGCTTTTGTAGTTCTTGCATTCTGCTGGCCCAAGTGTTGTCTCAGCCAATTCGGAGGATCTGCAAAGATAAACCCAACCAAGTACTGTGATCTTCTGGATTGGTACTATGTCTGAAAGAGGCAGCATCTGCTGGCTGCTCACATCCTACTGAGGTTGGCTGAGAGTGGATCGGCAAATATCGGGGAAGTTCCTACCCTAAATCAGAGGTAAGTTTATTAGGAAAAGTTTTCTTTGGTAACATGGAGCACGCACGCTTGTATCTGTATGACTAAGCCTCTTTAGTTCCTTATTTGTTTTCGCGATGCAAAAAACAGGCCATTGCAATCCAGGACAAGCTGTTGATTATGATGGTGCTTGTCGTCATCTCTATCCATGCATTGCATACAATTGAGCTGGAATCAGGCTCCAATTTGTTGAGATATAGGAGGAACATTTCTAATTACACAGCTTTACAATGACTATGCAGTTCTATTTACACTTTGGGAGGTATCATTCTTTATTCATTATATTCTTTTTCTTTAAAAACTTACTTCAGTTGGTGTCAACCTCAAGTACCTTTGGAGCAAGTTAACATTTTGCAGAAGCCTGTTCGGTTCTCAAGAGGGTAGCTTCTCAGATATATCCTGGGGATGGAGTTGTTTTGCCATTGAACATGCCATGCCTCCTCCTAGAGAAGGCAGCTCTGGTTTGCCCCTTGACTACTTTTACCTCTTGGAAGCTCCTTTGTGGTTGTTTTGCCATTGGACACGCCGTATCTCCTCCACGCCTTCTGTGCTTTTTTTTTCCCCATCCGTAGGAGAGACTGGATTCAGGAGTAGAATATGTTGGTGGCGAAGATGTTGCCATGGCTCTCCTGTCAGCCTGCAATGGTGCCATTGAGCCCGTGCTGAACGCATACGACCAACTTTTATCGAGAGGGCCCATTTTGGCATTGCCTAAGCTTCGGCTACGTCTACCCCGATCCATCTTGACAGTGCTTCACGAGTGGGCAATGTCAGTGCTCAAGAAAGGACTAGCAGAAGCAGAGAGGGGTCATTGCCTCTGACATTTGGAGCTCATTCATTCGAACAAAAAGCGGCAATCAACATGGGTCTTCAAGACAAGCTCACAAGGTTAGTGGAAATTGTCAGGAAATTTTCAAAGATCATTGCTTCATCATATCGTGAGGGACTTGCTACCGCTATTTGTTACATGTGATTGGGTTGAAAGAGGTACATGCCTGAAGTTAGGCGGCTCCCACTCTCGGATAGTCAAATCGTGTCTGTTTACCTTGGTTTCCGAGAAAAGTCACAGTTTCATATGCTCATGATTGATTCTGACAGAAGATTGATCCCTGTAACCTTTTTCATGTTGCGGACGAACCTTTATAAGCATACCTAGGGATGAGAAGAGCAAGTGCTGCCGGAACCATGCTTAGAAGACGAATATTTATTCCATTCTAGCCCAACCTGTAGTTCAGGGTTTATAGGAGAATAGAGATCCCAAGGTCATGGGACAACATATTCTGTACAGATTTTGTCCTAATCTTGTAAAGTAGCTTTGGCCCATCGGTCCTAGCTGATTCCCTTATCCCCATTTATTGACTGCTCTAGTTGCAGTAAGATCCAAAGTGCCCCAAGCAAAAGCTGTCTGTAGCTATCATTGCAGAACTAGCATTCCGGAAGAAATGAAACATGTTCACCCCAATTATCTGCTCACAAATGCAAGAGCTACGAGACAGATTTATAATCATTCTAACACTTAAGTGATTCTCCTGTCAATTACAATTTAAAGATAACTCAAATAACCCATTTAGTGTAATCCGATTACCTTCACAGAGGAGCAGATACATGACCTTGTTCCTGGGATGAGAAAGGGATGGGCTTAGTTGGTGCAGGTAATCTTCCGATGCTATCGACTTTGTCACCCTGTTTTGGTGGAGGCCTTGCAGGCCTAGGCAGCAATCTGCCCTTCTTCTCAAACCACTCGGGCTTGAGCAATGCCCGCAGGCCTAATTGATTGTAGTACACTCTTCTCACGGAGCCGCCGGCTGCTTCCACTGCAGCTTTTGCCCTGACTGTGGTCCTCGAAACCTGTAGAGACAGATCATCGAGATGAAGAGTGGAAATTTTCTGTAATGAATGTCCAAATAAAATTTAGAGCTGCCATTGTTCCCAAACGCCACACTAGTCATAAGATTCATTCTGAGCAAACAAGTCATCCACGTTAACAGGCTGAACATAACTGAGAAGATTTCCTCATAGTATTCCAACGAACACAGAACAAGATTGGTTAGTCAGTGATTTTAATGGCAGAACAGATGCAAAACTTATGGGTTTACAAACTAATCCTAAACAGGCACAGCCAATCAATGCAAGAGAAAGAAAGTGTGTTTTACCTCCAAATGAATAGGCCACTGTATCTGCTCGGAACCTCGCCCCATCAATCTTACTCCATCTTTTATCTGCTTCCCAATGGCCCCTGCATCCTAATAACATCAAGGCAAGGGTATCAATCGCGCTATCACTGCTCATCCAAATGCAGTGGCTGGAATTCTGATCTCTTAAGCTTACAGTGATATTCGTACCTTGAGAGTCTTCATAGTGATTAACTCAGAGGAATCTATCGTCCCAGCATTAATAAGCTTAGCAATCTTTCCCAAACCCACTGGCTGCCAAAGAAAACAACCACGAACATCAATATGCTTCCAAGAAGCACATAAATGCGGCCTTTTTTCGTATATCCACAGAACCATCATGAGTTAAAATTGAGATGTACAAGTACATTAGCAATCAACAGTCAACATGTCACATATATCTTTGCGGATTCAAATCAACAGCAGAGACTCCTCAATCTACCAAAACCTCAAGAAGATTTTGACAAGGAAGCAACCTCAATCTCCAATACCCGGATATGATCCAAACCACCAGTTCCATACAAGGACGGCACTCCACAACAAAAACACCATCTCCAGCTTACCAATGTATGGGCACGCAGAGGGGGAATAAAAACCAATAGCAGATCACAACCAAGGCAACTCGAGATCATAACCAGTCCAACAAAGCCACACTAGCTAGCGAGTAACGACCTGAAAAGTGAGGGAGAATGGGTTCTTAAACCCACGCTTTGGCAGCCGACGTCGAAGCGGAGTCTGCCCTCCTTCGAACCCGAACTTCATGGTCCCCCTGGCCTTCTGACCTTTATGACCCCTCCCTGCCGTCTTCCCCAACCCGGACCCAATCCCTCTGCCCTTCCTCTTCTTCTGCTTCCGCGGCTGACTATCCCTAAGGTCGTTAAGCATCAGCAAGCTAGTGCCGTACCACCGCGACGAACCATCCCCAGTACTTCCATTACGACCGCGCAAGCACAGAGGAAGGAGTTTCGTCGACTCTGGCAGCGGGGACCATGACGGCTGCGGGAAGGGTTTGGACAACAATGAGGATCTAAGGAAGACCGACTTCAGCGTCCTTCCGAACATCGAGGAACTTCACGGGGTGTGACGAGGAAGAGTTGTTCGCCGGCGGAAATGGCGGGAGCAGCGACGGCGGCGGCGGAGGGTTTTGCGACGTTCTTCCTGAAACTTTGGGGGAAGGATGAAGTCGGGGCCCGGGGGGGTCTTTCTAACGGGCCAAGGCCCATTTTAGGTTGGGTTGAGGCCCAACCGGTGAAGTAGAAATAATATTTACCCACCGACTGCTGGGAAATGAACAGCTCCTGTCGGCAACGTCGTTTCGTTTATTTTGTCGTTTTTTACGTGGTCGGAAGCATCGAGGGAGAAATAATTCTCTGTCAGGTTTGAATGAATGCACTGGACTTTGGAATTTGTGACCCGACCGGGACTGAGCGCATTGTCTTAAAAAATAATTGAATGGAAGATGCATTGAATCAGGTAAGACTGCTGGGACTGGTCCGGCACATCAAAGTTGTATTTCGTTAGGTCCACAAGCACGCGCATTTCGGAGGCTCCGGATATTTAAGGAAATTTGAATTTTCATATGCGTTATGTTCTTCGTTCGTACTACCCATGACTGTTGTGAAAATATGATTATTATTTTTTTAAAAAAAAATTAAGAAGTAATATTTCAATTTAAAAAACTCTCCGAATACCATACCTAAAATACGGTGAAGGAACACTTTGACATTTACTTCATAAAAAACAGGATTACTAACTGCGAGGCAAGTCTATGATGCGGTTAAAACTCCAATTATGTTGGACACCTCGTCCCACGTAATAAAGGTTGGGGTCTCGGACCAGGGTGCGGTCCTAAATCGTATCACTATTTGGTGTGCTTGAATCACGCGGTTAGGAAAAAGAGTTTTGTTACATAATGACGTCGTTTGGCGAAATATTTCGCCAAATGACGCACTAACGAAAATAATTCGCGAACTAACCCATCAAAGTCGGCCTTACAAAGGCCGACTTTGGTCTTCAAGGAAGTCGGCCTTTGTAAAGCCGACTTTGATTTTGGCGAATGGAAGTCGGCCTTACAAAGGCCGACTTCATCACACTTAGAAAAAATTTTAGCAAACGAAGTCTGGGACGCTACATGAAGGAAGTCGTTCTTTGTAAGGCCGACTTCGATTTTGGGGAATGAAAGTCGGCCTTACAAAGGCCCACTTCCTCAATTATCTTTTTTTTTTAAGGCCGACTTCCTATTCAAAAGACAAGAAAATTGAGGATTCAAAAGAAAAAAAAAAATTAAGGAAGTCGGCCTTTGTAAGGCCGACTTTCATTCCCCAAAACCGAAGTCGGCCTTTGTAAGGCCGACTTTCATTCCCCAAAACCGAAGTCGGCCTTACAAAGGCCGACTTCCTTCATGCAGCGTCCCAGACTTCGTTTGCTAAAATTTTTTCTAAGTGTGGTGAAGTCGGCCTTTGTAAGGCCGACTTTGGTGGGTTAGTTCGCGAAATATTTTTCAAACTGCGTATGACGTCATTATGGAACAAAACTCTTAGGAAAAAACCTACAAAGCCAACCTCCCTTTCTCCGGCGGATCTTTCCGATCCCGGCATCTCCGATGCTGACCTCCCCGAACCAGACCTCCTTTACCTCGACATCCTCGACCTCTTCGACGCCAACCTCTCGGAAGTCCCGTTGTGATATCCCTTTCCATTTTTCAATTCCAATATTATTAATTTTACAGTTAAAAGTTAACACGTTATTTGAGGATAAGTTGGACAGTTCAGTGGATTCGTTTTGGTTGCATATGCTTGTCGATTTTGAAAGAGCAAGAATGCATTGCTAAGGTGTGTATGTCAAGAATGGTTTTATGAAATGTCGCACGTCATAAGGCTTCACGTATTTCAGAAGCGCTCGTTCTATTACAGAATGTGATAAATTATCACATATACCTCCGTAAAGACTTTGAATGGTATATGTAAAGTATATGCCCTTGAACCATCTATGGTCGTCGTTGAGGTTTGAAAAGCCAGCTTTTATATAACGAGCAACTACATGAAAATAACGATGGTGAAAAAAACGTTCTTAAGGGAGGATTACTAAGCATAAATAAAATAGAATGTGGACGTAAATATGAAGTGAACGAAAACTAAGTTCTAATATGAACTATCGAGAAGATGATATGATGATCTCTTAGACGAATAAGTGATGATTCCCTTCTCAGCTTAAAATATCGCGCTTTATAATATGTACACACCTCTGTGTTCACGTGGAGATGGAGATACTCCACGGAGTTCACAATCGCATAATTACTCGTATATTGTCTGTCGCGGTCGAAAGTCAGATCGAAGTAGACAATCTTTTTTTTTTAAAAAAAAGAAAAGTAAACCAGTTTTTCGTAAGAAAAAACTCACGGATATCTGCGGACCCACCCAACCGGTTGGTGCTTTTTCCCTTGGAGTCGGTGGCGGACATTATTTCGTTTTTCCTTTTAATATAACACCCACAAAAATTTCCATTATAGAAAAGGGCAAAAGAAAACCCTTAATCCACAATTTCCCAGGGAGTGTTGGACACCACTGTTCCCCTCAAAACCCAAAGGTAATTGAACGCACGCACCCACACCTGTCCTTTTTCCTTTCCTTTCCTCCGAGAAAGAAAGAAAAAGAAGCGCTACCTCCCCAATCCAACACACCAAAAGTCGACATTCTTGACTCCTCACCGATCTCTACTCACCGGCTTCCCACCGTTTGATTCCTCCTCCCGTCAACGTCTTCCGTCTCGTCTATAAGGATGGAGGGAGGCCGGCTCTCCCTTTGAAGCCAGTTTTTCTATTTTGCTGACTTCCGAAGCTTCTTCCCCCTCCCTTTGCTTTTGCTCCACCCTGATCGACCCGCGATCCTCCATATTTGTTCATTGTAAAGCGGGATTTCGTGTTTTTCTTGCTGAGGAGAGCGTTTCCGTTTGGTGCTTCCCGAGGGAATCTGAGGTCCGGCGGGGTTGATCAGCGGTCGGTGAGGAAGGCACGGTAACTGATTCGACAGGGAAGAGGGGATGGTGAGCGGGAACCTGTTCCACTGTAGGAAGCACTCGTGGCCTCCCGAGGAGTACATCAGTAGAGCCACCTTGCAGTTGGTATTCGCTTTTCCTTTTCCCTTCTTCCCCCTTCCCCCCCTTTTTTATACGATGGTGTGATTGATGCCTGTAGGCCGAGTGGAGTGGAGTGGAGTGCCTCTTTTATGCGATTGGATGCTTGTCCTTGGGTTTTTTTTTTTTTGCGTTGCTTTATTGGTTTTGATCTGACTTCAGCCAGGAAATCATGTTTGCTACTTAAGATGGACGGGACGAGTTGACATTACTGTTCCACACACTTGTCCTTGCTAGTTAGTTAGGGGCAATCTTTGGGCTATAAGTTGTGTTTAGTGGTGCGATGGATGGATGATGTATGACTCTTCTGCTTCAGTGTCGTTGAGCGTGTAATTGTTTCAATTTAACTCGATTGATTGGTTGTCAAAATCATTCCTGTCGGATCAGTCACACCGAAGCAGGAACTGCTATTTAATGAACGTGGAGAAGGCTATAATTGCATCAGGAGCCTCCCACGCCATCGGTCGTTGATGAATATTGGAATGTTCATGACTGTTGATTCAGGTCGTGTTCTCTTGGTTTTGTTTATTTCTCTTACTGCTGTAATGAGACTACGTGTTGCTGTTTGCAGTTTGATTTGGATGACTCAGCTCCTCCTGAACACGCATGGAGAAGAAGGCTAAATAGTCATGCCAATATCCTGAAGGAATTTAGCGTGACCTTTAGGGAAGCAATTAAGATGGTATGTTCCCTTTGGGATTGTGGCCTTGAAGTTTATGATGCACATTTGTGACATTGCAGTGTGTGATGCATTATTTTAGACTGGTTTAGTATGGTCCTGTTTAACATGTGGTTGATTGGTCATTCTCAAAGGCTGGTGTCATTGAATGGTCATCGATCGGGGTGACAAAGAATAAGTTACATGAAAGTATTGTAGGATTAGCACCATGTTTGGATTTTATTTTTGTCTGCACCTGCCTAGACTTGCTTGCTTGTGTGCGTGACTTCGTTTTACTTTTAATTCTAGGCTCAGCTAGGGATACGCTTGTGGTCATACATCAGGAAAGAGGCTTCTCATGGAAGGGTACGTGCTTGATATTGTGGATAGATGTCCAACTTCATTTTTCTCTGGCTACTGTTTTCACTAAGTCTGTTTTCTATTGAATAGAAAGCCCCGATTGATCCTTTTACACGTGAAAGTTGCAAACCATCCGCCTCTCAAGGTGTTCCGCTAGGAGGAATGGGGTGAGCACCGATAAGCTACTGATTATGCCATTATTGTTATTAATTTATTTGATCGTTAATCTCATGGATTCAAATAATATCTTTTATGCAGAAGTGGCAGCATATCTAGAGGGTTTAGAGGCGAGTTCCGGCAGTGGCAAATTATTCCTGGTCTATGTGAAGCTTCACCTGTCATGGCCAATCAATTCTCTGTAAAGCTCTCCTTCTTTTTACCGTACTTAGCTGCATGTGACTTTCATTGGGTAGCAGCCAGCTGGCCTTAAAAACGCGTTGTGCACCAAAAAGAAAAAATAAATAAAAAAGAAGCTGATGGTTTCATGTTTAATTCTCTAATGAAAGCCTCTGTAAATGGGTATAATTCCATGGAAATTCAGTAGAGTGAAGCTTTTCCAATGCCAGTTAGTATTACTGGATGCAATCCATTATCTAATTGGTCTTCTGATCCTGCAGATTTTTATATCTCGGGAAGGATCAAACAAACGCTATGCATCGGTTTTGGCTCCGGGCCAGCACGAAGGATTAGGGTAACGACAACAATGAATTTTTATTTTTGCGGATATTAAGAGAACAGACTTGCTGAAATGAAAGATCAAAAGCCTCATTTGCTCTAGTAGTTATTGATGGTACAACTCAGCCAGACAGAATATGAATTTCCCAAGGCTTTGATCCAGAGGAGTATTGAAAACACTTGGTGGTAGTGATGTTCTCGTGACTTTGTTGCATCTCTCTGTGGGAAATGCAGAAGAGAACCGACAATCATAATTTTTTTCAAAGTTTAGGCGCTAATAATCATGGTAGTTGATCAATCGTTGAGCCAAGTTGGATATGTCCTAGTTTCAATCTAAGATTTTTGTATGATCTGGCAGGAAATATGATGGAAATGGTATATCATCCTGGGGTTGGAACCTTAGTGGTCAGCATTCAACTTACCATGCTTTGTTTCCAAGGGCATGGACAATTTATGATGGTACTTGCTCCTCTAACATTCTGAAATGTTCCATATGTTTTTATGTATTATCAACCATAGCTATTATTTACAGGTGAGCCAGATCCAGATCTGAAGGTGTCCTGCCGACAAATATCACCTTTTATACCGCATAATTATAGAGATAGCAGTCTTCCAACAGCAGTTTTTGTTTATACGGTATGCTAGAAGCAGTTCCATTATAAAGTTATTTGAAAAGGTTCCCGACATTGAGTAGGTAATTGGCATGTTTCCTGTGTATTCTTCTTACACTGAGAAGTTGAAGTTCACTGCATATATTTAGCTCTAGTTTAATGGGTTGAATTCTGCTTTTATGTGAGGATTGTAGGGTCTCATTGATTGAAATCAACATCTACTACTTTCCATCCTCATAGTTGTATATTAATTAATTAATTCTTACATGATCAAACAATTTTTGAATTAGCATGTCAGTCACATTAATATGACCTATAAGGAACCCTTGCTAGTAACCTGTGAGGCGGTGATGGCTATGTCTCTTAATTGTAGTTTTGGGTTCACTGTGCTATTTAAAGGTGCTTGGGCAAGTCTTCCTTTGAGTGGATGTAATTTGATTTCTAGAGAAAAATAACGCAGGCAGACATTGTGGCAGTAAAGTCACATCAAACCTGTCATTGAAGAACTTCCTCCAAATGGACTGTGTAGTAAAGTCACATCAAATCTGTCATTGAAGAACTTTCTCCAAATGGATTGTGTATTGAAAAAGTGTTAAAATTCTGTGACTACTTTAAGCAATTGGTTTTTTTTATTTTGTCTTCTGCTCAGATTAAATTTTGATTCGTTCTATAAGCTCATTCTGGTCACCCCTATTGAGTGTTCTTTGATCTCTTGTAGTTGGTCAACACTGGCAGAGAAAGAGCAAAGGTCAGCCTTCTTTTTACATGGGCGGTATGAACAATTTCTCCCACCAGCAACTTGCAGGACTGGGTTAAAGTTTTTTTTTTTAGTTGGAGACTCATCATTATCATTTTTGTTTCTAGAATTCTATAGGTGGAGTCTCTCATCTGTCTGGAGACCATGTTAATGAACCATTTGTGTGAGTGAATACCTTATTCTTCATTTGGAATTTCTAAGATCATATCCTTCAACATTTCCTAATATTGATACCTTTGTTTGATAGTGGTGAAGATGGAGTTTCTGGCGTACTTCTGCATCACAAGCAAGTGATCAAACTTTACTAGCTTTTACATGACGGTTGGTTTGCAAATTTCTTAATCATTTCCACGTCCTTTAGTGGACTAGATTAAGAAATCCCAAAGGAGTATATCATTTGTGAAGACTGAAATGTAAAGGAAGAGAATTAGAGTATTTTGTGCAAGTATTATAAATCTTAAGCAATATAGGCGACACTATCAGGTGCCCTGAAGACTGGTAATCCTTTGAAATGTCAAGTAGACTTTAGGGTTTTGTATTGTAAACAAAAGAACATTATACAACCATTAAGCAAATTTGTGAAGGTAGTCTCATATCATTTGTGTAAAGCATGAATGTTGAGGACATCCTTCCACATGGTTTGGACTCCTGGGTTTCTTTAATCTGGCTGCTTCTTTGTTGGATGCCATTGGGTGGAGAGATGAATCTAGTTTTTTATATTTTCTTCTGATAGTGTATGGAATGTTTTTCTTGTGACTATGATGGTAATCCACATGGAAGGTGGACATTCTTTGTTTGCCAAATAATCATGGGATTGCTTAACCTTATTTATTATATTAGACAAAAAGAAGATATTTGCTTCATTAGGGTAAGTTTAATTAGGTGTTCACATTGTTGTTTACTTTGTGGAAGGAAAATTGCGGCGGCCTTCTACTTTTGTTACTGCTTTTGCTTCTTGCGTGGCTTCTTGCAGTTGCTCGGTTTTTGTATAAAATGAAATGCATGCGATATTTTTTAAGTAATAAGGCAAGATCTTTCATTTCTTTATGTCTTCTCAAAGCATGTCGATATTGAATCCATCTTTTTTTTTTCATTCTTGTCTATTCATAACAAGTCCAAGTCATATGCTCCATGTGAGAAACGTGTTGCGTTTGCTTTTCTTGTGCTTCTAGGAGTTGGTTTTATTTGTTTGTTTATTTGTGACAACTTGCATTCAGTTGCACCTGGTTCTTACCTTTCTACCTTTAATCCAGGACGGCAAAAGGGAATCCACCTGTAACCTTTGCAGTAGCTGCCTGTGAAACTCAGAATGTTAATGTAACTGTTTTACCTGCATTCGGCCTTTCTGAAGGAAGCTTCAGGACGGCAAAAGATATGTGGTCTACCATGGTAGAGGTAATTGTTTGATCCAATAGTTCAAGCTTCAGGTTCTTCTACCCATTTTGGCCCAAAGCCCTCAAAAACCATAATTTCATCTTAAAAACTGGTTCCATATATAAATTGTAAGAAATGAAAAGGAATAATTAGGCACAATACTTTCCTAATAACTAATCTTTCAACTCTTGCTTCACAATCTGTAGGATGGTCAGTTTGACCGTGAGAATTTTGATGTGGGACCAAGCATGCCTTCCTCAGCAGGAGAAGCAATATGTGCTGCAGTTTCCGCATCTGCATGGGTTGAACCCCATGGAAAGTGTACAATTGCTTTTGGACTTGCATGGTCTTCTCCCAAAGTCAAATTTTCGAAAGGAAGCTCATACCATAGGTAAGTTCAACGAACATGTTCTTCCATTCTTCAGTGTTGCTATGTGCATATGTTTGCAGTATCTATGCCACTTAATGGCTGCCTCTGTTTGGCAGTTATGAACACGACTTTTGTATCTTTGTTACTTATTTGCTGCATGATAGGGAGGTAGCCCAGAAATGTCTACGGTTGAACTAAAATTTAATGGAATTGCTTGTGGCTAGCCTCAGTGCTGAGTCTCTTGGCGGAATTCGGGCATATAGAAAGATTAGTCTTTGCACTGGCTGTCGCAACCTTAGTTCCACTTAAGCAGTTACAGAGGAAGTTGCACTAGATGTTTCAGGTAGGAGAAAGGAACAGAGTCATTGGCGGTTGTTTTTCTGGTATAGTTTTAAATGGTGGAAAGTGGATTGATGGGTGAATAGATGGTAAACAAAAACAGGATATACAAACTTGCATCATGGATAGCACGTAGAACATGCACGGTTTTCATAGGAAGGGTTTTTTTAATTATGTTATACGGACTTCCGATATCACTGTAATAGTCGAATTTTGGCAAAGGTCACATGAAATGTTCTATTAAGCTGTCTTCATCCCTTTTGTTGTTTTCTCTCCTGCTGAATAGCAAGAGCACCATTGCCTACTTTTTCATCCAGTATTTCTCTTGCATAACTCCTGATTCTTATGATGCACCTAGGATGCAACGTTTCAATGTGTCTTATTTTTATGAATTCATTTTTCTCTATCTACATACACCCAAAAAATTATCAATTTAGCCTTGTAAATATTTGAATAGAGGTTGTATATGCAACTATATGCATGGAAGTGAGGGCGAACTAGTAAAGCCCTTCCATTAATGACTGGATAGTCATGATATTAAGGTGTGAAAAATGATTTCTCCCAGTTATCAAAAAAAGAAAAATGATTTCTCCGGAAAATATAATTTAAATATATGGCTCTGCTCACTTGCATTTATCCTCTCCTACCCATCGTAGCATTTTACATTTATGGGTGCCCTTTGTATATTTGAAGTTATGAACCATTCCTTCTGTCCCTAAAATAGGGAAAGCTGATGCTAATTACCAGTGTTGATATCAAAATTTACCGGCCATGCAGGAGGTACACAAAGTTCTATGGCACCTCTGAAAGAGCTGCTCTCAACTTAGTACATGACGCTCTAAAAAGTATGTTTTATTATTAGAGTTCATCACCTTTTCCTACATTGCCTTGATATAAGTTTTAGAATTCTCCCTGATTCCTTGTGTTGTATGTTCTTTCTCAGATTATAGGAGATGGGAAGAAGATGTCAATAAATGGCAAGCTCCCATCTTGGAAGATGAAAAACTTCCAGAATGGTACGTGCTTGTTTAGAGCAATTGTTTCCGTACAGTCAATAAATGTTAGAAAATTTGTGGTTGCCAGTGTTATGCTGCTTTTGGGACTCGAATTATTTCAATTGACTGTGACAAGTTTTGTTTTCAATTATTTTCATCTGGAAATTTTTGTATGTTAAGTATTGTATCCCTTGTTTTAAATTGCACTCTCTGCTGGGGGCACAGTTGGATCAATCTCTTGGGGATTTTTTTATTGTAAGTTGATGGCAATTTTAGACACGAGCTTTTTAACCAGTGATTGTTCAGGTCCTTGGTCAATATATGTGTAATATATTTCTTTTACTTTGTGAAAAATGTGAAATGTCTCTTACACAAGACATCTGATGGTTCTGAAATCTGAAACTATTCTCCACTACTTCCTGTAACTTCTCTTCATACTCTCTGCAGGTATAAATTCACTCTATTTAATGAACTCTACTTTCTGGCTGCTGGTGGGACAGTTTGGATAGGTACTTCAGTTACTTTTTATACTTTTTTTTCCTCCAGTATATACTAAGAGGAAGCCTACAGCTGTTGTTCTATTGTTTATTTTATGCTTTCTGCAGACTCGCCATTGCCAGATGAAAAAATGAGAAGCAATCCGCGTACAGCCACCCAGGTGGAAATGGAGAAAGTGAAAATATCTGAAGTGAATGGGGATTTTCAGGGTGGTACGGCAGGTCCATATTCTCCTTTACCTGGGCCGAACGACAGTGATGGCTCTGAAGAGAAAGATATTTTAAATTCTTTACCCAACTCGCCTTTTCTGGACCAACATAACTGTGAGGATGATGTTGGTAGGTTTCTGTATTTGGAAGGAGTAGAGTACATAATGTGGTGCACATATGATGTTCACTTTTATGCATCTTTTGCTCTCCTCGTGCTGTTTCCGAAAATTGAGCTTAGTATACAGCGTGACTTTGCAAAGGCTGTATTATCTGAAGATGGACGAAAAGTGAAGTTCCTGGCTGATGGAAGCTCAGGTATTCGTAAAGTTAGAGGAGCTGTACCTCATGACCTTGGAACTCACGATCCATGGCATGAAATGAATGCATATAACATTCATGACACAAGCAGGTGGAAGGATCTCAACCCAAAGTTTGTGCTTCAGGTCTACCGGGATTTCTCTGCCACTGGTGACTTGGCTTTTGGTGTTGATGTGTGGCCCTCTGTTCGTGCTGCCATGGAATATATGGAGCAATTTGATCGGGATGAAGATGGTCTGATAGAAAATGATGGATTTCCTGATCAAACGTATGACGCGTGGACAGTACATGGGGTAAGTGCATACTGTGGGTGCCTGTGGCTTGCTGCTCTTCAGGCAGCAGCAGCAATGGCTGTTCAATTGGGTGACCAGGATTTTGCGGAATGGTGTAAATCCACCTTCATAAGGGCCAAAAAGGTATTTGAAGAGAAGTTGTGGAATGGGTCTTATTTCAATTACGACAGTGGCACAAGTAGCAACAGTAAGTCGATACAAGCAGATCAACTTGCTGGTCAGTGGTACACTGCTTCATCTGGTTTGCCTCCTCTTTTTGAAGATTGTAAGATCAGAAGCACTCTTCAGAAGATCTATGATTTCAATGTGATGAAAGTTAGGGGTGGTAGAATGGGAGCAGTTAATGGCATGCATCCAGATGGTAGAGTTGATGAGACTTGCATGCAGTCACGTGAAATTTGGACTGGGGTAACTTATGGTGTGGCTGCAACGATGATTCTTGCTGGAATGGAAGAACAGGCATTTGCCACTGCTCAAGGTATTTTCACTGCAGGATGGTCAGAAGATGGCTATGGGTAAGTCTCAAATCTTACCGGGACTCTTATTACCTTTAAATAATAGATCATTCTGGTTTTTTGTGCAAACGGCATTTTGCTTTAGCATGCATGATTTGTCATTCCAGTGGTCATTTCTTTTGGAGAAGTTGAAGTAGTAACCTTTCATTTAAGAATCCGTTTTGGTTCTTCCGCTCTCTGATGATCACTATGTAACCTCTGTTGGGTTTTAACCCATTTGAAGAGGGAGGGAGGGGGGAGTAGCTCATCTAAACGCATGATCAAGATCTCACATGGCATAATGCTTAGAAATTCAATCTTGAATCTTTAGAATGGGATGTCGAAGTTGGAGTATTATTAAATCTACAGCTACAGTGCCTATAAAAATAATGCCAAGCTTTCCCGTGGTAGAGCTTATTGCAATTAGATTGTACTGTGCTAGAAGAAGTTGACGGAAATTCAGCTCCAAAATCTCTCATGTTGTAGTCTCTCGAGTTAATTTAACCTCGATTGTAAAATGCGTGTTTACCCCTTGTTTTTAACACCGATATAGTTTGATCACAAGGAAGGTTATTGTGATCACCATGTATTGGTGTGCCGGGGGGGTGGGGAGGTTTGAATTTGTAGTATTCCACCTTTTCTGGGGTTATCCCACTCTTTTGATTATAATACCGTAGTATTAAGTATTCTTTTTGTTTGATTTTACGTTTGTTTGTTGCAGGTACTGGTTCCAGACACCGGAGGGATGGACGATGGACGGGCACTTCCGGTCCCTCATATACATGAGACCGCTTTCAATTTGGGGAATGCAATACGCCCTGTCATTGCCGAGGGCGATCCTGGATGCTCCCAGGATCAACATCATGGACAGGATCAACGTGTCCCCGGTCACAATGAGAATGCCTCGGAATGAACTAGGTATCAGACGAGTAGCACCCGAACCCGGGTGCTTTCAGAAATCGTCGTTTCGCTGTGCTTGCTGATTCCATTAACTTTTATTTATCTTCTTGTAATCTTCTAACTGTCCTAGTCATGGAAAAGCTGTGACATAGAGGCCAACAGAAAAAAAAAAAGTATTTCGATTAAATAATATTAATCCGTAAAACATTTAAAAAATAATAATTTTAAAATTTATTTAGAATTAAGATACCATACAGAAAATTTTGAAAGCATCCGTTATATTTTTTTTTTTGTTAATTTCGTGGCTCCTAAGGCGGCCTTTTTTCTTTACTCCTAACTAATGAACCTGAACCTCGTTCGTGTTCCAAATTCACGAACCTCAACTTACCAAAACAAAAACAATGATGGGGCAGCCGTCAGGATTGAATCGGAATAAACAGAGGGAGTGGGTGGGCTTCTTTAAAACACGTCGTTACCCGAAAATCCTCGTCGACTTCATTCATTCATATATTTCTGAGAAGGGCCACCAGCACTTCTCCTCTATTTGATCGGTCCTTCTCAAGGAAGTGCAGTTGGGTCGCGTATTATTTGATCACTCGGTTGGGGCCCATTTTTTCTTTCGTTCCGGGCGATCGATCTTTCTGAATCTTCTTTCTGGCTGGCTGGCGGCAATACCCCCCTTTCTCGTCCCGCCCTGCCCCTTCCCAATCGATCTTGATCACTTTCCCTTTTCCGCTTCTTTGTTCTTGTCGTGGGATCTGTTAGTGACCGCCGTAAGTGAGGGCATGGCCAGGAAGATGCTCATCGATGGGGAGATCGAGGCTCCCGTCGCCCACGAAGAGCCTCACTACGACTTCGATTTGTTCGTCATCGGTGCCGGTAGTGGCGGTGTCAGGGCCGCCAGGTTTTCAGCTGGCTATGGGGCCAAGGTTAGTAGGGTTTTCCTTTCCGCAGCCCCCTCGGGATTCGGAAACCCGATCATCGGGCGATGGGACGAAAGCGCCGGCTGGCTGACGGGTCTTGTCTTGTGTTTGTGATTGTTTGTTAGGTTGGGATTTGCGAGCTTCCTTTCCATCCCATCAGTTCCGACCTCCTCGGTGGAGTCGGAGGAACGTGAGTTCTCCCCCTTAAACTCTCCTGCCCGTTTCGCTATGACGTGCTTTATCTATTGCCCAGATTCAGACGACGTTGGAATTTTAGCCTGATGACATTTCTTTTTTATTGTTTAATGGATCATGAAACTTGTTGAAAACGCTTTATGAAAACATAGTGCCTGTTGGTCTTTGAATACCGTGATCCAGGTGCAAAGATGAGATAAGTGCTACCCGACCCAAGCAGATGTACATAAGTTCTCGGTGTAGTGTTCATGGGGAATGTTGTCATACCTTCATCTTGCGTGGTCCTCTTACCTGACCTAATCCTAACTGAGAACTGAAAACAGTTTTAGAAAAAACAGAAATCTTGAATCTTAGCTATGAGTCTTATCTTCCTATTCTGTGATGTTTCATGAGTGGATGAAAAATTATTTATATATGTTTTGCAGTTGTGTACTCCGTGGTTGTGTGCCAAAGAAAATTTTGGTCTATGGAGCAGCTTTTGGAGGGGAATTGGAGGTCAGTTACATGCAGTTATTTTATTCCAAGCAGGATTTCAGCTAAATAAAGTTTTTCGTCAAAAGAATTGCTGTAATATCCGATTGAATACTAGAGGAACTAAAACTGATGCTTGAATTATCACGAGTTGAACCATCACCTTGAATCATTGAACTATGAGATGTCTGGTACAACATCAGATGGATAAAGGAACAAAATGTTTCTTCTGTCAGTGTGCATAACGAGCCGCAGCATGGTTTCTTCACCGCATGTTGGAACACGTCCTTTTTTCCCTTGTTTTCTTTCAATGTTTAATCATAATGATGTAGCAAAGCTAAGAAACTAAGCATTTGTAGTGCTGTGGAGAAAATCCGACAGTAGTTGGCATCTTGTTCTACTTGTGGGTTTCTATTTCCTGTGCTTCTTTCTGAAGTTTTGCTGTGTGAAGTACTAAGAGTTCTGTTCTTTAGGGGCCTGGTGTGTGGTTTTGTGATCTTTCTTTCCTCCATTCCGTCGATCATTGATTGGTTGTTCTGTCTGTTTGAGATCGAACACCCCAATTCGTGGTGGTATCCATATAATCCTTTTGGAATTAATCCCATTTTCATTTTCTGTTTTTCAATATTGCCCCCCATTTGCACGTAAAATTCTGAAATTTTTTCCATCACTTTTGATCTGCACCACCTACTTGGATAACAATCTGATTTGTATTTTTTTTTCATTCTGCTGGAATTGTGAACTTTTGAGAAACATAGTCCTGTCCAATCAACTTTTCTGTGGACGAGTCTTGTGTTTTAACCCTGTTGGAGAATTTGGTGAAGCCGTCATGTTAGAAGTGCGAAGGATTAGATTGTATACGGATGAATCTCAGAGCTCGATGCGCGTTTTGCTCAGTAATTTTGCTAGTTTCTTTTTTTAAATCGGTACTTTATCCAGAAGAGAGACTTGTCTTAGGATATGAACTCGAATGATCAGCAAGAATTACCTGAAATGTTCCATCTGAAAACTGGTGATTGATTTGCCATGAAATGTTCTAGTGCAGTTACAATTGCTAAGCAGTTTACTCATTGCTTCATATTCTAGTTATGCACGTGTTTTTTACCAGTCAAAGAACCTATTGTACTGGTGCAATTTGGGTATTTAGTCAATTTATTCTCCTTAGCTTATATATTGCGTGGTCTGACAGGATGCAAGGAATTATGGATGGGAGTTGAATGAGAAAATCGACTTTAACTGGAAAAAATTGTTGGAAAAGAAGGTAAAATTTCCTTTACGTTTTGTGCCCATATCTTAGACCGCCTTCAGAGTCATTACCAGTAACTTTCTACAACCAAGAATTGTAGTTATGTTGAGAAATTTAGTTATTTATCTCTGGCTGGTGTATTTTTTTGTTCATGCGGAGTTGTTTACTTGGCAATTGATGTTTGTGCAAAACGGATGCTCCACCTTATTCACTTTCATATCTATCAGACTGGGGAGATCATTCGACTGAACGGTGTGTATAAGCGGTTATTGTCCAATGCTGGTGTTAAGCTATTTGAAGGAGAAGGAAAACTTGTTGGGCCCAATGAAGTTGAGTTGACTCAACTAGATGGCACTAAATTGTCCTATACTGCAAAGCACATTCTGATAGCCACTGGAAGTAGAGCTCAACGACCTCCCATCTCTGGACAGGTAAATTCAAGATTCTCAATTTTGTTCATCTTGGTTTAAAATAATGAGAGGTTTTCTGTTTTATCTACTATTCCCAGATGTTTGCGAGTAGATAGTTTTTTGCTTCTTTTGTCCTCTCTTCCGTCCACATTTCTGTTCACATTACTGCTTAAAGATCAGTTTACTTCAGTTGATCTTTTATCTATCATGGTCACAGTGTTGCAATGATTTCTTTTTCCCCATTTCCGTGGTTGAATGGCAGTGATGTTTTCATTCTTATCGTGGTTGGAGGGCAGCAATATTTTCATTTTCCCTTTTATTGTGGTTGGAGGGCTGCAATATTTTCATTTCCCCTTTATCGTGGTTGGAGGGCTGTAATATTTTCAATTTCCCCTTTATCGTGGTTGGAGGGCTGCAATATTTTCGTTTTCCCCGTTATCGTGGTTGGAGGGCTTCAATATTTTCGTTTTCCGCTTTATCGTGGTTGGAGGGCTGTAATATTTTCGTTTTCCCCTTTATCGTGGTTGGAGGGCTGTAATATTTTCGTTTTCCCCTTTATCGTGGTTGGAGGGCTGCAATGTTTCCATTTTATTTTATCTTGTATATGTCAAGTATACAACAAGAAATAATACAGTTTTGGCTCCTGAACTATACACAAATGATGATCCTTGAGGGATGATTGTCATTAAGCACGTGTACTGTACATGAGCCACAACTGGTTGGGTACTTGTTGGCCATATCTGCAGAAGTTTTGATAATTTTTTATTCATGAGATACATATGCATCTACACATACTGTTTAAGCAGGAAATTGTTTGACACCCACACGTTGTTTCTTCCATATGTGAATTGCTCTTATTTGTCTCCTTTTCTTCTTCAGGAATTGGGTATAACTTCTGACGAGGCATTGAGTCTAGAAGACTTGCCAAAACGAGCTGTAATTCTGGGGGGAGGGTATCTCAACAGTTTTATTGCATGTGATTATTCATATTCATCTCATTTTTGCAGTAACTGAGAAATTTGTTTATGCACATGCAGATACATTGCTGTTGAGTTTGCTTCAATATGGCGTGGTTTGGGTTGTACGGTTGATCTTTTCTTCAGGAAGGAGCTTCCACTAAGGTGCATAAGCTGAGTTTATGCTTATGATGAAATCTTCTTAATTTCCTAGGGAACACCTTATTGCCTAGGTCATTCATGCGTCGTGTGCGGGGGTGCAGTTTTTTTTTTTGCTATCTCTCACAATCTATTCATAAACTAGTCGAAATAAAAGTTTGTTTAAGAAAAGAATAAATAAACTATACCTTATTATCCAGTCCATGTCTTTTTGCTAAACTAGACAATCTTTCGAAAATGATTGGTTGTGAATGCTAAAAAACTCATACAAATATAGGTCGTTCATCTCTTGTTTGCATTAATTCCTTGTGATGGAAATTTATAGGTCTATCACCCAATAAGAGAAGAATTACGAATTTTTCAAACAGTTTTTTGGTCAGACAAATCATCATTCAAAAGTTAAAACATATTATACCCTTAGCGTGGATACTTTCTTATTTAACCTTTGGCTGTGTACAAAGAGGTTTTGATGATGAAATGAGAGCGGTTGTGGCTAGAAACCTGGAAGGCAGGGGAATCAATTTGCACCCAAGGTCAACTTTGACGGAGGTACTTTGTTTGCAATCTTTGCCAGCACAGGGGATTTTTCTAGGTTTTCTGAATCATAAACCATTTTGGTACATTTGCAGTTGACCAAAACAGAAGATGGCATAAAAGTGGTCACTGACCACGGGGAAGAGCTAGCGGCAGATATCGTACTCTTTGCAACTGGTAACAACCCTGCCTTGACCGAATTAACTGATGGCTGATTCATGGTAGAACGGTAGAATAAGACGGGTGATTGATGGGTTTGATTCTATTTTCAAATGTTCCATTTCTCTCACGTCTTACTTGGTAAAAATGTTCAACATGATGTTGCATCCACTGATAGTGTATTGCAACATTTGGATCCTGTAAATTACCTTTTCAGGTCTCAAGTATATTTTGCATGCGATACCAATTATAATAATAATAGTAATAATAATTATTATTATTTTGGTGCTGGAGACATGGTCATACTGAGTAATGTTGTCAATACACTTTGTTTTGTTGTCACAGGTAGGGTTCCCAATACAAAAAGGTTAAACTTGAATGCTGTTGGCGTGGAAATCGACGCTTCAGGAGCAATAAAGGTTATTTTCTACTTCCAATGGTAGATATGCTTTATCTAGTTCAAATTTCAAAATCAATTGCAAGTTCCTGGCATCTATCTCCCCACCAACAGTATGAGTTCAAATTCCATCGATTCATTCCTGTACTCTATGAACAATACATACAGGTATATTTTGATAAAATTGAGGTGCATTTAGCACTCCAAATATTTCACATAATTTATCCACAGTAATTTAGAACCGGGTCATTCTAGTAATAGCAAAGTCATTCAAGGGGTAACATGAATAGAGTGAAGCAGATAGGTGGATGAGTTAACGGGATTAATTTTCTTATGTTCTTAGTAAATTTAAGATATTGCACTGCAGTTCTTTCTTAGTTTTGCTCTTCTGTATTAGAAAGCTAAGCACTGAAATCCTTATCTAGGTGGACGAGTACTCAAGAACAAATATTCCCAGTATATGGGCTGTAGGTGATGTCACCAATAGGATGAATCTTACTCCAGTTGCATTGATGGAGGGAAGCTGCTTTGCTGTAAGACATTCCATGATTACCAATGAATCTTTGTCAGTTACCATGTTTCTATTCCGTAATCTGTTTGATCTCCTTGCAGAATTCTGTTTTCGGTGGCCAGCCTACCAAACCAGACTATCAAAATATACCCTATGCTGTATTCAGGTGATTGTCTTGACCTATGTATTATGGGTTCATTACCTTTTCCCTTTCTTGTCCCACTTAATTTTATTATCGCCATTGAGTGGTTCTGTTATGAAGTTCTTTTAGTTTTAATGAATGTGACTATGTGATTATTGTCATGGTCTTGAATTTGGCTGGGACAATTATGTCGTGGAAGTAGTCTGAATCAGAAATTTATCCTGAAAGAGTCAATATGAAATCTGTTGTTATTCTTTTCTTTCTTTGTCCATAACTGGTGTTGGAATTTGTGATGGTGGAATTTACATCCCTTTTGGTTGAAAGGGAAATTAAAGGGATGCCTGGTGATAACACTAGAATGCGTGTCCATGTTTTATGATCAATGAGTGTTTTGCACTTCTATAAAACTTACAAAGTTCTTTTATTTCAGCATACCGCCACTTTCCGTGGTCGGACTTAGTGAAGAGCAGGCCATTGATCAGATCAATGGGGATATTCTGGTTTACACGTCTTCCTTTAACCCTATGAAGAACACTGTGTCTGGGTATGAGTCGAATAACTACTAGTGTTGGTTGCCTTTTCTATGCTTTTGTGCATGATTGTAGCTACTGTCCTGACGCATGAGGTGTAATTTTGGCTGCAGGCGGCAAGAAAAGAGTGTTATGAAGCTGATCGTTCATGCAGAAACAGATAAAGTTCTAGGAGCTTCCATGTGTGGCCCAGATGCCCCTGAAATCATGCAGGTAGGTACCAACCTTTGTGCTACTTTGGACAAATATGTCACCATGTTGCAATTTGCCCTAGTTATGTTACTTCGAAATTGTTGATGTAGTCATCTTTGGAGTCAAGTTCATTCTAATTAGGGTGTGGCGAACTAGGAGTTTGTCTGTGTGTCTGTCATTCTTCACAAGGTTTAAGCTTGCATATGAGGAATGGACTGCCAAGTTAGATTGAAAAGTCAGATCCATACATGCATTTGAATGGAGTAGCTTTGACTGGACTTCGACACATTGTTTCAAGTAAAGCACTCCAGCTCCTATGTGCATGGAACATCACCGTGTGATCAATAATAAATTGTGGTCTGAGCTGGGATTGGGAATGTCATAAGTTTGACCATTCATCTGTGTAGTGATGATATTTTAAGGGTGCCAATGCCAGGGTCCTTTGACTGCTGATGAGTGAGTTGTATCTATCAGTTTTACATTTAGTAAATCGGTTTCTGTAAGAGATCTTACCATCGGCAGTGAGGAATTCTGCAAAATATATTTTTACTATTTTCACATGCTTTTTATCTTCATTTTCATGTTATCTATCCAAGTCATTACGCAACCTTATTGGATATATTTCTTGATGGGGCTGATGTTGGCTGTAGGGAATTGCTGTTGCACTGAAGTGTGATGCAACCAAGGCACAATTCGACAGCACGGTAACATTTCCTAATCTTCTAGATTCCCGTCCTTTCCTTTCATGTTCGCGTACACACTGGATGGAGTTCGGGATGTTCTCTGTCGGATGGTATTCGGGATGTTCTCCGTCAGATGGAATTCGGGACGTTCTCTGTGATGCCCCTTGAAATGAGATGTCGCATTGGGGATGCTGAATGCAGTTAGCAGCAGTCATTGAAATGCGTGATTCAAGTGAACAAAATTTTCCAAGGACAGGCAAACATTGACAGTTGTCATCTGAAATTTCGATTTACAGGTGGGGATTCATCCCTCAGCTGCGGAAGAGTTTGTGACTATGCGCACATTGACGAGGCGCGTCAATGGGAAGCCGAAGACCAACTTGTAGGAGGGATCCCATTTTGGTTTTACAAAGACTGGGATGGGGATTCCCCATGGATAGGTGATTGTTTACTACTGCAAAAGCCCAATAAATCAGATGGAGAAGCTTGCGGGTCGTGTCATATTTAGCATATGATTTTACGTGTCGGGTTGAGTCACTAAGTCATCCTTTTAAGACTTGAGTTGTTGGTTGATGAACGGTAGAATACGGCGCGGGTCGTTTTGACGGCCGTCCTATTTCTGCATTAGTGGTGGGTCGTTGAAATAGATCTTGAGATTGATATTCATGACTATTATTTCTCCATTTCAAAGTAACGCCTGAAGAAGTTTGAACATGTCGAATGATATTCATGTCTTTATGATAAGGGCAGTGGATTAACTTACGATGGAAATTCAAAGCAAGCAATCATCGTCATTGTCGGATGTGCATCATCATCATCACCCCCCTCCCCCCACAAACAACTGAATGTTAAGCGTTAGCAGGTGGTCATGGCTAGCAAGATCTTGGGGTATATATGGGCTGATACTGGGATCATCATCATCTCCGGACATTCATCGATGAAGAACGCGTTGCGATAATCATGTTTACGCACAAGCGACGGGACTGAAGGAAGAACTGCTCAACGCCACGAAGAGGATCGAGTACCAAAAGAGCTACCTCCAATACCTATCCGATGCGATCAAGGAGGGGGCAGACGTGAGGGGATAATTCATATGGTCGCTGCTTGACAACTTCGAATGGTTGAGTGGCTACCTGGTCCGGTTTGGACTGTACTATGTCGATTTCAACACATTGGAGAGGACCCCCAAGTTGTCGGCACTCTGGTATAAAGACTTCCTGTCCGGCATGGGAGTCTCCTTGCACCAGCCTGCTGCCACCTCAAAAGCAGCAGAGGTCGCGGCTAGCTGGTGCCGTTTCGGGCTGTGAGCCCTCCAACTTGGATTGGGAATCGTTGAGCAAACAACGACGGAGCAATTACCTATTGTTAATGAAGGCAAATAAATATTGCTCAAGCCATTGGATTAATCTCCTCAATTAAACCACGTAATTTACCACTCCCCTAAGCTCGTACTGACACATCCTCACATGAACGAGGTAATGGCCTTGATCAAAAGTATAAGATCCTCGAGGGCGACGGTGGAACACCCCCCATCGCAGAGCTGAAGATGAATGCTATAACAATCTTCCCAGTGCCCACACATTTGATGGTTGGTTTCCACGGCAACCTTGGGCCGACAAGGGATTGGTGTATATAGGCTGTTATTGGGTTTGGGCTCATCTTATTATGGTCCTGTTATCAGGCCCATATAAGTGGGCTTCGTTATAGCCAGCTTAGACAAAAGAAATGAAAACGAGCCCCTGCTGTGAGTGGTGGTGACAACAGAGGGGAAGAAAGTTAAGTGGGATTTGTGGTTTGGAGCTTATAGTTTG
Source organism: Melastoma dodecandrum (assembly GCA_029817715.1). Lineage (NCBI taxonomy): Eukaryota > Viridiplantae > Streptophyta > Magnoliopsida > Myrtales > Melastomataceae > Melastoma > Melastoma dodecandrum. Next base: position 408,042 of record JARUPY010000057.1, on the reverse strand, counting down.
GGGTTTCAATAATAGTCATTTGGCACCTTTTCTTGTACGGACGAAATATATCAGTTCCTTTATTTTTATTTTTATTTTATCATTTTTCGGTTGTCGAAGCCCAAGCCCATCATTAAGATGTAATCCAGGCCCTAATTGCGACCAGTCAGATATTGGTCCAGGCCCAAATATTAGAATCACACTCTAAGCCCATTAAGTGGGACACGACCGAAACCTTGACAGGCCCACACACTGGGGCCGAATTCGAGGCCCATCCGAAATTCCTTAAGAAAAATTTTGAAAGATTAAACGAAAAAAATGTCGAATTGACATTTATTAACTTAGTTTGTATGATTTTGTCGTGAACTTACATTCTGAGACGGCCTTAGGCGTCTTTCCTACGTGAATTGACGGACGTCGACGTGGAGCCCACTAGTTATATAAGAATAATTCCACGTTACTCTAGTGATTCCATGCAAATCATACGTATATGAAAGTTTGGTTAGGGTGATTACGTGGGTCATACATAATGAAAGTTTAGTTTTGATGGTGACTCGGTCATTTCACGTTAAAATTGCATGTTGTTCTTTCATTGGTTTTTATTTTGTTTCTCCGGTGAGTCCCGAGACTCTTATTATTGCATCCCAACAGTAACTACGAGGAATTGCTGTACATGCCGAAATCGGTCATTAATTTACAAAGCTCGGAAAGGACTATCCAAACAGAGAGAGAACATATGGAGGGTTCCAAAAACACGCACTCATCATCGTCATTGGATAACAGGGAGGAGACTCCTCCGCCGGAACATCCCTTCGTTCTTCCTCCGCCATTGACGACGAACACTAAGGCCGATGATACGACACAAACAACCAAAACTCTGGAAGCGATCCGCCGTTATGATACCAATGTCAACGTCCTCCTCCCTGTTCTGTCCTCCGCTCCCCCCCCCCCCAAAAAAAAATCCAATTCCAAGTATTTCAGAGACTTTTATAAAGTAAATATTCTTTCTTTGATCGGTGCATTGTTTTGCCCGGTTTTTGCTTTCTTACCGAACACAACTATTGACCTTAACCAAGTCATCATCAAACTCTCGTCCTAATATCAGTATAAGATGTAGAAGACCATTTGTTATCACATCCATCCTACAGAAGTTAAATCAACTTGCTTAGCTACTCATTGAATCCACAAGAAGTTATGATGCAACCTGAGCCCATCAAACTGCATGCCATTCCAGTCTTTTATGTAAGGCTAGGTCAGTAGTGACCCCCCATTACAGATACCCATTTATGTACATCCCCCACAAAATTCTCCTTATCATGTTAAATACTGATCGCATCGCCGGATATTTTTGCTGCCAGGTGAACCGGATCTTCGGCTTATACTGCATGAATGGATACAGATGACCCTACCCTCGAGTCCTTCAATCAAGCTTGACATTAGCATAGAGAAGGGTGTCCTTGGGGAGCGGCATGTTCAGGAGCAGGAATATCTGGAATAAGAAACAGAACAATGGATAAGACATCATGAATCTTCAGCAGGTGGTGCTGACCCACCAGGAATCGCGAAAACAGAAGCTTGCTTGTTCATGGAAAAAGAGGTTTAATCATATTGTTCAAATGCTTTTAAGGGTGTCCCAGATCTAGTAGAAACTGAAAGACTGGTCCGACACTTACCCCCAAGACTGTAGATATGAGGAGAATAACTCCTGTTACCCAAGCAAGAGTCCATCTAACTAACGCCACTTCCACTTCAGTTGAGTTTGAGGCGACTGGGGTCTCCTCCAACCAGCGTGCAGATGGCCAAGAGGCGAGTATTACGTTCAACAACGATTCTGCATCTGAAGCAGCAGCCCCATTGACCAAGATTACTCCTGCCACCTGACCTGTTTGCCAAATAATGATGAAACTTATAATCACAGTAAACCAAAACTACCTTTCCTCTCTCTTCCAATCAACCTAAAATACATGCATCAAACCACAGATGTTTCAGCCAACATGCATTACATAATTTTGGTTGTGATGCTCACACAAAATAGAAGTGCAGCCGCCCAACTGCCCTCTGATGTGTCAATGCAACATTTCCAACAAACTGTTGACACTAACAATTGCAAGGACTAAAAAATAACCCAGTACTGGACAGAAAGAGATACAATAGATCGAACCATATTGCCGGCTGAACTTCCTTTTTGGAAGGGAAAATGGAATGGCTGTACATAAAATTCCGATAGAACTATTGAGGTGCAGCAAATGAAAGTAACCATAAACTCATTAAAGGGGAGACCTTTATACGCTGCCTGCAGTGAGTCATACAACTTGGTCAAGGTAGCAAGAAAAACTAGTAAGCCTTGTTCTGTAACCTCGGTAGCGCCATATGCATCTTGTAAAACCTGTAAGGTAGTCTGTCATATCAAAATTCTCGAATTTGCAAAAGTGTAAGAAGACCAGCATTGGATGAACAAAAGGCTTGATCAGATGTATGTAATCTAACTGGATAAGAGTATCGGGTTCCGAAGAATAGAAAAGACTAATGCTCTGTTTGGATGCGGCAGAAACAACGGAAAACGAAAGAAAACGCCCCCAGGCAATAATCTCTCCCGTCAGTTAAAATTTTCCTTTCCTTTCTTTTCTTTTCTTTTCTTTTCTTTTCCGTCCTATTCCTTCTCATCCAAACACAGCGTAAGGGAAAAAATATTAAGGAAAAAGATAAATATGTGTTCCATTGACACTGTAGTGTCTTGTCTTCACATTCTAGCACTCATAATTTTCCATCATGATTTTTCTGAAAATATGAACCATTTTCTTCTGGTAGGGTAAGACTAGCATGATGAGAGTCCCAAATAGAAACAAAGAACTTCGTGATATGAAAATGGAATATCCACATGGATTCATGAAAAATGTGATTACCTTGATACCATCAAAGGATCCTTTCATCAATTCTGCCACTCCATCAATCCCCAGAGAAATGTCCTCATGCATCTCGATTGCTTTTGTTACCCCATCAACGAGAGAAACAACATTTGCAACGTACAACATGTCGGCTTTCTGCGCATTAGCATAAAAAAAGATAAATCACATATTGTACACAGATAATCCAATTGCAAGCCCTCAAGTTAATCAACCAGCCAATCTCGGTGCACACAATGCTCCCAGCTTCTATGGGAATAATGAGTGGTTTACATACATAATTTTAAAACTATAAATATTTGCAGTCAAAATCAAACCTATATGACCAACTAGGTACCAAAGAAAAAATTTTCTCATTATGCTAACACTGTCTCATTTCCAATTACTGCAACTTCAGAGCATCCAAGCCAAAGACATTTCGTACAGACCTTTTCCATATGAAGATTCAGTGAGGTGCCATCTGGAAGAGGGATTGTTAGATGTCCAGAAAGCTCTTTTGAGGTGTCACTGATATAAGATCCACCCATCCAAGAAGCCTATATCAACATAGTTTTCGAGTAATTCAACAAGTAAGCAAATATAATTGATTAGAAAAATCATGGCATGATATATAATGACATCAGAACTCCTGAATTGTAGCACACTCACAAATTTGCTGACTCCGGCATCAGTTAGAGAAGGATAATCAGACGTAAGAGGCCTGTTGAGCGAAATGAACGAAGACTTGTCTTCTACAACAAAAAACTTATCGATTAGAGGTTGAACAAGTAACTGTTCACAGTATGCGCAATTAACTTCATATTCTATCGACCTATTAATGTGTACAAAAGGGAAAAATAAAATTGAATTTGAGGCATCTCCCTGACACCGCGGTCCCATCCCACGTAACCGTAATAATCTACAATACCATATTATATTTCCACATTGCACCTATACTGCCCTTATATCCTGAAGCACTTTTATCAATTACCTGGCAGTAGAATGTTCGATTTGTCAGATCCAAGCATGACATTCCTCACAATTCCATCCTTGAATAACTCTGAACTTAACAGCAAACTATGATCTGTACCATACAAGTGGCAGGTTAACTCAAAAAATGCTACGAGATGCCATAATCTGGAATCTACAAGTCGAATCAAATTCAGGATGAGACCTGCCACTCCATCAATTTCCAACACAAAAGCAGCACGAGGCCTATTGAAAGGGTTGGGTGTAAGCACCCTATTCAACTGTAAGAAAACGAAAAGGACAATATCAGGGTCTCTGTGACTTGAATAAATGAAAAATCAAAGGCCGCTAGAGATATAACGAAGTAACCTCAGAAGAACTAGATGCAGAGAGTGTGGTGGTAGGCATAAGGCCTAGAAGGACAGACACAGAAGCACCAACTTCGTCCAGGGACAATGCTGCCGACTGCCAAATGCATAGAGGAAATATCAGCCAATCTCGTTATAAATGCACTACCCAAATAAACAGGGAAAATCCCCCATTTTGTACGATTCACACATTCGAAAACTTTGACACAGATATCTTTGAAGTCACATCCAAATGTGGCAATCGGATCAGAAAACCCGTTTAGTTCAAACTTGACTTCTGAGGCATAAGAGAGCCACTTTTATTACTCACGATAAGTTCTGGATGATGAAACTTAAAAATGGCAAAAAATAGGTTAATGAGAATCAGTGTAGCTATGATTTCTGAAGCAAACTAACATTAGCCACGACCTCATTGGTTCTACATAACAAAGTTTGCTACCGCCAACCAGCCATCAATCTGCGTTCAATCATGACACTCAAACCCTCCGGAAACTCTCCATGTAATTTCCCATCAGGTATGAAAACCAACCATCAACCGCACTAAAAAGAACGCATGCTCCTCCCCCCTCCCACACACAAAAAAAACACTAACGATCACAGCTGACAATTAATTTCCAATCCCACCAATTGCCCAGTCAGCAACTAATTCCTCCAATCCCGCACACGACACTGCTCTAAAACGCGAGCAATCACCCAACAGAACTAGCCTTGGGAAGGTCGCTTTCCGCACGGCCACGAAAGTAGCGATGGACCGAGCTGTCGAGGAAGAAGACGGAGGTCGATTCTTCGGCCTGGGGGACGGGTGAGAAACCCAAACATAAGCCAATCACGAGAAGAAAAAACCCGAGATATAGCGGGAGAAAGGCAGGCAGGAGACAGGGATCGATTGGGGGAAGATACCTGCGACAGAATCAACACAGAGCAAGAAACGAGGAAGAGGAGGAGGACTCCTCCCCCTCCGGATTGCGAAGGCCTCATGATGGATGATGGATTGCTTGCAGGGTCGGGGGGGGGGGAGGGGGGAGGGGAATCCTGGACGGAGACAAAATCCCAGAAACGAATGGATGCAGCAAAAAAGGAATCGTCTTTTTACATGGGCTTTTGAATTGGATCCGGACCCGGATTTCAGAAAAGGAGCGAAGGGAAACCCACAACACCCCCCTAAAGCCGAAATGTTCACGTCTTCCTGTCAGCTTCGTCGGTGTTGTCTGTGTTCTCTCACTCTCACGTCCAAATCCACCGGGACAAACCATCCCGAGGCTGAAACCGACACGTCCAAATCCAAACCCTGTTCACGAAGGGAACACCACATCGACCTGGGACCGACCAATCCCTCCAACCCTCACCCTTGTTTTTATTACGCGTTTTAAAGATGTCGGTGCTTGCTGTCGTTTCCCTTTCTCCCCTAACACTGGACTTGGGGGGGGAACTACTTACTTCCTAGTGTTCATTCATGGCTCGGGTGGGGGAGGTTGGGATGTGGACTTGTGGCCCAACCAACCATCGCTTCTACCAGGCTATTAAACCATCATCCAATCTCTTCTGCAACTCCAAATTACACATCTGCCTAGTTTCCCTCCCATCCATTATCTGATTTCCGTGCCAGGGGTTGGTCTATTAAAAAACTTTTTCCAACCCAAGTTTTCTTTTCTTCATCTTTTATTGGTGATTGGCAGCGACCAACTTTATCCCCCCCGGTAATAACAAAAACGTTTATGAAAATGGGGGAAATGCAGAAAAGAAAGAAAGGGATGGGTTGGTGAGGGAAAGGAAACATGTTTCAATTATTGTGAAACTTAGAGCATATAGGATGTGTGGTGTGTGAGGAATAATAAAAAAAAAGGGTTCTTACATCCCCTCCTCGATCACATGTTGTTGTTGGTCCTGTTAGTCGGGTCATTTCTCTCAACCAAAAAGCTGGCACTCGACTGCCTCGGACGCGGGCATCTCCCTTTGCGATCCATTTCGCTCACTCGCGTACATATACAAACGGGATCGAGCCTCGGCTCGTTCGATCCACACTAGTTTTACAGAATGTATACACAGTCGGCCATGTTTAGAGTGTCCCCGGGTAAATCTCTTGGGAGGCGAGAATAACGATGACACTTCCCCCAAGCTTCTTTATCCTGCGGGGTGAGTTCAGAACATTCCAACATGGCAGCCTTTTTCGAAAGATCGTCCGTTCGATTCATCCAAATCTCGAAGGAGAGGGGGGGGGGGGGGGGCGGGGGGGGCGGGAGGGGGTTTTCAATCAGTCAAGGTGGTCAGGGCACCTTTTTCAGAGGAAAAGGTCGGAAGGATGCCTCTCCTATAAGCATGTTTGCACAAATTATGTGCCACCGGTGATTTCGTCACGACCCCCCCGAAGGATTTGGGGGTAATTAAGTTTCTTTTATTTTCGGGTCCTACGAGATCTCGGGCTTTCGCTTTTCATCATCATCGTCGTCGTCATGCATGTGGTCTAACCCTCCTCGTTCTTTACCTTACACTCTTGGCCGGGGAAGGCAATTGAGTAAAAAAAGGGCACGTCCTCGTAATAACGACATGTCCCCTCCCTCTCCCAACCTTTCTTGCTTGTAAACAAAGGACTGTCTTGAAGGTTGTCCCCCCCACCCCATGTGAATCAGTTTGTGTAACTTCACTAAGCTTGTTCGTTTTCACTAATGACGATTGATTAGGACAGGCCGACCCCATGCGCTAACCGATCCCCCTCCCGGGTTAAAATCCGTTTAGGACCCCACCCGACGATCTTTTGCCACCATCTAACGCAAACCTCACGTTATGCCTGTTGGGGGGGGGGGGGGGATATAAGTCATGGTTAGGCGGAGCAAGTGAAATTCGGCATCATCGGCTCAACCAACATCGACCCGGCCGGTAAAGATTAGGTACCCGAAAACAGGAGATCATTAGGGAGGTGGAATATATTTCAGCGGCACTAATCACGCGGGGGGGTTGAGGGTGAGGCGAAAGAAGCTGAGTGTGAATGAAGAATGATTCGGGATGAGGGCAAGTAGCGTGACACCAACTCTACAACTATGTAAAGAGAGGGAAAGTGAGTGACGACACGGTCGACCCGAAATCACAAACATCCCCGCCAAATGATTCATTTGTGTTCATGTGAGTTTTGGTAGTAACAAAGGGAGGGGAGGAGAGACAGTAGTGATGATGGATGATGGATGATGGAAGGGGAGAACAGGGGAGGGTGTCTGCTAGCTTTTTCCCCTCGATGAAAAAGCAGCTTTCAAATGATGGGAGGCACTTGGGTGGGGGGTTCAATGTTGGTCGTGAGGGCCACCCCTCCCAAGTCACGAAGAAGCTAACTGTTTACAAATTACGCCGGAGGAATTACACTAACAGTAATAATAGTTTTTTTTTTTCTTCTTCTTCCGTGAACGGGGAATGATTACTAATCATGATGACGAAGACGATGGCTAAGGAAAGAGGGAAAGAGGTTTAAACGCATACTCCCCCGTGAAAACAGCTAGTAGGGGTCACGTGACTTTTGAATTTTCGAAATACTTAATTTATCATTCAAGAAACTATTTATTAATACCGCAAATTTCGACAATTGTGATTTCAAACGGCAATTTTTTTAAGTAAACTTATATCGCTATTTTTGAAAGAAGAACTTTTTTATGATATTAATCCGATAAATTAAGTATTTGTGAAAACATTTTTATAAATTTATTTCAAAGGTAAGGGTAGACCTGGGAGAGCGACCACCGGCGTTTGATTCCCTCTAGTAGTTGGTAAGCAAGCAGAGGAAAGGAAAAGATTGGGGGGATTGGGAATTCATACCCAAGTTCAACTCCGGGGATGGAGGAGGGTAAATAAAAGGGAGATTTACATATAAAACGAGGTTGTTCCACACTTCCAAAGTGATGGATTAAAAAACGAAAAAGGAGAAGGGAAACGCGTGAAGAGGAAGTGTTTTTTAAGTTGTGGTAAGAAAGCCAAAGCCAAAGCAAAGCTTGTAGGATGGATGGATGATTTGGGATTGGGAAGAATGGAATTAACCTTAACCCCCACACTCCACTCGCGATGTTCCCGGAGGGGGAGGGGGAGGGGGAGGGGACAGACATTAATATTAGACCAGGGCCTTGTGGGAGATTATTAATTAAGAAAAAAGGGAAACATCAGTCAACGACACCCCGCAGCTAAAAAGGCCGCGATTGGCGCCTCCTCCTCCTCCTCATCATCAGTATACACCGCTTTATCTCTTTTAATAGCGACGTAGACGCAACGTGCTAGCTGCCTTCCCACGTCGTATCCCCACCACCTTGGACGCAAATTGTCTTGTATCCTAATTTTAGGATGTCTACATAATCGTTGGGTCAATTGGGCAACTAACTCCTAATTGACAAACCTCTGAGTAAATTGTATCGGTTTACAAATGCTTCCTCCTATCCTACCTAATATTATCTCATTCTTTTTTTTTTTTGTTTGGGGGTGGGTGGGAATAAAAAAGAAAGAATGAATTTTAAAAAAACAAACAAGGGAGGGAGAGGAGCGGCGAAAGGGAGCATGAAAACCGTGAAATCAGGACACACAACCGTACATACACTTCTGGCAACAACAGTAAATACTCGTAACGAAACAAACGCCTTTTTTTTTTGTATTATCCGGAGGTTTCTTCTTAATGTACAAAGAGTGGATTTATTTATTTATTTTAAAATCAAGTACGTCGGTCGGTGGTATCTGTACGTATATTTAAGGAAGGGAGCAAAAAAGAGAACGTTAGCGCTGGCTGGATGGCCGTTGGATGATCGTTTTTAAGGGTTATTAAATTTTCATGTGTAGCACAATGACCCCTCCCTCATGCCATGCATGCCATGACACACGGGGGTGGAAAGGGTGGGTGGTTGCTCTGGGTTTAGGGAGAGAGAGAGAGAGAGAGAGAGAGCCTTCTACGACTACTACTTTTGCTTTTTGGGGGGGGAGAGTTAAAATGACAGACCTTACTTGTCCTTTTTTTATTTCATACCAACAACATTTATCCCCCCCCGCGTATTTCTTTTTTTTTTTTAAAAAAGACATATGGGGTTGGGTTGGGTTGGGTTGGGGGCACGTCACATGCCCATAAAATTCCCTTCCCCCCCAGCCTCTCACCCGCTCATCGAATCCAATTAATTCCCCCCCAAACGCCTTCTCCTATAAGAACCGAGCCCAAACCACTCCCCCCCCTTCTCTCCCTCACTCGCTCCATCTCTCCCTCTTCTCCCCTCCCGGTCGCATTCCCCGTTTCCAATTAGGGAGGCACAGAACGAGAGCGAGAGCGAGAGAGGTGTGCCCCCCGCGGTGCTGCATTGTGTTGTCTCTTACTCCCCCCCTTTGTCCTATGGAGTTCTCCAACAAGTCCCTCTTCCTCTCCCTCTTCCTCCTCCTCCTCCTTGTCGCCGCCGCCGCCTTCTCCTGGTCCCCCTCCCCCATTTCTCGTCCCCTGTAAGTAGTCCCTCCGTTCCTCCCCGGCTCTTCACTAAGACTACAACTTCAACATTACAGTTCCTCCCCCCCCTGCATCTCCTCTCTTGAAAGTAGTCGCGAGGTACTCACTCCCCTCTTTTTTTGGAAAATTTAAACAACTTGCAGCAATGTGATGGCCCCGGAGGAGGAGGAGGAGGCCCGGAATCTGCAGGTGCCGACCTCGACCAACTACTCGTCCATGGCGGACAGGTAACTCCGCGGATTCCTTCCCTTTTCTTTTTCACTACTAGCCAGATCTGGGCCGTTCATTCGGATCCCGGGTAAGCTTGGGGACTTCCGACGGTCAGGATTCGCTTAGGAGGCAATCCGGGAGTCCATCAACGGAATTAACGACTGATCCCGGCCGTTGAGATGGATGGGGATCCTCTTCGCTTTTACCCCAAGTCCCCAGACTGCCCCTCGCGACGCGCGCACTCTGTTTGGGCGGGGGCATTTCCGTAAAGTGAATCCCCGTCCCTCCCTCCCCCGTCGCTGTCGGCGCTCGGGGCAACAGCAACGGCCTTCTGTTTTTAACGGTTTTTATTTGTGGGTTGAGAGAGAGAGAGAGAGAGCTCAGACAATCCCCCCCCCCCCTCCCCCCGGTCGACATCGAGCAGCGTACCTGTCAAAAATATAACCTCCCTCCCAGCCCAACACCCAACTAATTTATTACTGGGTTCGCGACACGTGTCCTGCTGGGAATGCGTGCTTTGTTCTTTCCTTGGATTTACATGATCGAAGGAATGTTTAGAATGCTTATAACTTATCTTTAATTTCAGCTTGGGGGAGGAGGATGGGGGGGCTTACCACGAGCATGCAGTGGACAACCCGGAGGAGATTGCTGCAATGGTGGACATGTAAGAATGCTGTTTATAGTTAGTAAACCTTGTTAGCTTCACGCCTTTTGATGTTATGCCTTTTGTTTGTAAGAAATTGAGTGTTCAATGGGGAAGAGGGTGGTAGGTGTAGGGTTGAGGGAGTCATTAATTACTACCACTACTGCTCGACCATAGATGGGTTTTGGTTTGGGGAAGAAGAGGGCAATAGGGTGTTGGGTTAAGGGTGCTGCTTCGGATTCCAAATCTTATTACCAAACTTGGGGGAGTGCCTGGGAAATTCTGATTCACCCTTTCCATCCCCCCACCCCAGTTCGGGCATTGCGCTTTCAATTCGCCCAATTCCACTCATCTGGGTCAGACAAGACATTTATTTATGTCGGGGGTTGTTTTCCATTTCAAGGCCACCTTGAGATCTGGGATTCTTTTTTTCTTCTTAATGGCCTTTAGAGAACACGACCCAGAAAAAATTTGGCGATAAGATAATGATTTTTTTTATTAAAAAAAAAGAGGAAAGAAAAACTTCAAACTTTGTTCACTTTATTGTCAAACCTCGGTAGTAAGTCCTTACCTTTTTCATGCGGGTGGTGTTGTTGGGTTGGTCTTCTGCACATGCAATGAGGGTGTGGAAGACCGCGTTCCTCGGTCATGCAATCCTACCTGCACACATGAGCATGTGCGACTTTGACTGTGCCCGACTCGACTAGAGCTACCCTCTGGTAAAAAACCAGCATGATGTAAATGTTGCTTTTTTTGACTCTACACCCTTTGGCCAGGTTAATTTGACCTTTATTTCCTTATCCCTTTTTTATCCACCAGAAATTTCTCAGTTTGGGGGTTTTTTGGTCACCCACATGATGTCTAGCTGGGTGTGGCCCCTCTTCTTTTTTAATTTTTGTTCTTTCTTCGCTTGCAACCCATGTGTATATGGGAAGGGGACCGCAGATCTGCAATCCCATGAGACTCCTGTCTTCCTTTCGGATGGTCAAATTGTATCCGTTCCTGCTGAAATGGCCATCTGTTTCCTCTCTGACATGTTGGGTTGGGTTGTTCTCCCTTCCCCTGTTGTGATGGTACTTTACCGCCCACCGACACACCCCCCCTCCTCAGAAGACATGACTGTGGATCGCATATGTGGACGTTAATGACTCTAATTAGATGGACAGTGGACGTTGACATTGAGTAGTTGCCTGTCAGGTTATTAAGACACGAGGTCCCAGATGATTATGATTTTGATGTCGCGTGGAGAGTTAATTCTGAAGGGCTATGTTAGTAATGTGGAATAAAGTTCTGATTTTTCATGCCCTGCCAGGCAAATCCGGAACAGCACTGAGAGGAGGAGGCTGGGCTACTTCTCCTGCGGGACCGGCAACCCCATCGATGACTGCTGGCGGTGCGACCCCAACTGGCAGAAGAACCGCAAGAGGCTCGCCGACTGCGGGATCGGATTTGGCCGCAATGCCGTTGGTGGCCGTGACGGGAGGTTCTATGTCGTGACAGACCCCAGCGACCATGACCCCGTGAACCCCAGGCCAGGGACGCTGCGCCATGCTGTGATCCAGGACCAGCCCCTGTGGATCGTGTTCAAGCATGACATGGTGATCGTCCTGAAGCAGGAGCTGATCATGAACAGCTTCAAGACGATTGATGGCCGTGGCGCTAACGTCCACATTGCAAACGGGGCTTGCATCACTATCCAGTTTGTCACCAATGTGATCATCCACGGCCTTCACATCCACGATTGCAAGCCAACCGGGAATGCCATGGTGAGGAGCTCGCCATCCCACTATGGGTGGCGAACGATGGCAGACGGCGATGCGATCTCGATATTCGGCTCGAGTCACATCTGGGTGGACCACAATTCCCTTTCCAACTGTGCCGACGGCCTGGTGGACGCGGTCATGGGTTCAACTGCAATCACCATTTCCAACAACCACATGACCCACCATAATGAGGTCTATTAATGATGATCTTAGTAGGAGCGTTGTTATATGATTCTCCTTGGTTTTGGCTCTCGTGGATTGTCGATGACGAATCCTGCTTCTGGAATCAATTAGGTGATGCTGCTGGGCCACAGTGATTCCTACACCAGGGACAAGGCCATGCAGGTGACGATTGCCTACAACCATTTCGGCCAGGGACTCATCCAGAGAATGCCCAGGTTTGCGTAGACCCTCGTACTTTTAGCTGGCATGGAGGCTTTGATTCAGTAAACTTATTCTGGATTGTCTGTCGAATGTCGTGGCGGGATCGCAGGTGCAGACACGGGTACTTCCATGTCGTGAACAATGACTACACCCACTGGGAAATGTACGCGATTGGGGGCAGTGCCGAACCAACCATCAACAGCCAGGGCAACAGATACGCTGCTCCCACAAACCCCTTCGCCAAAGAGGTAGGCACCATTCTTGAAGATCAGTGGTCTTTTTTTTTTCTCACGCCGATTACTGTCCTCCTATCCATGTCCATCCGTGAAGTTTAGCCATTAGACTATTAACCGTATCGAATCGCATCCTTCAGGTGACAAAGAGGGTGGACACTGAAGAGAGCAGGTGGAAGAGCTGGAACTGGAGGTCGGAGGGAGACCTGCTGCTGAACGGCGCCTACTTCACTCCATCCGGAGCCGGCGCCTCTGCCAGCTACGCGCGGGCCTCTAGCCTCAGCGCCAAGTCTTCGTCCATGGTGGGTTCCATCACCTCCTCAGCTGGAGCGCTCGGGTGCCGCCGCGGCCGCCAATGCTAAGAGATCTTCTCGGTACCACCCCGCTACACCTTCCACTCACTCACCTTCATACAGGTCATTTCATCCCCTCTTATCCAATCCCACCACAACCACTCTTACTTGATTTTTCCCCCCTCATTCCAACCCCACCAAGAAGAATCCAATTCCCTTTCCTATTGATTTTTTTTTCTCCTTTCGTTTTGGGTCATCTCATACTCATTTTCTTGACAAGTGTACAAGAAATACACCCGAGTCAGTCAGTCCAATGTTGTACGCGTCTCATACAACCCATCACCACCACCTTGTTGTGTCGATAGATATTTGTCCCCCAATGTCTGTTGTTTTTCAACCTCGGCCTGCACCTCCTCAACAAAAAGACAACACAGGGAAGAAGAAGATCCAGGGGCAGATCAAACACGAGGAGGCAGGCGCAGAAGCGTTGTCCTTTTTCTGGCTTTGTTGTTTTGTTTTCTGGTTGTTGTCCATTTTCATCCACCCGGGGGGGTCTTTTTCTTCCAATTCATGGGTTAGGGATTACTAGTCTCTTCTGTTTTTTTTTTCTTCCTTTTCTAGTATTAGGGGGTGAATCCGTGGTGTTATTGAAAGGAAGAACTACTACTGAGTATTTTCCAGTTATATGATATGAGATGAGATGAGATGCCAAACATTATTAAAAACCCGAACATGTCTGGACGCCTCTTATCCTTACCTTTATGTTTTTCCCCCCCTTTTACAGATCTGTTGCTCTCGACAAACTCACGTTCAATTATTATTACATTAGGGATAGGGACAAGCCATGACTAGGGTGAGTGAGTGGCTTGTTGATGTGTGTCCCCCCCCCCCCCCCCCCCCCCCCCCCCCCCCCCCCCAATCCCTTCATCTTCTTCACACACATCCTTTACTTCATGTGAAGGATTAGATTGAGATTAGAGAAACAATCCCAATTCACATTTTCTCTTTCTATGTAAGACTCTGTATCGCCAATTGCGGATCCGGGATGGTGTGGTATGGATGGAACACCCCAGGAAATGTGAAGCAGGTTTAAAAAGGTTGGGGGGGGGGGGTTGTGCTTTAGTTGGTCTCACTTTTTGGGTGGAGGAGAAGAAGATGGAATGAGTGAAAGGGGAGGGGAGTGGAAGTGGGCATGAGAAAATACGGGAAAGGGAACAGACGACCCGACAGCAACTCCGCATTCAAAGGGAGATGCCCGCGGATAGCGGCAGAAAACGAAAACGAAATTTTCCTGGTGAAGAAGAAGAATCAATGTGTTTTTTCAGAGTCAACTCAATCCCATGCATGCATGAATGAATTAGATGAGTCTGGGTTTAGTTTATTAAAAGGCCCACCTCAGTTCACAAGTTTTCGATCCCCATCCCAATTCCCAACTGCATGCATCATCAAACCATTTATTGGGCTGGCTGGGTGAAGCTACTATGACCATTAAAAGGCCGGACCTCCCTCCCTCCCTCCCTCCCTCTCTGTAAAGCTGTTTGGAGGTGAAAAAAAAACACAAGATGTGTCTTGTCTGAGATTAAGATGCTTTTGCTGTACTGAACCAGAACCTGACGGCATCTAAACAGATGCAGATAGATGGCAGTTGCAGTTGCAGCTTCATGCTTCAACAAATGAAAATAAGGAACCCATCATCAACGATCATCCCTCCCTCTCTCATATCACGTGACTACACCCCCAAATAAAACTTCAGATGCAATTCTCCTCCCCTGCCTGCTTGGGAGGGGGGATGGGATCCCTTCTGTTCCAAGTTTTAAGTCCACTCACATGGTCTGGGTCATTTGGGTGGCTCCTATCCTAACATCATCATAATCTCATGTACATAAACGCCATGCTAATGATTGATCATCCTGCTGATCATACACAGAAACCACACACCCAAAAACAAAAGAAAACAAAAAAACAGAACAGGAGAGGATTTTCAAAGCGTGGGTGGGTATTAAGGAATCCGTGATATCCAGCTGTTAGTGTGTGTGTTTTCTTTTTTCTCCAAAGGTTGGCAGGCAGGCAGGGGGATGACAAAAGAAGGTTTAGGCCAAAAAGATTCAAATGATTTTGTTTTATTTTATTTGGGTGGGTGCATTTAGACCAAGGCAACACTAAAACACGTGGATAGAGATATAGAGAGAGAGAGAGATTCCAAAGATGGGGTGGGGAGGGAGGGATTCCCAAGGTCTATTGACTCACTCACTCCCCATTACCACCACCCCCTTAAAATCGGGGTGGGGAGGTTGTCAGGAGAGTAGTAGTAGTAGTAGTAGTAGTAGTAGGGGTTGGGTCCAAAAAGAGTTTGAACACACATTTAGGTAAATAATGCATGAATGAATGAAAGATTGGGGGGGGTGTCACGTGGTGTGCCTCAAAATCAGGAAAGACGGGGGGCAGAAAGGGGGTTGGTTAAATAAAGCATCCAAACAAAGGGAGAATGGACAAAACCCCATCTCATCTTAATCTTTAATTTTAATCTAAAGACCTTGGGTGGTCTCTCTGTATTGTGCTTGTTCCTCTTTTATCACCCTTTCTTTCTCCCCCCCCCCGGTGGAAACAATGTTCACTCCACCCACGCTTGACTTGACTAGCAGCAACATTACACACATCTCTTGTGCTGATTGGAAGGGGGGGAACTTGTTTGTTAATTGGGTTTGGGTGGAGGAGGAGGGACAGGTGACATCGGATCCATCGGCATTTTCCTGACCCCCCCCCAATTCTCACCATTCTCCATGCATCATCGTCAGCAGCAGCAGCAGCAGCATTTGTCTATCTATCCAGAGAGCTTATTCTTCTCCTTCTCCTCCATACTGAACAACACCCTCCCTCCCTCACCCATTTGGCTGTCTACACATTTTTTATACGACGAGAAAAAGGAAGAATATATATTTGTTTAGGTTGGTTTAAAAAATGGTGTTAGGGAGGGGAGGGGGGGAGGGTGGTCGCCGATCTCGATGCATCTTGTTGTCTGTCTCGATTCCCGTTTCTCTTAATGAACATTGTTTCTTCTTTTCTTTTGTTAATCTTTTTGAAAGTGGGTTTTGGTGGGGAATTATTAAAAGTACAGTTTTTCTCAAACTTGGGAGGAGTCCATAAACTCATCACCCTACTACGACTACTCACTCTCACAGCACTCTTCACTTCCCCCCATGCAGTGTTGCACTTTTGCAGATAATACGAGGAAGAAAGAAGGAGACGCCTTGGGAAAAAACACAGGAGGAGGTGGGGAAGGAGAGTTTGAAGGTCTCCCCAAGGAGGAAGAGTGAAGATTAAGACACACACACACCCCCACACTAACAAACACAAGCCCGAGGCGAATGGTCGTCTCGTAGATTGTTCCTTTTCTTTTCTTGGTTTGTGAGGATTTTTTTGTCCGTGGCCTTGGCTTGCGGAGGGGAGGGGAGTCAGGGTCGGGACATGTCGTCCTTCTTCACCTCCTTCCTCTTCCCGATGATCTTCATCCTCTCTTCCCAACCTCTCCACTCTCTCAGCTCGCAGGAGGAGGCCTCCCTCCTCCTCTCCTGGATTCGCTCTCCTTCCTCCTCCTCCTCCCTCCTCCCTCAGGGATTCTCTTCCTGGAACGACCGCGACCCAACAGCCCCATGCAACTGGACCTACGTCACCTGCGACCCCCTCGGCCGCGTCTCCGCCATCTCCATCACCTCCGTCCCCCTCCACCTCCCCCTCCCCTCCAACCTCTCCTCCTTCGTCTCCCTCCGCACCCTCGTCGTCTCCGACGCCAACCTCACCGGGACGATCCCCGACGAGGTCGGGGACTGCTCCTCCCTCGTCACCCTCGACCTCAGCACCAACGGCCTCTTCGGATCAATACCCCCCGCCATTGGGAGGCTTAAGGGGCTCCGAGACTTGATCCTGAACTCCAACAAGCTGACGGGGCGGATCCCTGCCGAGATTTCCGGGTGCGACGGGCTCATGAACTTGATCCTGTTTGATAACAGGCTGGCCGGGGATATCCCTTCGCAGATTGGAAGGCTGTCGAGCCTCAAGGTTTTCAGGGCAGGCGGGAACAGGGATATCATCGGCGAGATCCCTGTCACGATCGGGAACTGCAGGAACCTGTCCGTCCTCGGCCTGGCTGATACTCAGATTTCCGGGTCCTTGCCTTCATCGCTGGGCAACCTCAGGAAGCTTCAGACTCTCTCTGTTTACACGACCATGGTGTCCGGATATATTCCTAGGGAGATAGGGAACTGCTCGGAGCTCGTCGAGCTGTTCCTTTACGAGAATAGCCTCTCTGGGTCTATCCCGCCCGAGATAGGGAAGCTCGGGAAGTTGAGCCAGTTGCTTCTGTGGCAGAACAGTCTTGTTGGCGTCATCCCGGACGAGATAGGCAATTGCAGCAGTCTTACCATGATCGATCTCTCCTTGAATTTCCTGTCAGGGACGATCCCCCTGTCGATCGGGGGACTCTCTGGGCTGCAGGCCTTTATGATCAGCAACAACAACGTCTCGGGATCGATACCGCCGAACCTTTCCAATGCCACGAGCCTCCTGCAGTTGCAGCTCGATACGAACCAGCTCACGGGGATGATTCCTCCAGAGCTCGGGTTGCTGTCCAGCCTCAACGTGTTCTTCGCCTGGCAGAACCAGCTCGAGGGTACCGTGCCTTCGTCCCTGGCCTCCTGCAGCAATCTACAGGCAATCGACCTGTCCCACAACACCCTGACTGGAGGGATTCCGTCGGGTCTGTTTCGGCTCAGAAACCTGACGAAGCTGCTCCTTATTTCGAATGATATCTCTGGGACTATACCCACGGAGATAGGGGATTGCAGCTCGCTCGTGCGTCTGCGGCTGGGGAGCAACCGCATAAGTGGCGGGATCCCTCGGGAGATCGGCGGTCTTAAGAGCTTGAACTTCCTTGACTTGTCAGGGAACTACCTCTCAGGAGCCGCCCCGGAAGAGATAGGAGACTGCACGGAGCTGCAGATGGTCGACCTCAGCAACAACACCTTGGAAGGCCCCCTGCCGGATTCCCTGTCATACCTTTCCGGTTTACAGGTCCTTGATGTCTCCAACAATAGATTCACGGGCCCAATACCGGCTAGCCTGGGGCGTCTTATTTCGCTAATCAAGCTTTCGTTGAGCAAGAACCTGTTCACTGGTGCTATTCCGTCTGCTCTCGGGCGATGCTCAAGTCTCCAGTTGATTGACCTCAGCAGCAACCAGTTGGCTGGGGCCATTCCTGTCGAGCTTGTGAAGCTGGAGTCAATTGAGATCGCCCTTAACCTGAGCTGCAATGGACTCACCGGCCCGATCCCTGCTGAGATGTCTTCTCTGACCAGGCTTTCGATTTTAGACCTCTCGCATAACGAGCTCCAGGGGAATCTGAGTTCCCTGGCAACGCTCGATAATCTCGTCTCCCTGAATGTATCCTACAACCACTTCTCGGGTTATCTCCCGGACACGAATCTCTTCCGGCAGTTGTCAGCTGCAGACTTAGCTGGAAATGCAGGCCTTTGTTCTTCGAGTCGTGACTCGTGCTTCATCGACGTGGTCAATTCAAAGGAATCGGCCGACGACATGGATGGAGCAAGGCGGTCAAGGATGATAAGGCTAGCGATAGCGCTTTTAATCACCCTGACGGTTGCGATGATAGCGATGGGGGTGTTTGCGGTGGTGAGGTCTCGTAGGATGGTCATGGATGACGAGGCGTCTGAGCTCGGCAACTCACGACCATGGCAATTCACTCCGTTCCAGAAGCTGAACTTCACGGTGGATCAGGTACTGAGATGCCTAGTGGATGGTAATGTGATCGGGAAGGGATGCTCTGGGGTAGTTTATAAAGCCGACATGGAGAACGGCGAGGTGATTGCGGTTAAGAAGCTGTGGCCGATAACTAAACCTCCAGCGAGCGCGTTTGACGATGATGAAAAGAGTAGCATTCGCGATTCTTTCTCGGCTGAGGTGAAGACCCTCGGCTCGATCCGCCACAAGAACATCGTGAGGTTCCTGGGTTGTTGTTGGAACAAGAACACAAGGCTGTTGATGTATGATTACATGCCGAACGGGAGCCTCGGGAGCGTACTCCACGAGAGGAGGGGGAGCTCGCTGGAATGGGAACTCCGGTACCGGATATTGCTCGGTGCAGCCCAGGGGCTTACTTATCTACACCATGATTGCATCCCTCCGATCGTTCACCGGGACATCAAGGCCAATAACATCTTAATCGGCCTCGAGTTCGAGCCGTACATAGCTGACTTTGGCTTAGCCAAGCTGATCGATGATGGTGATTTCGCTCGGTCATCGAGTACAGTCGCCGGATCGTACGGCTACATCGCACCAGGTAACATAGTCCTCAGGACTTTCTCAATCCCGAGTTAATCGCCAATCAATCAACCTCTAACCACGTTTGGACTTGGATTTGCAGAGTACGGATACATGATGAAGATTACGGAGAAGAGTGACGTGTACAGCTATGGCGTGGTGGTATTGGAGGTCTTAACAGGGAAACAACCCATCGACCCGACGATACCCGGCGGACTACACATAGTAGATTGGGTCAGGCGAAGCCGGGGGGCCGCAGAAGTCATAGACCCGAGCTTGCTCACGCGGATGCAGTCCGAGCTGGAGGAGATCATACAAGTGATGGGGATCGCGCTGCTGTGCGTGAACTCGTCGCCGGATGAACGGCCGACCATGAAGGACGTGTCGGCGATGCTAAAGGAGATCAAGCAAGAAAGGGAAGAGTACGTGAAGGTGGACGTTCTCCTGGGAGGTTCACCGGCAGGGGTTAGGAACCCGGCAACGTCGTCATCGTCATCCTCCGAGGTGGCCTGATCGAAGAGCAGCTACGTCAAGGGTCGTCTTTGCTTTTAGTCGGTAGTTTTGCGTCTGGGATGACAATGATGATGATGATGATGTATAGAATTCTTGTTTGAGTTTGATTTTTGGTTTTGGGCTTTTCTTGAATCGAACAAAGACATTGGATTGACTCTTAATTTAAGGCCGAACAGAATTGTTGCAAGAAAGCCACGAGGGAGCCCATTTTATAGCCATCTGTGTACGTACGGCTTGCGAGTAGCCTGTCCGCATATAGTAAGTAATTCCTTAATTCCATTCCCAGTTTCAAGTGTGTCCCCATTCTCAATCTCAGGGTACTGTTATAATTTAATACTACCCGCTAAAAGAGTTTGGAGAATAGTTTCAAAATTGGGTGCCTTGAAATTGAAGCTTTAAACACTAACATCACTTTATTAACACAGGAATAAGATTTTGGTCCACAAAATCAAAGTTCCCAAGACCACCGACTTTATAACTCCGTTTTCAATACATTATTTTGTCATACCCGACTAACTCTAAATTGGAAAGATGCTCCCATTCTCATTCCTCACGTGTATAATAAAATTCAATACGAATCAGTGTGGTGTGTTATTCATTTTCTCATGGAATCGTCGTTGAAAAAAACGACGGTTTTTTGTTGGGTTGGTTCCATCCCTGGAAATTACCATAACAAGGATCTTCTTCTTCATAGGAGGTGGAATGAATCCTCCTCAGAGGATAGAATCGCAATGGATGAAGAGGGGCGCATTAATTGCCCCTTCTCCATTCTGCAGAGGAATCCTAAGCCAAGGGAGGAAGCCTCCCCCACCCCCACCCCATCTTCCTTCACTGTTTTACTTCCCCAATTTGTCCAGACTGGGGGGAACCCCATATTTAAATGAAGTAAATGAATGCACTGGAAATGGGCAGAGGATTTAGTATGAGAAAAGGAAAGACATATGGATGGAATCGAGACCCTACAAGTCAAACACCCAACCACAAAGATCAGTAGAACTTGCACAGAATCCCATGTGCTACTACTTACCCACCAATCATATACCCTTTCACCACTTCTTCGTTATTACTAATTGTGTCGTGTCCCTACAATGATTTCCCACACACGGACCAAAAAAGGGTCAGGAATTTCGTGCCTCGTCTCCCCACGATCTACCTGTTCCTTTTTGTCTCCTAGCACCATGCAGAATGCAACCTCACTCCCTCTAATTAACTAAAAAGTGGAAAAACAAACAGGAACACAACAATTTTATGATATAATACAAGGTGTGGTGTGAGGAGAACTCACTGGTTAGTCGGTCCCTTACCGGGCACGAGGGGAAAATGGGTGCCGGTGCTTCCTCCTCCCACAGCATCACCAGCTACGGCAACAGCAGGAGAGCTCATGGGAAGAAGGAGATGAGATGCTTCAGGGACAAGGTCGGGCAATTGCAGGAGGAGATTGTCGCCATAACGAAGGAGAGGGAGAGGGAGAGTAAGTCCTACTGGAGGGATGCCATGACCTTTGCTACCAGGGAGGCCGAGTGGAGGAAGGAGAGGAGGAAGCTCAGGGAGGAGCTCAGGAGGCTCAGGTCCATGGAAGAAGGTACTGAGGATCGGTCCCGGCAGCTGGAGATGATGGTATTGGGGGAGAGGATGAGGGAGGAGAGGGCCCGGAGGGACGAGGCCGTTGAAAGGTGGAAGCAGCTCTACCTCGCCATCAAGACCGAGCTCGATGACCTCATCCAGACCGCTCGCTATGGTAGATTAACCCCCTGCTTCGTTATTGCACTCCTCTATCTTTTCCCCCACGTTGCCATGTTCCCTCTTTCTTTGTTTCCATCCTCCCTAATTGATGGTGGATGCTTCTTTCCTGCAGGATGGAAGACGGAGGAAGAGGAGGCGGCGGGGGCAACGGAAGAGCTTAGGAAGGAAGCTGGGGAGAAGGAAGCCACGATCATGTCCCTCAGATCCCAAGTGGCTTGCTTGGAGCAGGAGAAGGTAAAGCTCCAGAGGGAAGTCGACATACTGAGGCAGAGCTTGAGAATCATCAGCAACACCGGCACCAAACCGGCATACACCACCAAGAACAAGAGCCTGCCCTGAACATAAATACAACACTCCGGTAACTTTGGGGTATCAGTATAAAGCTTACGATCACTCTCTAAATGTTTTGAGCAGATGTAAATATGAGTAGGATTGTTTACAATAAAAAAAAAGGAAGAGGAGCTGTTCCTTCTTTCTTCACCAATAAAAGGATTTTAAATCTGAAATTATGCAATGCAGATATGAAGCAATTCCTTTGGACTTAAAAAAAATGAATGGCCTGTTGAATGCCTGGTTAACAGAGCTAGTCATGTAGTTCTTAAATCTCCAATCTTCTTACACCAACGGGGAGTAGAAATCATCCTCCAGAAAGACCCACTTCGAAGTAAGGTTTTCGTTACAGCTTGCCACTGGTCCTGTAAATGCACGGCACTTTAGACCCAAATCTTACGAATCATTGCGGAATCATCAACTCTAGGTTTAATGAACAGTAAAAGGTTACCTCAAGGAAAGAAGCAGAAACATGGTGCAACTTCATCTGAGTTGGCACGGTCGTTGCTTTGGTAGACACTGAAATGTCATCCCAAAAGTCACCGACAGAGGAAGACAAAGGGATGAAAGGATAAAACGGAGCAAAAGCCACCCACCTTCCTATCACGGGTTTACTTATGCAAGAAACAAACATTAGGAAATTGATGTGGACCATTATTGACCATCAACCACTGTTGTTGGCACCCACTACCACAAATCAAGAGATTAGATAACCACGACAACGATGCATTCCATGTATACTGCTAAAGGAAATAGGATAGAGGTCTTGTATTTTGTATTACCAAAATGGGAGCCTGCCCCACCATATACGACAGTAATATGAGTAAGTACTTGATATATACATCCTTGGCAGAGTCTTGTACAGTATAGAAGCCTCAACCAGATTCAGATCTTCAAGCACCCAGCTGGCCTCCAGGAGCTTCCACTTGTTTGATAATTTGACCGGACGCTCTGATCCAGAGATGGCAAAAAATCACCAACACAAATCAGTCTCCTCTAAGAAAACAGCCACCATCATCAAAGTCCTCTAAAATGAAAACTAAAGAGTCCCGCTAATTGCTAGATGGTGCAGTGTTATCTCTTGCTATTTAGCATTAAGAATCCAAATAAATCTACTCTCTTTCACGCCACAGAAGAGCCACTTTACTGACCCCTCTACTATTCCAGATATTTTTAGAAGAACAGTTTTGCACAAAAATTTTTCTGCATGCGGGCAGATGATACTTTGGCATCATACTATTAAGATGGAAAAACTGAATTCATAGCCTACCAGATTAAATTACATTGACTAGCTGCTCAAATTTTGCTTTCATGTAGTCAAGTGAAGGGACTTGATCTGGCAATACACACAGAATCGTGGCACTACAACTCGTGCATACCTCAAGCAGTGTGATGTAGTAAAAGTCCTCCATATGCTGCATGAGAGCACTTCCATCTCTAATAGAACGATATATATTTATTTCTGTTTGCAATATCTTCTCCAAAAGTTCCTTTTCACCTTTCATCTGAAAACAGTGTCAACATGAGTCAGCGATAAATTTTGATCACGGTCCGTTTCACGTCAATGGACATCCACCAGATGCATGGCCCTATCCTATGAACTCTTCAAAAGCACAATTAAACATATGGAGGATGCCCATTTGATCATACTTTCTTCCGTTTCCACCGGAAGGTACGCTAAACCTCTTCGGACAGTAAATATGTGCTGTGCTTTCCTTGGGATAATTTCAAGAGTTCAATTTAACCAGGAGTTGAATGGACTTACAAATTCTCCAACATGAGCATCGGGTGTGTACTCATCAATCACATCACCTTGATAACCGTCACCCATAGCATTTTCCTAAACAACATGTAACCATAGTATAACTCATTGGGAATAAGCAAAATTTTCAGGCAACGACATTGAATAAAATACATATTTAGGCATTCTGTAAAAAAAAGCATATTTATGCAAAATATTCGAACAACGATTACAACCTATGTCTCCCTACTTTCAGTTAGTAATTGGCCAAATGCCAAACGACACAATAAAGTCTAAATATATAACACTATGGAATATCAACCACCCAACATGATCTCTAAGCAGACACATTTTTTAGTCACATGGTGAAAATCAACTTTTTGCTAAGAAAAGATCATGGAACTCTTAGATGTCTCGCACTTTGTACACGTAAATTGTTTCGGGTTAGCTCAATTAATAACTTCCAATGGAAAGCAAAAATATATGAGTTTTAGAGGAATAAAAAATAAAGCACCAACCAAGGCTTCTTGAAAATCTCCTGCAGCCACATAGACTGGTTGTGCTACATGGCAATAACCGATTAAACGGGGAACTGTAGGTATAATATCACGATGGTTTACAACTCTCCAGCTGTCTTTACCTTTCTACAGAGAAAAAATATTTGGAGTTCAGTTCATCAAAGACAGAAAGGAAAGAAATAACTAGAAAAGCAAAAGATCAAGAAAAACAAGATAGACAAGAAGCAGTGCACAGTCCAAAAATTAAAAGAAATTACTAGAAATTTCTAGTTCAACTCATTTCAGGAACTTTATTTGCAGTGCACAGTCCAAAAATTAAAAGGCTCCAAGGACTAGGGAATCCTCCAACATGACTCCCAAAACAAAAATGTAGATCTCTACAAAATGGAAATGCATATCTAAATCCTATTACGATCAAGAAATTGACAGGAAGCAGTTCAGGCCGATTCATAAATCCAACCGATGTGGTTAATGATACATGAGGACATGAATCGAGAGAGTAACATACCCCCACTTCACTTTGCTTTTGACGAACTGACCGTCCAATTCCATGACAATGTAAGGATTTCTTGTACCCTAGCTGGAGTTGTGAATTAAAAAATTAATCCAATATCAAAGTAAGGATAACCAATATATGAAGTTGAGCAGTTTCAATGGAAAAGAGAGCAAGAGCCACATTGATTATTATGGTCTTTGTACCCAAGCAAGGTAAGATAAAAGACAGAAATAATCGAAGAACTAAGTAATATGTCATAGTAGAAGGATAGGACAGTTGACGGGGGCCATCACAACACTTAAAAACAGGAGATTGTACCCATGGATCCATGGCAGGGAAATTTGTAACCTTTTTTCAGCTTAATAAACAACTGACCATCAAATATCTCTCGAACAAATGACCTGCACATAACCATCACCTCTATGAGATTTTGCTGCGGCGCTTTTATACTAGCTCAATGCTTCACGATGAAACAGTTAATTTGAATTCCATAACTTCATTGAAACTGTAGATTGTCTCCAAAGGGAATACAAAAATCACAAAAAAATCAGTGTCCTAGAGGCAAGAATTCCTACTCTGATAAATACACAGTTGTGCAACCAGAAGCATCGACTTCCCTACGTCCAATTTTTTCCAGATCAGAACAGCACAGAACCAATGATTTATTCGGTGTATTTGATTGGCACACTTAAACTGAGACAATTTATGAAAGATCTCTGAAAGGAAACAAAAAGGCATGACTAATTTGTTAAAGAGCGCTGCTGTACCGAGAAGGGGGACAGTCATTCTAAACATCACAACATATAAATAATAGTATCAGAATGAGCTTCACATTGAAAAAAGGATTCTTCCAGATCAGCAATTGAAATTCAGGAACAGCTATGGATTCAAATTATCCATGAGCTATTCAAGCAAGCCATATTTTCCCACTTCACAGAAGAAAACGCAAAACAAAAATGATGAGAGACTATACGGTCGTGCAGCCTACAATTCGAGACACGGTATTCACAGTTCATAATATGTTAAAGCAAGATAGAGTTTATTATTAGCGATTCTAACTCTCCTGAACTTGAGCAACAGACTGTAGAGAGAATGAGAAGATTTAAAACCCGAATCATGCACTCTTATGTCATGCGCGAAGCCTAATATGATCAACTTAAAGAAAAAAGCTCAAGCCAATAGGGAAAGCTTAATCAATATCTACATGATTTTAACCATCTTTGCAACGCATAATCAACTCGAGACAAGGACAGAGACAACTTCCTAATCTCAGGCTCCGGGGAAACGGAACAAAACCGAAACAAAACGAAGAAACAAAACGCGAACAGCTGGAACTCGAGCTTACAGAGGGGCTAGTGTAAGCTTCAAAGGCGAAGCCGGCGAGATTGATATCGAAGCTCGGCCGTTCATCTTCTTCGTCCCCACCTTCGGCAACGCCGGCGGTCTCATCGAACCCACCCGACTCCCTCAAATCGAACCCGCACCGAAACCACCTTCCCCCCCGACGCAACCTCGAGCTCGGGACTCGGCGATGAAGCGAAAGAGAAAGCCACCGGGAGAAGGAAGAAGAGGACGCTACCCTGAAGCAGCTGCGCCTCGGGAAGTGCGGGGGGAGGATGCGGGGATGGTGCCGGAACCGGAGGGGGGACGGTTGGAGGGCGGTGCCAGCCATGAAAGGTTCGGGGAGATTTGGGAAGTTAGTGTCGGGAGACTGGACCCGAACAGACGTTGCTACGTTAAAATGGAAGTAGAAATATTTCATTCTATTCTAATTCTTAAACGGATGATATAGTTTGAGGATACGTTACAAAGTAAACGTTTGAATTTAGTAAAAATAAAATTCGTCACGTATTAGAAATATTAAAAAAAAAAAAAACGAATTAGACTAGAAACATGGGAATTGATTATGAGTACGACCAACATGTATCATATTTATATTGGACATTTCTTAATTATTTGACGAAGTGAGTCATTGATTTAATAATTGATTATTATATTGAGGCATTAACGCTATACCTCTTACAAATTTCCTTTACGTAGCAACTATATGTTACACCCCCAATCGATTTCATTTACATTGTAAATACTACTACAATCTCCTCTAACGCTTAATACTAGGGCATCAGCGCCACGGCGGCCTCCTCGACCAGCGGCTGCATCGCATGGACAAAGTGCTCGGCCTCCCTCTCGACTTCTTCCCGGCACTTGTACAGATCCCTCCCCTCCTTCATTTTCTTCACGAATGATACAAAGCTCCTCCAGTTGTCGGGCTGGAACAGCTCCGGGTTCATCCTCAGGTACGTGAACGCGCACATCTCTCTGTCCTCGCTGCCCGGGTACCCATCCATCTTGAAGAGGACGGTCCGTAATATCTGTTCGTGAGCGTACTCGTCGTAACGCAGCAGCGCGTTCTCTCCTGCCAGTGGGACCTGGGCTTCCCTGGTTGCAAGCGCAACCTGCCTCACGAGCTTCTCAGGGGCACACAGGGCATCCTGCGGTTGCTCATGGTCCCTCATTTCAATACATGTGAAGTTGAAAATGGCGCCGTGACGTGCCAACATGTGCGCGATAGGGAGGTAACCGTCTCGGAATCGGGTGTTGTAGTACCCCGCTGTGAGTTCCGGAGCATGGGATCTACTCCCGTAGTGCCAGTGTATGCCGGCAATCTTCACGGAGATTTTAACACCGGTATTTGCAAAAACCGTGGCAGCAGACGACAGGATCCTCTCGCCATGGTCTAGTAGCATCTGAGAGTACCAAGTCAAGAAGAACTCGCCGTAAGGACTATTCCAGCCACCGCCTTCCTTTTTGAAGAAGGGGGCATCCTCCGGCCAATTGTTATAATGGCCTGCATCAGTCGGACCACTGGAACCCCACTCGGGCTTATCAGCTGCCTCTGCTGCAGCTTTCAGGCTGCTAAGCATATACTGCAAACATCCAAAACAAAAATGAATGCATGGCCAATGAACCACGCAACTGAAATGGTGGCAAGACAACCGGACAGAAAAATACCTTGTCGAAACACTGAAACGCCCCTATCCCAGGAAATTTCCAGGTACCATTCTGCTCGGGGTAGGAAGGATAACGGAGTTCACCAGCTGGGCCCATCCCCACTTGGATTTCCTGAGAAAGGTTCCGATCCGGGGGCAGAGTGAGCACAAGCATCAAGCAACCAGAAGCGAAGAATGGGAAAGGGCCAAAGAAAGCAGAAGAGCCATTACCACGATGGTTTCGCCCAGGAGGTTTTGAAACTTCTCTCTGAAAGCACGCATGAAGTCTCCGTAACACTGCACGGGAGTCCTGCCCTTGAGTACCGGGAGGTTATCGCAACCCAGGGACAGGTACTCGTAGTTTCTCCTCCCCCACTGATCTGTATAAGCCAGATCAGGATCCTTGTCCATCTCCTCCACCACCCACTTTGGCAACGGGATACTGGGTGAGGAAAACAGGCCAGATCAGAATAGCAGAACAGCTGCCTTATTAATCACTAGACGCGCAATAACTAACGCCATAAACAAGACGCAAATCACGGGAATCTCGAAGAAGTATATCTAGAACATGTCATGGTCACGCAAGAAGCAATCCCCAAAAAGGGATCAGGAAAGGCAAAAGGGATATAAAGGCCGAGGAATCACGGGATCTTACACAGACTCTCACCTTTTTGTTCTGAACGAGTAAAACCTAAAGCAAGTTGCTCAACAAAAAGCTAATCACTTTACTCCATCTCAAGCTGAAGATATCACGTGCAGATGAAGAAGGAACAGAAAATTGCAGACCAACCATCCGAAACCGACTACTCTCCCTCCAGAACCAAAGACAATCATCAGTTCAAGGGAAAGAAGAGACGACGTACAAGCAAGAATCGCCGACGTTTCCGCCGCACTGGTGGAAGGACATGACGGCCTGAACCTTCAACCCGTTCTTGGCAGCCATGTCGAGCAGTTCCTCGTACCCACCCCACTCGTACCTCCCGGCCTCGTCCCTCTCCACCAGACCCCACCACACGTCCACCATGATCCCCTCCACCCCAGCGCTCCTCAACGCCCTCATGCTGGCGGCCATCGCCTTCCTCCTGTTCACCCCCTTTCCGTCTCCCCTCACGCTGTCCAGCGGCATCATGACGTACACGGGCACCCCTCCGACGGCCCCGCCGAAGGAGACCCCACCTTGTCGGTGCTCGACGACGACAGGGTCGGCGGCAGGCGGAGCAAATGCCTGGTAGGCCGAGGAGAGGTCGGGGCGGGTGGAGGAGAAGAGGGAGGTAGGGGTAAGTGGAGGAGAGAGGGTGTCGGCGTCGGAACGTATCCTGAGGGAAGGGAGGGGGGTCGCGTAGGATGCGGAGACGGTAGCAGGGGAAGAAGCTCCGTCGGGGACGGAAGGTGGGGATGCGGAGGAGGCCAAGGGGTTGAGCTGGGGGGTGAGATTCAGCGCCATGGAGAAAGAAAGGGGAAAAGGAAATTACTTGTGGATGCGAAAAGGAGTGCAGGGTTCTCTGATGATTCTGGAAGTGGACGATGGGATTTATAGGGAGGGAGGGAAGGACTTGAGAGTCGTGTGAGAGGCTTTCTTTCTGGGATTGGAGCCGAGCAGACACGTGGCGGGAGGGAGGCGGTGGGAAGAACCCCATCCATGTGGATTGGGGAATTCGGCGTCGTTTTGTCTGGACGATCTGGAAACCGGTTTAAGACAAAGCGGACGTGTTTGGTAATATAGCTCCCCACGTGACTCCCCCCCCCCTCCCCCTGGTACTTTCTTTTTTTTTTTTATTTCTTTTCGTTTTGCATATAAATTTTACATGAAATCATCGAGTTGTTTTTAATAATACGGAATCACGACATTTATCCGTTTGTTTTGTTGGTTTGCTGGTACGTGGTGAAGTTGTGGAGACACGAATCTGGCGGGAGATTTAACTTTCCTTTCCGATCAGTAGGAACTTGTGATTTAAGGGGGATGATGATGGATGTGGTCATGAGGGAGGGAAGATCTTCCTCCCTGTGACTACTACTCGTGCGTCCTCTTTCGATGAGCTGTAACCAGACATCTTTTTTGACACATCTTTTAGTAGTATGTCATCAGTTCATCCTGATTAATTCTCGAAATACTTGTAATTTCATGTGGGTTTCTGAAAAGATTATTATATAAAAAATTAAATTCGAAAATACATAATATACAGTATATTTCCAAATCGAATCATTCGTGTGGAAGATACAGAAAGTTAAATGGCTCGGCTAAATATTCCGTTCAAAAGACAACATGGGAGGTTGATTTTCTGCACTTCTCTCTGGGGCTATTCACAAACGAATACTGGCCATTGTAATTAGTTAAAAATGAAGAATAAGGAGAAGATATAAAACACAAGACTTTAATCTTTATTTGTGTTTTGGGAGATGTTCTGGACATTAGTTTAGTTCAGTTCCCATTGAAAACACTCATCTCATAACATGATTGTAATGTATCAGAACTAATTAACAAGGGAATTGTGTTAGGGGTAGCATTTTCTATGACATGAAACATAACAAATAATGTAAGAAGAGGAGAATT
This sequence comes from Melastoma dodecandrum, assembly GCA_029817715.1. Lineage (NCBI taxonomy): Eukaryota > Viridiplantae > Streptophyta > Magnoliopsida > Myrtales > Melastomataceae > Melastoma > Melastoma dodecandrum. The sequence goes on along the minus strand of JARUPY010000057.1, from coordinate 377,657 downwards.
AGGGTTTTTCCTCCTCCCCTTGTTCCAACATTCATATTCAAACCATGAGAGAGAGATAGATAGATGAGATTGAGAGAGATTTGAGGGGAGATAAAAGAAAAAGATAGAGATGGTTCCAACCCCAAATCTTCCTTTTTCTTACAACCTCAAAATTCACCCCCAAAAGAAAAACACCAACCTCCCATCAACCAACCACAACGACAACAACAACATCCTTCCATCCATTCATTCGTAGAATGCCAAACTAAATTCACTCCTTCCTGCCTGATTACCAACCTCACCCAGGTTTTATCCACCCCGAACAATTTTTTTCGTCAATTCGATCGCCCCCGGGATCCGACGGGGGAGATCAACTTGTTTTTGCATCGGCCGTGTGATGGCGGGATTCCTCCGATCCGGCTGAAACCAATCCCGATTCGTTCCTCTCATCTCTTTCTTTTCTTTTTTTTTTTGGGGGGGGGGTTTCTTTCTGGGTAAATGAGAGGGTTTTCTTGGGCCACCCCCGACGATGGGAATTCCCCCTCCACGTCCGGTGCCCCCCCGGTTGCCCACGCCGTCTCCGGCCACTCCTCCGTCCTCCCGAGGTGAGGGTTTTATTCCCTAATTGGGTGATGGAATTCCCTTGGAATTCCTTTATTTTGTGGGAATCATGGGAATTTAGGATCTGGTTCTCACTGTAGATGTCGCCTGTTTGCGTTAGGTTTTGTTCTTCAATTATTATCTGTCTGGTTTGATTATCGGGATCTGACGTTCTTCAGAATTCGGGGTGTCTCCTACCCTTAGAATTTCTTCCGAATTCTCGTTCCGCGTTCCTTGATGGATAGATCTAATTGGTTAAAACGGGGCTGTTTTCCCTGGCTGCACGTGTGAAGGTGGGAAATTGCAAGGTGCTTGGAATGGGTCTTCTGGGAAAATAACATAATCTTAGTTCTTGGAGACCCTTTCCTCAGATGACTGCAGTTTTTTAGGCGGAAAAGAAGCGGAGATATAGTGGGGTTAGACGTTGAAAAGTTTATGGGCTGTGTTAGGAAAACATGGCTTGCCGAAGAAGTTCCCTTTAAAATATCTAGCTGTAATCGGTTATACTTCAGCGTCGGTTTTGTCATTTACTTTTTCCTTCATTAGCTTTTCTCCGGAAGATCTGCCTTGTGTTCTTAGAAATCTAGTCGAGACATAGGCTTTTGATATTCGATTTATCCTGGATGTCTCAAAGGTGTGCTCAATATCCTGGCGGTTTGTGTCGATAACGGCGAAGTTAGAGCTTGTGGAGAGTGGTGTTTACTACCTACCTTTGGTGCTGGCACATCTTATTTTAGAAACGGTTCCGCATGCCACAGTGAATTATCAATAGAGGCCTTTTGTCTCATTACCTATTCAAGATGAAGAAAGAGGATGGACTTGCATATGGATAGTGTGAATGTGCTTGTATCCAAGTAAAACGTAATCTATTAATCATCCTTCAATTGCTACGTGGAATCCTGAGTTTTCTTGGTCATTTAATGAAATACTAACGTGCCTTTCTTGGAAAACTAGCATTGCCTCATTTCATTTGATAGTGTTTATTTCACATTTTCTGGCAGTGGCACCAACGTCCTCAAACTCCTGTCCCGGAGGGAGGTATGCCCTAGATCGAGGTGCTCATCTAAGAAGTTTTGGGGAGATCCTTTAAAGCCACAAATAAACCCTCATCAGCAAAAATGTGAAGTAACTCGAGATGCCCGACGGGGACTTATCTCATGGTAAACATTCAGGGTTTCACGCATGTTCTTATCTCATCATCTTTTAATGTAAGGGTGCGATCTCAGTTTTTAATGTGCAATTGGGTGAATCTTTTGTCTGGACTCCTTTTAGGGTGGAAGCAGAATCATTAAGATACTTGTCAGCTAAATATTGTCCACTCTTGCCTCCTCCTAGATCGACGATAGCAGCGGCCTTCAGTCCTGATGGAAAAATACTAGCTTCTACTCAGTGAGTCAAATCTCCTTGCGCCTGGGGGTGATGGTTAACAGTCATTTAGAAAATATCCTGAGATTATGCGTCTTACAATATGAGACTTTTTGCCTGAATGTGAATTATTTTCATTGATTGCAATTGCAGCGGTGATCACACTGTGAAACTAATTGATTCCGAAACAGGCAGTTGCTTGAAAGTTCTAAGCGGTCATCGGAGGACCCCGTGGGTGGTGAGTTTTCTCCCTGATTCCATTGGTAATTGTTTTGTATTTCTGCTACTCCATGATTTAGTTACTATCATCCATTGCTACGAGCTTTTTGCTTTGTCTGGATGAACACATATTTTAAGTTTGCCCTGTTTTTCCCTCATCTGTTTCCTTGCGCCATTCTGAGTTCAGTATGAAAACGTGTAAAAAGGAAAGCACGTCAACCTCTTCAATACTTGTGGCTGAACACCTTCTGAAGTTTGCCCGTTAAAGGGGGGAATTTTCTCGGCATTGATTATTTTAGGATCTTCTACTTTTTGCCAATCAAGAGATTTAAATTACCTTTTATGATATATTCTTTGATCTATAATATCTTTTCAAGGCTAATTGGCATGCCTGCGCATCTATTTTAGGTAAGGTTCCATCCCTTGCATCCAGAGATCCTGGCAAGTGGTAGTTTGGATCATGAAGTACGCTTGTGGGATGCAGCTACGGCCGAATGCATTGCATCTCGTGACTTTTGTAATTCCTCTAGTGACGACCCACTACTTTGTAATCCAGCTTATATTCTTGTTTTCTCTTATGACCTCCCTTTTCTGCATCAGACCGTCCAATTGCCTCCATAGCTTTCCATGCTCAAGGGGAGCTCCTTGCTGTTGCATCTGGCCACAGGGTACGCCTGTCTTTCAGGCTTTGTTCACTACTTTTCTAGATTCTGTTACTGGGAATATGACTTGCGATCTCTTTTGTAGCTCTACATGTGGCACTACAACAAGAGAGGGGAAGCATCTTCGCCCACTGTAATTTTAAAGCCACGGAGATCTTTGCGGGCCGTGCACTTTCATCCGCACGGGGCTCCTTTTCTGTTAACTGCGGAGGTTATATTCATATCTTCAGCAGACAGTTTTAATGATGCCACAACATTGTTTGATGCTGTGATCTTTTCACAGGTTAATGACCTTGATTCAACAGACTCTTCTATGACGATTGCAACTTCTCCTGGTTATTTGCAATACCCTCCGCCTACTGTATACTTTGCAGATGTTCATTCTCATGATCGAACTAGGTTGGCTGATGAATTGCCTCTCATGCCATTACCCTTGTTGATGTGGCCTAACTTTTTTCGAGATGAAGGAAGGATGTCTTTGCAGCAAATAGAGGGGGATGTAGGTCTTAACAGTGGACAGCAGAGATCAGTTGATCCAGCTGCTTCAGTGCGGCTTCTAACATACTCAACTCCATCTGGGCAGTATGAACTCATCCTTTCTCCAATTGAGGCGGGTAGCTCCACCACTATGCGTAGAGATACCGAAACCAATCTGCAATCCATTGCGATGGATGCCGAGTCTGGTCAATCTGCCGTGGAACTGACAGATGCCATGGAGATGCAACCTGAGGAGAGAGGCTCCCAAGTCTTCTCCTTTAGTGACCCCAGATTATGGGAGCTTCCTTTTCTGCAAGGATGGGTGGTGAATCAGACACAAGCGGGTGCCCGCTCTGTTCGCCTACCAACCGGCGGAGTCCTTGAAACTCCATCCTCGTTGGGTGAGATGGGTAGCTCAGCAGCAGCTCCAAGTAGTGCTGACTTATCTCAGCCAGGTGGAAGATCTACTTCTCGGCATCGAACCATGGGAGATCGGGTCACTGCAGCAGGACCTGGTGATATTGCTACAGATGAAAGTGATCCTCAGTCTATTGTTAGTAAACTGCGGTCTGAACTTGCTGCCTCATTAGCTGCAGCTGCATCCACAGAGTTACCTTGTACTGTAAAGCTAAGGATATGGCCACACGATGTGAAGGATCCTTGTGCCCAACTTGATTCAAAAAGTTGTCGATTGACTATTCCACATGCAGTCCTTTGCAGGTATATATCTGCCCTTTTCTTGGTTTTCTTTGGCTGTCTACTGCTAAGCACATTCTGTGTGTACTGGTTCAATCATTTTAGCTTTCTATTTGTGACTGAGGATGTCGCGAACAGATTTGCATGCATATTGTTGATATTGTTATGGCTTGTGTGCCCATATATGCTTGCATTAACTGATTGGTTGGTGATAAACGTGCAGTGAAATGGGTGCTCATTTTTCTCCTTGTGGGAGGTTTTTAGCAGCCTGTGTTGCGTGTGTTCTCCCACAGTCTGAAAGTGATCCAGGATTGCATAGCCAGATCAGCAATGATTCCCCAGGAGTGGCGACGTCACCAACCAGACACCCCATTTCTTCTCATCAGATCATTTACGAGCTTCGGATTTACTCATTGGAGGAGGCGACGTAATGCTTCATCTTTTATCTAATTAGCTTATGGAGAGTGTCAGTTCATCCCAACTTACAAGTTTTTTTCCCATTCTCGATCAGGTTTGGCATGGTTCTTGCTTCCCGCCCGATACGAGCCGCCCATTGTTTGACCTCTATTCAGGTTAGTATAATCAGTAATTCATTTAGTGCATATTGCCACACTTTTACAGTTGGATGCTCTTTAGCATGCTAATGGGGACTCTATTTTGTCAAGTTCTTCAAAGTTTATAAATTTTCCTTTTAAACTTTATGAAGCTTAAGTGGGTGCCATTTCCTTGTTCTCCTAGTTTGCCTTGTTACCTGTCATTTGTCTGGCTACTTGGATGGAATTACTTTGTTGCATTACAGCGGGAAATAGTTGTTCATGCCTTAATTTTTCTTTCAATATTTTTAGTTTGCATCATCTCATTCCAATATTGTTGGTGTGTGTACATTATGCGATCTTCTGGTTTCTGATTGCAAAAATCACAAGGTCCAATTGCATATTTTTGGATGTCACCATTTGCTCACCTTCCTGCAGTTTTCTCCTACATCTGAACACTTGTTACTTGCCTATGGCCGGCGGCACAGTTCACTTCTAAAAAGTATTGTGATCGACGGAGAGAACACTGTACCCATTTACACCATATTGGAGGTAACTTTTCTTTCTTAACGTGGAGCGACATTTTCTGGTATTGGTGTTTTCTCATGATTTAGTAGCTGACATGTTCCCCTTGTTTGCTTCTTTGGTATCTTAATATACTTGAATTCCACTGGATGTCCTGCCACAAACTTTCTGTAAAGATTTATGATCAATTTGTTGGCTCCGACAAGTGACAAAGTACGAAATTTCAATGATTTAACTGTAATAGAACTATTGCACTAGGATATTCCATGTGTGGACGAGGATTGTACTTGAAAACATTTTTTTATTTAAGCTAATGAATAAAAAAAATGACTCTGTTACATCTGTCAGATTTCATTAATTCTATTTCCTCTTCTTTTCCCATTTGACTCTCTGTCTTAGTGGGAGAGTCATCTTATATCTACATCCAGAGAAGGAAATATCAGTTTTATTTGGCCTCTTTTATAGGAGTCTTATGCCTCTTTCTGTAGCCTTGTGGAAAGCAAAAATAGGAGCAAGATTCATTAACTTCAGTTTTGTCTGTTACATGTCCATTAACTGCTCTCCTTTTCTGTTTCTAATTCTAGATTTACAGAGTTTCCAACATGGAACTAGTTAGAGTTCTTCCAAATGCGGAGGATGAAGTCAATGTAGCATGCTTTCACCCATCAGTTGGAGGTGGTCTTGTATATGGCACCAAGGTATCACTGTTTGTATGCTTTCAGTAATGATGCATTGTTGTTTGCTTGTTTCTTATGTTGTGTTGACATTGATTAGTAACAACTGAATGCAGGAAGGAAAGCTTAGAGTCCTTCATTATGATCGTTCTCGAGGCCTGAACTTAAAACCATCTGGTTTCCTCGAGGACATCATGCCTGAGGTAAGTGATTACTTAACATTTTATAATGATCCTAAAAAATTTTCCTCTGCATGTTTTTCATGTCATTCATTGTGGTGGTTGACTGGGTGGTGAATGTTAGTCAATGGTCATTTTTGCATCTATCATGATAAGGTTATTAGTAGAGTCCAGAGCACTTATATTTGCATTATGCATAAGACCGAGTAGTGCTGACTGAGGAAGAAGTCACCCCGAGTTTCCTTGTTTTCTGGTTGAAAAAACCTTTCACAGTTACTGGATATCCAGTAATTACCTACTGAAACATCAAAGCTAGATGACCAGAATGAAAAAGGAGCAGCTATGTTCAGTTGAATTAAGCTCGTTAATAGTAGTAAGGACTGTATCTTGATTGTAGTATTTTCTTTTATAGGGGCCCGCTTATGCATTAGAATGCTAGCAGTGATGATGACGAAGACAGGCTGGTGACTTGCTATGCTTGGAGGTTGAAGGTTTGTCTTCCTGCTCTTATAGTCTGGTGTCCGACCTTTAACTTGACTCTAGGTTACGTTTCTTCTTCTAGACTGTTTTGCATAATGGGCTTGACCTGTCCAAATGTCTACGTTGTTGGGGGTATACCAAGATATTTGAAAACGAAAAGAAAAACAAGAGGAAGAAAATGATTCCCATTCGAATGGGTGGTATTGAGGAATTGTGATGGTTATTACTCTGGCAAAATATTTGGTTGGTGATAGTTAAGCCACAGTATCTTTTGTTAGACTTAAACCCAGTTCAATTGCATAGATGCTCTCGCTACATCCTGAGATCCTTTTATTTCCCCAGGAACTGAGGCTGTTTTTTGGCTCTCACAAAGGTCACAATTGGGTGTCCGTCGGACATGCGTGCACAATCGACTACAAGAGGCAATGCTTCGTCATGTCGCGGGAGAGACCATTAGATTGAATTGATCTAACACCTGAGGGAAGGGAGTAGAATGAGGGGATTGGGAGTTGCATTTGTATTGAGGGTATCGAGTTGTATATTTATATGGTGCTTTGTTTGTCTCTCGATTTAAGCAGACTTTGCCCAAAAAGGGAAACTTTGCCTGGCGTGGAAGCCAGACACAGATCTGCCCGTTGCTGTTGTAAAAATGTTTGTACACTAAAAATTTGAAGGATTCTCCCCTAATCAAAGTTAAACCATTTGCCTCAAGATGGAAAAAGTGCTGCTTTTGATCCCAAATTGGGTATGATTGAGCAGTGAGGATGGTGAGTTTGGGTACCATATTGTGTAGAAGCCAAGAGTGTTGATCACTCGCGAGAAAGATGATAATGCCCTGACCGGAACGGCCTACCAGTGTCTCTCGAGTGAGATCTTCGTGTTGCAGAGGTGGAAAATTCAGGAATCTTGCCTCCTGCAATCAAATTCCTCCCTCCTCCCCCCCTCCGGAATGGTTTACTCAGCACCATCAAACTCTGAGACACGCACATAGCCAAATCAAGATTTATCCAGCACTAGTTTCCACTCAAACCCTTCCAGCCAAGTAAAATTCAATCACCATCACCGCTATCATATGGATTCATCATATAAGCCAGAACAGAAGATTGAATCGGATGTGGCCACAACTGCAGCCCCCAAACCCTAAACAAAAGCCATGTCCAGTTTCATCCGCCATACGGAAGGAAATCCTAGCAACGTATGGACAGTTAAAAGGAAGATAAAGGAGAATGAAGGAATCCAATCCATCTCAGTTGATATCGGAGTCGTCGAAGTCGTCCTGGAAGGAGTTGAAGAAATCAGCGTCCGCGAGCTTGTTGTCGAGGGAGGAGAAAACGCCTTCCCCGAAGATCTCTAAGGGATCGACATCGTCCACGTCCATGGCAACGGTCGCCCCTCCGCCGCTGGCACCGCCATCGTCCATGTCGCCGAAGAAGTCCATCGGCGTCGTCCCCCTGAGCACTCTCTCCACCTCCACCCTTTTCATCTCCAGACCCCACCCCAACGAAATTCCAATCCTACCCCTCTCCCTCTAGCGATTATAATATTCTATTTATAGTTTCTTTCTATATCATTTAAATTACCAATACGTCAGCAGAGAACTAGTAAAAGTAGGAAGTCAATTTAATAACTAGGAAATGTAATATGCTGTGTTATATTTATACGCCAGCATAAATGTAATATGCTGTGTAATAAGCCCTTAATTTCTCTTTCAATGTTTGGCTTCACAATGCATTTACCCCATAACTATCAACACCCCCTGTTATGAACAAACTAACAAAAGCAAGAACCTCCACAGTACATGAATCGAATGCAGTAAACATCCCCCCTTGGCTACATCAGGACTAGATGTTTCGATCTCTCTACGCCTGCCGGCAGTGTTATGTCTGCTAAGTTATGACGTCCTTCAGCTCATGCATGTCTGTCTGTCCGCGAATACGCCGAGACTGTCGGCCGATCGTGTTGTTCTTTGTGTCATTGTTCCTCGGATTCAAAGCTCAGACATTTTTATTGTCCCCTGTCAGGACAGGAGAGAACAACAATGTGTATCACTGCCGGCAAACACTCATCGGTAAGAGAAGAGCAGGCATATCTCAGTCGGATTTTCCATAATGGCCTGTTGGCAGTTTCTCACTTACAACCATTTTCTTTTCTGAAAGGGTAGTTCACAATCTGAAGCACCTAAAAACAAGGATCAGAATTCGATCTACGTAATCGTAACCCACTTGAATACGTCCACCTTTATAAACTTATTCGGCTCCCCATTCAACTCAAGAGTTTTCAACTCAGTGTCCAGTTACGACCCAGTAGACACCCAGATGCTGAAGAAAAATTTATTATGAAACAACAAAGCATCCACAAAGATGTAAGGAAAACTTCAGAAAGGATAAAAATATCCATTTCACTAGACATTCATCTCTGAAGTTAAGTTATGATTTAAAATTAGAATAGACATAGCACAAGCACCCATCAAGAAAGAACGGTAATCATCACACATTAAAAAACCATTTAAGCATAATGGCAGGTAAAGAGGAGTGCGCATACCTAAATTTAATGGTTGTTTGCTGCAGAAGGTGTGGCCGCAACAGGGGCACCTAATCCCATTTTCTGTCCTAAAACTGTGAGCTGCTCAACGAATTCCACCCCGGTAAGAATCTCTGTCGTCCCATAGATTATGTGCTTAACTGGTTGTTGACGTTTGGCAAGTTCTTGCAAGCTGCCATACTCCACATAGTTACCACCACCAATCATGAAGACAATAGCTTCCTTAAATGGGCCTTTCGTATGTCTACTACTACTACTTGACTTGGGTGCACGAGGATCTAGCGCAATGTAAGAATCAACTTCCGGGTTAGGTTTACCCTCCATCAAGGCATCCACTGTCCTCGCCAAGGCCAACTGCCTATCGTTAGATAACAGATTCTTTACTCCTGCAGTAACTGCACCGATGGATTGCCCGTACAACTTTTCAGCCCAATCGACAATGTTACTCCTGCTTGCAGAATTAGCCGAAGCTAATGACACATTTAATGACTTGATCTTCTTCACATATTGGAAAGCACTAATATCAACTTCCGATTCCCTCAATGCGGCTTCTACTGCTTCCACTTCTGACGGGATCATTGTCTCCGAAGAAATAAGATAAATGATTGCAAATCGCAGCTTATCCAATTTCGTTCCTTTTCCTTTTAGCACATTTAGAAGTTCACTCCTGTCAATTCCACCTCGGACCATCATGTCATCCTCCTTTTTTGCAAAGGAATCAAGGGACCTCTCCTTGATTTCACCCAATAGGACTGTTGCTATGTTTGTGTGCTTATCGATCACCTGTTTTCTCTCGGTTAACTCCGGCAGGGAGTTTACCGCGTTCATTAAATGCTTTGTATTCCCAATCAAGTCGGTCCCATCAAACTCTGTCCCAGCTGTTCCACCAGTCCTCCGGTTAACCTCATCGACATCCTTTTTATACTTATTCAACTGGTTTTCGATTTCAACAGCAACTTCAGGGAACTCCATTGATCCATTGGTCACCCAAAAAGGATCAGAACTATCCAACTCATATGACTTAATCCCACCCTTTTCCCCTTGGACATTTACCCTATTCAGTCTCAATCCAAGTATGTCGTGAACAAGTGGCCTATACCGAAAATCGTGCTGTATCGCCACAGACATCTCGAAATTCCTGTCAAACAAGCACAAAACTGGGTGCTGGAAGGAGCCAACAAAACCCCCACCTTCTGTAAACAAATTGTGTTTTGACAGTAAATGATCCCTCAGCCTTTGATCCAAAGCCGTTGCAACCATTTCTGCAGGCCCGCCCCTAGGACACCTAATTATCGGCACCACTGCCAGTGTAGCCAACACACCAAACAACCCACTAACAATCCTTTCAATAATCTCCTCGATCTCCCGATCCCCAGCCGATGGATCATTCAAATGAACATAGCAGGACTTCTGGGCCAGTGAGAACAGATTGTCCTCCAATGTGACAAACTCCAAATACTGATCGTGCACCTTGGAGATGCGACTCATCGTGTCTGAGCCCAAGGTCCCTGAGGCCAAATCCTCAAGCAGTGTCCTAGGTATTGAGGACGAGAAGTTGAGGTGGAAGCTATCGTACAACGAGCGAGACGCGTCAGAAACGATCCTCTGAACATTAATCTGGGTCGGATGGACGAAATAAACAGCAGGGACGTCGTGAACGGGATTCCTGTCCTTGTCAATGAGGAAATAGAGGGTGACGCCGTGTTTGCGGAGGTCCTTGACATGGATCAAAGGGGACAGTATGTTCTGACAGAAACGGTCGTAAATCAAAATCTTGTAGACGTCCTCATTGGCAGTTCCTGAAGGGTTGACGGGTTGGTTCAGGTTCAGCATTCGCACGATGCATTCTGTCAAAACCAGAAACACCCAAAGCAGCTCAATCAGGGGGCGAATCAACGAATAAAATCGCCCATTGATTCCCCGCGATTTCTGCCACCTAAGCCACCAGCTTCCTCTACCGATCTAAGATCGAATCTAACAAAACCGAGCAGCGAACGGGAAGAACACTGCATACTCCACAGATCACTTCAACCAAAAAGGTTGGAAAAAAAATAGAGAGGAGAGCGAGGAAAGGGATCGCTACCTGTCTGCTTCTGGCGCAGATTAAGGGCCATAGCCTTCTAAGAGATTTGCGGATTGTAAGCGGCTCACGAAACCAAAGATCGGAACATCAACTCGGAGAACAAACAGGGGTTTTTCACTTCATAATCATCCATCTTCTGGGAGGATCCAAAACTAACGAATCGCCCCTTCCTTCGCTGCTTCTGGGCCAGATAGATTTGGGCTTTACGCCTGGAGAGGCGGCAGGGAAGCCTTCTGTCAATTTACGATCAAGCCCATGTGTAAAAATGGTATCTTTTTTCTGTATATACGAAGGAGGACGACAATGTAAGGTGTGAGAAAACAGAGGTTGGGTGTGTGAGCGGGGGGATCGTGGGATGCAGCATAATGGGCTCGTCGGTTTCTTGTCCCTGCAAATTGAGATTATCGTTGTTGGGCCTCCTCGACCTTGGCATCGTATTCCCACCACCACCGCTCCCTCCCTCCCCTTCTTCGTGTCTGTCTGCAACGACGACTCTCCTTCGTATGAACTTCGATGTAACTTGGGCTGTCGCTTCTACGGGATGAGGCCTGGGTGCTTCAAAGGCGAGGATTTCTGGGATGGAGGCGACGGTGAGGAAGAGGAGATTGAGAAGTGGGAGGGCTGGAGGAGGAGGACGAGGGGGAGGGACGGTTGGAAATGGAGGCGGCGGCGGTACTCGGAGAAGGGGGCCGCTCAGGACGCGTTCTGGTTGTTCAGGGTGCTCAGACCTTACGGCTGGTTCCCCTGATCCTCTTGTCATGGCTTGCAGCCTCAGGACCCAAGGCCTTTTTCATAACCCTGACTCTTTCCTTGGCACTGTCAGCTGCTGCCCTTCTCGTTCAGTTCCTGTGGTCGGGGTTCGAAGTTGGTCCCCCTGCGATGATTCAATGAGAAAGAGAACACCAGTGGGTCGTGTAAGTAGAGGCGGGATGGCCAGAGGATTGAAGAACGAGAAGAGGGGCCGGCAGAAACGTTCGTCCATGTATGACTCATGGCTCGAGAGCGATCTTGGGCTGGGACTCAATGATTCGAGTTTCGGCGGGTGGGCTGGCTTGGAGGAGGAGAGATTGTTGGATGAGTTGAAGGAAGGGAAAAATAGCGAGTGGAAAGAGGAGTAGGGAGTCTTTGCAGGAGACGGAAGCAGAGGCACCTCTGTTGCTGAGGCTGCTGGTTGCACTGTTCCCGTTTGTGTCGTCTTGGAGTAAGTTGTTTTGGTGATTGATGCTGCAGGATTGCTAGATCGTCTATGCCGTCCTCAAAAGAACACCTGCAGCATCGTCCTTGTCTAGTAACTGAAATTTTGGGTCACATAAGATCTTATAATTCCGAAGAAAATTATTGTAAAATTGGCTCATAAGACATTTCATGGAAGATTGACAGGAAACGTAATATATACGTAATACATAGTTATCGTATATATATAAATCTAACTTAGTATAAATAGTTATTATTAAACATTATACATAAACGGACATATATTTTTATATTTTATCTTTTCAAGCATTCTAGTGTATAGCATTTATAAGTGCTTCCGCATAAGGCTGCTCATCCGTAACCACACATTTTAACGAATCATCCGGACACCAGTTACCCGTAGTACCAGAAATTTTTTGTGTTTGAATCCGACTTGTCCACGGTCACTTCCGGAACGAACAAGTCCTAAATCGTATATTGAGTAGATGGATGACCACTTCAGGGTATGAGATCTGTGATAGTCTGGATTTGCCTGAAAGTTCATGCGGCAACCTCTGGACGTGTATGCCTGCAGTCGCTGCCAAAAGTCTCAAAAGGTCCGGTGGTCCGGGAGGCATGTAAACAGTTGAAATAAAAGAAGAGAGGAAATTCCTCTAAACAGTTTAAATACAAAGACATTTCTGATTCCTCCGACTCATTAATGTTTGTAATATGGTTAATGGCTTCCACTGCCATCAACCGGGGAAAGGACAGGAACGTAACGAATCCATCTACTTCATTTTCTTCTCCTCCTGTGACTGAGATGGTCGTTTGCTGTACAGAAGTATCTGACTCAGGATGGTGCCATTTGTCATTATGCCGATGACTGATCCCAATACAACTGTATGACCATCAAGGAAACAAAGCATTTGAAATGCAAACGACTCGGGTAAGCAAAGCGATCACATCTACCAGCGTTTGCAAAGAAATTTTACTGATTTCAGGAGGTAAAATACGTATAGAGTGATCCCAGGCTCATAAGACACCCAAGCCTAAGTGCAGCGACCGGTTTAAACCGCTAAACACGTGAAAAAGGATACCGCTCATGGGTGTTTTCTCCTGGATGCTGGTAAAGACCCTCACTGCAAGGCACAATAGATTCAGAGTTCAGAATGCAGCAATGTTTACTTCTATACTGCCAACTTCCAAAATCAAATTTCATAATCAACTTACCCATGGAGCCTGCAAAATTCATTAAAGAGGTCAAGAGACTGAGCTCCCCAGTGCTTTTGCTCTACTCAGAGGTGATGGAGGAGAGTCAAATATAACCAAAAGTCGACACACTCAATCATTAACTATACAGGTCAGATAATTACGGCAATTTTTTCGCATGGATTTACATATCCATGATTATGGAAATCACCTCACCTCTTCTAAACCAAAAACAAGAGATCCTTTTAACATTTTGCCACAAAGCAACAATATTTCAACACGGGACAAGCCACAAGGCTATATGCAGAGTCCCTAAGAGCTCATGTTGTGAGGGGAATCTACTCCAGTGCAAAATCATACATGAAGAAGAACTTTATAGTTGCACAAGTTATGAAATTCAGAAATTGAAAAAAAAAAACCAATAGTTAGTTTAATATTTCGCACAACTTAGTGCACAATACATTGCTTACCGTGTAGTTTTTCCAAATCTGTGGAACTCTCGCACAGAAGAATATCGCATGCTGAGAGGCCTGTGGGAATAACATATCAGGGCAGGGTCAAGACACTATTTGGAAGGCTGTAATTAATAAAAGATACTAAAAACTCCACCATCACTTCGATACTCACGTATAAAGCTTCAAACAACACGGGATCAATTTGGCCAGCTAAAATTGTGGGAGCTACGGCGCAGTATCTGGAAAAGGTTAAATGAGGGCGAAGAGCGATGAAGAACATTTTACAAGCTTCGCCAAAAACTATTAGAAGGAAAGTAGAGAAGATTACATCAATGGCCTGATCCATGATTTGATGCCCATAGGTTGTGAGAAATAGTATAAGATGGCAACCAAAATTATAGCTGCAATAGGTGGAACGAGAGATCAGCCTTTGAAAACCAGAAGAGAAACAACCGGGGACACTTTAATAGAAAACAAAATTCTTCCATTAAGGAACACGTAAATATCTCCTATTCGCCATAGTAACAACCGGGTCACAAACTATTAACATAGTCTCTCGCAAGACATGGATCCTCTACAACTGTCTGCCTCCTATGGATCTTTTGTAAAGCATTCCTAGCTCAAGGGGGCAAATGGAGTGGTGGTTACCCTGGATAAGGAGGAAGGCCAACTCTCCGTAAGCAGAGAAGGGGAGGCCTTTGTGGAGGCAATACGCTAGGGCGATTGTATATCCGATCGTCTCAAGCTCAAAGGACACCACACTGAGCCCTCTTATGCTCTTGTTCTGCAGTATCTTCATTATCTAAGATACCAAAAAAATAAAATAAAAATTAACGGACATTCAAAAGAATCGAGGAGTCAACGAAGGTTCTCTAACCATAAACATAACGAACGAAGGATGATTGCGATCAGGAATCAGATTGAACAAGGGAGGGAGGTAGGACAAAAACCTGGGGGAGCTTGACGGTGGTGGAAGCGGCGACGATGGCGTAGCCCAGGAGCTTCGACAGGAGAGGAAGCAGGCAGTCCTTGTGAGGGATGTGGCCGGCGCTCAACGCCCCGAACACGCAGCCGAAATCCATCCCGAACAACTCCATCTCTCTCTCTCTCTCTCGCCTCCGCCGATCCGTGGTGGTTGGCCGTCTGTTCTGTCTGCCTGTAAGCTTCCCGGCAGCTGTTTGAATCCGAAAAGATCCAAATCCAAACCACGACCCGGATATACCAAATGAGGCCCCTACGTTTCGGCCCATATCACGAGATTTGGGCTTTGAGATCGGAGTCCAATCTGGCCCAAATAAACACTAATCGATTATTGAACAATTAGATTTACTTGGTGTTTGGGACCTCCCCCTACGTTTTCCACAGTTTTATATCTCATTATTGATTTTACTAATAAACTGATTCTCATTTCCAATAAATTAGTAATAATTCTTATTCTTTATATTTTATAATTAAGATGTTCAGGACTTTACAATTCCGAAGAAAAGTTCGAGAGAACGCCTTTTTACGATGAATTCCGTATTCAGGGCATGCCCCTTCCCCTCCACCTCCCATCCTGTCATTCGTAATGCTGCCTGTCCTGCTCCAATCCCCGCGATGGAGCGGAGAAAGCTCCGGTCGCTGTCGATGTGCCGGGGGCATCCAGGACCAAACCTTTCCTTGAAAAAGGCTGAGCGTGAAAGAAGATGTGCTGATTATGACCAAAACATTTGGCACTACGATTTCATAGAGACCCTCGGCAAGACGAAAACTGGCGTTGATCCCATCAGGGTCGAACGGCTCAAACAGGACACCCTGCGCATGTTCTCCGGATCGATGGACTCGACAAGGAAGTTGGCGTTGATCGACTGTATCGTGAAGCTTGGCTTGTCGGATATTTTCCGGCACCAAATCATGGAAGCTCTGCATGAATTAGCAGCTGCCTCCCAAGACGATGCTAACAATCTGAGCGTTTACCATGGAGCTCTCCGCTTTCGGCTCCTACTGCAATTCGGTTATGATGTCTCCCAAGGTACAAAGGTGCTGAATGCCCGGGCAAAATCCTTTGGCTGCACTAATTTTTGAAATCACTTTTGGTTCAGATCTGAAGGACAGGACAAGTGATTCATTAAGTGGGGAAGCACTTGTGGAGCTTCTTGAGGCCTCCAATCTAGCTCGCGAAGACGAATTGGATGCCGTGCGAGCTTTCTCTGGTGATGCTCTCAAGGAAAGAGTGAAGCATCTCGGGGGCGATCTCTCAAGAAGGGCGATCCATTCCTTGGAGCTACCTCTGCACATGAGGGTCAGCTGGTTCGACGTCAGGTGGCAAATAGACGCGTACGAGAGATCCGTTGACAGGAACTCCATATTGCTCGAACTAGCCAAACACAACTTCAACATGCTTCAGGCCATCCATCAAGAGGACCTTAAGGCCGTATCAAGGTACCCTTAATCATCTGCCGACACCGAATCTATTTGAAAGGCTAGTTCCTGATGAGGATTTTGGCAGGTGGTGGAATCTCGGTCTGACGCATCACTTGGATTTCGTGAGGGATCGTCCGGTTGAAAGCTTCTTCTTTGCATTAGGAGTGACACCTGAACCAGAGGCCAAGTCCCTTAGACGGTGGAGGAGCTGAGATGCTTCACGAGAGCAATTAAAATGTGCATATTGATTGAATCCAGCGCTACGATTCTGAGATTCAAAATTCCATAACGATGATCTGCCATTTCATGAAGTGTCTGTGATAAGAGTGCTTTGTTTGACAAAACTGCAGGTGGGATTCGGACGAAGTCAAGCCGCTACCTAAGTGCTTCAAGGTATGCTTTCGAGCACTAGATGATGTCACGAAACAAATCGCCAGGGAATGTGGGAAGGAGGCAGACCTTGATCGAGTATTGCCCGGTCTTCGGAAAGTAGTAAGCCGCTTAAACCGTGGACCAATACACGAGAAAGAAAAAGAAGATTACAATCGAGTCCTCAGGCCGCAACTGATAACTTTTGTGTGGAATCGCAGTGGGCCAACTTTTGTGAAGGGATGTTCGTGGAAGCGAAATGGGACAAGACGGGGCACGTCCCATGCAATCAGAAGGACCCCAAACCCCCTTCGTTACTGACCTCCATTTTACCCAGAGAACCAAAAAGGAAAAACGAAGAAGAAGAGAAGGAGAGGAATTTCAGTTCCGATTGAATGCGGCAACCCTATTGTTGTTTTTGTACAGCCCAGAAGTTGTCAGGGTGTCGTCCCCTAACAACCTATAACATGCATTTACTATTTTGCCCTCACAATAATACTAAGTGGGCTAAGTGAGCTACAAGATTTCAAACTTCTTTTAATTCTTCCAGCCTTGGGCCCTTCACACGTTCACGAGGCCCTGCACATTCCAGTATCAACATCCTTCTCTTCCCTTCCTTCAGCATATTTCAATTAGTCTTTCTATCATTCTGCTGACGCTCCCCCTCAAGATGGGATGTATGAATGTCATACAATCCCATCTTGCCTACCAGATATTTGAACTTTGCAGGAAGCAACGCCTTTGTTAGAATGTCTGCTGTTTGCTCCTCAGTCTTGACATATCTAACAGCAACTTCACCATTGATCACCTTATCCCTCACAAAGTGCAAGTCTATCTCCAAATGCTTTGTCCGCTCATGGAAAACCGGATTTCGACTCAAATGTATGGCTGACCTGTTATCACAGTACATAACCATTGGCAGCTTCAATTCCACATTGAAATCCTTTAACAGAGACTTGATCCACACCAATTCAGCTGTGAGAGCAGCAATGGATCTATACTCGGCTTCAGTAGAACTCCGAGAAACAGTGGTCTGCTTTTTAGATTTCCAGCTTATCAGAGAATCTCCTAAGAACACACAAAAACCCGTAGTTGACTTCCTTGTATCTATACATCCTGCCCAATCACTATCCACAAAGGATTGTAAATGGATTTGTGAATTATTGGATAACATTAATCCCATTCCAGGAGACTGCTTGAGATACCTTAAAATTTGCACAGATGCTTGCCAATGCTCCAATCTCGGCTTGTCCATGAATTGAGCTAAGATATGAACAGAAAAAGCAATGTCAGGCCTTGTAACTCCCATATAGATCAACTTCCCTATCAACTGTCGATACATTGTCACATCAACTCCTGGAGATTCTCCCACTGCACTCAGTTTTAAGTTAGGCATCATAGGAGTAGAGCTCGGTTTTACAGCCAACTTACCTTGCTCTTCTAACAATCTCAAGGTGTATCCACGTTGAGATAAGAAGATACCTTTCTTTGATCTTGCAATCTCAATTCCAAGAAAGTATCTCAACTCCCCTAAGTCTCGGAGCTTAAAATGTCTTTGGAGATACTGTTCAAGATCAGTTATAACCTTCTCATTTGAGCCAGCCACTGCCATGTCATCTACATAAACCAAGATAGCTACAAAACCATCTGAATCATTCTTGGTAAACAAGGAATAGTCAGCTCTAGACTGTTTGTATCCATTTGCAAGAAGACATTCAGTCAGCTTGCAATTCCACTGTCTGGAGGCCTGCTTCAGACCATAAAGCGACTTTTTGAGCTTGCAAACAAAACCATCACACTCCCCCTGCAGCTTATAGCCTGGTGGAAGCTGCATATAAACCTCCTCATGAAGTTCACCATTAAGAAAAGCATTGTGGATATCAAATTGTCGAAGAGACCACCCTTTTATGGCAGCTAGAGTAAAGAAAACTCTAAGAGAAGTATGCTTGGCCACAGGACTAAATGTATCATGATAATCGATACCCGCACATTGAGTATAACCTTTAGCTACCAATCGAGCCTTATACCTCTCCACTGATCCATCAGCCAAGAGCTTCACTTTATAAACCCATTTACACCCAACAATGTGTTTATGAGCTGGTAAAGGTACTAAATCCCAAGTATGGTTAGCTTCCAAGGCCTCAAGTTCATCTGCCATGGCTTTTTCCCAATGAGGAATCCCCTTTGCCTGCCTGTAATGTTGAGGTTCATAGTTGTTTTCCAAGGATAAGAGAAATGTGTAGTAAGGTCTAGACAATTTGGTATAGGCAATATAAGGGTTAATAGGATAGAGAGGAGAAGAATGAGGAAGTGGTAAAAGAATAGAGGAAGAAGTAGAAGGACTGACCTGTGTACCAGGGATGTCTGAACCTGCGAAGGCCAAGAATAGGCTGTGGTGATAATCCTGAAGATAGCCTGGTACTTGTCGTGTCCTGGTGCTTCTCCTCAATTCAGGGGATGATGATGAATGAAGAGAAGAAGGTGAGGAGGAAGAAGAGGGAAAGGTCTGACTGTCACCTGACTCAGAAAACATAGGTGAACTACAGGGTTCAGGCTGTGATGCTGTAGAGAAAGGAACTGGAAAAGAAATATCTGAATGGGGAATGGGTGAGGATTCTGACATCGATGCAAATGGAAATATAGACTCGAAAAAGATTACATCCCTAGATATGAAAACTTTATGCAGCTGCAAATCATAAACAAAATAGCCTTTCACTGCATGAGGGTACCCCAAAAATACACACTTGACTGCTCTTTCATCTAGCTTTCTTCTGTCATGTTCTAGTGTGCTTGCATAACACAAAGATCCAAAGTCTTTAAAAACATGATAATCAGGAGGTGTATGATGTAAAGCCTCAAAAGGGGAACAATTATTGGGTAAAACTTTGGTTGGCAACCTATTAATGATGTAAGTGGCTGCAAGAACAGCATATCCCCAAAAGTGAAGAGGTAGCTGAGATTGAAAAAGCAAGGCTCTAGTAACTTGTAGCAAATGCTGATGCTTTCTCTCAGCTACCCCATTCTGTTGAGGGGTCTCAACACAAGTTCTTTGATGCACAATACCATTTGTATGATAAAAATCCGGCATATGAAACTCTCCACCATTATCAGTTCTCATTGTTTTGATTTTCAGGTTGAAATGAGTCTGTACATAAGTTGAAAACTCTTTAATCAATGTCTGTGTGTCTGATTTATGTCTCAAAAG
This sequence comes from Melastoma dodecandrum, assembly GCA_029817715.1. Classification (NCBI taxonomy): domain Eukaryota; kingdom Viridiplantae; phylum Streptophyta; class Magnoliopsida; order Myrtales; family Melastomataceae; genus Melastoma; species Melastoma dodecandrum. The sequence goes on along the minus strand of JARUPY010000057.1, from coordinate 357,827 downwards.
ATGAACCCAGGTAACCCTAGTGAAATCATCAACAATGGTTAAAAAAAAACGAAATCCACCAAGTGCAGATGTGGAATATGGTCCCCACACATCACAATGAATCAAATCAAATGGAGAATGAGATGAAGTGGAACTCAAAGGGAAAGATAATCTCTTTTGTTTGGATCTTTGACATGTAGTGCAAATGTTGTGTTTAAGAAACTGAACTGTAGGTTCAACAAGCTGTACAAACTTAGATTTGTCATAAGAAATATGACCTAACCGAGAGTGCCACAGGTCAAAGACATCTAAAGTTTGTTCAGGAAAAGAACTCTGTAATGCTGAAGTATTGCATCTTTCAGTGAGGGAGATAATTTGGTTGACTTGAGGAGAAGCAACCCTTCCAGTCTCAGTACCAACCACTTCATATAGCCCATTCTTGGACTTAGCACGCCCAATCATCCTCCAGGTGATTAGGTCCTGAATAAAACAATCATCATGAGAGAAAATAAAACAGTATTTCAATGAGGCTGTGAGTTTGCTGATTGAAACAAGATTAAACTGAAATGAATCAATGAGGAGGACATCTTGTAAAACCAAGTGATCATTCAGTTTTACAGATCCCATGTGCGTAGCATGAACATTTGTACCATTTGGTAGCTGAACGAGTAAAGGAGTAGTAAGTTTTGAATAAGAAGTGAATAGGTCAATGTGAGAAGCAACATGGTCTGTGGCACCTGTATCAAGATACCAGGTGGGACAAGGTGTTTTTAAAACAATCTGATGATGAAAATTTAGAACTCTAACACAATGGACAGGTTTACCAGATGTATTAGAGGTATTTTTGGTGGAAAAAACTGAAGATGTAGTGTGGTTTTGGTTTGGTCCTTGTCCTTGGTAAACATCTGCATTAGGCAGGCTTGGATCATCCACATTGAGTAGAGCCACGAGCTTCTGAATTTGATGCCTTGAGAGCCCCAACTGTGAGGGTAGATCATTCTTCTGTACCTCCTCTTCTCCTGCAACACTCCTTACCATGTTTACAGACCTTCTGCCCCCTGCATCAGGAGGCCTTTGTTGAGACATGCCTCGTCCTCTGCCTCTACCACCTCGCATATTAGGTGGAAAACCAACAAGAAAGAAGCATCTCTCCTTTAGGTGACCTCTCTTCCCACAATGATCGCAGTACCATTCCATTCTCCCTGGCCTTTTGTCTGCTGCTACTGCTGCAACATGACTTTCCAGCTGAATTGGAGACTGTGGTTTCACATCTGGTCCACCAGGAGAGGACTGAAGTGATGCCACCATCATAGGAACTTCTGGTATTACCCCAACACCAACTTTGCAACTCTTCTGTGATTCTTCCCTTTGAACAGCATTAAAAGCTTCTCCAATCGTGGGCAAAGGCTTCCTCATAAGCAACTGTGAACGAAGTGGGGCATATTCCTGATTTAGTCCATTCAGGAATCTAAAGACCATGTCCTTTTGTTCCTGTTCAACATATGTTTTCGCCCAATTACACTTGCAATCACCACACTCACAACATGGCAAAGGCCTGTAAACTCTTAACTCCCGTATAATTGAAAGCAATTCATTGTAATAGTCAGACAACGTCTTGGTCCCCTGCTCTAAACCACAATATCGTGACTGCAAGTGATAAATCTTTGAATCATCCGGTTGAGCATATCTCTCTTTGAGCTCTTCCCAGATGTCCTTTGCTGATTCGAGATAGAATATCGTAGAGGCAATCGGCACAGATACTGACCTCTGTAGCCATGCCTTCACGAGGCCATTACATCTCTTCCAAGCCGGATAAAGAGGACTTCTCATTTCAGGCTTGATTATGCTACCGTCAATAAAACCCAACTTGTTCCTGATGGTTAAAGCCAACTCAAATGATGCACTCCATGAACCGTAGTTCCCATCGTGCAATTCAGGTGTGACGATGGCTCCGGCTTGATTATCTGCCGGTTGGATGAAGTATGGTGATTGGGGACTCTCCACTACTGCCATATCTATCGTCTGTCCTTCCATGTGGATACGCAGCGCTCTGATACCATGCAATCAGAAGGACCCCAAACCCCCTTCGTTACTGACCTCCATTTTACCCAGAGAACCAAAAAGGAAAAACGAAGAAGAAGAGAAGGAGAGGAATTTCAGTTCCGATTGAATGCGGCAACCCTATTGTTGTTTTTGTACAGCCCAGAAGTTGTCAGGGTGTCGTCCCCTAACAACCTATAACATGCATTTACTATTTTGCCCTCACAATAATACTAAGTGGGCTAAGTGAGCTACAAGATTTCAAACTTCTTTTAATTCTTCCAGCCTTGGGCCCTTCACACGTTCACGAGGCCCTGCACATTCCAGTATCAACATCCTTCTCTTCCCTTCCTTCAGCATATTTCAATTAGTCTTTCTATCATTCTGCTGACATCCCAACCTTGGAAGAGTACCTTGGCAATGTGTGGGTCACATCTTCCAGTCCGTTGATCTTGTCCCATGCATACCATTTCCTGTCAGGCGATCGCATCAAAGATGCCTCGATGCTATTGGATGAAAACAAGGACATCATCCGCGACTCTTCCATCATCTTTCGGCTTTCCAATGATCTGAGAACCTCCGTGGTAAGTCAGTTATCGAGACTATCACGGCTACCATTCATCTGATCCAACGATTCCTTCCTTACAGGCGGAACAAGAGAGAGGCGACGCACCCTCAACAGTGGCGTGCTACATGAGGGAAGCAAACGTGTTGGAGGAGAAAGCTCGGGAGCACATCACAGGCCTGATAGCTCAGTCATGGAAGGGAATGAACACTGAGCTGTACGGGGATGGTCCAGAATACCTAAGACCGTACCGGGAGATCACGGCAAACTTGGCCCGGACGGCATACATGTTTTACCAGAACGGGGATGGATTCAGCGTCCAAGGGGAAGCAATGAGGGAGCTGATCACTGCCTGCCTCATTCAACCTTTGATTGTTACTTGACGAGGCACACGAGTATCTGTTTACCGAGGAAAACCCTGTTTATCTTCGCCATATACTGATGATGTTTGCGTACGCGGGGTTTGAAGTCAGAACCGATCTGATACCATGATCATTTGACCTAAAAGCTTAAACTGTTAGATTATGTTTGGTTTATATTATATAGTTTAACTGTACTATCCTAACTCGTTTCCCATTTAGTTACGTTTCTATTACATTACTATGATTTGCCACACCCGACACATGCCCTTTCTCTTTCCCCTCCAATTCATATCATACCTTTGAATCATCTGCAATGTCGCCCGCTGCTCCAGCTGTCGTGATGGAGCATCGAAAACCCAAGACACCAATGTGCCGGCCATGTTTGGTCCTTCTCCATGAAAATGCGCACGAAAGAAGATCCGCCAATTATGACCAGAACATTTGGTGGGATGATATCATAGTCCCTCGGCAAAACAAGCGAACACCAACGTTAATCCCAACAGGGTGAAGTGGCTCAAACAGGACATCCTGCATTTTCTCTGGATTGATGGAGCTGATGGGGAAGTCAGAGTTGATCAACTGTATAGTCAAGCTTGGCTTGTCAGATCTTTTCAGGCGGAAAATCGAGGAAGCTGTGAATGAATTAGTAACTACTGGCTCCCACAACAATGCTAAAGATTCGAGCGTCTATCATGCAGTTATTTGCTTCAGGCTCCTAGTCCTACTGCAATATGGTCATGATGTCTCCCATTGTAAATGTCCAGTTCGAATGTGCTGGATGCCCGGGCACAGTTGTTTGGCTGTTTTTTTTACCAAAATATTTGGAATCTCAATTGATTTGCAGTGCCCGATTATCTGATGGAGCATAGGGGGATTGATTCATTCAGCGAGGAAGCGCTCATGGTGCTTCTTGAGGCCTCCTATCTAGCTCGCGAAGATGAAGCGGCATCGGATGCGGTGCGAGCTTTCTCTGTTGACGATGTCGAGGAAAGGATGGAGCATCTTGGGAACGATCTTTCTATAAGGGCGTTCCATTTCTTGGAGCTCTGCACCGAAAGAGTCCAGTGGCTTGATGTTCGGTGGCAAATAGAGGCAGACGAGAGATCAACAAACAGGAACCCACTTTAACACACACTTCAGGCTATCCATCAAGATTACCTTAAGGACATATTCGAGGTACCATTAATCGCAGGCACTCATAAGTCCATTTGAAAGACAGGTTGCTAGTGAGAATCTTTGCAGGTGGTGGAGGGATCTCAGGCTGATGCAACATTTGGATTTCGCAAGGGATTGTCTTGTAGAAAGCCTTCATCTATGCATTGGGAGTGGCCCCTGAACCAGTGGCAGAGTCTCTGAGATGATCTTTAACCAAAGTGGTTGCAATAATCCTCGTAATAGACGGCATTTTTGGCTCTTTTGAGGAGACGACATCTTCACAAGACAGTAATTAGTGCATACCAAACCGTCAAATACGCCGGGAAGAGGACAATTAAAGAGTTGACCATATGGGCCTAGGACATGTCCATTGGGCCTAACGGGATTCGATTGTTTTGGGCCGGACCATTCAAACGGGGATCTGCCCGGGCGATGACCTTAGATTTGTGTGCTTTTCATCTCTTTCTTTTTTTTTTTCCTTAAAAAAAAGACGAAATATTTTATTGTACAAGTATGACCGCTGACCGAGGAGGTCGATTAATAGTCAAAAGTTGTCCGAAAGTTCCCCTTTTTTTAACGCCTAAGGACTATTTTCATTTTTTCCGATCAATTCTGTCGTTTGAAGCGCTTCCTATTCATACCCGTACTTAAGCCGTTATCACAAAACTAGCATCCGTTATCTCCCATTGTAACGAAATACGACGTGGCAGCCCATCTGACTTTAACGGCGTTAAAAAACTTAGCCTAAATAGCAATTCTATCATGTATTATTTTAGTTTTTTTCCTATTCATCTTGTCGTTTGAAACGCTTCCTACCCAAATCCGTATTTAAGTTGTTATCACAAAACTATCCTCCGTTACCTCCCCTTGTTACGAAATCCGACGTGGCACCCCCTGACTTTAATGGCGTTAAAACCCCCGTTATATCCCCAATCCCCGAAATCGACAAGAAATCGAAGAACCCTAATTCCTCTTGAAAAAAATTACCCCAATCGAAGTATCATAATTCCTCTTACAAAAATCACCCCTTCCCCCTTACCCCATCCTCCCCTTTTCCCCGTCCCCGTCTACCAATCCCTCCTAAATCGGCTCCCTGGACTCCCCCATAAGCCTAATCACGTAATCCTCCCCGTCCACCAACCATAATCGCCTCCATTGGTGCAAAATTATCCGGCTTTCAAGTAAGTGTGCCTTAACCGAGTTGGTGGTATCTGTGAGGAGGTATAACGTGTTTGTGTTTTTACTTTTTTAGATGGATATGCAACGTGGTTGGGAAATGAGTTTCAGCAAAAACTGTTCGTCCAGAAGCTCTTCCAGCACTGTCTTGACTAACAATCGTGCTTTTTGTCATTGCTGAATTGAATGTAATTCTAAAACATCTTCAACTGCAAGAAGTTGTGGTCGAAGATATAATCGTTCACTATAATCGGGCTGGCACGTTGGATTCCGTTACAAAGGGAGGTAGCAGAGGATAATTTTGTGATAACGGTTTAAATACGGGTATGGGCATAAAGTGTTTCAAACGACAGGATGGATAAAAAAACGATAAGAAGACATGATAGAATTGCTAATTAGGCTGTGCTATAAACACCGTTAAAGTCAGGTTGACTGCCACGTCGGATTCCGTTACAAGAGAAGGTAATAGAGGCTAGTTTTGTGATAACGGCTTAAGTACATGTATGGGTAGGAAGAGTTTCAAATGATAGGATGAATCGAAAAAAACAAAAATAATACAAGATATAATTGTTAATTATGCATTTTTTAATATACAAGGGGATGACAACCAAGTCTCTCGTTTCCCCATAAGAGAAGGAAAATCATCGTACCTACAGAAGTAAGTAACACTGTATACACCTTTTTATTTTATGCCAATCCCCGTCGACGATCCTCTGGGTCTTGAAATTGTACTATCCACATGAAGGCACATTTACACTTGTGATTCTTGCGGATGCCAAGAATAGAGCTTTTGACCTCCCCTTATAAAAAAGACTCTAATCAATAAAGTTAGAAGATTTTTTTTATCTAAGTTTTCGAAAGACGAGTTTTAAAAACACGCCCATTGTTCATTTAGTTAAGGGGCGAGTTTATAGGGTGCATGTTTTCAAAACTCGCCTCTGGTCAGACACCGAATGCGTCTAAGTATTGACATTGAAAAATTATAAGTGATGGAATGACAAGTTTTCAAAACCCGTCCATTGGAAGACGCGTTTTGAAAACTCGTCTTTACATGATGAGTTTTTAAACGCGCTTCATGCGAATGCTATCATGCCCCGTAGAGGAGGATTTCGAAGACACGACGTTTCTTAATTTTTTAAAACCTATCTTTTTTGTATAAAACGTGTCAATTTACAGGTAAAACTACATTCTACGAAACATGAAACGTATTTCGTAATTTTTTTTTAAAAATTAACCGTGGTACAAAACTCCTCATACTTCAACCCGCTGCCCAGAAAATATATGCAAATTCTGAATTTTTACATTATCGAATGTGATCTCAGAATTTTCACTCGATTCCCTTGATATTCATTTAAGATTGAAAATTTCCATTGCCAACGACAGGAAATAACAAAGCAATCGGGAGGGAGTAAATCATACGGAAAATAAGAATGGGGGCATCAATCGCCACGTGTCGGTACGCTATTGGAGAATCCACGGAGGGGGATGCCGCCGTTGTTGACCTTGACCTGAGACTCGTCCTCGTCGTGGTAGACGTAGGCGAAGCCGCCGTGGCGGGTGAGGTCCATCCCTGCCATCTCGTCCTCCGCCGATATCCTCAGCAGCTTCATCCTGTGAAGCAAGTAGAACAACGGCCCCATCGTCGCGCTCACCCACGCCGCTATCACCACTATCTCCACCAGCTGCGCAGCCAGCAGCTTCCCCCCTCCCCCCATCAGCAGCCCGTGCGGCCTCCCCGCATCCGCTGCGTACACCTCCCTCACGAACTCCTCCTTCGCGAACAGCCCCGTGAATATCAGCCCCCACGCCCCGCACCCCCCGTGCAGCTGCGCCGCCTCTAGCGGGTCGTCGTACTTCAGCACCTCTGCCAGCTTGTTGCACCCTATTAGCACTATTGCCGACACGAAGCCACAAACTATCGCCGCCCATGGCTCCACCACCGAGCAGCCCGCGGTGATGGCTGCGAACCCCCCAAGCAGCCCATTGCACACGTCCGTAACGTTCCAGTGGCCTGACATGATCCGTTTCCCGAAAAGGGTGGTGAGCGCTGCCGTGCACCCTGCCAGTGTCGTTGTGACGGCTGTCCGGCCGACTGCGCTCCACTGCCCGTAGTAGCCGCTGCTGGTTCCGTACGAGACGAGTATCTTGTTGAAGGAGCCGGGGTTGAAGCCGTACCAGCCAAACCAGAGGAGGAAGGTACCGAGGACGACGAGGGATGCGCTATGGCCACGGAGGGCGACCGAGCGACCCGTGTGGTCGAACCTACCGATGCGTGGGCCCTCGATGAGGGCTCCCCACAATCCAGCGATGCCGCCCACCATGTGAACAACGCCCGACCCAGCAAAGTCGATGGCCCCGGACCCAAAGAGGAGGTTTCCCGTGTTGAAGGCACTGGCCCAGCCATCATTGGACCAGATCCAATGAGAGACAACAGGGTAGACGAACCCGGTGAGGAAGGAAGAGTAGATGAGGTAGGCAACGAACTGGGTGCGCTCTGCGATGGAGCCGCTGGTGATGCCGGCGGCGGCGATGGCGAAGGCCCACTGGTAGAGGAAGTTGGAGTAGTCGTACAAGGGGGAGGGGACGTCCCGGAGGCCGAAGAAGTGGCGACCGATAAAGGAGTTGGATGGCGATCCGAAGGCGAAGGCAAAGCCGAAGAGGTAGTAGAAGATTCCTCCCGTGGCGGCATCGAGGACGTTGGTGAGCATGATGTTCATGGTGTTCTTGGCGCGGACGGAGCCGGCACAGAGCATGGCGAAGCCGAGCTGCATGGAGAAGACGAGGTAAGCGGAGAAAAGGAGGTAGGTGGAGTCGACAGCGTAGGAGGTGTCGTGGAGCTTGGAGCGGATGGAGGAGACGACGGAGCAGAGGTAGTCGGCGGCACCCGTGGAGTTAGGGCCGAGGAGGGAGGAGAGTTGCTCCGCCGAGCAGCTGATTGCGGCCATGTCGAAGAAGATGGAGCGGAAGAAAACAGTGTTGGGGTTGGGGGGGAATGCTGGGTCTCCTCTCTCCTTCTGGAGTTTTGCTTTTCTTTTTTTTTTTTTTAAATCAAATAATTGTATTGACTTAAACATCCCAGCAATTATTATGAATGTGCTAAAACGTGGTATTAACGTTACTACCTAGAGGTTTGTACGGACGTAGGATTGGTTTCTAAAAAATTCGATGAAAAACGGTCGAAGTTTCTAAAATTACTCAAATCCCGTAGAGGAAACGCGCCTTCCAAATAAGAAAGAGGGCGGGTTTTGAAAACTCGTCAAATTCGCCCCTCCAACACTTTAATAAGTAAATAAAGGGCAGATTTTCAAAACCCGTCATTCTAGCTGAATTGGTTGAGCAATTTCATAAATTAAGAAAGGTCTTGGGCTTGATTCTTAATGGCAACAACTTTGAATAATTTTTTTTCAAAAAGAAACCCGCCCTTTATTTACTTATTAAAAGGGCGGGTTTTCCGAAATAATTTATGAAACTCGAATCGTTTTTCCTAAATTTTTTAAAAAACTAACACTAAACCCGTACAAACCTCTTACTACCTAATACTGTTTTAGAACATCATTACATCACATGACCCAAGGCTCGCTCTGTTTGCGATATCATGGAAAACAATGAAGTGTTGGATTGGACAAAAATCGGGCATGGACAACAAATCCACAAAAACTAAGGATAAGTGGGAAGAAAAGAATTGCCACTATTTACACGTAAGCAAAGGAAACACACACCCCCCATCCATCCCCATCTTGTGTAACATCAACATCATCGGACCTCAGTTGGGGGAAGGTGATTGGGAGGAGGATGGATAGTGCTTTGTTATTATCCAAAATTGAGGATAGAGAGCATTATTGATTGATCTCTAACCAACACCCTTATCTCCATTTTTCCTCCATCTGGTTTTCCGAGTAGCCGCCCCCTCCCTGATTGACAAGCCGACAAACCAAAGTAGAAACTCCCAAATCAGACGACACTACTACTACTACTACCAGACAGACAACGTCCTCCTCCTGGATTGTTGAAAGGGAGGGGTACTTCGCTGCTGGATTGGATTGGATTGGGGGGGGGTGTCAAGAGACAAGACGACATCCATGAGTTATTGGATTCTAATTCCAGGCCTCCATCGGCCCATATGTCCGTTATTGGGCTTGTGTCTGGTCTTCTTACACAACGTTTTGGGAGGCAGACAAGATTGCAGCCGAAGCCACATATTCCCAGACCCCCCCCCCCCAACTTCTTGATTTGATAACATTATTAAAAAAAAAATGTATAGAAAAATGAATTGACGAAATGGAGAAACTATATCTTCTCAATTCCTTCATCAGATCATACAAGTCAAGACCTCAAATATTCTCTCGATTCGGCTATTTATTGAAACCTAAAATTTAAGACCGCAAATACCCTCACCACGAGCTTCCCCCCTACCGAATGTTTTTTAATTGGATTAAACTCATTAATAGAGCAACGGACATACATAGCTTAGTATGGATTTACCGTTAGCTTGAAAAAAGAAATGGGACAGGTATGGCCGCAATTTGAAATAATTTTTTTATTAGTATAACAATGTTTTCTAATAAATTGAAGAACAATTAGACCCGGTAAAATGGAAATTTAACTCAAAGTTTGGTTCTGTCTTGCTCGAATGCATAGTCGAGGGAGGACAGCTTCAACCTCAACTTAACGGCGGCAGGCTCGTACACGTACTGCACGCCTTGTCGTGGCCAGGATCGAGAAAAACTGAGGTGGCCCTGTATGAAGCAAAAGCAGCTAACCAGTGTCCGTTTATTTTTAAATTCATATAAGGTCAATTACGGTCCCGACAGGGGCAAAAATAAAAACAAATTAGTGTTCATTTTAGGGTGGTGGTTCTACTGTTTGATTATGGCCGAATCACAAAAAACTTGCTGTTATTAACAGTCACCATACAATCCTAAGGGCGTGCACGCCGTCCTTGGAGGCGCTCCAATCCGACATCAAATGCTCTTCAGCCCCGAGATTGAGCAAACTATGCATAATCTCAGATACTGGGATGCCCAATCATTTCCGGGAACTCTGACCTGAGTTCTGCTACTTTTTAATCTTCACTTGTTCAAAACGTTATCCCTTTCATCACCAAAACTATCTGTATGCAAGTGTCATTGTGACTAATCAATCCTCTCTAGGTTTTCTCCTCTGCTTCCTCCTCTGATCACGAAGACCTGGGAAAACGAACCCAATTGTTTAAATCGCACTGATGACATTAATAAAGACAGATGTCCATGCCACGAGGAGTGAAATTTGTATCATACGTCTTTTCTCTTCTTTCCTTTTTCTCTTCAAAAGCACCAAGCTCTTCCTTTTCCCGGCTATATCATTTCCATCCATGCGAACCTGAGACAAGAAGGGTTGTTTATTAGAAAAGTCAACTTTCACGCCTCACTTGCATACACTATGACATGTCATGTTTCTTAGACAGCGAAAAGAAACCCCAGGGACCAACTGGGTCACAGATAGTGATCTCCAAATGATTATTTTCGCCATACCAAAGCAGAAACTGTCGCCTACAATTCTCATCTTCGGGGTACATTCAAGAATCCCAAAGTTAAGGGAAACATAACACATCAATGATGTAAGAGAGAAGAAAAATAACTGCCTTACATGATAAGAAGATATCAATTTATACAGCTTGCATGAATTCACCGCTTGTAAGGACAAGTTCAAGATCAACTGGTTAAAATTCAGTGGATGATTATGTTACCTCCTGACCAGCACTCCGAAGAGCTTGCAATGGTTCCATAGAATCTTGACCAATAACTACCAGCTTACTCTTCTCTCCGGATGATCGAGCCAAGGCTTCAAACTGTTGTTGCAGGAGAGAAGAAACTCCGGCCTGGATAAAGAAGAGTCTCTTAAATCCAATTACCAGATCTATCATTGTAATTTCTGATGCTAAAAATGAAAAACTAGAACCTGCTAGAGTAGCAGCAGAGAAACTCTCTGAAAATTGCAAGAAAACAATAAAGAAGTCCTAACAAGATCTTTATAAAAAATGAACAAAACATTTTTCATAAGAGCATGAATCAGTTATTACACTTGAGGGAGGGAACAATTATAAGCATTCCATCTGACTGTGGATGGAAATCCAACAATAAACCAGAAACTATACTAGAAGACTGGCTAAAGGGCCAATGCAAAAAGGCACGATTCATTCCCTGAAGAGACAGTGCTGCATGGAACCTTTCAAATCCTCTTTATGAGAAAAACGGACACTATTCAAGCATGATAAGCCAATATTATACCGAGTCTGGACATTATTATCATAGGACTAATTATCTATACGCACCGAGTAGGGGGTATACATCCCGCACAGAATGAATATGTGATACAACACCCTGAAATCTTGTCAGCACATTGTGAAAACTGACTAAACTGCTCTTGATTCAAATATGTATTTATACAAACAGATTATTCAGGAACAGGGAAGGCCAGAACTCGTATGCATGTGGAGAACAAAAGAAAATTAAAATGGCTGTCAAGAAAGTCAGAATCATATGGGCCACTTTTGATTAAATTGATAGTTACCCCTGCCAGAAACCGACGTGAAAGGGTTTTTGGTTGCAGTGGGCGTGACAGATGCATCTTGAGCTCCTGCAAGGCAGAAAATGTAAGAGAATATGAAAGCATACTAAAAAAAGTCAGTGAAGTAAATGGAGTACATCCTAGCAAGGTCAACCTGCTGAAGCTTTGTAAGCTGATTGGTGATGGCTTTCTTTTTCTTGAAAGCATTGACCCTTTCTTCCTCACTGTCACTATTCTCAACGTCCAATTCCAATGACTCAGCATGTCTTTCTAACCAACTTTTTTGAGCTTTCTCCTGTGATAGCAAAAGCTCCAGTGACATGGAATGGAGGTAGTATAAAAAGAGCATGCATCAGCAGAACAAGTATTACTCTATCTTCTCTGTAGTGGAAGAGTGACTATCTTTTTCTTCAAGAAATTTTGCTTTCATGGGAACAAAGCAAAGCCCCATATATGGTCCTCTTACCTGAGAGTCCTTTCGCGAGATTTTGTCTATTTGGCGTGCCAGAGAAACTCGCTTCGTAATTTCCGGCATGTATGAGTCTTCAATGGGAAATCGTTGAAAAGAATCCTGGAGACAAGAAATAGGGAGGTTTAAGATAGAGAATAGACATATTAACTAAAACAGGATTTAAGCCATGCTCTCTGATTGCATTTTAAACATGAGGCGCAAATAATATTCCATGGAAAACTATGTTCCATGCTGTACTTAAGACAATTTGGTGTTAGACGATAACATTGTCTGACAATTGATAAATGACATCACCATTCCACAAATTTTAAAATTTGTGGATACCTTGGAAAATGACCGACACAAAGAGGCAAACTTTGACGCTTCGTTTGGTGAGATAAGAGCTATGCTGCAACCTTCGGCAGAAGCTCTAGCAGTCCTCCCACTTCTATGCACGTAAACCTGAATGTACCCAGGAATAGGGTCAGGCAAAATCTATTAGGCCAAGAACGAACAATATAAATTTTGACAAGTCTCGCCATCCTAAAGTTAGCCAAATCTTTGATCCCGTACTTCTGCCGAGTGTGGAAGCTGGTAATGGATAACTGTCTGAACACCTGGAATATCGAGTCCCCTAGCGGCAACATCTGTAGCAACAAGCACACCATGTTTGCTTCCACGAAAATGGTCGATTGCCTGCAAAAATAACCAAATATATATATATATATACATTCACTACTACCTGGAAGCCCTGATCTAGAATAACTTCAACCAGCTCCCGAAGAGAAACCAATATACATACATACATATGTATAGTGCACTCAGGATGCATAAAATGAATGTTGGAGATAGATTAGACAAATGTAAAAGGAAGAACCTTCAATCTAGCCCGCTGGTGCATCTGAGCATGAAGAGTCCATATTTTAACGCCAAGAATACGTACAAGAGAGGAAAGATGGCGCAAGGCGGCAACAGAGGTGCAGAAAACAATTGTTCGACCTTGTCCGTGGGCAGTTAGAATATAGTATAAGTATGCATCTTTATCTTCTTCTCTACACCTGCCATTATAAAAAGGTTAATAAAGTTGCATTAAAAACATAAAGTGTAAGACAAGTTTGTAATGGATGAAATATCAACTTCACCAACATGTTCCTCAAATAACTAAGCACTGACCAGCCAAAACAATTATCCATTGGCCTACACTAAAAAGTCCCCTAACTTAGCCAAGGGTACTCAAATAAAGGTACTCACAAAAAACGCCATCCCTTTGCAGCAGCATTTCTGATGAACTATCTTCTATACCATCCAACAAGTGAACAAGCAGAAATTATTAAAAATTTTTAGAGTGAAAATGGTATATGTTTCATTTAGCATTTAATCACAAACACATAATCACCTCGTCTTCTGCAACTTTAAAAAATAGCATTCCAAATAATTCACTACAAGAAGAAAAACTTATGGACAATTTAGTGCATCAATAAAAGACTAGACAATGCAAATCCAGTAATTTTAAAAAATTTACTAACCAAGACACCCCCCCTCCAAAAAAAAAAAGAAAAAGAAAAAAAAATAAAGGGATCTACTATCACTTTTATGCTCAGAATTACTCTTCAGCATCAAAAGTGTAAGGACATACTCAAGAAATGATTCTTCAAGATTTTGAGCCAAGATTGATGCATTTGTTAGATCAATAATAGCAGCATTAGGTCGCATCCCAGCTCTTTCTGAAAGAGCTTCAATGGAATCAAATTCATTATTCATTGATTGCTTGGACTTCACGGCACCACGCTTTAGCTTTTTCCGAAAATCACCAGATAGAGCAATAGTGGCAGAGAAAACAAGTGTTTGTCTTTTTTTCCTCTGGATGTTAGACACTGTCACACAAGATTGCATATTATTCTGATTCTCTTCAGCTGATTGATCAGCAGTTGGAAGTTTGTCTATTATTCCTTGCAACTCATGGAAATGCCCATTTTCAATCATCCGGTCAGCTTCATCCAGCACAAAGAATGACAGTGAATGGAGCTGCAAAATGGAGGAAATCAGCTAAAAAGTGGCATTTCATTATGAAGATGTACACTTGGATCTGCAGAGCCAACAATGTCACAAAACCAAGACAACCCTGTGACAAACATTCAGAAGGAAATCACAATATCGTCCTCCGCAACATCTCTACTAAATACCTCAGACAGCAATATCTTCAAATTATGCATCAAAAGGGGGTTGCTGGGTTATGCAACGTAGGATGCATAGCAGCTTGCCAGTGGCATAATACTACTACAACTAAAAGTATAATGTAATAATTGCTCAGATTATAAAAAGTTAAAGAAAAACAAGGAAACTCGAGGGATGAAACTTCAACACAGCATGTATCGGGACTATAATGTTTTGATTGTAACATATGACCAGGTTTGCCACAAAAAGTAACGTCACCATTTTATAACCACACAACACTGCCGGGGAAATTCAGAAAAAGAAAAACTCTTGGCTCTATTATCGCATCAAACTAATGCCTCATTCTTTGACCTGCACAGATTCATCTGAGATTGCCCGCATGATATTCCAAAAAGTCAGATGGAAAATAATAGTAGATTTGTCAAGTGAAATTATGTAGCATCAACTTATGGTGGCATCACAAGAAAATTAAGAACCTCTGGTACAATCGTGACAAAAAAATGATATGATGTCGATGTGTATCCTAATAAAAAAAGCATGAAGATGGAGAAACAATCAATGTACCTCAATAAGATGTATTTCTCCATTAGACATGAGCTCCCATAACCTTCCCGGTGTTCCAACAACAATTTCTGGTCTTGCTTTTAGTAGCCTTTCCTGCTTTTCTGAAGAAATGCCACCTACGATTGGAACGACCCTAATCTTTGCAATGCTAGCAACTTTCTTCAGATGGTCAGTGACCTAAGAAACACAGGCAAACCAAGAGAATTACGGGACTACAAATAACAGAACGTAAATCGAAATTTCTGGTTTTTCTTATAAGCTTCTGGTTTTGATTGTTCGGATGCACACTTAAGCAATCAAGTGATAGCAGCATCCACTTCCTCTGACCAATCTGAACATTTTTCCCCATTTAACTGATCTTTAAAGTGACTTGCAATATACAAGAATGGGCCCTAAGAATATTTGTCGCCAAATACAGCATTGAGCCCTATTTTCTCGTCCATCTAAACAGAGATATAAAGATCCACTCCTTGAACAGTGCATACGCATTATTCTGCCAAGTTATTTCAACAAACAATTCCAATCAGAAGTTCAAAAAATAATTTCAAAAAACTGAAACCTCAAACTGGCATAAGGAACAACTTAGACAATGTCGCTTTTAGTGCTCTTTTTTTTTTTACCAATCAAAATATTGAATTCTTTTCACTTTTTTCACATTTTCGTCCACCCAAATGGCCCTTCATTTCAAACGAGGAATAATAGCTGTCTCTGATAATATTTGAAGCTAGCAGCCTAACTCTACCTGAAGTGCAAGCTCCCTTGTTGGCGTGATAATCAATGCTCTTAAAACACCAGTTGGGGCATATTTCTCTGCTTCCTCTCCTTTATTATCAAGCATCCTTTCTACTTTCTCCCGTTCTTCAAGGAGCCTCTGAAAAATGGGTAAACCAAAAGCAAGTGTTTTCCCCGAACCTGTCTCTGCAGCTCCAATTACATCCTGCCAAAAAACCAGAAAGCAATGGGAGATAAAGACGAAATAATCAGAAGAGCTGCCAACATTAGCAACACGTAATCTGCACCGAACACAAACCTTCCCTTGATGGGCAGCTGCGGGTATGCATGCTTTCTGTATTGGTGTTGGCTCCTTAAACCCAAGCTTATATATCGACTTCATAATGATTGGATGAAGTCTCAGCACACCCCATGCTCGAAACTCGGGATCATCAAATTGCTCTTCCTCCACAGCATCACCTCCATTGCAAATTTCTAATGGCGGGACACAAACACCATTACCAACAATTAATCCCATAGAAAACTTGATTGGTCAAATATTGACAAAAAAGCTGACCAGCGGCAGACTCATTCATTTCTGGTGCTTCCGTCTTCTGTTTCTTCTTTCTCCTTTTATTTTTCCTTCCAACATCCTTGCCGGTCACAGTCTCCTGCTGCTGTTCCTCCACCAAAGGTCCTCCCGCTTCATTTTCGACACCATCCTCACTTTCCTCTCGTTTCTTTCTTTTTCTGCGAGACTTCTGCTTGACAGGCTCAGGAATATCGAGTCCATAATCAGCTTCATCAATCTCTTCAAGTGAAAGAAAACCTACAAAACCCCCCCCCCCCCCAAAAAAAAAAGAAGTTAAGAAGTGTTTGCGTCAACAACGACAGAAGAAAGCAACTCTAAAGGCCCACGTAGCCATCCACTCTCTGATAGAACATGTTTTCTACTATCAAGCGAAACAATAATAATAAGCCCGACATAAATCAACCAATAAATTCATCCCTACCATATTCCCTACGATCACGGATGCAGCACCAAGTCACATTCCCCATAGCCTATCGCTAAACCCTACGCCCGTGGCCATCATAACGACAGGAAACATCACCCCGTACTTAAAGGGAAATCGAGACTCGGAAAAGTCTAGGAACGGAAGAAAAAAATAGTAGAACGGTAGATGAGAGTCAACCTCCGTCGAGCTCGTTGGAGCCAGTGGTTAGGAAGGGGAAGCTGGAGTCGGCGTCGTCGGCGGAGAGGGAAGGTGTCCAGGAAACGGATCCCCGTCCAAGCAGCCGGGCGCCCTCTTCCTCCCCGTTATCCTCCGTTACCATCATCTTCTTCATCTTCATCTTCTGCTTCATTCCCAACTTCTTCATCATGATACAAAATCTCGTCGTAACTGTGTTGCAGAGGCTGCGCCGAATGCAGAGAAAGAAAGAAGAGGGGAAGCTTGATTGCTCGCTCGTCTCCTCTTTGAGCGGCGGGTTTTTCCTTTCGTCGCCAGTTGGAGAATCAATGGGCTTGGTCGTTCGGCCCATTTACCTTTGCCGCACTGAAGCCCGGAAAGAAGCCCAAACAAAATAAATGAGACCAAAAAGGAAAAATAGAAACGCCCACCGTGGGGCTCGAACCCACGACCACAAGGTTAAGAGCCTTGCGCTCTACCGACTGAGCTAGACGGGCTTCCTTGTTGGAACTGCAAATAAACTTTATTTAGATAAAATTATTATAATGTTATTTCCCGGGTCCTTCGTGATTATAAAAGTGGAATCCCCCGTAAACCCCTTGTTTCGCAATTGATAGCAAACACCACCTCCATCTCCATCTCCATAGATTAAACAGCCCTTCTTCCATTTTGGCTTTTGGGAAAGAAAATGAGTTATCTCGCTCAACAACTCCTCGACCTCGACCTCAACTCCCACCGCCTTCCAGAATTCCACTTCCCCGACCACCACGAGACCCTCCCCGTCTCTCCCGCCGCCTCCTCTGCAGCTGCCCTCCCCATCAACTCCTCCTCCCTCAAGAGGAGACTCCCTGTCCCTCTTCCTGTGTCCGTCTCATTGTCCAAGGGAGAGGACTTTTACGGGGACAAGGACTACCAAGAACCCCTCGCCAAGAGGATCTCCCTTCGTGAAGAGGAAGACTCCGACCGTATGGGGCTGCAGGAACGCGAGGATATCCCCTACGCCTTGCCCGGGTTCAACAAGATCTCCCTTCCTGATGTCTCCACCACCTCCACCCCTCATTACCCTCCCCCTAGGCAGGGCCTCCGCCGCACCGTGTCTGATAGTCAGACCGTTGCCCGTGGATACTTCTTTAATCCAGAGACTAGCGGACATGACCAGGGGCGCCGGGATTCTCCTCGGTTCGTTTCGCAGGAAAGGTTCGCGTTTGGGAAAAACAAGGGGGTGACGCAGCCGCAGACAACGGCAGAGAAGGGTGTTTCTTGCGGTTTCATGCGTCCAGGCTCATCTTTGCCGCCCCTTCCGCCACCCCTTAGGAGGACGCTGTCGGAACCTACTCCCTTGCCGAAAGAATTGTTTCCGAAATCCAACGTTGACAGCGATGGAGCTGCTGAACAGAGTTCCAATACCAAGGTCCGTGCCTGATCTTCAGTATGCTACAAAGAATTCAAGAGACTCTAATATATCAGTTTTTGGACGTCCCAACTCCTGAATCAAACAAACATTTTTCTTGAATATGTCATTGGATTGACTATCGAGTGTCTCTCTGTGGACGTGATGGTGCAGAGGATCGAAAAGATGAAACTTCGGATGAGGGAGATGGGCGAATGGTGGGCTCAAGTTCTCCGTGAAGCAGAAGAGCTTGACAAGGGAGAAGATCATCAAGATCGGCTGAATCAAGAGTGCCCCAGAACACATGAACCATTGGTTAATTTTCGAACTTCCCGATGTTTCCTCCCCAGGGGCGTCTTATATTTCAGATTCAGTGACTGCGTAAGTCTCGTTTGGCCGACACAGGTGCAGGGAGGTACAACAGACGAGGAGCAGGATGCAACGGAGACAGAAACAGAGAAAGAGACGCAGGAGGCGATTAGTGTGGAAATATTAGGGGGATGCTTATCTATCGAATTTAGCTGCCCTTGCAACAAAGCCTATCGGATCCTGCTTGCCGGCAACAATTGCTATTACAAGCTCGTGTGATGTAACACATCCCCAAAACCAGTTGGTCTCCGGATCTCTAGATCCATGTTCGTGTTTTCCTTTCATTGTACATTTGGCCGCGATATAGCCGTTGTTTACAGAGTGTTCAGAAAAAGGCACCATTGTTGTACCTTCAGTTGTATTCTCTCTGGCAAAACATATCGTTTTGGGATGTTATTTCACATTGCTCAATCAAGTCTATGTAATTCGAGTATTGCCGATGCTTTGCACACCCTTCATGATCAAACCAACACAATGGAGCGTCTCGTAGATCAAATCACGGGAAGGATGAACCTTGTCGGCTGCATAAAAGTAGTCTGTCCTTCCCTCAATCGTAATCCAGCTGCAACCCGGTTGCTTCCTGAGTCCTCTTTCGTTCATCATTTTCCTCACCAGAGCCACGTCCTCCCAATTCTGTGACTCTGCATACAGGTTTGACAGTGATACTAGATTCGAAGGATTCTCGGGTTCCATATGCATGAGGAATTTGTAAGCCAAGTCACGCATCTTGTGGTCCCCCCGCATCAGAGCTGCATTAAACAGGGCACCCCATACACTGGGGCCGGCTTCGACTTCCATGCTCTTGATGAAATCCAGAGCACAGTCAAGCTGGTTTGATCGTCCCAGAAGATCAACCACACAGGAGCATATCTCGCTCGTCGGTTGAACTCCATACCGATTCGTGGCAGAGTTATATGTGTTGAGGCCCTCCTCGACCAAGCCCGACTTAGCACATGCAGACAGGACACTGACTAGGGTTATGGGGTCCGGCTTGAACCCAAGATGCAGCATCTCTTGGTACAGTTGTAAGGCTTCTTCTCCCTTCCCATACAATCCATAACCTGAAACCACGGAACTCCAGGAGACTGTGGTTTTGTCCGTTACTGCATCAAACACATTTTTAGAGGAAGTTAAGCTTCCGGACTTAATGTAAGAGTCGATGAGAGCATTTTGGAGCGACACAGAAGCTTCAGTATTCCTTCTGATGGCGAAAGCATGAATCTGCCTGACATGTGATAGACCACCGAGCATCACACAAGCAGGGAGGATACTAATGAGAGACACACTGGTTGGCTGTATTCTGTGCCCAAGCACCATCTCTCTAAATAGGAACAATGCCTGGCAAGAATCACCACTTTTAACGAGTCCATTTATCATGGCAGTCCAAGCGTAGACATTCCTGCGCTTTGAAGACTCGAAAACATGCCTAGCTATATCCATCCTTCTGGCCTTGGAGTACATATCAATCAAGCAGCATGACAAATGAATGTCCGAACCAGAAGCATAATCCAAACCAGTCCTCAGCACGTAGCCATGAAGCTCCCTTCCGTAGTTACGAGTCTTGGTATCGCTGCCGCACAGTGGTAACAAGCTCGAAACTGTGTACATGTCTGGCCTCACACTCTCCTCTTGCATTGACTGAACAGCAGTCCACGCCCTGGCAATACCGTCTTCATCACTGGATGAGTCCATGTACCCTGATATGAGCACATTCCAAGAGCTGATATTTCTCTCATGCATATCATCGAACAGTTTCTTGATCTCACCAAGCTCCCCACACTTGTCGTACATGGCCATCAGGGAATTGGACAGAACAGTATCCCGGAGGAAGCCGCTCCTCATGCTCACCCCATGAATAACCTTCCCAGGGACAGCATCCCCACCGTCGGCCAGGGCCTTTGACAGTGTAGCGAGAGTATACTCGTCAAACCCCACAGACCCTCTGCACATCTCGCGGAACAGCTCCAGGGCAAAAGAAAGCGCACCGCCTCTCGCAAAAGCGCTCAAGAGGGTGTTGCAAAGGTATACGTTCCCCTCCCCCACGGCGTCGAACACTAGCCTCGACGACAGAAGGTCGCGGCAAGCTGAGTAAGCGGAGACGAGCTTGGACGCGAAGAAGGGGTCGCGGGAGTATCCGGTAGTGATGACAAGGCCGTGGGATTGCCGCAGGGAATCGACATGGAGAGAGCAGGCGCGATCATCGAGGGCAGAAAGAAGGTCACGGGACGCGAGGTGAAGACGGGCAATCGAGACGGACGAGAAGCAGCAGCGCAGTTTCCGGGATCTCGAAAACGAGGCGGTGGCGGAGATCATGAAGGTGCGGTGGTGTGTGTGGGTGGTAAGAAAAGGTGACGGAAATCAAAAGGCAGCCTGGCCAGAATCTCCTTCCTTACCGAATTCCCAGTTTCCGAGATCGAAAACAACGAACGGCCATGAATGCAATGAACGCAGAGTGTTTTAAGAAAAGGAGACACTGGAAATAAAGGCAAATTAAATACTTGTTGCCGAAAGCTTCCCCAACTACTATCCATTTGCATGGAAGGCGGAATTATGAACTCCATGTGACTGAATCTTTATGACTACCCCATAACTTAACCGAAAGTTGGGTTTATGGAGTCACCCTGGCTTAACGAGGAACACTCAGATCAGAGGCATACATGGACAAGAGCGGATCATCAACAGAAGGGCAAGGGAGGCAACCGACTGCCCCTCTTCTGTAAAGCAGCAGCAGGCCTGCTCGTTGCATGGAACTCGTCTGCGTTCCACAGCAGCCCATCCCAGAGAATTTCCTCCCCAAAATCCTCCTGAAGGGACAAGCCGTTGCAGTTGGCGTCGCCGAGTACAGAACAGAACACCCCTTCTGGGTCCTCAGGGTACCCTGCAAAGAATTCAGGCCGTGAAACATGAGGGACGTATGGCGGTGCCCTCAGTTGGTGGTCATCGTCTTCGAGGAACGATAGGACGGCCCTTATGTCAGCCGAAACAGGTTGGGGTTGCTGCCGCGGGTCGTGCTTCTGTTGCTGCAACTGCTGATGCTGATGGAACTGTTGGCGTTTGAGGAGGCGAGTCCGTGCGCTCTCGACGCCAGGACGGGGCGCCTTGGCTGGCTTTGTCTTGAAGTGAGTCCTCCAATAATTCTTGATCTCGTTGTCGGTCCTTCCCGGCAAGCTCCTCGCTATGGTAGACCATCTACTTGTTGTCACAGCAGAAAAAGTTGCAAACACAGAATATCAGGTTCCCAGATCAGTGACACAACATCGTAATCGTCCGCTAGATTATGCAACCATGCATTACATGATGCTCCAATGACAGGATAAGCAAAGGCAGACCTGTTTCCCCACCGAGCATGGAGGTCGATGATGATCTTCTCCTCGTTAGGGGTGATTTGGCCTCTCTTTAGATCAGGCCTCAGGTAGTTCACCCACCTAAGCCTGCAGCTCTTCCCGTTCCTCTTCAGTCCTATCGAGCCAACAAGCTCGCGGCTCACTCATAAGCCTCGTGCCCGATATAAACAAAAAAAAGAACTCTTTGTTCGACAGGGTCCCGTCATACCTGTGATCCTGGCGACCGAGTTCCACCTCCCTTCGCCGTGCGACCTGACATACTCGACGAGCAACTTGTCCTCCTCGGGAGTCCAGGGGCCTTTCCTCCACCCTAGTTCAGCCACGGCTCCCCAACCCCCCATTTCCCCAACCATATTTGCTCGTTATAGGCTAACCCAAAAGGAAGTCGGTAACTCGATACACGTTTCTTCATTCATTTCTCTTATAAAAACCTATACTGGGTATTGAAACATTTGTGGAAAAAAGAGTTGGGTGCGTGTCCTGTATTTATATACTAATGGCAAAGGGGAGGCATAGAACTTTGGATCTATTCATGTCATCAGTCTATTTATGCGTGGTTTTCAAGATCATCCTGTCCTTCCCCCCCCACAGAATGTCTTTCTTTTTTCCTCTTTAGCAGCATCACATCCCCCATTTTCAAAGAAAAAAGAAAAAGGAAGAAAGATCATCAAATCAATCCGTGTTTAAGCCGGCCACTCGAGGGCCGCATGGATGGATGAAAACCTACCCATTGTTATCTTCTTTTGGGACTCATAATTTGACAATCACTGTCTGAAATTTCCCAAGGAAAAGAAAGAGAGGAGCTGCATAAATCATAAATATTTCCCACGAATCAAATAAAAATCGATATATAAAAAAAGGAGTCCCCAGAAATGTTACGACACATCAAGGAAATGATTTTACAGGTGTAGTCAATCGGGACTAACTCTTCCATACAAAGAAGCATTCATTCCCTTAAACAGGATTAAAAAGGGAAAGAGGATTAGGATCTTTTTTTTAAGCTACTTTACTAAGCACAAACCCCAAAGTTAAGATCATGATAACCTACAAAAAAACATTAAACAAAAAAAAATAAAGAATGCTTAACTTAGGTTGTTTGATAAGTGTGAGGAGGGGAGAATTTAAGCCAATTTTATTTAAGTGATGAAAGCCACAGGTAGACCAATGGATGTCGACCAGATGTTGAGTTTGGGATTTACACTACTTTAGACAAATCCCATCACTTGTAAGATCACCATTAGATCTAAATACAATATTAATATATTTAGAGGGGGGGAGGGCGTGGGCGTCATCCGAGGGACAGGTGGTGCGTCTTATGAGGGGAATGAAATTTGGGTAAGTGGTTTGAGAATTTCTCTCTCGCTCTCTTCTTTTTCTTCCGGGCACATAATCAATGTCAAGCTTTACTCCGACTTTGCTTTAGTCGTACGGCAGCACTAATCTCAAGTTCAGTGAACTAATCTTTTAAACACATAATCTTAAATATTTTGTCGGGTTTTATAACTTTGGGGGACATGCAAGAGATGAAGACAACAAACAAAAATCAGATGATCCAACACATATCTTGTAGAAAACAACCTTACCCCCCATGAGATAAAATTTTCTCTAAAAGAATAGAAATATATAAGAAAGCGTGCACATCTAGGTTTTGGAGCGTGCGCAGACGTTCTAGAAGTTTTCTGGGAGGATGATCATTGAGAATAGATGAAGCATTCCATCCCACCCAAGAATTGATTGACTGTTTTCCCTAAAATGGCAGTAATCTCGTCCTAGATTATATAATCTTAATCCAGACTTTCTTCCTTTTTATTATATTTTTGGTCTTAAAGAAGGAGGGGATAAACGTTCGACTGCTTTAAAAATTGAAATCAAATTTTATAAATCCAATTTATGCTTTGTAACTCTAATTTTATGGGACTTACGAGATATTATGAAATTAATATTACTATTGAGTTTGTAATTTTGAATTCATATAATCTATCACGCTATCGTGAAATCGGATTTCAAAAGACCATATTCGTATTTTGTAAGTCAAAATTGAATTTCTAAAATATCGATCGATTTTTCTAACTCCGACTTCGAAATATTTTTCGGCTTACTTTGAAATTACGTATATTATTTCATGAAATATTTTAATGAAGAGCTTAAATTGGAAAAAACCTCCGCTTCAGAACACCAAGATAATACAATAGGGTGAAAAAACCAAAGGAAGAAATTATAAAAAGAGTTTTGTTAACCGGTGCCATATGACACCGATTAAGTGATACAAATCGTAAAAATATTTAAATCATTAAATTTAGCTTAATAAAAAAATTAATGTCATCTAAAACACATCAATTGCCTCTTAATGACTGTCCTTTACCCATTTACAAAATCCTTATAAAAATTAAAAAACATCAGAAAATAAAGTTTATGTTTGGAGGGAGGGGGTGTGTTGTGTTGGTAGGCCTGGTGGTTGACACACGGTTCAAGAGACAGAAGTTTGACTCCATTGACCCAACCTAACCAACCCGAGAAGACCGGGCTGTCTAATTAACCAAAGACCACCTAATAAAAAAAAGGACTTGAAAAATATCCTGGGACAGCCAGCCAAGAAGAAATAATAATAAAAAAAAAAACAATTGAAAGTCACGTGCTTAATTTGAGGAGGACAGGTTTTCTTTTGAGGAATTACCCAAAAAATATCTCACTACCGCGCCCCCCCCCACCGCCTAAACCACCTCCGACCCAAAAAGTACCCAAAAAAACAAATAAAGCGTTTTTAGTTTTTGACAACCCCCCGCCCATCCGTAAAACCCAAAAATATTGATAAAATTATTTATTCATTTATTTTCTCAGACTAATTTACCTTTTTAGTTATGCATTGCCGGCCTACCCCAACCTAAGAAAGTGATGGGTTTATCCATCTTCAAAGCTTAACTTTTAATCGTGAATTAATGTTTTTATCAAACAAGAAAGCGTTAAAATGGCAATGTACTAATACTAATAAGCTCATTCATTAACACAAAAAATTATTCATTAACTCTACTTAATTAGAGTTATTTAGCCACTCATGTAGTTATTAGTGTGACTAGTTCGTTGAGTTTTAATGTTTTTTTTTAATTCTTTTTTCGTCGTTTTGTATTTAGTAATTGAGTCATTACCTCTTTACGTATTTCTTTTAGTTTAATAGATTTAAATCTCTAATGTGTAATTGTTTGAATGAAAGTTGAATGCGGAAAGAATAAGTCAGAGATCAAATCAAGAAGTTGAATGCCATCGACTTTCGGGAAGATTAGAGAATCACACATCCGTCCTAAAGAAGGATGCATGCGTTTGCGACATGGTAGCCTGACTTGGGATGAACGCATCCGTCAGATCTTAAGGATGCATATGAAGGACAACTTTTGGTTTATCTTCCACCTATGAAGATTGCTTCATTAATTTTTTATCTTATTTTATTTTTATTTAGTCTCTTAGTTTTGAAATTATTTCATGTAAGGGTATTTTAGATCATCTTGGGGAATATTTTCTTAAATAACCCTGGGGTTTTTAGAAGGGAGTTTTGGCTGTGAGGAGACAGACAATTGATTGGAGAAGGAGATCAAGGCGACAACCCTCGGATCGGAAGATTGAGAAGTCACTCTTTATTTCGATGTCGTCATATGTGTTTCTTACTTTGTCTTTGGATCTTGATTTCATCGTTACGAAATGATTTTTTTTTTCTAGGACTACAACGGAAACTCGTCTTCCTATGTAGCTCGTGAACTTTCTTTCTTAATGTGGGTTGGGAAGAGTAGTCTCGGTTAGATCTGAACTGAATAACCTAGGTAGTCTATGTGTTGAAAAACCGAACTAATTGGGTGAATAGAATTCCTTAGGTAATAAATTAGAATCGAATGATAACGGGTCACCAGTAGTTTGTTGCCTAGGAATAGAGTAAGGAATTTGATAAATGGTGATACGTTCTCGAAGAATTATTTGAATACTACAATTCAATAACAGAGACACGAAGAAAAGTTAGATATTCTAGATATTTCTTTTATTGACGGTTTACTTGTTTATTTCGGTTTCGTATTTTTTCCTTAAAAATACCCTTCTTACTCAATTCTTGACCTCGATTGATTTATGTGGATTAAAAGAATTTTTCTCAGTACAATTCTCTATAGGAACTATCTTTAATTGCCCTTTCTACTTAGTTAAGGTAATTTTATTTTTGTTGCGCGTATCAATTATTAAAACAACATGGAGGGGCTTCGAATTAGTCCAGGTTTTCATTCAATGGTGCAGTAACCATTAATTAAAACTTCTCGATCAATTAGAATATAAATATTTAAGAATTTGGATATATGAACTCCCTTAAAAACAAAAGGAAAACAAGTATTCCTATATACGTGACCAGTAAAAATTAGAAGTGGCAAGTTTTAGTTTTCAGTAATTACTGAATGCTATACGGGAATCCTCTTGAACGGCTTAGAGCAATGGATTTACAATTATGAGTCTGGCCGTTATAAGTGGAGGAATCTCCTAGACTCTCAAGAGAGCTGGTTGCAAACAGGTGATTTTCAACGCCCGTGAGAACGTTAGGTTGGTGCTTTCAGGACGTGCGAACGTGAAAACCATGGCGTGAACTATAGTGAGGCTTGAGTGTGGGATAAAAGTACTCAGCACGAGCAAGAGCCTACAAACTCAAGAGTAGCGCCTAGAGAGCAACAACCCTTCATGAACTTGGGTCCAAACGCTCGTAAGCGTAACCCAAGTATTCACCAGGGAAGACTCGAAACATTCATCAGCAGTCATAAGTACTCGTGGACTCAAACAAGGGACACACCCTGATTTTCAGCGAATAATCTGAAAGGAAAGAAGGTACCTGAGGTTGATATGGTCCACAACCCAACATTTCAAGGGCCTTAAACTCCTCTCCCCTCCAACTTTCTCCCAAGGCAAGTGTGTTGATCATACAAAGACAACAAGCAAACGAAAAAAGCAAGTGTTAGAATTCTCAGGGAAAGTGAGGCTGAGTAGACTGAGAGAGGAAAGCTGACTGCGGGTGACCCCCTGCATATGGGCTGAGGTGGACTGCAGAGCAAGTTGGGTCGACCGCGGGTTATACTGAGGTCTACAAGGGGATCGACTGGCTTATCTACATAGCTTCTTGTCCCGTAGAATTCTTCGAGGCCAGAGCATGTAAGCAGAAACATTGGGTGTAAAGGTTTGACGAGGTTTGAGGTGTTATAATCTCGGGGAAACAGAGTAAGCACAAAGTGTTCGAGGCTTATATCGTTGGTCAGGTTCTAGCACAAGAAGGGAAGTCTGAGATTAAGTAGAGTTTGACGGGATAGCGTGCAGGATGACTCAGGGTCAAGACAAGGGCAAGCCTTTGGATGGGGACCCTTACTTCCAAAGCTCTTCCCAGGTTGACATGAACCAGGGGGGGGGGGGGGCAGTAATGGATGGAAAAATTGAAGCAGACGAAGGCAGATACGCCAGAAATGCCAGAGCAAGTCTGAGGGAGGAAGGTCGCCATTCCGTGTACATGAGCGTGACTAGAAAGCTGTCAGGATGAAGCTGGAGGGGATGAATTCAATTTGCATCAATCCCTGCGTGTAAACATGGAGAGCAAATGTCGATGAGGTCAGAGGTGTTAAATTCTAAGCAAAACAGAGTAAGCTCAAAGATGATGAAGCTTTTCGTCGTGAGTAACAAACAGGGATTCTCTCAGGTCAAGAGGAGTATGATGGGGCCATGAGCAGGGTGTGCCGTGATTAAGTGGAGGAAGGGCTTGTGAAAGGGAACCCTTATTCGTGACTTTGTCTCTCCGAAGATCCTCCGTTTCCATCGGTAAGTGGGGGCCGTCATGCATGCAGAGATGTCATAGACAAAGACAGACATTAGAAATGTTAAAGCAAAAGAAAATGAATAAAGTAAATTCGAGGGAGGAAGCTCGCCATTGAAGTCTTCATAAGAGAAACCAGGATCAAGCTAAGACGAGCAGGTGGCAATCAATTATAAAGTTTATAAGAGTCTACGCATCCCCCCACTTCCTAGTCAATCATTTGAATGGCAGACAATATTAGATAGAGAATAGTTCAAGTAAGACATAAACTTTCTCTTCATTCTGATAATTAGTCGGTATATCTCCAATTTAGAATCCCTGCTTCAGAGTGACGGTTAAGCCAGTCCAGTTAACATACCTGTGGCTGGAAATAGGCAACCTCTTGATTTGTTCACAAATCCTGGATGAATCAAACATCTTCCAAGAATCAAATATACCAAAGAAACCAGAAAACCTCATTTGAAAGAGAAAAAATAAAACCAAACCTGAATTAAGAATATTTTACTCCCGAGGCATTTGCTTCAAGAATTTGGCACTTGGCTTGGGAAATCCATCCCTAACAGACCGACAAACGAATCCCCAAAACGATGTCCTGACGCTGCAATCCTCGCGGAAGCCAGAATCTCGACGGAGAGGTATTCTTTTCGCAATGAAATCAAGAATCAAACCTTACAGCCATCAGTCCACCAAAGAAAAGAGAAGAAACGAAACAAGACGAAGCATCATCCTCAATGAAGAATTGACTTGGCAAGAAGCAACAAACAAAAGAAAGAAACAATCGCAAACACCATATGCTAATTATATTGAAAAAACAAGAACAGGAACAGGAACAGAAACTGGAAAAAGAACACGAAAACGGAAAAACCACGCCAAAAATTCTGGAACAAGGGGATGAACGGAGTCGATCGGATCGGGAGAAAGGCAGTGGTTTTGGGGGATTTACAAAGCGTTGGCGGGACGGGGGGTTTTTCTTTCTGTCCCTACCTCCTCGATATTATATCCTTCATTTAACGAACCAAGGGGGTCCCCCCTTTTCCTTATAATTCCCAAGAAACCTTTATACTTTTACAATTACTTCAACTTAGTCCTATCAATCGCCTCCTTTTATTTTATGATCACGCCTGGCCCAATTATTAACTTCACGGGCCCAAAAGAGAGCCCGACTTATTTCAAGTGTCCTCGTGTTCCTTTGACCCAGGTCCGTAACGTCAGCTTAGAACCTGCGAAGAGAGAGACGACGTCGACCGAAAAATTTCGCGCTCTTTCCAACTCTGTCACCTCTTGGGTTGTGTACATGTGCTGCATATATACAACATTTTCTGGGGTCGAGGTTGTGCGACGACCCTATGTATGATCTCCTGCTTAAGCATGGGAGGAAGTGAACGAGTATCAGATCAAGCCGCTTTTCTCAGTCAGCACCGCTTTCGGTGGAGTACCTAAACAGGCAAGAGACGAGAGACAACGAGACAGTGCCTGAAGTATGCACTTACCCTTCAGGCTGGCAGCATCATCGGCCGGGTGGAAATCCTTCAATCTCTTGGAAAGATCGATAGCCGCTGTCTGCTTCAGCTGGTTCGTTTTTGGTTCTGTGTATGCTTCATGCCGAATCCCTCTAACCTGCGAGAAGAGAACACCGATCACTTCAGTGGTTCCCCGGTGTCCTGAATATATTTTATGTCCAAGGAGATAAAAGAACTTCAAAGAGGAAATTTGAGTTACCCTTTTTATTAGATCCAAAGGTTGCATATAAAGGCGAAGGTCTTCACATTCCTTTATGTACCTGAGCACGGCTACACTGAAAACATCAACAATGAAGATGAGATACTTTAATGTTCATCTCGGAGGAGAAATATACTACCCCTTGCAATATTCATCAACCAAATACAGGAACACATCCCTCGTCATCTCAGTGTTTACATATACATACAGTTGGCAGATCACATCTTCACACGAGTCACACCTGAGGCATTATCTCAGACTGGCACTAAAATCTTGTCATGGAAAAACCACAATCAAAGGCTATAAGGCTCCTCACAGAAAAGCGAGAGGCAGAATAAGTTGCTGGGATGGGTTGCCTAAGCCCCTACTCTTAGAACCAAAGATGGAGACTGTTTCACAACGTGTGACAGGACATTGTTCTCGATGAAGGTGGCGATCAGTGATCCCTCAACAGGAAACGAAAATACTTTTTGACTCTGAGACTCGTTTTTCAGGTAGTAAGAGCAGTGCCTATAAAGCTCAAGACCATACTCAAACTACCCAAAATCACTAAACATATGCATCAACCACGCAAACTTCTCCAGTCAAATATGCAGCAAATTAACCCATCCAATCACGCAGCTAAAGATATATTATACAAGTTGAATCATACAACAACACAAATTACTTGAGTTTTGTTCCATAATGACATCATTTGGCGAAATATTTCGCCAAATGACATCATTTGGCGAAATATTTCGCCAAATGACGCACTAACGAAAATAATTTGCGAACTAACCCACCAAAGTCTACCTTACAAAGGCCGACTTTGATCCTCAAGGAAGTCGACCTTTGTAAGGCCGACTTCGGTTTTGGCGAATGGAAGTCGGCCTTACAAAGGCCGACTTCACTACACTTAGAAAAAATTTTAGCAAACGAAGTCTGGGACGCTACATGAAGGAAGTCGGCCTTTGTAAGGCCGACTTCGGTTTTGAAGGCCGACTTCTTCAATTTTTTTTTTCTTTTGAAATAAAGAAAGGCCGACTTCCCTTTAAGTTTTTTTTTTTTAAATTAAAAAAAAAAAAAAAAAAACTGAGGAAGTCGGCCTTTTGTAAGGCCGACTTTCATTTCAAAAAATTGATAAGGCCGACTTCCTTAAGGACCGATTTTGGTGGGTTAATTGACGAAATATTTTCCAAACTGCGTCATTTAACGAAATATTTCGCTCAATGACGTCATTATGGAACAAAACTCCAAATTACTTTATCCCAATCACACCATTTCAGCCTCAAAGTCACAATTTAACAAAAATCATTTATTTGTCCAGAAAGTAAAACGGCTAAATACATACAAACAGCAAAATCATCAAACTTACCCAAGATTTTTCATTGAACATCCTATCTCAAAGTGCGAGATATTTTCTAAAATATTGTTCGTTGAAACAAAATTTCGTGAAATAAGCCAATAATTTTCAAAATTCGCTCAAAAATACTCGTAAATTGGAAACGTCGAAAAATTACTGCAGAAATATTTTGTTGAAGAATATTATTTTGGAACAAAGCTACTCAGAGTGCCCATTCTTCGAGCGTATCAGCCCTGGTTCCAGCAACAATATACGGATCACGGAGCCCTAACAAACATTGACCGTGAGATACGGAACCAACCCCAAATGCCACGACTGGGGGAAACTCCGAGCCAGGTTCAAATCCATGGATTAAACCCCAAAATACGGGAGAAAGACAGAGAGAAAGATGGAGGGTAGGGGGTTCACCGGAATGATCGGAGGGGGAAGTGGGGGAGGAGGAGGAGACACGGAGGAGCTAGCAGACAGCAACGACGACGTTGAGGCAGCAGACGAAGATCGTAAGAAAGCCTAACCGTCGTCATCTTCCCCTCCATTTCTTCTCCTCCTCTTCTTCCCTTCCCTGTTTGGCCGGAACCGCCCAACACTTTGGTCATAACCTGTTTGTTCTTAGTGATTACTGGTTGATTATCCATTCCATTCGTTTACTATATTTTCGTTTATAACGTGACTCAAAATGTCATTTTTAATCTGCGGGTGGCAATTCAACGTGAGCTGTCTGTCAACGACGTAGAAGAATAAACCCTGCCTAAATCCGACAACCAACCGAGGACATTGGCAACCATTTAAAGTTAACACAGCGGCCTGCCTCCTGTAAGTCTCCGAGGATTGACGAGCCGTGCCCGATTCCTTGTCCTCCTCGTGTTCCTTAGCCGCGTCGGAGGAGGAAACGGGGAGCTGAACACGTACGAGCGGTGCAACGGGAACATAAACATCTGGGATGCCCTTATATCAGTGGATAACGTCCTTACCAACATCGCCCAGCAGGTCGATGATTATCACGGTACGGGTTTCAACATCTACTATACCTCGCCAGACCACAGGTACCACGGTCACGCCTGCTGCCACCCTGCGTTGGTTGACCAAGATTGTCCCCGGTGCATCCACGAGACCCTCAATGTAATCAGGTTGCGTTGTTGGCCTCGGATCGGCGGGGTCATTGGCATAAAGGATAGTGGCAGCAACTATGCGTGCGAAGTGAGGTACGACCAGTATGATATGGACGGAGACTACTTCAGCTGCGCACGTTACTAAAACCGTCAGAAAAGAAGGGCTGGCTTATACGAGCTAATAAGATCGAATGAGATCTGAACTACTCTCATCTCCATCTCCATCTCTGTGATGTCATAATGTGCTGGAAACGAATACTAATATTCTTTACTTATCACGCCTTTGCTCTTGTGACCTTAAACGATCCTGGTGAACATATGGACAAACCTCGTCACGATCATCCCACTTATAGGAAACGAAGTGAAGCGCTTTGTCTGGGAATGGATGAACTTACATGGCGAAACTTGGATCAAACTCCCCCGGGGAAAGTAATCACGCATGTTGGAGTCCTTGTTGCAAGTATGATCTAAATGTGCTCTCCTCCAAAGAGTTAGTTCATGCGAACGAGAAAGACGAGACTATCCAATGAAGGAAGCTTCGGCAAGCCATATAGCTGCCGAGTGGCCTTATCCTGCGAACATCCCCCCCTCCCCCCCGGGTGTCGTGTTCAATAGGAACACGCGACAATGGATTATTTCGCAGACAGAGTATGACGAGGTTTATTCATTTGTACCGCTTGTTTATACAGTCTGTTATAAACAATGAGTTTGTACAACAAAGAACTCGATGTCCGAATTAAAGTCGTTGCTCATTTAACTCGCCTAGTCTTTCAGGGAGGAAGAAGGAAGGGAAGAGGGATCCGTTGGAGGTATTAGGGACGGACCTCATGCCAAGGATTCTTGACAAGCTCGATGCACGCAGCGTGGCATTCTCTTCCTTGGTATCTCGACCTAGGCACCTCGTCGCCTCTTCCGACCCCCTCTGGTCCCTCAAGGTGTTTAAACCCCTTCCTTGCTCTTTATGGCAGCCCTGCTTTGTTTGTGTTAGTCTGGAAGCTGTAGGGTGTTTTCTGGGTTGTGTCCGCACAACTTGCTTACTCAAGAATTGTGTTCCTTTTCTGGTAGTTCAGCGCAAGGAACTTTTGTCCTGCAAACCCCATATCCCTCGAATGTCCCAGCTAGACGGGTTGTCGAAGTTCACCGCCTACTCGCTCTCTGTCACGGACTGAAAATGTGTATGTTTGAGCCGTGGCTCTCTGTGTTCGATGCCATTTGGTGAATTGCCTATGCTCGAGGGCGCATACTGGGCGGGGGCGTGCGTACTCATTTTTCCTTTGTCCCATTGCAGATGCGTATAGCGAAGTATGACTTATCCGATCATGCCTGGGAATTTCATTCCAGTAAGGTAGATGTCTTCCATCATCTTCGGCCTCATCATGCGTTTATGGTCTATACTGGAATGGTTGATGTCGAATGTCTGTCTGAACAGAAAGGCCGAACTCCAGTCGCTGATTTGAACCCGGGTTTGAAGAATCTCTGTGCTATGATGCCTACAGTCTCTAAACTCCGCATAATTTAATTGACTGGCTTAATTTCCTGATGGGAGGATGATTTCATTGCATACATTCATGTTCGCCAAATAATGCAGGCTGCCCGAGTACTGGTGAAACCTCGATCCATACCGGAAAGGAACTGGGCGCCCCATGCACCAATACGTCCATCTCGACGGCAGCCAGAGCGCCGATCCTGATGACTAAGTGTGGGGCGGTCACGAATCCTGCTATTGCACGGTTACCAGCTCCCTCGAGGACAGGAAGATTAGGCAATACTACATGAGGATCAACCTTTGGTCCCGCCTGTGCATCTCTCCCAGGCAGGATTGGAGCTGGGAGATGAAGAACTACCTACGTAGTTACTCCAGCATCCTTGATGCAGATAACCCCGGGGGGCTCTTCCCGGCCAGGTAAATATTCTCCACCATCTGCTGTGTGGCCTCAGAGATGTCAGTTCGCGGTCTTTCTGGGATGTTTTGCGCATGAAGAACTCTAGTAGGCGTGCATGCTTTGGCTGTAGGATGGTTGTGTCCTTTCTCGTGGGTTGCTTTTGTGTTAATGTCTTCCCAGTTCAACGTCAGTTCGTTAAATCAAGGCTTCTAAATGTGGGCAAGGCAAACAGAGGGAACGAGTCTTGCGTATACCCACAAGATTCATATCAAATCTTCCCCCCAGAATTAGAAAAATGATTTACAGCCATTCGAGATTTTACGAGTTCAATAACTGAGTAGTTCATGTCCCTCCAATCAAAGAACCTGTTTTTTCTTATTTCACACAAAAACAAACAAAAGAGAAACAATAGAAAAAGAAAACGTCCCCAACCAACATGTTTGGACAACCTAGGATTGTCTGTCACCTCCCCCATCTCAAAACAACGTTTCTGCCCTTTGGTCTCATCGTCTTGGGGGTCCATCCGGTTACGCCTTGAGATTTCGATAGGACTTTGGCAATCCGGGAAACCCGGCTGGGCCATGGAAGCCGGTCCTACACCGACGAAACCCCGCAAAGTGATGGTTGTCGCGGACCCCACCAGGGAATCGTCCGCGGCCGTCCAGTACACACTCTCTCACGGCGTTGTCGACCGTGACGAGCTGATACTGCTCCAAGTCGTGAATGCGGGCTCGTGGAAAAGCACTTTGTCGACCCTTTTCAGGAGGTCAAGCCTAAATGCGACGCTGACCGGCGGAGGCGGGGACAAAGGAGGTGTAGGCTTGTTCCAAGGAAGCAATGGACGTGGCATTGGAAATAGAAGCATTGGAGGAGGAGGCGGAGGAGGGATGGAAACTGACTACCTCGAGGAAATGAAGCGGGCGTGCAAGAACGCACAGCCCAAAGTAAGAGTGAGGGTGGAAAGGGTGGAAATGGATCAAAATGGCTGTAAGGCATCCGTAATTCTTTCGCAATGCACCTTGCATGGAATTGATGTCCTCGTGATAGGCCAACGTAGGAACTTCTCCCAAGCAATCTTAGGGTAAAAGAGCATATACACGAGTCCATCTATTGACTATTCAATTTAGCAGCAGAAAAACAGCATATCAATCTATCCTGATATATGTCCTTGTAATAATATGTTTGAGCACAGATATAGGAGACCACGAAGCTCAAGCAGGGGCACAAGATCGTCTGACACTGCAGAGTATTTGATCGAGAACTGCAAGTGCACCTGCGTTGCGGTCCAAAGGAAAGGCCAGAATGCAGGTTACCTCCTCAACACCAAGACTTGCAGAAACTTCTGGCTTCTGGCATGAACAAATCATTACAACCCTTCTCTTTCAACTCAAGTCAAAGAACGTGGTTTTGGCCAAGAAAGGTAGGTAAAAAGGAGTTCCTTCTGTGTGTCCATTTTGTCCAGGCAACAGATAAAAAATCTATCATGGCTTCCGTGCATTTTAACAGCTAAGCAAAAGCTAATTGATCTGGGACTGAGTGACTGTAATGGCATGTATTACATTATGCAAAAATACATCTTTTCGGCAATGTATGCATGGGCTTTTAGGGTATACTCAAGATTACAAAACCCTCGGATAGCATACTGCTACATCGACAGGAAGATGTTAAGAGAAATGTCAGCAGATGCATTCACATGGCCAAGAAGGCAGGAAAAATAGAAGAGGTTTCTGAAAGACCAAAAAAAATTGATGATAACATATCAACTTTAATCATTCATTACATATGCAGGAACAGTGGAGCAACTGGCATGACTAACAAAATTGTTGCGTCCACTATGATTAATTATATCCACCTTCTGAAACTAAATGCACAAACAGTTCGTCTGTCAAGTCTATTCTTTCGAGTTAGAAAAACTATTTACCTTCACAGAACCGCCATGCTTCCTAGAGAATCACCAGAGGAGCCAAAATTGCGATGCTTTCCATCAGCGATGTTCGTCAATTGGAAGCCACGGTCTGGAAGCTGATTTATGAGAAGGGTTTCCAATTGGCAAGCAATGCTCTTCCCGGACACCGAAAAATAAAGGAAAGAAGCTTTCTGCATCCCTTCCTTTGATCGATGTGCTCGTATGCGCCCCTCAAGATCATCCGTCTAGACATAAAGTTGTACACAGATTACTCTCAACAAAAACTGGCGAACATGGAAACTAAAGGGACCATTATTCCAAACAACGCGAAAGGAAGAAAAGAGGAAGAACTACCCAAAACTGTCATCTAACCATTTGGCAATGCAAGCCCAGAAATATTCTGGATTGAAGCTAAAACTATAAGAAAGTGCACATTATTATATTCTGTCGAATCACCTAATGAAAAACAAAATATTTTACATTACTTTAGCAGCAGTAAAAGAAGAACAAATGGAACCAAGGGATGCATATGGTTAAGCTTGAGGAAATGAAAGGAGTACCTGTCCCACATATATTTTCTTGTCTGGTCTGAGCATGACATATACAACTGAAGCTCCTATAGTCGAAGGAGGCGGTTGCTCCCTTGCAGCAACAGAATGCAACTGCACTTCAACAGATTCTGATGGGTCAGTACGCTTGTGAAGCTCCAAAAATTTCTTTTGGCAAATCAACATGATTACTCTCTCAATGCTCATATTTTGGGTTTGCATCACTTTTTGCGACTCCATCTCATGATGAAGGGTATCTGCACCAATCCGACTCAACTGGGTGTGCCCCTCATCGGAGTCTGTAACAATCTCTTCTACACACTTTCTTCCATTTAAGGTCTCCAAACCTGAAAATGCCTGAATTCTACTCTGAAGGTACAGTTCTTCAGCTCTATCAATGATAGCTTCAGGAATTCCTTCCTTCTTAGCTGTCTCAAATGCAAGGCTTTCACGACAAATCCCATCAATCAATTTCCAAGTTGGCCATGGCTGTCCGTCAATGAAAGTTGTGCCCATGGCCTTGTACACAATGTTCTTTGTATTCAGAGGCAGGCTGAAGATTCCATGCAAATGAGTTGATATGATTCCAAGACAACCAATTCTATCCAGAGTTTCAATAATACTCCCTGCAATACAAGTTCCTTTTGCCGTTTCTGTTCCTCGGCAAATTTCATCCACTAGCACCAGGCTCCTTGTAGATGCTGCTGTAACAATAGAGCGTATCTCTGACATCTCTACCTGGACAAAGATGGGGAAATCACTTACCAATAAAAACACACCCATCTATATGATGAGAATAAGAGATAGGAGATTGACAAGCCAAATGTGACAACAGCACAATGGTCAAATCCATCATCTTCGAACAAAATTAATGCCAATAAAAAGTTTCTACTATTTTCCCCTTAGATTTTTTCGTTAACACCACTGGTGTTTAGTATGCCCTAAAGTTTCACAAAATCCAAATCATCCTAATCATGTTTCCAACTTGTCATGTGGGGTCATACATTGCATTTCCAACAATTATAATCTTAAATTCTGTAACAGCACTCATTTGATTCGCCCATACAACCCTGCCAACCAACTACACAAGCAGCTCATTTTAACCCGAAACATTCATCAGCATGTGTCAGATCTGTATCCGCAAAGAATAAGAAATAAATGTGCCATGCAGATATTCTTACATAGGTTGCTACGGGGGAATTGAAAATCACTTTTTATTTTGACTGATAACACAAACGAATACCTGAAAAGAACTTTTTCCATCAGCAGGGCTATCATAAGACTTCATATGAAGCATGATAGAATCAAAATGAGGAATTGTTGCTGACTCAGCAGGCACCATTAGGCCACAGATCCCTAGTAATGCAGCAGCACCGATTGACCGAAGCAAGCTTGATTTACCACCACCATTTGGTCCTGTCAGAAGAAATAGAGACTCCATTTTGACTGTGTTATGGACGGCACCGCCTTGCACTACATCAAACCAATAAGGTGCTAAACCAACTATATCCAGTCCATTTTTCCCATCAAAGGCCAATGCATCCTGCATTAAACTTGGTGTTAGAAAACAAATAGGCCAAAGTATATCAAGAAAACAAGCATGATGTAAGACGCAAGTATCCAGAGGAATGTTCGGAAATAGTGTTAGACGGGAAAAAAATTTGCAAAAAAAGGTAGATAGTTTCAAAATTTCGAAAATAATGCCCCGAATTCGACTTTTATAAGTCCAACTTCACTCATGAAGGAAGTCGAACTTATAAAAGCAGAATTTTAAAAACCTTCTTAAGGAATTAGGCCTTTATAAGACCGAATTCCAAAAAATAAAAAATGAAAAGGGAATTCGGTCTTATAAAGGCCAAATTCCTTAAGGAGGTTTTTTGGAGTTCGGCTTTTACAAGTCTGACTTCCTTCATGAGTGAAAGTGAAGTCGGACTTATAAAAACCGAATTACGGGTTATTATTTTCGAAATTTTGAAACTATTTACCCTGTGTTGCAAATTTTTTTTCAGCATTACATTAAAATGGTATAAGGCCCCAAGTATCAATGGCCCAGGAACATGAACACAACATCAACTGAAAGGAAAAAAACGAAATAGGATACTACATATTTTGGGAGTATGAGTGTTTGACAAAAAGTTATCAGCGAAAAGAAGAACTAATGAAAGATCCCACTGCATTAATTTCACTGTACAAATCTAAGAAATAGAGACAATTCTGGAGAGAATGAGGAAAAACTCCCTAATTTTACATGACTCATACATGAAATCAATACACTTAAATTAACAGAAAACACCTTAATTTTAGTTTCATGGAATTGGTATCCTTCTCATGGAAACACGTTCATGAAGCAAACCAAAAGAAGATGAAATTTTATGCTATTACCCACACTTTACCAAGTTAGGCACTTATAGCAATAAAACAAGTCTAACCAGAAATTAACCTTCCAGATGTGCCAGATTACACTACAAGAACACACAACAGTTACATGAAACCGGATTACAGATATAACCAGTATGACTTCGTATCTCCATTCACTTGCAATGTGAAACATGTGCAATATAATCTAAAAAACAATGCAGTGAGAAGGGATGAAAGAAACTCATTTCACGGCATTTGCACCTGGGACATACTGAACCCCCGAAGTGTAGGAAAGACCCACTTCCTCCTCCTTCCCTCACTGCATTTAAAAACAGTCTCAGTTAACATGGCAATAAAGTTAATTAACAATTATATCTGATGAGCGAAAAGGCCTTCCGTCAAAAAGAATAAAAGGTGAATAAGAAAAATGTAGCGTCAGAGGTAAAAAAATCACAGGAACAAGACACCAATGATATTTGATGGAGGAGGTGCACTCATTGATATTAATTACAAATGTTATCAAGCTATTTAGCAAAGTATCATAAACAATGGTAATCACGAGTGTCCCTTATAAGCAGAAGCTTCAAATGCTGATTATACTTTGTAATCACGAGAGTCCCTCACAAGCAGAAGCTTTAATGTTTTCCAAGCTCGGAATTTTCCATGCCAGACAACACCATCAGAAAATTTATTGCTCTTAACTCATCAAGCAGAGCAGACAGTGCTATTCAAAACATTCTCTAAACTGGTTATCAACATGCTAATTTTAATAATTAGGAAAGTGAATAAAAATAGATTTTCATGACTACCCGACCTCACATGAGCAAATAATGCCTTTGCGATAACCAGCAACATTGAAGCAAAGACTAGGATGTTAATTTTTGTCTGTAACTCTGCAGAGAGTCCCCGCAACAGATCCAAAACTCTTGCTTTAGCCTTGTCACAAGCTCCATGGTACCTGGAGAAGCAATCCAACTACCATTATCATGAAAGAACTGGCAACTACTGCAGGATGAAAATAAAGGCATACCTGCTCAATTCCTGTTCCACCTTTACTGTAGTAAACCATTCCTCTCCAACTTTTCTGCCTTTAGAATCTAGAGCAGGCTTCAGTTGTTTAATTTGGTCTTCCCCAGGGGTACCAGCCCAAACAGATGGAGCAAAACGTTTACCCTTGAACCAAACAGCTCCGTGTTCTCTGGCATATAAGATCTCACCCTTTGGGCCACCCAATGGAGCTGTGGTAGCATTTATTCTTGAAAGGATGGGAAGGAAGTCTTCTGATATCTACAATAAATAGCAAAATTCAATTCTGAAGTAAGTGGTGGAAATAACAAAATGAGAGTTGAACCCGACGTGAAATTCACTGAACTCAATAGTGTAACGAACGCCAATTCTAATTCATCTCCTATTTTTACCAAAAATAACAAAATGAGAGTAAATTCACCCACTAAACTGACTCAGATTAGGCCCTTAGAAGCTGAGCCCCACCATTTGTTTAAAAGTAGAAAGTAAAGGTCAAAAGTACAAGTTGAGTATCAACTATCAGACATCTTTCTTCCACAAAGGCCACTAAATTACCAAACTGTCAATCAAATCTTCAACGGGTACTTTTACTGGCCACCCCAAATACTTACTGCTTTCGACAAGTTCTCTGCTGCTGCTTCCACTTCTGCATAGGCTTCCTCTATATGAATTGTTTTAACACGGCTTTTCCAAGAAGATTCCATATCTTCGAAAAAATCGCTTGGAATAGAATCGTAAAAACTAATAGCTTGACCACTTTCGCCATCAAGGGTGATCAATTCACTAATCCTAGAGGATGCCCATTTACATTCCATAATCTGCAGCAAGTTTGGAGAAAGATGTGAGAGAGGAACAGAGAAGATGAAACTTCCCGTAGATAATCCACACAAAGAAGACACTTCACATATCAGATTTGATCCAAAGGAAAGAAAGAATAATAGTTTTGACAAGGTCGATTAGTTTGACAGTAAACTACGTGACCAAAAGGAGAATTCATAAAAACGAACCATTTCAATACTTCCACAAGTGGAATGGACGAGGTGTTATGCATAGAGAACAACAAAAGAAGAGGCACATTAACATAATGCAAGACCATGACATAATTACTCTGATCCACAAAATGAAATACAAACAACAGCATGCCAACTTAAAAGAAAGATAGGTTTTCCATAGCATTCGAAGCCAATCACATAGACAGTTGAATGTAAGAGATTATCCAAAAGATATGAAAAATTTTCATTAGAAGAAGATCCATAACAAACTTACTAAAGTATCAAAGCTGATTTGTAAACCCGTTGCCACCCAGGTAGAGTCCATCAATAGTTCAAGAATTGCTCTGAGATCAGAACTTTCACACATGTGCAATACTTCTCCAACGACATTCTTTATCCTACAAAACTCAATATGATTGGCCTCTCTGAGTTCAAGTAGCTTCACAAGCTGCATAAGCAGAGGAATAAATGATTCAGGTATCCTCTTTTTCACCAGACTACAAAACACAAGCATTCACGAAAAGGTACGACCCTGTTATGCAGGGAGTTATCAGAATATAGATATTCACATTGAAATTAAATCATCCAAAGTGACGATTACAGAAGAACAACATTAAACTCCAAATGCAAAAATAAAAGCTGTGATTAACTGAATGATTCAGAAATATTTGACACGAAAGGCATAGGGTATCAAATTCTATAGTCTTAAAATTTATAACCTTTGCCGGAGAGACGCAAGTGAAGTCGGGAATTGAACACTTGATCTCATTCATTAGTTTGCATGTAGCTGCAGCAAGACAAAGCAGAATGTTCAACAAATTTCAAAGAAAAAATTGAACCATCAGATTCTCAAAACAGCCGGCTCATGATAAGGATGGGGAATCATATGTGAGTAGAAGAAAGGCAACACATAAGTACATAGTTTGAAGCTTGAAACTACAATAAAACAGCAAATGAGGGTAAAGAATGGTATTGAGACTATACATCACTTGTTCACTAGAAGCCTCTGCAAAGCTAGATGCAAACGATGAAACCCTTACATATGAACAAAGAATTCTAAGTCTGGCAAACAAAAGGGATGAACTATTTCAACCATTATAAGCTAATGTAATAATCAATCACCCATGCATGGTTGGTAAGCAATGTTATTTTAGTTCATCGTGTCAATGACCCGCCTACTTCAGGTAGGGCCTACATTTAGCGATCTCCTTACAAAAAAGTACAATTTAAAAGATAAACCAGAGCAAAACAACAATCAGCATTAAGAATAAGAGCTATAGTTTGGATCTTCAATGAAAAGCACACCACTATCAAGCATATGGCAAACACCTTGAATTGTAGTTGCAATCTCATATGGAGGGGGATTAAGAATAAGATCTCGAATATACCTGAATGTCAGAAAGAAACATTGTGAATGAAGCAGAAGCTTGAGTGTGCATCCGCTTTATTCATGTGCGTGCACACATTAAAACTAACTAAATAGATGTAACAAGGAGAGACAGAAGTAAAGAAATTACTTCAAAGACTAGATTTTATTTATAGATGAGCAACAATGAAAATAATGCAAATAAAATAAGGGATGGGAAATTCCCAATGCTGATCCATCAAATCGAAGTTGAATGTCCCATTGACGTACACTTTAATGCAATTCACATAAAATCAAATTTAGTCGAAATGGTGACAAACTGAAAATCATAGCCCGGAAAAAACCACCAGGAACCCTATACAGCATCAGCACTTTTTGGTGGCTTCAACTCTTAGTTGCTTCTGGAAATATTTCAGATTCGTGAATAACTAAGTCCTCTCAAGAAATAGGAAAATAGAATTGTCAACATAAAGCTAACTTAACCAAGCTTTCCACATTACAAAAGAGGAAGCATCTAATAGTTCAAAATTGCAGAAAACCAAATATATTATCCATGTCACGGACCACAAAGTAACATTTCCCAGAAGATTAAAAGAACTCCAATATTTAGACATCAGAAACCATATTTTGGGCATTCTGATACATATAATTTGACAGGCTACAAAACACTAAGACATAATGAAAATAGAATATTGACAAAAAAGAAAGATCTTGAGGGGAAAAAAATCTAACTATGGGGCATCAGAAATGTGTATGTCCAATACGGAACACAATTATGCACTTACAGGGATGGCAAGCCGTTGCAATTGGGAGGAAGCAGGACTTTCAACAGACAAGGAATTCCTTCTGTTGGAATAGCACCTTTGAAAAAAGAAGTTTGATAAGATAAACCATTAAAGCATAGACAACCAGACATTAAGTTCCATGAGGTGAAATTAAACCAACCTATTTGCGTCGCTGTACCCAAATGCAATGGACGGGGTCTATTATGTGAAGGAATTGTCACATTCCTAAATGTAATGTCATCGTCAAGTCCATAGAGATCTTTCACCTAAACTAACAGAACATGGACATTAGATTTTAGCAAATTAAACGAGACCAAATGAATTTAAAGAGCAAAGATGAGACCTTTAAAAGAAGTCCGGAGACAGGGTCACCTTCAATCCAGTCAAAGCTTCTGGAATTGCATTCCCCCCAGAGCATACCACCCTCACCATATTCAGCCCATCGCCGGGTGCCTAAAACATGAAAAAGAAAAAGAAATACAATAAAGCGTCAAACCTTGGCAAACCGCAAAGAATACCGCTATGTCTTCCACATGAAACACAATTTCCCAGGGCACTGGTAAAAAATCTAATACACAATTGTTGTCAGGCCTCTACTTTTCTAATAAAACATGCCTTTAAAAAACATGTCGTTAATGGTCACCTGTTCCACCCCTAAGTGTATAGCAGGGTAAATGGTGC
The DNA here is from genome assembly GCA_029817715.1 of Melastoma dodecandrum. Taxonomy (NCBI): domain Eukaryota; kingdom Viridiplantae; phylum Streptophyta; class Magnoliopsida; order Myrtales; family Melastomataceae; genus Melastoma; species Melastoma dodecandrum. Next base: position 314,280 of record JARUPY010000057.1, on the reverse strand, counting down.
CAGACGAAAAGGGATAAGACCTGAAGCTCTTTAACAGCATCTCTATTTCAAAAAAAAAAAATACACATGGAACCCTATATCTGAGAGGAAGTTGGAAAGCAAAATAACTCTGCACACAGTTGATGATACAATAGAAGAACAGTGGTACCTTAGCACACATTTCCCAAAAAATACTGTTATTTTTATCATAAAATACAAAATAATTCTAGGAAAAATTACAACGTATCACATTGACAGGATAAACAAATGTCATAACTCTCGAGAAACAGCTAAAAACAACTTAGAGAAGGTTAAATGTCCAACCTGAAGAGTTTTGCTTCAAAGACACATGCAGAAATAAGTGGTGATACTGGCGAGTACGAAGTTTCATAACCAAGGCTTCTTCAGTAAGACCATCTTCTTGAGAATATGTCTTCATAGTTTCAAGAACCAGGATCATGCAGTACCCACCAGTAGAATGGGAAATACCTACATAAACACCCCTCAACAACTAAATAAAATGAACATGGGACAAGTGGAATACCAACTCTGCTTTGTTGTTTTGAAACGTGCAACAACAATTCCAAAGATTAATTATTGCACAAATGACTTAATTATCCTTGGTAAATCTTTACGCCTACTAACAAAAAAAGAAGAAGCTTTATGTCTAAATGTACACAGGAAGTATTCACAAAATTCCTCTTGAAAAACTCAGGTGATATGACCCTAGGAACATCTTTCAATAAATAATTCAATTTTAGGTGGACAATATTTTATTCTATAATTTTCATTTTTTATTCAGTAAAATGAGTAGTACATACTTTTCATTTTCATTGTTTTCACAGAAAGAGGCCACCTGTAAATATGGCCTTAACAGGAATGGTTGCAACCTTCTCTTAGAAAAGAATGAGTAGAAGACCAAAGACAATCAACACTACTCACCAATCACAGGCATTGGCTCCGGAAACTCTAAATCATGATCAACCCCAACGAGTCCATAAACATAAGGACTACCAGGATGGGCATGCCTAAAATTAAAAACAAAAAATACTGGTGAATGGTATTAAGAAGGGCATATAGAAGAAAAATTGTATGCATACCGCCTGCAAACTTAAGAAATCTACGTGGACAATTGAATTGTCATGATTAATAAAATCAGATAAAGCCAAAAATTCTCAAAAAAAATGTGACAGACCAAGATACTTTGAACCGCATAAACACAAAATCCTGTAATCCCAAATTAATTAAATGGCGAAAAATAACAAAAAAAATAACGATAAAATAAAAATTGCAAATACTCTGCAATTACCCTGAAATAAATCGGCCTTTGCGACAACGAGCTTGAGCTGGTCCTTGAACTTCTTCCACTATACACTGGAATAGTCAAAATACTGTCAGGCCAAAACAAACACCTTGCACAAAACTCCTGCCTTCTCCAACTTTAAGGAAGCTGATCAATTGTTAGCTGCTTTTCACGAGTAATTCAATGCTTTTGTTCAGGAAAAAGAAACGAGTATAATTCAAGGTATCCCAGTATTGTCACTTTTACTGATTATTGATATAGCTACTGCTTCACAAGTGTTATTTGAGAATATAACTTTAGAAATGAAACCCTGTCCCAAGTTACGTGCATTCTATGGATAAAAAAAACACATCGAAATTCGACCCTGAGACGAATTTCCAGCTTTGAATGACAAGGACACTCCTAAGGATCTCCCTCCCTCTGTTTTTTTTCCTCTGAGTAAACTCTCTGTCCACTTCTATTTGGGCAAAATATTGTCAATTCTAAAAGAGAAAAGTTCAAGAGTCAAATCATTCCTACACGAGCCCTAACTGGCTACCCTCAAGAGAAATCCCCTTCACTCTGAACACGGATGCAGTGACAACACAAAATCTAACCAACTATAGGTTTGGGTGGAGTAATAATGGATCAGAGGGGATCATGGATTGGGGGTTTCACTAAGAAAATCCAAAACACCAACAGCCTCATTGCAGAGGCTCTGGCACTAGTGGAAGGCGTTAAACACAGTTGGGTCTGAAATCATTGGCAATCCAAACTTATGAGGAACCTCTATCCCATTACATGTTTGGAGATCTTGCATGCCCCCCCACTAATTGCTCTGATTTTGACTGATTGCATATTGCTATTAAATGATTTCAAGGAGAAATCCGTCAGCCATATTTCGGGAAAAAGAACCAGGTAGCGGACAAGCTTGCGAAACAAGCGAGGCACCAAGAAGGGGACTCTATCACCTTTTGTTTCCCTCCGGACTACTTGATAAATATTCTACACCGGGACATTCCGACTACAGACCCTAATGACGTTTCTGGACTTTTGAATGGTGCAACCTAAACACTTGGCTATCTATGGCTTAATTATGCAATTCTCTTTCTACCAAACAAAATCATTCCTACAAACTTTTCTTAAAAGTTGTAGTAATTAAGTGACTCCAAGCAACAAGTGCAACAGATTCTTGGATTGGTGGCCTCATTCATTCACTTGCTCAATTTGTTGATTCTTCAAAAGTAATTGCAGAGAAAGTAACTCAACATAAACACATTAACTAGAAATAAAACATTATTCCTAGAGGGATTTATTTCCATGCAAAGGTTTTAATTATTCTCCTTGTTCTAAGAACAAATAAGTAGCTCAATGGTAAAGACAAACTCGAATACCCAGATGGAAGGCATCATTCAAGATAGCAAGCATCAGTGCCCAATCTTCAAGAGACATAGAGGGTCACTCTCCAACCAACCAAACTATAGTTAAATTGATTGAAAAAGTATATGGAATGAAAATTTCATTAAGTACCCTAAATACAGGTATGACTGTCATTGCTGATTGTTCTTACCACCGAGTATCCATTCCGGGTGAGGGCATCCAGCGTCTGCCGCAGATTCTGCAAAGAGGCATATCATTAAAAATGTCCAAATAGACAAAGGGATAAGAATATGGGCAGTCTAGACAAGTAAAATCGGACCCGGAAAGGGAAAAAAAAACAGAATATAGGAACTTTAACCAAATTTAAATACCCTCGTACATATAGCAGCAGAAAATTCCTCTTTCTGCTCATTGTTTGTCATTAAGTACAGCCTTTTGCTGGACATTTTCCTAAGCTCTAGAATCTTTTTTTTTTGGGGGGGTGGGGGTGGGGGGGAGGGGGGGGGGATAAATAAGAATCTAGTTTTAGGTTCAAGCACAATTTTATCTTCTCAGTCTGATCTGATTCCTTCTTTGTAAATTTCTTGTGTGGTTCCTATATTTGGTGTCTATTTTTCTTTAAAATAGATATACCCTTCTAAAGATTAGGACATATTCCATCCTTCAATGTACAAGTCTAGCCTCCAGGCATTCACACAAGGTATTCTTGATTACTAGAAGGCATTGAGCCAATTAAAACCCAAAGGAAATTCCATGCTGAGTGCTGATAAAAGCCTAGGCAGGACAGGTTGTAATGCCAGCAATGAATGGTAAGGGGCAATTAATAGGTCCTACATAGAACAGTTGAATTACAAACATCCTTCAATAGCTTTATCTTGCCTTCTTTAGTAAGTTCTTAGTAGAAAAATTCCATACAATTAAATGCCTCCTGCAGAAAGCGGTGCTGACAAATTGTATTTCCCATCCAAAATTCGAGAGAAATAATCACTTTCCCCAAACATAAAGCATTAGAAAACTTAAGCTTAGGAAAATGCAAGAGTTAAAGAACGAGTAGAGTGTGTTCCTTTAACGTATACGCACAACCAGCACGTGTTGAATTTATGTAAATGACTTTAAAATGAAAAATCAAGGAATAATCATATTGATCCTCAACTGCACCAGTATATGTTCTAATTAACAAACACAAAGACAGGAAAGACTATTAAAATAAATACCACAACTGGACACCCAGCCCTTGGAATACTATCTGAGCGGATACCGCCAAAAGGATTGAGACCAGCATACTCCACGAGAATACATGCATCAATTCCAATGGCCTCATAAAAATCCCCAACCTAAATCCCAAAACAATCACACTTAGAATCAGGAGAGCAAAGGATAATAATAATGAGAAGAACAGCTAATCAAATTATAGCATACTCTGCATAGCAAAACTTCCCGTGGAAACCTTGATTTAAACTGCAGTATTTCCCAATTCAATGATCCTTCTTTCAAGCTACATCAACACACATGAAAATGTAATTTGAAATAGTACCGGAGGGGGAAATAGCACATTAAACAAGACTCCTAATTTTCAAAACATGACTTCATTTCGGCTTTAGCAAATCCAAATTAGCCTTTTCAGTAACTGCTTCCAAGATTGTCCATGCCAAGTCTTTCCAACACTGAAACATCTTGGGTTAATATTGTAGTTTCAATGCCACTTAATTTGCATTCTCAAGGGAGGAGAATCGATGCTACAAGTGTTTTACGCAATTCAATGCTCACAAGATCCTTCTCATACAACAAGAGATGAGCAGATGACTGATCCAACAACAACCGACCTTCCATTTTTCAAGTTATCATCCACTCCTAGTAAATTAGAATAAGCGAGGCGGCCAACCAGCTGAACCGTGGAAGGTTTTCGGCAAACTAGCAGCTTCTGCAAAGAATTCAAATGCAAGAAAAAGCCGCGAAAAAATGTCATCTAAAATAAAATCACTCAAATCCTTCTGTATTATGGAAAGAGCACAGCGCACTTCCGCAAGTGGAAATGCTTCAACAGTCTCACCTCTTTCCACCATGCTAAATGCAGGATGTCTTTATTGTCGACGGCCTTGTTTGAGTCTTTCACCTTTTTTGTTGAGCTTGCACTTCCTCGAGAGATCCTCCGGTATCGGTAGCACCTGACCACTTGAAGTTGCCCATTTCTGCATTTACAAGAAGAAATTACTGATTTGCGAAGAAGCTGTGTATAACATCCCGCGTCAAAACAGGACAGGACACGGAAAGAAGTCGTGTTCTTGCAATTCGGGCAATGCTCCCATGACGAGACCATCAGCAGCCACGAATGTGAGGACTTAATCCATCAGACATTGAAAAATCAAACCAACAAAATAAGCCCACCACTGATATGCATCCTGTCGCCAGCATTCTATCCTCTCTTTTTAGCTCATAAGTTTGATTTCTGACTGATCAAACAAACAACAGAATAAACAAAGAAGTATTCAGGTCATCGAGAAAAACCAGAAAAACATCCTTTTACGGTAACTCATCCAACATAACACTATAAATATAGAGCTTCGTACCAAATTAACGTTAGTTGGAAAAATATGTCCTGAAATAGGGGAGATAGATTCAAAATTTAGCAAATAATGCCCCAAAGTCGGCTTTTAAAGCCGATTTCATTGCTTAAGGAAATCGGCTTTAATAAAAGCAGCCTTCCTTCCTCTTCAGAAGTCGATTTTGGAAATCGAGAATTACTTCCTCTTCAGAAGTCGGCTTTTAAAAGCAGATTTTCTTAAGGGGTGACTTTAGAAGTCGGATTTATAAAGCTGACTTCAGGCCATTATTTGGCGAATCCTATAAATAAATAAATATTATATATATATATATATATTCATATTTCGCACTGCCGGGCAAACAGGGCCGTTTTACGAGTACAGTCACAAGACAATGGCAGAACCCTGGGGCCGATCAATAGTACCAAGACAACATAAAACACGGGAACGAACGTAAAAGCACATCACCGCCGATCCACATAAGAGAGAGAGAACAAGAAAGCAATCGGCGGTGCATACGCTGGAGTCACTCCAATGACAAACACAAAGCAATGAAGGGAAGGAGGGAGGGAATACAAGAGGCGCGTGGAGGGAGAGACGAGAGAGCGGGGAAGGGGAGGGGGAGTGAGGAAGGCGGAGAGGGAGAGCCATCTGGGGAGAGAAACCACCGCGCTCCTGGTGGCAAGCAAGTAGTACATGACGATCCACCTTCCTTCCTTTCCGACCAACTTCAGCTCGGGGGGGGGGGGGGGTTGCTTCGTCTTTCCTCCACTCCACTCTGATCTTTAGGGCTCTCTTCTATTTTTTTTTTAAGTCCCGCGGCTTGCTTGTCCTCTCCCGGAGGGTTTCTTTTTTTTGGGTAAATGTACGTGTACTTAACTTTGAAGTTTTGTTCCACCTAGGAAACAAATTCGTCAAACATGGCAGTACGTTTGGAATTTCGCCGACTAATACGACGAAGTCGGCTTTACCATGGAAGACGGCCTTTTCACCATACCCTAAGCGAAGTCGGCCCAAAGTCGGCCTTACAAAAGCCGACTTCATGTGAATGATACTCCCTGTATGAAGTCGACCTTTGTAAAACCGACTTCACGAAGGCTTAGAAAAAAAAAACTAACTTTTAAATTAATTTCGACGAAAGGCCGACTTCTTTGTTGTTAAAAAATAATTAAATTAAATTCTGATACCAACCTGTATGAATTCCAGTAATCCAATCTTTCTACATAGAACTCAGTAATCGAACTAGTGTTTCTCAAAAGTTAACATCACAAAATAGAGTACTACAATCGTTAGTGATACAAATTACACCATCTAACATCCTCGCCTGCTTTTGCGCGAGTAAAAGAGCCCAAACCTTGGAGAGGTCATTTGCGTGATCTGAGAAATCTACGAGTTATCCGCATCACCTACGGGTGGCCTATGGTTCCTGGTCTTCCTTGGAGCCACGGGAGTGGATGACGTAGAGGCATGTGCAAATGGAGTCTGAAAGTCATCCAGGGGAGTCGGATCAATCACAAAAGACGGGTACACATCATCCTCCTACGACTGCATAATAACTGATTAACGTCAAACATTACCCGATCCTCCTTCTCCTCATGCTCCTCATGTTCCTCCTGTTCATGCTCTTCCTGTTCCTCCTCTTCCTAGTCCTCATCTACCTCTTCTACTGCCTCATGACGTCCATATAAACGCATAGGGGTGAATTCTCTCAAGAAGTCATGGCACTCTCTCGAAATATCTACTATGCGTCGTAGTTCTGAGGGGTCATCTCTTTCGGCGCGAAGTCTTATGTCAGCCATTTGTTGCGTCTGTACAAAATTAAGATTAGATAAAACTGAAAGTTGTAATTCATGAATAAATTAGTTTAGATACTCACCACTAAGCCCAACATGACACCGATATGCGATAAGAATGGTCGAGAGTAGTTCAGGTACCATCCTTGATAGTCCGAAGTATCATCCCAGTGTAGAGGGACGACGTGATGATGTCTATTCATCCACAAGGCAATGAAGTAGCTGCGGATGTGTGCCCAATTATCTATCTGCTTTCCTCGCATGTCAATTCGGTGAAGTTTTTTATCAGTATCAGCATTTTGAGGCACCAGCTGTACTTCCCCAAATTAACGAATGGCTATATCAGGGAAGTGTCATTCGACAATGCTGAAGCAGATGAGAGGAACACGAGCTCGCCAATAACCCTGACCATCCAAGCAATACTGAGGCAATCTAGCAAGGATGCCCTCCGTGTATAGAAGCCAAAGGACCTGAGAAAGGACGCGTTAAAATATATATAACAAATATACACAATGAAGTTAATGAAATTGTAGATACCTGCTCAGGGCTTTGTCTATTCAAAGCCTCTCTGATAACCGATAGCACATGCGTGGCGATGGTTTTCGTATCAAGAGCTGCACCCCATCTAACTGCTAAAGGCATCCCCTGAACTTGCCTACTCCGATGTCTAATGGGAGACAAATGTGGAAACCTATCTCACGCCCATGTCTGAAGCAACACTAGGCAACCGGCTACCTGAGATGCATTTTTCTGGGAGGCTCTACATAACTGTCTATACAGTCACGCCAAGCATACCGATCCCCAACGATAAGTACCAGCCCGCTCAAAATCCTCAAACAACGGCAATCACATTAGATGCACTAAATTATCGGACTTATCTGGGAAAATCATAGCACTTATCAGCTGCAATATGTACATCCGAGTGCATACGTACTAATACCTCCGGTGCTTCTGGATGCAGCACATCGAAACGTGAAGACAACCAACTCATCTTCACCCTTCCCGCCTCATAACACCACATGGTGGAGCCTCTCCAAGTAAATGCTCGCAAACTGCATGAAAGTCCATGCTAGTGTACCCAACAACAGCGTCTACCTCGACTGGCAGTCCTAGCTGTATCGCAACATCTTGCAACGTAATTGTCATCACCCCATTTGCCATGTGAAAAGTATGTGTCTCGGGACACCATCTCTCAACTAGCGCTTTAATCAAAGCGTGATCCAACTAGATAAATGGCAGTTTCACAAGGCCATAAAAACCAACTTGCTAGAGGTAAGCATCCATACGGGGATCTCTCTGAATCTTCTTCACACTATTTTCGTGATGACGACAGTTTAAAACATTATTCTGCAAAAATAAGACATTAAATTAAATAATGGTCGATGAAACATCACTTTTTAGTGACCGATGTAATTAAACTTACCACTTGATAAAAGAATCTAGCAACATACTGAATGGTCTTCTCTCTGGCTTCTTTATCACAAGCATCGACTATATTTTGTTGTTTCTTCTTTCCAACTTCTGGATTTTGTATAATAAAAAGGTCCATTGGACCCTTCAATTGTGGCATCTTTCCCTTGAACTTCTTCAGAGGTAATGATTGGCTTGAGCCTCCTCTTTTTTTCTCCTTATCACACCGTTCTTCAATCTCTTCATCGTCATCTCCAATTATCTGCTCATCCACATCACAAGGTAATGTCCCTTGCGAGGCAATAGATACCGCCTTGATAGTCTTCTTTTCAAGCATGTGCTTTCTTAATTCTTCTTTCACCTCCTTTGGATAACTTTCACATGTCTTTGCATTTTGGTTTGCCCCCATTTGATGTTGTTTTGCTCGAAATATTCCTCCGTTTGTCTCAAATCCACAAAAGTTACAAGTAACTTTACTTCTATTATTCGGATCCTTCAAATAGTTGTATTTCCATCCCGGATCTTTTCTATTCGAGGGCGTTGATGAGACGGAAGTTCCAACGGATGACATAATGAATTCCCTTCCCTATGAAAGCAACAAATAAAAAAGTTATAATCACACACCCAGACTTTACCAACAGAAAGATATAGGAACAAAATATAAGGACAATGTCTTTGTATAACACTCAACGAGCCGATGATCTATTCAATATCACTTAAAAAGGGCAAAACAGGGCATGAAGACAGATGTCCACAAATCTGAGAGTAAGAACAATCTAAAGCTGCAGACAAAAACAACAGTAACAACACAAGTAACATCTACATCACAAGGCTATCCTCTAGAAGCTCCATGATGACAAACATAATTCTTGCATTTAAAGTCCAGAAAGCAACTGCAACTCGGAAAATTGATTGCATAAAAGCTAAATCGTAGACGGAAAGCTCGAATAAGAAACACAATCCGTACACTCGAGACTATCTCACACGGTTACTACGCACAATAAGAAGCTTTCCATTTTTTTTGGCCGAAACATGATATCTCAATCGGGGGAGAGAACGCGCCCGCCCCCTTCAACGTCAACGGGGCTGCTGGTCGAATCCCATAGTCCCTTATGATGTATGCCTCTTCACGAAATGGGAGGTGTGACCTTTCAGGGGGCATGATTCCCCAAAGATGGACTTACGGGGGTGACCCTTCCCTTTACCTTTAGAAAAAAAAAAGATTCAATTCAATTTACCTGCTATTTATTTCTTAGGGATGATGAGAACAAGGGTGGCTACGGAGATGCGGCGGATTCAGAGATGCGAGCTTCAAATCGTGGTGGGAGGAGAAAGGAGGTGCGATGGCCAAGAGGTGGGTGGAGATAGGATTAAGTCTGATTTTTAATACTTTTTCGGGTCCTTTGATTTTTTTTTAATTTTTACAATCAAGTCCTCATCGCCTCGAATAATAAAGCGAGAAAGCGAGCGCCTCGTCGCCTGGTCGCCTTTCCCCGAGGAGCACCTGAGGCGCGCGCTTCACTGAATGCGCCTTGCACCGGGGTCGCCTTGCCTCAAGGCGCTCGCCTTAAGCGAGAGGCGAGCGCTTTTAATAACACTGCTTACCAGTTCATATCCCGACTCCTACACTACGGAAGAACGATGTATGTTCTGAGAGTGTAGGACATCCATCGACTGTGGTCCGAGCTTCATTCAACAATTCAAGATTGAATAATTCAATAAATGAATACATGAATAATCAAGATTCATACACAACAAAAATAATCAAGATTCATACACAACAGTTCCGACATAATTAAAACATAAAGAAATTGATTCTTACAATTCATTTATTTGGACAATTTCTTCGATTATGTCCTTCTCTTTTGTATAAACCACAAGTCAGCTTAGTTTTGCGTTCTCTCACATCCATTTCATTATGGATGCGAGAGGATCGTGGTCTCCCTTTTGGTCGTGCCCTTTTAGGGTTTGAAACGATAGTTGGGAATGGATACTCATCCCAATTTTCTTTACAATCAAATGAAGCCCATGTAGATGAGTATATGGCCTTTTGATTAGCCCAACTGTAAATATTGTGAACACTATCAGACTCATCCACGTTCACAAAAGCGAAACAAGCAAGGGCGTGTGAACATGGTATCCAATAGGTTTGCCATTCTTGCATGAACACCTCTGGTGTCACAGGAAGACATTCTTTGTCTTATAATTCCCTTTAGTTGTGACCACAAACATACCTTCGCCGCGATCTATAAGGGTGACTTGGTGATTTCGAGCCTTCTTTATTCCATTATTGAAATGGTTCATTGCAACTTTAGTGATTTTTTTCTCCTCAGCTTATAGTCGCGTCAGCCTCATCTCTTCTATTGTTCCAATACACGACACTACTGTAGAACATCTTCCTCACTAAAGCAGAGACCGGAAACGATCGTGCATCCCTCAGAACAGCATTATAGCTCTCGCTTAAATTGATCATCATTATCACTCAACGATAGCTCCCATCGAAACCCAGAGTCCATTGGCTATTATCCATCATCAAAAATCTCTGCTGACTCTGTAATTGTTTTCAAGATATGACGCAAATATTGCTTAATCTTTGGCGCCATACATTTCCTTACAGCAATATTGTTTTCAGAACAACATTATAGCTCTCGCTTAAATTGATCATCATTATCACTCAACGGTAGCTCCCATCGAAACCCAGAGTCCATTGGCTATTATCCATCATCAAAAATCTCTGCTGACTCTGGAATTGTTTTCAAGATATGACGCAAATATTGCTTAATCTTTGGCGCCATACATTTCCTTACAGCAATAGCTAGCCTTTTTTTTGCTACGGAGGTTCTTGTATCTCGTTTTAAAGTTGCTAGCTACATGACGTATACAATACCTCCACTGCGCAAAAAATTGGAGCATTAGAACATTTTCCAACCGGATTACACCTCTCTACCTCAGCCAACACAATCTCATTTCCAACTACATTATCCGTATGATGATCAACTTCTACCGGAACAGTAGAACATTGTCCGACCGGATAACACCGCTCCACTTCCGCCTCAACATTTTCAATTTGCCGCCTAACGACCATATTAGGTTCTACCTTCATCATTCTAGTCTCACATAATGACATTCCTTATTGCACACCATGCGGCGACGTTACATCGGATATTGCCAAAACATATACTTGTTGTGTATGTCTTGGATTTGCAAGAGCAAACTTCATCAGCAATCTCACATCTTTGTCCGTTTTAATAGGCACCAGAAAATACTTGACATCAATATTATTAATCTCCATAACCGGATACCTATACGCATTCTCTAATGAAACTGTTGATTGCAACCCTATAGCCTCGCATATAAAGCGTTCAAAACTATTATAATTCACGAATTGGGGGACTTATGCTCTTGTTATTGAACCTTTATCATAACCAACGTCGTCTGGTCCATTAACAATATTTCCATTTGAAAAGATCAATAGCTCAATCGATGACATTGGAACACGATACCTATTAGAATTGAGCTACCAAACTATCATCACATGTACTTTCACAATTGATCTAATAATATTTCAAAATTATAACATAACTAAGCAATTAGATGTTACCTAGCTTAATTACATTTCACATAGGTTAATTACATTATACTTAGAGCAATTAAATGTTAATTTATTAAATTGAATGTAATTAAGCTTAATCACATTTTACTTATCTTAATTACATGTTAATAATTTATTAATTACATGTTAATAATTTATTAATTATATGTAAATTAGTAATAAATGTTTCTAATTATATCTTAATAAGCATAATTTAGACTAATTAGTAATAAACCCTAAATATTGTCAACCCTAATTAACCAAAACCCTAACTAACCAAAACACTAATTAACCAAAACGTAAACGTTTACCTTACGGAAGCGGGACATCAGGTCGAGATCGGGATGACGAAATCGAAAACAGGCCAGCCGGAGACGGGTGGCCGGGGACGGGGCGTCGGGAACGGGTAGAGATCGAGGTTGGGCTCGTTGGAAATGGGCTCTCCGTGTTCGGAAATGCCGGCAGCCTCTGATTTGGGAGCGTCGGGGGCGTCGGGGATTGAGGGCGTCTGGGTCGGGGGACTTCGTGGTTGTTTGTTCCCCGAACGAAATTTCTTCTTTTTTTAAACGCCCTATGAAAGTCGGCCTTACAAAAGCCGACTTCCTTAAACCAGCACAAAATTGTCTAGCGTCTAAGTGTAAGGCCGACTTCCAAAGGCCGACTTCATGCAGAAAGTATCATCCACATGAAGTCGGCCTTTGTAAGGCCGACTTCGCCACATTAGTTGGCGAAATTCCAAACTTACTATCCTATTTGGCGAATTTATTTCCCAACTAACGTTATTGTGGGACAAAACTCCTTAACTTTGTCGGTACTTTTCGTTTTGTTAGTTTGTTATTCAATTTTATCCATAAATTTCGTTTTTACAATTATTTTAACAAATTTTGAATTTTTTCACGATAGGGAAGGGTTTTCAAAACTCGTCCCTTGTAGAGTCAAGTGAGGGACGGGTTTTGAATCAAGGGAACCCGCCCACTTAGTATTTCCTCACGGGACGAGTTTTAAAAACACGCTCCATACGAAGGCAAATTATTTTTTTAAGAATTTGGAGGATGTGTTTTGAGAACGCACCATCAAAAAGACACGATTTTGAGAACACGCCCCTGTATAAAAGGCAGATTTTCAAAACGCACCTTCATGTACATCATCCAACCCCATGAAACCCGCCTCTACTTATTCTTATAGAAGCCGAATTTTCAAAACTCACCCATTCGACGGTAAAATCGCAATTTACGAAACTCGAACCGTATTTCATAATTTTTTTTAAATTAAACGTATTTCCACGCAACACCCGAATCCATGACTATACTCTTTACCACTAGACTAACGGTGGACCAGTGATGTTAAGGCGCCGCGCCTCGCTCGCCTAGGCGCTCGGGCAAGGCGAGGCGCGGCCATCTCGCTTTTTTGCTGCTCGGGCAGGCGCCATGCAGAAGGCGAGCGCCTTGGGAGCGCCTTGGCTAGGCGCTCGGGCGCTCGGCGCTCGGGCGCTCGGGCGCTCGCCTAGGCGTTAGGGCCGCCATGCAGAAGCCCGATTGATGAAAAGCCCATGCCCAGTGTTGGCCCTTTGGCCCTTCCTCCCTCCCTCCCAAGCCAGCCGACTCCCGTTTTGCCCTATTCCCCTTCATCCATCGTCGGCCTCCCCCGTGTTCGTCCTTCGTCGGCCTCCCCCCTCCCCCGTGTTCGTCCTTCGTCGGCCTCCCCCGTGTCCCTCGTCGGCCTCCCCATCTTCCTCATCCGTCGGCCTCCCCCGTCTTCCCCGTCGGCCTCCCCGTCTTCCTCGTCGGCCTCCCCCGTCGGCTTCCCCCCCGGCTTCGTCGGCCTCCCCCGTCGGCTTCCCCCGGCTTCGTCGGCCTCCCCCGTCGGCTTCCTCCTCGGCTTCGTCGGCCTCCCCCGTCGGCTTCCTCCCCGGCTTCGTCGGCCTACTCTGCCTTAGTTGACCTGTCTGTCTGTCTCCCTTTTGCCTTTTGCTTTTATTTTCTTCTGGGTGTTGATTTTTGTTCCTCCGACCGGCTGTTGTTGATGTGGGGGCACTGGGGATTCCCTCTTGTTCCTCCGACCATCTGTAAAGTGTAAATTGGGGGTTGTGAATTTTGATGTTACATATGAAAATGCTTAAAAGATTTTATCCATGCTTCATAGTACAGATTGGCATTGAGATTATGTTGGTTGGCTTGCAATGAGATTATGTTGATTGGCTTGCAATGAGATTATGTTGGTTTAGCAGCAAATAATTTTCTCTTTCTTGTCCAAATTCTTAAAATGTTTCATTTTAATAGATTATTGAAGAATGGCGGATGCGGATTCTTCCGTAAGAAGTTCGAAGAAGGATATTGGTTGGAAGTATAATTTCCTTGAAGATCCCAAAGATCCCAATACCGTGACGTGTAGTTTTTGCGGATATGTGTCAAAAGGAGGAATACACCGAGCTAAGCAACATCAAGTCGGGAAATTTAAAAATGCAAAAGCATGCCGTAAATGTCCGGAAGAAGTGAAAGAAGAGCTTTGTAAGCAATTGACGGAATCAAAGAGCTTAAAGACGAATATCAGTGTTAATTCGAACTCTTCTTCATTCTCTGTGGATTTTTCTGCTGTGGGTATTGATAATGATATTGAGATAGAAGATGCAGTTCAAAAAAGATTGAAAAGTGACACGGCGCGGAGTAAGGGTCCTATGGATCTCTTCTTGATGCAAAAGGGAAAGACAAAACAGACGAGTGTAGTGGATGCTGTTGATAAAGAAGCTCGTGCTAGGACTGTTCAAGCCATAGCCCGATGGTTTTATCAGGCCGGTGTTCCTTTCAATGCTTCCAAGTTGAAGAGTTTCGATGAGATGTTGGATGCAGTTGGTCGATACGGTCCAAATTTGAAGAAACCAAGTTATCATGAGCTTCGTGTACCACTTCTGAATAAGGAGGTTGAGTTGACGAAAGAAATGATGAAAGATCATGTGGAGAGTTGGTCTCGATATGGATGTTCTATAATGTCAGATAGTTGGACTGATAGAAAGCATCGATGTTTGATTAACTTCCTTGTGAATGGTGTGAAGGGCACGATGTTTATTAGATCAGTTGATGCTTCCGCTTATTCTAAGACAGGCGAGAAGTTATTTGAGCTACTAGATAGCTTCGTGGAGGAAATTGGGGAGAAAAATATCCTACAAGTTGTCACGGACAATGGAAGCAACTATGTTTTGGCCGGTAAGACTTAAAGAGCTTGTTATGATATTTGATTCTTTCGTAATACTAGTGAGGAACTTGTTAACAATTTGTCTTTTAAGCAGGCAAATTACTCATGGCGAAGAGACCACACTTGTTTTGGACTCCTTGTTCGGCTCATTGCATCGACTTGATGCTTGAAGATATTGGCAAGATTCCGAACGTGAAGAAAACAGTCCAAAATGCCATCTTTCTTGTGGGATTTATCTACAATCATGGTAGTGTTTTGAGCACTATGAGAAGTTTTACGGAGAATAAAGAGTTGCTCAGGCATGGTGTTACTAGATTTGCGACAACCTTCCTCACTTTACAGAGACTTCATATCTTGAAGAATAACTTAGCGAAAATGTTCTTGTCCCGAGAATGGAATGAGAACAAGTTGTCAACCACGGAGAAAGGAAAGAGGGCTTATGAGATTGTGATAAGGCGGTCGTTTTGGGACATGGTTTTGCACACATTGAAGGTGATGGGGCCATTAGTATGTGTTCTGCGTCTTGTGGATAACGAGAAGAAACCGGCGATGGGGTATATATATGAAGCGATGGATAGAGCAAAAGAAGGTATCCAAAAGTCTTTCAATGGCAAAGAAGATAAGTATGTGATAACTCTATGAAAGTAGAGTTATTTAGGGCAACTTCCTACTTAGATTTTGTTAGATTAATGAAATATTGTGTTTATTGCGTAATATTCCTAGTTATTTCACATTATTCCCGAGAAATAGATTACTGCCGAGTTTTCTGGTATATTTCAGGATAAATATGAAGAAAAGGGAACCTCGGCGTAATTATGAAGACTTCGTGCAGAAGGAAGATCTCTGGATGCTCTTGCAAGACCTAAAGCTACGATGGGGAGAAATTAGAAGATTTTCTTTCCTTATTTTCTAAAGATTCTCTAGGTTTAGGGGGGATTATAAAAACACTTTATTTTTACCTAGAGGAGACGGAGGGGAGGCGACTTCAGAGAGCCGTCGACAAAGACTTTGGGAGTTTTTCTTTTAGTTTTTCCTTTATGTCGTTTTCATTGTTTACGATGAATCTGATGTTTTCGTTTAATTCGGTTATGAACTAAATTTCTTTGCCTAGGGTTAAGATGGATATTGACGATTAGTCAAGAGTCTATCTCTTTTGACACACTCGAATGATTTTGAGTTGATTATTCCTGTTCGTTCTTAATGCTTTCTTATTGCCTGATCACCAATAGGATTGAATAGTGAATTTAGGTGAACTCGGAAGGGGAATCCTAGATTAAGCACGGGGATAGGAATAACTTAGGGTAAACTTAGTCGGAAGACGGGTTTATTAACGAGCGGGATAGGAATATACCCAATCGTCCTAGGTAATCGAATTGGAATTGATTCGTAAGGGGCACTCGATAGTTAATCTACCTAGGAATAGAGTGATTGCTATTTATAGAGTTGTACGTTCTTATGACCTCGGGAGGGGCGTAGGAAGATAACCGAATTCCAGATTATCAACTAGATCATTTTAAGCGTGTTGATTGAGATAATGACTTGCGATTAATTGTCCGGTGAAATCGTCGCCCTAGGTGCTTTTCTCATCTGAATTTTAATTCAATTTACTTACTCGTTTTCTTTAGCTTTTCATTTAGTTTGATTAAGTCTCAACTCGTTAGTTGGATAATAGAGATTGGTTAATTTGATAATTGGAAGAAATTCAGATCAGTCCTCGTGGGAACGATATCTTACTTACACTTTATTACTTGTACGATCGCGTGCACTTGCGTGGTGAATACGTTTTCGACGTGACAAGTTTTTGGCGCCGTTGCCGGGGAACTGTTTTCTAGATTTTCAGCCAATATTATTTTTAATCATATCTTTATTAATTCAGCTTTAATCTTGATTTTCGATTTACTTGCAGGAAAAATTTCAACGTTGTATGCGCAGTAGGGAATTGGTTCCTTTTGATCCCGAAATAGAAAGAACCTTTCGGTTACGACTAAGAGAGCAAAAGGAAGCCACACGCCGACAAACAATGGAGAACAACAATCAAGACGTTAAACCGAGAATCATGCGGGATTATGCCCAGCCCCATGTGCATGAACGTTTTAGCATAGTGAAGCCGACCATCCAAGCCAACACATTTGAAATCAAACCGGCGGTTATCACCATGCTACAAAATTCGAGTTTCGGAGGATCTCCATCGGAGGATCCACATGGGCACATCACCAACTTTCTGGAAATTTGCGACACTTTTCGATATAATGGAGTGTCGAGCGAGGCCATTCGGATGAGACTCTTCCCATTCTCGTTGAGGGACAAAGCACGAACATGGCTCTACTCTTTGCCAGAAGGGTCCATCACAAACTGGGAAGAGATGTCTGGAAAATTCCTATCAAAGTATTTCCCACCTAGCAAGACTATCAAGATGCGGAATGACATCACTTCGTTTCGACAACATGGAACAGAGTCACTTTATGAGGCGTGGGAGAGATTTAAGGAATTTTTACGAGTGTGCCCACACCACGAGATACCTCAATGGATGCTGGTACAAATTTTTTATGATGGATTAACTGATGCACTTCGTTCAACGATTGATGCAGCTGCAGGGGGAACAATATTAAACAAGCAGCCAGAGGAAGCAATGGAGCTATTCGAGCAGATGGCTAATAACGGTCATGGAGTATCGCGTGCCCGAGGAGTAGCTGGAGTACATTCAGTTGATGAAGTTGCTGCCCTCAATGCTAAAGTGGATGCATTAACTCGGGAGCTAAATGCATTAAAGGGTCCTAGTCATCCCATTTATTATCCGTGTGAGAGGTGTGGAGAAAATCATGCTCCTGGTCAATGTTTTACTGGTGCCGAGTCAGCCAACTACTTGGGAGCCAACTCGAGGAACAACCCCTTTTCGAACACTTACAATCCGGGATGGAGGAACCACCCGAATTTCTCGTGGGGAAATCAACAATCGGTGAAACCAACTCCTCCACCAGGGGCTCATCAACAAAAGCCACAACCGCAAGAGAAAATGTCAGGTATTGAAGAACTATTAGTCAAATATATTTCTAAAACCGACACTCTTTTGCAGAACCAATCGGCTTCACTTCGGAGTTTAGAAGCCCAAGTCGGACAATTGGCACAAGCAATCAATAATCGACCTCAAGGTACTCTTCCGAGCAATACTGAGGTGAATCCAAGGAATGACGGGAATGCACAAGTGCAAGCTATCACTTTACGGAATGGGAGAACACTTCCTGAAGCCTCAAAGTTCAAGTACGACGTTGCAACCACACCAGAAGTTACGCACAAAGGGAATGAACCTTCTGCTCAGCCTAGCCAACAACTTTCTCAACCAAAAGAAGGTATGGAAAATGCTTCTAATGGAAAAGATAAACTCGTATATCCACCTTTTCCTTTTCCACAGCGAGCTATAAAGCAGAATGATGAGAAGGATTTCCTGAAATTCTTAGAAATCTTTAAAAAGCTACACATCAACATACCTTTTGCTGAAGCGTTGGAGAAGATGCCGAGCTACGTTAAATTCATGAAAGATATATTGTCTAAAAAGAGACGTCTCGGTGAGTTTGAGACTGTTGCTTTAACTGAAGAATGTAGTGCTATTTTGCAGAAAAAGTTACCTCCAAAGCTAAAAGATCCAGGTAGTTTCACTATACCCTGCTCTATTGGTTCAAATTTCAGCGGTAAGGCATTGTGTGATCTTGGAGCCAGTGTTAATTTAATGCCTTTATCAATATTTTACGAATTGGGTTTGGGGGAAGTAAAACCTACATCGGTCACGTTGCAATTAGCCGACCGGTCCCTTGCTTTTCCAAGGGGAATCATTGAGGATATTTTGGTTAAGGTAGATAAATTTGTTTTTCCCGCGGATTTTATCGTGCTTGATTTTGAAGAGGACCGTGAAATACCAATCATCCTTGGAAGACCATTCCTAGCCACAGGTAGGACTTTAATTGATGTCCAAAAGGGTGAGCTAACCATGAGGGTTAATAACGAGGAGGTAACATTTAATATTCTTCGTGCAATGAAATGTCCGAATGAACCTGATGATTGTTTTTCTATTGACATCATTGACAGGATAACAGCCGAAGAAGTTACTATTTTGAAGACGAACGATGTGCTTGAGCTAGCATTAACTTCTGAGGAAACAACTAGCGATGAAGAAACTATGGAAATGATCGGTTGGATGGGGTGCAAATCTTACATACCCAGAGATCTGAGAGCTTTCGATCCATTGGAGATGCCAGAAAAGACCATCAAACCATCCATCATCGAAGCACCAGAATTAGAGCTCAAAACCTTACCCACCCACTTGAGGTATTCATTTCTCCAAAACGCAAATCAACTCCCTGTGATTATTTCTGCAGAATTGACAGAGTTGCAGGAGGAGAAATTACTTCGAATCTTGAGGGATCACAAGAAGGCGATAGGATGGACTATTGCAGATATCAGAGGAATCAGCCCAGCAATTTGCATGCATAAAATCCTCCTGGAGGAAGATCACAAACCTTCGATAGAGAATCAACGGAGGTTAAACCCAAACATGAAGGAGGTTGTAAAGAAGGAGATCATCAAGTGGCTCGATGCAGGTATCATCTATCCTATTTCTGGCAGCTCATGGGTTAGTCCTATACAGTGTGTTCCCAAGAAAGGCGGAATGACAGTTGTGACAAATGAGAAGAATGAACTCATCCCTACTCGCACTGTCACGGGATGGAGGGTATGTATGGACTACCGGAAGTTGAACAAAGCAACTAGAAAAGATCACTACCCGCTTCCATTCATCGACCAGATGTTGGACAGATTGGCAGGTAAGGAGTATTATTGTTTTCTCGATGGTTATTCAGGATATAATCAGATTGCCATTGCACCAAAAGATCAGGAGAAAACGACTTTCACATGTCCATACGGTACGTTCGCCTTTCGTAGAATGCCATTTGGATTGTGTAATGCACCTGCTACATTCCAACGATGCATGACATCCATTTTCACTGACATGGTAGAACGATATTTAGAAATTTTTATGGATGACTTTTCCGTCTTTGGTGACTCATTTGATAATTGCCTGCATAATCTTGCAAGTGTACTCGAACGTTGTGAGAAGTCTAATCTAATCCTAAATTGGGAAAAGTGTCACTTTATGGTTCGAGAAGGTATTGTCCTTGGTCACAGGGTGTCGAGCAAGGGCATTGAAGTTGACAGAGCAAAGATTGAAACCATCGAAAAGTTATCCCCACCAACATCGGTAAGAGATATCCGAAGTTTTCTTGGTCATGCTGGCTTTTACAGGCGATTCATTAAGGATTTCTCCAAGATATCAAAACCATTATGCAATCTTTTGAAGAAAGACATACCTTTCAACTTCGACAAAGTATGCATGGAAGCGTTTACAAAATTGAAAGAGAGGTTAGTTACAGCACCTATCGTTATAGTGCCTGATTGGACTTTGCCTTTTGAATTGATGTGCGATGCGAGTGACTATGCCTTAGGAGCAGTGCTTGGGCAACGTAAGAATAAGGTCTTTCATGTGATTTACTATGCTAGTAGAACTTTGGACGATGCACAGGTAAATTACACGACCACTGAAAAGGAGCTACTAGCTGTTGTATTTGCTTTCAACAAATTTCGATCTTACCTTGTGGGTTCGAAAGTCATAGTGTTTACAGATCACTCCGCAATCAAGTACTTGATTGAGAAGAAGGATGCAAAACCACGATTGATAAGATGGGTTCTCTTACTACAAGAATTTGATCTCGAAATCAAGGACAGAAAAGGAACAGAGAACCAAGTAGCCGATCACTTGTCAAGGCTAGATGGTCAAAGCGACATCAAGCTCAACCAGGTAGTTATAAATGAATCATTTCCCGATGAACAGCTGCTCTCGGTTAGTCACACACAAGTTCCGTGGTATGCAGATTTTGTGAATTTTCTTGTTTCTAATTTCATACCCACTGATTTGAATGTGCAACAAAAGAAGAAGTTTTTACATGATGTTAAGAATTATGTGTGGGATGAACCGTTCTTGTTCAAGCAATGTGCAGATCAGATTCTTAGAAGATGCATACTTGAAGAGGAATGGGATCAAATTTTGTGGCAATGTCATTCATCACCTTACGGCGGACATTTTGGAGGGGATAAAACAGCTGCTCGAATTTTACAATCAGGTTTCTATTGGCCTTCTTTATTTAAAGACGCTTACAATTTTGTTGCTAAATGTGACAGATGCCAACGAACGGGAAACATATCAAGGCGACATGAAATGCCCTTAAACAACATTCTGGAGGTAGAAATTTTCGACGTTTGGGGTATTGATTTTATGGGACCATTTGTTTCGTCTTTCAAAAATCATTATATTTTAATGGCTGTGGATTACGTATCTAAATGGGTTGAAGCGAAAGCTTTGCCCACTAACAAGGCTAAAACAGTGGTTGAGTTTTTTAAGAAGCAGGTGTTTACAAGGTTCGGTACCCCAATAGCAATCATCAGTGATGGGGGATCTCACTTTTGCAATAAACAAGTCGCCAATTTATTGAACAAGTACGGAATAAATCACAAGGTTGCTCTAGCATACCATCCTCAGACTAGTGGGCAAGTGGAAGTATCAAATCGAGAAATTAAGAGAATTCTCGAGAAAACTGTAAACACGTCACGGAAGGATTGGGCACTGAAGCTAGAGGACGCACTGTGGGCTTATCGGACAGCGTACAAAACGCCAATTGGAATGTCTCCGTTTAAGCTAGTTTATGGGAAAGCATGTCACTTGCCGGTGGAATTGGAGCACAAAGCATTCTGGGCGATTAAGAAATTGAATTTTGATCTCGAGAAGGCTGGAGAGAAGAGGTTGCTCCAATTGAACGAACTTGATGAATTTCGGCTTCAAGCATATGAAAACGCGAGGATCTATAAGGAGAAGACGAAACAGTGGCATGATAAGAAGATCATTGAGCGGAAATTTGAGCCTGGACAACAAGTATTGCTGTTCAATTCCAGACTAAGGTTATTCCCAGGAAAGCTCAAATCACGGTGGTCTGGACCATTTCAGGTAGTTCAGGTATTCCCCTATGGTGCCGTAGAAATACGAAATCCAAGTTCAGAGCATACATTCAAGGTCAATGGACAGAGGCTGAAACACTATTGGGGAGGAAACGTTGAAAGGGTAGTTGCCGCGGCAACATTAAGAGACACGTGATGAATATCAAGAGTCGAGCCGTAGACTATAAACCAAGCGCTTCTTGGGAGGCAACCCAAGTTATTTTCTTTTAATTGTTTTTATTTCTTTTGTTTTATTAGGTGAAAAGGTAGCGGGGGACGTAAGAGCAAGCAGCAAGATCGTGCAACTGCAGGAAAATCTCGTGCAGCTGCACCGCTTGGACCTCCAAGGCACAGAAACTCTGTGCAGCTGCACGAAAATCTCTTGCAGCTGCACCATGCGGACCCAGAATGCACAGAAACTTTGTGCAGCTGCACGAAAAATTGGTGCAGCTGCACCGCTGGGAGCATAAAATCCACAGAAACTTTGTGCAGCTGCACTAAAATCTCATGCAGCTGCACCGCTCGGAAGACAAAATGCACAGCGACTTTGTGCAGTTGCGCGAAAATCTCGTGCAGCTGCACCGAAATTATAAAATAAAATAAAATAAAATAAAATAAAATCATAAAATTAGAAAACGAATTTGGGCATTTGACTCGACAAACCCTAATCGTTGTATTTCTTGTGATAGGGGGAAGCAACCGCCGTCGCCATTTTCCACACCGTCGCCCTCACGTGTGGCCGCCGCTGCCGACGCCGTCGCCCTCCCAAGTAGCCGCCGTCCGCCACATCCCAGCCACCGCCGCCGTCGCCATCTCGAATCACAGACGAACCGCCGCCGCCGCCCACCAAAGTTGCCGACGCCGTCCGCCACTCCGGCACACTCTCCGAACCAGGTATTTGACTATTTCTTTTAGGAGGAGATTGGGGGTTAGTTCTAGCCGTACACCCACCACTCATAGCTCGAGGTTCGGATACCACGCTTTCCTTTGATCCATTCTTGGTGTGAAAGTGTCTTGTGCAAATTAATTTGTGAACGTGCTAATTGTGTGCCACTCCGTAAGTTGTGATGGCACCCAAGAAGAAATTGGCCGTAAGGAGTACCTCCGGCACTAGGAGAGGACAAGCATTGACCGACGAAGCGACCCAAAACTACCGGGACTCTATGTTGCGTCGGACCTTAATTCCGGAACGAGGATTTGAGGTAAGCCATAGGTACATGGAAACCTATATGTTTCATATTTCGCATATGGGCTGGACTCAATTTTGTGCTACTCCGGAAGCTGCGGTTGTGCCACTAGTAAGGGAATTCTATGCTAATGTGCACACCTATGATGAGAACCGTGAAAGTATTCAAGTTCGGGGTAAGAGCGTTGTGTTTAGTGCGCAAACAATTGCTGAAATGCTTCATCTTCCCGTGTTTGAGCATGATGCGTTTACGAAATACCTGACTGATGATTTTCATGCTGACGATGTCCTTGAATGCTTAACTAGACCAGGTTCCACATGGAAGAGGTCGCGCAAGAATGAACCGCTGGCGCTATACGGTAAGGATCTCACTGTAGACGCAAAAATTTGGGTGCGATTCGTCTCGGCAAGACTGATTCCGGGAACGAACATTAGTAATGTGACAAAGGAAAGAGCGGCGTTGATTTTTTGCATCTTAGAACGCATGAACATTGATGTTGGAAAACTGATTAATCAGATGTTGCATAGGGCATTGAAGGATACTCACCTGGGCTTGTGGTTTCCTTCGTTAGTATTTCAGTTATGCAGGAGGGCAGGGGTACATTGGGAACCTACCGAAGAGATTGCTCATCCACAGAAACCAATCACTCATGCCACATGGTTGAAAATTCAACGGGAGGAGGAGAACAAGGATGACGCCCCTTCCGGCACATCTCAGGGTAACCGCACAGCAGGTGGTCCTGCCATTGCTACTGCCAACACATCTTTTGCCCAGGAACATTGGACCAGGATCAACGAGTTCATGGAGTACTCAATTGCATGCCATCAAAGGTCGGAGGAAATTTAGAGGCGAATAGCGTCAATATTACATGTGGATCTATCTGACCTTGGCGAACAACCAACTCCACCGACGATGGGTGCTGAAGAAGAAGAAGATGCGGATTCAGACAATACGGTTTAGTCCTACACCAGGGCAGTCGGGAGGTACACATTGGCGCATCATGTTCACCGACATATCCTGGTACTCTCGTTTTCTACTCGTCTTATCTTAAGCACCGAGGACGTTGCTCTGCTTAGGTTTGGGGGTGTGGTGTGGTGTTGTTTGTCATTGAATTTTTAGGGTGAGTCCTGTCTAGGCCTTATTTTTCATCTTTTTGGTCGTTTTTCCTCGACGTAACCTTAGGAAGTCGATGTGGAATGTCTGTTTTCGATGATGAGCATATGGGTTGCATTCTTCAAGTGTGGATAGATGAAGTTCTCTGCTTAGTATGCTAAAATTTTTCGTTTAGTTTTGAAAAGATCTCCCAGTAGGAAGTGTGCTTAGCGGGAACAGGTTACATCTCCTCAGAATGCATGGTGACTAGTGGTGAGTAGAGTAGCTTGAATTATCTCTTGAAACGACATCTGTGGGGATCTCGGCAAAAAGAAAAAGAAAAAAAAGAAAGAAAAATTAGGTTGCCAAGGCTCTGAGTACCAATGTTCAGGTTTAAAAGAAAAAAAAAAGAAAAAAAAAAGAGGAAGAGATGTTACCTGAATATGTGCTTGTGGTGTGAGTCTTCCGTGCTAGCTTGAGTGATTGATCCGAGGGGTGCTTTATCACCTAATGCCTTGGTTCAACTGAATCGGGAGTCATCGATCGAGAGCTTGCTACATAAGCTTTAGCCGGAATCAGATGAACATTTAGAGTCGTGCAATCTGAAAAAGAAAAAGAAGAAAATAGAGAATAAAGTTGTTAAAAAGTCGGGAAACCTGAGATGAATGAATAGAGATGTTTGTGGTGATCTTTGCGAGTTACTGATTGACATGAGCTATTTGGAGTGTATGCTTGTTAATGTTGAGTGTACAACCTGCTGGGACGAAGATAATGTGTTTTAAAGCCTTTAATTGATATGTTAGGTAGTGAATGGAATCTAGATGCATGAGGAGGATGCACCCATTTCTTAGAATGTTCTAAAAGATGTTTCTATGTTTGAGTGACTTGGGTTTGTTGAGGAGAGTCTTTGAATTTTATTTTCTTCATCTTTGCTCGGGACTAGCAAAATTCAGGTTTGGGGGTGTGATAACTCTATGAAAGTAGAGTTATTTAGGGCAACTTCCTACTTAGATTTTGTTAGATTAATGAAATATTGTACGTGTTCAATATAATTGACAACCGATGGAATTCTCAGTTGCATCATCCCTTACATGCGGCCGGACACCTCTTGAATCCTGAGTACTTTGATCAGATTACTCATTGTGAAATGGATCCAGAAGTGATAGACGGTTTGTATGCTTGTGTCGAGAAGTTTACTCCAACCGTCGAGCTTCAGGATAAGATCCTTGCTGAGTTTGGATACTACAAGCGATCTGAAGGGAAATTTAGTACGGCATTAGCAATTAGATCAAGAAAACTGAGATCGCCAGGTATTTTATTTTATGATTATTTCGAATTTTCGTGATAGTGTGACTATATTGACGAATACGAATTCTGGATGACAGCGGAATGGTGGGATATGTTTGGGCATCATACTCCAAATCTACAACGTCTTGCGGTTAGAATTCTAAGCTTGACTTGCAGTGCAAGTGGCTGTGAACGCAACTGGAGCGTATTTGAGCATGTAAATCCCTTATTAAAGTATTACGTATATTATTCTTATTCTCAAATAGAATATTGATAGCTTTCTTCTTTGTAGATTCATACAAAGAAGAGGAACCGCCTTTAGCATAACAGGTTACTTGACTTGGTTTATGTCAAGTACAATCAAAAGCTGAAAGATAGATATGATGCTGCAAATGTTATTGATCCATTGACTTTGGATGACATTGATGATAGTAATGAATGGATGGTGGGAGAAATGGAAGATGATGAGGAGGAAAGCGATAATCTGGTCTTTCCTGATGATACTTTCACATGGAGAGCGGTTGAGAGAGCATCAGGAGTCGAGGAACCTATTCGAATTACAAGGCAACATGCTAGTTCGAGTACATCACAGAGGATTCTTCAACGGGAAGGAGCCCACTCCGATGCGGCAGAGGACATTGAAGTACAACTTGGAAATGATAACTTGCTTGAAACTGAAGTTGATTGGGATGATGAATGTTGTGATTGATGATGATCATTTTGATTTCTAATTTGATGTTTAGATGATGATGTTTAGATTGATGATGATAACTCGAATGATGTGAACCATTATTTCTTTCTTTTTATTTAGAACTAATGTGGATGGAAATCTTGAGATGATATTTTGGTTTATAAAATACATTTTCATTAAAAATTTTAATTATAATATATTATTTTATTCATTAGCGCCTAGGCAAGCGCCTCGCCTAGCGCCTAGCGCCTCGGGCGATGGAAGCCCTCCTCGCCTTGGTGGCGCCTTAGCGCGTTGACAACCTTGCGGTGGACCGACTCACCTATTCAGCATCCGGTGGTGACGGTGGAAAACTTGCACACGGAGGCGCCGAAGTCGGTCCCACCGGGAAACCTTCCGCAGCGTCACGCTAATCGCTGCCCTCCTCCCACACCACCGCCGCCTCCCGCTTTTGATAAACCCCCTCCCACCCCCTGCGTTCACTCCCTCGTCGTCCGTAATCATGGCCGCCTCCACCACCATCTCCCCGTCGACCTCCTTCATCGCCAACAAGGTCCATCATTAATTCCTCCGATCTCCATCTACTATTAATCCCCACGAATTGCCACTGAGCTTCTGTTGCTTTCTGCAGAACGAGCTCGGTTTCTCCGGATTCGTCACCTCCCGGTTGCCTTCCGCCAAGAGATTCGGCGGCGGCAAGCCTGGGAGGAAGGTCGTTGCCGTCATTGCACCGCCGCAGAAGGCGGAGAGGATGCCTGCGACTACCGGCTCGGTTGGTGTTGGATTCTTTTTGGCTCTCTTGTTCATTTTTTATTTTGCATGTCGGTTTTGGTCGGGAGAGGAAACCATAGTTTCTGTTTATGATGGTGATGGTTTGCGGTGGCTCCGGTGGTGATGCCAGGTCAAGAATGCGATGACGATGACGGAGAAGATACTTGCAAAGGCCTCTGAGAAGCCGAAATTGAGCCCAGGGGAGAATGTTTGGGTGAATGTAGACGTTCTCATGACTCATGATGTTTGCGGGCCTGGTTCTTTTGGCATTTTTAAGAAAGAATTTGGTCATAATGCCAAGGTAATTCTTAGTCACGTGCTTCTGGAGATGTAGATTGCCTTCAGTGCGAGCAGTTTCCCGGATGTGACAACACTTTTGATAGGACACGAGTATCCCTAAGTAACTTGAACAGATTTAGTGGGAGCTGAAGATTAATAGAGATTTCATTTCATTTCTGTTTCTTTTTTTACACATCTCTTGGATGAACAGGTGTGATCGTATAGAGGCAGAAATATGTAGATTC
The DNA here is from genome assembly GCA_029817715.1 of Melastoma dodecandrum. Classification (NCBI taxonomy): domain Eukaryota; kingdom Viridiplantae; phylum Streptophyta; class Magnoliopsida; order Myrtales; family Melastomataceae; genus Melastoma; species Melastoma dodecandrum. Next base: position 286,528 of record JARUPY010000057.1, on the reverse strand, counting down.
ACAATTTAATAGCTGTATGTCGTGTGTTAAAATTAACTTAACATGATAATTGCCCCTCTGCCCTGTTAGGTCTGGGACCGGGAGAAAGTAGTTGTTATACCTGATCATTATATATTCACCGCCGATGAACGTGCAAATCGCAATGTTGACATCTTGAGAGACTTCTGCAAGGAGCAAAACATCAAATACTTCTATGATATCACAGATCTGAGTGATTTTAAGGTACGCCTCTCATTGCTATTGTCGCTCATTATGCATTGAACATGAATTTATGGTCTCTTTCTGACCACTGGAGAGAAGCTTCAATTGGGAATCACTTGTTTATCTGCAGGCTAACCCAGATTATAAGGGTGTTTGCCATGTTGCTCTTGCACAAGAAGGTCACTGCAGGCCTGGGGAGGTGAAGTTTTAATCCTACTGCTTTCTTCATGCCTCTAATATACATTAAGATGTTGCATTCAATGTCATTTTTCTCTTCAGGTCCTGCTCGGCACAGATTCCCACACTTGTACTGCCGGAGCTTTTGGTCAGTTTGCAACTGGTATTGGCAACACTGATGCTGGCTTTGTGTTGGGTACTGGGAAGCTATTATTAAAGGTGAATAATTCTCTCTTATTGGCCCAACCTATGTTTTGTTCAATGAATCTTGTGGAATATGTCTCCAATAAGTCAATGTAATAACAAATCATAGATGTATTAGTATGCACCAGACTTCTTTTGGTGGATTCTTCTCAGGAATCATAGACATTTTGAAAGCTCAGTGTTCTTTTGCTTAGCCCTTCCAATATGAATTATAGACATATTGGAAGTTCAGTGTTCTTTTGCTTAATACCTGCAGAATGAGTCATTGATATTTCAGATTGTTGCTTAAATTTGCCATATAAGTTCTTTTAACCAATGATCTCTGCAGGTACCACCAACCTTGAGATTTGTCTTGGATGGCGAAATGCCCAACTATCTACTTGCGAAGGATTTGATATTGCAGGTAAGTTTGTTGCATACTTCATAGAGATGAGAAGAGAGAGCCTTTATTGTGCCTTGTTACTTTATTCAAAGAGAATGTAGATGTAAATTGATGTGGTGAAACGTTTTTAATGTGATAATAATCCTTCCAATTTGATTTTTTTCTGCAGATAATTGGAGAAATATCTGTAGCCGGTGCCACATATAAATCAATGGAGTTTGTCGGTTCCACAGTTGAAAGCTTAAATGTGAGTTTTCTGTCTTTTTAAGCTATACTCTGTCCATGTGTCCTTACACTTTTCTTTTGTCAGATGGAAGAACGTATGACTTTATGTAATATGGTTGTTGAAGCCGGTGGAAAGAATGGTGTTGTACCTGCAGATGCTACAACATTTGAGTACCTTAAGGTCAGGAAATCGGGAAATCACATCTTATTTAGCTTATTACTCATTTCTTTGATTGTATAGAAATTGAAGGATGTGTTTTTTAATCTCTCAGGATAAAACAACTAAGCGTTATGAACCACTCTACAGTGATGGGAGTGCAAGGTGCTTTTGCCTAACTGAATTCTCTTTGATATCCACTCTGCAACGTTGGGCATAACGTTAGTTGATTTTTTCTGTTAAAGTTCAAAAGAGAGCTAGGATTTTTCATTTTTTACAGGAGAATTTGTTCGTTGCAGCACTTAGATTAGATGTTAATTAGTTCTCGCTTGGTTGTTCCATTGCATGATGCTCTTCCATAATTTATTTTATCTGTACTGAATGATCTTGCTCAAACTTGGAGGTTTATGTTATACAGATACACCTTCTTTCTTTCATTGGTTTCTCATGCACAACAAAATATAGACTGCTTATATTATTAATTTGACCTGCTAAAAGTGAGCAACGCACAGTCCATTATGTTATTAAGCTGAAAAGTGAAGGAGAGCATGAGTTCCTTTGCTACTTGTTATCATGCTGCAAAACCTGCTTTGTGGTGGTAAAGTCCCATCTTGTGTGTTGATCGAGATCCCTCACTCTCACATGGATTCTGTTTATGAACCAAGTCAAAATTGAGAAATGATGCAGTTGTAGTGGCTGAAATTTCTTTTAGAATGCAGTAACCAACATGTTTTTAGCTATGCTAGGAGGATACCTACATGAGTTTGAAGGGTGTCAGGTTCTTATCCTGCAACCTGCATAGATTCATTACAAAAAAAGAGACATCATTCAAAGTATAACATTGCTCTAGATTTTAATTACTGTTATGCCACATGACTATATACTAGTCATCTTGGGAGTAGATTTTCATTTAGCCTCATGGTTTAGTTCTATTTGGTCTCTTATAATTAGTTTTTTTGCTTTGCAGATTTCTGTCAGAATATAGGTTTGATATATCAAAGTTGGAACCATTGGTTGCAAAGGTGAGACATCAGAGTTTACTGTGATTATTTTTCCCCTTTCCCTTTGAGCTACCGTGCACGGCATGTGCTTCATGCCCCCTGGTCCTCTTTTATTCTCTTTTGCTTCAGGCTATTCTGTCATTATATCCTTATGGGTATTTGAGTAACAGATGCATTTCATATGGTTGAGAAAAGCTAAACGTCTGTTATATTCCGCTTAAACTCTGATTTGCAGCCTCATTCTCCGGATAACCGTGCCTTGGCAAGGGAATGCAAAGATGTAAAGATAGACAGGGTATACATTGGATCATGTACTGGGGGAAAGGCCGAAGATTTTCTCGCAGCTGCCAAAGTATTTCTTGCATCGGTAAGTTGTCTTCTCTATTTTAATTTTTTAGCCGTTGTTTCTCGATGATTTCTGCAGTGTATACAAAGTTATGGATATGATTAAAATTCTTTTGGGCATGTTAAGCTGAGAAAATTTGAAAAGAAGCTAGTTCGAAAAATCTGTGTATTTTGTGTTGCTGGAGAGTTTTGTTGGACTCTCTCTGATGGGGGAGTTTGATTTGGGTTTGTAAACATATTATCACTCGTCAGTAAATTTATCCGTCATCCTTTGATCTGCAGGGTAAGAAGGTCAAAGTTCCAACATTTCTAGTTCCTGCCACTCAAAAGGTTTGCTTCTTCACCATATAATTTGTAAAGAGATGAGCATTTGATAATTTTGATTTTTGTGTGGCGCAAATTTTCTCGATATGATTGTTCAGGTGCTTAAAACACTTGTTGTTTCAGGTATGGTTGGACTTGTATACCCTTCCAGTTCCAGGATCTGGGGGCAAGACCTGTTCTCATATATTCGAGGAAGCTGGTTGTGACCCTCCTGCTAGCCCTGGTTGCGGTGCTTGTTTGGGTGGCCCTAAAGATACCTATGCTCGCATGAATGACGCTAAGGCAAGTTCATCTTGTATTGATCTGGCTTATATTTAACATGTTTTGAGATTTTCATTATCTCCGTGAGACGATGTTTCTTAGGCTTAAGCTCGGATGTAATGGGATCAGACTGCTTAGTGCGTAATGTCTTGTTTGTTAATTTGTAGGTGTGCGTATCGACCACGAACCGGAACTTCCCCGGTCGAATGGGCCACAAGGAAGGTCAGATATATCTTGCATCCCCTTACACGGCCGCCGCGTCGGCGCTGACCGGTTACGTGACTGATCCGAGGGAGTTCTTACAGTGAAGAGTAGCCACTTCTAGTCTGTTACGATTGTAGGCTATTATAGCCTGTCAACGCGGTCGGACAAGTAGGCAAGACATCCTTTGCTTTTAGGGAATGAAAACTCCGAGGCTTGGTCGTTTAGGGCTCTGTAACAAACAATAATGGTTCTAGTTTCCAAAATCTCGTAATATTGTTCATATATTGTTGTTTCGATCGCAACATTGAAATCGTATTTTGAAATAGTGAAACTTGTAAATTTCATTAGATACGTGATTCGAGACCGCGATACTTTAAAAGAAAATTTTTAGTACTCTTGTCAAAGTAATGCCCTGAGAACTGCATTTTGGTATGTCCAATATAGGGTGGTAACACCACAAGGGAAACGGGAAGCGACCTTTTCACTAAATGTCTTCACAACTGATGTTACATAGAGTAGTATTTTGAGGATTTTAAAAATTAATACCTTAAAAAAAGGCAAAATATACGTTTTAATCCATAACTTTTGGCGAAATTTCTTTTCTGTCGGCATCTTAGTTTCATATACAAATATGTCACTAACTTTGTGATCAACCTTTTTCGTGGTCATTTTGGGACGGCGTTACGGAGGCGGTCGATTTGGACATAACGGAGGATTACGTGGTCTCCTCATAAGAGATCTTACGTGGAAAATGAAGGCGACGTGAAGAGGGGTCAGATCTAATAGGTACCTTCGTTTCCTCACAAATCAAAAAAATTCCTAACCCTAATCGAAGGCGAAGAGAAAAGGAAACCCAACTTGACCCAAAGTAGGCGACGGACTGAGGCGACCCAGCTTGACCCAAAGCAGGCGAAGAAGGACTGAGGCGACTCAGCGTGACCCAAAGCAGGCGAAGAAGGACTGAGGCTACCCAGCGTTGAAGGATTTAGGTATCTCAAGAAGAAAGGAAACACCCTCGCAGAAGGAAGTATCACGCGGCTTTGGAGGTCCACAAATCGAAGGATTCTTAGGTAAATGACGTCTCTCCGTCCATTCTAAAAGAATGAGTGGCAACGAGATTTCTAGTGACTCTGTTGTATCGAGCTCAAGTGTGGGTGGACGAGTTTGCAACCATGGAAAGGGGATCACATTGTACACATCCTGGAGTAAGAAAAACCCAAGTCGTCGATTCTATAGGTGTTCGTCCTAGAAGGTAGTGTAAAGGCTTTGTTATTTGTGTTGTGCTATTGGCATTGCAAACATTCTGTTTTAAGCTAGTTGATTTCTGATAATAATAGGAAGATGATTGTGGGTTTTTTGATTGGGTCGATGAGGACTTCCCAAGTAGGCAGAAGGAAATCATGGAACAACTTTTGGAGTCGAAGAAACTGTTGGAGGAGAAGATCAATTTCCTGAACAAGAAACGTCAAATGACTGAAGATCATATAACGAAGTTCGAATGGAAGATTGAAAAGTATAAAAAGCTTAAATTTTAGGGAGATGAAGCAAAGAAAGAGATTATTGAGAAATGATTGTCGAAATCAATACTTTGCGATTGGTGGTAGTTTGCTTTGCGGCGTTTGTATTGTATTTTTGTTGTTTTCGTTAGTTAGGGAGATGGAACTTTAATGTTTGAAGTCAAGAGGAAGATGAAATTTTGCAGCAAGATCTGTGAAATTGCAGCAAGATATGGCAGGAATTTTGCTTCTGTACCATTCCTTGAACAAGATATAGCGGCAAGCTATGGCTTTGGAATATGGCTGAAAGCACCATTACAAAGCCTAGTATAAAAGTAATATTTCTGAAAGCACCATTACAATCCGTAATAATCAAGTTTCAAAAGTGACGCTTCTTCACAAAGTCATTACAAATCTTAATAATCAAGTTCCAGGCAACACGTGCATCCTATGATATCTGCCTTATTGCATTTCTCCTACCCCTCCGCGTAGCCTGTTTTCGTCTGGATTGTGAAGATACAACAGATTCCTGACTCCAAGTTGTAGTTGTTTCTTCTACAAGTGTTATTCTTTGTGCATGAGTACTTTTACATGTTCTCTTGTTATGACCCTGTGTTCCGCAGTTCTTGCAAGTCATGCGTATTATCCTCCCTGAAATGCAACAAAGAAGAGGAAACTGAGTTTATTTTGGCATTACTGGTAAGAGGTAATGAACTTATACTTGAGGCTTCAGATGGTTGCTCATCCATTGTCTGAAATGGAGTTGAAGATTGCTGCAAAGAGGCTTCACCTTTGTATGTCTTTTTATTATGTCCGAAAACACCACAAATGTTCCTCTTTTAGAAAGCTTGGATGCTCCATTGGGTTGTGCTGAATTCTTGGGTTCTTCCTCCTGAGAAACCCTCTTATTGTGCTTTTTTGTTCAGCCTCCTAATATCATACCCCCAACATGCATGTTCAGATTAACCTGCTTCATAATATATGTTTGTTCAGCCAATCAACATCCAAATTACCCACTTAAACTTTAACCTACCTAATACTCACGAGTATAAACAATGGCGAGAAAAGAGTTCCACAACATACCTTCGATGGTGGTGAGAAGCTACTACAGATTCCTGGTTCTTGCGATTCCCAAACCCTTCAAAACCAAGTCGCCTCAGTTCTTCATCGCCTTCGCCTGTTTTGGGTCAAGGGTCGTCTTTTTCCTTCTTCTTCGCCTCCGATTAGGGTTAGGAATTTTTTTAATTTCTGGGGAAACGAAGGTACCTATTAGATCTGACCCCTCTCCACGTCGCCTTCATTTTCCACGTAAGATCTCTTACGAGGAGACCACGTAATCCTCCGTTATGTCTGATCGGCTGCCTCAGTAACATCGTCTCAAAATGGCCAGGGAAAAGTTTGATCAGAAAGTTAGTGACATATTTGTATATGAAAAAAAGACGTTGACAGAAAAGAAAGTTCGCCAAAAGTTAGGGACCAAAACGTATATTTTGCCTTATTTTAAGGTAAAATATCGGTGAGGTAATTTTTATTTGGGGCAAAGACCCATTTATATCATTCTTCAGTGGATCCTGCCCTACATGAACTAACGGAACCACTCTCATGCCAACGTAACAAACGTTGATATAAAAAAAATAGGCAAAACATTGATTTGTGGCACAGCCTTTTCTTGAATTTTCGTTTATGACCTGAACTTTAAAAACTTTCTTTTATAGCATTAAATCGATATTTTAAATTATTTATGGCCTTATTTAAATGATGTTATTCGAATATTTGATTTGTCGTTACTCAAAGGTCATAATTATCCGGACAATTAATGGCCCCAACTTTCTTTTGTGTCCTAAGTTTTGAATTTTTTTTCATTACCTTAAATCGATATTTTGAATCATTTATAACCTTATTCTAAGACAACTTCAATATCATATCTAGATACAACTCATATGATTAATACATATTTAAGCATTACATCTAAACCTTACACTAAACACCTTCAATATCACGCTTCACCACTCCGATGATAATAAAACACTTCGAAACAAAAATTTTCAACAAACAAACTATCATACCCATCGACTAACAACCTTTCGGGATGAACAATGAAGGAAACATCTCTATGTTTTGCTTTTACTCTAGGACATGAATATAGCAATTAGTAATGCTAGCTTGTAGATATGCTATTAAAATATGTTGCGGCATTCAATAACTCGTAGATTCGAGTAACATCATTACAATAATGTCATAAATGATTCAAAATATTAATTTAAGGTTATAAAAGAAAGATTTCAAAGTTTAGGCCACAAATGAAAGTCAGTAAAAAGTTGAGGCCATAAATCGATATTTTTTTCTGAAGTTGCAATATTCATTGATGGCAAATAGTAGATTCGGTTAACGTCGTTTGAATAAGGACATAATTTAAAATATCGATTTAAGGCTATAAAAGAAAAATTTTAAAATTCATGCTATAAACGATTGAGAAAATGTGGCGACACGATATTTTGATTGTATACAAACCAAACCTGGAATTGGGCCTTTTTCGAGTCGGGCCGGGTCGGGTCCGAGAAAAGGGGTTATTGTCGATAGGGAAGCAGCGACGCTCCGTTCCAATTCCTTTCTTATCTTCTCTTATTTGTTCTCCATCTTCTTCTTCGTCTTCCACAGTGGTGGCTACAGCCAGGAGCCTAACAATGGCGGCTGCTTCGTTGACTGGCGTCGGGATATTCGTCCTTCCTTCCTCCAACTCCGGCAAGCTCTTCCTCAAACCGCGATCGCCTTGCCATCGTCTCCGCGTCCCCAGGATAGCCGCCGTGTCCCTTGACGAGAAGCCGAAGACCTTCACCCTCGAGAAGTCCGAGCAAGCTTTCTCCGTAGCCAAGGTGAGCCGAATTAAGTTTTGTTGTGCGGGTGCGATTCGTCTCCTGGTGTCGTAATCGTTCATGGATTGAATTGAGCTGTTCTTTCTGGTCTTCCTTTATTTGGGAGGGGAATGAATGTGGATGGTGCTTGTACTGTTTATGTAGGAGTTGATGCCTGGGGGTGTGAATTCGCCTGTACGTGCATTCAAGTCCGTTGGAGGACAGCCCATCGTGATGGATTCCGTCAAGGGCTCTCGGATGCGGGATATCGATGGGAACGAGTACATTGACTATGTTGGGTCTTGGGGACCCGCTATTATTGGGCATGCTGATGATGAGGTAAAAGGAGGGAGATATTCTTTTTTCTTAGAGGATTGGAATCGAGCTAGATGGAATCTGTCGTATGCAATTTCTTTGAATGGGTGTGGTTATCTTCTTCCAACCGCACTCCGCTTTTTCCACGCTTCGAGTTTTCTCCTGTTGTTTGAGTCCAAGATCTGTGTTTCCAGTGTAACGTGGAGTTAGCAAAACTCAAAAGAATTGAAGCAGTTTGCTTGTTGTTTCCCGTTTGTAGTCCCAGGACATAGAGAACTGTTTTTGTTCGGTATTTCCTCCTCTAGATTCATTCCTTTCTTTATTTTATTTTATTTTATTTTATTTTTTGTTACTGGGAGGAAGTATTTGGAACCAGAAAATCCTCCTGGCAACTACATTTCTTTTCGAGCTTCACAATGCATTCGCAACAGGAAAATTTCCTTTGAATCAGGATGAGTATCCCATGGTTGGTGATACTGCTTTTGTCCTTAAATGAAAGTGTTTTGACATCAAACCATCCTTCCCAAAAACATTGAACGCCAAAATAGAGAGGATTCACCTTTTGATTTTTTTTTTATCTTAACTGTTAGACGAGTTCTTACTGTAAAATGTGCCCAGTCTTACCGTGCGGTTGTTATGGATTACTGTGTGCAAGCATAGCCCTACATCTCTTCGATGGGGCATGTAGGAATTATGGTCTCACACAGGGTTCATTATTACTTGATTGCAGGTGTTGGCTGCCCTCGCCGAGACTATGAAAAAGGGTACCAGCTTCGGTGCTCCCTGTCTTCTCGAAAATACTCTGGCAGAGATGGTAATATCAGCTGTTCCTAGCATTGAAATGGTCCGGTTTGTCAACTCTGGAACAGAAGCATGCATGGGTGCCCTCCGCTTGGCCCGTGCCTTCACTGGCAGACCCAAAATAATCAAATTTGAAGGATGCTATCACGGCCATGCTGACCCTTTCCTTGTCAAAGCTGGCAGTGGTGTCGCCACTCTTGGGCTACCTGATTCACCTGGCGTACCTAGATCGGCCACCATAGACACTTTGACAGCGCCATTCAATGACATTGCTGCTGTGACTGAGCTTTTTGAGGCTAACAAGGGAGAGATTGCGGGCCTTATTCTTGAGCCTGTCGTTGGGAATTCAGGGTTCATTGCTCCTACAGCTGACTTCCTTGAAGCCATACGCAAGATCACCAAAGAAAATGGCTCTCTTCTGATATTCGACGAAGTCATGACGGGATTTAGGTTGTCATACGGCGGAGCACAGGAGTATTTTGGGATAACTCCAGACTTGACCACGCTTGGGAAAATTATCGGCGGGGGTCTTCCTGTCGGTGCATATGGTGGCCGGAGGGAAATCATGGAAATGGTCGCACCAGCCGGACCGATGTACCAGGCAGGTACCTTGAGCGGCAATCCCCTGGCAATGACAGCGGGAATCCACACCCTCAGAAGGCTGCAGAAACCAGGAGCATACGAGTATCTGGATAAGATCACGGGCGAGCTCACCCAAGGCATCCTGGATGCGGGAAAAGCTGCGGGGCACGATATCTGCGGAGGGTTTATCCGGGGCATGTTCGGCTTCTTCTTCACCAATGGGCCTGTCTATAACTTTGCGGATGCAAAGAAGAGCGACACATCTAAATTCGGGAGGTTTTATCAGGGAATGCTGGAGGAGGGCGTGTACTTTGCGCCGTCGCAGTTTGAAGCCGGGTTTACAAGCCTGGCACACTCGTCCGAGGATATCCAGGCAACAATCGCAGCGGCAGAGAGGGTGTTCCGGAAGATCTAAAAACCAATTTTGGCGTAGCCTTTTTAAGCTTCTGGTGTGAGTGATTAGGTGTTGGATGGTTATTAGACTAGATCTGCAATCTGTTGTGAGTTAATTATTTTTGGCCCAGGTACTGGCTGTAGAATATGTATGACCCAACTTCTGAACGAACGCATCCTGATGAATAATTATTTCTTCCTTAGAAAGATGCCCATCCTCTCCTCCCCTCCCCCTCTTTGGAAATCATGTCTATTTCCACCGCATCTTGGGCACAACATCTTTCATTTCCTCCAATTATAGTGTGTCTCTTTTCTGGGGTTTGAGAATGATAATGATATGATTTGCATGGCAATTATATTTGCAGGTGGCAGCAGCTGGTGGGTGGTGTGGTGTGGCGATGGTGTCCCCCTCCCCTCCTCACCAATTCATTCATTACCACCATCTCCTTTTATGGGGTAGAGACAAGACCAGACAAAAGCACTATCTTCCCAAGTTCCTTGGTGATGTATGCATCCTTTGCCTCCCAGGAGGGGTGTGTCGATGGATGTTGTGCTTGATGCTACACAGTCTTCCTTCTTCCTTTCTCGGTCCTTCCTTGAAATCTCGAGTCTGTAATCCGGGATTAGAAATTATACCACATTGAGTGAGCCGTGTCTCGGCGTACCTAGTCCTCTGGTTTCGCTGGTCCGCATGATTTTCAGCCTTCTCACTGCAGCTAGGAACATCCTACGGGTTATGGGGAGCGGAAACCGTTAGGGTAAGAGGAAAGCCATCTCGGAAAAGAACATCAAAGTCTTTGCCTGACTCTAACTCAATGCCTTTTCTACTGGGTGTTGTTCCCTTGGTAACAAGAAAACCATAATTAACATCCTTTCTGCTTTGTTTTCAGACAATGTCGAGCAATAGGAAGCTTACTCCCAAGGGACGTCGCCCACGAGCATCCAGTCTCCCTCTTTGTCTTCATACGTGAGAACAAACTCCGACAGGTCATCGAGAAGGCTGGTTGAGGGTCCCTTGTCTCCAACCCCTGGCATTTACAACGGATTAGTCTAATGTAAATTTGTCCAAGGCATATACCAAGTTTGTCTCAAGATCTTACTATGCCAGGGGCATACATGACCCCAATATCCGCGACAGGTGATATTTTACATTGAAAGATGTTTGTCGCTGTTGGGACGCTGCAAGAACATATCCGCCAAAGCTCGAGCCAGTGTCTCGTAGCAGGAATGAGCATGCAAATCCACCTTTCTCCCAATGGGGACTCCATCCATATAAACCTTAACGAACCTGATCCACATGCCATCCTCCCCAGTGGCGTTCCCTTCTGCACCTTCGCAAACCTTGTCCTCCCAGCCATTACTCGAGACCTTCATTTCGGCAATGGCCGACTTCTCATTGTCCGCTCTCGGCACCTTTGACGTGCTAATGAGGCTGTTCATTCTGTACGCCCCGATTGGTGGCCAACCAACTTCCTGACTGATGTCCTCGCTCGTCATCCAAAGAGGGAATCGTCAGGAATGGACTGGAGAGATCGAAGGAAGGTCATGGAAGATAATGAAGAGGCAGAGTGGAACCTGGCAGGAGTAGGGGAAGCGTCGGGACACGAAGAGAGGTCTGGGGCGGTGAGGATCCTGTATTTTATGGTAATTATTTTATTCGACAAGGGCAAACAGGTCAAAAGAAGGGACTGCTCTGCCCGTTCTGGTAACATTATTATTATTATTATTATTATTATTACTAGTTGATCAATCACTACTACTTGTTTTTTAACCAGTTTTTCCATCCCCAGGGGAGATATCGAGTGCCATGAATTATTCTTACACTTGATGTTTACTACAGGGGAGATGGAGAAAGGAAGAAATAGTTTAATTTGGTTACCAGGAGACATGGTTAAAAGTTGATGATATATATTTTTAAGGTTTCTTACCTTTGTTGGGTTGGGGGTGGTACACCAAAATCTTGCAATGAGCCCCGTGCCTTCATTGTCAACTACTTAATACTCTTTTTTTGTTTTTGTTTTACTACTTAAAAGTTTTATCATTTAAACAACGATATTTTTACGACAATCAACCGTTAACTCTGTCATAAAAAAATTATAACAAAAGGAAGATACAACGATCCAACTCAATACAATAAATCCATTTTTATTTGGATTTATTCATTTTTGGGTGACGGTCTTCATCGTGTATGCAACTATATATAAACCGTGTTTTGGCCAAAAATAATAATAATAGAAGTAACAAATAATAACAATGAAGAAGAAGAAGAAGAAGAAAGCGTTGGAATTTCGTATACATATAGAAAATGCATGACCAGGCCATGATGATGTGATGATGATGAAACGGTTGTTGTTAGTTAGCATTTATTCTCCACAAACAATGGAACATTGACACCCGTATATATTACTCACACAAGAGAACAGTCCGCTGCCGCCCGCTTCTCCGTCCTCCTCCGCTTGCCTCCTCTTGTTCCTCCTCCTGCTACGTCCCCCTCTCCTCGGGTTGTTCACCTCGCTCGAGTAATCCCCACCTCCCCCTCTGTCGTCGTAGACCGGAGGCAGCTCCATCTTCCACCTCTCCAGCTTCGACTGCAAGCCCTCCATGCTCTCGCACTCGCTCCATGCCCCCACCACCGACTTCTCCCCTTCCTTCGTCCTGTACACGTTCTTCACCGCCACCTCTGACGGGGAAGGCCCCAGCTCCGAATCCGTCATGTTCATCTTCCCGCCCTTGATCGACCCGTCGAAGCCCAACGGCTGCTTAACTCCCCCCTTGGGCTTAGTCTTCTTCTGTTGGGCCTCCGTCCCCCCCAGCCATTTGTTCCTCACAGCCCCCACGATGGAGCTCGACCCCACGTCCGAAGCTGGGGAGTACGATTTCCCTCTCTTGGCTGGGGCCGGTCTGATTTCCGATACGCTGAGGACCGTGCTCGGGCCTGTCTTGGTGTCCTGGACGCCTAACCCGACGACGGAGCCCGGCCTCTCCCTGAAGGATACCTTCCTCTTCAAAGCCCTGGATGTCTGCACCATCGAGCTTGTGTCGCTCTTTGTGCGCCTGAGCTCCGGCTTCGGAGCCGGCAGGGCGAGCGGTTGTTGTCGCTGCTGCTGCTGCTGCTGCCCCTGCCCCTGGCTTTGGTTGTGGTAATGCAAGAGGTGCTGGTTGTTGTGGGGGTCGTGTTCTCCCATCAGGTCACGGTAGCCCACTGCCGACGTCTTGAGGTGCGTGTAGAGCGGCATGCTCCGCATGGAACTGTCCAGTAACGCTACCCCGATGTTTAGTATCCCCTGCGGCCTGCCAGAGGGACGTCGCACCTGGAGCGCGACGAACTTCATCCCGATCTCCTGCTGGTGGCGGAACCGTCGAGAGGGAGGGGACACGAGGTTTCCCACGAGCACGCGAACGGTGCCGACCAGCACGTCCTTGAACCAGTGCACGGAGTATATCTCGATCATGACGCCGGACGTGTCGGAGAGGAGGAAGTCCTCGTCCACTCGGAACACAAACTTGTCATTCCAGGAGGGGTTGGTGCGGCCCTGGGGATCGACCCTGGTGGAGAGTTTGCGATCAGGGTGGACCCAGGCGATGGCATAGGTGCGCATAGAACGGGAGACCTTGGCCAGATCCTGGGCAGAGATGATATTGATCTCTAATAGCTGGAAGGGATTCAATATGATAGAAGACATGGTTAGGAATCAAGGTTTGGGAAATCAACCCGAACGGGGGAGGTCGGAATCGTTCCCTTGCCGTCGTATAGGAACGACGACGGGGCCCCCTCTCCTACATGAATCCCCAGAAGGGGCAGGCAGAGAGAGGGAGGTGACCCGGAACAGATATTAAGGGGTGGATGGTTGTGAAATGAGGGGGTTGGAGGGAGAGATGGGTTTGTTTCCGTCGAGGCCATGAGGAGTGAGAGAATGTTGCGAATGGATCGGGGGCTATTCTGGACATGTTTGGTTGGTTTTTTCTGTTGTTGTTACCCTTTTCATGATAAGAGATGTCAAGCGTTTTTTAGGACACACACCTGTCTGTCATAATCTTTCCGGTTCTTTCCCGGCAACCGTTGGAAACTCCGACGACAGACCCCCGGAGTTGCATCATCTCCTCGTATGATCACTGTTAGAGTTCTGCACAAAGTGGGCGTAATCAGATGAGGGGGATGATCTGCAATGCTTTGTATAATAATCCATTTAGATCAGAGCCAGCCGTAGTTCGTCCGGAAGGGGACCGAAGGGAGAGCCTATACAGGGCATTGGTAGCAGCACGTAGATTATACGTCGACTGTGCATCGGTTCATTCCATTTCGTAAAACCTGCCTAAACCAAATGGGTTATGGGGGATCATCCAGACTTTTTCACGCCACCTGAAAGAACAACAAGAATCTCGTTAACTAAAATCATCGCACCTTTTGTTCTGTTAAGTGCTTCCCATTAAAATGGCCATCCTCTCCACATGCATATTTGAAACAAGCACTGTACATTCCATTTAGAGAACAAATACTATCACAGTTTCACATCATTCACAAACAAAATATCTTTATAATGTGAAGATGCAGTCTTAAATAAAAACTAAACAGACACACGCTAACATATCGTATGCAGTAATGGTCCGTCCCTGGATCCAAAAGCGAAGCGCCTGCCATGGAAGTCGGACAAGTAGAAAAGAGCTCTTCTACTTCTCATGATGTGAAAGAGCCTTCCGCGGCTTTGCTCCTTTCTGTGGCAGGCAACCACTTGGATGGGCATCTCCTTCAGTTTTATAGCCATCTTAGACGAATGGGAGCTAGAAGCTTGATAGGTGGCTGTCTGCTGAAGATGCAGCCTCACAGCATTATATCCTGAAGACTGGGGTTGGGGCGTTCTCGAACAGTTTTATAACCGTCTTAGACGAATGGGAGCTGCAGGATTAATAGGCGGCCGTCTGCTGCAGATGCAGCGTCGCAGCGTTACATCCTGACAGGATCAGGGTTGGGGCCTTTTCCAGCAGTTTCTTGTCCCCCTTGACAATCATCTTCATCGCGCCTTTTACCAATGCAACCTAATCATAAATTAGTGCATGGGGACAGCTACAACTAGCAGATGTATTGACTAAGGCACTTCATCCTTGGAGATTTCACTTTCTTGTTGACAAGATGGGTTTGTTGGCCATCTTGAGGGAGAATGTCAGCGGAATACTTGTGCGAGACAACAGAAGAGTGACAATGGAGAAAACATGCAGGCGCATCAAGTGTGCTTCGTCAGCCAACAGGCCTAAAGGATTGAAGTTGTAACTTTAGGGGTTGAGCTTAAGTTTGTTAAGCTGTGATGTATGTTAGATAATAAGGGGGTTAGATGGGTATTGAGTTTGTAAAACTAATTCCATGCTCGTTCGTACAATACAGCCCCCCCTCATCCGATGGAAAGAGATGACTCCTTTGTTATTCATCCTCATCCCAATTCCTGTCCCGGTTAAAAGGACCAAAGGAAGATGAGTTCCCTGTGCTTCCTTAGAAATACAACGGCTCATTTCAACCACAGAGGGATCGAAACACCCAAGACGATGAGATTCAATTCCCAGTTTCACCCGATCGCCTTAACTCCGTGCTCCAACCGAATGTGCGTGCCTTAGGGAGCTATGAATATAACATAATCTGCTATGAGACTGAATATTTTAAAATCTTTCACGATGAGGGTGCCACCCTCATAAAAAAGAATTCCATCCGTTCTTCTCGGTATGACTTGCGGTACGACAAAGAATAGAAGAGGCTTGCCTCAAAAAGAAGTTGTTGTTCCTTCTCCCGCAATTTCTACTCTTCTTCGTCAGGGTTGCCCCTTGAGGACTGGCGCCCCGTGAAAGTTCTGTCTTGCCGGTGACTCGGTCTATAGAAACCGTTTCCTCTTGGTTTGGTGTGTTCTCTGTCTCCTCCACGATAACCTCCAACCTTGCCAAGACTCCGTGACCCAAAACGCCCCCCTGAATTCTCTACTTGGTGAGGACCTCTAGCTCTACCTCTTCCTGTTTGAGGAAAAGCATATCAGTGCCTCTTTTCTTTTTGGTTCATAAGAACATTTTGATGCTTAATGATAAGATTATGGCAATATATCTGTAGGAAAGTGAAGTCACACTTATTACCAAAGACATGTCTGAACACAAACAACTAAAATTACAAGGTAACGAAGTGAACACATACTTCCTCGAGATGGGATATTGCTGTTCGGTCTTCGTTCCTCAATGAATACTTCTCGTCCTCCAATATGTGCACTTCCCGCCTATACAATTATGTCCATGAGTCATGATGATGTTAGAGCCAAGCTATAATGCCTCCTGATCTACAGCATTGGTGTCCCAGAAGCATCCATACAAAGAATCCCGGTATGAGAGAACCATTATGAAAGTCAAACCTACCAAGCTCTTGGCATGCCTAACATCCTTATACCAGGATTGTGAAGGTCTGTACCTATCCCCATCATCGGAATAAACTTTTACCATCAATTACAATTACTTTAGAAGGTAGCTTTAGCTTTACTTGACTCTTGAACAAAAATCCAAAACTACCGCCTATCTAGGTGGAATTTAACATAAACTTCCCTTAACACCTATCTAGGTGGAATTTAACTTAAACTTCCCTTAAATATTCTATCTTTGGAAGTTAAATGCACCCTAATGGAGAATGTAACATTAGATGAATAAGTCCATTATTCACTTGCACTTGTCCTGAGCATTTAACAAATAAATTCCTCACTAAGATCATCCAACTTCGTTTGGTTCTCTGACTCTCATCCACTAATAGGATCATGAATTGCCATTATCCACTTAACAAAGCCTAAGCTAAACTAAAATGAAGATTTCTATAAATATTCTCCAACCAGGATTTCATATTGTATGACAATGACATTTTTCTAACGTGTTCATTGTTTTCAAGTCAGAACCTACATTTGAATTTAATCACTGGGACTTTGGAGTGAAAGCTTCTGTAGAAACTGCGGACAACTCAAACCAAAATAATATAGAGCAGATAAGAACCTTTACGGCATTATTAACACTTCTCATGTCCTCAAATTCAACAAATGCATAGCAAACGTCCAAATCCTGTATGATAAAGCAGAACACGCATCAGGTTCTGACAATAATCAAATACCCCAACTCCTGGGAGATCAAACGAGTGAAGGCACGAACCTTTCGCCCTCGTATCACCAAGCCATTAGGTCTGATTTTACCAAACTTCTCGAATTCTCGTTCTATTTCCAACTCAGAAACGGATGGAGGTAAGTTCCTCACATGGACAGATTTTATTTCCCCTAGAAATAAGCAAAGAAAAAAGACGAAGATAGGTAAATCTCATATCCATTACTAGTTTTCCAGAAAAAAGGGATAAATGATTTTGAGAGCAAAAACAAAAGGCATTCTAAGTGGATCAGAAGCCTCCATGTCTAATATATCACCAAAAACCAACCTTCTTCTTCAATAGTTGACACATCTTCTGACTCGCCTCCAGCACGACCATATTCGTTTGATGACTGGAGAGATTGCTGGCTAGGGACCTCGGGAACAGGATCCCGCTCCGACGAAGTTTGTGGACTTTTAGCTGCTGAAGGTGGAGAAGCCAAAGATGGTGGACCCTGCCCTTTTGCAACTCGTAACTGTCCACAAAAAGGCAGTAATATCTACTAAATAATAGAGCCGATATTTAATTAGAAAAAATACCCATGTATATTTTAGGAAAAGAACATACAATGGAAGCATATGTGTGCTTTGGAGGATCTCCAACTGAATCACCAGCAGATGTGGGCAGATTGTCTGCGGCATCATTACCACCATTTTGTGTGGGGCCGTTCGAATCCACTGCACAACTTCCATTTTCCACCTCCCTCACTTGCTGATGCCTCTCTGGTACTCCACAATTGTCAATATGGCCATTTTCCTTGACATCGGAGTGAGAAGAGTCTTTTGCTTGAATTTCTCCTCCAACCATATATGTGGGTACTGTACATGAATTTATGGATGGGAAGCTAATAAAACCCGTCTAAAGTAGAAAAAAGGAAACGGTGCTTAGATCCTTGGTGAGAATAGATGTAGCCGTGGAATAGAGGGAACCCTTATCCCTAATCTATCTATCTATATATAACCCACCTCCTGGATGGTGCCAATAGCAAGTAATAACAAATTAAGACTGGCACTACCAAAAAATGCTATCCTGCTGAGAATTTTTACCTGATTCATCATTGGAGTGAGGGGCACTAATTTTGGAACTAATATCGTGCTGAGCCAAAAAAACTGGAGGAAGGTGATGAGGGTGGTCCTCTTCAATGAGATGAAAAATGTCATTGAGAATGAAAAAGCCAGTCTCTTGGGGCGCAAGAAAGAAAGTTTGTGCAAATTTTCGGCAGCCATTGAGATTTTTTGGCTGAACAGACCCCGATATCATAACAAGAACACCTCCGTTCCAGGATTCGAGAGAAAATATCGTCTTGATTTCTACTCCAGTGTAGCTGATGGACATGATGAGTGTGTGGATTTGCTGGCAAATGATGATGGAAAAGGAATCACAAAATGAATACATAACAAAGCCATGCACATAGCAATGAAGAGATAAATTTATCAAAGCAATCATGTTAAGGCAACAGGAAGATAGTTAACCTACAGCTAATTCGCTTTCAAGTAAATTTATCCAGCACTTGGATCCTAAGTCCATGATGTGTAAATCACATTATCATGGTCTGAAAGACATCCAAACACCATGCCCCTAACTCGAACTATTTCTGATCGCAACAAGAAGTCGGGATCAGGACTACACTACTAGAGGAGAGACTTTTTGAGATAGTCACGAATCAAGTAGGACTTGGCAATGCAGTCATACGTGCATTAAACACCGTAAAAATAAACACACAATAAATTAATAGACAATTCCAATTAGCCACATCGCATTAAAATATTGATCAGAATGATCAGGAAAGACAACATTCTTTGCATAAACACTTTCACTTTCAATAACTCAGGCAAACACAAGAATTGAAGGATCTGCAATTCACATCCAAGGGTGATTTGGTTTAAATAAGACGATGAGCATCCACTTTGATACAGAGACAAGCGGGAAACCCAAAAAATTACCACACGACTTATACATATTGTGCAGGGGCAGGAACCTCACCAGCATTCCGGTGGCAGTCTCCCTGGAGTTGCCATCCACGCGAAGCATGGTGCTGGAATCGGAATAAAACTGATGAACAATCTCAGGCTGTTGTTGGAGGGCATGGTAATACTGCCCCACAAAATAAGTTCCAATCTGAACACATAAAAATTAAGATGCCAAAAACTTTCAGAGCTCTCGGAGAAACTCAACTTAAGCAAAATTACAACATCCAAATACGTAACACAATCAAAAAATCAAATCGAAACAAACCTGAGCTGCAGTAAGAGGGATGGGATACGCAGCAGCTGCCATTTCCGAGGAGAGGCGCAAGCACGCACACCGCCCCCCAACTCCCCCTTAAACCCTAAAAATATTACAACCCCAAACAATCTGTAACGAGCGACCCAGATCCAAGAATCTAACCCGAGATCTGAAATGACAACAAAGATGTAATTTTTGACGGAGGTGGGTGGGGGGAAGCTCCCGGAAATTGGAAGAGGTAGAGGGAGTGCTTCGCTAATGCTGCCCAGGGATAATAAGAATGGCTTCCGCTTAAAAAATTAGTTATTCTTTAAATTAAAACCCTTTTCCTTTTGGCATATGATTTAGTATGCCGCAATTATTTCTTTTTTCAAATTAGTCTCTTGTATCGGTGTTTATAAGATTGTTGGTCTTAAATTTTTTTCAGAAGAACGGTGAAATTAAGGGACCAACATACCAATTTGACAGATGCCAAGAACAGAATTCTAAGATCAAAACTGGTACATTGAAAGCCCTTTGTTTTGCAAAGTAGCTGGTAGTATATTAGTACAGACTTCGCGGCGAACTACTCTAAGCACTTGGAGTATGTCATATGCTCTAACAATCCGGTTCGCCATCTCCTAAACCGATGCGTCAGCAAGATATCGGATTCTAGAAGAAGTTCTCGTTCCTAATGTGCAGGTGCGTTCTCTGGCCTACTGGTTCCTTCGCTGGAGATGCCTTCGTTCCTTTTGGCACGCGGGCAATCTTTTGGTCTGCGGTCTCCCTTGGTGTTTTAGCATTTTTCTTTGGCGAACAGTACCCAAACGGTTTAGTAGCAGCAGCAACCTTCTGATGTGCAGCGTTGCCGGGTGGATGTGGCCTCGAGTTGGCGATTCTCGAAGCCGGGGTCGGGTTCTTCTCCATCAGTTTCTTGTTCTTCTTCCCAATCATTGCGTCGTTACCTGCATTCGGGAAAGAGAGGATTGAGATCCTGACTGGTAAGGTATCTTTGTCTCAAATGCAAACTGAGAATACACTTTACTCGGGCTAGACAACACAGCACGAGGACGGGGGATGGGACTGGCTCTCATACTCTGCTTTGTAGAGTCATCCGACCCGGAATCAGATTTGCCTGCCATTTCAGCCACTTGGGCGGGTCAATACAAAACCAGCAAGAAAGAAAATAAATAAATAGTATATGACAGCCCACCATCCAAGGCAGATACTGTGGGTGGGGCGAAGTTTTCGACCGTGAAGCTATCAAAATCGAGCCTTGCCCGCCGTTCTGGGAAGACACGATGCTGCTGGCCTGAGTTTATAGGAAGCAGCCAACTTCATCATTAGATAGAGCCGATCGTCAGACTCCACAACCATGGACGCCGAAAAAAATTCGAATTGCTAACTAATCCAGGACGGACTATAATCCAGCAAGCTCCTAATATTATATCCCAAGTCAGTTGGGGGGTGGGGGGGTTGTTTTACCAGGGGAGGAGGAGGGATGAGGAGGCTGAGAATTGAAGTCGATGATGGAGAGGAAGTCGATGGCCTTCAATCCCATCAGGGGGCTGCGTTGACCAACTCCATCGTCCTCGTCTCCGGCCACCTTCACCTTGATCTTAGGATACACTAAACCCCAAACAAACGCACAAAATCAAAAAACGAAAGGGGAAAATCCCATATGATGGAAGGGCATGCAAGAACCCAGAAGAAGAAGAAGAAGAAGAAGAAGAAGAAGAAAGTACCCACTTTTTCACTGCTCCCGACCGAGCGACCCAGCGAGGAGAGAAGTCAGCAGCAGAGGGGAAGAAAAACTGAGAGACGGGGGTGGACTTCCTCCTCCTCTTCCTCTTCTTCTGGTTGTGCTCGGGAGATATGATCGAGGGGAAAGAGAAGTTTGACTACGCAACTTAAAACAAAGTTGGGGGGGGAGGGAATTATAATGAAAAGAATTATTATAATGAGGGGGTGGTGGAGGGGGGAGGTGGTGGTGGTGATGGTGGGAGTAATTCACTTTTTTGAAAAGTCGGCCAAATTCGAACAACGACAATAACGTTGTGGCGAACCCTTCGCCTGCTCTGCGCGTATTTCCTTGCGGGCCCACACTCCCTCTTTGTCAACGGTCGGCTGATTTATTCATGATTCCACCCCCACCTTTTTTGGGGCGACTGCGATTTAGCCATCCTCTGGGCACACAAGCAGGGCTTCCTAACGCGGAGGTTTGTTACAAAATATGGCTTGGCTTCGTCGTGGTTCTCAACCACGACTAGGGGTGAAAATGAGTCGAGTCGAGATCGAGTACTCTCAGGCTCGAGCTCGGCTCGATTAGGAAAAGCTCGAGCTCGAGCTCGACTCAAGCTCGATCGAGCTCAAATAATTGGAGTTCGAACTCGGCTCGTTCCAATTATGGAGAGCTCGAGCTCGACTCGAATGTAGATCGAGTCTAATCTCGGCTCGAAAGCTCGAGCTCGATTTTAAAATATACATATATTGACGTTGACTCGAAAACATATATAATAAAGTTCACTTAAAAAACATAAATATGAACAATGTTGTCAAAATATTTCAACAAAATCATAATTCCAAAACATCTCCAAACTATTCTCCCAAAACATCTCCATAAATAGAACCAGATTTATCAAAACAATCACAAACTACAAGAATCATACTCTTAAAACATCTTCACTTCATTACCAATCATAATAATATCACAAGCATCATCACCTGCATATAAAATATTATAAAGAGTATTACAATCACCATAACAATAATAAGACAATAAATATCTTAAAACTTTATTAGGTAATTTTATTAATTTTTGTGTTGAATCATCATGCCCAAACACAATATGAGAGCGTAAGGGGATGGGAAGCGTCGTACCTTGACTATGACGCCTTCACTTTTTTCTGTCGCTTACCCGCGGGCGTAAAATTCGGCCAGCTCCTCTCCGGTACTTTTTAACGCTCGCTCCGGCCGATCCTTGCGAGAAACAAAGTTTGAAAAGGCCGATTATTTTCCACTTATCTAATGAAGAGAGGAGATCGCCATGCCAAAAGGAGAGGGATAAAGAGGTTTTTTCTTTAGGGTTTGCTTTTACCACAGAGTGTGGGGAGGGGGAAGGAAAAAGTTTTTTAGGTAATTTTATTAATAAATTATTAAAATTTATTATATAATATTAGGCTCGGGAGCCTTCAAGCTGTTAGTGTTTCGGCTCGTTTCGTTAACGAGCCGGAACGAGAGCTCGAGTTCGGTCAAAGTCGAGCTCGAACCGAGCTTTGACCGAACTAGCTCGCGAACAGCTCGCGAGTGGCTCGGCTCATTTTCACCCCTAACCACGACTCCAACAGTTCTCATTTAGTGTTGCAGTCGGAGACCGCATTGTGTTCGTAAACTGAAAGTTGTGATTTCCAATCACGATATATGGGAAGAAATGCAAACACGACTCATAGCGTAAGATAGTATCTGTTTTCGGAGAATGACATGGCAGTTATGGGGCACTTGTGTTCCACAAACTGGGTAACACTTGCCTGCACCATCAGCAAGTCAATGGCTAACACACAAGGGCAGGAGAACGACAGATCGCACACAGTAGCATCCTAAGTGCCGTCGATGATGCTGATTAAGTCAGTAAATAGTACCAACATAGTTTCTTAGGCGTCGAGTCTAATTGATAAGAGATGTACAACAGCATCAGATGAACAGGTAACATGCAATGATAACATAACGAATACGAATCCTTCCAGATGTTGCCTTCCTTGACCAGGAAAGTGCGAAAAATTTTCAGCAGGAATCTTTCAACAGATATTGTCCAATGGCACATATAGTTTAACCAGAATTTTTAGGATTCTATATTTCCCCCTCTCCCCCCCCCCATCTTTCTCGGCAATTCGTCTGTACCTCTGACTATCGAGGCTATGTTCATGCTTTTGAATCATCCACAACTTCCCGAAACTCCTTGAGAAAATCAGATGACTCGAGGCATTCCAAGGATGGAAGATGAGAAAGATGAAAAGGAAGAGGTGGATGAATTCAATTGGAACTGAATATGAAGACCATTACAGAAGCAGGGATACAATATCAGAAATGTGGAGGGAGGAGTTATGCACACGATGATAATGGGACCTGCTTACTGGACAGCAAGATGGTTACCTCCATAAGACAGCTCAAGAGTCAACATTTCTGCAGCTGCAAAGGCTAGAAACTATACTAATGAATGTTGAATTAGCTGTCAAGTTCTCTTCCGACCCATCACCAATAGATCGCTCAAGTCCTGCTACTGATTAGGACGAAGTCGCTATTTATTGATGACTATCCTCGTTAACACAAAATAACTTGCAGGGTCGTTAGTTCAATGGGGACGACTATCTTCTACACAGGATGATAATCCGAGTGTAAGATGGATATCCCTCCGGAGGGACGTCTTGTTTGGCTAAGATCGCCATCCATCGTGGGGAATACATTTTCTTCTTCCCATTTAACCGGTTCATTGATTTACAACCACAAAAAATCCCAGCAGCCCCTGGAAGAACTATACTTCAGTGCAAATGCTAGAACTCTGTCCCTAAAACAGAGGACAAACATGTGATTTTACATCCCAAATTTTGACATTCTGAGTGATTGTGCCAGTAGCGAGGGATAAGGGCCATCTGGATGAAAGGATGCTGCCCGTAAAACCTTTATCTTCCGGCTTTCCTTCGACCAGGTCGTATGATTTACAACCAGGATTGCGCCTTTATTCTAGTACTGCCTCGGCATGTAAAACTAACAGTGAGGTGAGGTGAGGTGAGGGGACCCTGGTGATGTGTAGCCAACAGATTTCTGAACTACATTACTAACTCAAAAAAAAAAATACAGCAGACCAATCTATACCTCTATGCAACTGCTCACAGTTAAAAAGTTATACAGAAGGGCAACAACAGATCGCAAATCCGGAGTCAAAAACGTTTCAGATAACAAAAAATACTTTACCTTATCAGTAGACGTGGTTATATACCAAAGACGAAAGACGCAAAAGAGACTTGTTTTAACCACCTCGCAAAAATCAAAACCTTCTTGGAATGCCCAGAAATTCAGTGGAAAATAACAGCGGCAGCAGCAGCAGCAACAACTCCTCCCTCCCGGTCACAGTTACATCCTATTCAGATAGTAAAAACCAAATATTTTCAGTTACTGTGGGAGGGGGGGCATCATCCATTTTGTATAATAAATCTTTGTTTTTAGGCATCACGAAATAGTTAGTCTCAAAGAGACAGCAACATAAATATCTAATTTAAAAATAAGAATAAATAATTACATATAAAAAAATATAATTTTTAAAGAAGTTTTATTACGCAGGGGAAACATTACATTTACGTGACCATCATTTAATTAGGGCATAAATGTGAATGTGCGGGCCTCCTCGCAACCATCGTGGTTAGCCTAAAACATTTCTTTCTTTTGACTTGCGTCCACACGAAGAAAGTATAACACTTCTGAGTTTTTAATAAAACTTATATTTTTTTTCTTAGAGTTTTACCTCAACTGAAAGTAACGATTTTTTTCTTTCCGAAAAATCGCTATTTCTAGTAGCGATTTCATGTGAATTTGGCACGAAGCAGCTAGTTCGTAAACTTTGTAAATAGCTTGCTTGCTTCAAGTAACAATTGAGGGATAATAATTTTTAAATTTATTATTATATTTGACAAATTATTTTAAAACTATAATATTATCGCAACGAGGGAGGAGAGGCTGCCAAAAGTGGGGAAGATAAGTGAGGAGTTGGAGGCGAGGGGGGGGTGGTTAGACCGGAGAAAGGTACGGAGGGGCGCGACTTACGGCGCGGGTGTTGACAAAAAAAAAACGACACTGCCGACTTTGACGGCCCCGTACGGACAAACTAATCCTAAAAATAAGCACCTCACCTCCCCCCTCATCCTCGTATATATTGGAAAAAAACTGGTAATAAACTCCTTAACAACACTTCCCCCACCCCCCCTTTTAGCCTGTAATATCCACTCCCTAATTCCTTCCTTTAAGAGAAACAAAATTAAATTAAAGACATAAACCTTCACGCCATCATCGTCTTCTTGGTTATTCCCTGGGTTCTTGATTTGACCCTACATATATATGGACAACACTGATCCTTCTTTCTGCTCGTTGTTGCTGCTGTCGAGGACCAGGGCAGCACCGTCGCCCTCTCCGTCGTTCGAGCCTTCCTGCGATTTCGCTCAGCCATTCCTCCGGGATTGATCTGGAAAGCAAGGATAATATTGTTTACGTCCTGATAGGAAGCAAGAGTCATGCCTCCTCCGGAAGAAAACTGCCAATATCAACACCCTGCGCGGCAGCCGATGCCCCTCCCTACCGTAAAATTCTTCTCCCTTCTTTCTTCGCTTTTGGGATTTTAACGTTGCATGCTAATGCATGGATGAATTGTTTTGCAGGAGGAGATTTCGAGCCCATTAAGCGCTCAGCTGATCGAGTTTTGCAAGGACGAGTTACTACCTGAGATGATGCCGTGTTCCGAGGTCACATCGTCCTCGAACTGCTGCCTCGATGACTATAATCTCGATTCCGAGGATCTCTCCATCCTGCAAGGAGCGGAGAAATTCTGTGACGTCCTGCAGGACGAGCTCGCGGCTGCCACCCCCTCGACCACCGTTGCAACCACAAGCAATACAATGGTCACGACGGCAGCCGACAACAACCATTCGGCCATCTTCGACTCGCCAGACGATATGGACAATGATATCTCGGCTTCGATGGACTTCTCTCCATCCGCTTCCTTCTCTGTCCCTCAGATTCTCTGTACGCATGACGAACTGTTTGATTTATCCGTGACGCAACAGCAACACTTCCCTCCTCTGCGGCCTCATTTCCAGCTAAACAACGTATTAGGCAACACGTTGCAGAACTTCCTACCTGACGCCGTAACCCTGCCTCCTGTAGTCGTAGGACCACAAGTGTTTTCCCCTGTTTATGAGGATCAGTGCCTGTCTCCAGTCCCGCCCTACATAGCCATCAACCCTTCATCGCCATCTAGTTCTCTTCTCAGCCCCATGATACGGACATTCATTCCTATGAACCTGAACCCCACATTGTCTGCAGAGGGATCGGGTATTTACCCTGGGAACATTCTCGCAAGCTCCGATCTGCAACTGTTGGAATTGGATTTCCAAGCCGATAACAGCGCTCTGTTTTGCCAGGACCTGTCTCAGGGATTTAATGTCCAGGACTCACAGGTATCCGAGAAACACCCACCTCATTTCTTCGAAATCGTTCCCTGAACTTTCAGGTCAAAACAAAGGCTTTATCACTTTATTCATCAAACGTGCCATGCCTGTAAGGGATTTTGCGGCGAGAGCCAGAACGCCACAAACGGGTCAGGAGCTACCCCGCCGTTCACGTCAGACATCTCAAGCTTGGAGGACCCGACATTCAAAGTAGGGAAGCTGTCGGTCGAGCAGCGTAAAGAGAAGATCCACAGGTACATGAAGAAGAGGAACGAAAGGAACTTCAGCAAGAAGATTAAGGTCGATCCTCTCCCATTACTCATAGCGATCATTTACAACATCATCCAACTTCTCGTCGTCCTCGTGCGCGTTCACTCGCTCAGATTCGCTCTTCTCTCTGCAGTACGCTTGCAGGAAGACCCTAGCGGACAGCCGTCCCCGAGTCAGGGGAAGGTTCGCGAGGAACGACGAGCTGGGAGAGAACTCGAGGCATGCATGCGGGAACCACGAGGAGGACGAAGTAAGGACTCGGAATCACCCCTGACTACAGACAGTTATAGCACAGAACTGAAGATATTTCTCACTGATCGTAGGTTCCGGGGCCGGCGAAGGAAGAAGAGGCAATAGACTCCTCCGACATATTCGCACACATCAGCGGGGTCAATTCCTTCAAATGCAACTACCCAATTCAGTCCTGGATATGACTCCGTGTCCGTAATGACATACAAATACACGTAACCTACGGTAGGGTGAAAAGTAAGTGATATACATATACGTACGAGGTATATAAAAATGTATGACCATGTACAAACTCCACGTAGCATCTCCCCCTTATTTTATCTTGAGGTATTGTGTCATATACATTAAAAAGTGCCATATCAACACCCAATTTAGGGGCTCATGGACGGGAAGTTTGTTAGTCTTTGTAAAATATGAGTAGATAATTTTAAAATTAGTCAAATAATGTCACGAAGTCAAAAGCATTATTCCATATTGAAGTCGATATTTAAAAAATCATTTCGACTTTGAAAAATATGAATACTTTTTCGTATTACATAAGCGAAAACACAGAATGTAATGGAAGCAATGAATGTAATGGGAAACGCGGATCGAGCGTCACTATCCCGGCGACCATGTTCTTCTTCACATGGGGGATTTCCCGGGGAAACAAAAAAAAAAAGAAAAGGAAAGGAAGAGCACTAGGGGAGGGAGGTGGGGGATGAGCAGTGGGGAGAAGGGTTGAGTTGGATGATGGGGACAATTATTCTGGAATAATTATAGTAGTTAGTGGTTCTCATTGTATCCTTTATAAAATTCAACACGTTCCTATGACTTTTTAGTTAGAAGGTGGTGGAGTAGAGGTGCTTGTGATGGTCCGGCAACATTTGTTGCTGTTGGAGTTTCAAAATATAATTAGGAAATTTTTTTAACTCCCATGTTTGGAAATGAGATTTTCTCCAACTTTTTCTAGGAATTTTGTAAGGGGAAGGAACAAAGGTTGACAAAGGAATGATCTTCCCCACCACACCCTAACTGACTCTTTCCCACTCCTTTTTCACATGATTCGTCCTCCACCTTTATGTCTTGTGTTCGTGTTCGGTAAGGAGAAAAGGAAATTAAATAATTCTTGGGGGTTGGTGATCTTGGGATTGGAGTGAGAGACATTAGTTGAGATGAGAGGAGAGGGGAGGTGGTGTTGATTGATCCTCCCCCTCCCCTGGAGATTTCTTTCCATTTCGATTAATTGATTTCTTGCTTTGATTCTTCTGGGTTTTGTTCATATGGTGTTTTCTGATGGGATGCAGGGGAGGTGCTTCATCTGTTTCATCATGAAGATGGCCTGCGCTGAAGAATCAGGCACCAGGGACGAAGAACCAGGTTGCGGGACGATGTCGGGTGGTTGTTCGTCCCAAAGTTCACGGGTCGGGATTCATTTTTAGGGAGATTCCGTTGCTTTGACTGTAGGGTCCCCAGGCACGTTGTGAGCCTGGATGAGCAGCAGTTTTTGCGCCAGTGCCTCGAGTGGGAGCTTGGTAAAGCGTCAAAGGTGATGCCATGCGATGCGCCATTGGATTTGACGGCATCCGCGACCGATGTCAAGTTGGAACTCCAGCGGAGGTTAGCAGTCAGGCTTGCATCGAGACGGGGGAGCGTGAACACGAGTGTGAAATCTTCATCGGCGCCTAAATTGACGTCGATCGGTTGGATTGATATGTCTCACCTTGAAAGTCCACCGCGGGACACAAGGTCGGCGAATTCCGAGTCATGGGCAGGAGTATCGAGCTCTTTGTCCTCAGGTCGGTCGAGTATTTCTGCTGCTGAAGGGCCGGTTTCACAGGGAATGCTCGTTTTCGGATGGATGGATGGGATTCCACGCTTCGTTTTCTCACCCGACGATGCCCAGGAAGTCTACATCGCATATTTAACAAGAGTCACATCATCAGGTCGCGTTGATCCGGATTACAGGTACTCTATTCGTGCTGCTGAACATGGAAAGAAGGAACGAGCAATCGAGAAAGGTTGTTACTACCATGTTGGTGAGATAAACATAGCCGAATCGATCTCCGTTTCCTCCGATCTTTTGGAAGTCAGAACCACCGAGTTTATTCTGTTTGGCGGTTATAAAGTCCCAGTTGAAGAAGACATGGGATATCAGGCTAGGAAAAACAAGGGGTTGCCGAACGAGGCGGCAAGGGGCTTCACTTTCAAGAGCAAGCAAACATCGAAGTGGAGAAGCATGCCATGTCGAAGCGGGGTTTCCAGGGACTTCTCCACTGAATCGAAGCTGGACAAGGGCGTGTATTTAGAGAGTTATAGGCATCCCGGTAACGAAGTCGCTGCCATTGTCGTGAAGGGTCTTGCCAATGACGCTGCTACCCAGCGGAAACTGGGTTCCGGTGGCTGGGGCTTGAAATTCCTGAGAAAGATACAAGCCGCGAATATCACCCAACTCTCCGATGAATTCTCCAAGAATATGAACGTTGTAATACCTGCAGGCCTTCATGGAGGGTCAAGGACTGCACTAGGAGGTGCTTCTAGTCTCCTGGACAGGTTGAACTCCTGTGGGAAGTGTGATTGTGGGGGTTGGGATCTCGGATGTCCGCTCACGCTACTCAAAATGCAGTCCACCGAGCCAGTAAGAAACTTGCGGTCGGTGGATCTCGTCATGGGGGTAAGCGACTCCGTCTTCCTTGTTTGCTCTCCATTTCTTTGTCGCCTCAGTCACGAATCATCAACGGCGAATGATTTCTATTCTCAGGGATCAAACCCGATGCTGAGGATGACGAACGTGAGGGACGGACTGTTCCTCATCCGATTCGATCGGTCCTTATCAGCTCTCCAGGCATTGTCCGTTGGGGTCGCGTATATTCACACTCACGATCCCCTCGTCCAGCAGAGATTGCACTGAAGCTAGTTGAGTTGCCAGTGTGTTTAAAGAGACGGACAATGTTGAACCAAAAACAAAGCCAGCCCAAGACCAGTACGAGTTTCTACAACCCAGCCCCGACGGGTTTCCACAGCTCAGCCCGACTGGTTAAGTCCTTATTAGAAAAAGGACAAAGGCAGTTGGAGGATTCTATCTGACAGCAAAAATAGAAAACAACGTACAACGTTGGGATTGCGGCGCGACTGCAACAAATTACCTCGGGGACTCCCAAATGGTTACAGAGAGTATGCACTATATATATATGTAATGTAGCTCAATTCAGATTAATAAATAAAAAGAGCAATTTGAGTCTGTCCTTCCTTCTTCTTTTTCTTCCGTCTTCTTCTTCTTCTTTCTGTTTCTCTTATTCTCTTATGATTTCTTCCTCTTCTTCCTACTCTGTCCATCTTGATACCTCACTATCCTCAAAGTTCAACATGGTATCAGAGCCCCTGTCAAGTGACTGAGAAGATTATGCAACTGTGGGTCTACGATGGCTGGAAATTTCACTCCTAGGTTTGCAGGTTTGACCGGCAACTCAGCCTCTGGAGCTCAAACTGCTGGCTCTCTGGCTGCGTCTATTCCTTCTCCTATTCAACTTCCAGCAAGCATCTTCTCCACGACTCTAAAGCTCGACGACGGTAATTATACTCTTTGGAAAGGACAGGTGTTGGCCGCGATAATCGCAGGGGGGTATGAAGAGTTCGTGTATGGGACGTCTCAGCCACCGACCAAGTTTCTGGATGACTCGCTGACAGAACAAAACCCAGAATTCCGACTGTGGCAGAGAACGGACAAGTCGGTAATGAGTTTCTTGTTTTCTACTCTTACTCAAGAGCCACTCAGTCAGGTAGTGTGTTGTACCTCGTCCCACGAGGTGTGGGAAAGCTTACGGCAGCGATTTGAGTCGAACTCGACCACCCGCATTATAAATTTGCGTATGCAGATGCAGCAGGTCCGCAAGGATGGTCGGACAATGCAAAATTACCTCAACACGGTCAAAATGTATGCAGACCAGCTGAGTGCCATTGGAGAGCCAGTGCGGTACCGAGATTATTTATGGTATCTTCTTGAAGGACTACCTGTGGAGTACGATCCAGTGGTCACAGCAGTTTACAGCCGAGCTGACCACCCTGCAATTGAGGAAGTGCATCAGCTGTTACTGAACTTCGACCTGCGTTTGGAGCGGCGCCAAGTTCCGGATCCCATTCTGCCGCTGGTCCAATTCTCTGTTGCTTCCCCTGGTGCAGGTAACACTCAGTCAAGATCTCATATATTTCGCCCACGCCTTCCCAAACCAGCCTCCAGCTTTGCTTCTCCCAACTTTCCTAAGCCACACACCCTACAACAGTTTAAGCCAGAGCCTTCCTCTCCTCAGCATTTCCCTTCTTTTCGCCAACCTGGTGTTCTGGGTCCTCATCCTAGACCGTACACTCCCTCATTCACACCACGCTAGGGAGACACAAATCATTACAGACCTAAGCCCAAATGCCAGATTTGCTATAAAATAGGCCATACAGCCCAAACCTGCTTTCATCGCATGCCCCCCATTTCCTCCTCTCCTTCTCCTACTCCCATCTCCTCCTTTCATTCTCCTACTCCCCAAACACATTTTACCGCCACTCAACCTACCTCTTACATCCCCGAGCCTTATGCCTACTCAGTACAGTCATTTCCATTTCCTGGAGATCCTAGTTCGTCATTGAATTCCCCTGCCTGGCTTGTGGACTCGGGAGCCACTCACCATGTCACACCCCTCTTGTCTGACCTGACCACAGCAGCTCCATATCAGGGTGAGTCCTCCATCATAATAGGAAATGGTCAACAACTTCATATTGCTCATGTTGGTAGTCATTCCCTGTCCTCTGATTCTAGCCCCTCTTCTCTTCTGCTGACTAACGTTCTACATACTCCTAATCTTTCTCAACGCTTAGTTAGCGTCTCCAAATTATGTCTTGAAAACGATGTCTTCATCGAATTTCACTCTGATATGTTTTTTGTTAAGGACAAGACGACCCACCGAATCGTGATGCAGGGTCCAGCGCATCACGGCCTATACAAACTTCCAACAGTCCTCCATCGTCCTAGTCGCCTCCCTGCCGTGTCACCATCTTCTCCAGTAATCTCTTTTACTTCAGCTTCAGCACCTGATCATCTCACATGGCACCTCCGTCTAGGCCATCCGAGTAATGACGTTCTTCGTAGAGTTATCCCTGCATGTAATCAGACAGCTTTCTCTAATATGTTAGACTCCTGTCAAACTTGCATCATGAGTAAGATACACAGAAAACCTTTCTCTGTTTATGAGTCTCGTGCCTTTTCTCCTTTTGATCTTATCCACACAGATGTCCGGGGTCCTTCCCCTATATCGTCCATAACGGGAGCAAAATACTTTGTTCTGTTTATTGATGATACCACGCGATTTACATGGCTCTATCTTCTTCATTCTAAGTCTCAAGTTACTGCTGCCTTTCAACAATTTAGTCGACTTATCAAAACTCAGTTTAACACCTCCATTAAGACTGTCAGATCGAATTGGGGTGGAGAATATCGTACACTGCATAGACTTCTTACAACAATGGGTATTAACCATCAAATATCCTGTCCATACACACCTCAGCAAAATGGAAGGGTCGAATGGAAAAACAGGCATATCGTCGAGGTAGGTCTGTCTCTCTTGCAGCAATCTCAGGTCCCAACTTCTTTCTGGCCGTATGCATTCACAACTGCAGTGGCCTTGATAAATCTCCTACCATCCAGAGTTTTAGCGTTTAAGTTTCCTTCTGAGCTGTTGTTCTCTGTCACTCCTGACTATACTATGCTTCGAGTTTTTGGCTGCAAATGTTTTCTTCTCATCCGTCCTTACAATTCTTATAAACTACAACCCCGCTCTAAGCCTTGTGTGTTTTTAGGCAACAGTACTTTCCACAAAGGGTATATTTGCTATGACAGGGAGGTCAGCAAAATATATATATCTCGTGATGTCATTTTTCTTGAGAATGTTTTTCCGTTCAGAGATGACCCTCTTCCTGCTTTTGCTGATAGTCCTCATTCCTCTTTTGTCCTAAATCTTATATTACCAATTCTACAGTCTTGCAGTTATTCTTCTCAGCCTTCCTCCTCCTCTCAAGATACTTCAATAAATCCAGGTCTTTCTTCTCCAACTATTTCTGTTGGTCATGATACTCCTCTTCTTGCTTCTAATCCTAGCGTGACAGAACCACCTCCAAGGGCTGCTGTATCAGGTCAGTACAACCTTCATCCCATGGTTACCAGGTCAAAGGCAGGGATTTTCAAACCCAAAACCTACCTAACAACTGTACAGGCTGTATCTCCATCTTCTTTGCTTCCTGTACTCTCTCAGCCCTCTAAACCTGTACCCTCTCAGCCCTCTAAACCCATACCCTCTGAGCCTGTGAACTTGGCTGAGGCTCTTTCAGTTCCTGTCTAGAAGGAAGCAATGGAGGTTGAGCTTGCAGCCCTTCAACGAAATGGAACCTGGGAACTTGTTCCTTTCACAGGTAAGGAGAAGGTAATAGGCTGTAAATGGGTTTTTAAAGTTAAACTAAAATCTGATGGAGAGTTAGAACGTTGCAAGGCACGGTTAGTTGCCAAAGGATTTCATCAGACGGCTGGGTTAGACTATACAGAGACCTTCAGCCCTGTAGTTAAGCATCAAACAATCAAGGTGGTTTTGGGTCTTGCTGTTTCGCGTGGTTGGAAATTGTCGCAGCTTGATGTCCATAACGCTTTCCTGAACGGGGACCTTCAGGAAACTGTCTTCATGCAGCAGCCACCTGGGTGCTTAGATCCCAACTTCCCTAATCATATTTGCAGGCTCAAAAAGGCTTTGTATGGACTAAAACAGGGCCCCCGTGCGTGGTACATTAAGTTGAGCAGCTGTCTTCTCACATGGGGTTACTCTAATGCTCAATCAGATGCTTCACTATTTTACAGACATTCTTCCTCAGGTGTTGTGATTATACTTGTCTATGTGGACGATATTATCGTCACTGGTTCGGATCAATCTGAGATTGACAGCTTGCTACCTAGGCTCAATACCAAGTTTGCTCTCAAAGATCTGGGGGAGCTCAGCTACTTTCTCGGTTTTCAAGTAGTAAGACACGGTTCGAGTCTCCACTTGTCTCAAGAGAAGTATGTCACTGATCTTCTTCACAGGGCAGGGATGGATGACTGCAAACCGGTTCCCTCTCCCATGTCCTCTGCTGGTACTCTATCCAAGTATGATGGTGAACCTTTAGAGGATCCTGCGGAATATAGAAGTCTTGTTGGGGCCCTTCAATACTGCACGAACTCGAGGCCCGACATCTGCTTTGTAGTAAACAAAGCCTGTCAATACTTGCAACACCCCACAACTGCTCATCTTCAAGCCGTGAAGCGTATTTTGAGATACCTGAAGGGTACAAGCAAGTTTGGTTTAACTATGACAGCAAGTGAGGTTCTTAATATAACCTGTTTCACCGATGCTGATTGGGCCAGCTGCCCGGATGACAGGAAGAGCACAGGTGCGTATTGTGCTTTTGTTGGTTCCTGTCTGGTCTCTTGGTCTTCGCAAAAGCAAAGAGTTGTCTCTCGGTTCAGCACAGAAGCGGAGTATCGTGCCCTGGCTAATGGTGTAGTAGAAGTTCTTTGGCTGCAGAAATTACTTAATGAGTTGCAGATTGAATTTCAAAGACCTTCTATCCTCTACTGTGATAATTTAAGCACTATACACCTAGCTGCCAACCCGGTCTTTCATGCTCGGACGAAACATGTGGAAATTGATTACCATTTTGTTAGGGAGAGAGTTCTCGGAGGTACTTTCACAGTTCAACATGTTTCCTCCGAATATCAGCTGGCTGATCCTCTAACTAAGCTCCTTCCAACTCATCGTTTCCTGTCCTTGAGGAGCAAGTTGACTGTCTGTAGTAGTCAGTCATTCCACAGTATACCTCCAGCTGATGTATCTGATATGCAGAGTTCACGGGTAGATTGCCTGGGAAATGCAGTAGCCACTGTGGACGTCTTACAACTTCCCTGGTGGGATCTTAATTGTTCATGGGAATTGGATGGAGTCTCGCCGAATGAAAACAATATGGGAGATGTGAAAGACAACGTCGGGAGTATGATGGGGAATCTTCATTTATCAGGAAGTGCAGTTCAAACTGCTGGTAAGAATGGTGAAAGAGAAGTTGAAGGAAACTTGGAGGGGGAGCAAGGTTTGACGGGAAGTGTTGAACCAAAAACAAAGCCAGCCCAAGACCAGTATGAGTTTCTACAACCCAGCCCCGACGGGTTTCCACAACTCAGCCCGACTGGTTAAGTTGTTATTAGAAAAAGGACAAAGGCAGTTGGAGGATTCTATCTGACAGCAAAAACAGAAAACAACGTACAACGTTGGGATTGCGGCGCGGCTGCAACAAATTACCTCGGGGACTCCCAAATGGTTACAGAGAGTATGCACTATATATATATGTAATGTAGCTCAATTCAGATTAATAAATAAAAAGAACAATTTGAGTATGTCATTCCTTCTTCTTTTTCTTCCGTCTTCTTCTTCTTCTTTCTGTTTCTCTTATTCTTTTCTGATTTCTTCTTCTTCTTCCAACTCTGTCCATCTCGATACCTCGCTATCCTCAAAGTTCAACAGACAAGGCGTATATAATTCCCTTACGATTACTCTCAAATCTGTAAGGAAAATATAGATGAGATGTACGATTCAGCTATCTGTTATATGAAAACCTCACCACATAATTTTGTTAAAGCTGACTGCATAAAGATCCACAAGAATTGCAAAGAATGATGATGGGCCGTAATGGGCCTATCACAATCACTAGAAAGCCCAAAGCCCAGTATAAACCCTAGCCCTAATGAGTCCTCTTCCCCCCCCCCCCCCCCCTCGTCGTGCCTCTCCGAGCTATATTAGCCCGCGGGAGCCGCTCTTGGGAAAAACCTAGAAGCGGCGCAAAAGTCTCCGGCCAAGATGTCGAAGAGAGGTAGTCCCTGGATCACGATCTGCCGACTCCGATCTTCTGAAACTGAAGTGGCTTTGATTTTTTTTAATTAGGGCGTGGTGGCACGGCGGGGAACAAGTTCAGGATGTCGCTGGGTCTTCCCGTGGCGGCGACCGTGAACTGCGCCGACAACACCGGTGCGAAGAACCTCTACATCATCTCAGTCAAGGGGATCAAGGGGAGGCTTAACAGGCTCCCCTCTGCCTGCGTCGGGGACATGGTGATGGCCACCGTTAAGAAAGGGAAGCCTGATCTCAGGAAGAAGGTTATGCCTGCCGTCATCGTCAGGCAGCGCAAGCCTTGGCGCCGAAAGGACGGCGTCTTCATGTACTTCGAAGGTGCCCGTCCTTTCCTTCCATGTGATGATCCGTCGATGCCTAGTGCTTTGATCCACGCCTGACTTGAGCTAGTTGGTAGATGCATGTTTTTTGTGTCTTGTGATAATACATTTGAATCGGGGTTTTGATTGTCTTTTATCTGATTTGTTGTTGTTGGTGGAGATGGCTGGTCTAGCGGTGCCTTGATTGCGTATTGCCATTTATTTAAATGTCATTATGCTTTACATGAATAGATGCTTCCTGAGGCCAGCTATATTAAGTTTTGCATCGTCAAACTTAATATCGAGTGGGACCTGCTATTCTATGTATATATGGGTTTCGCTTTTCGCAGTTTGATACATTCGTGGGGTGTGCTCCTGTCCTTGGCCTATATTTCTTGGCCTTTTGCTTGTGGTGAGGTTGGGGGGGTCTCATTGTTTTCCTCCTCACGTTTCATAACTAGCTACTGCATCAAAGGTTTTTGCTCCCTTTGTCCAACTGTCCTGCCAAGGTTAAACGTTAATTAAAGAAACCATTTGGTGTTACTTATTCCTTGTCTGTGCTGGGCGGGTGGATACAGATGACCCGATATTTGTTCTTCTTCTTAGATAATAGTGTATGTGGAAAGTTGTCCTTGGCTGTTGAGATTTTCAGGGAAGGCATTAGCGGAAGGTTAGAGTCTTTGTTCTTTAGCAGTGACCTGTTTCGATATTCTCTTTGCAGATAATGCTGGTGTTATTGTCAACCCAAAAGGTGAAATGAAAGGTACTTACAACAATCCCATTGGATTTCCTGAAGATCAATTCCATCTTTTTGTTTGAGTGGAGCTTGCAGCAGCATTCATCTTGTATACTCATTTCAGGTTCTGCAATCACCGGTCCCATTGGGAAGGAGTGTGCTGACCTCTGGCCCAGGATAGCTAGTGCAGCCAATGCCATCGTTTGATCTCTCCTTTTGCTTCCCAAAGCATTTGGAATTTGGTTCTTGTTCGGATCATTAGTTTGAACTTTTGTTTTTTCTTTGGCTAGATATGGAAATGTAAGGCACTGCTTACTTTTTAAGTGAACTATAATGCTCATGAATATTGCGGTTGCCTTGATATGTATCAGAAGTAAAGTTTTCTGTGTATCGTTTACTTTTACGGCAGGAAAACCAGGAATTGCAGTGAAACCATTGACCATTATGTGGGTCCCAGTTGGAGAGCTCGCATTGCTCTGGGAAGATCTGCCAGGG
This sequence comes from Melastoma dodecandrum, assembly GCA_029817715.1. Taxonomy (NCBI): domain Eukaryota; kingdom Viridiplantae; phylum Streptophyta; class Magnoliopsida; order Myrtales; family Melastomataceae; genus Melastoma; species Melastoma dodecandrum. The sequence continues at coordinate 249,060 of JARUPY010000057.1, read as the reverse complement.
TTGATCAGTAAGCTCGCAAGTTTCATCAGAAGATTTATCGATAAACACATCGTTCAACTACGGCATGCAAAGAAAAGACAAAATGCAGTCCCAAGCTACATCTACCAGAAAACGTAACTTGCACCCCTCATGTTGTACATTCTGTGAATGCTGTCGGGTCGAGAGAGATATGGGACTTACAAGCCTTGTGGGGGGCGCCATTCTTTGTTTTTGGAAAATCACTCCCCAATTCTCAAACTCCGGCTTCACCAAAAAGGAGGGAGTTGGGACATGGACGGGCGATAAAGAAGCTGAAAGCTTTTTAGCTTCGGCCAGGTGGGGGGTGGCACCGATCCAGTTCGATGGGTGGAGGGCAAGCAGATGCATCACACTTCTTGAACTGCTGGCCTAATTCTTAAGTCAAGGATATAAAGCCAACGGAGCACTCTCGTTGGCCTCTTGGCTATTCGATATCCAACATTGTTAGTAGACTGTGGGATTCGTCCTATTCTCGAGCATGAGATATCGAATTTTTAAATTAACTGGGCATAAATGGGTAGTGGTCCGTTGATACTTTCTAACTTCTTCAACGTGTTGACGTTCAGCTTTTTTTAAGTTCCCTTTCCGTACTTCATGCCCATGCGTCTTTCTTTTTCTTTTTTTTTTTCCGGGCAAGTCCATGCGTCTTTCTTAAGCTGGTCTTTAAGGTTGGGTTTATATCGGGCTTGTTATGGGCGGCCCGGGCCGACGGACGTTTTCACCGTCCCTTGTTTAGGCGGTGTGAAAGACAAAAAGCCGCATCCCCAAAATTAGGGTTTTATCTCGTCGTGTGGGAGGCCCAGATCCAATCCCCCGGAAATCGGCACTCAAATTGCGAGCGGAATCTCGATTACGGTTGAACGAGCATGTCGAGCGAGGCGGAAGCGGCGGAGGGGGAGGTGAAGCAGCAGCACAAGTTGGAAAGGAAATGGGCGTTCTGGTTCGATCACCAGTCGAATCTCAAGCAGGGAGCCGAATGGGGCACCTCCCTTCGCAAGGTCTATGCCTTCGATACCGTCGAGGATTTCTGGTGGTACGATCCCTGTTCGTCGCCCTCCTTCGGTTTTCTACCATCCGGACTGGATCGTGTTTTCGTATCTTGTGGTTTGATTTGATTGCCGTGGGTGGTGGCTCGTTGTTGATTATGGCGTAAGATGTGTATGCTGTCTTGGTGTTTGGATCCCCGTTTGTCGTTGGAGTCTATGGTTAGATTGGATCGAAATATTAGGCTGCTTACTTACATCCATGCATATGTTTGCGAGAGGGTCATTCTGTGGGAGTAAGGGAAATCTTTTTAGTTGAGACTTTATGTGGATATTGAGGAAAAGGCAACATAATTTATTGATTTGCTGAAAATGAGGATGTCTGTTGGATCTGCCCTTGAAGAAGTATTTATTGTGCTGAGGGGATTTCTCTATGCATTTTGATCAGTATCAATCCTTTCGATAAGGTGGTGCGGTGATTATTTGCTTGCAGCTTATATGATCAGATATTCAAGCCCAGCAAATTGCCAGCAAATGCTGATTTTCACTTGTTCAAAGCTGGTATTGAACCAAAATGGGAGGATCCCGAATGTGCTAATGGAGGAAAATGGACCGTGACTGCTAAGGGAAAGGCCAACTTGGAGTCCATGTGGCTTGAAACTGTGAGCGACGGAGTGGTTTCTAACACTTGCACACCATAGTTCTATTTTATGACGAGGAACATAGGAACATGATATCTCCTGGATGAAGAAATTGAAAATCTCTTACTGCAAAAAAAAGGAGTTGAAAATCTCAAATTGACATCATTGTACTTAAAATTGCTTCAGATTGACATAACAACTTGAATATCCGCTTCTTGTTTTTCCCATTCCCAGCTGATGGCATTGATTGGCGAGCAATTTGATGAAGCAGAAGACATATGTGGGGTAGTTGCCAGTGTGCGCCCAAAACAGGATAGAATCTCTCTATGGACTAAAACGTCGTCCAATGAGGCTTTGCAGGTTATCTACTTCTTGTAGCTCCATCTCGTTCTTCTTTGTACTTCGATCTTCCCTTGTCTTTCCAAATATTTTGCTCGACTATGTACTTTTCGTCCTCATGTGGTCTGGTGCAATCATGTTTTGTTTGCTGAATTAGTTGGGAGCCCGTTGTTCAGATCACACGGACAACTCTAGATTCTGTTTATAATACAAAGTTGCACATTGGATTGTCTTGCTGTAGCATACCTCAGGGCAATACATGAGATTCAATACTCTGATGTCGATGAGAATATGCAAAAAGTCTATTATTGTACCAGATTTGATCTCAAAGCAGCATCTAGGAAGTTCAAGATTGGGTTTCGGCAGTTTTGTTCAAGTAAAAAAAATATTCTTTTTCGAAAATCTTGGAAAGGAGTTGCTGTTGTTGGGGGTTAACCTTTCATTAAAAGCAGAAGGAAAATAATTCCTCTTTCATTATTGTTGACTGCACTTTCCCTGTTATTGGTAACTTATGTTGATATAGTAACACAGTACCATTTCTAGTTTGAGCTTCCTGATACAATAGCTTTCAATTCTGTAATACAGACGAGTATTGGGAGAAAGTGGAAGGAGGTCATTGATTTAAACGAGAAGATCACTTACAACAGCTTCAGCGTAAGCCCTCTGCCAGACATTGTTTGTTGGCACGTGTCATTTATGTCGCATGTTGTAACCGTGCTTTCCTGCTTCAGGATGACTCGAGAAAAGAGAAATTTGGCAGTAGAGTTCGATACTCAGCTTGAGTGCTTCTCATGGCACCTCTATTGTGATAGAATTATTCTTTACCTCCTATAGGGATGTTCTCGTTCCGGTCTTTGGTGTCAGTTATAGCCTTGGTCATGATAAGATTAGTCGAACGAGATTATCGTCCCAGTGATTCAAATGTGCAAGGTAATTTGTGGTTCCACTATTTTTGCTCCTCATGGGCAATTTCGTGATTGGTTATACTGGATTTACATCTGAAGCATTGTGGTAGGATGGATAAAAATGTTTCAGAAAAGTAAGCACAGACATTCATCATGCATGTCGATCTTCTTCACGAGTTAAAGCTGACCTGGATCTGTGTACAATATACATGCATAAAATAGAATGCGACTAGCAATAAAGTATTGGTCAACAACGGAGGAGACAATCCAATCCCCCCTTAACGAGAGTTCATGTACTTCCAGCACCATCGGTTTAGCAAACGAGAAACACTCCAAAATTCAACCAACAAATGGATGCGAAAAATAGTCCAAACTCAAGCGAGGAAGCCGAGCCTTTCCCCATTCTTCTTTGCCAGGCGTATCAGCCCCTGCCTTTGCTTTGCATCAGCTCCAATCGACTTGCAGAACTCCGTTATCACCTGCCAATTATGTTCAGTCAGTCGCCTTGGCTTTTTGCCAACATGTATGAAGGGACAAAGAAGAGATCAGAAAGAAAGTCTATCACCTGGGAGTGGAGAGCAATGGCTTTTCCCCTGAGTTGGTTGAACCGCTTCTTTCCTATCAAGGTCCTCGTTACTACCACGATGGGCGCGAACAGTCCCTTCCCTTCGTTCACGTTCTTCATCACCGGTTGTGCCCTCGTGGGCATCCCTGTTACGACCCTAACACGACTCGACCTCGCCAGCATCCAGTAATCCTCTCCCTGGATGGAGCAACCCCAGCTGCCGCGGAACGAGGAGAGAAGACCGTCTCCCTTCAGCCCCCCAGCTGCCGATATCGAAGTGGCCATTGATCAGAACAGCCTCCCACAGGAAGAACAGACGACCGTAGGAGCAGCCGGTAAAACCTTACACGAGCTCTCCTTTTCCTTTCTACTGTATTTCTGGGAGATAATGGGTGCAAAGGGAAGGAGTGAAACGAGAGGCTTCGGTTGTAGGTTCAATATTCGGGGAGGAGATTGTGATGGCATGGATAGCCACAAGTTTTGGTGGCATGAGGATCTTGCTCTATAACGCGTCTCAATTTGTCCACATTTCAGCTTCTGCTTCGCCACCGTGTACTATCGAGATCCAACAATTACGTGGCCCATGGATACAGGCCCAACTTAAGGTCCAGCCCATTTAAATTAAGGCCCAATATCTGGCTTTCCTCCCCCACCCCGGACGTTGCGGTCGTCGTCGTCGTCGTCGTCTTCTTCTTCTGCATCTTTCCGCTCCGACCCCGAAAAATTAAATTATATAAAATAAAACCAACCCCGAACCCTAAACTAAAATTTACTAATCATCCCCTTATCGCCCCCTCCAGTTCCAGTTTCCCCCTCTCGGATTGAATCCTGGGAGAGAGCGTGTGTGAGGTAGGGAGAGAGGAGGGCGGGGGTTTTGGGGATTTTGATTGTGATAAATAATAAGAATGGAGTCGGATCAAGGGAAACTGTTCATCGGAGGGATATCCTGGGAGACCGACGAGGATAAGCTCAAGGACTACTTTTCTTCCTACGGCGACGTCGTCCAGACAGCCGTCATGCGTGACAAGACCACCGGAAGGCCCCGCGGCTTCGGCTTCGTCGTCTTTTCCGACCCCTCCGTCCTCGATTCCGTCCTTCGTGAAAAGCACACCATCGACGGCCGCCTCGTACTTACTTTTTCACCTCCCTCCCTCCCTCTCTTCTTGCATGTGCTGTCTCCTTGCGATTTGAGCGATTAGGGTTTTTCTTTGTGGGAGACTGTCGGTAGAGTGGGATGAGCTAGGGTTATTGCTTTTCTTGTCGGGACTGCTCGGTGCTCGTTTCGGGTGTTTGTCTCCTGCTGCTTTTGTTGCTGTCGCGTGGAGCCTTTCACTTTTCCACGAGCTGCTTGTGTCTATCCTGGTCCAATTCAAATATAGGCGCATTGGGAATTGGGAATCTTTTTAGTTTTAGTCGTGGAAATTGGTTCTGCTGGATGCCAATATGGTCAAATTGTATTCGCCTTAGGGTCGATTAACAAGCCGGATGCTTATTTGCATTTGCATATTCAATTGGTTTGGCGGTGGTCACGGGTTGTGAGATGAAAGTTCCGTGTAGCGTTACCTTCTTTACCTTTCTCCAGTCTTTAATTTCTTTTGGTCTTCACTTGATAGATTGAAGCAAAGAGGGCTCTCTCCAGGGAGGAACAGCAGACAAATGCGAGATCTGGGTATTCCAACCCTGGTAGAGGGTCTGGGGGCGGCGAGATCAAGACAAAGAAAATTTTTGTCGGAGGGTTGCCTCCTACACTAACTGAAGATGAGTTTCGTCAGAACTTTGAGACCTACGGTAACGTTACTGATGTTGTAATTATGTACGATCAGGCCACCCAACGTCCTAGAGGTTTTGGCTTCATTTCCTTTGATTCCGAAGAGGCTGTTGACCGTGTTTTGCACAAGAGTTTTCATGATATGAGCGGAAAGAAAGTGGAAGTCAAGCGTGCACTCCCGAAGGATGCAAATCCATATGGATCTGGTCGTAATATGGGTGGAGGCGGGGGTGGCGGTGGGGGAAGCTATCCAGGTTATGGCGGTCATGGGAGTGCTAACTCGTACGATAGTAGAATGGAGTCCAGCAGGTATATGCAGCCCCCGAATGCAGCAGGCGGCTTTGGGCCGTATGGTTCTTCGGGGTATGGCGGACCTGGCTATGGTTATGGCCCTTCCAACAATGGAATGGGGTACGGCGGTTATGGGGCATATGGAGGAGCAAATGCTGGTTTTGGTAGTGGTGCAGGGTTTGGTAACCCCAACATCCATGGTTCTATGTATGCAGGCGGCCCTCAAGGTGGTTCTAGAAGCTCATGGAACTCTCAGCCGCCATCAGGGTATGGAGCCATTGGATATGGCAGCGCTGCTTCTTGGGGTGCTCCGGGGGGTGCTGGTGCCGGTAATGGGGGTCCTATGTCGGGGCCTTCTGGGCAGTCTCCTAGTGGTGCTGCTGGTTATGGGGCTCAAGGTTACGGATATGGTGGATATGCAGGAGCGGATGGTTCATATGGGGGAGGTGCTGGATATGGTGCTCCCGGAGGTCGCTATGGTGGTGCTTCCAATGGTGGCCCCGGCGGTGAAATGCATGGTAACAGCGGCGGTTACTCTGGTGGTGGTTATGGCAACGCGGATGGCAATCAAGGTTATGGAAGTGCCGGGTGGAGATCCGACCTTTCTCAAGCGTCTGGAAATTACGGGGCTCCGACGAACGGTCCTCACGGCGGCTACAACAACGCATATGGAGGTGGTCAGGCTCGACAAGCTCAGCAACAGTGAGGGCCTCGGAGAACCGCACCTTGTATGCGATTTCTCAGCCGAAATTGATTTGGTTGTACGAATAGAGTTCACAGCAGCTGTAGAAGTGCCTTGATCAGGATCTATATGGAAACAGGGGGGGGGGGGGAGGGTTTCGGGTCAGTTGGGTGCTGAAATGTTCTTGTAGTCAGTCTGTCCTTTCCGTTGTGGTAGTTTATTTTTCAACATCATACTGCCTTAACCTTTGCATCTGGCCAAGTGTTTTTCTTTTGTTTTTATGGCTCCAAAGGTTTGCTACTTGTTGATTGGTGAGAGGTTTTGTTTCTTCCTAATCTTAGTAAACCATGAAAATGATTCGCTCGCATGATTTGGGTTAATATCCTGCTGGTAGGTTGATGATGATGATTCATGGTCACCTGTGAGGGAGGGTAAGAGCGGCCACTCGCTAATTTTGGCCCAACATTCATTATTTTGTCATTAAGTTAAAAAAGAAGAAAGAGACATCCGTACATCAACGAGCCGTCAATGGCCCATAAAAATTTGGATTTTCCGATAAATGTGGTTGTTTGAAATAACGATCACATTATTTAAATTTTAACAAAGTATTATTTTTTTTATAATTTTAGTCTCGTAGTTAAAATGAATCTAAAAAAAATAAAAATAAAAAACGAGTCATTGGAACACACATCGCAAGAAAAATGCCGTCGAACCTTTTTATTCAGTAATTCTTTCTCCCCTCGCAAAAAAAGAGAACATTCAACAGCTCAGGAGACAAACTCACGTCTGTCTCACAACCCCACTCAAAAATTGGTACATACCTAAAATTAGATATACGTAGTAATTTTTTTTTTTTAGTTAAAATTTTGAAACATGAAGCCGTATTTTAGACGGTAAATTGTAGATGAAACGTGGGATGGGAATTTACTCTGCACAAAAAGAAAGACGCAAACAAGGGACGCCCCCTTCCTTCCCCTTCCCCATCCCTCCGTCCGCCTCCCATCGCCAACGACGATGACTACGGCCGACGTCGAATGGCCCTTCATCAAGCTCGAATGCCTTGAGCCTCAAGAGATACGCGACACAGCCTACGAGCTTTTTGTTGCGGCCTGCCGTTCTCTCCCTAGCTTCACGTCGCGCCACAAGAAGACCATGCAGGGGAACAATGGCCTCACGCCGAGTCGCGCTAAGAAGTCCTTGGGATTAAAGGCGATGAGCAAGCCTCCTATTATTAAGGAGATTGTCAATGCCACCGGCGGGGATGGGAGAAAGGTGGTCAGATCGACGGGGCACTTCACCTTGGCTGAGCTCATGAGGCAACAGATGGGCGTTTCTGAACGCGACGACAAGAGGCTCCATCATATGCTCATGAAGACCCTTGCCGGCCAGGTATCTATCACCTTGCTCCCGTTATATTTATTAGAATGCATCTCAATGGATGACGCCCGTCAGGTTTTCGTCGAAAGGGAAATCCTGTGATGATAATCTGTTAGGGCTTCAAACTGCAGAGATGAAAAATGGCCGTCATCGAATTTCAGATTTCTAGATGCTTCATAGGATAAGATCTTTGATGAGACAGTTTGATTTCATTGTTGTAGGCGGGGAGGCGCGTAGAGACCGTGATCCTTCCGCTCGAGCTCATCCGCAACATCATGCCTTTGGAGTTCAAGGACGCCAAGGACTACCATGCGTGGCAATTGAGGCATCTCAAGATCCTCAAGGTGGGATTGCTCCTCCATCCCTCGATACCTCTCGACAAATCGAATGGCTTCGCCATACGCTTAGGCGATGCGATCCAGGCCAGCAAGGCTAAGGCTATTGACACGGGGAACAACTCCGATGTCATGGGAAGCCTTATAAATGCCGTGATCACACTTTCCTGGAGAAGCGTGGATGGGACCCCGTCAGACACCTGCCACTGGGCTGACGGTTACCCTCTCAACATTCACCTGTATGTGGCGTTGCTGAGGTCAATATTCGACATCGAGGAGGAGACCGTCGTGCTGGACGAGGTGGATGACCTCTTCGAGCTCATGAAGAAGACGTGGTACATACTCGGGATCGACAGGCACGTGCACAATGTGTGCCTAAGCTGGGTGTTCTTCCAAAGATACATAGCCACAAACCAGACGGAGCCGGAGCTCCTGGTGGCTTCTCAAGGTGTGCTTGAGAAAGTCGTCAAGGATCCCAAGAGGCCTGACAATGACCCCGTGTTCGGGAAAGTTTTCTCGTCGGCTTTGAGTTCCATGAGAAGTTGGTTGGAGGAGAGGCTGCTCAATTACCACAAGTGCTTCGACAAGGAAACGGTTGGCTTGATGGATAGCATGCTGCCTCTTGCATTGACGGTTTTCAAGGCCTCGGGAGAGGATGCTCCAGACGTCGAGGCAGAACAGCCAGAGAAAGGAGAAACGTCAGTGTATGAGTTCTTCATTCAATCATCGTTAAAGAACGCATTTGCAAAGGTAGGTTCAGGTCCCTTTTGGATTTCCCTGGTTCATGCACAATTTGCCAATCGACCGTTCGAGGATTGTTTCTCTGTCGTGGTTCTTTCAGGAAGTGGAGGACCATGATTCAAAGGGGGCGCTAATCACAATGGCAGGCAAGGTCGAAAGTCTGGCCGAAAAGGAGGCGGATATCTTCAGTCCTGTGATCGGGAAATGGCATCAGGCTGCAGCAGGATTCGCTTTGGTAACCCTGCACAATTGCTATGGCGTCCTGCTGAAGCAGTACTTGTGCAATGCAACCACCTTGAGCGAGGAAGTAGCGAGGGTGTTGAAAAGGGCTCAAATCCTGGAGAAGAATCTCATCAAGGTGATCAATGAGAACACAGCAGAGGGTGGAGAAACGACTGTCGTCAATGAAATGATTCCTTACGACACAGAAGCATGCATAGTGAGGCTCGTCAATGACTGGATCGATAAGAAGGTCGAGGAGATCAAATCTGTTCTCGTCAAAGCCAAAGAAACTGAGGTCCGCCCTTCTCCTTTGCTATCCCACGGTTTTCATTTCGAATGAAGCAGGCGATGAGTTATTAGTAGTGTGGATCATATATGTTGACTGGTTTGATTGATCATAACAGACGTGGAACCCGAAGTCCGAGACGGAGGCGTATGCGCAATCTGCAGAGGAGCTAGTTGTGCTCACAAAAGGAGCAGTTGCTGAATTCAAGACCATTCAAGAAGAACTGTCCTCTGACTTGAACGGACATCTCGTCCAACGTCTGAGGGATCTGTTCAAGGACTACATTTCATTTGCGGCCGCATGTGGTGAGAATAATGAACGTGCTCCGTGATTCGGTTTGAGTAGTTAGTCCCCTGCCATTCTGTCTCATAATGGTTTGAGAGTCTGTTTCCATCAGGAACAAAGCAAGACTATGTGCCGGCACTTCCAACACTGACAAGATGCCGCCAAGATTCGAAGCTGGTTGAGCTTTGCAGAAAGGCTTCGTGTGGTGCAAATTTGAACCACATGGACGAAGGTGACCTGGTTGAAGGCAAGCCACAGGGTCCATCAACGACCCGAGGGACACAGTGCCTCTACATCCGTCTCAACACTCTGCACTATCTCCTTGCCTATCTTCAAACCCTTGGATCGAACGGCAATCTTTTTGATGGTGCTCGTTCATCTATAGAAGAAGAGCTCCAGCATGTCTCTGAAGTGGCGGCCTACCGGCTGATCTTCCAAGACTCGGGTTATGTTCTATACGACAACCTTTATGCCAGGAATATCTCAAATGCACATTTCCACGTGATCCTCGGTGTCCTAAAGCAGAACTTATCCCTTCTCCGCGAGACCCTGAACGAGGACACCCAAGCAATGGCCGTCAGAGACACGATGAGGGCATCCTTTGAGGCGTACCTCAGGGTTTTGATCGCAGGCGGGAACTCCCGGATCTTCAGCCAAGCCGATCACAAGGTAGTCGAGGAGAACTTCGAGGCCCTAAAACAGGAATTCTCATCATTGCCTGAAGAAACTGTGTCCGAGGAATCCAAGGCAGTCGAAGGAATAATAAATTTGATGGGCCAATCTTCGGAACAACTCATCGAGGAACTAACCACGAACATGAGTGCAATGCCTGCCGCTGACCCAGGGAAGAAGTTGCCCGTTCCCCCGATCCCGGAGAGATGGAGCTCGATGGATCCCAACACGATACTACGAGTGTTGTGCCACAGGAACGACCGGACTGCGACTGTTTACTTGAAGAAAACATTCCAGTTGGAGAAGAGAAGATGAACTGGAAGAGGAAAAAGGAGAGCATAAGAAACATGGCGTTGCTTGCTTGCTGATGATGATTTCTAGGCCTAATTTGATTAACACAAAAAACTCTTAGTCGATCATGTAAAGACAATCAAATCATCTTCGAAATTTGTATGCTTTTGCAAGGGAGATTTGTACTTTTTTTTTTCTTTCAACCTTTTATCTTCTCTGTTTAGTATTTCTTAACCTAATTAAGAATACAAATCACCTCTCTTTTCTTAATCACATCCTGATTAGCAAGAGAGCCAAGCTACATCCCGGTGTCTTCCTCGACGTGCACCTTATCCGCCTTCCCTTTCAACTCCTCCTTCAGCACGATCATCGAGTCCGACACCTCTGCTCTGTACACGTAGAGCCTGGCTACTATCAGGAAGAACCCGAGGTTCAACACGTTGAGGATGACGAAGAATGCATAGTAGTAGTCTAGGTGGGACATGTTCAGGTTGTTCTCTATCCACCCTCCGCTGCCGTGCTTCCTGGTGATGTGCTCGACCGTCGAGAGCAAGAAGCTGCTTAGGAAGTTACCGACCCCGAGGGTCGTCATCGCAAAGGAAGTCCCGAGGCTCTTCATGCTCTCGGGGGCCTGGTCGTAGAAGAATTCAATCTTGGCGACCTCGAGGAACGCGTCGGCCATTCCCATGAGGAGAAACTGGGGGAGCAGGATGAAGATCGTCATGGGGACTTGGCCACCGCTCTCGACCACGCCGTGCTCCTTAGCTACCCTCAGCCGGTGCCTTTCAGTCACCGAGGCAATGGTCATGATCACTATGTGAAAGAGGAGACCGATCCCCATTCTCTGGAGGAGGGTGATCCCCCTCGGGTTTTTGGTCCATCTCTGCATGAACCTCACGAAGAACCGATCATACAGCACGACGCAGATGAGCATCGAGAGGGTGACGAACCCGACCAGGCTAGCCGGGGGAATCTTGAAGTGGCTGCCAATACTGCGGTCCAGCGTGGTTCCTTGCTTGATGAAAAGGGTGTTGATCTGAGCAACCATGCAGCTCGGGACAAACGTCGCGATCCAGATGGGAATCATCCTCAGCATCTGCTTTGTTTCCTCCACTTGAGTGACAGGGCACAGCATCCACGGGGAAGCTTCCCCCGCGATCACGCTCGCCCTGTTCAAGAACTTCAACGAGGCCGTCGAGTCGATCCTGAACTTCCCCTTCTTGGCGTACTCCTGAGGGTCAAGCTCGTAAAGTTCCTTGCTATCGCTCGGGACCTTCACCCTCCATTTCCTCGCTGCCGCAACAATCACCCTTGTCATCCTCGTGAAGGGGCTTCCTGCAGGCACCCTATGCCGATAAAACGGGGTGCCCGCCAGGAAAATTGTGATCGAAATCGCCAGGCCGATGGTCGGGAGGGTGTACCCAACAGTCCACCCGACATTGTCCTGGATGTAGACGAGGACGGTGTTGGCGAACAGGGTGCCGAAAAAGATGCTGAACATCCACCAGTTGAAGAAGGAGAGCTTGTGGGACTTCTCCCTGGGCTCAAAATCGTCAAACTGGTCCGCACCAATGGTCGATATATTAGGCTTGGTCCCACCGGTCCCGACTGCCAGCGTGTAGAGTCCCCCGAAGAATACGGCGAGCTGCAGGCTGGTCGCCTTTGGACAGTCGCCAGCCGCCGGGTCCGCGCAGGGCGGCGGTTTTAGCCCGGATAAAGACACTGCCAGAGTTAGCAGTATCATCCCCTGTCCATGCATTACACTAAATTACGTCACGTTTGGAATTCTAACATCACATGACTCACTAAATAATAATAATAATAACAAAAAACACTGTATGACATCGAAAATTTGTCGGCTTCTAGAAATCGCCGGACTTCTGATTACCCCCACAGTGTCTGGCATCCACGTGGATCAAGTCAAAGTGTTCACACATTAAACGACAACGTTTTCCACATACGACAGAATCGCGAATATTTATTCAACCCGACATGGCCTGAAAATTGAAGCTCGAGAAAATACCGACCCAAACTTTACTCGTAGCCAGCTGACGTTTTGACTTTTGGATTTGAACATTTCGATCATTATCGGTCCGATTACGGATTACGGCCGTTTGATTTTTCTCTGTGTTTGTTCTTTTCCTTTGGCGGGACGATCCATCCGGCGGTTTCGAATTTCAATAGAAAAAGTATCCCGAGGGACTAACCGAGAGGTAGATGGAGGAGGCGATGACGAAGGTCCAGTAACGGCCGAAGTGTGCGTCTGCGACGTAAGCGCCGAGGATCGGGGTGATCCAGACGGTGCCGACCCAGTTGGTGACATTGTTGGAGGACTTGACTGTGCCCTGGTGAAGCTTCTTGGTGAGGTACACCACCAGGTTGGTCGATATCCCGTAGTAGGCCATCCTCTCGAACACTTCATACACTGCAAATCATCCCCCCGCCCACCAACAAAAATGTGAACAACATGGGGAAGATGCACGCCCTCGAAAAATTCATCCGAAGCTCTTTGGCCGAGCCGTTTGACCGTGAACAGCAAGCATATGTCATCCACAAGTTTTACTCTAGGTAATCTAGAAAGAGCCAGTGCTTAATCACGAACTACACCGCGATCCGAGCGTTGTCTCGTTATCCTCGAGGCTAGGCTACGACACCAAACATTAGAAGAATGAAAAGTCGTTGTTCTAGGAGGGGGACAAGTTGCTCCGACTTGGTCCTAAAATTGATTGGGGGAGTTGCGAAAAGGACGACGGCGTGTTAATATATCACGAGAGGGAGTCGTCCCTTTATAGGAAAAGAAGAAGCAGTTTTTAACTGGCTGGACTGCATTTGTCGTCTCCTCCTAATTCGTGTTACAGGATGGGTGAAAGGCAAACCGCTGGCGAAATCAAAACCAATCAGTGAACCAAAAAAAAAATAAATGCACGAAAAGGGAATCCTTCTAGACCATAAGAACCATGGAAATGTCCCCCTTTTTAAGATCTCTTTCTCAATGTAAGAACCAACGACTTATAGCAAAATGACATTAAATGAGCAGAGGGTGTCGGCTTTCTCATCTCCTCCGAGGGGTGGGAGAGAGAGAGAGTTATGGAAGAGATGGAAACATCTCAACCACCTTACCCTCCCCCCATCAGAAGAGCTTTTAATATCTGAATCCCAGCTCCCTCCATTTTATTTTTGTTAAGTTAAAGGATTCAGACCAGTTTACCATGAATATCAGTCAGAGTTATAAGTTGAATAAAGGGAGTTGTGTGTGTGTTAAGGATAAGATGTATTGTGATCTTATCGTCTCACATGGGGGCGTGATGTTATTCGATAACAACACGTATCCCTTCCTCCCTTCACAGGAGCAGAAGATAAGACCCGATCAAAGCACAAAAACCCACGGGGCAACTGATGCTAAAACGAGACCAAGTACGCATGGACGAGTTGGGGTTAGGGGTTAGAGAGTGGTGGTTTACCGACGACGAAGGAGCAGGCCTTCCAGCCTCCACGCTTGGACCTGCGGACGGGTCTTCCGTGGAGATCCACGGTTCCATCCTCCGTGTAGTCCCCGTGGCCGCTGTTCCTTCCTTCTTCTACGGCCATGCCGGGAGTGATAGCCATGGAAGTTGGGGGGGGGGGGGGGTGAGTTTAGGGAAGGGAGTCTTGAGTCAAAGGTGAAGCTGGGGTGGGTTGGAGGTTTATATAGACGGACAGTAAACGGGGTGTTGTGGATGGGGGGGGGTGTTTTTAGGATCACCCTCCCTCTTATTTGACTAGTCAGAGTAAGATATGACCAAAGTAGAAGGAAGATGAGGTGAGGAGAGGAGAGGAGAGGAGATATAGAGCCTCTCTCTTACTTGGACTCCCCCTTGCTTACGAAAGATTAGCTCATCATAACAATTCATCTTATAAACTCGACCCTCGGGATGTTTGACTTGAAATTACAATACTACATCGCATCATATGCACAAGATTTAGGCGAGCCAATGATATCGATTTGTGTTCCTCCAGTTTTACTAAAAAAATATGGTCCAAATCCTAACAGGCCATGTGATGAAAATAAATGTAATATTCACATACACTTTTTGTAATATATCAATGGAGCGAGTCGGATCACGCCGGTAATTTTTAAAACGAGGGGATTCCCTTTGGACTTTTTAAACTTTTCTTGTATGAAAGGAAGGTTGGTCCAACCATCGATGCTGACTCCTTAGCCCTCAAATTCAAAGACCCTAAATGAAACACATGCAGATTCGCAAGAGCGGCATATTCCACCCAAGTTGTATTAATGTAAAATGGGGTTAATAGCCCACGAGTTCTGGCAAGCCGGAATCTCGAAGGCGGAATGCCGTGTCCGAACGGTCAACTGCAAAACAAATGCAGATTCCCTGCGAGGAATCAGTTATAAGATCAGCTTAGGCTAAAGCCGAAGTTGTTCGTTCAGCTTATAGTTGCAGTTATAAGCGTGCATGTGATCCGGCGGCACATAAGGGTTTCAGATTCCTTTTTTATACAAACGAAGTCCATATCTCTCTTGAGAAGCTCATCGAGCATCTAATTCTCCCTTAGAAAAAGGATATGGACCCCGGCTTTGCGATTTTTCCTGGCTGTTCCAATGGGGATGGAATGAGTCCCGTTCCCTTTACGCTGATGACAATTCAGTCTGATTGTGGTTTCTCACCTAATGTGGCATTGTATATATTAATGTGGTAGGCCCGAAGCTCTGTGTCATCTAGAAGAAGAAGAAGAAGAAGAAAAAAGAGATGAATACCGACGGCCTCTTGGTAGGGGGCTGAGTAACCACACGGAATATTCAAAATGAAGAAAGGATTACAAAGATGTTTCTTTCATTTGTTATATCCAATCGAGAAAGGGATGTTTTGGTTTTTTTCTAACACGGAATTGTAACAGAGTGATTGACCATCTACCCGGATCCATCATTGAATATCGGCAGGCAGCGTTTCCATTTCTTTGCCCCTCATTCGTCAAGCCCGAGTTAATCCACCAGGAAACGACATCCACTGTCGAGGTTTGGCCCCATGCGATCGCTGTTCAATGACATCTCCTTTCATTTCTCACTACGACGGCACCCTTTGATCTGATTATATCCCTATGCAAAGGTGCATGTTGTAATTGCTATCCGGTAGCTTCAATGACTTAAACCTGTTTACTTGGGGATTTAAGTGGTGTTTGGAAACAGAATACTGTTGTAGGAAGCAAAAAAAACAAACTTGATACCGAGGGTTAGATACTTATGGACAGTGGACCGTCGAAATCATGAGGCCGACTTGCCGAATTGGATTGCTTGTGCTTTCCCGGCCGGCTGGAATGATTTCTCCGGTGGAGGATACCCGAGGCAGCAATTCCGTAAAATCCAAATTTGAGGACTGTCGTGCTGATAGCTCACCCTTTGTTTCTTTGATCAACTTGGGTTTGATAATTCGAGGTTGATGACGGGGACAGTCCATGCCGGGCGACGTTAGGGTTCTCGGGACTTCCTCGAAGATGTCAAAAGTTACTCAGCCCCCATGTTTCGCTATCCCATCGAGCGGCCGTAGAACATAAGCTATCTTTAAAAAACAACAGTTGCTTCTCGTGTTATAAACGGATAAGTCCCTCTGGATCGACGTGTCAAGGGTAGTTAAAACATTGGTTGAAAACTTCATTGCTTCTACATCTATCAAAGCAATGCCCAAATGGTCAAAACACGAATTGTAAAGAAAGGAATGCTTTCATCGGTATAAGGCGCCCTGCCCTTTAAACCTAAAACACCGGCTTTGTCGATGATTTACTATTTAAAAACATGGTCGAGTATTCATAAAGAAAGTCTATAACTTTTGCTCTCTCTCCAGCGGCCGATCGCGAAGATTCAATTAGTTGCATCTGCCCATCTGCTTAATAAAAGCGGAAAGCCGTCTCATCCAAACAGCTAAAACCTACTACAAAAGATGTCATCTAAGATAAACAAATGCATTGCCAAGGAGTCGACCCGGTCATTCGTTACATATTGCATCGTTTTTCGTTAAACTTAAGGCGATCCGAGGGGGGTAAATCCAGTCTGCTGACTTCTTCGTCCTTCATCGTCAGAATCGTTCACTTAAGTTGGACATTGTGATTGACTAATCACCCACTTGCTTCATAGTTTACTCCCGTTTTTCGGCATATTACTCAGTGACGGAAACACTTTGATTCTTTACTCGGGCAGGTTAATGAGTGCAGTCGACGAAAAGGAAACGCCCTCTGACTTCGGGAGAAACTTTTATTTCCACAAGTTGCAACACGCTCGGCAAGCATCTTCACGAGACTGATCGGCCCGCGCGAATTATTTTCACGCGACACACAGGCCGACTCTCATGATCACGGTCAGACATAAGATAAGTCGATGCACGAGAGTTTTAGATTCAAAATTAGTCTGCAACCCCATGGCTGTGGCCCCCCAGTGAATATTCCCAGAGTTCGATGGGCGCGGACCTAAAAATAGACACCGGTCCAACACTCGGGAGGGGGGGACCGCCTAATGAAACGCGTGAGAGTTAGACTTTCGTTGCTCGTCGAGATCGGCAAATAATTTCGAGAGGTCCGAATCCAAAGACTGGTCCCTTGTGGAGAAGACAATTAAGGACCATATGGCTAATTAATAATTAGGTTAGGACAGGGTTCATCGTAAATTACGTTTCAGGACTGACGTGTCATTGGGCTTGGTCTTGGTATTGGACTTGAGCTTGGGCCCGATTAGGCCCGATAATTAGGTGAAGAAACGTGTGAACGAGGACGCGGCGGCGTCGGAAGTCGAGAGGGAGGGGGAAGAGATGGAGGCGAACAAGGCGGGAGTGGTGGAGCGTCTTCAGGAAGCGAAGCGGAAGTCTGGCAAGACCTACCGTCAGTTGGCCGAAGAGACTGGACTCACCAACGCCTACGTGGCTCAGCTCCTACGGCGCCAGGCCCAGCTCAAGCCCCTCACCGCCCCGAAGCTGAGGACCGCCCTCCCTGAACTGTCTGAGGAGCTGGTGCGCGAGATGATGAACCCCCCCTGGAGGTCCTACAACCCTGATCTTATCCAGGAGCCCTCCGTCTACAGGTGAATCGGCGTGGTTTGGTTTGGTTTAGCTTGTGGTCGCCTGTGTACTGGATTGGGCTTCCGATTGCCAGTGGCTTGATTAAGTTGTCGGCACGACGGTCGGCTCTCGAGGATTCGATCTGTCACTGCAGGGGATGTGCTTTTCGAAGATCATTAAATAAATTTTGAAAGATTCAGGTCTTGTTTTTTATGTAAGCCTGATACTGGGTTTACACGAGCTGGCTGCTGCATTCTTGTTAGAATATGATTGACTTGGAATTGACTGGTTATGGGATGCCTTCTTAACATACCTATTGGGGTTGCAGCTTTCTTCTTCCAAAACTTGAGTGATGGCAATGTGTTGGTTCGTGGTACTATGGATGTTAGGCTCTGGATTTTGTTGGTTTCACGAGTTCTCTGATGTGCTGTGGTTTTTTTTCTTGATTCAATTTTTCAGGTTTCATGAAGCTGTGATGCATTATGCTGAGAGCATCAAGGAGATCATAAATGAAGAATACGGAGATGGAATGTGAGTTAACAGACATTATATTGTAGAATTGGGTTACTTTGTTCGAGTGCCAGGGATATCTAGTTTGGTGGTTCTGGCATATAGATATAAAGCTTAAAGTTGCTCCGTGCTTTGAACACCTAGCACACTTAAATCCTTTGATGACTTCTATCAATGAAACACGGCCACATCCAGATATATCCCGTGACTTGATAGACATCTGCTTGAGAGAAACAGTTGCCAAAATGCTTCAATAATTTTAAACGAGAGACTGATATTTGGGAATTTTTCAATTTGTAGCATGTCGGCAATAGACTTCAATTGCTCGGTAGACAAAGTCCGGGGATCCCACGGTGAAGAACGAGTCGTGGTTACATTTGATGGGAAGTTCTTGCCATTCAGTGAGCAGGTTAGTATCGGCCACCTGCATTTTGCACATGTATCCTGTGCTTCGATCCTTAGCTAGTGCTCCCCAGTTAAGCCGACTCATATGAGCCCTTTGCATGTATCTTGAGTCAAAGCAGCTGCTTGACAAAGTTTTCAAACTGATTGTTTTCTTAATCCCGATTACATGGACAGAGGACAGAGGAGATGGCTTCTAGAGTTGTGACAGACCCCAAGTCGAAATGATGCCCGACTCGGACTGAAACGTATCAATAAATGCCTGTTTTTCCATATCCGGTTGCCGAAGATATTGTTGTCGTTGTTGTTAATATGTTTATGGACGCATACCTCGGCCTTTCTTTGAGGCAAGCATGTGATGCTATATGTACAATAAGTAAATTTCCAGTGCACTGGCATTATGGAAAATGTATTAACCATCGCGGTTATATACCTCAGGATCACTTTTTTCTTTGCTGCTTTTTTCTTTATTTATCACGTTAGGGAAAGGTCTATAAATAGAGAGAGCTTAAACCCTACAGCGCAGTGAAAAGTGTAACCCCTTTCAAGTTCTCGAAAATGATGGCCGGAACCCTAGCCCGAGCCGTTGTTTCCTCCGCCACGCGCCGCCCTACGTCTCCTTTCCTCCGTTATCGCTCCTCCACCACTCCCCTCCGTCCTCTTCCTCCGACGCTCCCGCTCCTCCCTGCCGTTTACTCTGCCGTCTCCTCCCGGTTCTGCTCCATAAGTTGCTGGGCGAGCCCATCCGGAGTAACGGTGTAGTCCTCTGAAGGCATGGATAGAGGTCCTTCTCCCGTAGCCTCATTACTTTTATCGCCGTCATTGCTCTTTCTTCTTGCCGAATCGGTGAGGAAGAGGCGAATAAGAAGATTTACAATGTCTACTGCGATAGGTACTTTGGATTTGGCTGCGAAATCGACGAGGAGACTTCGAACCAGCTTGAAGGTTGGCGGTTTCTCCCATCTATTTGCTTTTAGTTTTGAATTCCCAGCTCTTAGAATGTCTGGTGTATTTCCTGCAGGACTTCCTGGCGTTAATGTTCGTGCTTCTCGACCTCAGTGTTTGCTGCCTCTATTCTTGCTTGCTCGGTTTTGGATGTCCTGAATATTATTTGTGTATGCTGCTCTGCCTGCTTGGTTTCAATCTAACCAGTATTAATGCAAAGTGAAAGAACCAGAAATAGTCCATCTTGGCAAAGCTGAAAAGTTTTTTGACGATGTTCAGTTTTGAATGCTAATGGACTCACATTGAAATCATTTTCAACTATTCTGATTGTCCACTTTTATGAGTCCAGATCAGTGAATATGAAACATAATCCAACCGAGGTACTTGCATCGATAATCTCTTTGTACTTTGTAGTTTGGGACAGCCTTGATCATGAAACAATTAATTTTCGTGGTTTAGGCCGTGTACCTGTTGTTCACACCCTCCCACTACATTGCATTTGATGCGGAGTGCTTTCGTGCATTTAGATTGCTCTTGTTTGGTTTCCTTGGACGGGTGCACGCGCATAGAGTCTTCAGAAAATTTACTTATACGTTTTATGCTTACTATGTTTTGTGGAGTTTTCATGATTCCATTTTCATTTTGGCTAGAGAGTTCTGATAATGGGCAAGTTGCATGGTTGTGGAATGTTCAACTGAGCACTTGCTATTGTGTGGCTCTTTCTGCGGACATGTTTGCATACGTTGCTTAAATGGTTTGACCTTCCTTTTAACTGCATCTCGTGTTCCTGGTCAAGGAGGGCAACAGTGACAAAGTCTCTCTATTCTGTGTGGATTATACCTAGGGCCTTCAATTTTTTTTAGTTGAACCGACTGCATAGTCCATCTTGGCAAAACTGAAGAGCCTTATTGGCAATGTTTAGTTTTGAATGCTAATGGACTAACATCAAACTACACTTGCATATGTTCCGGGCTTTCTTCTATGATGGAAGTGTTGGATCTGTTGAAGGTGGGACATAAAAAATTTGCATTTCCATTGGTGAACGGTTGCTGATTTTTGGTTCTCAACCCTAAAAGGGAGAGAAAGGTGGAGCCTGCTCCTAGGAATGTTCGGCTGCACGGAGAGAATAGGGTCTACTGGTTGATTTGCATTTGCCTGCATTAAACACCTCCTTAAGCAGTGACCTCGGTTGAGTTTGATAGCTAATGTGTCTGTAAAATGGGATCTTCCCGTTGGCTTACCTGTCGATATTTAACTCATCCAATTTTAAATGGATTGGATTTAAAACTCGTCTTGAGACCTTGAATTGATTTTCAATTTTTTATTTCAGTGAAATGAAGGGGTCCAGGTATGATGGCATCAGAGGCCCAAAAATGGAGTAGGCCCACAACATGAGAGTCCCAAATAGTGTAAGCCCATGATGTGACGTCATTCCCCAAAAGTTGTTCCTAATTTCCTCCAAACCAAACGTTATCTTCGTTTCCCTTTCCCTCTCTCCTTCACAATGGCTTCGGCGTTAGCTCCCGGAGGTGGAGTGCTGGCCATGCTTCCCGCGACCGGAAGGCGTACTCTTACTCTCTTGCGTTGCCCTATGGCGCCTCCCCGGAGTTCGGACGGCGTCAGCTTCCTCTCCTCTCAGCTGTGCGGCCTCCGGATTTCGATGCCCACCCCTCGTCCTCTCTTCCCTACTCCTACTTCGCCTGCCACCGTCGTTACGCCCGTCGCAAGTGAGCGATCTCATCTCTCTTGCCCTCTCTCATTCCTCGCTTCAGACTTGTCGAATCATGTGATTCTGTCGGCTTTGTTGGATGTGTGCCCCTTAGGTGTCGCCGGCAGTAGTCTTCATTGATTCGGTCCCTTCTGGTTTTTATTGGCTGATGCGATTGCGATTTCAGAGAGGGTGTGCCCCTTCACCGGGAAGAAAGCCAACAGGGCGAATAAGGTTTCCTTCTCTAACCACAAGACCAAGAAGTTGCAGTTCGTTAACCTTCAGTACAAGAGAGTCTGGTGGGAGGCCGGCAAGCGCTACGTCAAGCTCCGTCTCTCTACCAAGGCTCTCAAGACCATCGAGAAAAACGGACTCGACGCCGTGGCCAAGAAGGCAGGAATTGACTTACGCAAGGAATGATCTCTTTGTCGGTTGATTCTTTGAGCCTCCTCCCCTGTTGTTATTGCTTCTCCATTTTCGGTCTGTGATCCATGTCTTTAGGATACGCAGCGTTGTTATTAATCATGTACCGAGGATTAACTGCTAACTGCAGATTGCAGCTCGGGGCATATTTCAATATCCTCACAATTGCAGTACATTACATTCTCTATTTGTATCAGAATCCTAAGAACAGGAAAGCAATTCTCCCAAGACACCAAAAATTTGCCGGACTTATACGCAGTGCTCTTATTTGTTAATCTCCATAGAGGCTTTCTTTATAGATCTCGTATGGTGTTGTATGAATGCAGTACTCAACATGGACCGATGCATGGTGTAAGGGGAGAACAAGAGGACTGGCCTCAGCGTAGCAGAAGCCGAAAAGGGATTGATGGCCTCTGATTTAGAAAGACAGGTACGCCACCGTAACAAACTTGTGTATCATTCTATTAAGGAGCAAGAAGGCGAGGGACGGATTAGAAGCATCAACATCAAACCTGACTGCGATGAAGAATAAAATCACGTGAGAGCAGACCAAGCGCACACCTTGTTTGCAAACTCATGGCTTTAACCTGCACTTGAAGAGAACAACAACAGCAAGGATACGACGGTATGTCTCTATCGCCTCCTCACCGTCCCCAATTCCTATTGGAATAACAATAACAACATCGTATACAAGGCGTGTTCCCCGTTTGTCCCAAATCTCTATGGTTGGACCAATAATTACCTCCGACATTCCAATACTCAGCCGAAAAGCCCATATCATTCCTAATACTTAACCCTCAGGTATTATTTAATAATGCTTTTTGCCATATAAAAAATTATAATTATTAAAAGCAATTGATGAAAAATCCTATTTTATTTAGGTAAAATATACGATAATATCAAAAACTATTACGAAACTTTTTGTTTTGTCAAAAACTTAGTTTGTTATACGATTTTGTCACTAACTTGTGTTTCTATATTGATTTTGGCTAATCTTGGATTTTACAATGAGAAAATCAAACATGCCTTAATCTATAAATTTCAATTATTGAATAAAAAATAAAAAAAAAGGTAATAATATTGAAACATTTAATGTGTTTTTTATTATAAGATTTTAATGATTAAATTAAGTAAGTTGGAAGTCGAAGTTGGACTCTAGTTATTGATGCTGTTAAGAATCTGTAAAATCGATGAAGGTCGAATGATTACTCTATTGTGGGTTACGATAACAAGAGGTTAGAACTCAACTACTGTAACAGATTAGACAATATTAAGATCTTATTTGGTTTTCTCATAATAAAAACCAAGATTAACCACAAAAAATTACAATTCTAAGAAACATTAATAATATTATAGTTTAGTTTTCTATGAGTTATTACAAATAAGCAACATAACAAGAGAAGGATTACAAGAGACAACTAAGTTTTACATAGTATTATAATACAGAAAACGTTTTGAGTACCAGATCAGGAATTTTCGGTACATGTTATAATTCTGGAGTTTAGTCCAGCCTTTTCGACAAAGATCACTAGGATCCATGTACCAGCCTTTTTCTGGGTCGGTAGAAACTGCAAATGCAAGCTGACAATGGATGGAGTATAAAATACATTTTTGGGTTTTTCTTTTGCAATAATAATTTAGAAAGTTGAGGGTACGACCAATTCTTTTAAGAAAACGAGGACATTTCCATCTGGGTTCTCCAAATTCTTCTCGATCGAGTCTAAGTCGACAAAAAATGACATTGGAGAATTCCACATGGGGGAAACTTTGGTTTACTATCTTTAAGCGTTCTTCTAGGAGGTCTCATCAGTTTTCCCACTTTCCAAGCTGTCTGTGCCTGTGGCTTATGACCGGTAGCCGATGGCAATACGACTGCGAAAGCTTTACGGACCTACCTTCCTGAGAATCTCCTGGAAAATGCTTAATTATAGTAAAGCATTTGAAATCTGAAGTTTTATTGGAGAAGATACAGAGTCCAAATAAAGGATAACACATAGAAAGTGGAAAGCTGGGAATAACAGAAATATAAGACGATTAAACAAGGGAGTGCAATCTTAAGGAAGCTCGAATATATCATAATAAGAAAAGATATTTTTGGGATTTTTGAGTTTTGTAAATGTTTTTGGGTTTATCGAAGGTAGAGAGATTTGTTTGAGAGAGTTTAGAGAACTAGTACCGCCTTGCCTTTGTTATTGCCCCGGGGGAGTGTTTAGTTGCTCATGGATATGGAGAAAACTGGAAATTTTATTTCTCTTCTGGTTTTTTCTCCGTCTGTTTTTCAACTTACAAGAGAAGGCTATTTATACAACAAACCGAAAACTACACTAGGTCGTGGGTAAGCCACGTTACAACCTTATCTTTTCAGCTTTTCCCTAAGGGATGTGCGCGATGAGTCATCATCTTATCTCTTAAGGAATCTTTGTGTCCTTTTAGCACATGGGGTACTATTCTTAGTCTTCACTTGGTTTTGGACGTTTTCTGTGCTTTCCGTGTGGGGTCATATTTCTTGCCGACAGTGTTTTGGGCCTTGAGGATGATGAAGATGGGCCTGATATTGGGCTTGTCAGGGAGAAGTTTTGAAACATGTCTTCTGCTATGACGTCCCAATCTTATATTTTTCAAAGTACCATAGACCAGTACAAGCTATTGCTTTTATTGACACTGGTGCAGCAGAAAGCATGATCAATCCAGTCATGGTTCCAGCAGAGCTTTTAGTCCCAGAACTCAACACTTACAAGGCAGCATCTGGAAAAACTTTCCAGACATATCTCCGAACTAAACCCATAAAGATAATGCTCTTCCCTACTTGCTCTATACGTGCCAAGGTCGTCGCTACGGACCTTCCAGGAAAAGATTTGGTATTAGGATGGGACTTGATCCAACAGCTTCAACATTTGCGATTACTGGCAACAGGAATACGACATAAATCCAGTTTCAAACCTTTTACTCATGAGAATAGGATTTATTCAACCCAGGCAGTTGAAAGAGTAATAGAGTTATTTCGTCCATCATTTGCTTCAGATCACCGAGAGTTTCTGACAAAATGCTCGACTCCATTATGAATTAACCCAAATTTCTTTGTTAGACTCCCTTTCAAACATAATGAGGATGTTAATCCCACCAAAGCAAACCATCCAGGAATGCAACCTGAAGATTCCAAACAGGCTGCTGAGGAATGCAATGAACTTCTACAACAAGGGCTAATCGAGTACTCAGCTTCTTCTTGGGCATGTGAAGCATTCTATGTTAACAAGAGATCAGAACAGAATAGAGGAAAGAAAAGGTTGGTTATTAATTACCAACCCTTGAACCATTTCCTGCAGGATATCAAATTACCTATTCCAAACAGAACAGCATTATTTTCCTCACTTTCCCAAGCTAAGGTCTTCTCAAAGTTTGACCTTAAAAGTGGATTTTGGCAATTGGGGATTCATCTAGAAGATAGATGGAAAACTGCTTTTTGCATCCCGAATGGACATTTTCAATGGAAGGTCCTACCTTTTGGCCTAAAGACAGCGCCTTCATTATTTCAACAAGCCATGGTCAAAATCTTTCGACCACTTCAATCATCAGCACTCATCTACATTGACGACATTCTCCTTTTTAGCCAAGACTTGGGGTCACATGAAGTTCTCCTACAGCAATTTGCACAGATCTTGCAACAATATGGAATTATGCTTGCAGAAAAGAAAGTCCAGCTATGCACTACCACCATTGATTTCTTAGGAATGCGCCTTGCAAATGGACAATATTACCCAGGACCCCACATTGCACAGGAATTGCTTAAATTTCCAGACTCCCCTCTTACAAAGAAACAGGTACAGCAATTTTTAGGCATCATTAACTATCTGAGAGATTTCATTCCAGGAATCAGTCAATACACCAGTCCCTTAGAAGCTCAACTCAAAAAGACTGCAGCTCCATGGACTCACGAACAAACCAAAGCAGTCCAATACCTGAAAAAGACTCTGCAAAATTTACCACCTTTGCAGATCCCATCTGATGGAATCTGAGTCCTACAGACTGACGCCAGTAATGATTTTTGGGCAGCCATCCTTATTGAAGAAAAGAATAACACAAGAAAGATTTGCGCCTACAAATCTGGCAAGTTCAGTCAGGCAGAACAGCATTACCATTCCAGCATCAAGGAAATCTTAGCTGTTAAATATGGGATCAAAAGGTTTGAATTTCACTTAGCAGGACATCATTTTCTGGTAGAGACAGATTTCAAATCTTTTGACTCAATGATGAACATCAGTACAAAGAAGATACCTAATGCTCAGCTTCTGTGACTATCTCAGTGGTTTTCACAATACTCCTACTCAGTGAGACACATCAAAGGAACATCTAATGTGGTTGCAGATTTCCTATCCAGACCCTTTGATACGGTCAATCCACATCTCCTAGAATATCCAAAGTTACAGGCTATGTTCACCACCCATATTCAAGCAAAGCCAAGGCAACACTATTCCACATCTTTACCACCTGAAATCCACAAGTGGAATACCATCTTCCGTTTCGATTGTGCTATGGAAATAATCTTTCATTCTTACTCACAGATGCAGTATTATTTGACAAACATTTTCAGGAAGTATGGACAACTCTTCTTCCCCAGAGATGGACTCCATCCTACTTGTCCATTTCTACAAGTTTTTCCTATACGACCCACAGAGAGATTCCCCATTGAATTAAAGTGGTTTTTCTGGTATTTCTTTCATGCACATACTATTGCCTTCGAATTCCCAGCGTTGGAAATGCTTCAGTATCTGGAACAATTTGGGGATTTATTCTCATATTCCCCATCAGCATACCCTCATGCTCACCTTGCTGACATTTTAACTTGGTTCGTCCCATTATTCCAATGGAAGGTTTGGTTTGAAGAACAGGTATATCGATTTCAAAAATGGCCAGGAATCACGGTTTACTCCACATATCTTCTTCATAGAGCCTGGCATTATGATGACCAAATCACCTCTTTGGTATCCATCAATACTGTCGACAATTTTTCATGCCTTCCTCATTCAATGGCTATACATTATGGACATTTTGAAGTAGATGATCATATCCCAGCACCATGGTCCATACCGCCAACATTTGATGATAAGGATCCAGAATACAGAGATATTCTGTATAGCAGAAAGTGCCTCACAGAGAAACTTTACCAGCAAAATGCAATTTCACCATTATCAGAAGAGGATCTTATTCTTGATAAGATTGCTAAAATTGACATAACACATGCTTGGAACCTATCACAGGCCCTTGAAAACTTTGTCCAAGAACAACCGGATTGGGACGTCATAGCAGAAGACATGTTTCAAAACTTCTCCCTGACAAGCCCAACATCAGGCCCATCTTCATCATCCTCAAGGCCCAAAACACTGTCGGCAAAAAAGATGACCCCACACGGAAAGCACAGAAAGCGTCCAAAACCAAGTGAAGACTAAGAATAGTACCCCATGTGCTAAAAGGACACAAAGATTCCTTAAGAGATAAGATGATGACTCATCGCGCACATCCCTTAGGGAAAAGCTGAAAAGATAAGGTTGTAACGTGGCTTACCCACGACCTAGTATAGTTTTCGGTTTGTTGTATAAATAGCCTTCTCTTGTAAGTTGAAAGAACAAGGAAAGAAAAGGAGAGAAATAAAATTTCCAGTTTTTCTCCATATCCATGAGCAACTAAACACTCCCCCGGGGCAATAACAAAGGCAAGGCGGTACTAGTTCTCTAAACTCTCTCAAACAAATCTCTCTACCTTCGATAAACCCAAAAACATTTACAAAACTCAAAAATCCCAAAAATATATTTTCTTATTATGATATATCCGAGTTTCCTTAAGATTGCACTCTCTTGTTTAATTGTCTTATATTTCTGTTATTCCCAGTTTTCCACTTTATATGTGTTATCCTTTATCTAGACTCTGTATCTTCTCCAGTAAAACTTCAGATTTCCAGTGCTTTACTATAATTAAGCATTTTCCAGGAGATTCTCAGGAAGGTAGGTCCATAAAGCTTTCGCAGTCGTATTGCCATCAGCTACGGGTCATAAGCCATAGGCACAGATCGCTTGGAAAGTGGGAAAACCGATGAGACCTCCTAGAAGAACGCTTAAAGATAGTAAACCAAAGTTTCCCCCATGTGGAATTCTCCAAGGTCATTTTCGTCGACTTAAACTCGATCGAGAAGAATTTGGAGAACCCAGATGGAAGTGTCCTCGTTTTCTTAAAAGAATTGGTCGTGCCCTCAACTTTCTAAATTATTGTTGCAAAAGAAAAACCCAAAAATGTATTTTATACTCCATCCACTGTGAGCTTGCATTTGCAGTTTTCACCGACCCAGAAAAAGGCTGGTACATGGATCCTAGTGATCTTTGTCGAAAAGGCTGGACTAAACTCCAGAATTATAACATGTACCGAAAATTCATGATCTGGTACTCAAAACGTTTTCTGCATTATAATACCATGTAAAATGTCTTAGTTCTCCCTTGTAATCCTTCTCTTGTTATGCATCTCATAGAATTGGTATCAGAGCCCCAGGTTTTCTTCCTTCTTTTCAGAGAGAGAGAGAGATAGAAACTAATGCCCCTGCCTGCCGTTATTGCCCTCCTTCATACTCATGGAAAACACTCCTCTTGTCATAAACGCCCCTGTCTCCATTGAGCCAAGTTCTTCTTTCCGTAGATCTACTTCTAGCTTTGAATCTCTTTATGAAATTTCTCATGAAGACTGTGACACTAATCAAGTGGTTAATACTAAGCTCCCCTTGCTTAGTCCATACACTGCCTTTCATAAACCATCCGCAGGACCAATCAGACGAATAAGGACCCTAATCAGACAACCTGCATCATCCGCCCTTGAATATGTCCAGACGAGCAAATTCAGTCAACATCCTATTTTGGGGACTCAGAAGGAACAATTTGTTTCCTTACAATTGCCTACAGAATTCCCTGGACAATGGACAGAAAAAGGTTACACACATCTCCATTTTGGAGCCATAAGACTTGCCCTGACTTATCATGGATGAAAAGGACTGCCCGTTACAGCAAGAATGGCCCTATTGGACACTAGATACATGGAATATCAACATGCCGTTATTGGGACAATTGAAACAACACTAAATGCGGGAACCGTCTTTGTGACCCTGTACCCTAACTTTTGCATGTCTCTCTGAGACCC
The DNA here is from genome assembly GCA_029817715.1 of Melastoma dodecandrum. Lineage (NCBI taxonomy): Eukaryota > Viridiplantae > Streptophyta > Magnoliopsida > Myrtales > Melastomataceae > Melastoma > Melastoma dodecandrum. The sequence continues at coordinate 220,458 of JARUPY010000057.1, read as the reverse complement.
AAAGGTCTTGTCAGCCTTGCAGGTTCAGCTTCAGCTCTGGGGCGCCACTATGGAATCAGAATCCATCGAGGCTACTCTCCATTATCAGATGGTGTATCGAGTCCAGAACCATGCTCTGGATATAAGTATGCCAAATGATTCGCATGATGCCTTGCTCATCGTGGCAGATTACCACAACCAAAGAGCTCCTACCTGCATTCACATTCCAAGACAGATTCCACGAGCTGAACTCTTGAAGTTACTCCCAGAAAGATGGGTAACTAATTATGAACAGATCAAGAAGCAGACTGCACCCATTGCTCCAATCCAGTCTACATCTCCTACCTTCATAAGGAATAAAGAGGGATCTGTGACAATCAAGTTTGATAGATCACAGGAAAAAGAGCCAGCTACACCACCTATTTTCCCCACAATGTTCATGGTACAACCGGTCCCTAAAAAGAAAAAACCAGACTCCCTTAACAAGATTATTCATTCCTTTGATGGTCAAGGAAACCCGACTTTTCTCTTTCGGGACCCCCAGTCACAACACTGCTATTGGGATGTGGGAAAATGTCCAGCAGACTGCGACTGTGAAGACTGTGAGGAACCTGATTATTCCAGCCGAAGGAGCAAAAGAAGTTGCCAGAAAAAGAAAAATCTCCCAGACTCAGACAGTGATTCCGATGATGACGAGGATCAACAGCCAAAACAGGATCAGTCTCTGACAGTGGCTACTCATCAGAACCAGGCATGGCAATATTTGGCAGACTTGGCAAAGGATATAAGGCGACCACTAAAAACAAAACAGTCAGTACTTCCCTGCTATAAGCCAATCCTTAAATGGGAAAAGAAAAATTCCCATAAGCCAATATCACCTGCTACTGAACCGACGAAGAAAGTTCCCCAGCCAGAGCCTTATGCTACAATCACTACTTGCTCCCAAGAGGCTTTGTACACTTCGTATGACGGACAAAAAATCCAAGCCCATGCACCAATCATGATGATGCAACCAGAACACTCAGATACAGATCTGAGATTTCCGCCTCTTGAAGAATTTACTCACAACAATGTAAGGTATGCTTCCAAGATACCAATACCTACGGCAGTAGACCAGGCCGGACATCCAATGAAAAACAGCCTTGCAGAAACAGTGCTCAACTGGCAAAGCCAAAATGCCGTTGCACAAAACACTGCCCTCACTACCATTTGCAAAAGGGTACAAAAGGTGGAGCATCATTTGGAAAAGGTAGAATCAAGCCTTAATCAACAAAGTACTCGGCTCTCAGAGAAAATGGATCAGCATCAAAATCAGACACATGAGGTACTGAGAGTTCTCCTACACACCTTGGATAATTTTGAACAAGGAAGATATCTGTCTTATTTTAGGTCAGATCCAGATGAGGAAATAGCTAAATTGAAACGACAGATCAAAGCAATCCAAGATAACCCAATCTCCAAAGCATCAGACTTCATGAACTTTGGACGATCTAGCTCTTATTCTCCTCTACAAGAGCATGCCAAAGGACATAATCTCTTCGGTAACCCAGAAAAAAGAGATATAGCGGATATCAGAGAAATAGTTCGAAAACAGAAAAAAAGAAGAACGCAGAAAGGACAACATCAGAGCAGGAAAGAAAAAATTTTCCAGTTCCTCCCGACCACAACGTTCTCCAAGTCCTACAGAATCTTCTAGTCTTCCTATGCCAACCCAGCAATTATTGATCAAAGAAGACAGATTGCTGAGTAACCCTCATATTTCTATTCCGCATTGGTTAAAGCCCGCTCCTCAACAAAACCATTACATATACAGTAGTGACTCTTCCATTGCCAGCTCCATATCCTGGCCAAGCGAACCTGATATGTTACATCAGTTCACAGAGCATCAAACCAATAAGCACATGGATGAGAGTCCATACATGTTTCTGACAAGAACTCCAGGAGAATCAATCTCTTCGCAAACCTCTTCAGATTCAGAAAACACAGAAGAAGAATCAAGCTCTGATGAGTCAATCTCCGAATCCTCCCTCGAATCAGTATTCTCCGAGGATCCACAAATACTCATGGCAGATAATAATCCACATGTAGATGAACCTGAAAGCTCTTCTGATCATTCCTTAGATGAAAATCAAGATCGTCATACTTTTAAGGAACAAGGATCCTTAAAGTTCACTCTTGATGACCTTGAACTAGACAAATGGCCTCAAAGATTTAAAGATTTCTATGCATGGTGCCTACAGAAGAGACTAACTGTTCCATCCTCTGCAGACATTCTTTCTGAATTAACTGCCCGATTCACCGGAATGCTACAAACATGGTGGAACCAATTACCAGAATAGATACAAGTACGATTCATTAGCCTTCCTTTTCAAGACTTTCTTACTCAACTCTACACAAATTTCATTGGACGCCCAGAAAATCTGATTGATGATCAACGAAAAGAATTCTTCAACAGAAGATGTTGTTCCTATCGGAAGAAGGATATCAACCGACACTTCAAACGGATGGTGACACTCTTTATCAATCTTGGCGCAAATAATGCCCTCAAACCAGTTTTTCTGTCTTCCCTGACAGAACCCATCTCCTCGTTGGTGGAAAAAGAATTGACAGCAAAGAACTTAAAGATCATGGACTTAACTGTTGGGCAAATCATTCAAGCAGTTCACTTTGCTATAAAAGAATTATGCCAAAGACGAGAAGTCATCAGAGAATTCCTCAAAAATGACAAGAGACTAGATATTGCCTGCAAACCAGTCAGGTATCTTACCAAGTGTACTAAAGCTGATTTATGCACTTGTCCAAGTGTCCCTGAACGCCGGACCTCCAAGAAGAAACGATTTGGAAGACGGTTTAAATCCAAGAAAGTCACCCAACACTATCAACCCAGAATACCCAAGAAAGGGTTCTCCAAGAAATTAACGCATGGAGGAAGAAAGCGTTATTTACGCTTCAAACAACGACGGTCTCCAGACAAAAAATCCTCTAAATGCTTTGTCTGCAACAAGCAAGGACACTTTGCTAAAGACTGTCCAAAGAAGCAAAAGAGGTTTGTGGCTCAGCTAGAGAAGGTCACTGGGATTTCCCTACAAGATAATGATGTTGAATCAATCTTCTCCCTTGATGATGAACCATCTTCCCAAACCGTATGCTGTCTAGAGAGTCAGCCACAATTTCAAGCTTTCAGCGATTTCAGCTCTTCTTGCAAGGAAGACGATACTCATAGCATCTATACTATTACTACGGTGACCAAATATCCCCTCAAATGCCATATATCAACACCACTATTAGAAGAATTCCATCTTGCGAGTCATTCACAAACTTGGTGATTCAAATCACAACCCATGAATCAGAAGATTCCCAAAAGCATCATGTTCCGCTCTTAGCCACTATAAGCATTTTGCCCCATGTCAAGGTACAAATATACTTTTCAAAGTACCATCGACCAGTGCAAGCTATTGTTTTTATTGACACTGGTGCAGCAGAAAGCATGATCAATCCAGTCATGGTTCCAGAAGACCTCTTAGTCCCAGAACTCAACACTTATAAGGCAGCATCTGGAAAAACTTTCCAGACATATCTCCGGACTAAACCCATCAAGATAATGCTCTTCCCTACTTGCTCTATACGTGCCAAGGTCGTCGCTACGGATCTCCCAGGAAAAGATTTGGTACTAGGATGGGACTTGATCCAACAGCTTCAACATTTGCGATTACTGGCAATAGGAATACGACATAAATCCAGTTTCAAACCTTTTACTCATGAGAACAGGATTTATTCAACCCAGCCAGTTGAAAGAGCAATAGAGTTATTTCGTCCATCATTTGCTTCAGATCACCGAGAGTTTCTGACAAAATGCTCGACTCCATTATGGACTAACCTAGATTTCTTTGTTAGACTCCCTTTCAAACATAATGAGGATGTTAATCCCACCAAAGCAAGCCATCCAGGAATGTAACCTGAAGATTCTAAACAGGCTGCTGAGGAATGCAAGGAACTTCTACAACAAGGGTTAATCGAGTACTCAGCTTCTTCTTGGGCATGTGAGGCATTCTATGTTAACAAGAGATCAGAGCAGAACAGAGGAAAGAAAAGGTTGGTCATTAATTACCAACCCTTGAATCATTTTCTGCAGGATATTAAATTCCCTATGCCAAACAGAACAGCATTATTTTCCTCGCTTTCCCAAGCTAAGGTCTTCTCAAAGTTTGACCTTAAAAGTGGATTTTGGCAATTGGGTATTCATCCAGAAGATAGATGGAAAACTGCTTTTTGCATCCCAAATGGACATTTTCAATGGAAGGTCCTACCTTTTGGCCTAAAGACAGCGCCTTCATTATTTCAACAAGCCATGGTCAAAATCTTTCGACCACTCCAATCATCAGCACTCATCTACATTGACGACATTCTCCTTTTTAGCCAGGACTTGAGTTCACATGAAGTTCTCCTACAGCAATTTGCACAGATCTTGCAACAATATGGAATTATGCTTGCAGAAAAGAAAGTCCAGCTATGCACTACCACCATTGATTTCTTAGGAATGCGCCTTGCAAATGGACAATATTACCCAGGACCCCACATTGCACAGGAATTGCTAAAGTTTCCAGACTCCTCTCTTACAAAGAAACAGGTACAGCAATTTCTAGGCATCGTTAACTATCTGCGAGATTTCGTTCCAGGAATCAGTCAATACACCAGTCCCTAAGAAGCTCAACTCAAAAAGAATGCAGCTCCATGGACTCAAAAACAAACCAAAGCAGTCCAATACCTAAAGAAGACTCTGCAGAATTTACCACCTTTGCAGATCCCATCTGATGGAATCCGAGTCCTACAGACTGACGCCAGTAATGAATTTTGGGCAGCCATCCTTATTGAAGAAAAGAATAACACAAGAAAGATTTGCGCCTACAAATCTGGCAAGTTCAGTCAGGCAGTACAGCATTACCATTCCAGCATCAAGGAAATCTTAGCTGTTAAATATGGGATCAAAAGGTTTGAATTTCACTTAGCAGGACATCATTTTCTGGTAGAAACAGATTTCAAATCTTTTGACTCAATGATGAACATCAGTACAAAGAAGATACCTAATGCACAGCTTCTGCGACTGTCTCAATGGTTTTCACAATACTCCTACTCAGTGAGACACATCAAAGGAACATCTAATGTGGTTGCAGATTTCCTATCCAGACTCTTTGATACGGTCAATCCACATCTCCTAGAATATCCAAAGTTACAGGCTATGTTCACCACCCATATTCAAGCAAGACCAAGGCAACACTATTCCACATCTTTACCACCTGAAATCCACAAGTGGAATACCATCTTCCGTTTCGATTGTGCTATGGAAATAATCTCTCATTCTTACTCACAGATGCAGTATTATTTGACAAAAACTTTCAGGAAATATGGACAACTCTTCTTCCCCAGAGATGGACTCCATCCTACTTGTCCGTTTCTACAAGTTTTTCCTATACGACCCACAGAGAGATTCCCCATTGAATTAAAGTGGTTTTTCTGGTATTTCTTTCATACACATACTATTGCCTTCGAATTCCCAGCGATGGAAATGCTTCAGTATCTGGAACAATTTGGGGATCTATTCTCATATTCCCCATCAGCATACCCTCATGCTCACCTTGCTGACATCTTAACCTGGTTCGCCCCATTATTCCAATGGAAGGTTTGGTTTGAAGAACAGGCATATCGATTTCAAAAATGGCCAGGAGTCACGGTTTACTCCACATATCTTCTTCATAGAGCCTGGCATTATGATGACCAAATCACCTCTTTGGTATCCATCAATACTGTCGACAATTTTTCATGCCTTCCTCATTCAATGGCTATACATTATGGACTTTTTGAAGTAGATGATCATATCCCAGCACCATGGTCCATACCGCCAACATTTGATGATAAGGATCCAGAATACAGAGATATTCTGTATAGCAGAAAGTGCCTCACAGAGAAACTTTACCAGCAAAATGCAATTTCACCATTATCAGAAGATGATCTTATTCTTGATAAGATTGCTAAAATTGACATAACACATGTTTGGAACCTATCACAGGCCCTTGAAAACTTTGTCCAAGAACAACCGGATTGGGACGTCATAGCAGAAGACATGTTTCAAAACTTCTCCCTGACAAGCCCAATATCAGGCCCATCTTCATCATCCTCAAGGCCCAAAACACTATCGGCAAGAAAGATGACCCCTCACGGAAAGCACAGAAAACGTCCAAAACCAAGTGAAGACTAAGAATAGTACCCCATGTGCTAAAAGGCACAAAGATTCCTTAAGAGATAAAATGATGACTCATCGCACACATCCCTTAGGGAAAAGCTGAAAAGATAAGGTTGTAACGTGGCTTACCCACGACCTAGTGTAGTTTTCGGTTTGTTGTATAAATAGCCTTCTCTTGTAAGTTGAAAAACAGACGGAGAAAAAACCAGAAGAGAAATAAAATTTCCAGTTTTCTCCATATCCATGAGCAACTAAACACTCCCCCGGGGCAATAACAAAGGCAAGGCGGTACTAGTTCTCTAAACTCTCTCAAACAAATCTCTCTACCTTCGATAAACCCAAAAACATTTACAAAACTCAAAAATCCCAAAAATATCTTTTCTTATTATGATATATCCGAGTTTCCTTAAGGTTGCACTCTCTTGTTTAATTGTCTTATATTTCTGTTATTCCCAGTTTTCCACTTTATATGTGTTATCCTTTATCTGGACTCTGTATCTTCTCCAGTAAAACTTCAGATTTCCAGTGCTTTACTATAGTTAAGAATTTTCCAGGAGATTCTCAGGAAGGTAGGTCCGTAAAGCTTTCGCAGTCGTATTGCCATCGGCTACGGGTCATAAGCCACAGGCACAGACAGCTTGGAAAGTGGGAAAACCGATGAGACCTCCTAGAAGAACTCTTAAAGATAGTAAACCAAAGTTTCCCCCATGTGGAATTCTCCAAGGTCATTTTCGTCGACTTAGACTCGATCGAGAAGAATTTGGAGAACCCAGATGGAAGTGTCCTCGTTTTCTTAAAAGAATTGGTCGTGCCCTCAACTTTCTAAATTATTATTGCAAAAGAAAAACCCAAAAATGTATTTTATACTCCATCCACTGTGAGCTTGCATTTGCAGTTTCTACCGACCCAGAAAAAGGCTGGTACATGGATCCTAGTGATCTTTGTCGAAAAGGCTGGACTAAACTCTATATTATAACATGTACTGAAAATTCCTGATCTGGTACTCAAAACGTTTTCTGTATTATAATACTATGTAAAACTTAGTTGTCTCTTGTAATCCTTCTCTTGTTATGTTGCTTATTTGTAATAACTCATAGAATTGGTATCAGAGCCCTCGCTACCATTTGCAAATGGGTACAAAAGGTGGAGCATCATTTGGAAAAGGTAGAATCAAGCCTTAATCAACAAGGTACTCGGCTCTCAGAGAAAATAGATCAACATCAAAATCAGACACATGAGGTACTGAGAATTCTCCTACACACCTTGGATAATTTTGAATAAGGAAGATATCCGTCTTATTTTAGGTCAGATCCAGATGATAATTTTATCTTTTATTTATTATATGGATGATTCCACCGCAAATAGAAAATAATGGGGGCATTCTCGTAATTCAATTAAATCGAGCAGGGCAGTTTCGTAACCAAACCGACTCCACCCCCCCCAACCCCACACTCCTCTTTGAATCGCCCCCCCATTTTATAAAATCCAAGACCTCTCCTTCCTCTCTCTCCCCCTCGTGCTCCCCCGGGAAGCAGCGCCGCCGCCGTGACTCCCGCACAACATTCCTCGACTTCCTCCACCCGCGCCGCTTCTCCTCTTCCCCTTCCTACAGTCTTCATCTCCAGATTCCTCAATCACTCTTCAACTTCGATCGAAGATAAACAAAAAGTCCCCCACCCCGGGTCCTTTTCGTGCGCTTCCTGCCGGGAAAAAGTATTTTCCCCAACTGACGATTCTACCCCCAGGCTTCAAATTACGTTCCTGCCCTCTGGCAATTCTTCCCCGATTCCCCACGCGGCGATCCTTATGCGTTCGTGAGGATGGACCGCCACGCGCCTCGGTCCTCCACCGGGAAACGGAAGGTCATGGGGGATGGCGACACCACCTCATCCTCCTCCAACGACGACACCACCGCCACCAACAACAATGGCGGTGGTAGGCGAGCCGGACGGGTGGTGACAAAGCCGAGCTCGGACAACAAGATCCTGGCGGGGTACTTGGCCTACGAGTTCCTTAGGAAGGGGTCTATCCTCGGCGAGAGGTTTGGATCGGCGGCCAAGCAGCAGGAAGAGGAGGAGGAGAGGAGGAGCTTGGAGGAGGTGGCGAGCATCCTAAAGGTCGACGGGGTCCACATCCCCGGCATCTTCAACCCCTCGCAGCTCTCCAGGTGGATCAGAATGTGAACCGTGTGGAGTCTCCTCGGTAATGTAGTTTCTGTTTTTTCCTCTCCGTCTTGGGTTTGCCTGCAACTGCGACGATTGATCTGGAGTCCCTCCCCTGAGAGTAACTGTGAGTAATTGGGTAGATAGAACACACACAGCAATAAAAGAGTCAACTTTTCGTTCGATTGATCCAATGGTGGTATGGAATCCAATACTCCCTCGAGCTCATCCTCTGACTTAGTTGGAAACTCTCAACCTGAAGATACACCGGCCGGATGAGTCGAGTCGAGACCATCTGTTGTTTGTTACTGCAAGTCTATACGATAACGACTTGGAAGGTTGTTGGTTTATTATTCGCTAACTGCATTCTATGTAGGAGTCGGGTGACTTAATCCGATTATGAGCCGGACTCGGTAATTTAGATGATCACAACTGCCTATACTACTGGGTTGACTCTGTTTTATAGTGCATGTAGTTCCAGAATATGTGGATACACTCAATTCACGCGTGCTACTCTCGTCATGTCACCTTGTTTGTACCCCAGAAACAAGAGTTGCCCGTGCTTCAAATGGTGCTATCACCTACGCCTTCTTGAGATTCATAAAGATTGCCCTGAAATTCGAAGGGGTGGTCGTGCCGGCACATTGATAAATGAGAATGGAGGGAATCTCGAGTATGTGCTGTCGGCAAGTAGAATTGGCTGGTGGGATTCTAGAACTTGTATGTACCTTCCAAGCTGTCTACTGTATCAACCTGAACCTTCTTCCCCTGAAAAGGCTGTCCAATTTATGGAGGAAGTGGCCGAAAGGGCCGCCCGTAAGCAGACCCATACAGCATCATCAGAAGCAATCTCCCAAGCTGAAGTTTCTTGATCACGGATATTTTATGCGTGTTGCTGCAACCGACCAGCACACCATGCAGTGATAGCCTGGAACGTAACCAGAGAAGAAACCACACCAACCAACCGAGGACAATGCAGGACACAGAATGGTTAGTCAACTCCCCACACAGACACACACACACACACTATGCTTCCAAGCACAGTGGACGAACGATCCTAAAAGCACTCGACTCTTAGTCCTCAGGGTGGCGAGCCTGAAGCTGAATCAAGTACTCGCGTCCTTGGCAACGTCGGACATGGCGGCAGACACCTATTAATCAGTGGTTGTTGGGGGGGGGGGGGAGTCAATCATGCAAACCAGATCACGTTCAGATTAAATAAACAATACTCTTCCCATCACCAATGGATTCCATGCATTCCCCATTCCTTCATCTTAAGCAAGTGTGATTAAGCAATTAAATATTTCTCTGTCGCATTTTATTGTCCCCTGACTACGCCGGTTGCTTCTCTGGCAAGAGTTAAATGTGATTGGGTGCAACTAATTTGGAGAAGTAGATGTGGCTCGACATCAAGATGATGAAAGACCATCAAACCAAAACCATCCCCGATATTCAAATTATTTAACACGAACATCCCACACTTTTTGAACAAAGCTTTGCGACTTCATAGCTTAAGGGACGAACCGTGGCAAACAGGCGCACGAGCGAGATTCGCACTTGCCAACTGATAGTCCTATGTCAGGCATCTCAACATCGCCGGGCGATCTCTCGATATGAGAAGAGCCCGTGGCAATGCATAGTCGAAAGAGGGCGTGTATAAGTCGTCTGGACCGATGACTTCCCTCACCTTCTGGTTGCTGGTGATTCCTTGGTCCCCTAGGAACCTGCCAGCCACGTCGTCCTTCGTGGCGTCAAACACGAACAAGCCTTGGCCATTCACTCCCATTACGAGGCTCGAATTGCCCCAAACCTGGGTGATTGCTGCATGGCTGGGGTGATCATTGGACTCCGGAAAAGAATATGCACTGAAGAGGCTTTGCTGGCGTAAAGAAAACTGCTGGATCTCAGGGCGAGCAGAATTCTTCTTCCCTGAGATCTTCAGGTTCGAGCACCCGACGTAAACAGAATCACCACGTGAGAAAACCGACTGCGTGCTGACCCCAAGCTTTTGTATGCGTAGACCAATGCCTGATGGATGACGGAAGTCCAAGACATTAATGGAATCATCACAACAGTACACACCGTCATTTCCTTCGGCTTCCGATGAACTGATTCTGCAATGCATGCAGCACTACTGTAAACTGCTTGGAAAAGAACAGATTGAATATTCATAGAAGGAACAATAATGTACAAAATTTTACCTCTGCCGAACACCGCCGCCCATTTCGGCATCGGTATTGTTTACATGAAGCGCTGATAATTTCTGTCCCAGCAGAGGCACGGACAATAAAGCCTGTGGAGTAAGAGCATTCACATCCCAGAGAGAGATCGCCTCCGATTCAGCTACAACAACCTTCCCTCTGCTTCTCCAGTGCAAAGGGCTAGAATGATCCATCATTGCCACCGGCTTCTGCACCTCCCACTTCAAAACTTGCTCGCCATCTCGAATATCATATACCCGTACTATCCTCTGAGAGGTGGCCATGGACACCATAAGAGGTCCACACGGTTTATACCACCATTGTCTTGGTTCCGAGACCATGAGGGTTGACAGGACATTCCTCCTGCACATACTATTGCTTGGCAAACGACCGAGTATAGTCCTAGAGCTAGTTCCGTCATTTTCGATATGGGAGGCTTGGAGATCCTTGGTATAGAAGTCCCAGGAACAGAAGCCAGCATCTAGGGCGTTGCCAGCTGATGCAGCAACGACATACCTTCCCGAGCAACCATCTGCGCTCGGAGCACGGATAATCCAGCAATCTTTCCACATACCAGGTGAGACACTGGCAGGAGGTCTATATTCAGCTTTCTCCTGAAAGACAATGAGCATCTGTTACAATCATACTCTCAGAGGAAAAGGCTAATTATTTATTATCCATTTCCCAGTTTCACAAAAAGCAACCAATGCCCTAAATTTATGAGAAATGATGCCACGCAATACTAGTAAAATGGTTTCACCATCCATTTTTCTTCTCTATTCAGCTGAAGATCCTTTTGGCCATGGGAATGCCAAGAAAACATTTTTTCGATGAACAAATATACAATGAAGAGAGGTGAAAAATTGCTTACAAAAGCAAGCCATCTTGTTGGCAAAATAATTATCCATTCAAATGAAAGTTAAACTTCATGGCATCTCATAAAGCAACACACTGCCTGCAACATGCAGTCATTACAGGCTTGCAATTCAACAAAATAATAGTGTGAGCGGCACTACTAATAGCATTCTTCGACATTGAAAACATCCAATAAGACAGCCCGTACCTCACTATTTACAATGTCATGGTAAGAGCAAGAACCGTCATTGTGGGCAAGGAGAACTGCCTCCCCATCCGACACAAACCATCCACCAGTGGATATTTTTTTACCGATCTCAGAGAGAAAATCCGAACAGGGACTTTCTTTCTCCTCGGAGACCATTAAATCCTGTCTATTCTCTTGATCATCATACTCATCAAGGGTTTCATCTGCCATGAGAGAGATCACCGGCACCACCTTAGCATCCAGGACCGCATTACCTTGCGTCGACGAAGCATCAACACCATCTGTCTCTTGTACCTCAGGGGCTCCTACACCATTCTTAACAACATCTTTACTGATTCTAAGCTGGCCCTCCTTCAAAGATTCTAAAAACTCAGAAGTTATTGCATTTTCATCAATCGATCTTGCAGACTTTTCCTCGTCCTTCAACTTAAAAGCAACCTCAAGCTTCTCAACACAATCAACTACCGGTTCACTAGATGACGGAACAGTGACAGAAGATGACTTTCTGTTCCTAAGCAACATATGATGCGGAAAAAGCCTGGCTTCGAGTTCTTCATTATCCATTCCCTTCACAGAAAATTTCGACCTCCTCCCAGTTTCAACCACATTCTCCGGCACATTGCTCCCATTTTCTTTTAAACTCGATTTCTTACCATCGGAATTGCAACTCTTCATACTAACATCATCGTTCATCGCCTTCTCTATCCCAGAAATCGTCTCCTGAATATCTGAAAGTACACACTTCGAGTCATCAGGGTTATTCTGGTCTAACATTTCCTTCGTCCTCTTAATATCAGACGCAATCCTCTTCACCTTTCCCTCCAAAAATGCCAGTTTCTCATGCAACTTACTTGGATACTTCACGCCAGCTTTCTCATTCCCATCTCCTGTAAAATTCGAATCCTTCTCCGCCGATCTCTGCAGAACCTGACTAAGAACCCTCTCTCCAGCAGCATTTCTACCCTTCTCAGTCTTCAAATCAGTTATCAAGTCAAGGTTAAGTTTTTCGGAGCTTAAGGCTTCCACCTTCCTCGAATCCTTCAAAACCCCATCTGCTCTCTCTGATTTTCCGTCGCCTGACTCGCAAAGTCCGCTCCTTTTCCGCACCTTATCCTTCAGATCAGTCAGAACCCTGACCCCTCCGCCACTCAGCTTCTCCTTATTCACCTCAGCCCCATCCAACGAAACCCTAGGACCTGCGGCACCTGCAAAAACACTCCCGATCTTACCCTTACCAGATTCAACGGAGGGACGCATCAGAGGGCTCGACGCCCGGGTCCTGCCTTTGGGGACAGAGGAGGCCCGGGGGATGGCTCGGAAGACGGGCTTCTCGGTTGGAAAAGGAACCGAAGATTTCGAGGAATCGGAGATCTTGGAGTAAGGCCCGATGTTCTCCTTGGAAGAGGAGAGTGGAGTTAACGGCTTGATGGAACTCTTGGCAGCGGAGGTACGGGCACCGGCGCCGCCGCGGTCCTTGAGGCGGCGGACGGACGATGACGTCGACATGGTGGGGGTTGGCAATTTCGGCGAAATTCGAAATTGGGGGGAAGAGGGGGGGAGGGGTTTGCTGTGGGCGGGAAGAAATGGAATTTTCGAATGTTGTCCGACGCTCCTCGCTCTTTGTCCTAAAAAGCAGCAGGCTACTTTGAGTAAAAACTAAAAACCCAATTACAATTAAAATTTTGCAACAAATGCCATTAGAATTTGATTCTTTAACATTTATTAACTCGAAATGTTTATTTTAGATTAGTAAAGAAGATAGATATTCATACACATAATGAATACGTTAGTAATCCTTGGTGGCCGCTCTAATCGCTAGATATTTTATTATACATGTGATGGATGGATCGTTTTGATCGGTGGTTAAAAAGAAGCGAACTGTTGTCTTCCCAACCCTCCGATAAGAGACGCTACCGAGAGTACTGCTGTTGATGCGTTGCCCGCTGCACGTCATGATATCTACGGATGCCAGGGCGATGATGCAGGAGGGTGCCTCCGAGTTCGTAAGCTTCATGACCAGCGTGGCGTACCATAAGTGTAAGCAGGAGAGTTGGAAGACCATGAACTGGGATGACATCGGCTCAACCCAAGTCTAGGCTTGGGGGTTTCGACTTCCAGGCCTGCTCCACTCAAAGTGGTAAAGGAAGCGACCCCTTGACCAAAATCGACCGCATCCCAATCATGAGCTCGTTATTATATTTGGTGGAGGAAGGGTGGCTTTTAAGTAATCCACCAGCTACTTTCGGCATTTCTTCCGGGTGGCAGCTTTAAGTGATGTTCTACCCTTCTGCAGACAAAATGGACGTGCCAGAAGATTATCATCGTATGCTGTTCATTAATCTTCAGAAAAGGAAGAACAGTACAGTATTTGTGATGGAGTTGTTTGAAGAGTAATCTTGGACTGGATGTATCTTTTATGCTTTTAGCTGTTAATGTGTTTAGCATGGAGTGGGCAAGAAGACTGCGATGCATTGGTTTGCCATCACATTGGAGTCGACAAAGAAAGTGTTTGATCTGTTTGGTCTCATTGATTGATTGATAGCCTTTTTGTTAGTTTTTGATCTCATTGATTGATTGTCTGTAAAACAACTTACAATTTGCTGCAAGTTTTACCGCAGTAAAAGCTGCAAAAGCAAAAAATGGAATAGCTTGGTCGATTTTCTTTGTGCAATGTATTAAGGCCGTCCTTCAGCATCCTCGTTGATCTTCTTCACATCTTCGGTAAAACCCGTAGTTAGTTTGGTCCGCCCTGATCCATGCTGGATTCATTGGGAAAACAGAATCTATCAATTGCCTTTATGATTCGGAGCCTTTTGTGGAATGCAATGAGAGTCATCCGTTTCCTTTTTCACTCTCTTCCTCCACTTTGCTTAGTTTCGATGTGGAGCTTGATCCAGTATCCTTTGCCGGCGCTTCATCAAAAGAATCCTGCGCTTTTGACTTCGATGCCTTTGATGATTCGCCCCCCGACGAGCTTTTCGATGATCTCTTCCTACGGGATGGCTTCAATGCCGAGGATGGTTCAATTGAGGATGGATCTGATGATTTATGATGTCGTCTGTGGTGTTTGCCCGTGGTGTTGGGGGTTTCTTGGTTTGTGGAGTCAGTTGCAGCACGGTTTTTCCTGAGGCGATGCTTCTTCGCGCTCCGTTTTGGTGGCGAGCCTAATGGCGGTCCGTTCCCCTCAGATAATGGGCCTCTGGGTGAGTTCTCTACTTCCTTTTTGTTCCCAATTGCTACAGCGGCTTGTTTATCATCTGTTTCCAGTCCCAAATTTGTCATCAAACTGCTTTACAGAAGTGACAATGTTCGAGTATCAACAGAACAAACCTTCTAGTCCTGGTTCACAAGAAGCCTCGGTTGATCCTCCGATGGGATTTACTGGTGGTAACGTGAGTTGCGTAGAATCAAATTCGCTCATCTGCAATAGTAGTCTGGCAAGTGAGTCGACATTCATAACCATGGCATGCTTACCAATGAAGAGAAAGAATCGGTACTATGGCGTGTTATGGGAAAAAAGCTGACGAAGACGGAAAGCATACCCAGCTTGGCGTCGTGTTCGATGAAGGTCCAGCCCCTCCAATGTGAGCCACGTGTTTTACATCTGTGGGTAATCCAATCTGCAGCTCCGGCTCCTTCGGACCATCTGCAAAGCCCCGGTTACATATACTTTCTTAGGAACAACCATCAGCTGCACCTTCAAACTTTATACACGAGTACACAAGTGCCGGGAGAACAAAAACAATATTGAGACGCACCGAATATTTGTTGGAAGTACTTCAACCCTTTAAGGAAGCCTTTGACCTTCGCCGGCATCTCTCCCTAGGGTAAGACGGCTGTGAAGATACCTCTGATAAGCGCGCAGGTTTTCTGTGCCAAGTAACAGAATAACAAATTACAGACTTGCATATCGTGCATTGGCCGAGACCATCAAACAAATGGGCATGCTATTTCATCTTAAACCATATGTAAGAATTTTTCCCCTAGGTAAAGGGCCGCGACTTTTCTGCAGAAAATGCGAAATCAAACATGAACGTTCCTCTTATTCATCCTCTCCACTTACGAACCTAAAAACAGCTGTGGAGATCGCCGCCAAGCTTTCTACTCAAATGCCACGAGGCAAGACGACATAACCACATTCTGCGAGCACTGGGAGGTCATGCTTTCGGGCTCAAACATGATCCAAACAGGATTCGAGGGCATCAACAGAAGGTAGACAAGAGGAAGGCAATGGCGGGAGGGTGATGAGATAAAGCTAAGAACAGAATCCGTCACGGGCACAATCTGAATCTGCCCCAGACGTCGAGGGGGGTTGTGATCACGATGAGGCGATTCTTCGATCAGGATGATTATGTTTCAAGCAGGGAAGGAAACAAACAGGTTGTTTTTTTACCCTAAATTTCAGGCTATGGCAAATTATGACAAAGACTCCCTTTGCATGTTTGGTTGGGTTTTTTTTGGAGGGGAAGGGGGGTGGGGGTGCATCTCCTAATAATGAAAAGGGCGCGGGAAATTCGGTTAGCACAATTTCCTGAGGTTGTTCGTAACGACAAGCAAGCCCTGCCGACAAGCGTCCAGGGATGAGGTGTCCGCCAGATGTCAAAGCAAGGGAAGGAAGAAACTGCAAATCGTTTCTTCTACGGAAGGGAAGAGACCGGACCACAGGGTGTTTGACCCACCTGCAGAACGATCATCAGTTTTGCTCGATTGAATAAAAACGACTCGCATTCAACCAATCTCGGCACAGTTATCCATCTCAACTAAAAATGTCGAACCAGAAATAGACCGAAGAGTTGTGGTCAAATGGCTGGCTTATTAAAAACATGACGGGTTTTAGACAGTAGGCCGCAAATACTCTCCCGCAACAGGGAGTCCCTTCGCGACATTAAATCCGCATATAGATGATTTAGGTCCGACCTAGTGGGAAAGGACAAAGTAGAAGCATACGGAGGGTTCTGCATCTGCGGGATTCGGTCTATTAAGAAGCCTTCAGATCATCCAAGCCAACGCTTGCCTGTGTCCAGGATATCGCTCAGTTATACCTTGTCCGATACTCTGATGGCTAATCAGAAGCTTTCTACACATACTAATGACCGAATTGATTACTAACCAGAAATTTATGATTCTCTTCAAGCAGTGGGGCAAAGGTGGCACAGAATTTCTCCATGTCCGCATTAATGTCTCCTGCTCCCCCAATCACATCCATGAACTTCTTTCTGTCGGGAGCAAGCTTCATGGCCACCTGAAATTGCATTCACATGGATCAATTAAAACAGCGAGCCCAAAGTATTGGGGCCTCCGCCAGTTTCTTTTGCTGGTATGTCAAACAGACAACGGGTGCAATGATAAGAAGAACAGGTTTTATGAGGTCTTGGTTGTGCCAAATTATGAAGCTGACCACATAGAGATAGCATATACATAATGGCAGATGACCCTAAACAATGCAACTGATGTCCATGATGAAGGTGTTTCTATAGCTTTCATACCCATAAATCTAATGGCAAATCAACCAAATCTTCTTGGGACTTTTTAGCACAAATCAGAGAGAATCTTATAAATATATTGTGCAAAAACTTACAGATAGCAGTGAACCAAGCATAAAAAGCTGTTACCGTGAAGCTTGAACTGGCAATCCAGCCATGCCATTTTTTCAGTGTCTTCCCATAAGAATCAGTGCATGCTTGGGACATTGCCCACTCTTGACGAGAAATCAGGTTGCGGAATAATTCCACCAGAAAATCCATAGCCCTAAAATGTGATGGATAGATATCAATGGGCATGAGTGGGTTGAAAGCTACTATGAAGCAAACTGGCGACGAGTCAAACACATAAGAATTAACACATATACACACCTAATCATTGGTATGTACTCAACAAATACAGAACTTCATTAATAAGTAAACGGGTGAAATGAGGATAACATTTTGGCATTCCCATAAGATTTTCCATAAGTATTTTCTAATTTATTCGTCCTTTAGTAAAATTTGCCTATATGTATTTTGAAATGTTATCCCAAACCTTACTAAAAAATTACCAACAAAAAGCTGTTTAATCAGACAAATCCTTATTTTGCCTCCAAGGCAATATTAAAAGAAGGAAAGGACATGTATAGAGGTACCCTTTATAAAGTAATTTTATTCAAAATTGTAGATGGGATGTAGACAAGAGGTACACATTAAGCTCGCTCCGCCTGCTTAAGGGCTATCCGGTGTACACAAAGACTATGCATAGGCATATGACTGGAAAGAGGACTTATACTTGTTTAGCTAGATTAAAGCACCACAATTTTATTTCTTGATTTATTTTGGGAAAGTAAAGAATCATAATTTTAATGCGGACTCTTAGAAGATTTTGTGTTGCTTCATCTGGATATTCCATTTTTATAAAGCATCTTGCAGGTTCTCTCCTGTTCCACTAACAGTGAACAAGAAACTACAATCAATAAAAGACAATAAGCACTCATCTTTAATGTTAATCTGTATCTGGCCTTCAATCATGCACCAACAGTTCAACCCAAAGAAACAGATCGTGTAACAAGTAGACTGCACTCAGTTCTTACCTTGTCAGCCATAGTAGCCCATTCGTGCAACTAGAGGATGCTTTTGCTGTTTTATTCTGAACCTCTTCTTGTATCATGCTATATAAACATTTGTACTGAGTGGGATTGGTGTTATACTTAGTTTCCAGTCTCTACAAAGGAAAGAAAAGGGCCATAACGTTGACGAGTTTCGAATCATATATAAGATATTTCAGAATCCCACTCGATTGACTTTGTATTGTGACTGCCCCTCCAGTAGAAGAGAGAGGGCCCAAACTAAAACTGATACAGTTGCAGCTCACAAAAATTAGATGAGAGGTTAATACCATGGAGAAAACTATGGATGGATTCTGATCAAGAGTAGAAAATACTTTAGCCAGCACATTATCGCAGGTAAAGCATCAACAGAAAGTAATAAGAATAACAACAGAAAAAATGGTCTTCTCAAGGCAGAAAAAAAAAACACGTCGGTTTCAATTTGAAAGTGTGTCAAGGCTATTCATACCGTTATATTTCCACCGATGTCAGATTTGACGAGAGCCATAGCAGCACCAAACTTATCTGTCAGATAATCGTACGAGCAACGTCATATCAAGAAATTCTAAGGCGAGGAAGAGAAGATGAGACTGTTTCTAAAAGAGAAATTGCATCAGCAACCATGGCTAGCTTCATCAGTATGGAAATACAAGCGGAATTGACTAATTGGTGGCAGCACTGAAAACATAAATAGTTTTGCATTACAACTTAGCAAGCAAAATGCAGATTGGTCACTGACTGTTCATATCTTCACAGTTCTTCAATTTAGAGATGTTTTTTTTTGGCTGAGCGTCAAATGCACATATTTGTTCAAGGCGGTTAATCGTGTTTATAGGGGCAAGCACAAAAATCTTAGATTTGACCTTTTGCAAATGATCAAAAGCCTCGAAACATTTCCAACGCTCAAGAAACTTTCACATCAGCCAGGAGTGCAACACACCCATGCAACTTAAGCAAACTTGAAGAGGAATGGTGAAATACTGAACCATTAACCCACAATGGAACTGGTCGATGTACAATGAAAATGCAAAAGGCCTGAGACAGAGGCTAGAGCTAGACCTCAGTCACTGGGTCAGGCAGTTTTATCGTGCTAAACCCTTTGAAACTCAATATCTCTGCTTCACATGACATACCTATGACAGGCAGAATCAATTTGCACACATCAAGGAAAGGTTTTGTCAGTATCTCCCCCTCTTCTGACTTGACATGCTTCATTCCTTCCAGAGAAGGAGTAAAGATCGTGCCTTCCATGTTTATTTCAGGGACCAATCTGGAGAAAAAGAAAACACAGCATCCAAGGGTCAGTATCTCCCCTGCATGGTTTTCCTGCAGCACTAATAAAGGTTCTGCACTCGTCATTAGGGATTGAACAGAAAAACACTGCTACAGTAGAGTTATCATCTGTCGGATGAATCATTCTCGCGTGGCATCATTCAACCGCCAAATTCCATCCACTAAGCGCAAGGTTCAATCTACTACCGGCCATCCAGCTAAAATGGAGCTAGTTAAGTAGACATAGATGCACATCAGAAGCAAGAGTCAATTGGTAGCCTGTTTCCCCAGAGTCAGACAGAAATCAACCTTAAAAAATCATCCCAAAACATGGGACGACAAACCAAAAGACCCGAGATCTCGGCGATCGAGCCAGACGATACAGATCTAGTGCAGATGCGAGACCGACACAGGGATCAAAACACACGGGTTCAACAGTGCTGGCCAAGCAGGATTTAATCGAACCAAACTAAGCGATCTGAATGCTGAAGCAACATGGACTCATCCCATCACGGGAACGAATTCGTCGGGGGTAAAGAGAAAATCAAGGAAACGGCAAACGAGACGAGGACCAGATCAAAAAAGAAGGCGGTCGAGAAGAAAGAGAGAGAGTTGCGTAACTGAATCTCTCCACTCCACGCAGAAGAAGAAGAAGAAGAGGAGGAAGAGGATCGCAGCGGTTTGACTTCACTTTATTGGCATTGCACGGATAACATTAATACTATTACAAGTATCCACCCTTATTACAAAATATAATTAAATTTTGAATATGACAGAGCAAAAGTAGAGAGTATTTAGCGGATTTTAACATTTTCTCACGTGTTTCAAGAAATATATATATATATCGGAGGAACAACGCTCGGGTGGAGGCGTCAACCAAAGAAGATCCACCACGACAAGGCACACCGTCCGTCCCATCAAACACTCGAGAGGGACCCGCTCGGTAACAGACTTGGGCAGAGGTTAGTAGGATTGAGGGAGGGTGACAGGGGAATCGGCCATTCTCCAAAACTAGATAGAATCCTCAAAGCTGGGGGCACCCCCCCCACCCCCCCAGAACAGTCGTCCGTCTTCTGTGCCTCTGTCTTGCAGCGACACTTGGGTTCTCAGGTAATAGCCCGGCCAAACCATGACTGACTTTTACAGGTATTAGTCATTGGTTCCCCGGGGATGCTTGGCATTTACGGGGCCAGAGTCCACTTATTTCCTTCTTCCAGTGCCAAGGGAAAATAGCTCGAAGCTCCTCACGGGGTCATCCCGGCTGCTCCTGTTCAACCCGGAGCGGTTGAAAGAAGATGACTTGGACTCGAAACCCGGTTGATGCCTGTGAGTGGAGGATAAGCGACTGCTGCTTCCCGCCAAACGACTTGATCGGTTATCATTGGGCTCACATGAGGAACTTGGTCGGCTACTGGACGCGACAGCCCTTCTCGAAGCGCTGCCGTTACGAAAAGCAGCCCGGGACTTCTCGGAATCAGGTTGCTGAAAGTTTTTTTTTAGAAAAAAAACAAAGAATGTAAATATTGCAACAGAAGAAAGATGCAAAAACACTTAACTGCTCCAAGGAAACTCACGTCTTTCGGGGAAGCCACATTGTCAGGTTTTTTATGCCTCTGATGATCAACACGGAAGCTATGCCCAGTTCCATTCTGCCGAGCATATGCTTCGACTGGACCTGAAAGTCTTTCTCGGACCTTCTGTCCTGCTAGATGTCATACGATCATCAAGTTAAAAAGTTTTTCGTACCAGGAAACTCCAGACAGAGGCACAGTAATATTCTTCCTCGCAGTATCCAAAAACAATATATTAACATTGAAGACCACGGAAGGAATACCGCATAAGCAACGCACCTGATGGCCTTTCCGATCTCTCAGCAGAAGGACCTGGACTCGGGGATAAACTCTCACGTGGCTGATACAGAAAAGCATGAGATAAGTAATCCAACTGAAGAACTACAACTGACAATACAATAAATACGCCAGTTGACACCAAGCAAGAATTCGGGAGCAAGTTACCTGTGCTCTTGAACTAGATCCAATCTGAGGGTACTTCAAGACAGTCCAATCAAAGACATAGTCAAATTGATAACCTAAAGCAATTGATAATTGTGCTTCAGATGTAACAGGAACGATCACAACGATAATGGAAATAAAATGCATGCAATGATATCACTAATATCAACCTTCACGAATAAACAGATCCCGAAATAGCCTCTTCAGATATGAGTAGTCTGGCTTGTCCTCAAACCGCAATGACCGACAGTAGTGAAAGTACGAGGTGAACTCGGACGCAAAGGACTTGCAGAGAACCTGAATAAATGGGATACTTCAGCTCGATTTCCTCCAGATAGATGCACATCAAGGGCCACAAACTATGGTTTTGCTTCATCTGGAAAGGCTCCTTACCTCAACGGGTGTAAGCACCTTCTTTTCACTGATTTTATCATATTTCTGCTTTTTAGTACCAGCTTTAAGTCCCTGCCATGGAAGACTGAAGCGTTCCCCCATCAAGAAAGAGGACAAAATAACTCATAAGGAAAGAACAGAGAGTATATGCATCTTTGTTCATTACTGACCTCCCTCGAAGGAAATACATTAGCACATAACCAAGTGATTCAAGATCATCCCTCCTGCTTTGTTCTGCAGGGGAAAAACAGGGAGGATTAGAAGAAGCAAATAAACCGGCATCAATATAATAATTTCTTCAGCTTTTATATTGTGTCCACAAAAGCCTTCAAGCAACAGAAGCAACTAGTTTGCTCACCGACTCCGAGATGGGTCTTGACACTTGCATAGCGAGCTGTTCCTGTTAGATTCTTGTTTTCCCTGTGAAATGAACCGGTAGGTGTACACTTTCACAATGGAATCTTCACAGGGACTTTTTTGAGAAAATTGATAATTCAGTCTGTTAACTACCTATACGGTATGTGCTGGTGTGTTTGAAGATCCATGTACTTCTTAGCAAGACCATAATCTATAATGTAGACCTGGATCCGGATCAAAGCATCAGGGACATCTCTCATTACACAAAAGAGGGAGAGAAAAAAACTACAATCGACTTTACCTGATTTGCTTTACTCCCCAGACCCATCAAAAAATTGTCCGGCTTTATATCACGGTGAAGAAAACCCCGTGAATGCATATATTCAACTCTATTTATCTGCAGAAAAAATAAACAAAATGGAAAATTTAAACTATGTTTTGACCTATATTGCCACATCACGAAAAAATATGATAAATAAACACCCACTAATTGATCTGCAAGCATCAAAACAGTCTTCAAAGAGAACTTCCGATTGCAGTAGTTGAATAAGTCCTCCAAACTTGGACCAAGGAGATCAATTACCATGATATTGTACTTGCCTTCTGCCCCAAACCATTTGAGGTGAGGAACACCAGCTTCTCAAGAATAGACATGGTATTAGCCACGCCAAAAATAAATAGACCAACACATCCATCCATATGAAGCAAATAAATTAAAAGAAGAAGATGCAGAGAGCGGCTTCTCACTTCCTCCTTGAAGCAGCATGTAAACTTTAGACTCATAATGAAGTTGAGGGTGCTTCATCTTCTCAGGCTCCTGAACGGGGAAGGTTATATAACTAATGTTGGACAGCATGACAGTTAAACGAGATTTGGGAACAGCCAGGCATAGCGAAGGCTAGTACGATGACCGACTTTTCATCATGGGATGGCGGATGGAAAAAATTCAGAGAGCACAAGGGAATTTATTTCCCAATATCAGTGTGTAGTATAAAGTAGAAGGAAAACACTGGCAAAGGTTAGTGCCTCAGTATCTACTGCCATCTAAAAGACTAATAGCTCCAGGCAATTAACAGAAGTACACATGAAACCATATGGAAAAACATGAAATGAAAAGGCATAGAGGGGGAATAGCTACAGATTGAAAAACACGTCATAGGATCACATCTATGGTCCAATGCAATCGAAATAACACGACTAGTCAGCACTTAATTTCTATCCCAAAGCGATTTAATGACAGAAAAGAAATAAATCATACCAACTTGACAGCCACTTCCTCTCCACTCTGAACATTTACCCCTGGAACACCAACAATTTCTCGTCATACATGAAAAACTAACAAAAATAAAATAAAACGATACATCAAGCGCAAATTCCATTACCCAAGTAAAGTTCCCCAAACGATCCGCTGCCAATCTTCCGACCTAGCTTAAATTTGCCCCCAATCACATGATCCATGATCCGATCAACTCTACAAAATGCGTCTCACGCAAATTACCCACTTACTTTGCTCCCCCAAACACCTTGCACGTCAAACTAATCCCTGATCCGAAGACTTACTCGTAAACGACACCGCCCTCCCCAACCTCACCTCCCCACACCATATCCAGATTCAGTCCTTCATCCGAGACTTCCCAGAACCAAACACCAACATTCCACCAATCAACTAACTGGAGAAAATACCCGACACCCCCAAAAAAAAACCCAAATCCTTGGAGTTGTCACAATAAAGCAGCAACCTTCAGGGGACTCTCCAAAAAGACGCCTTTTTCAATGTAAAAAAAAAAAGGACTTCACAGCAAAACAAGAACGAAACGTTCGGCAAGAAAGGCAAACTGGGATTCTTTTCTCCGAAATGGGATGCTGGGTATCAAAGAAAAAGGTCGATAAAGATTGGATCTTTTCCTCTTTCAATGTTAGGGAAGGGATCTTCTTACACAGATAAAAAAACTTGGGAATGCTTGCAGGGTTTGTGGGGGAAGGAAAGAAAGCTACGGTGGGAAACAGAATGGCTTGAAAAGAGAGAAGGGACGGGTAAAAAGCTCCAGAATCTAATCTGGACGAATTTATTACAGGGGATTGGGAAATAATATTTGATCTGTTGATTTTTGTCGTGATTTTTGGGATTTGTTCCTTCTCTCTCCCCTGTGTGTATAAATATGTATAATTTGGAACCGTAAATAGTTGTCTATGTGCATGAATAGCTGTGTGTGTCTGTGTAATGATGCCCAACAACTGGTGTTTGACAGTTTCGTTTCCGCTTTCTCCCTCCAAAAAGGGAATCGACTTCTTCAACGCATAACTGGACTTATGGAAAGTACTCCGGAGGGTAATGAGACAGATCAATGATATCAATCAGATCTCCCATGATCAATTAAACTATTTAATGACAGATTTGATCCTGACCACATTTGTTGATAAATCATCTCGTCCCACATCTCCAATGGAAGGCCTTGGAATTCATGGCAGTGATAATACTCTGACACGTTCAACTTTTACTTTTAGATCAGTCAAAAAGAAGTCGGGTTAGAAACTGCAGGCAGGAACAGCCTCAACAGATGGGTGGTTTGTACCTTACTGACAACTTGCGCCCCCCCCCCCCCCCGGAATAAGACCACAGGACATCACCACATGGTTCTATTCAAACCATGTCGCCAGAACGAGCATGCCAAAAGAAACGGTGTTATGCTTCCTGCTACAGACAAACTCCCTGCCATGCTCCCCACAGAAAAATGCTTCTGCCTCAGCTTGCCTGACACCAGGGTCAGGCACATTCCCATAACCGCTTTCCATTCACCAGGACATGTCAGGTACCACCGTCCATTATTGGAGTTCCCGTGATAGATGATAAATAATAACAATTGATACCTTAGACAGCTGTCTGATGATCATGAGATATATTGATATTACCAAGTCTTCAAAAGAAGGACCAGAGAATTTCAATCAGAAAGCCACCAGTCAGTCGCACACTGTATTACCAATTCATAATCACAGCCCCACCATTTGCAACGATCAACAGCTGTGTTAGCTTAATTACATCATCAAACTGTCTGGCTTTTTTTCTCTTGTTTAAAAAATAATACACATCATCACTTCCCAATGAATTTCAATCAGCAAATTTCCTGAAAACATCTACTTTTACACAGGATAGGGGGCGTAAACACGTCAAACTTACTTGTCGTTCTGAGAGATGACTGTCTGTTCTCGTTAAGAAGGTCAAAAGTTGAAAATCTAACAAGCACGTAACAAGAGGCAGCAAATTAGGACATCCGCCTTACCAGCTCAATCATAATCCTCGCCGTGTTTTTCAGGGACTTCAAGCTGGGGAGGCAAAAGATTCATGAAACTCCCCTGGACAGGCTCCATGGAGGCAGACTCACCTTCGGCTGAGGATTTTAACTTATTAGAGAAGTAACTTTTTGATAATCAACGATTCATGATTGCTACCTCAATGAAGTCCGACAGGAGTTATGAGATGACAGAAACAAACAAGAGTTGCATTCCTACCCATAAAATTGAGATTAATTCCAGATCCTTACCAAAGAGAGACTTGATGGATGGCCTTTTCGGTTTTGTGCTCTTCTTCTTCAAGTCAGCTGTACGAAGAAGTAACCACATTATGAAGATAATTATGGCCATTAAAGAGGAAAATACAAAACAGACTGACAGTGGAGATTTGGGGGTGGAAAGCAACATACCTATTCCAGGCAACTGATTGTTATTAACAATTTCAAAGTTTTTGTAAGTATAACCTACGAAATTTATGTCCTTCGAGGAGAGCATCTGCTTCAAATAAAGAAATTGAGCAATCAGAACTGATGTAGATGGATATATGAAATATCATGAACATTAATCACACAGAGATTACTGTAGTAACTAAGTCTGCTGACCTATGACTATTAAACAAAGCATCATTAAAGAAATTAGGTTTAACAAAAATTCCCTGGATGTCCTTGGATGAGTCAACACAAATTTCAATGATGAGGGCTAAAGTCCAGGGATATGCCCAGATGAAAATGGTTTAAATTATATTTGTGCCTTCGTCAAATAATTCAATCTCTCATCATAAACAAGTATACTAAATGGAAACTTATACCATCTGCTGATATGAACTAAATCATAATGACAACAATAACAGCAGTAGCAGCAGCAACAATAGTAGTAGTAGTAGTAGTAGTAGTAAAGAGAAAAACTATAGGATAATGTCCATAGTAGCTGGCCAACTTGATTGCCTTTTCATTTGAATAAAGAATAAAAATACGAACTGATGATAAACTAAAACAAAATCTCTTATAAATCAAATAAAGCACGCAAATAGTCAAAACCTAAAGATTTGGTTGTGAAATGGGATAATTCATCAAATAGTAGTCGTCCGTCTTTAGTTATTTAGCTGATGGAAAAGTCATGATTGTCTACATCATTCCAGAAGAAGAAATGTATTTACATTCCCCACATGTTAACTGACCTTTCTCCATGGACCTGATTTGGCTGAGGTTTGCATTTGATTGTCAGCCTACATAAATGGACAACATTAAGGGAGATTGGAAAATATTATAGGAAGAACCTCTACTAGTTTCCTCAGCCCATTTTTTCCATCCGGCCACACCTCAATGCCTTGCCCCATAAAAAGGTTACCAGAACTTTAGATTCTGACATCGTGACTCTTTACCTCCTCAAATTTTTCGAAGTTCTGAGTGTCCAATTCACCATTGACCTCTGGGATAAAAGCTGCCTTCTGTTGATAAAGCTTGTCCCATTCAATGCCCTTAAACCAAGGATGAGCCTGTAAAAGAATACACATTCATATAAATCGGGCTATGTCATCTAAAATTCAAAAAAAAAAAGAGAAAAAGAAAAAGACCTCTATGCTGTACCTTAATTTCATCCGCCCCTTTTGTTCCTAATCTATGGTCAACATTGCAGAGTAATCCACAAATAAGATCTTTTGCATCAGGAGACAGCTTTGCTTCTTCTGGAAATTTCAAGTGGGTACGCCAGTTTACTATCTACAGGAATGTCAAAAAAAGGGGGAACAGTCACTGGGATGGATGAGGACATCAAGGCAGGTATGATGAACTTGCGAAGCTTTTATGACAAAGAGGATTGCGTGAAAGAATAGACAAACGTTCATCTTTTGCCAAAGAACATAAGAACAAGAGCTCAAGTCATGAACTTAACCAGACATGAATAACGAGAATTTCATTAATATGATCTAAATACCTTCCTGCAGGTTGACATGGGATCATCCGAGTAAAAAGGAGGGTATCCTACGAGCATTTCATACATAATAGCACCAAGAGACCACCTGACAAGAGAACATCGAAATCAAGTTAGACAACTTTCATGAAATGTTGATACTGACAAAAAAGTGAATGAGTGTTGAGCAACAGACCAATCACACTCCATTCCATAGCCTTTCTTCAGGAGTACTTCCGGTGCAATATAGTCTGGCGTACCAACAGTTGAATAAGCCTGTGGATGGGACAATGCTCATCATATGAAGACAATAAATGAATACGGTAACTTCCTCGCTGATTTCAAATTTTTACATGCCATAAAACTTGCATTTATCCATTAAAAGATTGCTCCCACATTTTTTTAAATTGTGATTCATATAAAAAATAGTTTGCACCAGGGATTTACATAAGCCGGAGGGTCATACAATTATTAAACAGAATTGGCCGGCAGACTGGTAACATGAAGGCAATTCAAAAAGTTTGTTCCATCAATTTTTTATGAAGCTGCTTGATTCTAGACACACATTTTAGGAAATGAAATATAGCATCAAAAGTTAGGTTATTTACCAGCATCCTTCGGTTCCTCTGCCAATGCTGTAGCTGTTCTTGTTGAGTGCGCTTGCTTGCCACAGGACGACCATCACTTTGAAGAGCCCCACTAAGGTTGTTTACCATAGAGAAGTCCTTTTCCTGGAGATTACTACAATCAAGCGGCTTACATAACCCAAAATCTGACAATTTCATGTGACCATATTTGTCCAGCAGCAAATTGTCGGGTTTAATGTCCCTGCAGCAGAAAACCAGGTCACAATTTCTTGATAAGCAACACCCGATCATATATAAAATCTACTACATTTCATTTTTTTTATGAAGGTTATATACACATGATATGTCTACAAATCAAAGCAGAAGAGTGGAAAAAGAAAACATGGTTGACCTATGAATATAGTTATGCTTGTGTATGGATTCAATAGCCAGAACTGTCTCTCCCACGTAGAATCTAGCCTCATCTTCTGTCAGAATATCTTTCCGCATTAATAGAGTCATCATATCACCACCAGGTAAATACTCCATGATTAAATAAAGAAATTCTTCATCTTGAAAGGAGCAATAAAGCTTGACAATGCAATTGCTATCCACTTCTGCGAGTAAATTCCTTTCTGCTTTCACATGTTCAACCTGCACGGGGGGTCCAATTATATTTCTGTTATGTACAATAAAATTTTGAAGTCAGCCCAATTCAAGAGCAAAAGAAGGAAACCTGTCCTCTTCGGAGCATCTCCGATTTCTTAAGCTTCTTCATAGCGTATACGTGACCAGAAGACTTCTCCCGACAAATTCTAACCTGGACATACCATAGCAAGGTGTAAAAGAAGGAAATTTTGCAAAATCAATCATTACGAAACTACATGTGATGTTGCATACGCTAATTCTTTCCGGATTTATCAAAGTTTGAATGTTGAACACGTCAAGAGGAGTTAGAAATATCTGTTGAATCGGGAAGACAGAAGATATGGAAGAGAAAGATGCAATATCCCTTCACATACGGCGGTAAGTTATGTCAAACGCTAGCCATATCTCAAAGTGTGCCTCTCTGATATCCAACAAACTGAAGCAGAAAACAATTCCATGCACAAAAAGATGTAACAATCCCCCTGCTACAACTGACAAAAGGCTTTTTCATCTTGACCAAGCATACCTCCCCAAATGCACCTTTCCCTATAATTGTCAATGGTTCAAAATCATCAGCACCCATTTTATGCCTCTGCATGCGCATGTACTCTGTCTCCTTCTTTTCCAAATATTTCAGCAAATTGTTCTGCTCTTCTTCAGAGACATCAGCATTGGCGAGATTCTTCTCTAAAATGTCACGACTAAAGAGGAAACATATACGGGTGTCAGCCAACAGTACTTCAAGTTAAGGGGGAAACACTGGAGATCTATTCGATCACATGAAGAATGCTCAAGTATTTCATCAAACTTTAACTAGAAGCCACAATTAGCTCATTCATCTCCTGGATTTCATAAGTCAATCACCAATAACTCTCGTTAAACTCAAATGCTATAGATAAGGAATTCCACAATTTTTTTTTTTTGGGACGTACAAGTATTTAGAAATTCGGTCATCTAACAAAGAAAGAGTCAGAATCACCACCAGCAAAAGACATAGGGCAACAGGCCAACAAAGAAAAGGACATTTGTCCATCAAACTATTTTCGCTAACAAAGAAACTTGAAGACATAGGGCAACAGGCCAACAATCTATTTTCGCTAACACAAACTTTTTTAATCATGAACAAAAAGTTTTCAAGGATCCTTTCCTAAACATGTAAGGAGTATCATCAGTCGGCTGATATCATATATCATTCACTTGAAGATAAGAGGATAATTTACCGTTCTTTCCTTTCTTGAAGATCCTTCATTTGCTTCTTATAATGATTTTCTATGTATTGCTTAGCAGCTGCAACCCTCTGCTTGGTAACATTTGAAGGTGCTTCTTCGGAATTTGGTGCCTTTGCCCCGTCCTTCCCGTTCCCCGTGGCATCTTTCTTTCTGGGTGACTTTGCTTTATCTTTTGACTTGTGCTTACTGAACCAATGCCTCATGGATTCCATTACAGGCACTTCTTCTTTGAGTAAATGTATTTTTCTCTTTCTATGTACAACTGTACAACTGCATCGTGGAGAATTCTAGTCCCATGGAAGGAAACTGAATGATGCAGGGTTCCATTGATCACAAACTCTCCACAAAGATGTTCACGAATCAACTGCAAAAAAATTGCAAGGAACGCATTACTGATTTCACCGGACAAATATTTTCTCGGGGCCATGAAGGAAGCATGGCAACAGAAAGTTTAGTAAAAAAAAAAAACAGAGAACAAGAACAAAAAGTTCCAAAGTGGTTGTAGAAAATTAAAATTAAAGTTGGCCGGAACTAGCATTTCAAAAATACAAAAGCACGACTTATGCCAGGCAAAGTTAACATCTAGACATCCAAATTTAAAATATGCTTCATGAAAAAGCTCTGCCGCGTCAAAAAATCTGCCAATATATCAATGTAATATCAATAAGCACAAGTCAGACAAAGTGTCAATGCATGAGTGCTAAATCATCTGCCAGAAATTTCACATAATGACGCATACAATGACGAGATTATATCAATCTCTGACAAGAAGCTCTGAAATAACTACAATTTTATACCATCAAACTACTCGCTTGGACAGCTCCAGCACCTCATTAACTGTAAGTTTGAATTTAAATTCCCGACTCAGGCCCTCAAATGTAAATAAAGCCAAAAGTAATTTCCCATCCTAAACACTTACCTCCACAAAAATCAGAATGAACAAAAACCCGCCTCTGCAAGCAGGTCAATAAACACATTCACTGGCCCGTCAATATTGAAACACAAAACAACCTTTAAAAACGCTAAACACTTCATTTAGACTGCGGCATCAATTACCTCCTTAACTTTCAAGCATGAAACTCCATAACCAAGTGGATTTAACAAGCGGGGATCTTGCTAACAGATCTATCAGCATGCAAAGCAACCGGATCGTTATCATCTACTACAACCCGAAACCTGCACAGCCATCCCCATATGCCGAGCAACCTCCGACCAATTAAGACTCTTCTCTCGGACTGTGTTGGCAACTTCTTAACCCCTGAAGAAGCGAATTTCCTAATACCCAGGTATCCTTCCGGCGACTTCCTAAATCCCCAGCACCCACCCCAAGCACCCATCAAAATGTTTTCCCTTTCCCCCCTGTGGAGCAAATCAACGCATCGCGGGAAACCAAGAATTCCCAACCATCAAAGTAAACATCAACCAATTCCGCCGGGTGGGAAAGACAAGCCGAAAAATCCCAAAATTCCAGCACGCACCCGAAAGAAGCACCGCCGCAAACCACATCGATCGGAGAAAACACGAAACCAAGCACCACTTGTGGTGGTGGTGGTGGGTGGGGGGGGGGGGGCTCCACTCGGACTGAACCCTAAAATCAAAAAAAAAAAAGGAGGGAAGGGGGAAGAAGAACTTACTGGAAGCGCGTTTCTTTTTTCTTCTTTGTCGGAGAGAATAACTCGCCGGAATTCACGGCGGAAATGAGTCGGTCAGAAAGAAAGGAAAAGAAAAGGATTGATTACAAGTGACGAATGGGGAAAGGGAGTAAAAAGTGATAGTTGGATGGGAATTCCTCAACTCTACACAAACATATGGTTTGGATTCTTTGTTTATAAGTCTGCGTCAACATCAGCAGCAGCAGCAAACTAAACTCTCACTCCACTCCACTTTTTGGCTTCTCCCTGTCCGAACCCAACACGTTTTTTTTTTTTTTTTTGCTTCTTAAATAAATAATATTACCCTTTTTAATCTCCTTTTGACAAACAAAATTAATTACCGGGTGACATCGATTAATGATTGAGAGAAGCAAATGGAACGGGGTTGGGGGAATCTTTATGGAAAGAAGAAAAAGGAAGGAGAAACCAAGAGATGCATGTGGGGATGAGATTTTGGATTGGATTGAATTGAAATTCGTTCTATGAAATCAAAAGAAGGGTGGTCTTTGGACCATTTTCATTAAATTTTATCCAACAAAAAGAATCTCTTTAAGAATTTCTTTTATTTTTTTCCCATCGAACCCTACACTGCACTGTCCAGTCCACCCCCACCAACTTTATCCGGAAAAAAGGTTGAAAACAACCAACATGTAGCCGATGATGACGAGTCCACATGAATGATGATGGAGATGGACTCCAGCCACCTCCTCGGGATCAACACACAGGGGGAAATTAACAATTTTTTTAATTTTATTTTAAGAAGGAAAAAAAATGTGATGATAGTTAATCATAGCAGCCCCCCACAAAAAAATAAAAATGATGTCAGAGTGTATTTAATAAAAAAAGGACAAACCTAACCCTCCCCCACAAACATCCAATCCCAATGCATTTTGGCTTCAGTCAGTCAGTCAGTCAAATGGGAGGAGGAGTAGTTGTACTTCCCTTGATGAACATGATTTCATCTCCGTGGAATGTCTGGGAGGGGAGTTCGCGTCTTCTTTTGCCAACGACGGAAGAAATCTCTCTTCGGACACGGTCCTCGTTCTTGTCCTTTTTCTCTCTTTTCCTTTTTTTTTTTAAATAATAATAATAAAGCTTGATCAGTAGTTGTTGTTTGGGGGGGGGGGGGGGGGTGTCATTCCTTTCTGGCATGCAACGAGATTGCAAGTAAGAAGGGAACGGCCAGAAGAAACCAGATTCACTTTGTCAAAAGTAGAACCAGGACTTGCAGGATGATTGAACAACACCCACCAGGCACTAAAAGAAAAATTGTACGAAAATTTGTTCATGTAAAAAGAGGAGTAATGAAACAGAAACACTGCTAAACCAATAAATAATTTCTGGGTTTGGGTGGGTGGGTTGTGACATAGCCCAACCAACCAACTCATGGAGATCAACAGTTATTGTGGGATAGACAACTATTGGCATCAAGAATTTTGATGGAATCACTTGCTAGCTGTTGTTGCTACAAAATGAAGCTGACGCTTTGACGCTGCCTCCCCTTGTTTTCAGGGGTCGGGATGCCACCGGTTCGTTCTCAGTCCGAGTCCCTCAGGCTTCCACTCGTCAGCCACACCTTCTTCTGGACGATAAACACTACTTCGTCCCCATCCTCCGCGGTTGCCACTTCTTCCCAGTGCAAGGCCGCCAAGTACTTCTTGACAAAGTCCCTCACCGAAGGCTTGTCCCTGATGATTATAAATCCGGTGGGTCGGAGGATCCGATCCATCTCGAGAAGGAGATCCTCCCCGCTGCATCCTTTCCTCTCAATGTCGGAGAACACTGTCCATGCATGGAGCAGGTCGTATGTCCTCGGGTACGTGGAAAATGCTTCGCACCTGTCAGGTAAGATCACACCCCCCAGATTCAGATTAATTCTAGACTGATAACCCGGCCATTGCTCGGAGATTGAGCCGGAGGTTAACAGGTTTGTATGCCCGGGATTGTGCATGTAAAGAAACGTGCAAGGAGAGAATCAGTCACCGTACCAGTTGTGGGTGGTGCCGATAAGTCCTCTATCGTAGACAAGCTTAAGAGTGTTCGGTCCATCTTCTGGGACAACGTTCATCACCCAGACACTCTTATCCTTCAGAGCAGCCGCAAAAGAACCCATGTTTGCCTTCATATCCATCACATTCCTCACTGTATCTGGAGAAACTTTAGAGCCGAGCAAATTCCAATACTGATCAACCCTTTGCTGCCACGTCTCCTGCAGAAAAAAATGCAACCCAACCGTGTAGTAAATGGAAAACTGTCTAATCAGAGAAAGACCATTTCACCATCACACATACCGTATCCTTCGTGAACATGTCTTTTGAATAGCCAAAGTCAGCCAGCCTAGGAGGAGGAGAAGTCAATCTGGCAGGCCAAGGAGCCAAATCGCTCCCCTGCGCTTCATGGTCATCTGCTACCAAAAAAATGTCTTTAGATTTTGTGATCCAGAAACCCCACTCTCATACTTAGAGTAGGGTGTGATGCATACATAGTTCCTTTATATGCAGTGAAAACTCACGTTTGGAGTAGGGAGTGATGCATGGCTCCATCAGCACACCCCAAACGGCATCGGGATCATCATCAGATCGGCACATAGGAGGTTGGGTTCCAGGCTCTCTTTGCAGATAACAATCATTAGTCAGAGGCTTCTGCCAAATGACAGTTTGGTTCCTCTTTTCAGCTATTCTCCAGCACATGCGCTCCACAAGAGCACTCATCTCTTTCCATATCTTAAGATCCTCCTCATCCTGCGCGTAAGCTTCGGGAGATGAATAAGCAAAATAACCACCAGGTCTGAGCAACCTATCGAGCTCCAGTAGAAGGATCCCGTCTCTTTGTAGCCAATCAATCCGACACCTGGAACAATGAGCAAGTTCAAAGGACCTGCTCGAATACGGAAGTCGCTTTGTGCCCAAGACCCCGAGATACGCAGGAATTCCTCTTTCGAGAGCGAACTGGATTTGATTCTGATGCACATCGTTGGGAGCCAAGGACATCGCTATTATGTCTGAGGAAAGCAAATATCCTCCGAAACTTGCGACGCCGCATCCAACATCTAAAACAGTCCTTAGGTGACCTTCGTTGTTGAGAATGTCATTGGGAAACTTGAGCATCTGAAAAAGGTTACGGGACATGGAATCAATGCTCTGGTTATGCAGAATAAAGTGAGGCTTTAAGGATTCTAAGTGAAAGTAGGAAAACTTACATTTGCCATGTGGGCAATGTATTTGCCAGCTCCATAATGGAAATGAGTGCCACCACCCGGAAAATTTATTTTGTCGCCTTTGACAACCATCCAATTCTGGTCAGACTTCTCGCTTGCAAGGTGAGTGTGAGGTATGTTTGCTTTCCATACTTCATCTCTGCTTTTTGGCCACTTAATAGGAACCTGGACGTTTCAATGAAGAAACAAATATTCTAAAAGACAGCGGTGAAGCATATGTTCCATTGCTCAAAAAGAACATAGAAAATACTTAACAAACTTTCGGGGCATTTTTGTACTCGGCCTATACCTTATATCCTGGAGGTGGAGGAATCAAGCAATTGAACCGTTTCTCTGGATTAGGACAGTGTCTCTCGTAGTGTTCCATCAGAGAGAGGTCCAGCTTCAGCCTGGTCTGATAGATAAGATTCCTGTCCAAGCAAGGAATCAACTCCGAATGCCGATCATCACAAACCTGATGGTAAAAAATACAAAAGTGAAAACATCATTAAGCATTTAATTCCATTTAATGTTTCGTACAAAAGAAGGCAACAGCAGAAAAGAAGAAACTGGCTTTCTCAATGAATTACATACCGGAAAGGTCTTCACGATCACATCATCGGCATCATCAAATTTAGCTAAAGATTCCTCATGCTTGGCATCGCCACTCTCATCTCCACCCAAATATGTTGACCCAAGCTTTCTCAGAGATTTGCTGCCATACTCTAGTGGGGTGGAACCATTGCCGAATAATGATCCACGATAAACAAATAGGAAGCCAAGAAAAAATGCCAAAACACAAGCAGAGGTAATTAAGCGCTTCTTCTGGGATACGTCAGGACGTCCCCTCATCATTAGCCCTGTATGAATCCCCCTCTCAAACAGATCAGCTCTTCAGATGATATCACGTGTCAAATCTCAGTTAACCAAACTTCAGCAACAAGATACCCTGAAAGAGACTCCTCATCAGGCATCTCACAACAGGATTGCGTATCAATAACCCGAGTTTCAACCAGAGTTTAATTTAAATTTGCATAGGAAAACTGACGTGAATTACTGTCCATGATGGTCAAACACAATTATAGAAAGCATAACATCTTAATAGACGAGTTCACAAAAATCAAAATTCAAATCATCAGAGGCCAGGATGGACTGGTCATCGGATCTGGGGTGTTCATTACTAGATTGTCAAGAGATAACAACTTCATTGTGCCAATGCTACAAATAAAGAGATATAGCAGTTACATAAATCGGCCAGCCGATTGAAGAATCGTGCCATCGATTCTAGACGGTGCGGCATCAGAGGAGAACCATGATGCGACTGGTGCACCGTATGAAATCAGTGAGATCTCAAACATAGAAGACCATCACTGCATCGAGACAATGGCTCTGCATTCAACAGAGCCGTTCAACTTAATCATAGAACGCCAATTAAAACAACAATAAGAGATGCGATCGGATTTCCAACCACAACACACGATTTCAACATCACCGGAAGAAGCGCCAAACTGGGACAATCACTCGTGGGTGTAAAACTCATACTCTTCCACCCTCATTCCACCACAACCACCAAAGAGAAAAATAAAAAAAAAAACAGAATCCCCTGACTCCGCCGAGAAAGAAACCAAAACGCCACACACAAGGCAAGATAAACAAGAGAAAAGGCATACTCACGGGGAGCGACGGGGGAAGGGGCGGGAGATCCGAAGAGGGGGGAACAAAAGCTCGGATTTTGAATGGGACCCAGGATTCGGAAGTGTCAGGAGTACACTTCCATGGAGACAGGGAGAGGGAGGGGACTGAGCGAGGGAATAGATTGGATCTGAAGAGGGAGGAATAACAGTTTTGTGGGTATTTGGGTGGTCCTTCGCCCCTCCTCTTTATTGGGGGATTTGGTTAGATCCGATGCTTTTAACGCAATGCCCTGCAAATTGCCGAATCGCGTTACAGAAAATCCCTCGCGCACTCGCACAATGATTTAAGTTTCCGAGGATCACAATATCAGATAAGATCTGTGTCGGTTCCCCCGTTTTTACTATCCATTTATACGAAAATATTTTGTTAAATAAAATTAAAAGATTTAAAATTCTTTAGTTGATTTAGGTGTTTGAACTTTGAAGCACATATTTTATATTTTAACATTAATTAAAAGATTTCGAAACTATAAAAATTATTTCGCAAAATAGATTACCATAAACGTTATTAAGTAAACTTATCCGTATGTAGTGGACTTTTTGAGCCTTTTCTCGTGTCCTAAAATGAGAACAAATAATGGCATATTCAGTGAACCTTCTTTTGTTTTAAACTCGTGGCATGTAATCTGGGAGCTAACTTGGAATTGGAAAGTTACGTTTCAAAATAAGAATAATACTCCAAAAGTGGTCACATTTCTTAAGTAACTCAATTATTTTTAATAAATTAAGGACATTATTTCATTAATTTTAAAAATATTATTTAAAACAAAGCTATCGAGAAGAAGTTTGGAAAGGACGATATAGAAGAAGGCAGAATCACAATTAGAAAACGAGGCGGATGGTTTAGGCTAAACTGCATAAGAAATTAGGACTAATGTTTTCCCTCATCCTTTTCGTTTAGGAATAGGGCAACTGTAAATAGGCTTGGAGCAATACACCCGCTACGAAGTTCGCTGAATAAGGTAAAAAGTTTCAAAATTTTTAAAATATAATTTCGATGTCGAACTCTACGGGAGACTGTATTTCAAGAATTTTTACTTGAAACTTTCTTCGTACCTCGACTGCCTTATTGCATAAAATATGTGAAAAATTTTATTGTTCTTGACTATCATGAAATGATGCGGAATGCCGCGAAATCAAACGCAGCCTAAACAAAATGTGTATCAACAGTTTTCAAGTAATGCAGTTAAATTTAGAATGTAACCACCGCGTGAGTCCAACGTGAAAGAATCGTCTACAGACAGGATTTGATCTCTACGGTTGTACTCAGCAGAGAGAACCCGATTGTTTGATGCAGCATTGAACCACTTCAGCTTTCAAAAGATCCCTCCGGCTATGAAATCACAAAGACTCGCGTCCGGAGCAACGTGGGTCTCCCACAAAGGCAGGGAGTCGACGTCCAAGAGTAAACCCTCAATGTCCTCAGTTGTCAGGAGTGCTTCATTATCCAGCTGCTGCTCGTACGTTTGAATCTGTTGCAGATGCCACGATGACTCCAGCCCTGGCAGCTCCCCAGAAAAGTATTTACTCAGGGTATCCTCTTGTTGAAGGACTCCCTCGAAATCGTCCCACATCAGAGTCTCTTCAACCCTTGATACCGTATTTCCATTCTCGATCGCTGTGGCGGCGTCATGTGGCAGCTGTGGTGGGCAAGGTAGATGGGCATTATTGGGGATGGGCTGTGTTGAGGGGACGCTACAGTTTCCAGTGAGTTCCTGAACAAGCCGCTTGAAGTTGTCCACATCCGTGATATAGACTCGAGGTCTCAAGGCCTTCATCATCAAGCTGCTAGTACTACAACTCGTGACAGCCTGCTGCTTCTTGGTAATTTTCGCAGAAGCCCTGCTCATTGACACCTTCTTTCCCATAATCTCCTTTTTCTTTTTCCGGTTCCGATTAATTTCTCTCAATGATCCTGATGACTGAAAGTGCCGAGGCCAGCATATATAACTACTGGCTCTGTCACTGGTCATGTTGAGGGCTGCAAGAAAGAACAAGAGAAAACCAAGTCCGAGGATAATCCGCAATGACTTCTTTCTTTCGGGAGTCCAAATCCTAATTTATTCATTTAACAACTTTGATTTGAATGCTGTAATATTCTGAATATCTATTGACTGGCAGGGAAGTAAAGTAATAATTCGGTCATTTGTACTTTGCATGGAAGGAATATAATCAGGGGCAGTCAACCATCATTGTAGGAGTCCAAGTCATTCATTCTTTTGTTTGGTATTTTGGCTTTTTCCCAGCTGAGATTTTTCATATACTAGGATTAACAAAAGTAATGGGTTAATTAGTGGACCATTGTAAGGAATGGCATCCCAATCATTTTCCAAAATAAGGTTATATTTCACGCTTTCAAAATTTACGACATAATGCCCTAAATTGATGTTAAAAATATTAATTAACACCAATTTCTCTTTTTTTTTTCCGAAATATTGGTATTAAACGCCAAATGTTTTGTTACTCGGTGTTTCTAACATCGATTTACTAATATTATTTAAAGAATTTTGAAAGTAAAAAAGCTATTATCTCTGGACTATGTCCAGCTAAAACTTGGCAAGGACTAAAGCTAGAGGAAGAACAGAACCTAAATTGGTTCAGACCAATCCTGGATTTGACAAGATCAAGCAAACAAAGAGGATGAATAGATACTCTACCTCTCCGTCTTTTACATCCCAGAAAGTCGAAACTCAGATTCTTCCCTCGTGACATAGCTAGCGTTCGGATTCAATGAACTATAGTTGTTCTATAGGCCTAAAAGTACAGTTTCTCTGGCAAAAGTTGGGAATAGTTTTCATCCTACTTTTAGCCGCACTAGTGGGCAAACCGAATGCTCTTATCTGTGCTACAAGTACAAAGAGTCATAAGATCACACTGCCAAAGCCATCATAATCCTTGTTCCGTCATGCCAGCTACTTTAGAAAATCCCCAGAAATGTTGCCACGGCAAAGACGAGGAACAACACTCCACCCAGATAACCAACCTGCTCAGACGTAGTTTAATATGAAGGACATGAACCTAAGAAATGAAAAGCACAGTGCTAACACGGGCACACACCAGCTTTTCAGAGATGTAGTTGGCTAGAAATGCTCCCCCAAGGATCGCTATGGATGTTGCGAGCAAGTGACCACCAATGGCTCCACTTGCAACTCCCCAAGGAGACTGAAAAGGCAAATAACAAGGGATGAATTGCAAGACGAGATGATTTTGGTATTGGGAGTAAAATATGGTCCGCAAGTGGCTCACCTGTGCTGCACCGAGTGCAATAGTTGCAAGCATTGACCGATCTCCCCATT
This sequence comes from Melastoma dodecandrum, assembly GCA_029817715.1. Taxonomy (NCBI): domain Eukaryota; kingdom Viridiplantae; phylum Streptophyta; class Magnoliopsida; order Myrtales; family Melastomataceae; genus Melastoma; species Melastoma dodecandrum. Next base: position 180,730 of record JARUPY010000057.1, on the reverse strand, counting down.
CCTGGGACGAGTCCAAATGGTTTGGTGACCATTTTATAGGATAAATGAACAGAGGAATTTAATCAGCCTTTTAGTGGGCCAATTTCCATATCCAAATAATTCTCATCAGGTTATTGGATTAACAGAATGAGAGAATACAATAGCGGAGACATACTTTACCAGTCAATAAAATGACCTTATCGACATCACTTTTCATATTTATTGAGAAAAAAAACAGCACTTTTCATGTCAAAAGTTGAAAATGCAACCAGAGAAATATTAATACGAGGAAAAGAGAAGATACTCACAGCGAAAAACACCAGGCTAAATGACTTCCAAATAATCTCGAGAGGATTTGAGAGGCATTTCGAAACCTTCAAGCGCATAAAATAGAGAGTACATAGTCAAATCACCATGCACTGAGAAAATGAAAAAGATGTCATGCAAACATAGAATCTTTGAAATCTCACAAATCAATTACAATTCCAAGTGAACAAAGAAAGAAAAGTTATCCAATGATGTCGAACCTACAAAAATGTTCATTATTTTTCATCGGTGTACTATAGAAAACCATCATCTTAAGCAGCAATTACCTTCTCTTTCACAAGTTCTTCCGCTTCAACATATTCATCAAGTGCAGCGCTGTTCTCACCACTTTTTCCCTCATCTGATGGAAGATCCCATGCATCTTTTATAGATTTTAGACCAAAAAAGATAAGTAGAATTATAGCTGCATATTCTCCAATCGGCAAAGCTGTTGAAATCACAGCACAAGGCAGCTGAAATCAGTGTGAAAACTTAACCCCACTATCAGCATTAGGGTTCCAGCTAATGAAAATTCAGCTTGCTTACTAGTCTGGAACTGAGCAGGAACTGACTGAAAGATCCTTCCAATTACAACTGAGAGCACGGTCATGAGAGAAAGAGCACCCATTGAACCTAAAAGAACCTGGCCAAACATTTAGACTATTTTTTTAAAAATAATTTTAGCAATGGAAATGTCCTTCACAACTGTTCATATGTCCTTTATAAAGAAACACAGCAAAAATAATAGCACAGCAGCTCCCATCAGCTCTAATATCGTCTCTTGCAAGCTTACAAGTGACAATTTTGACAACACTTCACTCATAATTGTAAATATCTATAATGTCTCCTGATTATAGGATCAACCTGGCTAATATATATATTCTTTAACGAGAAAAGATGTGATATGTTTCTCAGCGGATCAATCCAACAAGCTCAGGATTCTCAAACACACTTATCAGAATGCGGATGAGTGGTTTTTAATAGGTTTTTCATAGCAACTCCAAGCATCTTCAACATTTTCTTGGCACTTTATTCTTTGGATTGCCCCACAAACCAACCATGTAGGGGCTAAATCAGTGCATTAATCGTCAAGAAGTCTGCATTAAAATATTTCTAGACAAGAAAGACAGATGGATAAATTGACCATATTAGCTCGATATGCCAGCAACTAGAATAAATTTGACGTACTGTGCGCATATCTATTGAATTTTTTGTAGAAGGGTGAAGGAATATAGAGGTTATACCAGTCCTTTCCTGTATTGCATGGCTAAGAGAGCAGCAATGAAGAAAGTCTGCATGAGGAGAAAACAAATCAGCTAAATTACTCAATTAAGAAAGATTAGGTGGCACTTATATGACCATCATCAAATTTTCAAGAACTTGGATATCAATTGAATAAACTGTACTTATTGCTTTGCCACTAAGAAGCGTTCTTATCTTCATTGTACAAATATCATGAAGAATATCCTTGCATTCATCCAAACGAGCCATAACCATGGCTGTTTGTGTATTCAGATGCCAGATCTGCTTGTTAGGATGCACATTTCCCTATGCAATTTGTCTTCCCTCAATCCAAACACGCTCGTAATCAACAAACAGCAGCACTCAACAATGACTATGTTCATGCTTCTGATTGAAGGGATACATACCGACAGAACTGACAGACTTAATAGAAAAAAAAAATGTGCCATTAAATCTAAATAGTTCCTGACTTCATCAGTGCAATCTCACAAATCCATTATTTATACTCAAAGTACCTTATCTCCAATCTCAGAAACAAATATCAGTGTGAATGCTGCAGTAAACCCTGATTTTGCAACAGCAGCTAAGAGTGATGAAGGTCCAGCTTTCCCAAACACTATAAGATAATATACCAAAGCGCATCCAGACAGCACCAGAGCAATTGAGAGAGGATAAGGTATTGGGTTTCGTGGCTTTTCACTGCACACTAAAGACAAAATTTAAGCAGCTACCCACTTAAATAAGAAGATCAAAGGCCAGTGCTAATCCCCCAAGCAAGCAAAAAGAAAGAAATACAACAAAGGAGTAGTAGCTTCAAATTTCCTGAAGAAGCTGATGGACATTATAGGAGGACAATGGTTCAAGAACACAAATGGGCTCACATTTCCGATGAACTGCTGCTGGACAGACTACTGGCTAAAACATCGCCACCTTCATGCTTGTCTCTACCTTCATATCCACTGGAGCAGATGCTCACATTAGAGGCCCGCACTTGCAAACCACATCGCTGAGAAATCAGCCCCTGGATTCCTCTCCATCGAGCTAAAACCCAACCCAAACCCAAAAACCAAAAAAAAAACATCAGTATCAAAATTCGTTTCCAAATAGAACAGAGGAGGATCCATTGGAGCTTGCCTGAACTTGAGACACGAATCGAAGGAAGAGATGAAGGCAGGGTGTTGACCGTTACTAGAAGAGGGATCTTGCTGCACCTTGAAGTCAAGGGTCCATGGCAAGCTAAGCCCTTCATCGCGTACATGAGCGCAGTACTCACGGGCAGAAAGAACTAGGATTTTCCAAATTTATATCTCGCTTAGCCCTTGAATGAAGTCGAGATTACATCGACAACAGAAAACCAATGATCTGTGTAATTCATCTAAAACATAATCAACAGCGACATCGGTTTACGATGAAAACACACGATCTACCTAAGGCTAATAGCGAGAAGCACCGTATAATTAACCCTCCTAATTAGAATCAATCTATAAAACATCAACCAAACCAATCCAACGAGCCCCATTCCAGCCAATTACTCGGGCGTAGATCTCACACCGCTTCATTCCACACTTATCAACCCATCCGTCAGTAACAAAGAGCCGAAAAACCACCAAATCTCAAACTTCCAAACCACCCACAACAGACACAAGGAAAAAAAACAGAAAAAGAAGAACGACTCACTGGCCGCGCCAGAAACCAGAACGGGGACGAAAGCTAGGAATTTGAGGGCGACCCAGGATATGGATGAGGGTCGGAACCCCAGAGACAAGAGTCCTCCCCAGTGGAAAAGGCGCGACCGATGTAGCTAAGCGGCCGTCAAACGGGTTGAGTTTCAAAGTGACCAGCTTAGCGAGTCTGGATAAAACTTTTTTTTCTTAAAAAAGAAAAAACGACTTGTGTCATTTTATTAATCATTTAATTGGGGACGAAGCAGGATGGGCGTTGGGTTCAGAGTCTGACCCGCTAGAGATCGAGGAGAGATGCTTTCCAAACGAGGGAAGAATGAGATTATGAACCAAACTCCAAAGCTATCCGATTTGTCTGTCGCCAACACATTTGATGCTCTATTAGAATCCCCTCTAACTTGTACAAACGTTGTTGGGAGCAAGGTTGTCAAAATCGAGATCCTATGTAAAATCGAAATGGGTCTGTAAAATCGTAATTCGTAGGATCGTAAGTTAAATCGGAAGAGTTTACAAATTTGTGATTTGAACACGCATATGTATGCATACATGATAACATGCCCATCAAAAAGCTCAGCAAACTCAATAACATCTTCAGTCCACTTAAAATTTAGGTATGTTCTAGAATAGATTTGTTGTTTCTGGCTGGAAAAAAATCATCAAGCGGAAGAACAACGAGAAGATCAAATGTCGAGAACCCATAAACGAGACTATAGACTAGCACGACTTCATGCCACAAACTGGAGAAACAATTCAATACATATGCTATGTTTGAGAGCTTCTTTTAGCCACATCTTCCTGAAAACGAACAAAACTATCTTTCCCAGTTTTTTGTTTAAGATTAATATTTCGCAGGGATTGAGTTCGAGGCAACAAAAAGTTGATTATTAACACACCGAAATTCGAACAAACCCACCTACCCCACAAAAGATAGTGGGATTGAGCTCGGGGGAGAGATGTCGGCTGCTCGGGGACGAGCTCGGAGGGCCGACTGTTGGAAAGCTCTGATCCTGAAAGGGTAGTGTGTTTCGAGAGGGAAAGTAAAAAAGACGAAGGATGAAGCAATGAAAAAATTGCATTTTTTATTTAATTCAATTTAGTTCATTTAGTCCTCACATTTGAAATTTTTTACAAATTAGTCCAATGAACAAATGGTTAGGTGGGCTTAGGTTTAGATGAGCTACGTTAGTAGACTATCTCTAAGACTATCACTACGATTTTACGATCCTACGTTTCCGCTTTCGATTTTACGATTTTACAGCAATTTTACTATACAACATTTTCTATACCGATTCAACTCGTTTCTTCCCACAAAATCGTAAAATCGGACGATTTCACGATTAAAATCGCGATTTTGACAACCATGGTGGGGAGAGCTGTGACCAAAATCGACATCCAATTCCCTTTATACAGGCTTGCTTACGGGCATTGACTCCCCTTCATCGAAGGGCGGACAACTTTACCACCTGGTCAATCATGGTGCGGCGCACGGGGTAACACGATTGCATTCGTATTCGAACAAACGCACTCTGGCCCCGAGGGTAGTTCCGGAATACTGTGGGAAAGAAAAATAATTTGGTTTTCACCGCCGGATGTTTTAAAATTAACAAAAACCTGTTCCCACAAGTTTGTCTCTTTTGGTTTTTAGAAAAAGCCCAAAATTTTGAAAGATTTTTAAATTAAGTCCTTGAGATGGCTGAATAAGGAAAATCTACTGAAAATCCTTTTGGAACTCCTTCACGATTGGAATTCGTACCAGAGTCTAGGTTGACTCCTTTTGGGATTAGCAAGAGTATAAATGATATTTTAACTCAGCTAATCCTTCAAGGGAATACAGAAACTCTAGAAAGTCGAAACCAAATGGCAAAGGAAGTAGGCTCTATAGTTAATAACATGCTAGACGCTCTGGAAAGAGAAAGAAGTTTAAAAAGTCCTGAAGCCGAGGCGACTTCTGGACTGGAAAGTACTACGGGAAAACCAGTCGACAGATTGAATCTGGGAGGAAGAAATTCCAAACAGAATCAAGGCAAGAGTGTAGATAAAATGTATAAAGAGTCAGTGGCTCCTTACATTTTAGACTCAGCGGCGAAATGAAAATTTAAATTCCCAAAGTGGGGAGTTGGCAAAAGACTTAAGGAAAGCTTTAGGTCTGACAGAGGATGATCCAGTTCATTTAGACAATCGAACGTTTAATGAATTGGTGACCGCGAAGAGGGAAATTTACAGGCCCGATTATCCCCATATAACTAAACAAGAGTTTATTCCAAAGGATAACGTTTTAAAGCCGATAATTACCCCTGGTGCTTTTCTGGACATCGATTGCGAAAAGCATGTATCTGAAAAGATAGATGAGTGGCTATCACTGATTCGAATGACCGCATCCGCAGGGATATTATCCCCTGAATCAGTTTACGAATTATGTGCTGCAGCCCTCATGGGAATGACGCAAAAATATTGGAAATCTTTGGTGGCGCATACTGACATCAAAGAAAAGATAGATCAAGCGCTGACCGTTAATGGTGTGTTGGCAATCATCGCTGATGCATTAAAACGGGAGTTCTGTGGTTTTTCATTATCCACTGAGACTGTGGAAAAAGAGCAATCGTTGACTGCTCTGGTCAAACTACAGATCTGTGATATGTGTCTGCCCGATAACTACGTATGTGAATTCCAGAAGTATTATTACAATCTGGACGTAGTTTCTCAACAGTTCATATTGGGAACCTTTTTTGCAAAACTTCCAGAGCCATGGCCGAAAGTTGCGCAAAAGGCCTATGAATTACTTCTGAGTGAGGAAAAGATTGTCGCTGGACGCGGAGGGAAAATTCAGCCGGTCAAGTACGCAATGCGGAAGGCATGTACTAAGCTCCAAGTTAAGAAGGCAGCTAAGAAGCTGCCATACCTAAACAAGAGTTGTTCGCATATTGAGTATGTACCTAGAAGGTATGGATGTGATACTCAAACAGAATTTGAGAGAACAAGAAACTTTCCAAAGAAGAGAAAATTTGTTTGTTACAACAAAAGGAAAGTTTGGCCAAAAAGAGATCTCCAGAAAAAACAAAGAGGAGTTCCTGCTTACAAACCAATGAGGTTCGTAAGGAGATAGGATCGAAGCCTTTAAGCGTAAGCATGACAGAGAACCTAAATGTCCAAAAGTAAAGCCGTTGAGCGACTGCAATTGTTGCTGGTTTTGTGGATCAAAAACCCACAAAGCGGATGCTTGTCCTCAGAAAAACCAAAGGAGAGAAAGAATCCGTATGGTGTTTCTAGATGACGGGAGTCATGAGGAAGAAATCCTAGCTTATGAACCAATAGATGAGCAGGATATTTCCGATCTAGACTCGAAAGTAGAATCTATCTATGAAGTCGTATCAAATTACGATACAGATTCAAAAGAGGATTCTGATCTCTGGAAAATGCATCTGTTCATGATGAGAGCAGAGCAAAACGGAGAGCGTGATGAGATGGTTTCATTGGAAGCATCTAACCAGGTGTTGGAGGAATCCAACCAGTACGAAGATCCATCCCAGTCAGTACTGGAATGGAGGTTGCCTAATGTTAATGTGAGAGAGGTCTACATGTACGGAACTTGAGACTTTGGATATCCCATTACTCAACGTACAACGCATTAGGGAAACCATGCAACATGCGAGAGGTGTATATAACTATATACATATTGGGTTGATCCAAGTAGGATTAATTCCGCTATTCCATTTACCAACGGATAGTCCTGTGGTAGCAGCTGTGATCGATAAAAGATGGCGAGAGTTTCGCGATCTGCTGATATCAAGTATATAGGCCAACCTTGCACATGATCCTATATGGTTCCAGGTCCATCCAAATTTCATAATGGCCCTGAACGACCGTTGTTTGGGAAATTCATTGACCTTAAGGATTAAATCAATGAATATGGATAGAATGAATTCCCAGGCCAAGTTTTTGGCGTATCACACTAGAGTGATTTACCGATTGGTAAATACCACTAGTCCTGGTGTGATGAACATCTCAAGACTTACTGAGTTGTTCGAGGAAGGTCATAATAACTACCAATAATTTCATAGGCGAGAGGTGAACCCACTGGAGTTGACCTGGCCAAGAATTTGGGTTATGACTGAACCTGGTAGTAGCTCTAGACCGATTAGTGCGGCTAATATCCGACAAAGAGGTAACGCGATTACTTTAATGTTGGGTGAACCATCTAGAGATAGTTTTAGAGCCGACATGCATTTACCTATAAGGATGCCACTCCTGAGAGATCTAAGAACTCATACGCTCTCTGAAGTTTCTTCTAGAGCTAGTGGGGAAGACATAATTGTGTCTCGACCAGCAGAAGCATCTGCTCCACCACTAATAGAAGAAATGTCTCGAAGGTCTACAAATTCGAGAACCCCGTCGCAACATACGGGTAGAATCGTGGGATATAGACAGGTATCATTAACAGTCTATGAAGATCTGATAGATCAGCCGAGAGAGGAATCAATAAGGATGATGAGAGTTACCTATCCGGATAACTCTTTATCCAGTATTCCTGAAGTTTGTAAGGTTATTGAGCAAATAGCCGAGCAAAGGTCTATGTCAGTAGACCAAATTTGGAGGATGATAGAACCATCCCAGGAAGTACCTAAGAATATTGAGTTTAGTGTCATGAAGGAAGACTTGAGCACATATGTGGCTCTAACTTTCAAGTTTCCTGGATACTATGAGTATTCTTTGGATACTTTGATAGACACTGGGTGTAGCATAAGTTGTGCTAGACTCAATGCTCTACCAGATGAGTGGTGAAAACCACTGTAGAAATCCATCCATATGGTAAACGTTGATGGAATGGCGACAATAGTATGCCATCAGGCCAGTAATGTGCCTGTCTTTATTGGTGGACAAAAGTTTATCATTAAAGAGATCCTGACCCGTCCTTTATTAGAGGCATATATCATAATTGGTAATACCGTTCTGAAGGACAAAAGGAAAACCTACCTTTTGTGCAGGATGTCCATCATGTATCTATCGGTGGGGTGAAAATTAGTATTCTCCAAGAACCTAAGTTAAGGTTAAAGTTTGGGTTCTATCCGGTAAAACGGACAGAATACTGTGGTAATTCACTATGTGAAAAAGCTTTCAGAGTGCGAGCTCAACGTGGCGATATCTGGTTGGATGAGAATGATTCATGGGAACAAACCATGTTTTCTCAAACGAATACCAGAAGTTATAACTGGTATGACGACTTGTTTCTTAAACAAAAAGTGTGTATGGCTGTAAAGTTAACTGGGACAAAATGGGATAAGTTCCTGATAAAACTTGCCGATAATTTTAGTGAAGACCCACTAAAATTATGGAGTCGGAATGGCCTAAAGGCTAGACTCGAATTAAAGGATCCCGGAATCATTATAAGAGCCAGAAATGTTACGTATACGGCTGAGATGGTTGAGGAATTTGACAAACAAATTCCTGAGTTGCTTGGAAAAGGCTTGATTAGGGATAGTTATAGTCCATAATCTAGTCATGCCTTTATAGTAATTAACCATGCCGAGCAGGTGCGAGGTAAAGCACGGATGGTTATAGACTATCGTCAGGTTAACAAAGCTACAAAGGACGATGGCTATAAGATTCCCACTGCGGGAGATTTAATTGATAGAGTTAGTTTGAGCCAACCAAAATTCTTCTCTAAATTTGACTTGAAAAGTGGATACTGGCGAGTCAAAATGGAGGAAGATTCGGTTCCTCTAACTGCCTTCAATGCTCCGCAAGGAATGTTTGAATGGCCGGTGATGCCGTTCGGCCTGAAGAATGCTCCGGGCGTATTTCAGCGCAAAATGGATAATGCTTTTAAGTAAGTCCGAAAATTTTGTGCAGTCTACATAGACGATGTGTTAGTCTACAGTCAGACTGAAGACGACCACATGAGGCACCTTGATAAGGTGACTGATGTCTTCCGACAGGAGGGCATGATTCTATCTGACAGGAAAATAGAATGGTTTAAGGAGTCGGTTAATTTTCTAGGCATGGAAATTGAGCAAGGAAAGATAAAATTACAAAGCCACATAGCCGAGAAAATTGTAGATTTTCCTGACAAACTTGAGGATAGAAAACTAGTCTAAAGATTTTGTGGATTTGTTAACTGTGCAAGAAAGTTTGTGAAGGATCTTTCCCAAGATCTAGGTAGGATTTCAAGAAAGACATCTTCTGTAAATCCTTGGATATGGGAAGATGAGGACACTCAAGCTATTAAGAGAATTAAGAGAAAGGTTAAAAATTTAACACAACTCTCTTTACCATCTGATAAGGACGAGTTAGTCCTGGAGATTGATGCTTCTAACAAGTTTTGGGGAGCTGTCCTTAAAATTAGAGGACGAAAACCAGAACCTGTTTGTAAGTATTGGTCGGGTAGTTTTAAGGGGTGTGAACTCCGGTACTCGATACATGAAAAAGATGTATTGGCTTTAAAAAATGGAATTAAAGCATTTTACATCTTTTTGGCACCTAAGAAATTCTTAGTGCGCTCTAACTCGACCTATGTAAAAAGGTTTATGAGTCTAAACCTCAAAGAGGTTAGGCAAACTAGACTTTTGAGGTTGCAAGAATGGTTTAGCTATTATAAATACGATGTCGAGTATATCTCTCAGACAAAAACATAATAGCTGACTCTCTCTCTAGAGAACTTGCAGATGGATCCCACAGCAAAGAAGAAGATCTGTTGGAAATGCAAGCAGGAGGGACACTCCAAGAAGGTATGTCCTAATCCTATCAAGAGGGATGATGAGCATAGTGATATTGGTTCCAATTCTGGAACAAAATCAGCTTTGTGCTGGCAGTGCAAGGAACATGGACATCGGTCTTTCGAATGTCCAAACAAGCTGAAAACTGCGGATGCCCAGAAGGGTGTGGCTGATCTCAAGAAGAAGGCAAAAGCCAACTCTAAGAGAAAGGCGGAAACAGATCTTCAGGAGGAGATGGTCGTCCCTAAGGAGAAAGCTTCGGCTAACTCTAAAGGTAAGACGAAGGTTGATTCTCAGAAGAGAATGACTGAGCCCAAGGAAAAGGTAATAACCAATTCCAAAGGAAAAGTAGAGAAAAATTCCCAGAAGGGAACGACGGGTCCTAAGGGAAATCCCCAAGGAAACGTGAAAAAAGATCTTCAAGAGAAGATGGCTGATCCTGAAGAGGTGAACTCTAAGGGAAAAGCGAAAATGGCAGATCTGAAGGAAGAACCTCAGGCTGAAACCCAAAGAGAAGCAAAAAAGAAGAGAAAAGCGAAGAAGCTTAAGTCTTTTGATCTTGAGAAGGATGGTAAGGTTGAAGAACCTTGGTGGTTTCCATTAACCACGGAGCGGTTCAATTACTGCCGAAATCATCTGGCCAAGGAGCAGAAAATCTCAATTAACCAAGCTGTTAAGTCCTACAAGGCTTTATTACAAAGCCAGAAGGAACAGAAAGAGGAGGTTGAGAATGAGTATGTTGAAGAGGAGGCAAAGTTCAAAGCCTTCATAGGAGAGCCAGTGAGTCGAAAGGAAGAACAACCTGACGACACGGCGGAAATGGAGTACGACGAGTATGCAACTACGAAATACCAACCGCGCTAGAAGAAGGTAATCCTAAAACTCAGGAAAACCTTGAGGAAGTAATTCCTGAAAAAGGTTCGGTTGAACCTGGTGAGCAAGCTCACGATGACAAAGGTCATGAAGATCTTGATAGATCTTGGTTTTTTGATTTGGACTCTTTCGAGGATGGATCCCTATCTTGGGATGCCACTGTTATTTGTGGAGGACTTATGGGAGGTATCAAAAGAAATTACTATGCCCAAATTAAGTTTTTCGCAGCAAAGGCGATTGAGTACATCAAAGATCTGGAAACCAAATTAACTTACAAGGCTGTAGATGGAGAAAAACTGTCTAAATCAGTAAGAGATAGACAACAAATTCTCACCACCATGATGTCCATATTACCTCTTGAAGTCAAAGACTATGAGAATTTAAGGGTAAATGTGGATATGAGAGAATCTTCGCTTGAAGAAACTCTGTACTTCAACCGTATCTACACTAGATATCGGAGAAGTGGCCATCCTTGAGGATTAGTTCAGGTATGGTGGGAGTTGCTTTACCTTATTTGTATGCGGGGTTTGTTGATATTCTGGAGATCGATAGATCAAAGCCAGAACATATAAACCAACTACCTTCATTGGTAAAGTTCATACTCGGGTGCCTTGGCTATGGTTCAAAATATGCCACGGCGCTGATTACTAGCACTATGATGGAGGAGGAAGATCATGAGCAGTATGGGAAAGTAATCCTTCCCAATATGCAAGTGTGGGATATCCATCCTAGTGAAAGTAGGCATCTTATTGAACCTCAACGACAGGACCTCGATCAGAGGGGTTTATGGCGCACGTATTACAAAGATAAAACTGTAAGAAAGGCCATAAAGGTTGAATTTCTGAAGGATGTGCTGGAGCACGTATTTGCCAAAAAGGAATTATACTATGTGCTCAGTGACGGGATGACAACTGTCACGATTCTTCGTTCCTATCTCATCTATGCGGATGAGCAAGCAGGAGAGAGGGGATGGGAGAGAGTTCGGGATCTTCTAGATAGCTTCTAGAAGAGAGAGAACTCTGAATTATGTCTTCAGATAGATACCTTCGAGGTATGGAGTAAGATCGTTGACTACACCGACAAATTTTTGGCGCAGCGATTCAAGCAAGATGAAGAGAGAGCTCAAAGTTTTGGAGGACTCTCTGAAGGAACTGACGAGACATCACACGCCAGAGAAGAAGGAATCTCCCAAGATAGAGCCATGATGCGGACGGAAGAAGAAAAAAATTGTATAGAGATAGACTAGGCGATTTTGTAGTCTAGTTAGCTTTTGTAAGCTTTTGTAAAAGTAGATTCTTTTACTTTTGAGCTGGCAAACACTGCATAGGCACCAATTTGTTTGTGTATATATTTCACAACCCTCTGCCTCATTTGGGGAGGCGATCTGAAATGATAAAGTTTCTCTCACATCTCTTTGAGTAAAATTTTCTTTGATCGTCCTCCACATCAATGCCTCAAGAAATCAAGAGTAGTTAGAATTAATCAAAATTGATTAAAACTAAGTAAGGGATAGATTTGCGAATCTAAACCTTGAAGGAAAAGTCTTTCAGACTAAACCTTGTAGTTGGATGAGGAGTGTCTATATAAGACCCTCGTGGTAAGGGCATTTGGAAGACATAGAATAGCCTCTCCCTCTCACAAATTCTCTAGATTGAGAAGTGAGCGCGTCTTGAATTCCAAAGATTGGCGGAAGCTTGGTGAACCCTGAAGCTACCCACCAGATTAAGGTATGATAAGCATATTGTTCTAAGTTGTTTATGATTTGAGAGAGAACTTTAATCAAGAGATTAAAGTGGTGCAGTGCACGGGTTATTCTTATGACTAATTGTCCAAATCCTGAACTATTACATTTAGAGCATGGTGTGGGCAAGGATTCTACTACTGGTCTTCTCAATACCATAGTAGATCATCTTAAAAATCTATCGGCACAGATATCACAAATATCAAAGCAGATAGAGAGTTATTCTAAGAAATTAGAAGATCTGACTCTAGTTCAAAGTGAATTCGAGGAGTACTTCCTTGAAGGTAAGTCCAATCTAGGATTTACGGCAAGTTCAAAATACTCGAACGAGTATTTGAGGTTGGTGGAACGCCGACGACAAAGACAATTGAAAAAAACTTCTTAAGTTTAGATTCCTGACAATTCTAAAGAATATCTAGCATGCTGATATTTAATTCTTTAGAGAGTTAATTTGCATTGCTTAACTTCATTGTGTTTATTGGTATCAGAGCCGCTTAAGAAAAATTTTTCTTTATTGTCTTGAGGGACTAAATTAGAAGACTTCGAATTTTGGAAGTCCATATTTTGGAGAAAAATTCAAAAGAGCAAGGAGCGGGTGAACAACAGGGTTTTGGGAATAAAAATCCCAAAGGCAGTAAAATCCAAAATTTTTCTGGGAACCACGGTAGATTGGAACAAAGCTCCTCTGGCCCAATACTAACACATTTGACCGATTCGTCCATCCTCGTGTTGTGATGATGGACAATTATTTTTATACATTTCGTGAATGTCACGGTTCTTAACTGCGATATTGGCTGGGATAATATAAAATCGCGGTTCCCAACAGCGACATCGTGACGGTATATGTATAATTTCGCAAACTTTGACCGTATTTGGTCAATTGTTTTTCGAAACTAACCGTAGGGGCGTCCAAACCTCTAGCAGGAGGGGCCTATGGAAAGGTAGACGTGTTACCCATGGTTTCACTGGTTGCAACAGCAATGGCGGTTGACCGGTTGCTTGGTGATAGTCACCTTTGACGAGGCCAAACCAGCATGACTGCTGCTGCTACCATCATAAGAGACGCTGTACGTTGCAGATGTACCCTCATTGCTTCCTAGGGCATAATAATGCTGTGGCCTCTCCTGCATGGCGGATTGGATAGAGGCATCGATGGCTATCTGGTGAAGGAAAGCAGGCTGCGTAGCCTGAGAAGTTTACAATCACAAATAAAATTTAACATGTTTCCACAGAGAATCGGCTTCTGGCAAGTCACTGTCAAATTGGGACAAAGCAACAAGACTATTTTACAATTCGGGAAAGGTTTCACGATATCAGAAATACAAATATGTGCATTGATATTTCCCTTTTCACAAATGGACTGGCCACAAATTGTAGTTTCTGTAACTTACGGAAAATGATGTGCATCACAAACCATTTAAGTTGCTGACTGTCTCTCTCATTTGCAGAGGCGAATTTGAAACGAATTTCTGTCAATATCACTGAAGGATCAGAAAGGTGGAATTTCGGCTCTTCTAAGTTGGCCTTCCACAGAGGAATAACAGCACGGCGTTGGGCATCCTGCACAAGGTGGAACCTACCACTAGCTGATACAACAGTCTTATCTCCCTCCCCGTCAATTTGGGGGGGTGGATGCAGCCCATTTTCTTCAGACAAGGCCCGGGGCTCGGACAATGGACCCGATAAGGAGGAATTAAACCGATATTCCTCAGAATAGGCAGCATTTCAGTTAGGCGTCGTGGCCCGTGGGAGAGAGGGATCCTTGACCTCACATATCACAACCACCCTTCTTCCCCTTCCCGTCCGAACATAAATATCAGGTCACGACACATTTGCAGAGGCCGCGCCACTCCCTTTTTGGTAGCTTCCCCTACACTTACGAAAACCCTTCTTAAGCTTTCTCTCCAAGATCTGCTAGCAATGGCGAAAGATCCCGTCCGTGTCCTCGTCACCGGAGCCGCAGGTATCCTTCGAGTCGGCAGATCTACCCTGTTTGGACCCTTCTTCGTTGTGCGATGAGCTGTAATATCGTTCTGCTTTTGATCGATCGTGGTTCTCAGTGAGTCGAGTTGGATTGTTTGAATCTTTGAGTTTTGGTGGGCCTATGGGATTTGGGTGTGATTGATGTCGTCCGTGGCTTATCCCTTTCGCTTTCGTTGACCTTTGGCGAGTTTCGATATGCATATCGCACCGTGGTGATACTGGGATCTCAATGAGTTAGGGAGTTTTGATCTGTCTCAGTTGAGTGAAATGAATGGAAGCATCGCTGCTTTATCCCTTTTTACCCTAGGAAAGGGTTTTTGAGAAGGATCTCTGCTTTCTGATCACAGACGGGCTTGTGTTTTTTATTCTTTAATTTTGTTCCTTTTTTTTTGGCCAGGTTCCATTGATATAAGTTTTGGGGTGAACAAAGTCGTTGCAAATATATATAGATATCATCGGGTTTCTCAGCGAGGAAATTGTTTATTATTGATTGCCGAAAAGTTTGTGAAAATTATTTTCGAGTACTGGGTAGTATCTTTCTGGTGTGCATGGTGCTGTACTTGATGGTGTCCTCAAGGATTGGTTATGGTTTATCCTTGTTTGATGATTCTGAAGGTTGTTTGGATGATTGGATTTATTTTTCATTTTGCAGGGCAAATTGGATATGCCCTTGTCCCCATGATTGCCAGGGGAATCATGCTGGGTCCTGATCAGCCGGTGATTCTGCACATGCTTGACATACCACCTGCAGCAGAAGCTCTCAATGGAGTGAAGATGGAATTGGTGGATGCTGCTTTCCCCCTCCTTAAAGGTTTTCCTCTTGTTATCTGTGGACACACTGAATCAAGACCGGCTGTTATGTTAAATTTTCATGGCCTGATTATTGGGATTCGGTCTTTGCAACAGGTGTTGTCGCCACCACTGATGTTGTAGAGGCATGCACCGGTGTTAACGTTGCTGTCATGGTTGGTGGATTTCCCAGGAAGGAGGGTATGGAGCGAAAGGATGTGATGTCTAAGAATGTGTCTATCTACAAGGCCCAGGCTTCTGCTCTAGAGAAGTATGCCGCTGCTAACTGCAAGGTATAGATAGCTGTTCGGTACATGTTTATAATCTTACAGATTTGTTAAGTGCTTATGTTGTTATGACTTTGGATAACTTAAACCTGCCCAATTATGTCATTTGAACTTGAAATCATTTCTGTTTATTTAATGAGTATTGGTTTGTTTATAAATGTTCTACTCCCTCTGTGCATTAAGTATATTGTTAATCGTACATAATAATTCTCTTCTGCAGGTTCTTGTTGTTGCGAATCCTGCAAATACGAATGCCCTGATCTTGAAGGAATTCGCTCCATCCATCCCCGAGAAGAATATCACCTGTCTGACCAGACTTGATCACAACAGGGCATTGGGCCAGATCTCTGAGAGGCTGAATGTTCAGGTCTCCGATGTTAAAAATGTGATTATTTGGGGAAATCACTCTTCCAGCCAATATCCAGATGTTAACCATGCAACAGCTGTGGGCAAGCCTGTCCTTGAGCTTGTCAAAGATGATGAGTGGTGAGGAAAAGCTTTGATAGTATATCCAACGAGCCTCTTTTAGTCTACCGCTTAATTAATTTGTTTCTTTTCTGGTTACTCGAGGTTGAATGGAGACTTCATAACCACTGTCCAGCAACGTGGTGCTGCCATTATTAAGGCTAGGAAACTCTCCAGTGCGCTGTCTGCGGCTAGTTCAGCTTGTGACCACATCCGTGATTGGGTCCTTGGAACTCCTGAGGTGAATGATCTGGCTCTTATCTTTTCTATTGTCCCTTTGTGGTTTCATTTGACACAAGTTGTCTCATTCATTGTCTGCCTATTGCAGGGAACTTGGGTGTCCATGGGTGTATATTCTGATGGCTCATACAACGTTGATTTACTCTTTCCCAGTCACGTGCAAGAATGGAGAGTGGACGATTGTTCAAGGTTTTTGCAAATATCTTCTCAAAGTCTTTCTATTTGTGCATAGAAAATTCTGGATTTTCAAATTTTTGGCTATTTTGACATCCATGGGAATGTAGTCCTTTTTTAACCAAATGCACATCTTTTACTGCGAAACTTCTAGTTTTGCATATTTTTCTGGCATTGGTTTCTCTTTTGGTAGCTTCCTTGCCGAGTTTACCTGGTTCATATCTGCATGGTTTACTAATGAGATGGCCTTTCATTTTGTAGGACTTCCTATTGACGAGTTATCTAGGAAGAAGATGGATGCGACTGCAGAGGAGCTGAGCGAGGAGAAGGCCCTAGCATACTCTTGCCTCTCCTAAATGGTAGATCACCTTTCCATGGTTTGAGAAGAGGAGTCATCGTAACTTTTGAGTAATAAATGCTCCTCCCCGGGCAGTATGACAACGGTTGATGATGTTGTCATAAAACAGTTAAAAAGACGACTTTTTTAGGAGTCCCCCATCATTCGGTCGGATGATGCATCGTGCGCGAAGTTCTCTCGTGTCTTGTATCATGGAATTTCTACCAGTTTTTGGAGTTCTTTCTTGTTTCTTGTATCATGGAATTTCTACCATTTTCCGCGACAATTGACCTTTTTACTGACGGCATGCTCGACTTTGCGGATTCTTCACCGTCCCTGGCACTTTCAGCTGCTTCGGGCAAGGCTTCCACGGGGTTGCTGTCCTTGGACAGTCGCAGGCATCTCGTGTAAATTAAGGAGGATCAGCACGAGGGAGAGCTGGATCATCGGAAATTATATGGTCGGAATGATCCCATATTAGCAATGCCATGGAGGTGATTATGTCTATATCTTTGTCCCAAAAGAATCCATTCAACCGGTGCACATTATTTCATTCCTATCGTCACTTCCTTTCGATATCACAACAATATCGAGTAGCGTGGCTTTATAAATATATAGCCTTACGTGCTCTTATTCGATTTCAAACTTCTATCTCTTGTGGGTGTGGATGAAAAATATTAAATGCTCCAATATCATATGACACACTTTTATCCTGTGAACGCATCGAATCAGTTGCAATTTAAGTGTTTTGGCGCGGGGATTGGAAATCCTCGAGTTGAAGCCAAGTTTTGTCCGCGAGAAGAAAACGAAACTAAGAACAACATTTAGGTAACCATGTCCCTCCTAGAAGTCGAAACCATGTGTTAACATATAAGTATGTCCCTAAATGTTTGCGAATTTGGCCACACATTCCCCAGCTGCTTCTCCATGATCTCCCAGGCATGTCCCCGCAATGTTCGTGTGATTTTTGCAGAGATACTAGGGCGAAAACTTTGGCACACCGACTTGGACCTTGTTGAGTGTCGAGATTGTATCATCGAGGCTGCGTTATATATTCACGAGAATTTGATAGAGAAGCAGGCGTGACATTGGTTCTTCCCTCATGAGCGCGAGAAAGTTACGTTAATATAATTCTTTCCCCATAGAATTGGATCATAAACGGTATGAACTTACGTGCATTAGTGCCGTTCTCGTTGTTTCTCAGAGAAAACATTTAAGAAGCACGGAATTCTAATTAATGAATGGGAGGCTACATATTAACAAACATCTGATGCTACATTTGCAGAGTACTTTGTTACATTATGACGTTAGTCTCTAAATTATTTTGCGAAATGGCCTCATAAGTTTCGAAATTCGTATATTAACATTGTGAAATCGGACTTACAAAGGCCGACTTCATGTGAAGTCGGCTTTTTTATTTAAATGTTCAGAAGCAGAAGTCGACCTTTGTAAGGCCGACTTCCTAAGGCAACAAGGAAGTCGGCTTTACAAAGGCCGACTCCTTTCCAATATTAAAAAAACTTTTATCCCATACCGTCCCAACAAAGTTACAAGCAAACGTAAAAGTAAGGAGAAGCACACTAGACAATGGTTTGTAGGTTGTCTTAAAAATCAAAAGTAAGGAGAATCAGCTTTCCCCTTCTTCTTTTTTGGCTTTTTCTCCTTTTTCATTTTTTAAATGAAATAATACAATACCCCTAACGCACTGCACTACACGAAATGGATGTGGGGTGGACTGGAGGACAGGAGTGATCGCTCAACCTGGGAAAATTCCAAAGAAGAAGAAGAAGGAGCTGTCTTCGAGGAGTCTTGTGTTTTGGGGACAGACAACAATTAAATGTGCCTCCAGTCCAGTCTAAGGCTAGGCATTAAATTTCTGGGATGGAACAACAGAAATTATGAAATTGGACTAGATAAAAGTTTTTTTTTTAACGTTAGAAGGAGTCGGCCTTATGTTAAGTTGGCGTTTTTTTATTTAAGTGTTCGGAAGTCGGTCTTTGTGTTCGGAAGTCGGCCTTACAAAGGCCGACTTCATGCGAGAGTGAAGGATGACATGAAGTCGGCCTTTGTAAGACCGACTTTAGTTCGCCCATGAGAAAGTCGGTTTTACAAAGGCCGACTTCCTTAATGACCAAAGTCGGCCTTTGCAAGACCGATTTCACCAGGTTAGTTGAGAAATTTTCAAACTTAGGAGGTCATTTGATGAAATAATTTGGGAACCAGCGGTATATTGGAACAAAACTCCATTTGCAGATATGTTGTCTGGTTCCCCCGGGGTGAAAACTGCAATTCGTCGGCATGGCGCTGGGTCCATACGCAGAGAAGAACTCGGGACAAGCACTGAGCAGATCCTCCGCAGTGATCTGTCGGGCAAGTCCCCGGGCATTTCAGCTGCTCCGGGCATAACTTCCATGGAAGGTGGTCGTTGACCTCGGATAGGCACGGGCATCTCATGTAAGCACGGTAGGATTATCACAAGAGCAACAAGAGGTCATCGGATTCGTCATGAAACAAAATTAGCCATGCCGAAAGGGGATGATTCATTTCATTGGCTGGTATGCAATTCGAGCGATATCATCATTGGATAGGGATGTAATAAATCACCATTCACTTTCTATCTTCATAGCTTTTGCAGGTGAGATGGTAATAAACCGCCACCGATATCATGCGACCTCAACAGCATATAAAATCCCAACTTGTTCCGGCTTTCATGGCCACACGTGAATGAACGAAAACTTTGCATTAAAAAAAAAAATCGATCAAAAGGAAACAAAAAAACACTTCCCAAGTCCAACCAACCGCGATCACATGTGGCCTCCTGCATTCAAAGCGACGGCAACTTCACATGTCGTGTGTTAAAAGTAGAATTTCCCATTACACTTAAAACTCGTCTTCCTAATACAAACAACACATCACATCAAATCGCTAAGTAATCGAGACAATCATCATCTGGGTCTCTCAAAAATCAGTCCTCATCAAGATAAAGATTTGCTCTTAATTTTCCACTAGAGCTGGCAACGTACTCGTGTTTTGGATTCTTGCAATTGATGTTGTAAGAAGACAAAATGAAAAACGAATCTCATGGGTGTGAAGTGAACGTGGGCGATAGAGAAATAGACTGTGTTTCCCACTTTAGGACAAGCTACACACTCTCACAAGTTGCACAATTACATATAGTTTGATAGAATCAGTCAACTAAAACCTCCCCTCAACTTCTGTCGGGGATCTCTCCGAACCTTTCCTACAGGCACGTAGACACCGAGCATCGCAGATTCATGCGTGAAGAACCCGTGAATTGCTAGGATACCTTTTCCGGTTTGTTCGCACGTGTCAATCCGAGCACCTGATCTTGCACCGGCACACGCGATGGTCGGATCCCATCTGCCGACAAGTACAGTAAGTCGGCATCGACATGGCTCCCCCGTAGTCGTTCATGATTTCGATAGCGCATTCCGCAGCGGCTTCCCCGTGATCCGAGGGGCAAGCCCCTGGCAACTTTAGATGCCTTGGGCATAGCTTCCAGGGCGGCTGACCCTCGACCGGGACCCCACGTAAACCCAGGAGGAGAACAAGGGAGATCACGAGGAAGTGGAAGAGGATTGACTTCGACTTTCCCATATTCCTCGAAGAAGGAGATCGAGATGAGAATGTTAGGGGGGGGTTGCTAAGACAAGAGAGCCTTATGCACATATATATAACGAAAGAGAACTGGTGTATCCAGACAAGATCTTATTTATTAGACCAAAGAAATTGCCTCAAATTGCGGAAGATGATTAAATTCCGGCTTACTCTCTAACTCCCCCCAGTCAGAGGAAGAAGCTCGGATGTGTGTCTCATGCTTTGTCTGCTTTCAAATGGGGGGGAGGGCTTGCACATGGAGGGAACATGGGAGGATAATTGGTGGGATTTTTGGGGATATGGATCTGATGTTGTTGGGTTGCGGCTGAGCCACTGACAAGTCAAGAACCCAGAAAAGGAAGACCACCGGCGTGAAAGGGGACAAAAGATGAGGGCAGGGACGGGCACAGCACATGCTAATGCAGGCAAACCCATCAAGTGGATTGTGTGAATCTGGATCTGGACTGCTTAACCCACCCACCCCCCCAACAAGTTTCATCCAGATTTGGAGATCACTCGGAGAGAAGGCCGACCAGGTAGTGAGGTTTGGGGCCTTCTTCTTGGACCGGGCCTTGTTCCGATTTTCTTCCTTTCCGAATCGACACGAAAGGAATCCTTTTATTTAACCCAGGGTTTCGTCCCTTTCTTACAGCGTAAGTAGGTCAACAATCAACGTCTTTGTCCAAGCCGAAAAAGATCGGACCTTTTTCCCATCCCCAACCCACCCACCTTTCCTTTTGCTTCTGGTTCTGGTTCCATTGAAAGTTCCCACCTTTCGTTTCCTCTCCCTTTTTGAGATCGCACGCTAACTCCCTCCCACCCCCTATTTTGGCAGTCTCCTCTCTCTCCTTTCCTGTTTGCCGTGCTGTTTCCACCATGTCGTTCCGAGGGGTGAATTTCTCTCCTTTGATGTTTGTACCCTTTTGTTGATCTGCTTTCCCCCTGCTGCCTCCCATTTCCTGGGTTTGATCTGCTTTTGATCTGAACCGAGTAATGGGGTTCAGTGCGTTGTTTCTTGCTTGTTTTTTCGTTTGCTTTTTTGGGTGTTGTCTGCAACTAGCGAGTTTTCGGGTGTTGAAACGTGTTGCTTGCAGCTTCAGTTCATGTGGATCTTGCAGCTTTGGCGTTTCTTCTTGGCCGTGGAGAATGAATGATCCTGATCTCTGATGCATATGTACTTGATGAAGTCGTTGAAAGCGATTAAGTTGGGGAGGGAGGCAAATCAATTCAAATCATCCTCCTTTTGGCTAGTCTTTGAAATTGCTGTGACAGCTTTGCTCAGAGACGTCGTCAGTTCAGAAATGGCGGGTTGGGACTGATTGTGTGTCTGTTAGTTTTACATATAACTGTAATAGCTGATCTAATATGAGAGGAAAAAGTTCTGTGAAATTTTGTTCTTAATCTGACTGCTGATTCAGAAATTAATGTTTTAAGGATGCCAAGGCCAAAGTTCATCTGTATGTAGTTCTGGACTGGACAGCTGTGTTGAGATTTTCCTCTCCTTTGGCATAGTTTATTTATTGGGTTTTGAATTAGAAAATGACTGACATCCAGACTTGATTGGAGTTGTAACATTTCGAGTACTGTACAAAGGATGCTGTTGGTCCGTCAGAACTCAAGTTTTTGGTGTAGTACAGTCATTGTCCTTGCCGAATGGGAACATTTTCCCACGTGGCTCAAAGTTAGGGTCTTGCATATATAGATCGAATGCACATCTGTCTTGCTTCATGGTGTAATTGGTGGCATGGTCTGACGAGGTGCGTTGATTAAAGTTTCATCTTTTCAGTGCTTATTGAATTTTTGGTATACTAGTTTTGGCACTCCTTGGTGATGATGTTACTCACCTTGCACTATGTGCCTGGCCATCTAAGATTAATATTAAGCCTTTAACATGGTAGACATATATTTAATGGGCGTGAAAAGCAATAGCGAGGCGCATATTTCCGCGCTTTTTGTGATTTGATCAAAGGTGTATTATTCATTTCATTACTTCTATGTGATGTTTGATGAATTGGAGGAGCTGTGTTGCGGCTATTGGAGCTGCTTCTTTTCCGTTGCTCTAGTGTTATTCAAGGACACTTTAGGTAGGATGAATTGAAACATTGAATCACATTCCTCTGCTCTTTTTAGACGAATGCGTCGTCTGGAATGGGCGTTGCTGAACAAAGCAAGGCCACCTACTTAGAGCTGCAAAGGAAGAAGGTTCACCGCTATGTTATTTTCAAGATCGACGAGAAGAAAAAGGAAGTGGTTGTTGAGAAGACCGGAGGTCCAGCTGAGAGTTATGAGGACTTCACTTCATCCTTGCCTGAGAATGACTGCCGCTACGCTGTTTATGACTTTGACTTTGTTACTTCTGAGAATTGCCAGAAGAGCAAGATCTTTTTCATTGCATGGTAAGCTTGATATCCCCCGGGCAATGTCATATTGAATCTGTTTGTTATATCCCTCCAGTGTTCTTCTTGTTCCAATGATTGGTTACTGTCTTACGAAATCATTGGAGTCTTTATAATTAAATTAGCTCATCTTTTCTGTGCAATAGTAATAATCATGGAAAAGGGAGAGAAATACTTCCAGAGATAACACTTTGTGTGTTTTCAGGTCTCCAGCCGTGTCTCGAATTCGTGCCAAGATGCTTTATGCGACATCCAAGGAAAGGTTCAGGAGGGAGCTTGAGGGGATTCATTATGAGATCCAGGCGACTGACCCAACCGAGATGGATCTTGACGTGATCAGAGAGCGGGCAAACTAAGAGACGCGGCATTGCCCGGCTGCTAATTCGGCAAACAGAAAAGTGACATGGCAACCACTAGGGTTTTCACTTTTTCTCAATGTCCGAGTTAGAGCTGCAGATCACATGACAGGAACTATGCTTGACTGATTTGAGTAAATAATTCGTCTCAGCCCAGGGAAGACTGATTAGGAGCTCTGTAGCCGACTCCCCCTCGAATGCTTCCTTAGGGGAAGGGGCAGGCCCGAGCTTTGATACCCCCATGATGCTTCCCGGGCGGTAAACGCTGGTTGCGAGTTTGCATGTGTTGTGGTCGAACGAATAAAAGTGCAAAGGTTGTGTTGACGTTTCGGTTTATGGGTCTTCGGTCATCCGGCGGCGAAGAGCTGGCGGTCTACGTTGTTGTTGGTCCGTCGGAGGGTGAGAAGTTTCCCTTCCTGGTAAGATCGTCAATAAGGGTAGGACACACTAATTTAACTTTTGTGTCCACTGAGCGATGAACTCCAAATAATTGGGGTCCACTTTGCGTGTAAAGGGATGAATCACGTCATTAATACAGCCAAGCCAAACCCGTGACACCAACGTCCTTCTCCTTCACATGACGGGCTTCCACAGTCATCTCCACACGTCTTCGTCCTGATTAAACTCAATTCCTTCACAAACTCCATTTTAACCATATTACTGTAAAAGCATTATAGCAGTACTGTCAAAAGAAAAAAAAAGCAATTCCCAGATGTAATTTACTCAGGAACTGTCTGAGAAGCCGTCCTCTCCGCCGCCGGGGCATCTCCCGACGCTTCCTCGTCCTCGTTCTCACCGGTTAGCTCCTCCAGCGACTTCCCTTTCGATTCCGGGACCAGCAGCGTGAACACCATCCCCAGCAGATTTATCACCCCTAGGACGATCAGCGCGTTCTTGATACCTATCCCTGGAGGATACCCCTTGTCCCTGTCCTCGAGCTTCTTCCCTTGCGCAGCGTATAAGAACCCAAAGGCCCCTATGATCGCCCCTGCTTTTCCGCTCGCCGCCGATATCCCGTGGCAGGTCGACCTCAGGCGTGCTGGGAAGATCTCGGCCGGCACGACGAAGGTGGTCGCGTTTGGTCCAAAGTTTGCGAAGAAGAAGGTCAGCGAGTACATGATGATGAACCCTATATGGTTGCCCTGCTTAGTCCAGTGGTGGTAAGGGATAGCGAGCGCGAACATGAACACGGTCATGAAGAAGAATCCCATCAGCTGGATCGCAAACCTCCCAATGTGGTCGATGAAGGCCACAGTGAACCAGTACCCCGGGACTGTGCCACAGAGAGCGATTAGGGTCTGCGCCCTCGCGATACTGTAGACCTCTTGGATCGCGTTCATGTCCTTCGCATGGGGAAGCCACCCGACCTTGCTGTAGATGTCCTTCTGGAAGAGGTTCGAGCTGTAATACGCGATGTCCAAGAGGAACCAGGTGGTGGTTGTCCCCACGAGGTGGAGGCCGTGGCGACGTGCAAACTCCTTGCTGAATAAGCCAAAGTTGTTGGTTGAATACTGGGCGAGTTTCTCGACCTTCTCCTCATCAGCCTCAAGATCGACGTTGAGCACCTTGGACATGTCGTTCGCAGCCTGCTTTGCATTCTTCGCCACGAGTGCGGTATACCGAGCAGTCTCGGGCATCTTCATTCGCCAGTAGTACGTCATCGCGGCTGGGATCGCACCGAACATGAGGATAATCCTCCAGATGTAATCGGCTTCGGGCCTCGTAGACCCTGCCCTGCTGATGGAGTAAGGAGGGGCCTTGAATGCATGGTCAAATGCGCTCGAGACAATGAGTGCGACGATTCCTCCGGTCAGAATCCCGAACCCCTGCATGGCAAAGACGGCCGCGATGAACGTCCCACGGGTCTTCTTGTTGGCGTACTCGGACATGATGGTGGCAGACAACGGGTAGTCACCCCCGATGCCGAACCCCAGCCAGAACCGGAAGAAGCAAAGGGTAGCCATCACGCCCTTCGGGGACTGCCCGAATGAAAGGCCCGAAGCGAGTGAGCACACGACCATGAGCACGAGGGTGAGCCCGTATACCCGTTTCCGGCCCATCTTATCACCGAGCCACCCAAAGAAGAGCTGTCCGGCCAGGGTCCCACACAGTGCGACACCATTAACTGCAGCCGCGACTTTTGGTGGCAGCGTGCCTGGGGTCTCCGATAGCGGGTCAAAGTAATAAAAACGGCCGAGGAGCTTGGTGACAAGGGAGATGCTGAAGAGGTCATATGCATCAGTGAAGAACCCCATCCCGGCAATCACGATGGCGGTGAAGTGGTAGTACTGAGTCTTGGCCACATCGAGGGCGTTGAGGACTCCCAGCTGATTTCCAGCCATCGCTCCCGGTGGCGCTCGCCTGAAGAACAGGGGAAACACGCGCATCAAAAAACAAAGTCCTGCTCAACGAAGTGGATGTGACAACAACAACTCCCTTTGAATTATTGCAGTCACCGAAACGCCCACTACACACACACACACACTGTACCATGTTTCCCAACCCTAATAATCATTCTGTCCCGACCAAATTTGCCGAACCCGGGACACATATCGATTCGATTCCCAGGAACAACCTGGGCTGTTACCCCATCCTCGTATGCCGTAAGGAAACTCAGTGAAGCCATGGACGAGATAGAACCAAACATTTCAAAAGGACCAAAAGAAGGGGGACATAAACATGCTCACCACAAATATCTTATACGAAGTGATGAGAGCCGAGGGACTTAATAGACCCAGACAGGAGAGTTCGTTCGTTGTAGGGGGAGAAGTGATGTTGTAATAAGAGAGGAGGAATTTTGATGGGAAGCTGAGGAGAGAGCCAAAGGGTTTTAAATAGGGGAAACTTGCAAGACCTCCAGGGAAGTCAAGGTGGGGTCGACATCAATAACCAGGACAAAGTAGACCCTACAAGGCAGAAGCATCTATTGGTATATACTCCCATCCCATGAGTAAAAGACCAAACCTAATTACGATTGGGGGGGGGGGTTGTTTGGATTCATGTGAGGCTTTTCTTAGCAAAACCTCCTTTTGAATTACGTGCCTGCCCATCCATGTTAACAACAAGCTTTGCCTCACACGAGAGAAACAACTTCTCCTCCAGGCAGGAGAAAAAGGTTGAGAGGAAAAGGAAAGAGACAAAGTCAAATGTTGTCTTAAGATGGCGTGAAGTGAAAGTGATACAGTAAAGACGTGATTGCCTTTAGGAGATGGCCCATGTGGTGGGAGACGACATGAGTTTCGCGCTCATCCTACTTTTACTAACAGTTGCTGACAAGTACAGTGTTCGTCAGGAAACTTTTAGGTAGAAGATAGAAAGCGCTTGGGAGGTTGAAATGCCTTCTTTCTTCTACCTTTTTCTGGCTTCCACAGAGATTCACCCTCGACCTCCACCCCCGTTTGACAGCAAAAGACGATGGGATTATGGTCTGAGAGTAATCGTCTCTTAGCGCCCATCCCTAAAGCGAACGATCATTATCTCTTACGGTCCGATCCACCGAATTAATCACTTAAAATATACTATTTACACAAAATAATTTATGATCTTATGATTAGAATAAAACACAATAGGTTGGTCACGTCTTCGCTTAATTGACATGGCGATCTTAACGGCGCACGTCGATACCTCCGCCCGCCCAACGGTCTGCTGGCAAAGAGTTGTATCACGGCAAATTATTCTTGAAGATGCCTCCGATGCAGAGAAGGCGGAGGGATATGGTGTGATCGCCTCGGCCAAACGGTTAGAATGATTACAAGCAACAAGAAACAGAGAGGGGGGGGAGGGGGGGTTCCTTCTTAGTTCGAGGTTATTAACGAGCGGCAAACAATGACTAACAGCAGTGCTCACTGTTAACGGACAAAGGACAAAGAGGAACGAACGATTGGTTGGTGATATAATGTTCTAACAATTTGCTTCTTACCTGAGCTAAAAAACGCGTACGAGAAAAATTTGGTCGGTTTCACACTTGAAGAAGAGGATGAATGTTGACGTGAATTTCTAGGAAGGAAGGGAGGGAAGCCTTCATGGGAGTCAAGCAAGGACTTCGGAATGCGACATGCCGGACGCCGAAGGGAACCCCGAGGTCGAGGCCAACGACATGACAAACTGTTTGACACATATTTTGGACTTCATTCTCGATGAGTAGAAGAGGTAAGGTTTAGGATGAACATTATTCGAGGTGTGCCTTTCGGACATGAGTCCGGAATTAACGTCATTTCTTCTCGAGTAATTTACAAATAACTTGATATAGTTCGATACTCGGACAGTCTGTTATTACTCGAGCACCCGATTACATCAATGGAGTAAGGCACAAGACAAGCTTAGAGAAACCAATTGAGACATGACGTACATGGTTCCTATAAAATAGGGATTCCGTTATACACATGATCTAGAAAGATCGTGTACTAGCTAAATAACCGCAACTACATGACTCTGGAAATATAAAAGACAAAATGAACTATGAGAAGAACGAATCAGTGCGAGAAATCAAAATTTGACTACTACTCTTGCTCTCTTTCCTAGCATCCTGAAACCATCTTCACAATCACCATATCTGATCATCGATCCACCAAGTTAGATTCCGTCAAAGTGATCTGTCATAGTCGCTGTTCGACTGCTGTCATTATGAAGCACTGCCGTCCCGTTGTCATTATCTCTTTTGTTATTTTTTCATTTTCATTATGTTTGTAAGTGCCGTAAAAGTTCAAGCTTTATAATTCAGCACTATTCGATTTTAGTTTAAGTATTCGTTTCTTTTTTCAATACGTGTTTTTTACTTTACGGTGATCACGGTTTCTCTAAAAAATTCGATACGTGTTGCGGAGAATGAATTTGAATGCCAAAACAAATGTGGGGAGGCATTTTCCAAGGTGGTCGCGTCTTTTAGCGATGTAGGAGAACCAAAATCCAATCCTTGTTCCAAGTTAATGTACAGAAGGGTTTCTTCCAAGTTATTTTTCCCAATGTCCGGCCGGTCGAGGACGACCTCTTTCGGCGTTATGCTGCTGATCATTATTCATTTGGGCTTATTACCCCCCAAAAACAAACAAGCAAACGTTATCCTTTTAGGGTTGTTGCTATCTTCTCCCTTTAGCCCCCTTAATCCAATTATTAAACCCGACAGTGACGTTCGCATTTGTTCACACGAAAGCTGGCAACGGATGTCGACGTTAATATACGGACAGGGCATCTATTTTTGATCCGATCGTGTGAGTTGGAAGTTGGACGATAGTTATTGATGCTGTCAAAAATACGTAAAATCAATTAAGGTTGAATGTTGATTTTATTAGGGACTGCTGCTACGAGTAAAGTGGACTGTGAGGCGAAGAAACGAAAGGTTGTAATTCCACTATTATAGTCAGATTGTATTAAGGCCTTATTTAGCTTTCTCGAGAAAATTTCAGATTTGTCAAAATCAATGCAAAAACGAAAGTTAGTTGAAAAAACAGAAAGTTCAATCAAATTTAAAGACTCGTATATTTTGAAAAAAAAAGGGGAAACAAAAGGTAGTAATGACATTTTGGGAATACTGAAAAATCTGGTTCTGTTTTGCTCCACTCGTATAATAAACAGAAGAGAAGGGAATGGAGGAGGATGTGTTTGTCTTGGTTGAAAATTCATTCCTTGATGGGGGTGTGAGTTTTGATGATGATCTGTAAACCACGAGATAGTGAAGGTTCCGGATTGGAATGGGCTTAGGCCTAACATGCAAGCACCAGGATAATGGGCCGGAATGGTCCATTGCTGTTCTGTGTTTTACTTATTGGGCCTCACATTATGTCATAGACTAGACCCACTTAACCCGTTGCCCCTATTAAGTTTGGTACGAAACAGATGATCAACTCGACCGAGTTCTATTCGACGATTAGACGGGAAAATATTTTGGTAAAATAATTTTAAAAGTCATGATGTCTCAAAGTCGACCATCCGATTTCTTTAAATAACGAAAACAGCTTTATTTGGTGAATTTTAAAATAATTTATCATATTTTAAGAAATATTTTCCCAACTAAAATAAAACACTCTAACTCGACCGAGTCACTATTAACTCAGCTGGCTAATCAGCTTTTCATCTTTTGTCACAAATCCTGATTTCTAAAGGTAGCTTTACTCTATAAGATTCTTACTAATATTTTGAACATGAAATACAATTTTTAAAAGAAAAGTTGTGACCACAATCAGCCGAACTAATTTACTTTAACTTTTATCTTTTCAATTCTAGCTGTCGGACAAAGAAAAAAAGAAAGAAAGAAAAAGAAAATGGAAGGAACACTGTACAAATGGAGCCGCGAGCAACAAGAGAACCTATTTGGTAACCAGAAACATGGACTGTTACTTGTTTTCGTTTCTTTTATTGAAAATCGAAGGAAACCTTAAAAAAAAAATTGTTTTAGAAACCAAAATAAAAAAACCAACATTATTTTCTTCTACCAAACACAGTATTTTTCGAGTGAAGTTCACAATTCGTTCGAACTTGGAATATCGTCTCAAATATCAAAAACACGAAAATAAATTTAGTAAAACTATATTATTTCATTTCTTATACCTTCTTATTTATATCATAATCATGACTAAATAAGGCCAAGAAGCCATATGGTGAAGGAGATGCTTGCATTCGCATTAATGTCGCTATTAGGATTACGATCCAGCCCCCGAAAGCCCCTTTTTTCTCAGTTTCACAATTTGCGGCTACTACAAAAACACGAGCATTTTCCTCTTTGATTGGATCATGCATATCATGTGATACGGTACTACGTTTGCTTTTTGGCTTTAGGTTTAAGGCAGGATTTCCTGACAACGTCATCTCCGACGTCACTCATTGAAAGCGACCCGGATGCAGGCAATGACTCTGCTGGGATTTGATTTGCTGCAGGGATTGGGTTCGGACGTCGAGGATTCATTGCCCAAGGTAAGAACAACACGAATCAGAGAAGAGTCGATATTAGGTAGGAGGGGTAATCTTTTTACTCCTCGAGAGTAAAATAGTCATCGTCCATGCTGACGTAGTCCATGACGCAGGAATTTGTCCTAAATCTTTGCCCACAGAATCTGCATTCACACGTACACGTTGCATGTATGGACAGGACACGGGTTTTTTTGTGAAGCTCCACGGACAGCGCGGCTCATTCCAACAATTACATTTACGTTCCTGTGACTGTGATTGTCGAAGGCAAAAACAACGTCCGAAAATGACGGGAAGAAAGAGTGATGTCCACAATGACGTAAGCAAGTCAACCGAGATTCTATAAATCGGACCCCATCACTTCCACTTCACTTCACTTCACTCCCACTCACCACTCTCCAAAACCGTCTTTCTCCTATACTCTTCCCCGACGAGGATGGTTCCAAGACATCTTCTCCTTCTCTTGGTCGGCGTCCTTCTCTGCGCCGCTGCCTTTGCTAAGGACATCGACGAGAGAAGGCACCCGAAACATCACGGTCCACATCACAAGGGCGGCCCCGGTGGCCGCTTCCTCTTGCAGTCGGAGCCTCTCGTCGAGGACTCGCACGAGCCTCTCCCGAAGGAGAAGCACCGTCCGCACGGCGGAAAAGGACACCCGCCTGGCCACATTCTGGCCGAGGTAGCGGAGGATGGACACAAGCCATTCCCCGACCACAAGCCGCCTTGTAAGGAGGAAGGCAAGCCGCCTAAGGGGAAGGGCGAGAAGCCGCCGCCCAAGGGTCATCCTGGACACGTGCTGATCGAGGAGGCGCAGTACGAGCATAAGCCGGTCCCAGAGCACAAGCCACCTCCCAAGGAGGAGGGAAAGCCACATAAGGGCAAGGGCGAGAAGCCACCACCCAAGGGTCATCCTGGACACGTGCTGATCGAGGAGGCGCAGTACGAGCATAAGCCGGTCCCAGAGCACAAGCCACCTCCCAAGGAGGAGGGAAAGCCACATAAGGGCAAGGGTGAGAAGCCACCACCCAAGGGTCATCCTGGACAATTGCTGATCGAGGAAGGCCAACACGAGCACAAGCCGTTCCCAGAGCACAAGCCTTTCCCAGAGCACAAACAGCCCCCAAAGGAGGAGGGGAAGCCGCCTAAGCGTCCACCTGGGCACGTGTTGGTTGAGGAAGCCCAGTTGGAGCACAAGCCAGTCCCCGAACACAAGCCACCTCCCAAGGAGGAGGGGAAGCAGCCTAAGGGCAAGGGTGAGAAGCCACCTCCCAAGGGTCATCCTGGACACATGCTGATCGAGGAAGGCCAACACGAGCACAAGCCGGTTCCTGAGCACAAGCCTTTCCCAGAGCACAAACAGCCCCCAAAGGAGGAGGGGAAACCGCCCAAGCGTCCACCTGGGCATGTGCTGGTCGAGGAGGCCCAGCACGAGCACAAGCCACCTCCAAAGGAAGAGGGGAAGCCACCAAAGGGGAAGGGGGAGAAGCCGCCACCGGAGCACAAGCCGCCATTCGAGCATGGACAGCCCGAGAAGAAGCCAAAAGGTCCTCCTGAACACAAGAAGCCCCCAACCGCATGAGACAGTGAGAATATCGGCATTCGAGACCAACATCGTGTTTCCCCTCTGCATGTAATCGTAGTAATAAGAGCCTCACTCTTCTAGTACGTTCCACTTTAGACTTGCATGGAGGACTTGTTCGGTCTACGTTTCACTTTACATGTTGTATGTGTGGTGCCACGTGTACTTTCACGTGCTTAATCGACGCATTCATAAACCTAATCGCTCTTTATCAAAATAAGAAAAACTCGTGTATCTTAATAATAAAAAATGGGCAGATTCGCTGCAGCTTAACAACTCAAGGAAACGCGATAACATCGTGCTCTTTCGTTTGTCTTGTCAACGACCATGTGCAACTATCCTCCCTAAAATGAAATCCCATCTGACAATCTGTTCACACCATCTCCGAAGGCAATCAGATTGAATAATGGCGCACCGGTCGAGCCAAATTGTCAGTAAACAAACCAAACCCAAGTACAACAGAGAGGCCAATATAGTCTAACTACTTGCGACTGGCCAAGTCGTATCTAAGCTTAGTAACATTCGACAAACCTCTATCTAATTTGTGAAGGTCGTATCTGAGCTCAAATACGTGCATTTGGTCAACCCGAAACGCTGTATAAAAGGGAGCCCACTGATTTTTATCTTCTCCTCAACCCACTAAACTCCCATTGGTAATCTTCTTCGTGACAACAATGACTTCCAAGTGCCTTCTGATCCTTCTCCTCGGGGTGCTTTTCGTGGCCGCTGCCACGGCCAAGGAATACGGTCGCCACGACCACGGCCATCCCCATCACCGGGTGAAGAACCACGA
Organism: Melastoma dodecandrum; assembly: GCA_029817715.1. Lineage (NCBI taxonomy): Eukaryota > Viridiplantae > Streptophyta > Magnoliopsida > Myrtales > Melastomataceae > Melastoma > Melastoma dodecandrum. The sequence goes on along the minus strand of JARUPY010000057.1, from coordinate 148,280 downwards.
CCATCACCACCATGGCGGCGGCCGCCGCCTCATGGAGGCAAATGATGCCAACAAGGAGTCGTACGAGCACGAGCATGGGCAAAAGCTCAAGAAACACGACCACGAAAAGGATGGTCGACACCACCATCACCCCGGCCACATTCTTGTCGAGGAGTCCAAGGATGTGCACGAGAAGCACGAGAAGCCACACGAGCACAAGGCGGAGCACAAGCATGGAAAGGAGCAAGGGCACACGCACGGACACGGTTACAAGAAGAAGCCCGAGTCCCCTCCTGGCCACCACTAGGCTACCGGCCGCTCGGATCGAACGACAGACAGTTTCCCACTGTCCTCGTGTCTTGTGACAAAATAATATTCCGAAGTAATATGCCACGTTCGATTCATGTCGTCTACCAGAATCATTGAATGGGGTTTGTTTATGTACGCTATTTGTTGGTTTGTTCCGTTCATATGTGATTTTAAGCTGTGGTGTGGATGATGATGCACGTTGCAAATGTTAACTTTCTATCATTTTTCTATTGGGTCGGGGTTGTGATCATGCCACAAGGACCAATACTTTGGGCCATCAATTAGGCCCGCCTGAGTAATTGCTTAAGTTAAGATCCAATCCTCAGATAAGACAAAACGTTAATTCCTCTGTGGAATGGAAGTCAATAGCACGAGTTGCTGATTTAGTCCAGCTGCATATGCCAACACGATTCATAAAAATATTGTTGTCCGCACGCCATTGTGTGCGTGAGTGTGTGTGTGTCGTGCATTTCTTGCCCGCTGCTTCGTTTCTGAAACATTGGGCCTTGATACGACAGGGACACGTATCTAGGGGCAACCCTTGTCGATGCCAAGATTGTCAAAAGCTTTCGAAATTGGAATTGGCAGTTGGTGACCCGGGATTCAATAAGAAACTTATACGAAAAGGGAGCAGATCTAAGTCTTTATCTAGGGACGAATAGATCAAATGCTAACCCCCACAAGTTATTATTGCATTACAATTGGTCTCAGTCCAAGGTCTTCTTCCTATAAATAGGACCCTCCTTCAGTTGTTAAGTTCGTCTTGTCCAAACAAAGGCCCACCTCTCGAATAGTCTCATGTCTTCCAAGTGCCTCCTCATTTTGGTCCTTGGTGTGGTGTTCGTGGCCACGGCTGTGGTTGCAGAACACCACTATCATCACGACGATGACCACCACCACCACCACCACCCCCCCTATGGCAGCCGCCGCCTCCTAGAGGCAACAGCGGATGCAGTCGAGGAGTCGCATGAGCACCATGACGAGGATGACCATCATCATCATCACCATCATCATGGTAAAAATCTTCTCGAGAACGCCAAGTATGTGTACGAGCACGACCATGACCATGACCACGACCACGACCACGACCACGACCACCACCATCACCATGACCATGACCATGACTTTGAGCCCTACACCTCTCCTGACCGCCAGTAGACGATCGCGAGAGCCAATGCTTTCTACTGCCTTTTATGTGGCAGGTGTGTGTTACAATGTATCCCTTCAATAATGTAAGGTGGCAATCGGAACCTTACGCATTTCCCTTTTCATCAAGTGTTGTGTCTACGTGGATCATGTATCTGCTGTACTTGTCAATCTTTCCCACTGAATTGAGCAACTTATGTTCTACTAGTACCACAGGGAAAAATAAACAACCAAACACACTCACCTTGAAACAACAACAGGAGTTTACGAGTATTGGCTTAGCAGATCGTGTCTCGCATCTTTGTCTCCGGAAAACACAGGTCCATCGTCAGCACACCGCATAAAAGGAAAGAACAAGATCAACTCATAGCCTCCAAACAATTTTGTGGTAATAAATTTAGAAAGACTGAACATTGCAAGTTGCGAAATTGTTTAGTTAAATCTTGGGGAGAGATCTTATCATCCTGCATTGGCTTCGACTAGTGTGCAACTACTCCGGACCAAATAGCCAAATATCTGCATAATCTTATACTGCACATTTTGGTCAACAAACCGAGACAATATCCTGCGGCTTGTTCCCAATTGTTTTTCCTCGGCGGCGAATCAAGGAAGCAAGTGGTCTAATCTTTCTTTCATTTACTTGTCCCAATGGACAATCGTTTCCGTCACCATAGGACAAAAATAACTCATTGGAAATAAAAAAATGTTATGAAAAATTATTTTTGTCATTAGCAATGTCAAGATTTTCTTCTGTTATGTGAATTGTGACAAAGTATGATTTCTCAACAATTTCTTTAATTGTAATAAAAAAGTTTTGTTACGATAACTACTTGATTTGTCACTACATATATAATTTTTAGAATTATTTATTATTTTAAAAACTTTTATGCCATTCTGATTGTTTTATTTCGACAATGTTTCTCCTAATTTTATTAATTTGGTCTGTGGCAATATAATGATAATTTGTTTTGTCATCGATACTTTCACGAAAAAAATAATTTATAAGCGATAAGTATCCTCACAACTGAATATATAGTATGGCAACTCTGGTTCAGAGCTAGAGGTCGAGGGTTCACGCCCCGCCAGGCAAAAATTAAGAAACCGAAAAATATACTGTGACACAGCTCCATGTTGTTGAATTACCATCCACAAAAAGCAAACTTACGAGAATGCTAAAAGGAATTGATTGGGGTTTGGAATCACGTCTCACCAAAGTATGCTAATTATGGGGTTCCCGACCCTGTCTTGATATGGGATGGGCTACTCGTAAAGAAATTTTTCTTAAACTCGTCTTGATGTGATATGGGCCACTCCTCATAAAGAAATGGTTCTTAAACCCATCTTGATGTGGGACAAACCATGTGAACTCCCATGAACTCGGTATTATATACACCAAGTTCAATCCCTTTTTATTTCTTTTCTTTTAGGGAATAGAAATCGGTGTTGTAAACACCAACTCTTCCCTCCTCCTCGGTTAGAGTTCCCGTTGACTGGAAAGCACCCCACACACCTACACCCCCTTACATCTAACAGAGTTTATAATGTCAATCGCGAAAATATTTCACGAAATAGGGCACGTAGTTTCAAAATTAGTTAAATAATGTCTCAAAATCCGAGTTAACAACTCCGATTTCACTTTTTAAGAAAATCAGATTTGACAACATTGATTTCTGTTTTTGCTCCTTTTTTGACATATCGCATATTTCCTTCAAAATCAGAGTTGCCATTCTATCATTTTGTAGCAAGGCAATATCGACCTTTCATCAGACAATTTTTTTAGGTGAGATGAACCTAGACACAGTCAATCACCCTACAAATAATCAGATAGTAACACAGTCAATCAAACACACGTTAAAACAAAAAAGAAATCCATGATTCCCCATCAAAGCATCTTGGGGATTTCTATCTTCCTGGAGCCAAGGTTCATAATCGGATAATCAGACAATTATCAGACAACAAAAAAGATCAATCTAAGCGTTCCTTCTCCCCTCTCTAGGAATCTGAGGCCAACTCCTCCCCACACACAGGAACTAGAGGCCAACTCCTCCCTGCACACTGGAATCGGAGGCCAACTCCTCCCTACACAAAAAAATAACTAGAGCCAAAGACTCTCCCTCTCTAGCGTTAATAAGTCAAGGCCTCTCAATGTCAGCTGCCTAATCCCAGTCGGAATCCTCCTCGCCCAGCCTCCCCTTGCCATGGCCACAATCCAAGCATGGAGAAGGATCGGCTCCAAGGTAGCCCCCATGAACTCCCCAATGTCCTTCTTCCTCTCCGGGCCATCCCAGTGCGAGGCAACCCTTCAGTGAGTTTTCAGTCCATTCCTTTATACCCATGCAGTCTCTCTTTCAACTTAGAGCATGGATGAACATCTTCTTTACATGTTTAATTCGTCACATGTGGCGTGAGAATGCAAACAGAGAATTGGTGGAGCAAAATAGCCTCGGGTAGAATGCAGGGGGATCGATCGACGGGCCATAACTTTCTCGTCCAATGTCGGAATAACACAAAATCAAATTGTATTTATCCTTTATCCAATTTCAATGATTGTGATAAACTTTGAGCCGCTTTGGTCGGGTTGTTTCCCTTTTTGACTAATTATACTTGGGATCCGCATGCTGGAATAACAAACTAGCTTTTGGATTGTTTCCCTTTTTGACTAAGGGCACTCCCACCACTTAGGCTAGTTTTTGGGTGGTGATCCCGGAATCCTTGTATTAAGAATGAATCTTTTGTCAATGTCTTCGTTAAGAGTGGTTTGGGAACTTTGGATGTGCACTTTTGTTGTCTTTAAGATCAAATACCAAGTACATGTAATAGTTACAAGTAATTTTATTACAATTGGTGATCCGTTTTGTGGTCGGAGGCCTTGACGAGGAAGAGAGGGCCCTCTCTTTCAGATTCACTGCCCCGAAAAGAACCCAGTTGACGGCATGTTTCACCATATCGCCGAGCATGAAAAGACTTCGCGTGAACGAGCTGCCGTAATTCGGGAAACTCCTGTCACAAAACCCAACCCCATGGTAGTTTCGGTGGCATGGACATGAAATCGGCGGACCCAGGGGCCTTTTCCCTGGCCCAATGGAGGCCCAAAATAATAATAGTGGGCCTAAACTCAGGTCTGAGGTCCAATTTAAATGTTTTGGGCTTAAGTGTGTTCACATGGGAGAGTTAGATATGGATATGGGGGGATGCCGACCTCCTCCGGGAACCAACATCGTGCATGTATAGGAACAAATCAACCACGTGATATCTTAGGGTTACACGCAGACACACGACGGGATACAACTCGTCGACACATCCCGAACTTCAACCCTAATGGGGTGGGAATTATTTTGAACAAAATGAAGGTCACATGATGAAACCGAGTCGAACATGTCCCATGGAATTTGAATCGAACAGCCCCACATGGAGGAGCAGGAGAATTTGAGTCGCCCCGTTCATCATAAAAGTTTCATCATGCACATGGCTTACATCGGTGATATTATGCCGACGAGTTCTCAGTATCTTAGGCTAGATCATCAATTAACGAGTTAGTTAAAGGGGATGGCATTAAAGGTCGGCGGTCGGGTGACGTAGGGCTGGCCCTAGAATTATTTAATGAAAATGGAGGAAGAACATGCTGACGTAAGATCGTACGTCATGCGTTCACACGTCCTCGCCCCGTTTGAACTCCATCTTGCAAGGAGTACGTGGTACTGCAGTAAACCTTATCGCGTTCGGTGTGGGAATGCTTGAAAAGTTTTCGCCCCCACTTAAATAATTTGAATAATCAAAGAGAAAAAAAAAAGCCCTTCTACAAATACAGTCTCGAATCTTCAACCCCCATTTGTTAATAATAGTCGGCATATTCTGGTATTTCGCTTCCTGTATGACACCGTGAATGTGAAAAGATTCCTGATATTTAACCCGACAATCACGCGTTAATCTCCCTCAGAATGCGTGTTGACTTTTTTTTCGTCTTTGTAATAACAAAAAGCATCCGATCTCTGAAAAACAGGTAAAATCGTTGACAACAAATTCATGTTTTATTGTCCTCCACGATACTCCCACCCAAAGAAACAAAAGAAGACAATCGTTACCTAAATACGTTTAAGCGGTATCATAATTAACCTTTCATTAAGCACTTAAGCAATTAAAAATATTAATAACAACGTACGAGTTCATTCGGAACAGTTTAAAATCAGAATACATCAGAACTAAGAAGAAGAGAAAGAATAGTGTAATCCAGAACATGTCACGTGAATTTTTATTTTCAACTTTTAGAGCCGCACAAACACACGCAAATAAAATTTAAATTTTTTTTTGGCCTAATTTTTGACTTCGTCTATATCTCTCGGGAGCATCCTACTAAATTTACATAATCAATTAACTGTCAGAGAAGAAATTTAAGGAAGAAAAAAGGGTTGGCAAAGGGAAAAATACCAACTATAAATACTCCCTCCCCTCCCCCCCGTTCAACTCAACACATCCCAAGATCAACAAAAAACAGTTTAGGCGACATGTCTCCATCACACTACTTCCTCCTGCTCCTGGGCCTCCTCGCCCTCGTTCTCCCTTCCCTCGCCAACTATGCCGAGCCCCCTAGGCACGAGCCCTTCCCCCGTGGCCCTCGCCACGGCTTCCACCACCCCCCGGCCTTCGCTCCCATCCCCCCGCATATGCCTCACCCCGAGCACAAGCCTTACCCCAAGGGAGGCGAGGCCCCAGAGCACCCTCCTCACCACCACCATGGCCACCACGGCCACGGCTATGCGCACCCCCCTGCACATGCGGAAGGCCCCCACGGCCCTCACCACCATGCTCACCCTCCCAGCCAGGAGCCCCACCACCACCGCCATTTCCCGGGCCACCACCTTCCCCCTCGCCAGGCGCCTTCCCCAGGATACTGAAGAAGCTCCGGATCGCTCCCAAGCTCATGGAATTTGTGATGATGGAATGGATTTTCTAGAATAAGAGCCTTATTGCTGTTGCTGTTAGTACTGCTACTTCCACCACTCCTATCATCATTACATGTCCTTGCTGGGATACCTGCTATAGCCCTATACCACACATTTTACAGTCCATTTTTCTGGACGATGAGGTTATATTTCTTCACCATTATAATACCACTATGATATCTTTATAATTTGCGGGACTTCGTCTGGCCGCGTCATAGTCTTCTCTAAGAATCATCGCGGAACAACTATAAGCACGGGTGGCTCTTACCTATAACTAACCTTTAACTTTCAAAAAGGAAGAGGGCGATGGAAAAAGGGCCAACAGTAACCCCCCCGGCCCAAACAATGGGCCGAGGCCTATTCATCGACAACAAGCAGGGCTTGAAAAGGCCCATTAGTTACGGCCCAGTAAGAACAAGACTTAAAAATAGTAAACACAATGATAAACTTAGACTGAGTGAGAATCACGCGGTTATCTCCACCCGGTCCCAACCCAAGGCCCCAGGGGCCATGTGTTGTTGACTCACTCACTGACTTCTTCCTTTGCCTTGAATTGTATATAGACCAGACCGCCTAACCATTTAAGTAAAAACAGAGGCTATTTTACGATCAATATTACACAAAGTTCATTTACAAAAAAAAAAGTCCAATATTTCTCTTTTCATAAAAAGAAATATTAAAGTAATATTCCTAAAATTTACGTGCCACACACATGCTTTTTTTTTAATTTAAAAAACGTGTCATGTGTTTTGCCAGGTACAAGTTTATACAATTGCAAAATATCATTTTTCCTAGACCGACAAGTGGAACCGCAGAATGCGTACGCAATTGACGCCATGAAAGTCATGGAAAATTTCGCCTAAATTTGAGCTGCCAAGGACAAGACATTGGTGGAAACATGGTACTACAATAAATAAACGAATGAATGAAGCAACAAACAACTCACACTAAACATCCGTTTCTCCTTAAAACAGGGGAAGTTCATCCGAAAGAGGCAGAGCGAATGGCCATGTCTCCCTCCCACTACTTCCTCTTCCTCCTCGGCCTACTCTCCTTCGCCCTCCCATCCCTCGCCGGCTATGCGGATCCCCCCAAACGCGACCCCTTCCCCCATGTGCCACGCCACCGATTCCCACCATCTCCCGCCTTTGCTCCCGTGCCGCACAAGAAGCCTCCTCACTCTAAGGAAGGGGAGTCTCCTGAAGAATCTGAGCACCATTACCACCATCATCATCATCACAGCCGACACTACCACCGCCGCGGTCATGCCTTTCCCCCAACTTATCCCCCAATGCAAGCTGAAGGAACTCACGTCCCTCACCAACATGCTCACCCTCCAGTCTATGATCCCCGCCCAAACCCATTCTTCCATGGATATCCCACTAGCGAGGAGCCTACCCCAGCTTATTAGATGGGCATCGATGTCCCCACTGCTTCTGCAACTCCTGGACTTACTAAAATGAATGATATTAAAATAAGAGCCTAATTAAGTACTGTTTTATGTAGTTCTTGGCCTCGTTTCGAGCAGCTAAGCACGCCTGTCCTAGGATTTTCTTCCTGTTGCGAGTTTATGGCCTTGACAAGCCGTTACATCTTTGAATATCATTTCACTTTTTAAGTGATGTTAGCGTATTTGAATATACATCAAACAGAACTCTATGATGCCTGTGGAATGGCTTATTTGTAGCACCGTGATTATCCAAGCCGATGAAGGAGTAGTCTTATTTAAGCAGTAGCGTCAACTCAAGTGTATGGTAACAAAAGGTTGACATTTTATTTCGACCTGTTCCCGGTTCCTTCAGCATAACATAGCATTTAAGGGGGGCCCAGGCTACTGCATTTGGAGCTGTGGGTAGAACAGAGCATACTGACATAACCATCACATGACGGTGAATGGAAAATGGAGCTTTGTATGATAAACCTGACCTTATCACCACAAGATTGTGAAATTGGGATCAGGACGCAGAGTACCTGTAAGCCAAATATACTTTCCGTGACTGGAGACTTTAGTTTTGCAATGGTGGCTCAAAGAAGTCCTTAGCTGCACAAAATCATAAGGAGCTTGTATCAGAAATGGAAAAACTCATAGCTCCTTTATGACACCGGCGTTGTTGGGAGCCGTCCTGGACCATTTGTCGATCTCCATCGTCAATTCTTCCTGGGCCTAGCACACTGAATACTGTTGTCAAGCAACCGACGTCGCTGCACATCTCCAGGGAGATCAGACTGGCTGAACACGATAATCTAGCCAATTGCTTCGCATTCGTTTACTCCTTATTGGGTTTTTCGATTTCATCCAAAGAGGCGACTGATTCCTCTAACAAGAGAGCCTTCTCCAGGAAAAGCTCAGAAGGCCCAAATTATTATTATTATTTTTCGCTATTCATTTAATTATACAAGGATTTTATGTAGACGAAGAGTCCAATTATTAACAACAAAAATTTAACAGGCTCTCCAAATAATCATTCCCTAAGTCCTCCAACACGACGACTTTGTCGAGCCTGTTGTGATTACTGCCCTTGTTCTTGTCAATCTTCTTGTCGATCAACTTCCTCCTGGTGATGCTGTGACACTTCTTCAGAGCAACCACCGGGGAATTACACCCTTCTTCCATCTCCGCCCTATACAACTTCATCTCCTGCAACGACTCCCGGACCCTATCCACAGGGAAATTCAGGACGGCCGACTTCCCCCTTGTCGAAAGAGCCGCCTGATCGTAGGCAAGGGCAGCCTCCTCCGCGCTGTCGAACGTGCCCAGCCAGACCCTCACGCCATGCCTGGTCGAGTCTCGGATCTCCGCAGCGAACTTCCCCCACGGCCTCCTCCTAACGCCCCGGTACGTCTTGTCCTTCACGGGGAATCCCCTCGAGGAGACTTCCTCGTCCTTGCCCCCCTTGGGTAGGGCAGGGGAGCGTGATTCGGAGCTTTCCCTGGACGCCTCGGCCAGGAGGCCGAGGAGGAGCATCTCCTCGGAGTCGTTCTCGTCGAAGGGGAGGTGGTGCTTGGCGAGATCGAATTTGAGGGCATTCCAGGGCTGGAAGGCGGAGTTTATACCGGGGAGGGACAGGGATTGTTCCATTTTGGTGAGTATGGTTACTTGCAACAATGTGGTCAAGTGGACTCCACTATTTATACACGAGCATGCGACAGTGGAGGAGAAGGAATTCCTAAATCAATACTAAGAGAAATTAATCAAAAAAATTTACTCCTGTAATCAGTCGATGACGTGGTACGATCGTTTGTCGCGATGCACTAACTAAAAGCTGCAACAATTTCTGCACGAGGTTGAATTGTCGGAAGGGTGACGCCATCGCACGACGTCAGGATTACATTCTGGTCGTCATGGTCTCGACCCACCCCCCTTGCTTTTAACCTTGACCAGGACACGATGATGTCGATCTCTCCATTCCAATGTTAATGGCGACCACCAGATCGTTTTCCACCAGGTTATGGCACAGACTGGAAACGTTGCTATAACTCAGGAAAGCATGGCGGGGGTTCCACGGCAACATTCTAGGCATGTGCACTAGACAACAAGTTCCAAATTCTCAACGAACTCGCGTGGAGGAGCGATCATGCCGCGGATGCCTTCATGCCAAGTAATAACTAAGGCGTCACTCGAAAATCTACTAAAAGATAAAGTGATGGCCAAAGTTGAATTTAGTGGCGTGAAATGGATAAATAAATTTACTAATAGTCTGGAAGACGATGGGGGGAAGTTCTCCAAATCCAATGCCAAAGTCTGAATTTTCCTCGGACTGGTCCCCAAGGACAACGAAATAATTGAATTGCCATTGACTTGGGAGTAAAACTGATCCTGGGGTGGGGGGACTACAATTTAAGGAAAAAAAAATGAAGGGTCACTGTTTGTCAGTGGCGAGTGTGCCCAATATGGAGGGAAGCTTTGATTGGAGTGGAGGAAACGTGCCCTGAACCTGGACCTCCTCCCCTCGAATCCTTTTCATCTTCTAACACGAGACCCCAACCCAAGGATTGAACCAAAAAAAAAAAGCTCTCTTACAACGTCGTTGTTGGTTAAAACCTCTCCTAGTCAAACAAATCATGCCAAGAACTTGATATCCCCAACACTTCCCGATCCAGTTCCTATTTGGATCCCCCTTTTTCGGGTCGACCAATCTTTTGCGCCAGATGCATTTCACCTCGAGGGCGGGAGAGAGATTAAGATTAAGTTAGGAAGGTTTCCGCCAGCCGCCTGCTGCCTATTCTTTAATAATAATAATAAAAAAAACAACCGGGAAGTCCGTGGATTTAAGCACGTGTTCGAACTCCTCATGATTAAGCCAGTGATGATGAAGCAAAGTGTACGCATATATCCACATCAATCATGAACCAACAACGTTAAATGTATGAGGACGTTCTTAGTTAGTGTCAGTTGTAGCTGGAAATGGCCAGCATATCAAACTTTTGTCCCACCTTCGTTTGGATCTTTCAACATGACATTTTCAAATACCATTAAAGAAATCAATTTCCCACGAGTTCAGCTATGTTTCATTCGACGACACTTTCTATAATCGGGTGGGAAGTAGTCGGGTGTAAAAAGTCGCCCTAGCGAGATTAATAAAATCTGTTGAAATAAAATTGAATCTTGAGTGGGGGAAAAAGATTAGTTCTAAAAATATGGTAAAATTCCCATCTTTTTTTGTAAAAAGGTATTTGAATTAAAATTCATTTAATTGTTTTTAGAAATAATGTATTAGTTTCTGAGTAAAAATGAAAAACATAAATATTGGAGTGGAATTTGATTTTCACTACCTGAAAGTTGCAAACTTTCAACCGGCGAGGGTGGCAAGCTTTTTTGTTGCGAAAATATATCGATTTATTTATTTATTAGCGAAACAGATATTCCAAAAGAGTCAACCATATCATTAAAAACAAAAATGATTTCATCCTAAAAAGCGATTCCTTTGTAGATCACGCACAACCAAAAGACTGGGGAAATGCCCCATTGTATACAACCCAGGAGGCCTTCCCTGGGGGAGGAGGAACAAAACCCTTGTCCGAGGAAGATAAGCCCGACCCATATATCGACGGACAAGATGTCGGCAAAAGACCTTTTACAACCTACCCCCATTATTTTTTTTTTAATTTAAAATTAGTAAGCACGTGAATATGTTGTAAAATGTATGCCCTTTTACTATTTATTACTTTTCATTCATAATTTTCCTTTTTCCATTCCAATTATCTTGTTGTCTAACTACTATTTACCCTCATCCCCACCACCACCAGCAAATAAGAAAAAGGAAATCGTTCCACTTGACCCAGTCCCAAAATTCCGACCATGGTTTCCCCCCGCCTTCATTTTCGCATTCGTAGTCAATAACTTTTCACTTCTTGACGTGCGTGCGAGCGTCAGCCACAGTTTATTTGCCCTTTATAGAAAACATGTGTCCAGATGCTGATCCGACGGAACGACGGCCATTAAAATATACAAGTCAGAGAAAAACTCCCATAAATCAATGGAAAACTTAGATATGGTTTTCATGATAGGTAGTATAACAGGTTATGATCATGAAAAAGTTGAGTTGACTGTTATAGAAGTATAAGATATCCTTCCTAAAATAGAGAAAATATTTTCTAAATCGATGTAATTAGAAAATATTTTCATAATTATATGTTTTTAATAATTAATTAATTATTAATTATCTTAATTATTTTATTAATTCAAATGAGGAATATTTTTAGGAATATTATTTGAATTAGTATAACTATTTATCTGGCAAGACAAACCATAAAAATCGAAAATAATAAAATTTTCCTATTTACGAAAATTATATTGTTAAAATTGAAAATTTCTTATTGATCTTCTGTCAGAAAATTACATTAATAAGAAACTTTATTCAAGCATGCAAATGATATGGTTGAACTGATCTGGAATGAATCAATTCATTTTGAGAATAAATCGTTGATTATTTCCATAACCACTTACACCTGCTACTGACTCCTCTCCGACCAACTCTATTTGCCGACTCGCCAACCAGCGTCCCTTCTCCCCAAGCCCTGTTGCACGCAGTCTAATGTTATCGAGAGTATTCCGGTCGAGTCCCCTTAATTTTTGGATTAAAATATCCAATTAACACAGAATTAATTTTGGATAGTCCCCAACGGATATATACACTAATTTATGATCATATTTCTCAGGTTGAGAATTAAATATCATTTCTTTTCAACTATAGGAAGTTGTTGACACAATCAATCTCCAATCAGATTATCTTGGGATTGAAAAATCCGATTATACGAAACAATCAGAAATTGTCCCAAATTGATTTATGCATTATGAGAATGCATCTGGTCGCATTTTATTTTTAGTAAAATAAACTTCCTTAATAATAGAAGGACGAAGCTGTATATAAAAGAGAAAATCCAAAGAATTTGGTTGGTTGAAAAATTAAGTTTTGGCACTCTTGTAGTGTTTTTGTGGTGTTTAATGTGTGTATTGAGTTTTGCTCCTGTAACTACATAAGCCTGAACAAATGATTCTATTTTACAACAACTTTCTTCCGCTGTAGGAGCATAAAAAAACGTTAAAAATACTTAATTAAAATTAATATTAATTCACCATCTCTCTCGCTGTGATATTTGCATCAACAAGAACAGATCGCTACAATCTTCTAAGGACAGATTGCGTCAACTTGGGGAACGATGGGACGTTCAAAATCAGTTGGCCGACGGGGGGGATTTCGCTTTGACAAGAATTTGATTGATCGCGTATCGGAGGTTGATCTTTCACGATCGGAAAGCCACGCTCATTGAAAACCCAAACTAAACTATAAACATAAACAAAACAAAAAAATTAATGTCTCCCTGTGCGCACGACAGGAGCTGCCCCCTTCTCACCTGGATAGTGTTAAATGTTTCTGTCCACTATTCGTATATCGAGAAGTAGTTCGATTAAATTTACATTTCGTAATAATTCGATAATTCTAAATTAATGTTTTTTGGCATCGAATTATTGACATTAGTTAAAAGATTATGAGTTTGTTTTATTTATTTCACAAAATATTTTATAAACTAACGTTATTAAGGAACAAAACTCTCCGCATAACACTATTTAACTATCAACTAATGTTACATTAATCAAAATACCTGGAATGGAGATGCATGTAGATCAAAATTATAAATGTCCGGAATAGAATTTCAAATTCACCCATGTGTTTGGATAACTTTGGATTAGAAATCCTGTTATAATTTTACAACATATAAAAGTATATCCACATTTTTTATATGAAATTCCATTTTATTTAATTATATTCGAAAGAGAATTTCAAAAACGTGCGACTTAGAATTCTGTTAGAATTAGATTTGCGATCCCAAATATTACGACAAGCACGCGAAATATTAAAAATGTTTAATTCTAATCCAGCTAAGTTGGCCCAGATCAAGAAATCCCACGTGGCCCCCAACTACTTCGGTGGCGCGGACACTAAACCGGATTCAAACATAACCTGTTCGATGACGACGAGGAACAAGTGTAAAGCAGCTTCGCTGGATTGCCGATGACGACGACCATGACGATAACGTAATGAATAGTTGGAAGTTTCTGGAACCTCTGTTGTCGCCGTTGGAATTTTAATCATTCTAATACGATACGTAAAGAAAATGGAAGAAATTTTTACCCCCCCCCCCCTCGGTGTTAAATTAAAACAAACTTCTACAAAGGTAAATGAGTTATTATTATTCCAGCTTTGACCAAAACCACGAAATGGGAATGATTATTCGGATTCATATTATATCCCATTGGACCCCCTCCCCCCCTCCTTTGCGTTCGCGTTGATATGGATAAAATTGGGTTTTTTTTGGGGGGGGGGGGGGGGAATCGGATTTTCACGACGGTCGCTTTCCCCCAAAGTCTCGTTAAAAACATATACTAGTAGTGATAATAATAAAAATAATCCCTTCGCATCCGAATAATAATCAAAATCTCTCTTTATCCCATAATTCACGGGGTACACTGGCCAGTCAGTCCTCTGGGAATGTTTCCGATCTCATTCGGATGCACGCATTTGGTTTAAAGCGAAGCGTAATTATGCCTTCGGGTGGATTTAATCGATACGTATAAACTGATTAAGGTTTTGTAATTATTCTTAATATAAAAGAAAAAGAGAGAGCGAGAGGGATTAAATCTGGAACGGTCGTGGAACCAACAATAACTTAAATTCCACCAAACAAAGATATCATCATCTAAATTTGATTCTCGCGGATAAGAAGCGGGGGGGAAATCCGAACCAGATTTCTTCACTGCTCACGTCGTCATGTGACCATTTCATTCCTAGCTTGGAAAGAACGTTAACTTTATTACATTCTTTCAATGGCAACCTCGCAAGGAAAGAACTGCTCTCGTCAGGGTTATTATTATATGCATCGTCAAAGTCTTAACTGTTCCAACCACTGCTCCAAGCTATAAAGATTACAAAATATTCCAATACATGTAATGACGCTTACGTGGCATATACTGTTATTATTAATAATAATGAAAAAAATAAAATGGCCTGCCGGATGATACAGGAGTCACCTCCAAGTCCAACAACATCACCGATTCTATAAATACCCCCCAGAAAATAATCGAATCGAAACCCGTCCAACGTTTCCCTCCCAAGAAACAAAGTAATATTTGAGACAACCTCGGGTATTTATGGAGCAGCCACACAGTAGGGATCAAGACCACGTTCGCTACCGGGGGGTGAGGAGGAGGCCGTGGGGTAAGTATGCGGCAGAGATCCGCGACCCCAACAGGAATGGAGCTCGCCAGTGGCTCGGGACGTTCGACACGGCCGAGGAGGCCGCCCGTGCCTACGATCGTGCCGCTTTCAGCATGCGGGGCCACATGGCGATACTGAATTTCCCGAGCGAATATTACCCACTGGTAATGGGGTCGGCGCCTCACCCTCCGAGGTACTCCGCGTCCGTGGCGTCTTCGTCGTCGGCTCGTGCGCAGGGCTTGTCATCGTCTGCCGCTGCCGGGCAAGCAAGGGAGGTGATCGAGTTCGAGTACTTGGACGACAAGGTGTTGGACGACCTGCTCAAATCAGAAGAGGAAAGGTGGAAGAAATGAAACGTGGACGGTTATCGTTCGGCTAATGGTTCTACTCGAAAGTCGAACGGAGGTAATAACTCGGTAACATCGAGGTCATGTTTCTTTCCCTTTTTTTTCTGGCGAACGTTCTCTCTAGTGAAACGGCATTTCCACGAGAAAGAAACAGCTATTGATTTGTTCTTTCTTTTAAAGCAGTGGCATGCTTCCAAATAATCAGCAGTTAGTGTAAGCAGGCAATTCACTTGGATTTTCGAGGAATAAAAACACGAGTCTGAACGTTCATTGCGTATGTGCATGGATTGCGAAACACCCCCCCTCCCCCTTCCCCCAAGAAAGGGAAAAAAATAGTTATATGGTCAGAAACACTGTGGTCCACGGAATCTGTCAAACTTGGAGATCGAGTAAGAAAGGGCGAATTGAAATGGCGGTGGAGCGACGGTCAAGTTGGGGGGGGGGGGCACGAGCCTCCCACACCTTCTTCTGTCTTTTGATTCAAACAACGAGGGTTAATTTTTACATATTAGAGGTAAGGTTAGTAGTAAAGAATCTATCCCCGGTTTATACGCCAAAATCAAAAGGCATCCTTAGATATGCAAAATAGTAAATGTATCGAAAATATTCTTCTTCATCGAAACAAAACAATCCCCGAAGCACAAAAGCGCACCGATGGTGGGGAACCAAGATGATATTATATCCTTTATGCCGTCAACAAAGCCTATAAACACACACGCACAGAGTTGCCTAGGATTCACTAGACATGAATATTTGTAGTGTTTGCCCATTTTGACTTTTGAATTCCAAAGTATATGTTCTCGTGGATTAAACAAAATCAATCATGCCACGGTCATCTTTGCCACAAAATAACTTGATTTGAAGAGAGAGTGACAGCCCTCTAGCATACACGTCTGTCTCCACCAGCGACCCACGTTTTAATCCAGAGGCTTCTTCTGCTGCTTATTAAACCTGAAAAGGTTTTACGACACGGGACGAGGAACAATAGTAAATCACGGACCGGAAGCTTTTAAATTAACAAAACTAAGTACGAAGATAAAACCACTTTCACCAGGGATGCGTCGCTGTCACGTGTGTTTTTGTCAAAGGTTTTGAGCAAAAAACTTTCTTCCCCTCTGGTCTGGTTTGGCATGTATCCGAAAAGCGATCAATCCTCGCAAAAAAGTCTCCACACCTCCTCCCCCCCCCCCCCCTAAATCCTAAAAGGGAGGGAGGAGGGACACGACCACCCATAGAGTAGAGGCATCATTGGACAGATGCTTCAATTCCATATGGACGTCCATCTCTTCATTCCACCTTTATAATCCCATTACGCATACCATATCATATCATCGGTCGACATATATCCTACAGAGATTGGACATAATAAACACTTTCTTGCGAGCCATCTATTCAGGTGATGTCACCGTCGATCTACTCTCGCACAACAACACGTGACCCTATGAGCATTGAAACAAGGACATTAATCTTTCTTATTGAAGAAACACTCGGTTCACAAGCATACAACGAAGGAAACGCACGATTTGTGGTTATTTCTTAAAAGAATAATTAAGAAAGAAATTATTAGTAATGATAATAATATTTTAATAGAGAAGGGCACAGAAAATTAGGTGGTGACGTGGCACCCCCCCCCCCCCCCCAATCATGTTGTTTCTCTGTTGTGGGGAAGAGGAAAGGGAGGGACTGCCTCTGTATCTTCCAATTTCAATCGTGCAAGGAATCCAAACTCCAGTTATTTTATTGTACTTCTTTTTTTCCTTTTTTGATTTGGTCATCTCCTCCTCGTCCTCGTCCTCGTCCTACTTCCTGTCCTTGTTCTCATCGCAGTCGAGGAGATCCTCGAGTAGCTTGTTGTCGTAGTACTCGAACTCGAACACCTGCCTTTCCTCTGCCCCCCTCCTCGCCTCCCCCCTCGACGACGAGGACCCTGCCCCTCCCCCTCCGCTGGTCCCGGGGTACTCCCCAGGGAAGTTGAGGATGGCGGTGTGTCCCCTCATGGCGTACGCGGCACGGTCGTAGGCCCGGGCTGCCTCCTCCGCGGTGTTGAAGGTCCCGAGCCAGACCCTGGTGCCTTGCCTGGCGGAGTCTCGGATCTCTGCCGCGAACTTCCCCCAGGGCCTCATCCTGACCCCCCTGTACTTGGTTTCCTTGCCGGCGGATCCGGAGTCGCCCATTGTTTTTGTTCTTGGGTCAGCAGATGGGGTTGGTTTCGAAGAGGGAGGAGTTTGTGCATGGGATGGGTGGGGGGCGGATCCCTAGTGTGGCACCAGGGTGCTACTACTTATACATGCTAGTTAGCCCTGGGAGGACACTATTCTTTTTGGAGTGAATAATCCAATTTAACGTTGTTTATGTAATGACAGAAACACAGTTGCATTCCTTACGGCTGACGTGTTCCTTTGATTTTTTATTTGCGAATTTCCTGATGAACTTATACCACGTGTCGGATCAAGTGGGCATACGGCCCGAATGAAAGCATTTGAAGCAGAAAGGAAAGCAGGTGGGGCGGCAGACGGGGTGCAGTTTGTGCGTGGGAAGTTCGGAAGGAGAGGATTCATTGAATATGGGCGTGGTCAAGGCGATGGCTATGGAAAAGCCCTCCCCCCCTTCCCTTGACTTAAACCCGAAATGCTTTTAAGACTGACTGACTCCCCTTTTTCGACTCATCGGGGGTGGTCGTCAATGTCCCACGTGACCCATGCATTGTTTTTGTCCTTTTGAAAGTAATTCAATTGAGGGTTGAACGAAAGGTTACCGTTCGATCACCGTTTTCCGGATCTAATGTTTGACCCACCCAAATGTCGTTACAAATTATCAGTCCCGTCCGTCCCTACACCCATCAAACTTAAATCCTCGTACGGGGCAAGTTGGTTGCAAATCTCATGACCGGTCATCAAAGCATCCCCCATCCTATTTCCGCTCGATCACGTTCTTGTCCTAATCGGCATCAAGAACAAAAACATCGGTACATGATATTGGAAAGCCCTTCAAATATTGGAGCATGGAGCAATTCGACCTCAAGAACAAGAACCCAAGTACCCACCGTGATTGGGTCGGGAGTCGTCATCGGCCGTGACGCCAATTATGTGGCCCAGAACATGGTCATGAAAATCCTTTCCCTCTCTCTATCTCTCTCTCTCTCTCTCTCTGCATGCGTGGGATAAATCAGCTGCCGTTGGTCTTATACCACTTCCCTAATGTGGTACGACTCAAACGGTGGCCACACAAACGGACACGGGGCCCACGACAAGACAAACACCCCCACTCTATCCTCTTTGTTGTGGGCATCTATATTTTGGACCCTTGGACCAGAATTGTTGATTCCAGTTTTGTTGGGGGGTGTGTTTATTTGCGAAGTGGGGTTGATGATTCGAAAGAAAATGGAGCCTCAAAGAGTGGAGGTAGTACAAAAAAAAAAAAACTCCCCCGCTCGCTCATTCAAACTTTGGGGGGAATGTCTTAAGAGAGAGAGAGAGAGAGCCCTCCATTTTTGACATCATTAATTGTTGATCGAGTTACGAGCAATGAGTTGGGTGGCATTCAAGTGAGTGTCACCTATTATTTTTATTATTATTCTTATTAATGGGGCTTTGACAATTCCATCCTCTTAATTGGGCCATTCTCTTTTAGCCAAAATACTGATTTATGGTCTGTTTGCTTTCTATTTTATTACATGACCAAATGTATCAAATAACATCCTTGTTATTATTTTTATTTACATTTCCCTCTATCTCCTCTGAGGGCATTCACCACCTGAATCTTCCGAGTAACTTGAATAGGTTGAATGCGAGATAATTGCAGTCCCAACCCCTTTACCACCCTTGAATCCAAAAAAAGCGTGCGCAGCCCCCGAATCCACCAACATATGCATAATTCTAGCATTGATGGCATCTCTTTACTCGCATAGTTTGTATGACACCTTCAACTGAGTCACCGTTCAAGGGATGTAGAGTCCACATTAGGAATTTCGTTTTCCCTTTCATCATAACGATTGATTGTATTCCAAAATGCTTATGCTTCATCCTCCTCGACCTCCGTTATAAATGAGAAGAATTGACATCTTGTACGTTTATGATTTCTATGAAATGGTTCACTGCGTCCAAAACATAACCACCCCCCCTTAAGTCATCGGCATGCTATTTCTTCTTGACTTAAATGCTTCCGGCGGAATAACTTCCTATCCCTTCTCCCGAATTCTATGTTCCCATTACCTTTTAATCCACCCCACTCCTTGATTCCTACCATAGGTACTATCGTGCCCGGTATTGTAGTGTGTTGTTGAACCTTGTTGATATACTTCATTCCCTAATCCATCCTGTTCAGGAGGAACATCGGACGAGATAATTCGAGCACTTGATTGCACACTCAGTCAATCGATAGGCTGCAGGAACCATAAGGTTCATCGATATTCTTTCTTCAACCCATTAATGAAATTTCTACAAGCAAATAAATCCACTCCAACACCTTGCTTAGGCAGGCATCGCATCAAATTCTTTCATATATGCGTACAAACTATCATTACTCCCTTCTTGTTTTAGATTCTTCAGTTTCCCCATCGGATCATAGTAAACAACCTTACCGAATCAAGCTGTCAAAGCATCAATATATTCACCCCGACTCCGCAACTCCCTACTTCCCATGTTTTTAATCAAAGTATAATGCCATTGTCACACCTTACCATGCATGATCATCCCAACTCGGCAATTCCCTGCTTCCCATGTTCTTAATGAACTTAATGAAGTACATGAATGTCACAGCAATTCCCGCCTTCTGATCATTCCTGCTTTGATATAACCAATCATCAACATTGTTTTGTTGATTTACAGCCATGTTCGAGCCTCTGCAAGTTCAACAAAAACTAAAATCTATTTATAACCCAAGCCTAAAGACGAGATGGAGAAAAAAAATGAGCAAAGAAGTCCAGAGGGAGAACTCCTTTATATAGGAGTTGGAAGACTCAAAGTGTGATTCTCATCCAGGGACAAATGAAAATGTGGCTAAGTGGGAAGCCCTTTTGAAAAACTATAGTAATACATAAAATCCAACAGTAGTGGTAGTAGTATTAACAAAGTGGAGCGATCGAGGTCATTCTTTTCCTTCAGCCACAATGGCAGAGTACTAAACAAGAACGCCATTCGGCCCATTCCTTCTGATCCTTGATGCGACATTGTTTAGACATGATCTGATATAATCGTATATATTTGCATTGATGATGATAACTAGGCTCGGAATAATTCGTTGATGCTTTTGCAACCTATCAACTTGGGAAACGATTATGATTCCACAGAATGAAAAAGGATGGAATGATCATATCAGTTGGAGTAGGCACAAATCCCTCTGCTGATGATGGATGCAGAATTCCAATGTCCCTCCCATCCAGTCCTTTGGATAGAACAGAACATTCCCCTGATTTGGTGCCTCTTTGCACGTGCATGAAAGTTGACAAATTGAAAAGATCATGGCATCGTGAACAAATGCTAGCTAGCTTCTGCTCTCAAGGTTACATCTTGGGCAGTTGTCTTAAATCCGGGGCGACAACCTGAAGCTTGGGATTCTTCTCAACATCTGGAGGAGAAGGAGACGACGACGAGGAAGAAGAAGATTGGTCCTCTGTTTTTGTCTTAATCCCTCCTTCATCTTTGTCCTTGTCTTTTCCCCACAAGAGCAAGTATAACCCACTTATCACTATCACTGCCCCTATTACGCTGCCAATAAACTTATAAAACGTTAACCTCTCCAGTATCGGTTGATTTATGGGAATAGTTTCTAGACTTGTGAAACTTACCTGCCCGTGTAGAGCTTTTCGCCGACGACGAAATATGCCAGTATCGCCACAAGGATCGTCGAGAGAGGGTTGAACATGGTGACGAAGACCGGCCCTCTCTCTTCCGTGCACCACAGCTGGATGAATATTATCAGGCCAGAGCAGATCACTCCCTGTCACCGTTGGAAAACGATGGTTTGGTGAGCATCCGATGATAAAGGAGTCGATGAGTTTTCTGGTATCATCACTTACTCCATATATGATCGACCAGAAGTCGATGTCAAGCCCGAATGTCCAGGCGGCCCGCTTGTGCTCGATGATCACGGTGAATACGGCCGACTGTGCTCCCCCGATGAAGCTCATCCATGTCGTAAGTGACAGCTGTGCGGGGTATCTCTTCAGCGTGTATGCCTGCATGATGTACCAAATTGACCAGGTGATGCAGCTAGCGACGGTGAGAAGCGAGCCCTCGAGCCACCGTTCGTGGATCGCGCCATGCCCTCCCATCTTAATCATAGGGCGCCACGGGTTCCTCAGGACGGGGCCCTTGTATAATGTCATTGTCATAACGCCCGCCAATGAAATCACCGTACCGAGAATCTTTGCCACTCCACGGGGCTTCCTAACGTCGACGGTCTCCAATCTGCAGACATCAGAGACGAGTGAGTCTAATTATGATGTTGTTCTGTCACGACATGTCCTGTAATTTTACCTGAGAAGTATGGCGATGACGAAGGTCAAGGAGGCTATGGTATTGACCATGGATGAAACGAATGTCGGCGACGTGTACCTCAGACTCGCAAAGTACATATTCAGCGTCAAACCGACCCTGTCAAGAATCAAATGTCATCACGCAAAACCTTAACAGGATAGTCAGGTGCAGAATAAATCCCTTACCCCAGTAGAGACAGGACGAAGATCTCCAGGAACAACAGCAGGGTCAGCTTCGGCCGCGTATTCCTGTTGCAAAACCAAAAATAGAAAACAGCTCGCACTTGGCCTCTCGTCCACTTCAAACAGAAAGGAGGCAGGACGCATAGTCACCTCTCGAGGAAATAGGCGAAAGGCAGCATGAAGAAGCCGGCGACGACGTGCCGATACGTGATGTAGATGTGAGGGTTCATGCCGTGGTTGAATGAAGCTTCGGTAATGAAATAGAGCAAGGTGTAGCCGATCTGGACGAGAACCATGAGCAGGTGGGGCTTGAACTTGGCGAGAACGTCGCGTGGTGACGTGGCCATCGCGGCGAATGCAGAGAGGGGATCGATGGTCCTCCTTCAACAGGACGAGTGAAGCAAACATGTAGTAGCATGGCTCACCCTCACCATCCACATTTATAGTGAAGGTGCGGTGCGTGTGTCCAACGATTCCTACCAGGTGGTGCAGAATCGTGTTCTTTATACAACTTACGGGGGTGACCCAAAGCGAGTGATCAAATCACATCAAAACAAAAAAAAAAAGAAGGGAATAGTTGGGGCTGTCGTCTCTCTCGCAAGAATCGTAATTTTTCGTGATAGACAGAGACAAAAAAAAAAAAAGAATTACGGCGGCTAGGGTTAGTCTTATTTAGACACGTAACTGAGGCGGATCCTCGGATTGTCATTGAATCGGCATGAAGAAAACTGAAGAGAGAAGAGGAAGAAGAAGAAAGGAGGGTTTGTCCGTTGGAAATGCCGATTCTAAATATCCGCGGATTTTATGCTAAACTTTAAGCATTTCTTTTAATAAACAACATTCACTTCACTCGCTGGGCTCAGAGGAGGGAAAGAAAACCCAACGATCCGAGGCCCAATCCAATCACACACAGAGAGACAATGTCAACTAATTTGTGATTAGGATTTTTATAATACGGACAGACAGGACAAAGAGGGGGAACTCGTGAAATCATTACAATCCCCCTCGCCCTTCGTCCCTCCTCCAACGGTCCTCTTCCTCTTCTTCTTCTTCTTCTTCTTCCTCCTCGTCTTTTTTTTTCGAGTTCGAGAACGTTTGGGATTCTCAGAGGAGATGAGGTGTTTCCGCTCCTGTTTCTGCCTCCCCGACAAGAGGAAGAAGAGGCTCAAATCCTCCTCCGTCTCCTCCCGCGACGTACTCGCCCGTCTCGCCATTTGATTTCACCGACCCCCTTCTCCTCCTCGGTCCTGATTGTCTTTTTTGTTCTTTCTCTTTCGCAGGCTAGGCACTCGTCGTACAGGCCTCTCGCTTCTTTCCTAGAGGAAGATGACGATCCCGAAGTGGTCGGCAATCCCGGGTTGGTGATTTCTTCCGCCTGTCTCTGAAGTGGATCCTCTTACTTTTTCTGCGGAACTGTTGTTTCTGCTGCGATTGCCTGGTTTTTTTTTTTTTTTGTGGTTGTGTTTCTGATTTGAGTACGATGAGGCAGGGGATCGAGTGTTACCCGTAAGAAGGTGGTTCGGTTTGACTTGAATGTGCAAGCCTATGAGCCAATGCCTTGTTCGGATTATGATTCCCTGGAGAGCGATTCGGAGGAAATATTTGGGCAGGATAGTTGCAAGGAAACAACCCCGATAATCAATTTGATGGAAGAATCCGCTTACCCCTCCAGTCACCGTTACTGGAACTGCAGAGACAGCTCGGATGAAGAGGAGGATGGGTTCCTTAGTGATGATAGAGATCTAGAATTTGAGCACGATGAAGATGACTCCTTTGAGGACGGAGAGATCTGTGGTGGCTGTCGTCAGTTTGATTTGAGATCCCGTAAGGATGAGGCGCCGACCAGACTTGATTCTGATGGTTCGAGTTCAGAAGAGCAAGAGCAGAGCTCCCTCGCCAAATTACCCGAAGAGAAAGGGATCAATCCAGAGCAGCCCCTCAGCACTAATCTGCGACCGCCATGCACCGTCATGAGATCAAGCGAAAATGCACGCTTGAGAAACCATTATGTCCACTCGGTGCTAAATCCAGTTGAGAACACCTTGCAGTGGAAGACGGTGAAAGCGAAGGCAACACTGCCGAACCAGAAGCCGAGTAAGGAGAATATGGAAATAGAAAGAGAAGTTGAATCGGCAGTGACCTCTTGTAAGTCCAATTCTCAGGTGCAGCATGTCCCGGTGAATTGTAGCCTTTCGAACTGGTTGGTTCCTGTTGAGAACTGATCCATTGAAGAGAAATCATCCTTCAGTAAATGGCGGACTCGGCACAAGTGTTCGTTCCCACTGTGCGTGCAGATCTCCAGGTGGGATCCTGGCATGGTACAAAATCTCGCAAAATCCCATCGGTTGGGGAGTTTGAAAGGAATGTCCATTGTTGGTGATGAACTCATATGATTGTTTTTTAATGCTGTTGGATTATCATGATTGTATTATTTATGAAACTCATGTCGATTCCATCATGAGCCACAGCTCATGTTGTCTGAAGCTGACTTTCATCGATGTAATAGTGCCAGTAACATGATCTTTCACACCCAGATTCGAAAACAATACATTTATGAAGCATCGGTATGAGCATTTACAACGAAGTGAAGCAACACACTTCACACGGTCTGCTGCGGACATCACTGTCTGCAGGCACCAATGCACGTGATCCCAAAGCCAGCCTCATGAGTTCCTGTTCCAGGTCTGGAAAACCAGCTATTCTCTGTATTAGGTTGGTTGCCTCTGGTCACTCGCCGAAAGGCTTTCTTGAAGTGGTATCCTCCTACATTATAATACACAGGCAAGAATTCGAATCATCCTCCTCAGGTTCGCTCGGTTCACTGCAGTGGTAGACAGGAAAAAATGGAAATGCAATAATCAATTTGCATCATCCTGCAAGCATTAATCAGGCCTCCCTGGCGACCAACAACTATGATAGAGCCATTGTTACCAAGCACAGAACAATTAGCAGAAACACTGGAAAGGTGAGAAGCGAGACAGCCAGAGAAGGCCAGAAATGTGATTGTTTCAGGAACCTTTTGGATCCTACCCATACAAAACTGACAAGTCACTCTTAAATAGTCTGTTCTCTGGAGCATTTCGTTGGGGTCTATCGTATACGTGATCAAAATCCAAGGAAATCAATATCTAGGGTCGAAAGCTGCCTCAGATTATGGAGGCTGCAATGGATGCACAGCAACAACCTAGTACAGGTAGGTAAAAGGCACACATGGACAGTTAAAACTTCAAACTTGTACATCAGCTACTCCTGCCACTGATATATATCCAGTAATAGGATCAGATCGACCAGCAAACAAGATTCTTCCAATTGCCTCCCAACCTCACTTACAGGAGTTGATTGGACAAAAAAGGAACAAGCCAGCATCAAATCGACCAACTAAAATGCCCAAAAGGCAGGCCTAACACTAACAGGAGCAACAAGCCATTCCTATGATTGATTACCTTGGCATGAACTCCATGACCCCGCCGAGGTTATTCCCGACGCAGTCCTTCCACTACACCTTCCTCGTTCCCTTGTCAAACGATCTTGACATCCCCTTTTCGCCAGGCGGCAATAGGGATTTCGTCTCATATCCACATCATCATCATCTTCTTCCTCAACCTCCTTATCCACGAGAGAACAAATGCCTCCCTCGTCATCATCACCATACCCGTCAGAGCCCATAGGATTCAGATCCATCGCAACCGCCACTACGCCGAGCTACATCATATAAATCGGTCTAGTTTCGATACCAGCGCATGAAACCCAGAGAGGCAAATGAGACAATTTATCTGGAAAGGGAAACTAAGAGAAAACCCGGTGGCAGGTGATGATGGGAAAGCAACTTCAAGACTTTTGGCGGCCAGAAGTTGACCGAAGCTCATAACTTATGTAAAAGGAATCCAGACACACTCCTATGGTGGGGAACTACTAACTCCACTTTACCATGAGGAGAACCGAACTCAAGTCATTTAGATTGCATGTCAATCTTAGAAGTAGGTAGAGTGAGGATGATCACGTGACACACGGTGTGCTATCTATCTATCTATCTATCAGTTCTAACAGTTAGGCTGCTGTGTTCGGGTGTTTTTCATCTCCACGGATAATCATCTCTTCTTTTCACAAAATTTCAAAAAATTTCTTATTCATTTTTCATCCATTTCCACCATTTTTTTTTACAGGAACCACATAACTATCTCTACTTTTACCAATTTTTCAATCATATTTTCCTTCCCTACAGAAAATATCCGAACAGAGCTTTAATGATGATTCGCAATAAGAAATGGCTAAAAAATAATAATAATAGTTTAAGTGATCCCAAAATCAATCCACGGTGTTACATGTAAAAGTTACTTATATATTTCATTCTCATGTATTCTCATCGCGATCGTCGAAACTGTGTTAATCAACGTGCACGTAATATTGACCAACGAACACGGCTCTGAACCACGTCTTGTCCGCGTCCATGTCACGGTGCTTTATTCAAGTCATGTCGATCACCATGCCTTTATGTCCCTCGCCAGGGCGGTCTTGAAGGGGATGAAAGTTCATGATGGGATTATAGACATGGGTCCAAAATTTCTTACGTCAACAGGATGCAATGCTAAAATTAATATGGGGGACTCGGGGGCGATGCGCATGAACTATAAACTGGCCTAACTGCACCAAAGATTGGGGGATGAGAAACGATCCCTTCATTAACTTGGCATAAACTAAGGACCTCTGACCAGACAGCACCTTCCTAGAAACCCTTGTCGAATGATCCTTGATAGCCTGTTTTTGCCTGCCAGCCCACCAGGATGTCGTCTCATTCTCGCTTACACCGTCTACGCCTTCCTCTTCCTCATCTTACAAGAATGAATGCCTCTGACAAGCGGGGACGAGATGGTTGAGATGGCACCGACAACACCATCATGTTGGATTTTTGAGTATGTAAGGAAGGAAGGGTTGCGACTTACGAATCGATAAATATTAAATAGTTGGCAATCGGAAATGGGCAAGGGCAGATCTGGACTTCCCATCCAGCCCTCTGGAGTCATACTCTGCGGCGAACTCATTCACTGTCACGTCCCTGTATTTGGCCGGATTGTCTTCCGACAACAGTTCCCTTATCGGACCGTACTTTGTTGTCGATGCATCCATAAGTTGGGTGAAGAAGCAGGCCACAGATACCCGTGGCCCTACCTGGTTCGCCCGGACACGGTGCTCCACGCTGATGAAGTCGTCATTGGACATTAGCTGTGATGTTGTGAAATGGGATCGTCAGCTGGTGAAAATTCAGAAGTTTCTCAACGTCTAGGAAATAAGGCCGTATGTGCTCAAACCTGAAGTAGATCTCCGATGTTGACGACTAAGGCACCAGGCAGGGGAGGGACTTCGACCCACTTGTCCTGGTAAAGGACCTCGAGTCCGCCAATATGGTCTTGAAGCAGGACGGTGAGGAAGTCGGGATCAGAATGCCTTGTTGTGCCCATGGTCAAATCTGGCTCTGGGCACGAAGGGTAATAGTGGCACAGAATGGCTTGCCCCTTATCGCAGCCCATGTTTGCTAGGTGGTTGGGTTCAAGTCCGAGTGCCTCCGAGAGTATCTGAAACAGCGTCCTCCCCAATGCCTTAACTTGTTTCGAGTACTCTACCATTATATCCCTGCAGAAACGAGAAATCCTGTGAGGACGAGCCATGATCAAATTCTTCCAATAAGCAGGAGGAAATCCAAGGTAGACAAAACCTGCAAACAGGAGGCAGCTCCTTCGGATCCAATTCCTCCGGCGTCATCAGGCAGAAGAGTGTATCCCTCCAGTTGGCATACTTGGACAGGTAGAGATCGAAGTTGCTGACATACTTCACCTTCCTCCCCATCTCCCTGCTGTAATATGCGGCCTTCTCCTCTCCCTCCATCTCATGGAAAGCCCTTGCCCCGTCCAGCATACCCTCCAAGATGTCCCTCCCTATTCCGTGATTCACCACCTGGAAGAACCCCACCTCCCTTGCGGCGCTCCGCACTCTCGACACAGCCTCCAATCCCCCCGGCCCGTCAATTCCACCCATGTCAACCACGGGGATCTGGAACTGGAATCCAGGATCCTGGCAGT
Organism: Melastoma dodecandrum; assembly: GCA_029817715.1. Classification (NCBI taxonomy): domain Eukaryota; kingdom Viridiplantae; phylum Streptophyta; class Magnoliopsida; order Myrtales; family Melastomataceae; genus Melastoma; species Melastoma dodecandrum. Next base: position 120,110 of record JARUPY010000057.1, on the reverse strand, counting down.
CAGAAGCAACATCCTCCAGCGGCCGCAAGAAAATCCGGGGAACTTTGGCGATGCCTGCATCAACCAGGCCCTTGATGCCGGCCTTGGAGCTGTCGAATTCATAGAGGTCCTTGCGGCGGTCATAAGGCTGATGTCGTGTGGGAACCACGTCCTCCATGAGCTCTGATTTCCCTTGTTTCGCTTCAATCCAAAGAGTAATGAATCTAAAGCAAATATCATCCCTCATGGCTTATGAAATGTGGATAAGTGTGAACCTCGAGTGCTACAACTTGCTACTGTCGCTGTCGTTATCGGACAAGTCCCAATGAAAATGACACACAACCTAACTTGCTTCAAGCAACCCCCGTTTCATCCTTGTTTTCTTCTCGAGTGGACCGTTGGTTGCATACTCGACTTGAGCAGATGGTGGTTCACCACCACCACCACCAGAAAGCGAATGGCGAATTCATATTCCGGTGTCAGAGGATGAACTTAAACAAGTGAGTTTCGTTATAGATCACAGTAGCCAATGCATACATATTTTCGATAATGATGATAGCATAACCAGTGTTAACACAATGTTTTATTTCCTGTAAATTCGTAATATTTCTGCACGAAGGGCTTGCATAGAAGGCTAGGTTTGCAGTCTGAAGTGTTCGAGGACGGACTTCCTCTTGTCGTCGAGGCCTCTGGAGTAGTATTCGGCAGAGAAGTCATCGATCGTAATTTCCTTGTACAAAGCCGGACGATGTTCGGACAAAATCTCCTTGATCGGGCCGTATTTCCTCGTTGACGGCCACAAGTAATGTTTGAAGAAGAAGGCCACGGACAATCGAGGTCCGACTAGACTTGCTCGCACACGGTGATCTACACTTTTGTAGACGTCATTTGACATGAGCTACAAGGGCACAAGGACAGAGGAATACTGTCATAGAATTCAAACCCTAGTAAAGTCCGATAATACAACATCAGTGATGACTCTGGCTATGTTGAGGATTAATCTCAGTAAACGACTATGTCGGGGTATGATTGGATTGGATCATACCTGAAGAAGATCTCCCATGTTGACAATCAAGGCGCCGGGCAAGGGAAGAACTTTGACCCACCGATCTCTGTACAGGACTTCGAGTCCACCCATATTATCCTGGAGAAGAATTGTGAGGAAGGCCGGATCAGAATGCCTGGTGGTTCCCATGGTCAGGTGAGGTTCCGGGCAAGGCGGATAGTAGTGGCACAAAATAGCATGTCCCTTGCCACATTCCATGTCCTTGAGATAGTTGCGCTCGAGTCCAAGTCCCTCTGAAAGCAGCTCGAACAGAGTCATTCCCAATGCCTTAACAGCCTTGGAGTACTCCATTATTACGTCCCTACAGACAGGAGGCAACTCTAGAGAATCCAACTCCTGAGGCCCCATCACGCAGACTAGGGTATCCCTCCAGTTGGCGTACTTTGACTTGTACAGATCGAAATTGCTCGAGAGCTTCACCTTCTTCTCTGGATCCCGACTGTAGTATGATGCCCTCAACTCCCTCTCCATCTCATGGAACGTCCGATTGCTCTCCAGCATACGTTCCAGCAGTTCCCTCCCAATCCCATGGTTCACCACCTGGAAGAAACCCACCTCCGATGCAGCGCTCAACACCCGAGAAACCACGTCCAACCTTCCCGGTCCGTCAACTTCCCTAATATTGATGACAGGGATCTCAAACCCTGTATCCAGTTCCTCCCAATCTGCTGCGATATCCTCCGGTGGCCGCACAAATATCCGGGGAACTTTCTTGATCCCGGAGTCAACCAGGCCCTTCACGCCAGCCTTGGTGTTGTCAAAGACTTCAAGGTCCTTTTGGCGGTCGTAGGGTGGAGTCAGATCGGCGGTTGCCTGATTTTGAGGAATCACAGGAACCATTTTCAGAATACTGTTTGGTCCGAGTGGTAAGGAGCTTGGATTCGCTTAAGGAGGTCTCGGGTTCGAAACCTACCGTATGCAGCCACCCCTGTTGGAAGACTCACCCACCATAGCTAGGTGTTCTACCCGGGTCGAGTCCGGATTAGTCAGAGCGAAGCTCCGAAAACCGGGCGGGTAACCAAAAGAAAAAAAAAAGAATATTGTGGCCTGGTCCACATAAAACTGCCACATATAGCAAGATGAAGCATACAAATGCAAAGGGAAGAAAAATTGTTGTACCCGAGAAGATAAGTGGACGAGAAGTTTACACATCCCGGTTGCATTCAAGTTCCCAACAAACTCAAATTGGACTTCTGTAACCAGAAACAGCCCCACTTACGATATGATAATAGAATGCCTGTTTAAACTGCTTATTAATCCGAACAGCAAATCATCTCTAGATAAGGAAGTCAAATCAGCTTACCTATTCTTGCTGATCGGGACTGCTTCCTGTAGCATTGGAGGTCACTCTCCCAAGTTCCCGAGGCAACATTTTCTCCGCACCATTTTCCATGTAATACGAGTTATGTCAAAGCTTAGGTATTCTTGCCGATCGGGACTGCTACTTGCAGCATTAGGAGTTAAAGCTGCTCCTTTTGTGTAAATCAGGTACATTCTGATATTAGCAGACACTCCCATCTAATGCTAGTGTTACATGACTTGAATTATTATTAGTCGACCTGAATTATTACCCTACCCAAAAGTTTAGGGACCTAGATGGTAATTTCTAGACCTAGGATTACTTGTGGGTTTGTAAATGGTTACTGGGGGACAAGGCAATTGGGGACGGCGGCTCTTGATTAATGGAAATCTCTCTGCCCGTGGATGTAGGCTATCTTGACCGAACCACGTAAAATCCTGGTGTTTGTGTTTCTCTTGTTTTATTTTCGTCGTTGATCTGGCTACAATCGATAACAAGTGGTATCATAGCAATGTTTTGTTATATCTGAGGCAGTGCTGTTGAATATGTCTTTTCACAAATTCGAAATTGAGAAGTTCAATGGTTCGAATGATTTCACGTTGTGGAAGGTGAAGATGCAGGCTCTTCTGGTACAGCAGGGATGTGCAGCAGCGTTAGATAGAGAAGAGAAATTACCAGCGTCGATGGATGCGACAGGGAAGGCTGATATTCTGTCCAAAGCCCATAGTACGATTCTTTTGAGTCTGGCTGATGAAGTTTTGAGGGAGGTGCTTGGAAACAAAACGGCGGCTTCGTTATGAAAAACGCTTGAAGATAAATATCAAAATAAATCCTTGACGAATCGTCTTTATTTGAAGCAGCGTTTATATACTTTGAGGATGATAGAAAGTGCATCAGTTAAGGAGCACGTCGACAATTTTAACCGGATTGTTTTGGATTTACAAGGCGTTGATGTTAAAATTGACGATGAAGATCAAGCTTTAATTCTTCTGTGTTCTTTGCCTAGTTCATATGAAAACTTCGTTGATACTATGTTGTATGGAAGGGAGACCATTTCTGTCAGTGATGTAAAAGATGCGCTACAGTCTAAAGAATTGAATAAGAAGGTCTCTGAATCATATGAAGGTGGATCAGAATTAAGTCTGGTTGTCAGTAGAGGCAGGAATAAGGAGAGGATGGCGGAAAGAAGGGCAAGTCACGTTCAAAATCTAAATCCAAGGGACCGAGATGTTATCACTGTAAAGAGCCTGGGCACTTTAGAAGAGATTGTCTGCAACGAAAAACTGGTAAAGAAAGTAAGGAATCAGATGGTAAAGTAATTGCAAGTGTAGTGCGTGAAAGTTCTGATGAAGGTGAATACGAAGGCAGTGATGTCTTGACTGTTGCAACTTCTAGTCTTACAGATACATGGATCATGGACAGTGGCGCCTCTTATCACATGACTTTTAATAAGGACTGGTTCAATTTATTTAAAAAGTGGAACAGTTCTGTGAGGTTAGGTGATGATAAGGCAATTCCAGTTTTGGGCAGCGGCTCAGTGCATATCAAAATGTATGATGAGACTGTTAGAATAATCGAAGCTCGGTATGTTCTGGACCTATGGAAAAATCTGATATCTTTAGCTACTCTTGATAATCATGGATACAAATTTACTGTTGGTGATGGACAACTCAAAGTCTCGAAGGGTGCCATTACGGTGATGAAGGGTAAACGCCAGCATGGTATTTACGTCTTGATGGGGAATACAGTGACGGGAACTGTGGCTGTTTCTTCTTATGAACAGTCTGTTGATTGTACAGAGTTATGGCATTGTAGATTGGGGCATATGAGTGAACAAGGCCTTACAATTTTGAGTAAAAAGGGTTTGTTGAATGGAGTTGAAACTGGAAAACTGAAGTTCTGTGAAACTTGCGTTATGGGCAAGCAACGCAGGGTTAAGTTCAGTTCAGGAAAGCACACTTCAACGGGTATCCTTGAGTATATTCATTCTTATTTGTGGGGTCTAGCTCGAGTTAAGTCTCATGGTGGATGCAGTTACTTTGTTACGTTCATTGATGACTACTCCAGAAAAGTTTGGGTGTATTTTCTGAAATCAAAGGATGAAGTGTTTGCGTGGTTCAAACAGTGGAAGACTATGGTTGAAAAACGTACGGGTAAACATGTCAAAACTCTGAGAACGGATAATGGGTTAGAATTTTATAATGCACCATTTGATGAGTTCTGCAAGAAGGAAGGTATAGTGAGGCATCGCACTGTACGACATACACCACAACAGAATGGAGTTGCAGAACGCATGAACCAAACACTGATGCAGCGTGCTCGATGCATGCGGTTAAACGCTAGACTCCCTAAAGAATTTTGCGCTGAGGCAGTTAATACTGCCAGTTATTTGGTGAACAGATCCCCATCAACTGCAATTGATTGTAAGACTTCACAAGAAGTATGGTATGGTACTTCCTCTGATTATTCTGGCCTGCGTATATTTGGTTGTTCTGCATATGCTCATGTTAATGATGGTAAACTGGAGCCGAGGGTAATGAAGTGCATATTTCTAGGATATGCTAAAGGGGTTAAAGGATACAGATTGTGGTGTATCAAAAAGGATAGAACTCCTAAATTTATTATTAGCAAAGATGTTACGTTTGATGAATCTGCTATGTTTGGCCAGAAAAGGGAACTTGATGATCTTGCAGGGAAAAGTGATCGTGGTGTTGTCCAAAAGGTGGAGTTTGATGCCGAAACTTCGAATAGGATATTGGAAAATCCTGAAAATCAGCCCACGGAGATGCAGCAAAATGAATCTGAAAGTATTGCAACAAGCAGAGTTAGGAGGGTAACAAAAAGGCCTGCCCGGTATGCAGATTTTGTTAATGTCGTGGATACTAATCCAGTTGCTTATGCTCTGGCAGTAGCTGAGAGTATAAATTCGGATGAACCTCGGTCATATAAAGAGGCAGTGAAGAGTATGGAAGCAGCGGAATGGTTGGTAGCCATGAATGAGGAGATGCAATCATTGTCAAAAAACAAAACCTGGGAACTTGTACCAATGCCAAACGGCGTTAAACCAGTGGGATGCAAATGGGTCTTTAAAAGGAAAGAAGGCATTCCTGGGGTTGAAGCAACTAGGTTCAAAGCACGGCTTGTGGCACAGGGGTTCTCGCAGAAGGAGGGAATTGATCATCCTGAGGTGTTTTCTCCGGTTGTAAAACACAAGACTATAAGAGTTCTGTTAGCCATGGTAAGGGCATTTGATCTTGAGTTAGAGCAGCTTGACGTAAAAACTGCGTTCTGGCATGGAAACTTGGAGGAGCAAATTTACATGTCGCAACTCGAAGGTTTTCTTGATCCTGAGAAGAAAGATCACGTGTGTTTGCTGAAAAAATCTTTATATGGTTTGAAACAGTCGTCAAGGCAGTGGTATAAGAGGTTTGATGCATTTATGATTTCTCATGCTTTTATCCGAAATCAGTTTGACAACTGTGTCTACTCTAGAAAATTGGCCGATGGCTCATTTGTGTATTTGTTGCTATACGTTGATGATATGTTAATTGCAGCTCGCAGTGAAGCTGAAATTAACAATTTAAAGGCTTTGTTGAGCAGTGAGTTTGAAATGAAGAATTTGGGTGTAGCCAAGAAAATTTTGGGCATGGAAATCTGGAGAGATAGGAAAGCAGGATTATTGTACTTGTCACAAAAGAAGTACATTGAAAAATTATTGCAGGTCTTCCAGATGGGGGAATCCAAGCCAGTTAGCACTCCTTTGGCGACACACTTTAAATTTGATGCTAGTGCGTTACCGAATACAGAGGAGGAGAAAGACTACATGAGTCGAGTTCCCTATTCAAATGCCGTAGGTAGCTTGATGTATGCAATGGTGTGCACTAGACCAGATTTAGGTCATGCTGTTAGTGTGGTTAGCAGATTTATGAGTAATCCTGGAAAAACTCATTAGGAAGCGGTGAAATGTATTATGAGATACTTGAAAGGTACAAGTGGTTTATGTTTAGTTTATGGAGCTGATGGAACTGCAAATGGTCTTATGGGATATACTGGTTCTGATTATGGTGGAGATCTCCTGAGAAGAAGATCCTTGACATGTTTTATTTTTACTCTTTTTGACGGTAGTATCAGTTGGAAAGCAACTCTATAGTCTACTGTTGCTTTGTCTACAACTGAAGCAGAATATATGTCATTGACTGAAGGTGTTAAGGAGGGCATCTGGTTGCTTGGTCTTGTTGGTAGTTTGGGTTTGGAGGTGCAGAAACCTGCTATTTACTGTGACAGTCAAAGTGCATTATGTTTAGCGAAGAACCCGATTTATCATGAAAGATCGAAGCATATTGATGTTAGACTAAATTTCATCAGGGATGTTATTGAAGAAAACGTATTCTCCATAGAGAAGATTGCCACAGCAGATAATCCAGCAGATATGTTGACTAAGCCACTGCCTGCAGAAAAGTTCAGGCATAGCTTGGACTTGGTGAATATTCGCATATCCCCAGGACCTAGAGGCATGAATGGCAGAGAATTATTCTTGTGAGTTTCCCGGAAAAATTCAAGTAAAGGTGGAGATTTGTTAAACGACTTGAATTATTATTAGCCGACCTGAATTATTACCCTACCCAAAAGTTTAGGGACCTAGATGTTAATTTCTAGATCTATGGTTACTTGTGGGTTTGTAAATGGTTATTGGGGGGACAAGGCAATTGGGGACGGCGGCTCTTGATTAATAGAAATCTCTTTGCCCATGAATGTAGGCTATCTTGGCCGAACCACGTAAAATCCTGGTGTTTGTGTTTCTCTTATTTTATTTTCGTCGTTGATCTGGCTGCAATCGATAACAGCTAGCTATATCTTCGGAAGCGATGACTAACGAAAATCAAAAGGATTGAGCAGAAGCAGGGTCCGTTATACGACCAGTGACAATATTGCATCAGCTAAAGGAAGCCAACTGATCCATGACCGATCAAATAACAACCTTAAGATCAACATTCTGAATCTACCAACTTCATATGGTCAAATAAAAAAGGTTTGAATAAACTTATCGAGCCTCATTTGATCTCCAACAGGCTTTAAATCAGCTCGATAAACATGCCCTGGAAGTGACTTCTACGCAAATTGCCCAAACATGGGACCACGCCTTGCAGTTCCCTTTACCCGAATCCTTCTTCACCTAAGGTCACCTTAGTTAAGGGAAACGTGGCAAACACTCTCTCATGGATCTTCGACGCCCAAACACCGTCTAACTCATTTTCATTTAAATCCCTACCCTTGTATTGTAGATATAAATGTCCCCCTCTGCTCCTTTAAACCAATCAGCCACAAGTTTGAGACTTTCAATCGTAAGGACATTTTCACTCGACCTGAAGCCAAACCCAACTCACGGAAACCATGAAAGCGTGCCAGTATTAGCAAGATGTTCCGTCTCCGCCTGCTTTACCCCCGCCGGAACTCCCCATCCCCACGTCCTCGTGACTCGGATTCGTCTCCGGTTTCAGGCCCACCATGGAGAGTGCTAAGTCCCCAAGCGACGTCAGGAAGAGGGCCAAGGACGCTGTGGATGCCTACCTGGGGAGGATCGCCATCCCAACGCCCGCTACAGGCGATCCCAGGTTCGAGCTGCGGGTGTTCTTTTGGGGTTTCGAATGTAGGCAGTTGTACCAAACAGGGCCTTATCGTCTTTTCCAGAAAATTTGATTTCATTCCGTACTTATATTTTGGGCTATAGTTGGGCCGTTGGATATTGGGCTTTTTGTCCTCGATGATAGTACTAATCATAGTCTTGGGCTTTTTACTTTGATCTCGGGCTTCAGCTGCAATCTAAGCCCATAAAAAGAAATTTAAAAGGCCAGTTCTTTTTTTTTTAAGAAAGATAAAAAGAAATGTCCATGTCCGAACACAGGAGCTATGTTCCATTTTAACCTTGATTTCTAAAATAATTCGTGAAATGACCTCGTTAGTTTCGATATTCCGTAAATAACCTCGTGAAATCGGCCTTTCAAATACCGACTTCAAATCCTTAAGGAATTCGGCCTTTGTAAGGCCGACTTCGTGAAAATTTTAAAAAAAATAATTTGGATGGAAATCGGCCTATTAAATAAAAAAAATAAGGAACGTAAAGGGTTGGGGGGTGCGAGGAGGACGGGGGGTTTGGGGGGTTGTGGGGTGTGAGGGGGACGGGGGGTTTGGGAGGGGGTTGTGGGGTGGGGGGGTTTGGGAGGGGGTTGTGGGGTGTGAGGGGGAGGGGGCTTTGGTGGGAAGGACGGGGGATTTTTTTTTTTTTTTTTAAGTCCGAATTCCATCTAAATTATTAATTTTCACGAAGACGGTCTTTTCCAAATTAAAAAAAAAAATTGCAAGGAAGTCGGCCTTACAAAGGCCGACTTCCTTAAGGCCGACTTTCTTGAGGACCAAAGTCGGCCTTTGTAAGGCCGACTTTGGTGGGTTAGTTCGCGAAATATTTTTCAAACTGCGTCATTTGGCGAACATTATGGAACAAAACTCCCGAACACAGACGGTCCTGACCTTGCCATAATCGAAACCCTTAATTCTATTTTCTTTAAAGCTTCCCCAGTACCATCACCCGATTCGAGTACTCCATTACAACGTCTCTGTGCAAACAAAACAGATGCTGCAGACCTAAAAGCCATCACCAGAACCTAAGAATGAGATATTTCCACTATCTGCTAATTGGGTTAATTTGAGCATGTGAGCAATAATCATCAAGCTACCTGCAAGGGGCAGGGAATTAATCAGGATTAGCCGATTAGGAGGGCTAGGAACAACGTCGCAGTACGGGGTGCGACTAGATGGAGGGTGACAGGGAGACGACCATATGAGACAGACAAATCCAGAAAAGAAGAAGAAGAAGAAGAGAGCAAAGCGAACAATCTTTTTCATTCGTCATAACAAACTGTACTACAACGTTGCTCCTCGAGATGCAGTCAGGGGACAACCCCATAACAAACATATTGGCATTTTACCCTCTCTTGGTTTAAAAAAAGAAAAAATCGAAATGTAAATTCGAGATGACGTTAGTGAAAGAATATGCCCGTGACCAATTGTTCGAGTCAGAGAATAATATTACCGAAGTTCCACAAATGACTATTCATAAAAGTCGTAAACTGAAAGTTCATCAAATGACATGGATCCAAAAGACGACACTCCTCTCGAGGTGGGAGGGATTATATTATTAAAATTTTCGGTTTAGAAATTTAAATGAATACGATTGTTAGGTTATTTTTCAGTTATGAAATTTTCATGTTTTTTCTCTCATAAGTCTCGGGTAAGCGGGTTCGACTTAGATCGGCCCGGTCCCCGTTTTCCCGCGTCAAAACCCTACTCCTCGCACGCCTCTCTGAGCCTTGACACCAACTCTCCCCTTGCTTTGCTGTCTTCCAACCTCCGTCCTCCCGCCAGATCGATCACGGGGAAACTGTAGTCTGAGCATGCTACATCGCAGGAACGATTGCCGACAGGGTCGTTGGGAACGAATATCCAGGGTATGATGGTTGATTTGGGAGTCGACGAGGCCTTCGACGCGTTGACATAGTTGTCTGTCGGAACTTCTTCACTGAATCAGTTACCCCGTTGATCATCTTATATAAGTATGTACTCGATTCTTGAAGCCGGGATGGCTGTTGACTTTGACGTTGAAGCGGGCTACTCTGTTTTCGCGACAGGTTCAAGTCCATTGTTGGTATTTGGTGAACTGGCAGGGTTGCAACATCGTGAACTCAGATTCCAAAATGGTCCGGGGCAGAGACCCAGTTGAGTCCTTTCTAGATTAATTCTCAGAGCCTCGACGAATTCTCAGGTGGAGTGGCACTATCTCGGGAAACATGCTACCGCATTCCTCAGCCCTACTTTGTTCACCAATGCCCTATGATCGACGTGGATCATATTGGCTATATCAGGTGTCCTAGATTGATCACTAATTCTCCAAAAACAGGGCTGACATCAATCCACTGGTTATCGCAGAGACCCTGCAGGTCGACAATCTAGTCTTGCAGGAGGACATGGATGATGCTGCTGTCCATATGCTCAGTCGTGCTGATCATTAAGTTTGGCTCGGGGCATTGAGGATAGTGATGTCCCAGGAAGAACATCCCCTCCGCACGCCAAACGTTCTCTAAAGCTCGAAAGCCTGCAAGAGCAACTTGAACAGCATCGTTTATGCAAATGTTTTGACAACTTTAACCTAGTCCTCGAGCCGTCGAGCATTTTTCCCAAGGAGTCACGAGCAATCTCATGGTTAACCACCTGGAAGAACGCCCACATTTCTCAGAGGTGTCCTTCACCAAGCAAACCAACTTGTCGTGCGTTGTGGGGTTACTACCCATCTTGTCGCCAAGCAAGTCCATGAGCGGGATGCTTTTGCAGGTTTCTGGGGTGAGGGGCACGCTGGACTGGACTGAGGACAAACATGCGACCTTGGTTATGTTACCGTCCACAAGGCCTGGGACCCCGGCTTTCATTTCATCAAATGCCTTGATCCTTAAAATATCGGACAACAATTTCATCCTTAGAATTCAAATACAAACCAAATACAGCGAGGAAAAATTCAGATTCTGTGGTGTGACAGAATGAAGTTGTTCTGCCCCAGTTTACCAGTGGACAAACTGATTCAAACTAGAGCTTGAAATGTTGCAGCGGTGAATTTCCATCGAGGCCATGTTCGGCAAAGTAGGTGAGGTATTTGTTGATAGTGGTTGACTTGTAGATGGGCGGATTATCCGCAGACAAGAGTTCAGGGATCGGTCCGAACACTTTATCTGACGGCTGGAAGCTCGTACTGAAAAAGCACGCCACTGATATCCTCGGACCAGCCCAATTTGCCCTCACTCTATGCTCCACGCTCTTGAACCTGTCGTTAGTTATGAGCTGCGTGACGAGGGATGAGGTTGAGTTCAGCTTACTCGATCCTTGGGATCAAACTGCCAGAAAAGAAGCCATGGAATGCTTACCTGTAGAAGGTCCCCAATGTTGACAACAAGCGCTCCTGGTACGGCGGGGACATCAACCCACAGACCATCATCGCTGAGGACTTGAAGGCCTCCTATATCGTCCTGTAGAAGAACGGTGAGGAAGTCATTGTCGGAGTGCTTGCTCGTTCCCAGCGTCAGTCCAGGCTCAGGACAAGGTGGGTAGTAGTGGCCGATGACAACGAGTCCCTTCCCGCAGTCCATCTCCTTCAGGTAGTTCAGGGTCAGTCCAAGAGCCTCGGACAACAACTCAAGTAACCGTAGTCCTAGATCCATGACTTGCTTCGAATATTCAATCAAAATATCCCTGTCATACAAATTTTCACGAGATAAGTCCTCGACGATTTCCTGCTTATTATTCGGGAAAAACCTAGATGCAGATTTTACCTGCATGATTCGGGCAATTCATCCGGTCGGGGAGGATGAGGCGCCATGTAACAAAAGAAAGTGTCCCTCCAGTTTGCAACTGCAGCAGTGTACAAATCGAAGTTGCTGTTATACACAAACTTCCTGGTTACATCACGCGTATAGTAAGCCTTCTTGATTTCCTCATCCTGCTCGAAGAACCTCCTGACTCCATCCTTCATTGCCTCCAGGACTCTCTCTGGTATGCCATGATTCAGTACTTGGAAGAACCCTGACGTCTCAGACGCACGGCGGACCTCCTGGACAACCTCGTCTCGACATGCCTCATCACCCTTTACCCTCGCCAAATCAATCACGGGGATGCTAAACTTGGAGGTTCCGGATCCTAACTTGGCCGGCAGGTCATCAGGGGGCCGAACAAACATTCTGGGAACTCGGGTCACCCCAGAATCGACCAGGCCCTTGACTCCCAACTTCGACTCGTCGAACGACTTCAGTTCGGGCAATCTGTCATAGCTCTGCTCGGCCGAGTGCCCGGATTGTGCAGTTGACATGATTAGTTCGGTAGGATAGAGCTAAGGAATGTATTTTTCTATGGGGGGTAGGGGAGGGGCAGAGGCTTAATATCAAGAGAACGAAAAGGATTGTGATTTTGACGGAAGAGAAGAGTCCATTATTGCATGCTTTTGCTGACTCTCGATGAAAAAAGCCAATTTATGGTATGGTGGACTTTGGATAAAAAGCCATTTTCCTGTACATTGATGTGCTTCGTCAAATTAGTAGGGAATTAAAATCTTTCTTATTCAGCAGAGGGTTTATAAGACTTTTGGAAGTGGTTATTGTTAATTCATCCGGATGACTTTTTCTATTATAAATAAGCCATCATAATGTCATCCATAATAGTAAAAAAAAAATTACTGGGAAAAATATTTTAGGAAATAGAACAATAATTTTTAAAATTCGTCAAATAATGTCATTGTTTCAAACGTCGAGTCAATTTGGAACTCATTGTTTCGAATTAACCACTTTGACCAGGTGAACGAGGTGCTTATTATCTGATCTAGGACGTACGGTTATTGTTGTGATGATTGAATCCAAGATTGGTCGCCTGGGGATGGACCGAGGAAATGTGTCGTTCCCCTAGTGAATTCTTCCAAAGTGAAAGTCCTTGGTTGCTGTGTAGCTGCGCCGTTAAAGAAAAGACAGTTCATTACGGACTTTCAATGAACAAGCTCTTTACTGGATGTCCCAGGCTGAAAAGCAACATGATGCACAGGGTGCAGCAGAGGCGCTGCATGCTGGTTCGAGTACCGTATATGCGATGACTACGACTTCAATCTAATCCAAGAGTAGTTTCAGTTTTACTTCCATCTGCATTAACATTTTCTCTAGCGAAAAAGCAACACAAATTCATGGAACTTCTCAAATGGCATGAAGAGGGGTCAGTTTCCTGTACTTTGTTTGATCAGCTTCTGGCAGTTTCACATTTTTTGCAGATACTTGCAGATGCAATGGGCCATGGGAAAACAGTCATGATATTAGCTCTTATACTTGCTAGACCTGGTAAGGGTTCACCAAATAAGTGTTAAAAGGAAGAAGGAGCATAAACTATAGATCTATCTGACTTGGGGCGCGTGCTGCTGCTGTTGCAGCTGCTGCTAATGAGTAATAATGACCCTTTTCTATTGTCAGAAAGTGTAGGAAATTAATAATACAGCCCCATGTCTGCTGGCTGTTGTCATCTTCAATGATTGGGTGTTAATAATGCAGCATGCAAAATAATGTCCCGTATAACTCTTTCTCTCTGTTAACACAAAAAGTAATCTCATTGAGATTAACATAAATTGAAAATGTCATTCTGGGTGGATTGCAAATGATAATGAAATAATTAAGTTGGGGGTTTGGGGCTACATACTTTCAGATGGTCCACAACCCAAGTGGTAGCATCTTCCCAATAGCTCCGATTCCTAACTTGAATGGTCATCTTCATCACATAAAAGAAAGAAAGGAAAAGCTGGGATTCACATAAAAAGAGATCTGGGGAGGGGGGGAAGCATTTGGCAGTCTCCACAAACACATTGTATTTTATTACAGAAAAGAGAGAAGGACATTACCCCTTTTTTCTTTCTTCCAGCTTTGTCCGTAACACCACTAAAGATTATGGTCCTCACCCTCATCATCATCATCATCAGGAGGAGGAGGAGGTCCCTTTCACTGCTCTTTCTCTCGGGCCAGTACTTGCCTTTTGGGTTTTGAACACTATATATACTCTCAATTTGGGGTAGGTAATTGGTTCTAAAACCGGCATGTCATGAAGACCCATTTTAGGATTTCAAGTTAAAAAGGGGAGAGGCCCATCAAACGTATGAAGCCCAGAAGGCCTTTAAATGGTTAAATCTAAGGACTTTTAGACATCATATCATTTTAGAGTTAGATCTTATATGTGGATTAAAAGAAAAAAAAAAGTTAAAGAATGATTAGCACTTTCTCTGCACCCTTCTTTTTAAGCAAAACCAGGGAGGCCTGGCTTTTCAGACAAATTTTTTTTGTACCCACTTTTGGGGTGAGGTAGCTGTGCGATTAGGACTAATGGTCTCCCTTTAACTAAACCTGTACAAATCCAAAATGCCTCCCCAACATCTATCACCATTCCCAATGAAAAGAAAACCTGGTGGAAACCAAAAGGGAATAGAAGAAGAGAAAACATTACCCACTCCCACTCACTCCCGACTCCTCCCCCATCCCTTTTTGACGCTTTACTTAACATTTCACATGGTAGATTATGTCACCTCCCCTACACATTCTTAAAGGATTAGTTAGAACGAACACAGCATTATCATCTCAACAACCCTTGACCTCTTCTACCTCAACCCCCCCTCTATCCGACAAGATTCATGAGGTAATTTCCCTTTTGTCCCATTAGTTTATGATAACGCTGTTTTGATATCCGAGTACGTGCAATGGCTCTATTTCGACGATGCGTCGTATTCGGGCAAGGAAAGAGAAGCACGCCAAACGTGGGACATGAGAATTTGGGTTAGGAGTGGACGCGATAGGTGGGCGAAAGAGGTTGGGAAGTATGACTTGATCTTATGTTTTGGAAAACATTCTCCTGTTCCTTGCAAAAGCTGCCAAAAGACATTCAGGAGGACCCCTAAACTTTTGAAGTCTCTCCTTTTGCTTTTTTCCTCGTTGCATGGATTAAGATGGATCAAAAACTGTCTCGTTAGTGCTTCCGTAATGGAACTCCCCCCCTCCTGGTTGGAATTCTAATGCGAGGGGCGATTATATGCTGTTGGTGGTCCATCGAGAGGGACCTTCGCTTTTGCCGATGCCGTGCTTTCGGGGATTCCCAAAGAAGAAGAACACAAGGAGATACTGATCGTGGCCGCCCATTTGGTGCACCACCACATTCAAACTAAAGACTCTCTGACTGATCAAAATCATGTTACATGTTGTAGAATTCTGTTCGCGGTTGGACTAATGTATTTGTTCACGTGATAAGCCGAGGCTACTCTAGAATTGGGGTTGGGGATAAGGAGCCGTCATGAATGAAGGAAGAAGTTTGCCGAAAGAGAGAAGTAGATGGAACTGCAAAAAAATCTGGTTTTTCCTTCTCCTCCCAAAGACTTTGGAGCTGGAAGGTTTGGTTGCTCAAGCACTTTTGATCTTGGATTAGCTCCAATCGGGTCCATTTATCGTCTTTCTCTAACTAGAACATCGTATTAATCTGAAGCAACATCCTCCCTGGATAAGAGGAACAGAGAGAGATTCATGCGAGAAATATACATAATCCTAAAATTGAGTCAACGATTTTAAAAAATTCATGGCTTACCACCGGGAAACGAATGTCTGTTCTTTCCCATTTTAAACCAAGAAGAACAAAAGCTCAAAGCTTTTTTATTCCATTGTCGTCGTTTTCGTCGTCATCACCAACACCATCATCTTTATTCAAACACCCCCTCTCCTCTCTCACTCTCTCTCTCTCTCTCTCTCTCTCTCTAGTTTAGTTTTGCCTGTTTCCTCTTGTAGCGGAGCAAGAGCAAGGACCAAACCCACTTTCCCTAGAGAGTCATTTCCCCCCACCCCTTCCCGAGAGCCGCTTCAAAGGTCACAACTTTCGGGGTTGTTTCGTGAGAGTCCCGACAACCCAGTTCCTTACTTTGTGTCCTAATGCTTCCCAACCTCGAAAGCTGAAGGCTTTTACGGCGACCCAGTTCGTTGTTTCGCATTCCGCGTCTTCCTTGGATCGAAAACCTGAAGACTTTGGGACGCGATTGTTGTTCTGCTTCTTCCAAGTTCGGATCTTTGAGTGAGAGTCCGGTTAAAATGGTGGCGGAGACTTGGATACTGAAGATGGGCAACCAGGTGAGCGCCAATTTAAAGCAGGCCCTCCTCCTTGAAGGCCCCGGGAAGAAACCCAATTCCTCCAAGAAGCTCCAGGAGAAGCAAGTCATTGGGATTCTCTCCTTCGAGGTAGCTAATGTTATTTCCAAAACGGTTCACCTGCATAAGTCCTTGTCTGACAGTGAAATTCGCAAGCTCCGGACTGAGATCTTGGGATCGGAGGGTGTTAGGAACTTGATTTCCACGGATGAGTTTAAGATTCTTGAGCTCGTGGTAGCGGAAAAGCTCGATGACCTTGGCCGCGTTGCTGGTGTCGTTTCTAGGCTGGGGAAGAAGTGCAGCGAGCCAGCCGTACAGGGGTTTGAGCATGTCTACGGTGATATGACGAGTGGAGTGATTGATGTTCGAGAATTGGGTTTTCTTGTTAAGGACATGGATGGGATGGTTGGAAAGATGGAGAGGTACGTCAGCGCAACCTCGACCTTGTACAATGAAATGGAGGTGTTGGCCGAGTTGGAGCAGGCTACCAAGAAGTTCCAGAATAATCAACATGAGGAGAGCCGTCGAGCCTATGAACAGAAGCTGATTTGGCAGAAACAGGACGTAAGGCAACTCGTGGAGGTGTCTCTCTGGAATCAGACTTATGATAAGGTCGTGGAGCTGCTGGTTAGGACCGTCTGCACTATTTATGCTAGGTTATTCATGGTTTTCGGCGAGTCTCTTGTCTTGCAGAGGGGCGTAGGTTCGGACCAATGTGGCATTGTAGATTCTGGTCGGATTGGTTCATCCAGGAGTGTGCATACCGTTTCTGGACAGCTGAGAAGAGTTCATAGCAAGAGTAGTAGTAGGTTTAGTTCAGGGTCCATGGAGAAAACTGCTGTCAATAGAAGACGTAGTGGCATGAACACGAGGCTTCGTTCTGATATGCACAGAGGTGATGTAGATTTTTTTCGTGCAGATGATTACACTTTCCCATGTGTTACTGGCCCGAGTAGGATTTTCATGGACTGCCTTAGCCTGACCAGTTCAGCTTCAAGGATAGACGACGACGACGAAGGAGAGACAATCGATCATCATGATCGGAGTAGCCAAACATCTGGGTGCTGCAGTGTCGTTAGTGGTAGCATGAAAAGAGATCCTCTGAGCCATTCTGGTTTTGTGGGTCATTCCCAGGTCTCCTTGTCCTCAATTGGTGGTAATAGAAAGTTTAAAGGCGGTGTTCTAAGCGGTCCTCCTTTTTCTCCAAAAAGTAGATTAACTACTAATGCTTCTCCATCCACCGTAGGAGGTTCTGCCCTTGCCTTGCATTACGCTAACCTCATTATTGTCATAGAGAAGCTGCTTAAACACCCCCATATGGTGGGCGAGGAGGCGAGGGATGATTTATATCAGATGTTGCCTGCTAGCTTAAGGATGTCGCTGAAAACTAGTTTGAAGTGCTATGCCAAGAGCTTAGCTATATATGACGCTCCACTCGCTCACGATTGGAAAGAAAGGATCGACGGTATACTGAAGTGGCTTGCGCCTCTCGCGCATAACATGATCAGGTGGCAAAGTGAGCGGAACTTTGAGCAGCATCAAATTATAGCCAGAACGAATGTCCTTTTGCTTCAGACATTGTACTTTGCTGATAGAGAAAAGACCGAGGAATTTATATGTGTGCTGCTAGTTGGGTTGAACTACATATGTCGTTATGAGCAGCAACAGAATGCTCTCTTGGACTGCACTAGCAGTTTTGATTTTGAAGACTGCTTGGAGTGGCAGCTTCAATATCCAGCTTCTTATCATGGTTGAATCATTACGGTGGACTTTGACCGCATGAAGGGGAAAAGTTTTTCAGTTGTAGAAGAATTGCGACACAAAATTCTTCATACGGAAGAATTCTGACGGTTTAAGTGATTATTGTACTCCTTTGAAAGGTATTGAAAACTTTTTTTTACCTTACAAGGAAGTACAAATTCGTTCCATTATACTTTAGTACAGTATCTTTGTGCTCGATATGTATACCCTGGTGTAGCACAGTCTTTCTAATGGGTAGATGATTTGTGTTCTACTGGATGGCAAGTGTGGTTTCTTCGATTGTGTTGCTTTGTCCCGATTGTATTTGAGAAATTACGTAAGTCGTCTGGATAAACTTGGACTGTCTGCGATTGTGGTTCTAGGAGACAGGTTTTGCGTAAATCCCAACAGATGGATTTATTTTACTGTTGTTCAGGACTATGCGCTGCTTAACGGGTACTGAGGTTATACATACATAACATGGTTAGGTGTGGGGCGAAGGATTATTGGGTTTGATAAAATTTGATTGGCATAAAATTCCATATTTGTTTGTCCTTGCTTATACAGCGAGAGAAGTGTGAAGGGCCCTGCCAGTTTCATGTAAAGAGATATATAAGCTGGGGCGGTTCCGGGAGGGTGTTGTTCATTTATGTGAGGTTGACTTTGAGATCATCTCTGTTCTGGGGGAAAGAGCTCTGGGAGGATTGAGAGTTGCCACATGTTCTGCAGTAGATTTGAAGATGGCCCAAAAAAAAGTGACATCTTTTTGAAACAAAGACAGCAACAGAAAAAAAAAAAGAGAGAGAGAAGTCAATAAATGGGAACAGCTGCTGCTACACTCAACTCCACCATTCCCCACCCCCCAACAGATCTGGTTCTAAAAAGCAAATTGAAGGCAGTTGCAGTCAAGTGGGGATATGAGGGGGGAGTGTGTGTGTGGCTTGTCTCAGGAGAGTTAGGAAGACACTGCATTCACTCCCCTGCTTCTTTTGGGTGGCAATTACACAGATTGGTCCTCCCTCTTTTCCTGTAAAACTGTGTCTGGCCATTCCCTCTACGGTTGGGCACAATCTACATTAATATCAAAAATACTTTTAATGTGTTCGACTCCGCCAACTAATTTTGTCCCTCCATCCATCCATCTATTCTAAGATCCCCAAGGACCATGTAATCAAGCCACCACCAGTCACAAGATTAACATGCTTTCTGGGCAAGTTAGTGCCAATACCCTTTCCTCCAACTGAAAGTTGAATCTTAATTGTCCAATGTTCGAATTTCTGCGGCCGGGCTAAGACCCTAGCCTTTGTGTACTTAACCAATCATCGTGAATTGGGTTGAAGTTGGGAAAAGCCTTTGAAACGGCCAGAAACCTTCTGGTTATAAAAAAAAAAAAGGTGAATCTTAATTTGTGTTGTTTTTATTTTTATGGAATGAAGGACTTATTTGGAGCAATAAATAAATTGAAAAGTCAATCCTGTAATTTCTCTTGAACCTGGGGTTTTCCCTTCTATCAGATCGAAATCGAATCTCCGTCGTCTTTTTCGATTCGGACTTCCTCCAAATCGAGTTCGGTTCCGTCCGTCGAAGATGAGTAACCGAAGGTCGGCTAAAGTGAAGGATTCGATTTCCCCTCCGTTGTTTTTCGTCCCTGAATTCATCCGTTCTTCCAGTAATTCGTTGTTTATCTGAAATTTGCCTGCCCTTGATTGGATTCTTTAGCTGGTAGAAGGCGGTAGTTGTGAGGATGGAGTTTTGTTTTTTACATCGATTTCGTTTTTTTGTTCCTCGAATTTCTGTTTCCGAGGATTGATTGTGATAATTGGATGCTGATGCGACGGGGCAACGTGATAATGTAGCTCACGGAGTGTCGGTTGTTTCTTTGGAATTGTGCGGATTAAGCAGATTTGGCTCGGACGGTCGCTTGAGCCGCTGGCCTGTTTTAGATTTTCTTTTGTCGTGATCTTGTTTTGTTTTGTTCGTGTCGCTCAGGGATACTCGTGCTTCTAAATCTGCTCTTTTTGACGGTTATGGCGGCCTTGAGGAAGGGCTTTGGGCTTCCGATCGACCAATCGGCGATCACGACAATGATAAAGCTATTGATAGTTTGCAAGACAGAGTGATCTTTTTGAAGAGAGTAATCCCTCACCCCCTCGTTGCATATCTTCTTCTGTTTAGGACAAATGATTTATTGACTTGTTATGTCGAGCTTCTTTTTCTGTTTGAATGGCGGTTTCTTCTACTTGAGCTTAGTTTGTCTCTCTCTCAGTGGCATTCCTTGTGGTGGTCGTGATATTTATCAGTTTCCTGGCTTAGAGTGCCAAGAAAAGTCATAAATTGATCTTTGATGCGAAAAAAACTAGATTGGATTTGATACTTTTTGCCAGCATTTTTATTTAAGATTGAGAGGAAAATCTCGAATTTACAGGCAGAACGTGAGAAGCGTTCCCCTAATCTTTCCTCATGTCCTTAATTTCCTGTCAATATTGCATGCATTTCTCAATTGATTGTCTGGCTTTACCTTAAGCTGGGCTGTCGTCCCTCCCCAAGTAATTCTGTGCTAACTCTGAAAATGGATTTAATGTATGCAACTTTGGTCCAATTCTTTTGTGGCTATTTATCTTGCCTTTGCCTAATCTGGTAGTATTCCTTGAGCCTGAGAAGCATGTCTGGCTAATGATTGTGCTGTAATAGTCCCTACAACATTGTGCACTTTCTGAAGGAGCTTGCAGAGGGAGGATTTTATTTTATTGTATTCTGGTTATCTATGTTAATTCAAATGATTCCTTTACAGTTGACTGGAGATATTCATGACGAGGTGGAAAGTCATAACCGCATGCTCGATCATATGGTATGCTTCTATGGTCTCTTAGATTGATGACAATGTCTCTGTACAAGTTCCTGACAATTATTCAATGATAGGGAAGTGGCATGGATGCTTCTAGGGGCATAATGTCTGGAACGATGGATAGATTCAAGAAGGTGATGGCAGTTATCTACAATTATAATTATCACCCTTATGGTCTGTCTTTTCCAGTCTGATATTGTGATATATGAATCCGAACGATGCAGGTCTTTGAGAAAAAAACCAACAAGCAGATGTGCAAGTTGGCAGGATATTTTGTGGTTTCCTTTTTATTCATTTACTTCCTTATAAGGTAAAGTATTTCAATTACATATAAGTGCATGACTTGTATTATTTGTGTAACAGGACATGGTGGAAACTAACTTCAGTGTAGTGTAATTAAGACTCTGTTAGAGATATATTCATGCGGTAAATAATATTTTTATTCCCGCTGTCATACCTACTGTTGCTGCCTGCCGGCGTCATTTGATTATCCCAATTCATCTTAAGCTATCGCAAGTTTCTCCAGGTGTCAAGGATGGATCTCTGTAGAGAAGGTTATGACTATAGGGGATAGAACATCTTCCACAGATGAATCGAGAGGTGGTCATTATTGATTATAATAATGTTTTTTCATGTCTCTTCACAGGTTCCTCGGATATTTTATGCGAAGCTGAGGATATAATCTTGCAGAATCTCTGCTCAGTATAGCTTAGTAGCACTTCCAAAAGCAGGCATTCATGCATAGTGTGCGATTTTTCCGGGTGCACTGATCTTTTATTACATGTACAGCAAGCGACAGGTGCCACACAGAGAGTACCTTATCCGTCTTGTGTGGTAGTTCTAAAAGCTCAAAATTGAAGAGGCAAATTCTGCTTGCATATGGGAATGTTGCAGATATAATCTGTAGCAAGTGGAATTTGTGCCACTTCCCTTTTGAGTTTTGAATGATTGGTTCTATTATTTGTTTCTTTTGAAACCAGGGACGCCATTGCTCTGGTTCCTGAGTGTAAAAATTGACTACGCCAGGCCCAAACGAATTAACCCATGACTTTTGGGCCCATTATTAGCCCAGTGATGGACCGACTCGATCAATGTCACAACCCTTATCCTGCTAATCATCGATGCTTCTTCGACTTTACATACCAAAAGGATAGTAATATTGCTGATGATATCTGCGTTTCGTTAGGCCTGTAGCGATGATGCAGGCGAAGTTCTCAGTTCTCCCAACATAGAAATCCACGAGCATGCATCCCTAGAGAGATTTCTGCCATACAAATGAAGAAGAACGTGCTTGGGACACAGGCAAGAAAGATTTCTGCCAGAAATATCGAGGAAGAATAAGCTGGTGACTTCTAGCAGAAATTATAAACAGTCGGTTGGTTTATCAATCCTTAATTACACGTCAAAATTTGAGGCAACTCGCCCTCGTTATCTTACAACATCCCGAGGAAGGTGTCGGTCTTGGATATCAGCTAGAGGCTTCTTCGATTGGTTGTTATCGAAGTGTTTGCGATAGCATTTTGAAACCGACTAGAGAAATTGAACTCAGACATGAGCTTGTGGATACTAAATGAAATATGCAGCATATAGAGAAAAAAAAAATCCCAAATGTAAATCATAGTCTTATGTGTCTTAGTAGCATCAAGGCACCCGATCATGAAGAGAGACTTTTGCAATGTTGTAAGCTTTTCCTCGCGAAGCTTCCGCAATTGTCTGAGAATCTTCGTGCTGTCATATCAGTCTCGACTTTGTTCGTCGTTTAGAATCTCTTTTGGAGTTTTCAAACAAACTAAAATTTCATGTTGAAATCAATGCAGAGACCTTAGACGAAAAGAGCAAACCTTCTTCATTCCACTGTAGTATTATACATACATGCATACATAGATGCGCTTGATAGATAAAATGATTTGCGCAGGGCTAATTCGATGAATCCAAGCCAACAATCTTCTAGAAATCACCAACGACAATATGCACGATAGTTTTGTAAGGTTTAAAGTGGGTCAACAGTGTATAAGCCCATAAAAGTTTATTAGCAATAACCGAGTCGAAGCTCCAAGTCGATTTCGTCTTCCTCATGCTCCTCGTGCTTGATGATCTTGCCCAGATCCACATCTTCATCAAGACAACTCCCGATCTTCAAGCTCAAATTAGCACCCAAGATCTCATAATTCCTCCTCAGAGAGCTCGGGTATTGAACGTCGAAGAAACTCTCCATGTACTTGCTAGGGCAAGGGTTTGTGTCCCTGGCAGGAGCATAGGGTTTCGATGCCGCCACATGGGATCTCGACAACGATGAAGACGACGCACGAACAGGCTTGCTATCCGCACCGCCGATCCGCCGTCGATCTTTCCTGTGTATGTTCATGTGACCGCCGAGAGCCTGAGCGTTGGTAAACCCTCTCTTGCAAAAAATGCACTCGTAGAACCTCTTCCGTGATGAGGACACCAAAAGGACCTCGTTCTCTCCAGCTTGCTCGATCGAGCATCCATTCTTCACACAATCCATAGATGAAGTATCAAAAAAGGAATCGATTGTGGTGGTTTGACCGAGCAATGGAGATTAGTTGTGTGCTTAGGGAGGGATTTTAGGAAGGGGATAGATAAGAAGATGACAAGGGCAAACTTATTAGCATCCCGTTATTAATATTATGATATAATATATATATAAATAAAGTATGGGATGGGATGGGATTTGATTTGCTTCTTCTTTTTTGGTTGTTTTTGCCGGCCGATAGCTGTATTATAGTAATAACAACCAATACCTTTCTTCTCTCTTGCTTTGATTGAGTGTAGCCTTATAAACCACCGCTGGATTCGTTGCTGTTTTCTCCATGCGATACAATAAAGAAATGGGACATTTGATGATATGCTCGCTTTTGGTGAAATCTTTCACCATCACGAGAGTCATCAATCACGTGAATACATATAATATAACACGATCCGGTTGATTGAGGACATCCCCTCTTGTTAGGGCTTTAGGGGTAATGTGGTTCAGAGTCGATATTATTTTTCAACCTTCTCTCGGTTAGACCATTTCAAGTCTATACGATGACACCAAGGCAGACCCTTCCCCTTCCCCTTGATTGAATGGAACTGTCCGAGCATTGTCAAAGTCGAATATTAACGCGACTTAGCGACTACATAAGACGACAATTCATCGCGGCGTTCCCCATCCTTTTAATTTAATTTGTGCGAGGCAATCCTAATGCAATCGATCCTAGTTACATACGACTCCCAATTGCCTAACATTCTCTTCAAGACATTCTTTCGACAAGCTGGCATTACAAAGTTGAACAATAAAGGAGCACAATCCTGATGGAAAGGAGATGATGACACCATATTTCCTAGTCAACATCTCCCCAAATGATCACACCACAGATTGAGATGGCCTCCTAGAGATTATAACGCGTTTTTCTTCAAAAAGATTTGACAAGAGAGATCGTGTCTTTTGATATTCGGCTTAGACCCAAATGGAAAGGATTGTGGCTTCGCCTTTTAGGCGAAATTAGCTAGGGACAACACGAGTGTGGCTGGTGATGTCTTGTAATGGGGGTGTGATCGGATATCCAACATCTGCAGGCTTCAAAATTTGTTTAGATAGAGTCAAATTCCAATAGCATTGAAGCGGTCCTCTTCCACGAGAAGAAACTCAAGGTCGACAAAAGTCGTCTGGACTGATGGGCTCAGTAGTGAAAGAGGGAATCACTCTCTTCATTTTGGGCCTTTGGTTTGTCGCCGAATACCCCCCCTATGTATGCCCGAAGCAAAATCATTATTACTAACAAACCAGGTGTAGACATCAGTCGCACAAAAATCATCACCGTTCGTCACCTTTTCTTCTTCTTACAATCCTATTTGTCCCACGTGTGGTTGGGATACTTTATTTCATTACAACGAACAAACGAACGAACGGCCCCCACTTTATTTTCAAAACCCCATCATCTCCCCCTCCCCCTGCCCCCATCTCTATCTCCGTTGATGTCCGTGTCGTGCGATAGAAATGCCAATGGGGGTCGTTTTCTTGGCATTCAGCCCACGTCGAGTTTTTTAAAAAATATACATATATATATATTTCAATTTCGCCTCCCCTTTTTGGATTGACTTTGTGGAACCCGACATTGCTAGACTCCAACTTCTTAATCCATGCATCATCGTTTTCCTCTTCCCCCGCGATTTGACCCACTCCCTACTTCTATATCATCCTCTCTCAGCCCTGAGCGCCCCCCGGAAAGACCCTCTCGTCGTGCCTTGCCTTCTCTTGAGTACAAAATAAAAGTGAGGTGGGGATCGTAATCGAAACCCCAGCTTTTACACCCACACAACACAACACGATTCAACTTTCGGGAACATGCGACCATGTATTGCGTTTTTTTTTTTGGGAATTGCGACACCGGAAAATACTTAAAATGTGAGCGTGGGGTAAAATTTCAGGTGATGAGAGATTCAATTTTATGTACGCGAGTGATTGATTATTAGTAAATAATCATGTGGATAAAATGTCGGTTGTACCGAGTGTTTTGTTATCAAGATTCCCTTGAGATGGCTACGTGGCATCATCATCAACTTCATGCTAGCTCATGGTTGGCTTGATGACACATTTGGAGAAGAGAAGAAATAAAGTGAAGCGATTTCATACACGCTCACGGATTGCATGTGCTCCGAAATATCTCATTTCAAGTCTGCCTCTTCTTGTTGCTTGACGATAAAGACGAGATGGTTGTTGGGGGGGGGGGGGGGGGGTTAATTGTTTTCTGATTATGGGGCTTTCCTGCCTGATGTACCAGGCGAGTCAACTCTCTCTTACAAGCGTCGTCTCATTCGGGCGATGATCGATGATGACATATCTCCCCCAGGGTTGGAACTCGTAGACTCAGGGAATGATTATTACTTACCATGTCATCCCCCATGCTTGTTTGTGCCTCATCATTCCGTAACTTTTATGATCATATCCCACACCTTTTGTTTTTTCTTTCACCTCCAAAACCCATAGAACTTCAATGTCTGTGGTGGGGGTTCGGTCAGGTTTGACCACCTACGTTTTCTTCTCGTTTTATCTTACCTCTCTCTCTCTCTCTCTCTCACACACACAGGAAGTACGTACTGCCCAACTATCTCATCTGTATCCTATCACCTCACGTCGGAAACGTTAGATGTAATCATGATGATGATGGTGTGTGTTGTTTAAGCACTTGGGGAACCCTCCATTTTTTTCTATTCATCATGTTCCTCGGAACTTGTCCACAGTAATCATGACTCCCTATGTATGTATAACAGCTACATGTAACCGGCACACCACCGCCCTACGACAACATTCAAAGAAAGGAATCGAACTTACTTCTTGTGCTTCTGAGAGGGAAAAATACTCGGTATCATTTACGCTTTTCCTGTCCCAGTGTCAAGTACAAAATATTTGTATAGACAAAGTCATTTCTACACAGTTTCCCAAACTGATTATATCTTTAAGTTGGGTTAGTTCGTCAAACTATTGAATGAGATGACGATGATGTGACGACGACGACGACTAGTGTTCTCGCTATCGAAGAGTTATGCTTAAGAAACCAAAGCATCGACGGATATTCTACTTTAACAAGCCCATAGTAAAGCGATGTTCCATCTTATGTAATGGTTCATTAACTGCAACTGCTTGCCCAGATATCCGACACATAAAAATTGTTCGATCCAATCGAACTCAGGTGACAAAATCTATGAGATCAAAGACAAAGAAGAAGCAAGAAAAGGGGGGAAAAACTCAATCATAAGAAGAGGATAAGTTTCTTAATTACACACTTACAACTCCTGTCCGAAGTACAGAGACGATGTTGAATGCATCTCCGGTGATTAGCCATGAAACATTAAAGAAAAAAACATACTTCACTTTTGCGCCGGCATTGCCTAGGGATTACTGTAGAAATGCTTGCCTTATAAGCCTTTGTACGATAGCTTAGTAAGGCCATCCTAGTCGAAGTTCTAAATCCAGATCCTTGTTCCCGACTTCTACCTCCATTCCGAGCTTCATCAGCCTCCCCGTGTCGCTTGCCAACCCCTTTGTCCACAGACATAGATCCTCGATCCTGGCTGGATGCTTCCCTATGGGGTCTGGTCCGTCGAGGAAATCTCCCTTGATGGCCTTTGTTTCGCCAGTCTGCCCGAGTCTTGAAAACGGAAAGGGGGTGCCGAGATGGTGTTGTGGAATGGTGGCAGTGAATGCGCAGTAAACCGGAGCATGTGATATTGTCGGCAGGAATGGGCCCGAAGAGGAGGATGGGAGGTTAGGGTTCGGTTTAGGGTTAGGGTTAGCGGCAGCGTCAGCGGCTCTACCAGGATTGAAATGAGGAAAAGAGTACTGACCATCGGCGGAGACGGTCGCTGCAGAAGCAGGAGGAGGAGACGACTGCCTTAACCGAGCACGGTCTCGACGGTGTACGTTCATGTGACCGCCAAGGGCTTGAGCAGATCTGAATTCCCTTTTGCAGAAAGTGCAAGGGTACGTCCTCGGAGGCCAGGAAAGCCCGTTGCCGGCAACGTAGTCATGAAGATGTGACTGAGGATGACGACGGTGGTCTCCGCAGCTCTGATAAGCTGCGGCAGTGAACATGTTGGGCCTCGGGGGACGATGTTTTTGGTTGGCGGTGGGGGTGTCTTCAGCTCCGATGGAATGGTATTTCAAGCTATGGCTCAGGCTTTTCCTCTCCATATTTTTTTTATCAATAATAATAGCACACAAAGAAAGGGAAACTGTTTTCTCGGGGTTTTCCTTTCCATTTGGATCGCATTATATATATCAATTCCACATCCAAGCAGTGTAGATTGGAGACAAGATAACAGTAAATTAAAAAAAAATCATATTATTTGTTGTAAAAAAATAATATTTAATATTAATTACGAGTTTAGAGGTATCACCATTCTTGAGATTATGAAGATTAATCCAGGAATGATGTAACCAGTGACATCATCGGGGCGTTGCATGTCCAAGACAAAGCACACAGATGACAAAATGCAGTTCACACGCGTTTTAATGTCCAAAGTGGGTTCTGGTGTGTCTTATGGGAAACCAAAAGACTGAATGTTTGGATCCCGGTTGTGGGAGGATTTCCCATCTTGTCCGAATGTGGAAACACGTGTTTGCACATGGGGTGGGGGGGTGTTCTTCTCTTCAGTTTCCGACTCTGGCTGTGGCAATGGCATGGCATGGCATCTCTCATTTTATTCTGCTCAAAAAGTTTTGTCTAAAATTGGAATAAGTCTTAAAAAAGTTGTCAGAATCAAAAGATTAGAATGACTAACACGAACACTCCCCAA
Source organism: Melastoma dodecandrum (assembly GCA_029817715.1). NCBI lineage: Eukaryota > Viridiplantae > Streptophyta > Magnoliopsida > Myrtales > Melastomataceae > Melastoma > Melastoma dodecandrum. The sequence goes on along the minus strand of JARUPY010000057.1, from coordinate 92,145 downwards.
TAATTATCCTTCTAGGAGATAACTCCCCGCGATGCCTGTGTGCGCCTCATATGTTGCAAGAGATAAAGAAAACACCCTCTCGGGAGTCACTCTTTTGTCAGGGCATGATGGACTTTTTAAGGTTCACCCATGTACTTCAAACTTGCAAGAAAGATTCTCCTCTTTTCACTTGATGCTTTTTTGTGCATGTTTTGAAAATGAACTTAGTAATATTAGTATCATTTATTATGAATATATGACATGATAAGTAAATGAAACAGGGTATATGCGTGAGTTCATTGCATGCGGGTGAGTTATGTTCTAATATAATGTTGGTCCGCAAACTATTTTACGAAATAGAGTTTCTAGTTTCAGAATTCTTTGATTAATGCTAATAAGGAAATCGGTGTTTCAAATACAGATTTTACCTTAAAAAATTGGAAAAATCTGTATTTGAATTTCCCCCAGGAAGATTATTATCGATGTCTCAAATATCAATTTAAAGAGTGGTGTCTGAACACGTACTTTCCCTTAGGAGATAAAAATCGATATTGTGTTTTAAATATCGATTTTTTAAGGACATTTGTCAAGAAATTTTAGAACTTATGAACCTTATTTCGTGAAATATTTTCACGACTTAACAAACAAAACTCGTGTTGGGTGGCGCATCACTAAATGACCTGCGTCTATATGTGTACCAATATCTTTTGCTTATCCAGCTGAGCCTTAAAAAGTTTTTTACTAATTTGTGCAAAGGTTCCCCTCCCACGCCCTCACTCACACTCATATATAAGATTCTTACGGGAAAGAAGGAAGAGTTAGCGTGAGGTGTGTCTTGGTAGGAATCCGGCTATACAGTTCTGAACAAACACTTAATTCTAAGTACATCCACGATTACAAAACTTTTTTATTTTTTAGGTAAAATATATGTTTATGGCATCAACTTTGAGCCAATTTTCTGTCTTGTCATTATTTTAGTTTGTTTTATAATTTTGTCACCAACTTTCGCTTTCATATTAATTTTGACCAATCTTGAATTTCTTCTAGCGAAAGCCAAATAATGCCTTAATATAGTCTGACCCATGTCTTATAATAATGGAGTTCCAACATCTCATTTATTCGCCTCATCATTCACTTTACGCGTAGCAATGACCTTTCAATAGATCAATCATCCCGATCTTCATCAATTTTATTTATTTTTGACCGCATCAACAACTATCTTCTAACTTCGATTTCCAACTCACTTGATCTGGCCGTCGAAATTTTAAATTAAAATAACATACGAGAGATTTCAATATTATTTACATTATTTAATTTTTTTTTTATTTTTTAGTCAATAAATGAAAATTGTTTCTTAAAACATGTTTGGCTTTCGCGCGACAAAATTCAAGATTGACCAAAATCAAAATAAATAAAAAAGTTGATGACAAAATTATACAACAAATTAAATTAATGATAAAAATATAAAATTGGCTCAAAATTGATGCCATGAATCGATATTTTGTTAATTTTTTTATATAAAAGATGTTGTAGTGGCTGGTATTGTTCGGAGTATTTTGGTAGTAAACACACATTTCGGCCCATGTCCAAAACAAGTGTCTTAATGGGCTTTAAAGGCCCAATAGATGATTATCAGTCCAAATCCACGGTTTGTATATGAGAATATCGAAAATGCTAAAAATCATCTCAATCTTTTAGAAGCGGTTGAGTAACAATTTCATTTCACATCTATCCGTTCGAGTAAAGCAAACGTCCTTTGAGCGGTTTTGAAACGGGCACTTCTCAGGGAGATTGCGTGGAACTCGCCCCCGAGCCGTCGTTGCGAACTCCTCCGTGCAGAAATTGTTGTCGGTGACGGTCCAGCTCGGCCTCCAACTCCGAGTTCTTCCTCCTCTCAGCGTACAACTCGTTCCTCAGCTTACCCATGTCCTGCAACAGCTGTTCTTCCCCACTTCCTGCATTCGTGTCCAGCCGGCGAGCTTGCTGCTCACCCCCGACCAGCCTGATCATGTTGATGACTGTTTCCAATTCATCTTCTAAGCTCTTCTTCAGCCATACCAACGACCCCAACATTCCCTCCGTTTTACTGTCTTCATTGTTACTGCTCAGCGACCTCCCGTCATTTGTAGCGTTACTGCATTCCTCCTTACTCGCCCCCGATGTATGTCCTGGCAGATCGCTCTTATTCGAGTCCTCTGTTGGACTTTTATGAGCTAGCTCTGGAGTTTGTTCTTCCGAACTCGCTTGCTTCGATTCCTGATCTTCCATGGACTCGGTCAGGAAAATTGGCTCGAGCTTGAACCCATCCTCATCGAAATTCCACCCACTGATCCTTCTCTCCAAGCTGCCCCCCGTTCCGTCGTCCTCCCCATCATCGTTCCCCTCGGGGAACTTCACCAATGGCATCGGTCGTAGGAGATTGGCTTTCCTGAACCGTTCTTCAACACTCGGGAGCCCATTTATGATGTGATTCACAAGATACTCTGACCCCTTGCAATTCTTGAAGAAAGGATGCTTCAATAGCTTCTCTGCCGTTGGTCTTTTCAACGGGTCTTGATCGAGACAAGAAGCTACCATATCTTTGAAAACCCCTGAGAATTTCTTCGATCCAATCAAATTCCCGCTTAAACTGTCTCGGTTGCTGTTCCCCCCCTTCTCGTAGTCAGAGAAGGGGAATCTCCTTGTAATCTTGAGCAACAGGGACTTCGATGGCGGAAGGTGTGAGAGTGGAGGCTGGCCGTATGCCAGCTCAAGCGCTGTTATCCCGAATGACCAAATATCGGCCTCGAAGCTGTACTCATTGTGCGAGTGTATTACCTCAGGGGCCATCCAGTAAGGCGTGCCGGTGATGTCCGTAAGCATCAATGATGACGAGGACGGCGGCTCCTGTCCGCTCCAACTCTTTCTTGATCTCAATTCATAAATCGAAGCGGACACCCCGAAATCTGCCAATTTAACCGTGCCATCCGAGTCAACGAGTATGTTCCCAGCCTTTATATGCCGGTGCACATGGCCCTGGCTGTGGAGATAGGCAAGGGCATCGAGGGTGTCCCTGAGGACGATGGCGATGCAAGACTCGTCAAGGCCATTGGGGAAGGAAGAACTCACGATGGACTGCAGAGACCCGGCGGCCATGAAAGGCATGACAAGCCAGAGGCGCTTGTCGACGGTGAAGGAGGTGTAGACATTGAGGATGTTGCGGTGAGACAGGAGGGACATCATCTTGATCACGTGGTGAATACTCTGGAGGTCGACGTGGGAGCGATCGAGGTCGATGGACTTGATGGCGACGGTGGCCGAGGCTTGAGGGATGCACTCGCCCTTGTAAACGACGGAGTTGACGCCGACTCCGATCTTGGCATGGATCTTGTAGGAGTCGGGGTCGAGAGGGAAGAAGGCGGGGCTCTTGGGCACATCCTGATCTGCGAGAGCCATGACGAGGATGCCGATGGATGATCAACTCGGCTTTGATCCAACTCCAAACGAGTCCTTGAAGATGGGAGAGAGTAAACGAGGAGAGAAGAACAATGGAAGAAGCTTTCTTGGGAGAGAGATGGAGAAAAGAACGAAGGCGATGCATGTGAATTTGTAGGTGTGTCTTGTGATTATATTTTGAAACTTTAATCACGCGTATAAATCAAGATATTATTACTTTATGTAAAATGAAAATGGACACAAGTATAAAAATGTATTTCATTTCATTTCCTTCAATGGAGCCACATAAAGGGCATGGCATCGTCAGGTATATAAATAAAGCTAACGCAGTTGAAAAAGTATTTTTCTCTCTCTAAACCCTATTTTCTGTTATCGCTGCGGCCTCAATTTTCCCCCAAATTCCCCTTCCCTTCCCCCCCCCCCCCCCCCCCCAATCCTCAAACCGAATAAGAAACCAATTGCAACACCAGAAAAAACAACAAGAAGAAGAAGAACCAAACTTCGATCGGTGGTGGGGACGCGAAAATTCCCCTCCGATTCAATCCCCCTTTCGTCTCCGTCCTCACCCTTGTTGTTGTTTTCCTTTGTGTTTTTTTTTTCCAATTCAATGTCAGTTGGTGGGAAGCCGTTCTAATCCAATCCCCTCTCCTCCTCCTACCGCATTCGTTTCTCCTTTCTTTCCGGCCAAATTCTTGATTTAATTTGGCGTTAATCGAATCTTGTTTTTGTCATTCCGGATTTTTTTTCTTCGGGGGGGGGTGGGGGGGGAAGGGTTTGGGGATTGTCTCCTTGATAGTTCAAGGTTAGAGATATGGTTCTGTTGTTACGTGGCGTGTCTGTCTGTTGTGTGTAGGGTGGGGGTCGGGGTGGGGGGAATTGGGTGTCATGCAGATTGGTCTTGGTGTTTGGGGAGGGGGATTTGGCCTTGAATGCCCGCTTTGGTTTTGTCTTTTTTTCCCCTGGTGTGTTCATGGTAATTGGCGATTAGGGTTTGCCTATTTTTATTTTTAAAATCCTGGGTCTGTTGTAATTTAGGGATTAAGGGTTAGGGTTGGCAATTGATGGGGGATTGATGCGGGGTTTGTTCTTGGAGATTTTTATGGGCGATATGGGTTTTGGGATTTATGGATACGTGGATTTGTAGATTTGGTGGGGTAGTTCCTTTATTAAGCAGTTTTTGTTGCCTATGCGAAGATTTAGAGAAGAAGCAACATTATATGGAGTTGTTAGATGAGTTGCGGGTTTTTATCATCGTGATGGATTTCTGTGGAACAACGTGGAAAGATTGCTTCTTGAAGTGCTGTCGAATATCCTTTCATCTAGATTCTTTTTGTTATGATAGAATTGCTTTGTTGTTAGTTGGAATTGAGTTTCCTGATCTGAGGCAGTTTGTGATTGATGCGATCCTGCTCATTTGTAGCTAATTAAGTCAAAGTGGGTGTGGAAAGAGGTTGCTTGCGTGAAATGGCGGGAATTGCCGACGAGGAGTCTGAAGTAGGAAGGACTGAGGAGGGAATTTTGAGTATACAGAACTCTCATTCTGGGGAAACATTGGCAGAGTGGCGCTCGTCCGAGCAGGTGGAGAAGGGGACACCTTCAACTTCGCCTCCATACTGGGACACTGACGATGATGACGAGGATGATGATGGCGGTATGGTTGGCATCTCCCAAATTGTGCCTTTCCCTATTTCTAGTTCAGACCCTCCCCTACATATCCGGGGTCTAGCCTAATTTGTTTTTTCTTGTCATTGCGAATTGCATACAGGGATAGCTTTCCCTTATGGTCTTCGTTTTAGAATTACTTGTTTCATATTGCAAATTTATGAGCATATTATAATTGAATATTTTCTGGTCTCTAATGAGAAGTTCCATTTTTTTTAGGGCCAAAGCCTTCGGATTTGTATGGGAAACACACGTGGAGAATTGAAAAGTTTTCACAGATCAATAAAAGGGAGCTTCGCAGTAGCATCTTTGATGCTGGTGGCTACAAATGGTATGAACTTTCAGCGGATGGCTAACTTCTGACACCTTATGGGATCGGGCATATCTTTTTTATATCTCACCACCTTCACGTTTTTTCATGGAGAGGTACTCCATAGTAGCCTTAAGGATGGAAAAAATTAGATGCGATTGATGGTAAAAATAGTTCAAATGGTATATGGCTACTGCTCTCTTGATGCTGTAGGATTGATAGATTTTATATTCTTTTATGGCTATTATTCCTTCAATATATACCTTGGGTTTGGCACTGATTAATTAACGTAACGGTGAAATATAATTCCTTGTGATGAATCCCAATGTCTATAAGACCAGATAGCACACATATTTAATTCATGTCTAGTCAATTTTTAGCAATGATGTAAGGTTTTCCCCCGAAGCCCATCCTGAGCAGAAATCCTCATCTATATTTTCTCTTGAGAAACCTGACTCCACTCTGTGGTATAAAGTGCTTCAATGTTGTCTTTTCTTCCCCTGTTTAAAAGAAATTATGCAACTCATCATTATTCAGGGGAAGAATATTTTTGTCTATCATTGGAAAGCCCCCCCCCCCCCCCCAATTGAAATAACCAACAATTACTGTAATGCGAAAGAGGCAGCTTTGCGTCGTTATTTCTCGCACCATATTTCAGAACAGTCCACTAAGCCAAGTTTCCCATCCTTTGTTGCCAGGATAATTATGGCCTGAATTAGTTACCAGCATAATAATTGTTCCTCTGTCAAGAACTTTCCTCTAGCCATTTCATCACCTTTGTTCCCGCTGTAAAGATCTTGAAAACACCCTGTGATGGCTGTCTTTCAGGTTCATGTTCTAATTATTCATATAAATTGTTCCATTTTGATTTTAATATCTGAACTGGCTTGCAATGCAGGTATATATTAATTTATCCACAGGGTTGTGATGTTTGCAATCATCTCTCTTTGTTTCTGTGTGTCGCCAATCATGATAAACTTCTTCCAGGTGAGAAGATGATAGCGCTGGTTCTAATTATGGCACTGGTAGAAATTTCATATTAAATGGTTGAATATACGTTTATAACATGGAAGATCATATGATGATATTACTTGCTAGAAAAGGAAATGTTGTTATTTATTTCTCCGTCTCCTTGTTGTCTCATTATGTTGCGTTCTGCGTTTATATAATCTTTTATCCTTTTCAGGATGGAGTCATTTTGCACAGTTTACAATAGCTGTGGTTAATAAAGATCCTAAAAAATCAAAGTTCTCAGGTGATTGTCACCATGCAACTGTTTTCTAAAACTTATTTCTTTTTTGGGCATTATTTGATTGTCATATCCTCTGCAGACACCTTACATCGATTTTGGAAGAAAGAGCACGATTGGGGTTGGAAAAAATTCATGGAATTGTCTAAAGTATATGATGGATTTATTGACGTCGACACCCTTATTATAAAGGCTCAAGTTCAAGTTATTAGGTATGTTTCTTTCCCTATGCAGAGTGCTGAAATGTTGGATTGTGGTCTCTGTGATTTCGTCTTGACAAAGGCAGGGGTTTTTTCTTATGGAATATGCTCCTGATGTGGTATATATTTATTTGAAATATAACAGCCTGACTACCTCCATCAAATATATCAAAGACGGAAGCTGAAAACAGCTGCCCTTCTCTTTTGCTCGTATATACACGCTGACAATACTGTCAAGAGCGCACTGAGTAATATGTTCCTGAATTGCAGAGAGAAAGCAGACAGACCTTTTCGTTGCCTAGATTCTCAGTATCGGAGGGAACTTGTTCGCGTGTATTTGTCAAACGTGGAGCAAATTTGCAGACGTTTTGTAGAAGAGAAAAGAGGCAAGCTGGGCAAGCTTATTGAGGACAAATCTCGATGGTCAAGGTATTTGTTCAATTTTTAATTGCATCTTTACCTTTATCCGTTTGAAGGATCTACTCGACAAAAACCACTCTTTAGCTGTGCATTTGACATGTTAAATTAACTTTAATGTTTTACCATCTGAGGAGTATCGGTTTGCATGATAAACTTTGATTGTATTTGTTTGCTGGATAAACCTTACATTTCATTTTGTATGTTTCGGCTGCTTTAGAGTAGTCTGATGGTTGAGTTTGTATGTGGTAATTATGCTTGCTTTTTTATGGGAGGCTTCTCAAATTGCAGCTTTTGCACATTCTGGCTGGGGATTGATCAAAATGCTAGACGCCACATGTCTAAGGAGAAAATGGATGTGATTCTTAAAGTAGTTGTGAAAAACTTCTTCATAGAAAAGGAAGTTACCTCTACTTTGGTGATGGATTCCTTGTATAGCGGTCTGAAGGCTCTTGAAAGCCAGAGCAAATGCAAGAAGGCGAGAGTAAAATCATCTGATGTTGATGATTTGCCAGCTCCTATTGTATCTCTGGACCAAGACATGTTTGTTTTGGTAGATGACGTATTGATTTTACTTGAAAGGGCTGCTATGGAACCATTGCCTCCAAAAGATGAGAAAGGCCCCCAAAACCGTACTAAGGTAAGAATGTATATTGAAGTAAGCACTCACCAACATATGGACCATCATCGAGAAATTTGGTTTCTACTGGTAATATGCATTGCACGGTCGATTTATTATTTGATCCTTCGAAGGTTACTTTTCTACCAAGGTATTTCAACATGGCCTGCATAGTTTGAAGGCTCAGACTGATTATTAGCAAAAACTTAACGTTTTGGAAAAAGCTATGGTCATGCTCAGTGTGCGTCATGTAAGTGTATAATGTATATGTTGAATTGGTATTATTCATCGGGGTCTTAGTTTTGGCTTAGATCAATGTCAAATCTAACCCTCTTCCTGGGATCCGGTTCTCCTTTCATACCTAGGTTTTTTTCCCCTTCTTTTCATAGGGAAGAGATGGTTCTGGAACCAGGATCGACTGGTTAGTTATATTCTTGAACCATGAGTCTGGTAATAGCTAAACATTTTTTCCCTGAACTGAAATAGGATGGAAATTCTGGCGAGGACTTTAATAGGGATACTGTTGAGCGTGATGAAAGACGGCTGACAGAGTTAGGACGGAGGACGGTAGAGATATTTGTTCTTGGTCACATTTTCAGGTAATATTCTGTCATTTCTATCTTGGAAGATTATTGGAACTTTAGGCAGGGAAATTTTTGGAAACTCCGAGGCTGTGTTTGGTTTGGAAAACGCCCAACCACAGCATGAAATCCTCTGATATAGTCTGAAGTTCTCACAAGAAGTTTCCTTCTTTCTTTCCCTATTCCCAAGCAAAGTTGCAATGTTCTGTGCTTTTTCCCCTTTGTTTGATTGACAGTTTTGGTCTTCCGTATTTCTTTGCAGCAATAATATTGAAGTGGCTTACCAAGAGGCTGTGGCTTTGAAACGGCAAGAAGAGCTTATCCGTGAAGAAGAAGCAGCATGGTTGGCTGAAAGTGAGCAGAGGGCGAAACGTGGAACTAACCTTAAGGAAAAGAAGTCCAAAAAGAAACAGGTGTTTCTTGTTATATTTTCTATTGAAATTCTCCGTGCTATTATCTACATGACTACTTGTAACTGGTAAATGACTCAAATCAACTCTGTTTTGACGACTTTATTGTTTTACCAGGCCAAGCAAAAGCGCCTCAATCGAAAAGCGAAAGACAAAGAGAGGGAAGAAAGACTGAGTGTGGCATCTCAAGGTGAGAACCAAGATGAGAACATTGTTGAAGAGAAGGATATTATTGCTCCAGATCATGAACAGCTGTCAGTTGAAAAGTCTGAAGCAGCCGAAGATATTTCAGACACCTCTGATCTGGTGGATGGCGTCGGTGAAGTGCTCCAACTTGATTCAGAAGATAGAGATGCAGGTCCAGTCAATTGGGATACTGATGCTTCTGAAGTTCATTCATCTGTTGGTGGTGGCATTCCAGTTGGTAGCAATTTGCCCTTGCAGAATGGGCTTCCTGAGAAGAGTAACCCCTCAGTAATGGATGATAGCTCCTCAACTTGTTCTACAGATTCAGTACCTTCAGTAGTAGCAAGTGGGACCTATAAAGGGAGCTCCTTTTCATCAAATTCTAAAAATCCCCAATCATCCAGAAGGTAAAATATTTAATCTAAGTGTTTTGTTTACTGGCTGGATAAATATATTGCATGATTTGCATCAAAGTACATGTTTACAGAGAGAAGAGCCAAAGGATCAAGGAAACTCGTGAGGCTCTCCGGCTGAGTAAAATGAAAAATGACTCTGCTGGAATAGCTACTGATATGTTAGAGTCGCATGCTGACTCTGTTAGTAGGACAGTTGAGCCTGATGAGACAGATATTGCTTCCATTCGGGAACAAACAAGGCGAGCAGAGGTGCACGTGATTAAAAAGGTGGGTCCTGTTAATATTGAGCATTATTTGTTCACTCTTAAGAAAATTGGTTCTACAACATGAACTTCTTGATATGGTGGATTGTCGCCGTGTTTTTATTCTTAACTTGCGTAATAAACCTGGGGTAGATGGCTAGCCTAACTTTCATGGGTGTTTCAATGTTTAGTTTCTATGTACATCTTTGTAGTTGATTATGAGTCTGAGATTTTTTCAATATTGTCTGTAGGATGAAGCTGTTATACCACAAAAGGAGACTGTAGTTAGAGAGCAAGTCAATGAGGAGAAGTCAGTGAAAGAGAAGCCCTCTGCAGGACAGCCTTCTAGCAGTCCTGTTGCAAATACAAAATCCAGTCTTCCTTTAAAAGTAGAACAAAGGTCCAACTCCGCTATTGATATTTCCCCGTCAAGGAAGGGACATTTGAATGGTCAGCCACGCAATGATGTTAGCTCATCTGCAGCTAGCTCATCTCAGGCGAACCCTGCATTGAAAACAGAGAGTTCCAGAGACGTCCCTAAATCTGTGCCCTCCCAAGTGTCTGGGTTGTCTAGACCTACCAGTGCTCCTTTGGTACCAGCTATCAGGCCACTGGCTCCCCAGGTCCCCGTGGTTTCAACTTCGTCATCTCTGTCGCGCTCGATGAGTGCCATTGTGCGGATAACTCCGGAAACTCCTACCTCAAGCCACAGCTATGTGCCTTTATCCTATCGCAATGCTATAATTGGTACTTCTGCTGCTTCAACCTCATCGTCTATGTTTGCACATCCTAGCTCCCCGAGCTCAGTAGGAAAAGCTTCATCATATATTCCACCTCAGACCCTAGCAACTTCTCCAGTTATGTTGCCCCCAAGCAATGAGGGAGTGGACTATAATGCGGTTAGGTCGAGGTTCCCATATGGCGTGGTAGGTCGAGAATCAGCACATAATGGCCCCTCCCAGTGGTTGGAAGGTATTGATATCAGGAGTGCTCGGAATGATACTCGGCAAAGTGACGCTAGGAGTGCTGACTACTTCCGGTCGAGCTTTAGGTCCCTGAATAATTTCTCCGATATTCAGGCTGGCACATCTGGACGACTGAGCAATGGGTATACAGCAGATGAGTTTCCACATATGGATATCATAAAAGAACTGCTCGATGATGAACATGTCTCGGGAAGGCTTGGGAGGATGACAAATGCACCTTTCCAATCTTATGGTGGTCGACCCCCCTTGTTAAGTCGCCACTCGTCGTTCTCCCATGACGTCCCTGGGATATCAGGGAATCTGGATTCCCCACCTCTGAGTTCACTTGAAGCTGTTCGTCACGCACGTGGCTTCCGTCCAGATGGCGTCCATCACAGATATGGCTTTCCCAGCAGTTTTGAGTCGCAATCGAGTTTCACGCCGCAGGTGAGTTCATTGTCTCATACAAATGGCCAGAGTGATGGATTGATCCCGAACCAGTGGCATATCCCTGGATCTGAACTGTCTGAACACGGGATGAAAAGTCCGGAGGGTAACAGTTACCCGCTTTATTCGAACTATCTTACCTGTGGTGTCAATGGATATCCAAGCTTCTGGCCTCCAAATGGGCACTGAATCGGCGGCTAGCAGCCGTCCTTACCATGTAATTCGGGGCAATGGTACTGGGTTGTTATAGATCTGAATTGAGGCTGTATCCTCTTCTTCATGGCAACATTTTGCAGAATGGAGGTTAGCTTGTTTTGCCTTCCTTAATCAACACGGGGCTCTTTGGGCATAGTTTTTAGCGGGGCCTCATGATTTTAATGATATTCCGGTAAATTTGCTTTTCTTTATCCCCTCCTTCATGCTAAACATTTATCCAGTTGAGCGGGCTCTGGCGGAGGTCGGTAGCATATCCATGATATTACGTCCAAATCTATGTTTGCAAGGTTAGAGGCAGCCCGGGGGAGGTTTATCGTGTGAGTTGTTGGTTGATTTGGTCAAGAAATCCCGCTGGGCACGGTGGTGTTGTACGTTACAGAAATTTGGCGTTGCCGAATCTACATTTCCACGTTATCTTCCCTCAGTCCGAAGTATATACTAAACGGCAAAATGGAATCCAGCCTGCACCATCGGACTTATTTAACTCCCAATGGTGTTTTCCTGTGTTCACTTTTGTACCTATATAGTGTTAATTTTGAAAAAGAATTTTGTAAAATATAATTTTAGTTTCATAAATTAGTTAATACAAGGATTTTGATTTTATAAAGAAAACGTCCAAAGATGCATAATTCTCTGAAAGTCTTTGCTTGTGAGAATTAATTTTACTCATGGTCGTTGGTTGAAATAACGATTTAGTCATTTTAATCATTATAGCGGTTTGAAACAGTGATTTAACGACGATATTCAATTAATTTATGAAATCGAAACCCTATTTCACAATTTTTTTTCTAAGCTAACGTAATTCCGTGACTAATTTTACACCTAATGTTGTTGTTCCATGTATGTCCACCACCTCCTATAAAGTAGCTGGAGAGCAATGGTTCTCAGCTCACTCCCATCAACAATACCGCCATCGATCATAAATGAGGCTTCGAAAAGCTTCCTAGTCGGTGCTGCTGATAAGTTTGCTCTGCATCCCTGGAGGCCAAGACCGCAGGTCGCTTAGGGATACCAAGGGACGCAGAAAATTATCTAGAGGGCCAGTGCCTCCCTCTTCGCGAACCTAAGAGGAGGGGTGTGGGACGCGGACTGACCAAGACAAAACACCAGGTGTCAACTGCTGACGTGTCGTTGGCAGTGATTGAAAGGCTTATGATGGATTTCCTGTAAAGCAGTGCATGAGCAAGTGGGAGGTAGGCATAGTTAAGACAGTAAGAATGTGGTCTTTACAGAAGAAACCAGGCTTCCATGCATTACATTTTGTTCCCCTGTATCCAAGTGCTAAGGCAACAGGAAATATGTTGCAGCCGGAGTCTTCCAAGCAGCCGCTCCAAAGGAGGGGGTGTTTGTATTAGTGTTACCGCATTTTAGAGACTTGCTTAGACAAAAACGTCAAGCCCTTTGCATCCCGAAACAAACCTCATCGCCTGCTGCAATTTCTCCGAATCAGTGCACATGTGAAACAACCTCGTCACCTGCTGCATATGATCCAATAATAACGAGGGGTGAAAAGGAGAACCCTTTGCGCAGTGGACACTCTTCATATGTTCAAAAGTCTTCCCATGACCCTCTAGTCCTCTTCTTACCGCCACCCTTGACCCGTGAAACTTCTTTTGAGCTTCCTACATTGTACTCCGTCATTTCTTCGTCGCTTATTTCTTCATCCAGCTCCTCTGTCTCCTCTGTGGACTTGTCGTCTTCCTCTTCCGGTTTCTCGGCAACCTCCTCTTTGGCCAGTTTGTCTTGAGTTTTGCCTTCTTTGTATTCAAAACACCAAGAAACTACGCGTGAAGAGGAAAGCCAGTTTAAATGGAAGTATTCCAAACCATACCGACCTCCCTAAACCGATTTGAAGAACCTAAAAGCATTACTGCATTCACAATATGGAATAAGCAGTGGCAGTGGCAAACAAACTTGATGTTCAAAATGAGAAGGTACCTTCGCATAGGTCGCATCCTCGAATTCCACCTTCTCACGGCGAAATCGCTCACTTTGGGCTAAGCACTTCTCTGCCTCTCCTTTCAACCTCTCGAATGATTTAGTTTTACTCACAACTTCTTCCTGCAAGATCAAGCACTTTACCTAATCACTGATAAACACAGAGAGCTAGATAATGAAATTCGAAGAGGGTGTCCAAGACATGTTATGTTGAGGTTCACAAATAGGAGAGCCACCATAAAGCCTTTGCACGATCTTCTGAAAATGCTCATTCACATTATGCTAAACAGCCTGAATTTCAGGCTCTATAAGTGAAGGGAATAAATGATTCGCCACACTACCAACAACAATGAGGCCTATGCCAATGCGTACATCCTTACACCAAATGTAAAAATTAAGGGAACAAATCACGAATCCATCTTACGCTGAGCTTGATGTTGGCATCCATCAGAAAGTCCAAAACCTCTGCGGTCGTCTTCTTACAATCGGGGGAAGGTTGACATTTCCACCTCCACTCAAGCTTTATCCCCCCTTCCTCAAACGTCCACGACAACTGCAAAGTCATAGAAAAGAGAAAGAAAATATGCAGCCTCTGAATAAACACACAAGTACCATCGCAAAACCAGCTGTAGAAGACAAGGCACGATAAAATGGGGAGGGGGGGAGAAGGGAATCGTACTCATCTGTGGCCATTGTCACCGGCATCGGCGAACCTGTAGAGAGAATCGGGGTGTTGAAAGCCGAAGTATCTCTCGGACAAATGGATGTAATCCGACACCGGTTGATCCCACTGAGCGGCTCTCTCCCTCGCTTCCTCTTCTGTCCCTGAAGCCATCATCCCCACCACCCGGTCGATCAATATCATCCAGAGGGGACACACGCACAAAGGGACAAACGACAGGGAAAGCTCCAATTTTGGTTCCAGACCTCGGCAAACCCATGATCGGATGCCGTCGGTGATGAGGAGGTCGAAATGGGAGTGGTGCCACGTGGCCTTGGCGAAGATGGGATCCGTCTGTCCTTGCGGATGGAGCTTCAGGCAACCGTGCCGTGGCGGATGCCCGACTTCCATGGGGGTTTTAGGTTTTTACCCGAATCACGGGTAAATAAATATCTTTGATTTAATACTTTAAGCAAAAATGTCGACGACTTGCCACGTCGTCGTCTTCTTCTCCATCCCCCCCTTCTTTTTCTCGGATCTCTCTGCAACCAACAATGACGTATCGCCTGCGACCACGAATCAACGAAATAACGATGGAGGGAGGAACCTCCTTCCTCTCCTCCATCTTCGACCCCTCCGAATTCTTCCGCAGGCCTTCCTCCCTCTCCGAAGCCTTCATCGACCTCGTCCTCTGCGCGGTCCCCATATGGCTCGCCGTCATGATCGGCCTCCTCATCGGCTGGTCCTGGCGCCCCCGTTGGACCACCCTCGTCTATCTCGGCCTTCGCTCTCGATTACGCCTCCTCCTCGCGTCCGCCGCTGCCGCTCCCTCTATCTTTGGCGCCCGCCGCCTCTGGCTCGCCTTCACGGCCCTATCGGCTTTCTCCGCTCTCCGTGCCATCTGGTCGAGTTTAGGGAAGAGGAACGGGAAAGGCGTTGCTTTTTCCTTGTCCTCGGAGGGTGGTGGAGACGAGGCGGAGAGCCCGGAAAGGCACCGGAATCCTGCGTCCGAGTGAGTCCTGGATCCATTCTTTCGCATTTTTCTTAGGATTTGATTTTCGATCTTGTTGATGTGCTCTGTGCATTTGGGAATCTTTTCTGTATTGAGCTTCAAGCTGTTGCTGCGAATTGGATTAGTTTAGACATAGGGCGTTGAAATTGCGCCAGTTTCTGGGATGGAGTTATTGTTCTTGACAATGGATTGTCACATTGAGGGGGCACAGTATTGAGAAGACTTGAATCCCGGATGAAATGTCGTGTTTTGTCTTACCAGTGAGTGAGATATGCTTAGTCGTTGCAGGAGGGAATTTCGCCTGGTTCCTAATAGATTCAGTTAGAAGGTGCAGAGACAGGTTAAGGTGGGAAATTCCTACTCAAAGGTGGGGATTTCATAGTTTAGTAAGCTGACTACGCGGCGACACAGCAGTTACAGCCCGTTCTGAGGTAAAATGGATGGAATGTTGAATGAAGGAAAAAAGAACCAGAGATTTCCAGGGAGTGGAAAGACGATAGATCTGTCGATGTATGTGTAACTGAATCAAATCAAAATCGTGTACCAATGTCCTCAGCTGGAAGAATGAAAAATGTTAGTCGATGATGAAAAATGTGAGGTTGTGGCCGGACATTTTCCCAGAGTGCGTTGAGCTGATAATGATTTCATATTTCGCAGTCTTGATATAGGAGGTGCTGGAAGCGTGGCAGACGTTGTGACTGAGGGTGACTTAGAGCAACTGATTCAACTTCTTAGCACAAAGGAAGGAGATATAGAATGGCAGAATATGATGGAGCAATCAACTCCTAACATGTCATATGAAGCTTGGCGCCATGAGCCCAAGGTACTCCTCTAATGTTGAATCGTCGTGGTTTATTTTTGTTTTTTCGGGTCGATAAGCATGACTCTAACGAATTTCCCTCGTACTATTAGGACTTTCTCATATGTAGACATTCCCTCAGATAACTCTTGTTTTGTTCATCAGACTGGCCCAAGTATTTTGCGCAGCAGAACAGTATTTGAGGATGCATCGCCAGACTTGGTTAGAGATTTCTTCTGGGATGATGAGTTCAGGCCTAAATGGGACCCGATGCTTACTTACGTTAAAACTCTTGAGGAATGCCCTCATACTGGGACTACAATTGTCCATTGGATCAAAAAGGTCAGAATCCTGAATTTTTCTTTTGCTTTGCTTGCTACAAATTTTTCTGGTCTAACATTTACCAAATTATAATCTTAACTGCATATCTGCAGTTTCCATTTTTCTGCAGTGACCGTGAATATATCATAGGCAAGAGGATATGGGAGGCAGGGAGGACATATTATTGTATAACAAAGGCTAGTATCTTGATTTGGTCCTTTTATCACAAGCTGCAATGTGTCGGCTGATTTTCGTATTCATTTCATCATTTGGGTGTCTCCTGCATGTGACCTGGGGAACGTTCTAACGAATTGACTACGATGTCTGAGAATGCTCGATGTACTCTGGGTTTGTAGTTGCTTGGGAATGGGAAAGTTTCGTACAATATGAGCGTTATACACGACCTAGTTTTAGCGTCATCTGTATGGCCAAATCTGTTTTCTAGTGGAAACCTTTTCTCTAAGTTATATCCTTGTTATAGAAAATCATGTTTATTTGTAACAATGCAGATTTTTTCTCATATCCTAAAATTGTTGATTTCTGCACATTATAGTTTTTGGTTACTGGATTTGGAGTCTGTAGATTTAGTCTCTTGTTACTGTCACTTTTATCTGAAGAGTTTAGTACTTCTTGGACTTTATTCTGTAGATTTAGTCTCTTGTCACTGTCTTCTTTTATCTGAAGAGTTTAGTACTTCCAGGACTTTATATCATTGCTCTTGAGAGTAAGATGGGAATCTCCATGTAGTTGTAAACTGCATCGACTGCGCTTCCAATACTTCTCGACTGACCACCGTGTACTTCCTGTACTGCAGGGTGTTTCCCATCCCAGCATACAGAAACGTGACAAACCCAGGCGGGTGGATCTCTATTTCTCTAGTTGGGTTATCAGGCCAGGTAAGTCCATTAGTTTTGCTTTTCTCGTAGTTCCTTCTCTTGAGACATATTATGACTTCTACCTTATGGTTTTTCTTTTTCATGTAACTGCTTTATAGTTCAATCCCTTAGAGGAAATGGACAGTTTACGGCCTGCGAGGTCAGCTTCGTGCACTATGAGGACATGGGCATCCCGAAGGATGTTGCGAAGCTGGGAGTTCGCCACGGAATGTGGGGAACCGTCAAGAAGCTGCACTCTGGCATGAGAGCATTCCAAAACGCCCGGAAATCAGAAGTGCCTTTGTCGAGGACCGCGCTGATGGCCAGGATCACTACGAAGATATCCTCGTACGAGAATCTGGAATCTCTGGGGATTATAACAGGTGACGAAGATGACAGGAGGGGTCAGGCCATGGGGGTAATGAGGCAGGCCGAGAACGGCATCGACTGGAAATGGGTTGTTCTGGGTGGGACAGTGGCGGTTGTTCTCGGACTCCACACCGGCATGGTAGGGAGGATGTTGTTGGTGGGAGCAGGAGGGCGGGTTGCTCGGAGATGAGGTATTTGCTATCAGGCAATTTTTAATGGACATCCCTCGGTTAGATGGGTAACCTTTTTGTTATTATTATTATTAATAATCCCAAATATGTTTTTCTTTGAGAAAGTCGGGTTATGGGCTAATTGGACCGGATGGGCCTAATCGTGAAACGAAGATCTTTTAATGGCTTCATTTATTTTCTACCAATTTGAATGCAATTCCCGATTAAGTCATGAACACCCAACAAAATGGATTAAGTTTGGGTCTGTTCTTTTGGACCACTGAAGCAATAAAGAGTGAATGATAAACAAGAATGTTGAATATATTTTAGTAGCAGTTGGTGTAAACCAAGTGTGCATCCTTTTCCCAATTACTTTGTATTTATCCATAGTTATTTTAGAATAGTGATGTATTTTTTTTATATATATAGTTAAAAGAAGTAGTGGGGAATTCCAAGATGTGGGAGGTCAACGAGTCCCAACGTTTCTTTGTCCACAACCACATCAAGGGATTATAACAAACAGGGGCTTATGGATATTGTTAGTTAGTTAGGACATTGCTTTCATCGTAAATGCGGGGGAGACCAAGTGACAGAAATGAAATGGTTAGCCGTCCCGAAATGACATCCCCCAGCTTTAAATCGTCCATTTCCACTTTGTTTTATTTTTCTTGTGTGGATGGCGAGGGGACCCCTTACAATTTAATTATGATTTAACGTGACATGCCCACCGCATTGCTGTCATCCCGAACCCCTTATCTATCTAAATAGAAAATACGTTTTCGATGAAAAAATATTTCAATATTTTAAATATCGAATTTAATTTATTTATAGAAAATTTAAATCTTTAAAGCGTTCAGTTATTAATTTTTCAAAGACGGACTCCGCTTTAAATAGATTAAATTATTCGTAAATCGAGTTAAAAAAAAAAAAGGACTCAATCTATCCATCCATCCATACTTCCTCAAACATCTCTTCCCACTATTATAACCACAACATCATCCACGGACGAAATCGCCGTCTGAGCTGTGGTCGAGGGGACCGACAGTGCCCACCCTGCACCGCGATTGACAAGACGCGTTTGTCCTTGTCCGGATAAACTGTGGTCCGTTCCAGGCGACGAAAGGGTGTGGGGTTTGATTCCGAAGACTTCCAGTAGTTCCTACGCCCATGCGATGCGACCTCCTCGCAAGGCCCGACCATCGGGGGACTTCATGGATTAATCCTATTACAATCCCCCTGTACTCGACATTATTACCCACGACGCAACCAAGATCGATTCACATTTCGACTTAACTCCTTTTATTCTAAAAAATGTCGGCATCCCCTTAACCTAACGAACTCCATTCTTTCCATAAGCAACCCCCGGGTCGATCCGTCATCTCCTTATTCTTATCCCATCGCATATAAAACAAGGGAAGTACATCTTCCGACATCTTACATTAAACCCAAACACCCACTTCATGAGATTATCTGGGTTTACATTGTCCAAAGCCAAACCCCCGTGGGTTTTGGAGTTAAAAGTTTTAATATTTGGAGGATACCAGAAAGGGGAAGTGAGGAAACGGATCCCATGGATTAGATTAATCAACTCGAGGACTAACTTAACTAATTAAGGAAAGAGATGCGGAAATGGATCTAGTTTACTGGCATGAGAAGCTTCCACGCGGCATGATAGGATCCATAAGAAAAGGGATCTCTCTCTCCCCCCCAGCCTCGAAAACAGCCCTTTCGGTTAATCCTTTGAACCTTCCCTCTTCTTTCTTTCCTGCAATCTGTCCCTGTTCGAAACCCCCCCTCTTTTTTCCCCACGTGAAGTCGCTCGCCGGAGAGAGCGATGACAAATGGTTACCTGGTTGGCTTCTCGATGAAGGCATAGGAAGTTTGGGTCGGTCTGGGGGTTTTCTTTTTCGTTTCTTGTCGGGTTCTTACACTGTTGTTATCACCATTTTTCTGCTGCCGTAGGGCAATATTGGGCGATAGGTAGTTTATTCTACCGAGTAATGGTTTTCAAGTGATGAAATTTGCCTATTTTTTTTGTAATATTGTTTCATCATATTGTGTGCCAATCAATTGTTTTCAAGAATCTAGGAAGAATTGCCTCTGGTTTTTCAGCAATAGTGTGTAGCTTCCAAACATTCGCAATCGTTCATCTGCATCTGGGGTTGTTTGAAAATATTCGTGCTCGATCATAAACCTAGTGTATTGATCGTCAAATATGGATGAAACCTGAAAAATGTTTTATTTTTGCAGATGATTTTTTTTTTTTTACAGCAGTCCTCCTCTGGCCAACACTGAAGTGTTGATCACATCAATGTGTATGCACAGATGTTGAAGACCAAATATTCATGATACGGATCATCAACTATATTGTGCTTTTGCTATTGCCAAACCTGGCTAACTATGATAAAGCCAAAGGCGAACCTAGATGATGGAAAAGAAGATCCAGTGACTGAGTTAGGACTTTCTTTGGGCTATTCGACTGTGTGCAGTCGAAAAGCAGTTAGTAACAGTCCTAGTGCAGGTGCAAATGCAGGATCCCTTTCATTCGTGGCTGCCAATCCTGTATCTGAACTTGTATGGTCTCCGCAAGGGTTGACACTCAAGTATGCTGACTGCAGTTTCATGGAGAGACAGTCGTCTCGTTTTCTGGGTGTTGGGCCTAGTAATATGGTTATGCCAACATCTCATGCTGAAAAATTAGATCCTGAAAACATTGTTTCAACCAAAGGAGACATCGCGTCACCTGAAGGTACTCCACATTCTTTAATGGACTCAAAGGAAGAATCCAATGGCGATAAGGTTTTGTCTCTGGGTATTCAGTTTAATTGGCTAGTTAATAGTCATAGGGTTTTGTCTTGCCCTTGGTATTGTTTTTCAATCTCTATTAGAAAGGTTCTTGCTTTGTTACCGCCTTATTTTTGAAGTGTAACCTGATCCTTTCCGCTGACTAAAACAGGAAGACCTTTTTCGCAGGAAACTGTCCCGCCAATGAGGCTAATTCGACCAAAGATGCATCTGATGTTGGAGATTCTAGGAATAGGGACAGAAGCAGTAATCACGACGCATTTAACCCAGTAGAAAAATTATCAAGACCTGCTGAAAGTACTTCATTGGCTTTTCCTGGTATGTCATGTGACACTACTTCCTTGGAGACTGTTAGCTATGAATTATATAGGAGGTTAGTTCATTGTGTTCCTTGTCCCGATGATGTTGTCATTTTCCCTTGTTTCAACTCCCTTGTTGGTTGAAAAGACAAAACGGGAAATTACTCTGTAATTTTTTTTTTTATATTTCATGCCTCCATTTCCTTTCGCACTTTAAGTTTTTACCTGATTTTTGTTTAGTGGATGCTTTATTAGCATTTTCACAATTGATGGAGTTTCTTTTTTCATATTTTTCAGGCCGAGAAGTTGGAAGAACTATTGAGATGCTGCAAAATGAGCCTGATCCTGCAGATTGCGGCAGTCATGATAAAGCCAGTGGCTGTGGCAGAAAGAAACAAGTGATAAGAATTGCTTCTAGCACAGCCATTTCTCCTGTGGATGTAGATAATGTTGTTGATGGCGGAACTCTGTCACGGTTGGTAGAGAATGACCAAGTGGGAAACCCGTGTTTTCCTCTTTCAGAAAAGCTAGAATCAATGGATGAAAACGACATAAGAGAACCTGATAGTCAAATTGCTGGGGGAGCTGAAATGAAGTTTGCAACGTCAGAATCTGAAGTGAAAATCAAGTCTATCCATGGTATGAAAGATCAGTTGGAAATGCTAATTCCACTTCCACCAAGCAATCATTCCCCTGAAATCAGTAGAGGTCTAGAAAATCATTCAGCAGATAATAGGAGAGCATCATTCGACACTGATGCAGATGGAAGATTGTTAAAAGAAAAAAGCGATAGTAGGGATAGTGTGGAAAGCTGCAATCGTGCCATGGTGACCAAGAAGAGATGGCTCTGTGATCAACCTCTCTTTATCGGTAGTAAAAGAGCTAAGCAGATACATGATCACCCTTCTTCTAGTAGTTTTAGTGGACAAAACAGCTCCTTTATGAATTGGATATCAAATATGATGAACGGGCTGTCCAGACCAACCATAGATGCAGGTGCTCCTCTTTCCTTTGCTTTTGCGGATCCTAGCGATAGCCCTAAGGATGTTGCTTGTGCACTTACTTCGGAGCAAAATGTGAGGCATACAGGTTTTCGGTCCTTCTTTCAAAGAATATATCAACCTAATGAAGATGCTCGGGAAATTGGATTACCTATTACTGCTAATGAGGCAAGGATGGGATCTTCATCCACTGGGGGTATTAATGAGGTACGCACCATTTGTGCTGATCAAGTACAACGTCAAAAGGGGGCTGATGATGTGAGCAAGTGGCTAGTACTCTCGAATAATGAATTCCATGAGGATACTCCCGTTGTTGCATCAGGACCGTCTTCTCTTCCTCTGGGGACTCATGGCCATATCTCCATCTGTAAAGGAGTATCCGGGGCTTATTCAGTTGAAGATAAAGTTTTGGTCAATAAGAAGACAACACCCAGTTCTCCGTTGGAACAAGAAAAACTGAAAGCAGACTCGGCAGAAGATAAGACACCTCAATTTGGTTGCAAAGGTGATTTTGGTTCCTTATGGATGAACCGCTTCTCTTCAAAAGCATCTGGCTCGTTGTTGAAGATGGATGGTGCTGGTGGTGCCACTGACGACTGTCATAATTCAGTAAGAACCTTAGTTCAGTCACCAAAATCTGGTGGTTCAGAGAAGAATGGCAATTTGGATGATTATCACAATGAAAGACCATTAGGGGCTGCAGGAAATGAACTTCCTGCTTGTCATGCTGGTGTCACAGAATCTTCAGACGCCTTCACAAAGGCTGCGAGTTGTAGTGAAGAAAATAATGTAAGAGAAATCGATGTAATGTTACCTTCCAAATGCCTCAAAAGTTCAGAGGAAATGGCTTCCACTTTTGCTCAACGACTGGATGCCCTAAAGCGCAGCATTCCGCCGAGAGAAAATGGCGATGCTAAGCCAAATGTTCTTTGTTTATTCTGTGGTATGATGAGTCATCAGATAAGTGTTTGTACAAAGGTAGCAAAATCTGATCTAAAAAATTTATTAACTGTTGGGCACCCACATGAACCACCAAATATGTCTCCTGCTTGCGTAAAATGCTTCCAATCGAATCACTGGGCTGTTTCTTGTCCGCTCAACCAAGTTCAAGATATTAAACCAGATGGATTTGATGTTTGGATCAGACATGGCTTCTCTGACGCCACAAGAGTTCGGTATGGGCAAACTGTCCTCAAGAACTGTAACGGGAAAGGCGACGGGAATCCGAAATGGAGAGCAGTGTCAGCTTCGGGAACTTTGACCAGGGCCAGAGAAGATGAAGAGCTAAGCACCGCTACTAACCAGAAGGACCAAACTGAGATTACAACAGGATGCGATTCTGTATTGGTGAAGGCTTCAGAAATGCCGAAGGGAATTTTTGATATGATAAGGAATCTTCATTTGTCTCGGACAGATATTCTTAAGTAAGTCCTTTGTGTTGGTGATGGCTTATCTTTTCTAGCAAGTTAAACATGATAATTTGGAGTTTTGATAGTTGGACTCTTTTTCTCTGGTTGACTGAATTAAGAAATTGTTTGTTGGTTCTACCAATACCCTGATTTCTGTTTCTGGTTTTCGTTGGTCCGTGGATGGTTTTAAGAATATGTGCTGGGAAAGTGGAGCTTGAAGCAGATGTGAAATGAGCCAAAGAAGCAATGCCTTGGTCTTGGTGCTCAGTCTCCAACATGGGTAGTGGGTCTAGGTAATGTGGCTTGGAATTGGCATCCTGCAACTACAAGTTGGGTTTTTATATGGTGGCAATAACCTGTATATTTGTAAAAGTTATCTATCAGAAAAATGTTTTATCGGGAAAAACAATTTGTATGTTGGTGAAAAGTGGTAAGGGACTGGAGGAAGCACTTGCTTTTCCTCCCTTACTTGAACAAACTGGCAGTTGGTATTATAATTAGCAGTCATGAGAAGCTAATTGTCATGGATAAAATGCCAAATATGTTCGACTCATTTGACTGTGGTTAGCAGATATTTCCTTCCAATACTTTGCTGGAATCTGGGTTATCGTTAATCTTGGAAGAACGTGTACTTTGTCAGGGAGTTGTTTGAAATTACTATATGTATGGACTTTCCTTCCGAATCAAGGCTTCTGCTGGTGAATGCTTTTGTCTCTTACCATAATAAATGTTCCGGTGACCTGCTTCAGGTGGACTAATTCTGGCACCTCTCTGCTCCATCTGGATGGATATTTCTTGCGGTTGCGGCTTGGAAAGTGGGGGGACAAACTAGGAGGAAGTGGCTACCGTGTGGCTTGCATAAGCGGTAGGACCCTGCCTGTGCACCTTTCTTCTTCCTCCCCCTTGTTCTGCAGGTGAGTTTGATCCTAAAGGGGGGCTGTGTTTTCCCACTGGGTGTAGGTATGACACAGATAGATAGATCGCCAGTGGATGGCAAAATCTTTCTTCCGGTTTACGTCGGTGGGGTCAAATGCCTGGTCGGGAGTCAATACATATCAAACCACAATTTCCTTGAGGTAAAACTTGATCTTTTATTCCAACAAATTACCCGGAAGAAAACGAGAAAAGGCTGGGTTGACCTCATTAACCTAACACGACCAATACATATATGGCAGGATGAGCTCAAGGAGTGGTGGCATTCGACCGTGAAAGGCGGGGGGAGGATGCCGTCCGAGGACGATCTCTGACGCAAGGTGGAGGAGAAGCGGAGGCTGGGAATTTAAGACAAGTATAGTGGGTGCGTGTGAGTAGCAGCAAAAGGTTCTGTGTAAAAAGATTTTTGGGCTATGAACGAAATGGAACAACACCTGCTTGTTCTTACAAGATATATGTTATAGGGATTGAATGTCTGAACATGATCGGGATTTATTACATACCACATGAAAGTGAAAGTATAGGGAATATTATCCTTTAACATAACATCATGTTATGATGAGCCGCCCAACTTTGCGCGATAGAGGATTGAGTTCAAGTTTAATCACGAACCTTGCCATGTCATGGGGCTTGAGTTGTTTTGAAATGAATCTGAAATCGAGAAATATTTAAAATGAGACATTTTCAGCGTCCACGTGATTCGCACGTGGCTCGGAGATTATATATATACTGCACAACAAAACCTGCGTGCCCTTTCACCTCACCCCGAACATCAGAAGCCCTAGCGGCGGCGACCCCGAATGGGAAGCGATCGGAATCCTCGTTCCCACGCACCATCGGATTCCGACGAGCCGTATTTCTCGTTGCGATGCAGGCGGGCGTTGCCTCCGGTGTGTGAGCCGGAGCGGCGTTAACCTCGACGACGAGCTCGTGAAGCTCTTCCACGCTCGTTCCCGCAGGAGGTAGTTCACCTCCGGGATGCGGTAATTGGTTTTCTCATGATCGATTTGTTTGGCATCCTTTTGGCGATGGAATGGCGTGATGAAAATGTTTGATGGGACAATGCCTGTTGTGGCGCTGTCTTGTCTGCTCTTAGAAGAGATTAGATATGCACCTTTTCTGTTCGGTGGCCTGCTCTTGAACTCGTAGAAGTGGGCCTTTAATCTAAGGTGCGGATAGTAATAGCTGTTTGTCAGCAGCGGCCAGACAACCGCGGAGGACGATCCACAGGTTTGCAGCCTCTGTCATGCTGCTTGCCTACTAAATCGTCCTCACATCTCATTCTAAATCTGATTGTGACTTTGGGCTTCATCTGGTAAATGAAACCGACTGAAGGATTGCTTTTGTAGTTGTGATTTATCCTGTCCTGCCTTCTCCGTGTGCATCAAGGATGTGTTTTGGCCCAGCCCGCATTGTTTGCTATCATTTCAACTTACTTCCATCAGCTCATATTGATATTTATGGTTTTAATTTCAGCATTTTTTTCTTACTGCAGAAAAGACAGGCTCCTGCAGGTGGGAAGCAATAAACTGTTTGAAGGTACTGCAGAAAAACGATCATCATACCCGAGATGACTGGTAGCATCACGGTGGTGTGCACTAGGAAGACATGCAACCAGGTTGAAACCGAGCCAAAAATCATCAGTCATTACCACCTTTGGTTTTCGACCTCATGTAAGTCATGCAGCACGGTAGACCTGGAATTGGTGCTGTCATGCCACTCAAGCGAAGGGAGAAAGCAGCGAGGAGGTTCCTCAATTTTTTCCCGTTGGGATTTGGTTTCAAGAGTGTTAACAAGAGTTATTTTGGATCTCATTTGATGTATCGGCCCTCTACCTGTGTATAGAATTGAATCACTGTATGGTTGAAATTGCACGATTCTGGTCAGAGTTGCGCCATTAAAAGTTTCAAGCTAACGGTTACGTCGTATGACATATCCAAGGTTTCGCAATGACTTGATCTCCACGGAAGAAATTAAACCTTCGGCCCGTTAAGCACTAACCTGGAGCCCAATTTAAATCACGTGCAAATCACGTGCCCCCCCCCCCAAAAAAAAAAATCCCGTCTGAAGACGACGACGTGCCCTCCTCAATCGTCGTTACCGCCATCTCGAAAAGGTTGAGCTGGTATTGATCGAACCGAGTCTCGGTAAAGCCCTTTCTTCTTTGTCGGCTGGGTCTCTTTTTCCTGGTTGCGCCGATGATGTCGGATAACCGAGGTCGAATTGCAAATGTGTTGGGATTTCGAAGTTTTGGGTTTTCTCTGCACGATTCTCCCCATCAATGGGTTTTGGATCTTTCCCTTCTCTTTTTTGCTATTTAGATTCTGAGGAGGGAAAGGTTTCTTCGATTGCAGAGAAAAAAAATTTCTTGATGTTTGATGGTTGGTCTTCCGTTTTCTTTCTGTGTTGGTTTTCTTAATTTCGGGGATGATGAAACTGGCTGAATGGAGCTGTGGCCTTGGTGACTGACATTGTAGAGTGTGGCTGCGAACGCCCCCACTGTGTAGTAGCTAGCCGATATCTGGCTGCAGTGTTATATTATGGAATAATGATTTTGATCTAAACACAAAGACCTGGACTAATTGTTTCGATGTTATGCCCTAGAATGATATTTTGGATCAAAATATTGTTGGCCACGGTCATGGATTAGACTGTTTTGGTCCAGGAACATGAACATTAGTCCAGGCTATTCTTTGTAATTGAATGTCAGACTATGGATGAAGATTTATCTGTTGAATGTGCATTTAGGTCGTCCAATAATGATGGAAATTTCAACCAGCTGAAACCAGGAAATTTATCCCAGATTTGATATTTAGTTAAATCCTTTGCAACATTGCAGGAAAGCAATTGAAAGATGTTCCTGAAGACTCAGCTGTCCTGGAATGTGATCATCCCTGCCGAGAATCTCGATGCCAAAGGTTTGATGTTGCAGAGGTCTATCATCGTGCGACTGATGGATCAATTTGCTCGGAAGAAGGCCACGAAGGACCTCGGCTATTTCTTGGCGATCAAGGACCTCGAGAGCATCGGGGAGGGGAGAGTGAGGGAGCTAACCGGGGAGGTTCTTTTCCCCGTGGTCTTCACTGCCATATCTTTCAAGCTGTTCAGGGGGGAGATTCTGGAGGGAGTAGTCCACAAGGTACTGAAGCACGGGGTCTTCCTGCGCAGTGGACCGGTGGAGAACATCTACCTATCCAACCTGAAGATGAGCGATTACACTTACTCTCCGGGAGAGAACCCGGAATTCCTCAGCGAGAAGGCTTCCAAGATAGGAAAGGACGTCAAGCTGCGGTTCATGGTGATTGGCACCAAGTGGATGGAAGCCGAAAGGGAGATACAGGCACTGGTTAGCCTCGAGGGCGATTATCTTGGCCCGGTATCCTAGTATGCTCCTATCGTGAGTCCAGTAGGAATTGCTTGTAAATTCAAGCCTCACTGTTCAGTCATTTTGTAGCAGAACTCAAAGCTTCATATATTTGAATTCTTCTTTGTTGGGTTAATTTATGAACTTCCATCTTGCCACTGAGAAGACCATCTGTGATGCGTCTTATTAGCTTGAAGAATCACAAGCTCCTGACATCGACTGCTGAATCCCATTACGACCGTCTCCTGAAGTCATCGGCCAATAACCATTCTCGGATCAAGCAAATTCATTCCTCCCTCGTAACGAGTGGTCTCCTCCAGATATCACCTCACTTGACCGCCCAGATCATCATCAACTACTCCAAACTCGGGCACCCGCGCAGCGCCCGCTCCCTGTTCGATGAACTCGTCTCCAATTCCAGTAAGCCGGGATCTTTCCTTTGGAATACGATGATCCGTGCCTACACAAATAATGGGCAGTGGTCGGATGCGCTGGCTCTTTACTCGCTCATGAGGAGGAGCGGCGTGTGGCCCAACAATTATACCTACCCCTTTGTCCTGAAGGCATGCGGGCATGATCCCAGTGCCGGGATTTGGTCAGGAAAGACGGTGCATGGGGAACTGATAAGGAATGGGTTGGAGTCGGATTTGTATGTTGAGGCCGCGTTGGTGATTTGGTATGCGAAATGCGGAGAACTGAATGACGGGCGTAAGGTGTTTGATGGTATGACGAGTAGAGACCTAGTCTGCTGGACAACAATGATTACTGCCTACGAGCAGGCCGAGCTGCCCAGGGAGTCGCTCATGATGTTCGGCTTTATGCAGCAACAGCAGGGTATATTGGCTGACTCGGTAACGGTGGTTAGTGTTGCATCCGCTGTCGGACAATTAGGCAATGTTAAAAGTGCTAGATCAGTCCATGCGTATGCTCTTTGTTGCGGGATTTTGGAGGATGTATGTGGTGGAAATGCTATTGTTGCTATGTATGGAAAATGCAGCGATGTGGAGTCGGCACGAATGGCTTTCGACAGGATGGAAGAGAGAGATATCATATCATGGAATGCGGTCCTTTCTGGGTATGTTCAGAATGGACAAGCCAGGGAAGCTTTCTCGCTGTTTGAACTAATGAAAGAGTCTGGGTGTCGGCCGAACCCATTGACTGCCTTGATCATGCTATCTGCCTGTTCTTTTCTTGGTTCGTGCCAGCTTGGAATGAAAATCCAGGGTTTCTTGGTTGACAACAAGATAACGGTGGATCTGACGCTCCGAAACGCCTTGATCGATATGTATGCCAAATGCGGAGATCTTGAAACTGCTATGGGGATGTTTAGTGACATTGGGGTAAGGGAAAGGGATGTTACTTCATGGAATGTCATGATTGCAGCTTTGGGAACACACGGGCGAGGGAAAGAGGCGCTGGACCTGTACTTGAGAATGCAGGAGGAAGGAGTTCGGCCAAATCACATCACTTTTGTGTCTGTTCTATCTGCGTGCAGTCATGCTGGCTTGATCGACGAGGGGAAGAACTGCTTTGCAGACATGCAGAGGTTCTCTGTTAAACAGGAGGTAAAACATTATGCTTGTATGGTCGACATGCTCGGTAGAGCTGGGCTGTTAAATGAAGCGTTTGATCTAGTTAGAACCATGCCGTCGCCACCAAACGATGGAGTCTGGGGCGCGCTGCTGTTGGCTTGTAGGGTTCAAGGAAATAGTGAATTGGGCGAGGTTGCGGCAAACAATCTATTTCTGCTCGAACCGGAGCACCCTGGATATTATGTCCTGATGTCGAATGTCTATGCCGCGTCGAGAAAATGGCATGAAGTGGGGAACCTGAGGACGGAAATGAAAAGCAGAGGGCTCATGAAGCCTGCTGCGGTCAGCATGATTGAATACAGGGGCGAGATCGTCGGATTCCAAACTGCGGACTGGTTGAACCCGTTCCGGCACGAAGCTTATAAGAAGCTCGAGGGCATCGCCGTGGAGATGAAGTCTAGAGGGTACTTCCCGGATCGCTCGTGCGTCCTGCACGACGTGGAAGAGGAAGACAAGGATCACATCCTGAATTACCACAGCGAGAAGCTGGCGGTAGCATTTGGGATCATCAAGTCCGAAGCCGGGTCGGCGATAACAGTGATGAAGAACCTCCGAATCTGCTGCGACTGCCACTCTGCCTTCAAGCTCATCTCGGATATATACAGGAGGAGAATAGTAGTGAGGGACGGTAACAGATTTCACCACTTCGAAGCCGGGTCTTGCTCTTGCAACGATTACTGGTAATAACATTTTGATCCTCAACTCCAAATTATTACAGGATGGACTGGATCACCGCCGTGATATAGAGAATTCTCAAGAGATACTCAAATTACCAACTACTATTACCCAACTAACCTGACGAAGTTCTGAAGATTTCAAAATTTTGAATCAGTGCTTCTCATAGGCTGGACTTGTTTGTGTACTTCACTTCTCCAAGACATTTTCAGTAGGGTTAAAAATGAACCGAACCGACTCGGTTAAACTTCGATTCGAACTCAACTTTATCTGATCTCGAGCTGATCTCAAGCCCGCTCAACTACAAAACGAGCTGAACTCAAGCTGTAATACTTATAGCTCGATAGTTCGCAGGCCTTATAATATCATATAATATATTTTCGAATCAATCGAGTTTGAGACTGTTAAATCGAATTCCAGCTATGTATACTTTTGAATCGTGCTCGAGTTATCGAGCCGTGTTTATAATCGATCTGTATTCGAGTCTTGCGAGCCGAACTCGAGCTTCCTATAATTGAATCGAACCGAGCTCGAGCTCGAATTCGAGCTTTGTATTAGTATTATCGAACCGAGCTCGAGCCTAAAAGAGTTCGATCTCGACTCGACTCGTTTTCACCATTAATCTTCGGATTATTTATGTCGATGTTTCACTTGGGTCCTATCCACTTCAACAGATTATATGCTATAATTCTCGAACGAGCCTTTATCAAGTTGATTGAGGGTGCGCATCACCGGGAGTTCCCTCACATTCATAGTGACTACCACCACATAGTAAGTGATTTTACAGGATGTATAAAAGTTGGGGGGAGACAAGTACACGATCCGATGCTCCCTCTAAAAGGATTCCTTGCCAACTCTAAAAATAGGAACTCTTACCATCGGGGCCAACACCAGCGACACATCAAAAACATAGAAAAAAGTAAACACCCAGTTATTTTCCACCTATGTACAGACATGGGCACATGCAAGAAAGTATCATCACCTCACCTAACCAAACAAATCGTTTGCCTCTCAGAGAACAAAAAAAAGAAATATACGAAGTCCATGATTATTATTCCTTCAATGCTGTACCAACACCCCCGATCCTTTATACTAAATACAAGCAGTGTCAGATTCTCTTGTTTGGCGGAAAAGGGTCGTGTGTTGTAATAACAAATGACAATATCAAATTGGTGGGGGTGGAGAGGAGATGCCCAAAAGCATCAACATCCACATGGTCATTCCCCCTCTCCCACTTGGGATTAATCTTGATGGGATTTGGGGGCATCATCTTCCTCGTTACCCAAAACCAAATAATAATAATAATAAAAAAGAATAACAAATCACCAACACTAACAACGACACGCCACACGGCTCTCATCCCCTTTGCTACTTTCCATTATATAATGAACAAATCGCACCGAGGATGATGGCATGTGGGGCATGACAGACAGTAAGATCATAAAGAAAGGGGAAAGAAATAACCATTCCTGGATTCCTTTTTCATTTTAAATATTATTTTTGGGTCATTGGGAACATTAACACCTCCCCCTCGAGAGGCTCTCTCGCACACCAAACGAATCGCTAGCAACAACGAACCGCGACAGTCACAATCGTTACATCAAATCATTAGACAAAATATAATTATTGATAATAACAACATCAACAACAACAATTTTAATAATTCACAGACCCCAGTACTTTTTTAAAATAAAGGAAAAAAAAAAGTTCCCCAGAACCAAGCAAGCAACGCAAATTTCATGATGGGAAAAATAAAATAAAATAAAAAAAGAGTATTCGTGTTTTTTGGGGAGAGAAGTAGGAAAAATTACATTCAGAATAGACAGATGAAACCCTGTTCTTTTTCTTTTCATATGTTTTTGCTTCTTTTGTCCCCCACTCTCTCTCTCTCTCTCTCTCTCTCTCTCTCCCCCAAGCCCCGAATCCCATGATGACGATGGTAAACATCATAAATATATTTTCATACGATCTATCAATGAAAATGAACACCGACGAGACGACGACACTTGTTGGGGGGAAAAAGGATTGTGGTTGCTTTAGGTCCTGCTCTTGCACTTCTCCATTGCTCTCGGCGCTGGAAACACAGCAGAAGAAAACCATTCGTGCTCATTTTCTGATGTTGTGTTGTGATCCCATGTTTTGAGAGTAGTAGTTTGGATGTAATTGAGATTAGTTGGTTCTTACCAAGGCCTATCGCTTCGGATCCTTTCATGATGCGCAGGCGCTTGCACGATTCCACGAACATCCTGTGTACACCAAAGGGATTCGACTTAATATTAGTAGATAAGCTCTGATGGGGGTGGACGAGGACGAGTATGATAACAAAGCCACGCCAGAGGTAGGGGGCTTACTCCCAGGGGACGTCACCGACGAGCATCCAGTCGCCGTCCTTGTCCTCGTAGGTCGGGACATAGTCGGAGCTGGTGAGGAGGTCCTTCAGCTTGCTCTCGTTCATGAAGTCTATCATACCTTGTGCCCCGTAGTTACCTATGTAAGGGTTTCAATTTCCCACTAATCAGCATCGTTGGTTCGTCGGTAACTCAAAAAGAAAAAGGTTAAATATAAAATAACATAAACAACGCCCACTACATATCTCATCTCTAAGCTTCTTGCTAAAGAATAAAATATAATTTTCCATAGTTTACTGGACACGAGCCAGAGGGGATCTACACCATAAAACTAGGAGTAACTTTTTATCGTGTTATCGGATATGAACAAGTTGAAGAAACATGTTACCGTGATGTCATATATTTTCTTGTACAAACAAAGGTATGTTTGAGGTAATAAGATAACTTTGCAAAGCTAAAGGGAACTCGACTTCTTACCCATGGTGAAGGAGCTGAACATCTTGCCAAGCGCATCCGACAGCTCCTTGTAGCTCCCATAAGTCTTCAGGTCCACCTTGCGCAGGTATGGTGCCCCGTCCATGGAAACCTTGACGAAAGCGGCCGAGAAGGTGCTGCTACCCTTCTTCTCGGTCTCCTCGTCCCCGGCAGCCTTTTGAGGGGCCATCATGTTCTTCCGGTAGGATCTCACTGGAGGCCACCCGACCACCTGAGCCCTGCTTGCCGGTAAGAAAAGAAACATCCCCCTCCCTCAATTATTTTCTTCCAGAAGTTTTCTAAAAGAGCGTAAAACTACACACCCATGGAAAAAAGGGAAAAAAAAAGGCTAGATATGTAGAGGACATCTGGATCTCTCGATCTCATACTTG
The DNA here is from genome assembly GCA_029817715.1 of Melastoma dodecandrum. Taxonomy (NCBI): domain Eukaryota; kingdom Viridiplantae; phylum Streptophyta; class Magnoliopsida; order Myrtales; family Melastomataceae; genus Melastoma; species Melastoma dodecandrum. Next base: position 59,374 of record JARUPY010000057.1, on the reverse strand, counting down.
GCGGGGGGTTTGGTGGGATCCTTGATGGCAGCAGCGGACGAGATGACGCTGTTGTCCTTGGGGGAGGAAGAGTTGTTGTTGCTCTTCCTCACTGTTTCATTGAGATCGGTCAACCCGGAGCAGTCCTCGCTCTGGAGATTGAGCTCAAGATCCACAAACCCTCTCTTCCCAGTGGTCTTAGGCGCGATCTCCGACTCCACAACAAGGGCAGGCCCTCCTCCTCCACCTCCGCAGCCGCCGGGCAGGCCGAGACACAGCTCGGTCTCCTTGAAGCTAACCTCCATGTGTTGGGACGGGGGTGGTTCTGGGGAATCAAAGAAGCAGCGTTTCCTCGTCTTGGGGAAATAGTGATGGACTGAATAGGAATGGCAAGAATAATAAAAGGGAGATGAATAAGAAGAAGAAGGAAGAAGGAAGTGGGAGGGCAAATAATGTATGTAGCTTTCAAGTTGTTTATATTATGACAAATTTTTTCAATCTTTTTCCTTTTTTTTGTTGTTCTTGGTCGAGTCCGTGTTTCTCATTCAACCACTTCCTTTTATCCTTTGTATTCATTAGTTGCACCCCTCTTAAAAATTAAAATATAAATTTATAAATAATATGCAAAAGAGAAGCACTCGATTATCATCACTTCCATTTATTTATTTGTTCAATATACTAATAATTTTTTTTTTAGAGATAGAGGAGTAAAGTTGGTAGGGATTGGGGGGGGGGGGGGGGGAGAGCTGTAAAATGGCCCCACGCCCTCTTCCTGTTGTCCCCCAACCTCCAATTGCCACCTTCCTCCCACCTTCTTCCCTCTAAAATAACACGTTCGTGTAAGAAAATGTTACCACCGCGGGGACCCCCAAAATCAAAAGCATTTCCCAGGGCGTTTCGTTTACTTTTATTTATTTATTTATTTATTTTTTGGATCGAGGAGAGACGACATGTTTTGACAGAGCTGTCAGCATTCTCCCACATGCTCGTCTCAGAACACGATCCAGAATTCACTGCCGTTTCTACGTTTAGGAAACAAGAGTAACACTCCCCTCCTCCCAGCAAATTTCGCAAATGTACCGTCCGCGCATACACAAATACGAAACGGCCCCCGTGATTATCGGCTGCCACACGAAGATTGTCCTCCGTCTCGCCTCCCCGGCCGGTGATACCCCCTAACGTTGTCAAAACCTTCCGGGGGCATACGGAATCTGGCAGGAACATTGTACTTGTACGAATTGTTACCACTTGCCGACCTGCTAACGCTCGTCTTTTCTTTTCTTTTTTTGTGCTTTTATTGATCATTGACAGTTTGCACTTCATTTTCTTCCACCGAAGATCTGCATTGTTTAGCATTTGCATTGATAGCTATCATCAAATTCCGTTTATCCGTCCCACTTTCACTGTCATGTATTGAGTGTCACGCCTTGGACCATTTTTCTGGAGAGGGGGAAGAAAGAATGTTTACTATCTCCTCCCTTGGATGCGGTCCATTCCTTGACTTGAATGTCTGGATGGATGCCCCCGGTCCCTGTGTACTCGTATCCGCTTGCATCCGACGGAGACTCGACTTAAGGGAGTCCATTTCGCGAACCTTGACATCCCCAGTTCTATTCTGTTCGCGACTTAGATAGAGAGTGTTGTCTCTCGTTCACGTTATGTTCATATAGATAATAAATAAATAGAGAGGGTTAAAACTTGCTGTCATTCGAAATAAATTCCTAGCTGACATCCTACTGAAAATGATATATCGAAATCAAATGAATGGTCCAAACGAAATTTCTAACTTGAAAATGATATATCGAAATCAAATGAATGGTCCAAACGATATTTCTAACTGTAATCCTTTTGTAAATGTCGAGGAAGGCAAGTCGTCGACCTGGTCGAGTTTTATCCATGCAAAAGATGCAACATCTCCCTCCCTCTCTCTTCAAGGGATAAAATTTCATTCATTTCGGGCATATTGGACCCCATTATGTGAGTGCGAATGGACTAGTCTTTGTTCAGTGTTTGGTTCTGTTCACTTGTCGATGCAGCATCGGATAACTACGATCACAGTAGCAAATTCGACCGAAGTGGAATTGTTTAAGTGATTGCACCAGAGAACCCTTGACACCGGTAAGAAGAGGTTGAGGTACTCTAAATAGCTGAAGTAGGCAAGAAAAGCTGCGGATGCTAAGTCTTGTTAAACCTGCAGCATGCGAATAAAAATTCAGATATCGAAAAGGGGATCTGACGAGTAAATTCCAAGTCTTTTGGATCGTCAACGGAACAAGTGCCGCCACCTCAAGCAAAGCAGGAGCACAAAAACTGCAGACGAAAACGATACAAATATCCAAGCGGACTTACAGGTGAAGTAGTTTGACAGCCGGTTAACATTCGAAACGGGCTAGAAACAGTTCGAAAGTAAACGAAACATGATTAGAAAACTTGAACGAAGTGGAGGGGTGGGTGACCTTGAGGGACAGGTCACATCCTTTCATGGCCGAGAGAAGAGGAAACATCCCTAACACCCGGACGTAACCCCCACCTAAAAGCCATCAACATCCCACTTCCCCTTTCCCTACCATTACAAGCCCACCCGTAAACCCCACCAATTCTTGGCATGTTCCTAAATCTACATCTACCTTCCTGATTATCCCAAGTATGTTTTGATAATTCCATGTATGATCAACCCCAGAAAACCCTTAAATGATTTTGTTTCCTAGCCACACAATCTCATTCCTAGTAACCTTCCAAGATGACTTTCCCCATCCCTTGTACAACACCTAACAGTGCCTTTCCGAATCCTGGTCTAGTCGAATTCATCAACGGGGAGAATGGAGGGAGGTGAAATCAACGTCGTGACGAAAGCATAACGTATCCTTCTTCCGATTTAGGTCTTCTGTCTTTTCTCTGTTTTGAACGAGCCTAGGGAAAGATAGAGACACTCCCCGATTGGCAAGAATCCTCTCTTGGAATCTTGCATGCTGAACGTATTCAGCACCTTGTCAATATACATATTTTGACTCAAACCCAGCAACCTATTTTGTCTATCTCGGTATAATCTAATACCTAAGATATAAGTCACTTCCCCAAGATCTTTCATAGAGAAACACTCTCCCAAACAAGTCTTGGTAGACTCTAGGCTAGGGATATCATTTTCTATCAGAAGTATATCATCAACATACAGCATTATGAACGAAATCTTGATCCCACTAACCTTCTTGTAAACACAAGGTTCCTTTGGATTCTTGACATAGCCAAATTCTTTGACCGCTTCGTCAAATCGCAGATTCCAACTCCGAGATGCTTGTATTAGCCCATAAATGGACTTCTTGAGCTTACATACTTTATCTATATTCTTGGATGCAATGAAACCGGGAGGTTATACCATAAATACTGAAAAGCGGTTTTTACATCCATCTGCCAGATCTCGTAATCCTTGTAAGCTGCTATCGCAAGCAGAATTCTAATGGATTTAAGGATTGCAACCGGAGAAAATGTTTCATCATAGTCAATTCCTTGACGTTGAGTGAAACCCTTGGCCACAAGTCTTGCTTTATAGGTACTTATATTCCGTTCCATGTCAATCTTCTTCTTGAAGATCCACTTACACCCTATGGGTTTTACCCCAACTGGCGCATCAATCATCTCCCAAACTTGATTGGTATACATGGAGTCCATCTCTGATTTCATGGCTTCTAGCTATTTCTCGGAATCATTTGAAGCGATTGCTTTCCTGCACGGTTCGGATAGCACTGAATTCGAATGAGAGGTTCACCACCACATCATTGCATGCAAGGAGAGCTATTTAACATCATCGAGGCCTTATTCACAGTTTCGTGGGTCATTTGTCCTAAGTTGTCTCTTAATATGGCCACTCCCACTAGCTAGCTGGTGCCCGGGCATCATCATATGTTGGATCAAAATTTGAACAGTTCTTGAGTTTGTACGCGAGATCACTGTAGAAACTTCTTAAGATGGATATTCCAAACTGCGTTGAAAAGTGCAGAAAAAAAATAATTAATGCGTTCTTTTGAAAAAAGAAAGGCATGTTGCTCGTTGATGATGGTGGTGAATTCATATCACTAGTCGATAATCATATACCCGGTTGATATCCTCAAAAATGAAGGTCAATAGAGAAAAGTGATTTGCGGAAATGTCTTAAAAATCAAACTTTTCTACCTAAAGAAGCTGTACATCATGGAAATGCGGTCTGTCGCTCTTCGTATTTTAGTATTAAATTCACTCCGATCTAAGTTTAACGGAGATATCTTTAGAGATCGAGAATCTCTTCACGGCCAACTCCTTGGTTCCCTTAAACACGACTTTCCACGACAGTTCAAACCGAGAGAGGATTTATCCTTTTGCAGATTCACGGCATTTCCCAGGCATGTTTGGTCGCCTCTAGGAGGGGTGGTCCTAAAGGGGCTCTGGTTGGCGGCAATCCGACCCGGCCGTACGCTGTCGTGGGGCGGCCACCAACGGTCGGTTTGGCAGAAAGTCGGGGCCGGCCAATCCTAGGGGAGCGGTCTGGCCATGCCCAAAAAAAGAAATAGAATAGAATTACAATCACATAAAAGTAAATAAACTAAAAAAAAGGAAGGGGGGGGGGGGGGGTCAAATTCTTCCGTGACAACTAAAAGTACAAATGCACGATAAAACCCTTGAATAAATATTTGGGTAAGAAGGTCAACCAAGAAAACCAAAACTTGATTAATCAAATCTCATGCATTCCCCTTAATCCCGGCCTCACTGTCGAATCAGATACTGTTAGTATTACTACCAAGTACTTTATTTCGGCCTCATTTCCGGACGCCTTAATTTAATTACTAACCATGTTGTAAGTAAATCATCAATTAACAATTCCACCCAATATCAAAATGAAAAAGGTTTGAGATATGGAACTACTGTTAATTGAGAATCTTTTCTTCCTGTGTGGGGGAGAGAGAGGTGGGTGGTGGTCAGAAATTATTGTGTAGTTTTGCCCAATTTGTGTTGGTTGAATCTGGGACAGCGGAAGATGCCAATTGGTGGAGGGGCCTCCTCCTCCTCCCCCTCCCCTTCCCCTTCAACTATCCCTCTCTATCTATCTACATGCTGTTCCTTCATATCTTTCGGAATATTCATTTATGCCTTGATTTGTTTCTTTTCTTTTTTTTTTTCTCTCCTCCTAATCAGTTCGGATGGGATTTGTAGATAGTGGGGGGAAAGAAGGTCAACTTTCCTTTCCCTTTCCCTTTTTCTTGTTGCCCCGAAATTATGAAATTTTTGTTGCCTTAAACCTAAACCATGTGCGCCCATAATAGTTATTTCCATGGTCTCGCTAATTCCCAAAGTTTTTATCAAAAAAATAAACAAGATAATAGAATGGGGTGTGTGTGTGATTATTGCGCCGTTCCTTTTGCAGGATTGCGGTCCGAGACAAAGCCCCCGGGATGTACTTCCCCATGTTGGCCGATACATTTACATTGCCATCATCGTCATCAATACGATTTTTGCATAATCAAATACGCCTTAAAGCGTGAGACGCCCACTTTCACCATCATTGGCTTTGTGCTAAAGCAAGCAAGCAAGCAAACATGAGCCGTGATCATTACATGTGGAGTAGTAGTGTAGACACTTGGGCGACTAATAATTAACAAGATCTTGGTTAAAAAAAATGATGATCAAAATTCCTCGTTTGGCCCACTGTCTCGTCCTTTTTATATATTGTTGGCATAAATATATTGACGAGCCACCGTCGGTCGGGGTCTTGTACGCGATGATTGCATTTACATTAGTGGCATTTTGCTTCTTCGCCAACGATGTCTTGATATAACAATTAGTCTTTGTATACGACGAGAGAGACAGTGAGAGGTGGAGGGGAGGAAAGAAGAAGGAAAAACAGAAGACCGGAGATTGCATGGGGAATGTGTTGTTGGGGGGGAAGACATCAACCCAATTATCCATATAAATGTAACCCTGTCAGGACATATAGGAGGGTGACACGTACTCCATCTTTGCGGGGGCAGGATACGATTAGTTACTACAAAAAAATCACACGAAATGAAGACACGACACGAGTTAGACAGGAGGGGAAAGAGAAAAAAAAAAAAGGAAAAGGAGCCCCCACCCCATGTGCTGAGGCCTCCCATGTCCAGGCTGTGTTGTTAACAACATTAGGCGGTGTCTAAGTTGTTAGACTTATGAAAGAAAATGCACGTCGAAGTATAATCCCGATGCCAATGAATGAATGAATGAACGACAAGACGGCACGGCAATGCGGCAGAGTGGGGTGGGGGAGGGCAAATGAAGTGCGTACGGAGCCCAAAATGCATGGCCCATGCAAACTCCCGTCCACATCCAAAAGATGGGCCCATTCCTAAATGAAAATATAAAAATGGGGCCACGACGTCTCATATCTGAATGTTCCCGGTCTTCGGCATCCTCCTCCCATCCCCCCCCCCCCCCCCCGCATCCCCATATCATTTATTATTATGACATTATATTCTTGTGGCTCAACCCCCCCCTCGAATTTATTTCTGACACATCTCATGCCCTACAATTTCCTTTTCTTGATAATAATTCGTTTAATCTTTATTTTTTTGTCTAGTATCACACGTTTTTCCACCATTTAAGCTAACCCGGGGGGGTGTGCATGTTGTATGCTTTGTTATTGCATTTATGGGGCTTGCCGTTTTCCGTGTTTGGTTCGGTTGGGAAGTTTCGATTGGATATAGTGTGTCGAGATGCCAACCGTGACTTTTATTACACCTTGGACAGAGTCATATGTTGTGTCCGTAACGTGAGTCTATCTGTCGTCCGTTCATCTCTGTAAGTTAGAGAACATTGTTCAGCCAAAAATGCCTTCTCGTCATGTATATGTATATTTATGAAAGATTGTGATCTATAACCGGAAGAACACATGCCTTAAATAATTCAGGCAGGTCATGACATGTCCATTACCTACTGACGACCATTTCCCTTCGTCGTGCCCCACCGATTTTTGTCATTTTGGCCCGTTTCGGATAGGCGTCGCGAGGGAATATAAAAATGGATGGTGGGGTAATACATGCCTTAACTACAATCCATAACGTACATACATCACCACGCCTCGTACCGAATTCTCACAAAAGCATCGCCTGAGTTTTCATTTGTGAGTGGGCCGAAACTGACCGGGCCCAACTGTCACCAACCGAAGCCCATAAAAATAAGGCCCATTGGGCCTAAGACAGATCATTAGACGTAGACGTAGATGTGCCGAGGGAGGGAATTTTGGTTCTTCCATCCCCAGTTGCCCGACCACGGCATCTGCAGCGACGTTTATCGGGATAGCGTTTACTATCCATGCCAAAGATGATGGGGACTACTCAATCGCCGGTGCATTGTTTGACTGGCTGACTCGAAGCTGCGTCTGGACGCGGAAGTTTTCTCGCTTTTTTGAGCAGTTAATTGCTATGGGAAGATAAGGACGAGTGCCCAATCTAGCAAGTCGCATTCACGATTTTCCAGCGAGGAAACGACCAAACCACATGAGCTCACACACGAGCACACAGAAACGAGCTTTTTCGATGGCACACGGCTAATTGCGAATGTAACCCCCGACAAAGGGAAGTGGGAATAGGACCACACAGAAAGCACCCGCAAAACATGTATATGGATGAGAAAAAGGCCAACCTTGACGGTCGATCTCCTCCTCTATCGCTCTCCGGCATCGAATAACTCTACATAGGTTTTACCTCACCGAATTTGTTGGCGTAAAAAGATTCAGTGCATTCGTTATAAGTTGAATTCCTTTGTCACGACAAAGGAATTTGTTGGCGTACAAATTTCTTTTCATAGTTTTGGCTTCGCTTGGGCAGGATAGGCAGAGGGGGGGGAGGGGGAACCCGCCCAATTCAATAAGAGCCCCCACGAGTGGATCTTGCATAAATAATTGTATGGTCATAGAAGTGGAGACGTGGCCTTGTTAGCAACAAGTGGTACTAGAAACATTGACTAGCCTTTTATGATAAAACAACTACGTACAATTCGTGCCCATTCCCCATTGCTAGCTGTGCGTCTTTGTCACAGCGAGGACGACGACGACAGCACTAATAACAACCGATGTCGTTTTCATGTGACCTTTGGCTAAATTCATGTCTTGGGAGTGACAAACAGGGCAGAACTTATCTCAAAGCCGCCCCTTCACTTCCTCAAACATATTGCAATAAGGCTCGGCGGTGGGTTGCCCATGCCATCATATGCTCGAATTGGGTTTGTGTTAAATATGTTATTAAGTGATATGATGACTTGTTAATGACTTGTTGCGAGGAAAGGAATGTACGCGTACCCTTTTTGGCCGAACACTAATTTTTGGGTGCATTTTGAGACCTAACTGAGTGGTGATTACCTGTTGTACTAGTAAATTACGTACCGTCGAGGAATGAACTGTCTGTGTGTATATATGCACAAGGAGAGCAAAATAAAGTGTCCATTCCATTACCTGTCCCAGTACGTCGTGACTTAGTATTGATCGCTGCGTTCCGGCCGCTGTAATAAACTTTATAAGGGTATTGTTATTTTCAATTTCAATGTTCAAGACTGTTTATAGAGTTTTCTTGAACTTAATCAAGAGGGAAGATTCGTTTTACGCATAAGAAGTCTTACAGCTAGAAGCGCTAATTAGTTACTCCCCCCCCCCCCCCCCCCCCCCCCCCCCCCCCCCCCCCCCCCCCGGCGCGTGGAAAAAGGAAGACCGAGGAGTCGCGATGGGTGCACACGCTTTTTGGATCGTGTAAGAAAAGGGTCGTTGCTTTTCTCGGGAGGAAGCACGCTCCCGACCAAGGGTGGGAACCCACCACTCATCCACCTCCCGTTTCCCATCATTCATTCATGGAGGGTTTTGGCTCAGATATGATTTGCATGGCGATGGATGCCGAGACTTGGCATGGCTTGCAGCGACTGGTACTATAATTGGATGGTGCTGCTACTTAGGTTATGTCCGACCCACTCCTCTCCTGTTATGTTCTTCTTTTGCCCATACTTTGTTCAGCTGTTGTGTCACAGTAAAGCACCAAACGCACTCGGGACACTGCGGTCGACAACTTGCTACATCGCCCTTCTATATATGCCCACAATTCCCTTAGTTATCCAACAAATCATTTGCATCTCATCCCATACTCATTAAAGATCGTTATAACTCGACCCACATGGCAGTAGTTCTCCATGTCGGTTCCTCGCGACAACTTTGTAACGTTATCCATCGCGGATATTCTTCCTCCTCCTTCGCGGCCGGACAGGGGATGTCCATTCCCAATGCCGGCCAAACATGTTGTCCTCCTGGGTTAGACAACGCGGGAACGGCATTTTTCTTCTGTGCAAATAACGATCCGAAACAAAGTAGGCCACGGATTCAACCATCCTCGTCACGACGTAACACTCGATTCAGACGACCCTCTTTTTGAATGGTAATGGTAAATGCAGGACGAGAAAAAATGGAGGTTTCAAATTTGGAGACGTAGTTGAAGTGTCGACCACCGGATGCTTTTGATTGGATAGTACTAACTACGTGGAGGAAACTTCGTTCGTGGTTTCTTTTAACACGTTCGAAAAAAAAATGAACAAAAGAAAGAAAGCAAATATATGTCAGGGTTATCTTTTTGGTCGTATGCCCCCCCCCCCCCCCTGCCCTCTATTTATTTAATTGTAAAAGGGTGGTAAAAAGGAAAATGACAGCACAAGGTGTTGCCAAGGGAAAAACCTCTTCTCCATGCGATATTAAAATAAATTGATATGACATGATGGATTATTTTATTGTCATATTTTTGGTTCTTTGTACGTGGCCGAAAAGACCCACGTGCAACACCCCCCGGGCAGAGGATCCGACGGATTGGATAGTCCGTATGAAACGAATGGTGGCCGTCCGATCTGGGGGGGAGCAGAAGTGGTCCCCACCGATGTCCTCCGACCGACAACACTTCCCACCCATCATTGTAACTTGTCTCCCCAACCCCCCCTCCCTTTCCCTTTGTAACTATCGTTAACAAATTCATTAACTAAAGTAATATCTTTAACTGGCCGTATGTATCATCGAGGTCGCTGGATTCCGCCGAACCTAATCATGTGGGGGTGGAAGACAAATATTATGTTGTTTTCTTTTATCACAAGGAAAAACGTCAAAAAAGTTTTTGCTGTGGGTGGGGCGTGGAAGTAGGAGGATGGTAAAAGGGGTTGTCCAGACAAACTACTCTCGTGTGTAAGAAAGCTATAAGTAAAGTAGCTTTCGTCTTCCCCAGCCTTCATTCCAAAGATTTCTCTCTCTCTCTCTCTCTCTCTTTGCTTGTGAAGATCAATCTGTTATCGGTACTAGGAGAAAGATGGGGAGCTACGACAAGGATCTGAACTTGGAGGCCACGGAGCTAAGGCTTGGGTTGCCCGGAACTGACCAGCCTGAACCAACCACCAACATCATCATCCACAGCAACAACAAGAGGTCGATTCATCAGACAAAGGAGGAAGATCAAGAGGGTGCCTCCAAGGTCGCTTCTTCCAAGTAAGTTGTAATAACATTACATATATGCCCCAGATCTGTTTTCTTTCTTTCTTTTGGATGGATGTTCGGTTCTGAACCTGACGTCGGATCTGTGATCTGTTTGTTCGGTCAGGGCGCAGGTTGTTGGGTGGCCCCCAATCAGGTCTTTCAGGAAGAACTCCGTCCAGCCGAAGAAGGACAGGGCGGGGACGGAGGCCGATGTCTCCGGGATATACGTGAAGGTTAGCATGGATGGCGCCCCTTACCTCAGGAAGATCGACCTCAACTCCTACAAGGGTTACGACCAGCTCCTGGTCGCCATCCAGTCCATGTTCCGGATCACCATAGGTAACAGATCTATATGTTCTCTCCTCTCCCATTGTCTGTTTATAACTCTGGCCCATGTGTGGAATGGACTGATGAGCTCTGCCCTGGTGTTTATGTTCAGGTCGGTACTCAGAAAGAGAAGGGTACAGCGGATCCGAACACGCTCCCACATACGAGGACAAGGACGGAGACTGGATGCTCGTCGGAGATGTCCCATGGGAGTAAGTCTCCGCTGAGTCATAGGATCATCCTTGTCGTTATTGCCGAGTAATGACGCATCGGGCTTATTAGATAGGATGTGGATTTGTCGTTGTTTGGCAGGATGTTCACGACGACGTGCAAGAGGCTGAGGGTAATGAAGGGATCAGAAGCAAGAGGCCGCGGGTGTGGGGTTTGAGTTGAATGAAAGCTCCAGATCTGGGATGGCTCGTACAACTTAGACGAAGAAGAAGAAGAAGGGAATTTTTTGCTTCGAGTCCCGGGCAGATGATGAATGTCCATGCTTTTGCTCTGTACATGGAGAATAGATGTAGATCGGATAGATGATGGATGATATATATATATATATATAGCTCTGTCCTTTCTATTTTGGCTTTATCAAAAGGAACTTCTTTTGAACTATGTAAGTAGTTATGTGCAGAATTTTACCTAGATCTTCATTTGTCGAAGAAAATCTCATCAGTTGGACGTGGTGTGATGCCCTCCCATTCAGACAAATCGACAGATTAATCCGACGGATCACTCCCGAAAGAACCCTGAAACAACAAACCGCTTGAACAAACGAGTGATGATGGAAAAGAAATTGCTACTCCGGAAAAATAAAATCGAATTTTGAAATAAGTGGGATCGCACCGCACCCCATCCTATTTGTGAGGCGCCCCAGCGAAAATTTCATCAAAATCCTTGCTAAAAAAAAATCAGGCCTATGGGCTTTTAAATTAAGCTCTCCCCGTCTCCTCTTCTTTGACACAAAATAGAGTTCCATCCGGGGTGAGCTTTTCTTTAAGGAAAGAAAAAACTCGAAGCGGCTTCACTGAACGTGGAAGCAATTGAGTCCGATGCAATGCACCCCCTGCTTTCCTGAGGTCATTACTTATCACAGCGACTTCTCTTATAATTTTAGTGTACACTAGAATTGGAAACATCTCCTCCTCCCAATCGTCTGACGTGTTCTCAGCAAATCCAAATATCTCCCCCCCCCCCAACCCTATGAGGAGGAATTTAGGGTTAAGTAATGACAGGACACAGGACCATCAAAACTCACGAAGCATCTTCCAGTTCCGCGAGACTCCCATTTCCGCAATGACCTGTAGTAGCTCTACTCTACACAGTATTCCCCCAAACAGGGTTCTCTCCCAACCAACCCAATGTCACAGAAACGCCTCTCTCTCTCTCTTAAGCAACACAATGTTTCTCCAAGCAGGTCCATTAAATCTATGCTATGGTGTTAACTCAAAAGCAAGCCCTTGATGACAAAATAGATTATACAGATTATTGATCCATCTTTTACAGGATCCAGGGCTCCCAGGTAGAAAAAGATTGGTACAACTGACCGTGTCTACTCTCTGAGTCCACATAGAGAAGGACAGAATTGACAGAAGGTGGCTGAGCCAAGCAAAATCAACCATGTTTAGACCAACCTCTGAATCAAGCCTGCAGAGGGGGGGAAAGATATTCAGGGGTAAGCAACACGCAATATGAAAAGACCAAGACTTGATTGCAGCGGTGACTGGGTTTCCCAAATCAAATTTCGAGAAAACAAGACCCCATGACTCAATACTACGACGATAAAACACCAAAATAAAGTAATTGTTTTCATCACTTAATCAACAACTTATGTTGCCAACCAGAAGTTTTTCCCGCTGTCACTTGAAACTTGATACAGCCAGAGTTCATAACAGATCTTATCGTGGCATTGAACTTTTGAAACGGTGAAAATTCACAAAGGTGGACACAAAGAGATCTTCAATGCAGAGATTCTGATGTAAGTGTATAATACCCTAAAGATGCCTGATTTGTAGAAATTAACTAGCATACAATACTTAACATACCTGAGACTTCTTTTTCTTCGGTCTTCTCTTCCTTCGGGGTTTGTGGGCATCAGAGTTAGAACTCAAATTACTTTCACTGCCATTTCTTGGATTTGAAGTGACCCTCGCATTAAAAGACCCAGTCCTGCTATTTGATGTATTGCTTGAAGTAGAAACTTCCGCTCTTTGAATTGCGATATTAGTTCCGGACGTGGAACCGAACCTTGACTTACCATGCATGGACTTGTTTGATGGCCTCGGTGGAGGCATTAAAGCTCGAGAAGAATTTTGTTTCTAAAGAAATCAAGCATTAAGAAAAATGATGATGAAACTGCATCAATAAAATATAGAATTGTCCATTACCATAGAATGAGGGCTACAAAGTTTGAAAATTTGACCTGATTTCTTTCATCGCTAGAAATACCGCCGGAAGCTGCCTTCCCTGAAGCACTGGAAGCCTGCTCTCTGTATCAGCAATGACCCAATAAAGTGTAGCTTAGAAATTGACGGATCTCATGGCAATGTACGAGGCAACCAATAACAGAAAATGTCTAATAGACCAATTGTATAAAGAAACAAAATAGCCCACAGCCTTGATATGGCCAGCAATATAAGAAAAACAAAGCACAAAAACGAACAGTCTATATTTCAAATGAAAAACTAAAACCAAATGTACTCTCTAGTGGATTACACTACAAACATAGCTAGTGGCACACTGCTGACCCGTCACCAACTTGTATCAATGAAACAAATATGATGTGAGATGATCAACAGGCAAATACCTCACACTTTTATCAGTCCATTCATCATCTGCATCGGCTTCATCACTTGAGCTTCCATTAAGGAAGAAATCGTCCTCACTCAAGTCCAAGAGACCATCATCCTCACTCCCTGTCTCTGTGGAAATAAGAATCACATCACCAAACCATCACCAAATGAAAAGAATATAGGCAAGGTACGAAACCTATGACCTATTTAAATATTTAAACTTCTGAAATTTTTGAAGCAGGATAGAAAAGATTGTTGCGGACAAAATTGACTAAACTCCTATAGCAGCTTTTAGGGTGCTAATTTGCCTAAAGTCTAGAAATACAACTACTTCAACGAAAGTAGAAGATTGACTCCAGTAAAATATCCGCCTGAGTAACAGACTTCACTAGAACCAAATACACCGACTGACTTGTGTGTTTAATCAATAAAAAATTTTGATCAATAGACAAGCTCAATCAATACCAATTTAATAACAGAAAACACAAAGGATCATCTCAGAGCCACCATTTCTTTTCAAAATAAGCCACGTGGTCATAATTCTTTATTAGACTGAAAAAGGAGCCTTCCTGGATGCTGGCATTAACTTTGAATGACCATACTATAATCTAACAAATACAAAAAGAAGTGTTCGCAGAAATAATACCTTCCAAATCCTTGCCGCTAGCGGCAGCAGCTACTAAATTAGCTTTAATCTGCTTACGTAACTTATTTCTGCGGTCAACCATTTCTGAATCTTCACCTCCACTGAATAGAGATACATACTTCTCTGTCTTGGGAAAAAACTGCAAAATCGTAGAAAATAATCAGATGATGATGACTAACCCCTTCCCAGAATAAATGTCTCACATAAAGTCCCCGTTGAGATTGCCATGCTGACCTTCTTTTCAGAAACTAATTAACCCAGAGAATCTCTTACCCTGACATATTCAAGATCTTCTTTCAATTTAGACAGTTGCTCCATGATTTCTGCATCCTGTTGCGGACTGGAGGAAGTACGCTGCATCTTCTCCAGTCTCCTTATTCTCCTTTCTATTTTTCTTCTCTCTAATCCCCGTGAACATCGCATGAAAGTTCAAAGGTGAGAATTAAACACTTGACAAAACAAAACCTAAGCTTGCAGAAGAGATAAGGAAGCCGGAACAGGAGATTGACCAAAAAATTTGATCTTCCTATCTCGTAGAAATATCTTTTTCTCAACGGCAAGACGAGTATGAATCTCCTGCTGTGTTTTGAGTCCTTTTAATTTCTTTACTTGAGCCTCTCTAACTTCGGGAGCAAGATCCTTACAATAGGAATATCGATGGTTAGCCTATGAATCACAGTGAATCCAGTACAGAGGCCAAGAGCATGAAATGTGATTGAACGTCAAAAAACAAGGAAACTAAACCAGCATCAGAAAAGAACAAGCAGGATATCAACGGAATCAAGATACCAAAAAATCCCGGTGTTATCAGCATCCAGTAAACCATGGTCCCGTCACAACAACATATTAGAATCCGGCATTATTAAGACATCGATGGAATCTGGACTGACAACGAACATTTATTCATAGAATGACAGTAATTTAACTACTACTCTGGAGTATGGAGTTTTTTCAGGAGAAAGTGGTTTATGCTGACCATCAAGATTGTGGCAACTCTTAAATAGTCAGTCAGTATTGTGGTTCTATCAAATGCCTATTTTGGCAAACACGGAGCACCTTGTAATAAAATCCTATCATTTTCCAGAGCACAAGAAATTTATTTCTACAGCTCCTCACACCATCCGCCATCAATCCTCAAAATAGAACGTTTCAGCCAACGGAAAAGAACCACTTGAATCTATTGAAATGTGCTCACGAGACATAAAACAGTGGCAACTCAATCAATGCAAGACAGCAATCTTCAACTCAAGTTACGCCTACAACCACTATTCCAACCGACGATCAGGAAGCAACGGACCAACAGGACCACCGAATCAACGAAGAACATTGCGAAACCCGGAGGAATCCCAGCGAAGCGAAGAAGGGACTGAGGAAGACAACCTTGCGGAGCATACGCTCGACGGAGCGAATCTGGTTCTTGAGAGAAACGGCCTTGGGTTTCTTATCAACGCCCCCGCCGGAGACACCGGAGGCGGAGGTACCGGCGGAACCCTTGGACCGCCGCCCCGCCGGGTTCACCCTCCGCTTCCCGTAACCGCCATGGGCCATTCCTTTGAAGAAACCTGAACGCGAGATTGGCTCCCGAATTCCTCCCCACCCACAAGCAGCCCTTTTCGCCTCGCTGTTCCCTTATAGTTTCGTGCGCTCTTCCGATGAAGTTGCGCCGGCCCTTCGAATTAGGGCTTCATTACCTTCCTAATTGGGCCTTAGGCCCACAATATATAATAGGAGATTGTTGCCTTATCCGTCATTTTATTATGAGGATTGTACCCGTTAGTTGTAAAATTTAAGAAGTATCTCTAGTTTGCGGAACACTCAATTTTTTTTTAAAAAAAGAAGTTATTCCCAATCACGACATTAGCTTAAAGGGAATGTGTCACGATTTCCGTCGCGGTTGCTTTTTTAAGTATCACGATATCGCGCAATATATGGACGATACCAAGTGTTCGAGTCGGAAACGGATCACGTTGGAAATATTTGATATGAATACTTAAAGGGATTCGGATGTGGTCGCCAGTAAATGAAATAGATAAATTGTAGTAATCAACTATGTTAAAATAATGTCTTACAAATAAATTGAAATGCTTACATTCATGAAAAACAAAAAAAGTTGATGAAGCAGATGGTGGTGGCGCCGTAGACTCGCTATTGGCGCCTAGTGTTTGCGGACTAGAGTGATGCGGTCTGATCGTTGAGGATGTGGTGGATGGAGTGTGGTCAGATGTAGCAATGGATGTGGATACTAAGAGCCTTACGAGCTCACCCTAGTGACGGATTGAAGGCGGGATTTTGGTGTCAAGGCTACGGTCCTCACCCTGACGGTGGAGCGAAGGTGGGGATTGGTTATCAGAGCTACGGTTGCTCACCTTGATAGTGAAAGTGAAGACCAAGAACCCTTGCGAGTTCACCCAGGTCAGGGTCTGAACGCCTATTCAACTAAAACTAAAGGTTTGACGATTAATGCACAATTTGACTCGGAATGATTGTCGTGTTTTGTCAAGAAAGATTTTCTCCTTTTTTATACTAAATTATGTCACGTTCCAGATTTTCGTCCATCAGAATATGTTTTAAGGTCGTGGCCTTCTTAACTAACTCCCAGAATATCCTAGTAGACACAATTCTTATCCACATCACTTATCAGTATGGACTCGCGTAAACTTAATAACTTTCCTCGTAGACTTATGTAAATACCCCAAATCTTCCATCATTGAAGGATTATTTACCGGAAGATAATCAACCTGATGTTGCTGGTGCCACTGGGCTAGGGAAAGCTGCTGAACAAATCAAAGTACCTTCCCCTGCTTCAACCATACTGTTAGAGGCTGTGGCCGATGAACCTGTTAAAAGAACAGCTCCTCTAATATCAGAAGACGCCACAGATCATCGGTCTTCAGATGAAGTACCTTGTCCAGAAATTGAGGGAAATGGTGATCGGGATTTTTCTGAGGTTTTCCTGTCTGAAGATGAGAGTGAAGGATAGTTTCTGGAGATCACCAATCAGAAGATGGGAAAGAAATCGATTTTTGGCAAATATTGAAGATGGGGATGCCTCTGAAGATATCCAGCCAGAAGTTGAGAACAAAATCAATCGGAACGCTGGTATTAGTGATGGGGATGTTTCTGAAGATATATGGCCAGAAGATGAGAACGTGATCTATCTTGACTTGACTATTAGAGATGGGAATGTTTCTGAATTAGGAGATGACAGCAAAATCACTTTTGAATCATTGATTAGACAAGGGGATGTGTCTGCATATGCCGGACTTGAAGACGAGTACGAAGGCAGCTTAATTGCCCAGAAACATGAAGACGTTGTCAGCAGCTTTTCCGAGGATGCCTCCATTGAACCTGAAACCACGAAGTCTGAGTGCCTGGGCAATCTCAAATCTCAGGGACGCAACAGAACCTCCACTTCCTCCCCAAAACCCAGATGAGAAATTGTTGTTATTACAAACCAACTCATGTCCCGCGGAAGCCCAACATAGTTTCCGGCGGGTTACCCCTCGGACAGGCGACACGTACCATTTGTCCGAAGACCCCGAGCCATCTCCCGACATCTCAGTTCAGACGCATCCTGACCTGCATCATCCCCATTTCATGACCCTGATCTTTGGATGCGGCCTTGCTTGCTTGAGCTGGTCAATATCGAGTGCACCAAAATCGTAGCCTACGTACTCACCAAGATGGAGGAGGAGTTAACGAGTGCTACGGCCATATCACCTCCCCACCGCTCCTTGGAACCGAACTTTTCCCACACCACCTACAAATTCGGTGGAAGAATTTTAACACAACAAGAAACAATGTCTCATTGCACCAAATCCAGAATAACAATAAAATCTATTCGATTCATTTTTAAAGGAAAATATTTCTATTATTCATCGACAACATGAATGCTATTCACGTGCAGAGGGACTTTAACCAATATCCCACAATTTTCATCTTGATGGCAGCCAAAAGCAGAAACTGTGGGACAAGCAAACCACACCGAGATTCTTGCAAACAAGCTCTCCCCGACTTTCGAAAATTCCATCCCTGCATGACCGACATTTTCGGTAACAAGAAGCAACAGATCAGTCCCACGTTCAGCCCCCCACAACGGCTTCCCCACGATCCTCGACTTATCAAAAAGAGGAAGATAGACAAAAGAAAAGAGGGGACACGCATTTACAAAAAAAAAAGGAGACAGAGCACTCATCGGCAGAGGGAGTCACCTTCTAGAGAGACCACCATTCCCTGATTGATCCCTGCTACGTCCCCGTCACCCTCCAGTCAAGGTGAGTCTATGCCAAGGACATGGAAATCCTTCCGTCGTCAGCCCAAACCCGGTTGCTGTCGATCACAACTGGAGATGGCCGCTACAACAGCAAGCACGATGGCCTTCAACTCCTCTGGATATGGCAACGGCAACCAATGGCATCCGCTATCTCGGCTGCTGAACGCGAATAGGAATAACGACCGAATCGCAAACAATTGTCTCCCGCAGCCACGTGGTCTCGCGGGAGGCCTCCTTTTCTACTGATGTTCGTCCTTTCAGGTGCAGGTCACGAAGTTGGAGGCGAGCGAGAAGACCCCAAAGATGGCCGCAACAACAGGGAGACACGATCTCAACCCCCAAGGAGTCCCGACAGCGCAGCCCCTCCTCCAATGTTCCCTTGGATCAGCAAACAGCGACTTCAATGCAATGCTGTGCCCACGGCTGGTTCTCTTTATGATGCCACTTCACTCCATCCGAAAATTGTATTCCTGGAATCAACGATAGTGGCGAACCCATCGGCGGTAGAACCAGTGGCAGCAATCCCTCCCTCCTCCGGCGTCGCCAGGCCCGACGGCGAACTCGTCTTCCCCGGCATCTCCAGGTTACTGACAGCGGCAGATCGCCCCCGATGTTCCCAGGTCCAACAACAGCGGAACCTCCTTCTCCCGATAGCAATGGTGACCCGTCCTCTTTGGCGTCCCCAACGTCCCACAATGATGTCTCCGATAGCGGCGACCTCCAGCTTCCCGGAGTTTGCGTCGGCGACCATGAGCTATCTCTGGTTCTGAGCTCAGATCCCACCGTTCTCGACGCCCCAAGAACCAGCGGTGGGGAACCCATCTTTCCCCGGCGTTTCCAGAACCGGCAGCGGCAAACCCGTCTCTCCAGCGTCTCTAGACAACCGCAGCAGCGGAGCCCTCTTCTCCCTACGTCTCCAGGACTAGCGGCGGCAACCTGTTGTCCCCGGCATCCCCAGAACCAACGGCGGCGAGCTCCGTTCTCCATGACATCTCCAGATCCAACGGGAGCGACCCATGTCCTCCTCGACGTTCGTCGAACCCAAAGTGTCTTCGGGGAAGCTTCTATCGCGTCTCGTTGACCCCAGGCGATGCCCCTGAGAGGCCGGATTTGCTGGTGTTTTCAATTAACTCTTTGCGGTCACCCGAACCAAAAGAGAGAGAGGTTAACAGTTCCTATTCTCGTTAAAGCAATTTCGATTTGTTTAAAATCATTATTACATTTCCTAATTGCCTCTTTACGTGTCTGCTTGTGTTTTTGCCAATGATTTCTTGCTTTTACATAAACATATTTTGACAATTTTAATTTTTACAATCCTATTAATTGTCCTCGATTACATGTAGTTTATTTCTCCAATTGATTTCTTTCTGTTGCAATTATTTGAGCATATGTAACTTTCTTTTTTTATAAAAATTGCGGTTAGTCCTCGATTCTTTTTTTTAGTATTATTTTATGTCAGATTAAATGTGCGTGAAATTTGCATCCTGTTTTGAAAAGTCGGAAATTTTATTCATACAATTATCGATTGATATGAATATTATGATAACTAACGCACAATGCCCCGTTTGTTTGTTTTACATGAGAAACACGTTGACGATGCGGTGGATTAATTTGCAACATCGAGACATCACTCGGTTATTTCAGCATGGACGCACCAAGGAATTATTCTCCGACGTTCAAGGATCAATCTTTATGGGCCCAAATGCCCTATGTACATTGAGCATGCAATTAACGAAGGATCGACATCAACGGGCTCACAATGCCCCGTAAGTATGCTTCTTACTCAATTAAGTTCTAATCATTCCATTTGATTTAAACTAGAACTTTCTGACCACTCTCTTGTTTGCTTTACATGACCATCAATCGAGGAGTGCAAGAATTCAACAAGACGGAGGCCAAAGACCGAAGGTTACATGAAGGCGCGTGTATCAAACCGCGTGGATCTTTCCGCGTGTGTAAAAACCGCGATGTCAAGATATTAAAGCGGCCCCAACCGTCATCTCAGGTACATGAAGGAGGTGCGGGCCTCCCGATTTTCTTTATTTCCACATGTAACGGGTCGTGGGCCCAAGTGCATAGGCCCACGATCACCACCCTTTCCCGCTCCCTTTGATCTAACTACTTGATCTGTGGTTGCGGTGGATGCTATGAAGCTTTAGGATTTTATCGTCGCATGTTGTTTGTCAAACCAACACACATGAGTTCAGGCCCAAAAGGCCCGGATCGGGTCCAACGCCCGTAAAACATTGACATGAGTCCGGAGTCATGCCCGGATCGGGTCCAACGCCAGTTAATCAAAAGCAAACTTTTGGAGCAAACGCCACCTTTTCGCATGTTTAAGTGTAAGAGTTAGTAATCAAGGATCCCCGAATCCTACTCTGGTTTTCCGACTTAGACCAATTTTCAAAATTAAGTCGGTGGCGACTCCGTAATCGTTTACCTAGGTTAAACAACACATTTTTATAAACGGAGCCATTTTTGGATGAGGGACTAGCGCCCGCGCGCGTGCTAGGCCGGAAGGAGCGCGTACATCCCGGATGGCGACTCCGCTGGGGATTCCGCATGTGGATTCATTTCGAACGCTCTTACATTTCTAATCCACATGCGGAAAGGAGTTCTTGTTTGCGCATATACTTGATTGGCTCGGTGCCCTTTGTATGATCTCTTACGTGTGTTTGTTTACCGCTTTATTTGACATACATAGGTAAGTCCCTATACCCGGGACTAGGATCTCTAGGGGGTCACCGAAGGGCACGGCCTCGCTGCTTCCTGCGGCTTGTAGGCTATGGACCGGAACCCACCTCCCTTAGTCTGAGGGAGGTCTTAGAAACCTTCATCCGAGTCTAGTATTGATTGCCCACTACAGGTACCAAACGCCGCATGTGCATTTGTTTGTTACTGAGTGACTGTTACATGTGCAGGGACAGGTGGCAGATACGCTTTGTCTGCTATAACTGTAAAACTAACCTTTCTCGTTTTGCAGTTTGATGGAGTTTATTACAATAGACTTCAACAACCTTCATTTCTCCTATCCCTAACTATTTTATTGCTTACTGCATTCATACATTCGCATGATCACATGAGTGTATATTCGATTGCAGTAGTTACATTATCGTGTCATTCACAGTAATTGCTCCATTGAATCACTACGTCTCATTTACAATTACAATTACATAATGCATACTTTTATGCATATACGAGTACGATTGAGTAGCGTCACAAATTTATCATACATCGATTACATGGTTGCATGATATTAATCCAAACATTCTCTTTATTTTCCTTTCGAGGTTTAATTCTCTGACATGACTCCTCGAACGGGACTAGGGAAAATATGACATTACAAATCTACAAGAACAAAAATGCCAAGGATTCATTGACGTCTACCAAGGCCCAAAGTCGAACATCTAACAACATGAAGACCAAAGTTTCCATTACGGCTACCAAGGTCCAAAACCGTGCGTCGAACGACATGAGCTCAAAGTGATATCAACAGCTACCAAAGTACAAAGGCAAGCACGAACACCAAAGATCACCCAACGACTACCAAAGTGCAAAGTCGAATCTACAACAACATGAAAACCTTAAGGAGGTTACATCTCACCAGCCAACCACAGTCAACATCAGAGCTAATGACAAGCCCATAAAGCCATTCACGGACATGCTACAATCGGACACATTGGGAACATCACGCCCCTACTGATCGAATAACCGATCCAAAGAAACAGATGCAATCTCACTACGTCATCAGTCGGCACAACCTCGGCACCAACGGAAACATCATTCCAAACAGGGGCAATTCCTCAGCTTACAACTCAATAACATAATCCAGCACAAGGGGCAAACCCCATCATTCACAACGGCATCGCGAGATCAGGACAGCTGTATAAGATGTCTCGTCTGGGGCTCACACAACAGCTTACAAAATGCCAAAGAACATGATGTCTACTAAACGACGACGCATACTTCGACTGGGGCAATTCCCTTTGAATTCCTTACGGCATTCAAGTTGTCATCCCGACAGTAGTCAACCACCAACTCTCACCAACGAAAAGAGGAGAAGGTTAGTCACCGCCTCACGCATTGTCGAGAAACAAGCACCTCGGCCACCACATGAGTGGCCCATCCCTAGCCCGCCCACCACAGTTGCGGTCATCGCCCACGCGCACCACAAAGAGCTATCAACTTTGCACATCCGGGACATTCAATCGAAGTCAATCATCTTATCGGAGAGAACCGTCATAAACAATCGACGTAGAGTTCTTAGACATTGAATCACATAGAAGGGAGTATCGGTTCCTGAATAGTGCTTCTCTACAAAAATAAGTTACATGAGCTTACTTATTTTCACCATACATTCGTCTCATAGGTACAGAAACATCCTAAACAGACAAGCAATATTGGGGCAACTCCGAGCAATCTTGGAGAATTCTCTGTCAACAAAACAATGATCTACATGAAAAGGGAGTATTCGTTTCTTAATAAATGCTTTTTCACAAAACAGGTTACATGAGCTTACTTGTTTTGCCCTTCGGCTTGTCTTATAGGTACACGAACATCCTAGACAGACGACGAATACGAGGGTGGTAGGGTGGAAAAGTTTCGAGCCAAAATTTCGAAACAGCCTCCGTTGGCAAAACAACGAAGACGACACTACGTGAACAATCTGGGGCAAATCTCCATGCGATCTATGGGCAAATCTCCAAACGATCATGGGACAGATCTTCGAACAATACTGGGGCAAATCTCCGAGTAATCATGGACAAATCTACAAGCAATCTTGGGGCAAATTCCCAACCGATCCAGGGGCAAATCTCCGAGTGATCATGGACGTCTCCAAGCAATCCTGGAGCATACCTCCAAGCTATCCTGGGACAAGACAGAGCAATCTTGGTTAATTCCCTGTTGACAAACCAACGAATCACATGAGAGAAGTACATGAACACCGTAGGCAGACAATGAAATCCAAAGCTTCAAAACAACATGTCATCAACAAATTACATGAAAGGGGTACATGAGCACCCTAAGCAGACAATGAAGACAAACAATAAAGTTTCAAATCAGAACTTCAGAACACAACCTTCATCAACAAACTTCTTTACATCCCAAAGTACTGGGGCAATGAGCACCGACAATACACATGAAAAGGGAGAATCACACAGTCATTACTCTCTTCATTAAGCTAAATGAAATTACATAAGCCGATTTCATTTATGTCCTTTGTCTCGTGAACAGGTACCTGAGCTCCTCACACGAATGGTACAGAACTCCTATGACAAAGGCGAGGGTGGTAGGGTGGCAAAGCTTCGAGCCAAAGTCTTGTTGCAGTTTCGTTAATCCTTCGATTCCATCGGACGAAGACGCAATAGCGAAACAAAAAAAGGGAAGTATCAAAACTATACTTTACCTTTTATATATGCAAAACAAGTTGCATGAATTCACTTGTTTTTCTCGTTGTTGTCTCTTAGGTACAAGAACAACCTTACACAGCAAACATAAGCCATGAGTAGGGCTTTGCCAATCCTTCGATTCCATCGGACGAAGATGCACTGACGAAGCAACATGAGAGGGAGTATTAATCCAATTTCCAATACTTTCTTGTCGGAACAAGTTACATGAGCTAACTTGAGTCCGCCCTTTGGGCGTTTATAGGTACATGAGCACCCTATATCACGAACAAAGGCGCGGGCGGTTGGGTGGAAAAATTTCGAACCAAAGCTTCGAAATTGCCTTTGTCGTCATCAAGAACAACCACATGAGGACAAAGACATGACTTCAGGCACAAACGTACATGCATGGGCACTGTCGTGGTAAAGCATCTCCAAACAGGTCATTATCCGTTTCTTGAACACCTGTATGCCATTTGCATTTAACTCTCAATTTTCACAAATATTTCTGGGCGAGAAATGGAGAAGGCAAACTCATTCCCAAACACTCACCCCGAGAGACGAGTGCAAACACCGTGAGAATTTCCTATAAAAGCGTCTGGGCGGATAAAAATCTTTTGACGAAAGATGCTCAAACCGGAATGAGATTGAATGTTCTTCTTATTTCTTTACCCCAAACACATCGTTCATTTCTTCTCTTGAAACCAAAGTTTCTATAAATCACCTTGCACCAAAGTTGCCAGGAAATCTTGCAAAGCCAGAAGTGGCAAAATGTAGAGATGACACTTCCTCAAGGTCCGAGCAAAGAGGTACCTTCAACAGATTTGTGAGCCAATCAAGTTGTTCCTAAAGACAACGTCTCCTTCAACTCAGCAAATCCCCGAAAACTCCTAGAAAATATTTTCAATAAACACGGGGCATATCCTGTATGTTGATAAAGAAAAAGCAAAATTAGCGCAAAGACTGAAGTCTTCAAGAGCAAAGCGCAAAACAAAAGAGCAAAAATTAAAACACCAGGGCCAACATAGACGGTCGCAAGAGCAAAGGTGTTATTCCAAAATAAGAGAAAAAATATTTCCCGAAGAAACACATACAAATGAGTCATTCGGAACGCCTGACTGGTCCACAATCTGAAAAATGGAGAATTTGCTCGGACGGTGAAATCTCTACAGCTTTTGATGAGGTCTTGAAACCCATTTGTTTTAAAACCTTATGACAGAATCACATTCCAATCAAGCAATAATTCATTTGACCGGCACATGAGCATTCAAGTCAAAGGAATTTTGAAATCAGCCAGGACGACTTTATGAAATAAGAGTGAACCATGAGAGAAGTCAAAATCCCTTCTCCTGTTCTCGCTCAGAAGCAATTCTAGTTAAAACGACATGCATGAGTGTCATTTGCTTATATTCGCACTTTACATGATTTCATTTATTTCTAACTATTTTCATGATGAGTTTCCAAGTGCAAGGTCCATCAAGATCAAAATTAATTTGGGGTATTTATAATATCTTTGCAATAGAATCATCTCAGATTCTTTCTAAAGAGGGGCAGCTGTAAATACCCCAAATCTTCCATCATTGAAGGATTATTTACCGGAAGATAATCAACCTGATGTTGCTGGTGCCACTGGGCTAGGGAAAGCTGCTGAACAAATCAAAGTACCTTCCCCTGCTTCAACCATGCTGTTAGAGGCTGTGGTCGATGAACCTGTTAAAAGAACAGCTCCTCTAATATCAGAAGACGCCACAGATCATCGGTCTTCAGATGAAGTACCTTGTCCAGAAATTGAGGGAAATGGTGATCGGGATTTTTCTGAGGTTTTCCTGTCTGAAGATGAGAGTGAAGGATAGTTTCTGGAGATCACCAATCAGAAGATGGGAAAGAAATCGATTTTTGGCAAATATTGAAGATGGGGATGCCTCTGAAGATATCCAGCCAGAAGTTGAGAACAAAATCAATCGGAACGCTGGTATTAGTGATGGGGATGTTTCTGAAGATATATGGCCAGAAGATGAGAACGTGATCTATCTTGACTTGACTATTAGAGATGGGAATGTTTCTGAATTAGGAGATGACAGCAAAATCACTTTTGAATCATTGATTAGACAAGGGGATGTGTCTGCATATGCCGGACTTGAAGACGAGTACGAAGGCAGCTTAATTGCCCAGAAACATGAAGACGTTGTCAGCAGCTTTTCCGAGGATGCCTCCATTGAACCTGAAACCACGAAGTCTGAGCGCCTGGGCAATCTCGAATCTCAGGGACGCAACAGAACCTCGACTTCCTCCCCAAAACCCAGATGAGAAATTGTTGTTATTACAAACCAACTCATGTCCCGCGGAAGCCCAACATAGTTTCCGGCGGGTTACCCCTCGGACAGGCGACACGTACCATTTGTCCGAAGACCCCGAGCCATCTCCCGACATCTCAGTTCAGACGCATCCTGACCTGCATCATCCCCATTTCATGACCCTGATCTTTGGATGCGGCCTTGCTTGCTTGAGCTGGTCAATATCGAGTGCACCAAAATCGTAGCCTACGTACTCACCAAGATGGAGGAGGAGTTAACGAGTGCTACGGCCATATCACCTCCCCACCGCTCCTTGGAACCGAACTTTTCCCACACCACCTACAAATTCGGTGGAAGAATTTTAACACAACAAGAAACAATGTCTCATTGCACCAAATCCAGAATAACAATAAAATCTATTCGATTCATTTTTAAAGGAAAATATTTCTATTATTCATCGACAACATGAATGCTATTCACGTGCAGAGGGACTTTAACCAATATCCCACAATTTTCATCTTGATGGCAGCCAAAAGCAGAAACTGTGGGACAAGCAAACCACACCGAGATTCTTGCAAACAAGCTCTCCCCGACTTTCGAAAATTCCATCCCTGCATGACCGACATTTTCGGTAACAAGAAGCAACAGATCAGTCCCACGTTCAGCCCCCCACAACGGCTTCCCCACGATCCTCGACTTATCAAAAAGAGGAAGATAGACAAAAGAAAAGAGGGGACACGCATTTTACAAAAAAAAAAGGAGACAGAGCACTCATCGGCAGAGGGAGTCACCTTCTAGAGAGACCACCATTCCCTGATTAATCCCTGCTACGTCCCCGTCACCCTCCAGTGAAGGTGAGTCTATGCCAAGGACATGGAAATCCTTCCGTCGTCAGCCCAAACCCGGTTGCTGTCGATCACAACTGGAGATGGCCGCTACAACAGCAAGCACGATGGCCTTCAACTCCTCTGGATATGGCAACGGCAACCAATGGCATCCGCTATCTCGGCTGCTGAACGCGAATAGGAACAACGACCGAATCGCAAACAATTGTCTCCCGCAGCCACGTGGTCTCGCGGGAGGCCTCCTTTTCTACTGATGTTCGTCCTTTCAGGTGCAGGTCACGAAGTTGGAGGCGAGCGAGAAGACCCCAAAGATGGCCGCAACAACAGGGAGACACGATCTCAACCCCCAAGGAGTCCCGACAGCGCAGCCCCTCCTCCAATGTTCCCTTGGATCAGCAAACAGCGACTTCAATGCAATGCTGTGCCCACGGCTGGTTCTCTTTATGATGCCACTTCACTCCATCCGAAAATTGTATTCCTGGAATCAACGATAGTGGCGAACCCATCGGCGGTAGAACCAGTGGCAGCAATCCCTCCCTCCTCCGGCGTCGCCAGGCCCGACGGCGAACTCGTCTTCCTCGGCATCTCCAGGTTACTAATAGCGGCAGATCGCCCCCGATGTTCCCAGGTCCAACAACAGCGGAACCTCCTTCTCCCGCTAGCAATGGTGACCCGTCCTCTTTGGCGTCCCCAACGTCCCACAATGATGTCTCCGATAGCGGCGACCTCCAGCTTCCCGGAGTTTGCGTCGACGACCATGAGCTATCTCTGGTTCTGAGCTCAGATCCCACCGTTCTCGACGCCCCAAGAACCAGCGGTGGGGAACCCATCTTTCCCCGGCGTTTCTAGAACCGGCAGCGGCAAACCCGTCTCTCCGGCGTCTCTAGACAACCGCAGCAGTGGAGCCCTCTTCTCCCTACGTCTCCAGGACTAGCGGCGGCAACCTGTTGTCCCCGGCATCCCCAGAACCAACGGCAGCGAGCTCCGTTCTCCATGACACCTCCAGATCCAACGGGAGCGACCCATGTCCTCCCCGACGTTCGTCGAACCCAAAGTGTCTTCGGGGAAGCTTCTATCGCGTCTCGTTGACCCCAGGCTATGCCCCTGAGAGGCTGGATTTGCAGGTGTTTTCAATTAGCTCTTTGCTGGTCACCCGAACCAAAAGAGAGAGAGGTAACAGTTTCCATTCTCGTTAAAGCAATTTCGATTTGTTTAAAATCATTATTACATTTCCTAATTGCCTCTTTACGTGTCTGCTTGTGTTTTTGCCAATGATTTCTTGCTTTTACATAAACATATTTTGACAATTTTAATTTTTACAATCCTATTAATTGTCCTCGATTACATGTAGTTTATTTCTCCAATTGATTTCTTTCTGTTGCAATTATTTGAGCATATGTAACTTTCTTTTTTTATAAAAATTGCGGTTAGTCCTCGATTCTTTTTTTTAGTATTATTTTATGTCAGATTAAATGTGCGTGAAATTTGCATCCTGTTTTGAAAAGTCGGAAATTTTATTCATACAATTATCGATTGATATGAATATTATGATAACTAACGCACAATGCCCCGTTTGTTTGTTTTACATGAGAAACACGTTGACGATGCGGTGGATTAATTTGCAACATCGAGACATCACTCGGTTATTTCAGCATGGACGCACCAAGGAATTATTCTCCGACGTTCAAGGATCAATCTTTATGGGCCCAAATGCCCTATGTACATTGAGCATGCAATTAACGAAGGATCGACATCAACGGGCTCACAACGCCGTGTAAGCGTCGCTCTTACTCAATTAAGTTCTAATAATTCAAATTCGATTTAAACTAGAACTTTCTGACCACTCTCTTGTTTGCTTTACATGAACATCAATCGAGGAGTGCGAGAATTCAACAAGACGGAGGCCAAAGACCGAAGATTACATGAAGGCGCGTGTATCAAACCGCGTGGATCTTTCCGCGTGTGTAAAAACCGCGATGTCAAGATATTAAAGCGGCCCCAACCGTCATCTCAGGTACATGAGGGAGGTGCGGGCCTCCCGATTTTCTTTATTTCCACATGTAACGGGTCGTGGGCCCAAGTGCATAGGCCCACGATCACCACCCTTCCCCGCTCCCTTTGATCTAAATACTTGATCTGTGGTTGCGGTGCATGCTATTAGGCTTTAGGATTTTATCGTCGCATGTTGTTTGTCAAACCAACACACATGAGTTCAGGCCCAAAAGGCCCGGATCGGGTCCAACGCCCGTAAAACATTGACATGAGTCCGGAGTCATGCCCGGATCGGGTCCAACACCCGTTAATCAAAAGCAAACTTTTGGAGCAAACGCCACATTTTCGCATGTTTAAGTGTAAGAGTTAGTAATCAAGGATCCCCGAATCCTACTCTGGTTTTTCGACTTAGACCAATTTTTAAAATTAAGTCGGTGGCGACTCCGTAATCGTTTACCTAGGTTAAACAACACATTTTTATAAACGGAGCCATTTTTGGATGAGGGACTAGCGACCGCACGCTTGCTAGGCCGAAAGGCGCGCGTACAACTTAGTACGGGCCCGTGCCTTCCCTCTGGTCTAATAGGCTACAACGCAATTCTGTACGAACCATGATTACTTTAGGCCCAAAGTATTCTTTCGTATCAACAATTTTACGAACTAAAACCATTCACAAGCCTCTTCTAAAAGCAACCATTTATATAAACCTCACTTTATTCCTTTATATGCATTACATATACGGTCTCACAGATGACATTTTATTATGTAATCCTACGTGGCAAAAACATTTTACTCCCAAAAACACTCGGAATCATCTCGCCAAAACTGGAGCCGACAATCCATCCTCCGACACATCCAACACGAAGTCGTCGCTCTTGCACAAGGCGTAGACAATGTCCACCATGCTCGGCCTGTTGGACGGGTCCTTGTTCACGCACGCTACTGCAACCCCCATCACGTTCACCACACTCTCAAACGGGAAGGAATCCTCTACCAGGCTCTCGTCCATCCACGCCCTCACCCTCTTCGACCTCCCGACCTCATCCTCATCGTCCTCGGAACTGCCCTGCGTGCCAAACACCTCGGTCGCACTCGCCCACAGGACATTCCCTTCCTCGTCGATCGCTTCCTTCCCCGAAATCAGCTCGAGTAGGACGACCCCGAAGGAGAACACGTCCATCCTCGTCGACACGACCCCGTCCGCCAGGTACTCCGGAGCGATGTACCCCTGGGTGCCAACGATGTGCATGGTGATGGCATTGCACCCGGACTTTGCGAGTCCAAAGTTGGCGATCTTGGCCCGCATGTTCGAGTCCAAGAGGATGTTGCTGCTCTTGATGTCCTTGTGGACGACTCGCGGACGGGTGTGCTCGTGGATGTACTGGAGGCCGTTGGCGACGTCGATGGCAATCCGCAGGCGGGTCTTCCAGCTAAGCTTCTCGTTGTGATGTGACTCGTGCAGCCACGAGTAGAGGGAGCCATTCTGGACGAATTCGTAGATGAGGTAGCAGTTGGCCTCTTCTGGGTCGATGCAGAAACCTTCCAGCTTCACTAAGTTACCATGGTTCACCTTCAAACCAAGGAACAGAACAAGTCCATCACACACTCGAACGAATCAAAATCAAACAAAATCATTAAACTAAGCATCATTCAGCAAGAGGGGCAACTTGTCCTTAAACAGGGTTTCACTGTTCTTCTGGTGGGAAAACGAACAAGGGCTGCGGACAGATTAAACCGCCATTAACATAAAGATTTATCATTTTAGCACTTAGTTTTCAACCTACACTCCCAATAAGTCAAGACCCAACTCCCTTAATCACAAAGGAGAAGGTTCTCATTTTGACTGGTACAAATCTAGTGGCGTCACCATCACACAGATTATTCTTTCCATTAACATCTAAGACATGGCAATAGTGATCATCACCCTCAACCTCAACCTCAATCATCTTCCGCTGGACAAAGTTGACCCTCTTCTCTGATTAATCAGAAGCAAATGAAATGCAAATTCACGGTATGCTAATCCCCCTAAACCCCTCACACCCCCCTCCCCCCAAACCAACCAAACAGCAAGAAGCATTGCCCGATGCCAAATAATAATGCCGACAAACAATATCCAATCACTAATCTTAGACTTCACCAGCAAATTCATCCAGAATGATAAGCAATTGACAGTGTCAAAGGTTACTTCTTTTCTAGTTTTTACCTTTTGCAAGATCTTGAGCTCTTCGTAGGCGTTCCACTTCATCTTCTTGATTGCATATACCTCCCCATCGATCCATCCCTTGTAGACTGACCCCTGGATCAGGCTTCCGGGGCCAAACCCCCCAGTCGCCTCCTTCAGCTCATTGATCCCGAACACCCTGTATTTGTCCAAGCAGTCTGACACGTCAGCCATCAAATTCACTTCCATCTCGCTCAACCCGCCTTTCTGAACGGCCTCGCCATCCATCTTCTTCCTCTCCACCTCCGTAAACCCCTGTTTCCCACTCCGTTTCCCTCGAAATAGCAATAGGAACGCAAACAGGGCGATAAGGAGTACTCCAAGAACCCCCACACAGACCGACAACCCGATCACGAGACCTTTCCTTTCCTCCTTGAGGGACGGGACGGGGGCGGCGGTAGTCGGCTGGGCGAGGCTCGGGAGCGTGCTCACCGGGATGAAGATGGTGTCGTAAGGCTGGATGTTGGCCCCGTTGACACCCGTGATTGCCTGTACCTGGGCGCCGAACCTCGTGGCGACCTCGGACAGGTTGTCGGAGGGCTGGAAGACGTAGGACAAGAGGAGGGTGACGCCGCTCCCTAGTTGTGAAGAGTTGGGGCACTTGCAGAAGATAGGG
Organism: Melastoma dodecandrum; assembly: GCA_029817715.1. Taxonomy (NCBI): domain Eukaryota; kingdom Viridiplantae; phylum Streptophyta; class Magnoliopsida; order Myrtales; family Melastomataceae; genus Melastoma; species Melastoma dodecandrum. Next base: position 27,519 of record JARUPY010000057.1, on the reverse strand, counting down.
AAGATGGCCTGGACGCCGATGGAGAGGTTGGTGGGGACAAGGGTGGGGTTGACGACCTCGACGGACTGGTAGGTAGTGAGGTTGCCGAAGGGGCCGATGGAGAGGCCGTAGAAGGTGTCGCCGCTCTGGATGATGCGGGAGGCGTTGGAGAAGGAGATGGCGTAGGAGGAGTTGAGGGGGTTGCAGGAGCAGGAGAGGGGGACGAAGAGGGGTTGTCCGGGGTAGAGAGGGGAGGAGAGGAGGGAGGAGGAGATGTTGCTGGGGATGGAGATCATGAGGCGGCTGACGCCAAAGAGGTCGCCGATGGAGGAGAGGTCGGTGAGGTTAGTGGTGAGGCCGGCTGGGTAGAAGGCGTAGGTGTGGCAGGGGTAGGAGTAGGAGGTGTCGTTGGGGGAGCAGGTGAAGCCGGAGGTGCTGGGCTGGGCCGACGCTGGGGGAGGTAGGAGGAACAGCAGCATAAGCAAAGGCAAAGGCAGGAGGTGGTGGTGGTGGTGGTGGGCGGGGGCTGACATGGTGGATGATGGAAGGAGGGAAGGGAGGGTTGAAGAAAAGTTGTTTCTTTTTTTATTTTTTACAGTGCCATTTGTTTTTATGCACTCATCAAAAACAACATACCATACATATATATATTTATTAATGGGGTGTCACTCTTCCCCACAGCTACTTACCTCCACTCCATAGTTTTTAAAGACTTTGACTTTCTGAGTCGAGTACGAACAAAGACCGATCCATAATAAATGAGGGAGTGGGCGGTTGTGGTGGTCCCACTCTATTTGGAAGGTTCCTTCCTTCCTCAACCCCATCCATCCATGCCCTTTTTAACACGGTAAGCAAACTAAGGTGGGCTTCATGGGTATGGACATCTCTTCTCTTCATCATATCCCACCACAAGTACAACCCCACTCCAATTCCCAAAACACAGCCCACCAACTTGTGGGTAAAGATTGGTGAGGGGAGCTTAAATCGATAGGCCCGACCCTGGCATATAAATTTGGGCTTCCACAATCCAAGTTGGGTGTGTTGGGTCGGGAGAGCAGAGCACCCATCATCATCATCATAGTTCATGATGATTTTATTATTATTATTATTATTAATCCTTTTCGTGGTCACTTTCCGAGTTGACTAGGACGAAGCACTTATCAAAATGAAATGTCCAAGTCTTTTTTCCCCGATTTCTCCCACCAAACCCAACCCCCCACAAGAGGCTTTAAATTTAATGATCCGCATTACAATCAATCATTGAACGCCGCTTGATGTAATATGGCGTCCACTCAACTTCATCTTCCTCTCGTTGTTAGCTAGCCTTAATTGCGTAACAACAAACCCCGGAACCCCACCTCCCCATGTTTATCCCCGCCTCCGACACGACACGTTCAGACCGACTGACTTTTTAACATCACCTCCTTCTTCAATACGCTCTGTTGCTGGTTGCAGCGATCGACTTTCAACATCCTCCCTCAATCATATAAAGTCAAACCCCCGTTGCTTCTTCTGTCTTATGCCCCCTTTATCTTTTTAACCCCCCAAACGAGTCAAAAACCAACGTCATTGCTGCTTACCTGGATTTCAATTGTCGGAAGAAAAACTGGAAACCGCGTGACAAGTAAGCAAAAAACTGGCCACCAAGCTTCCCGTGACTCATTTACTACGACAATGATCACTAAGGGAAGGGGCGTTGAAGCCCTCGACGAAAACCGCTACGACGCACAGAACATTCTGCCACAAGATTCCCCAGTTGATATCGACCGGGTGTTGATTCTTAGAGATATTCATGTATTTGGTTTTGCGGTTTGAATTTCGCGGAAGATTTGTGTTTTCCTTTCTTGTCCACCCTCACCAAAACCCCCCCATTCCCACGACGCTGGTGAAGATAGATTATTTGTATGTTTGGTAAAGGAAGGTCGAGATTTCAATCACGCACACGAAAGTGTCCACTTGTTTTTAATTAAAATGCCCCAACGAGGTCATGTCTTTGCCTGGCGATATTAAATTATGGACTTGCCGGGGACACGGACGAACCCGCGGTACTTTGGGAGGGGAAGAACTTGGATGCACAAGTAATCGATACACAGGTGTTAGGGTAAGGCATTCAATGCAAGGTTTTCCTTTTTCTTTCTCTCCTTTTGAATGGAGACACCGAAAGGAAATGAAAAATAATATCTCAAGTGTAAGGCTCGGTTCGTCACTGGCCATCTACCTCCCCCCTGATGGAGCGAACATTCATGCCGGGTGCTTGTCACAATTATAAGGGGGCACCGACGACCGGTCGTCACCGTCCTCCTCTTTTGGAGAAGATTGCTTGGACAAAACTATGTGTTCTTCTGCATTGATCAGTTCTTCAAGACCTCTTCGGCAGAACCTTAAATTCAGTGACCTGGCAGGATTATATGGAATATATCGTAAGGGTTTCTGTAATAAACGTCTCCTACGTAACATATTCGATATACGAATGTGGAGACCGCGTCGAGGTATCGGGCAAGAGTGTTGTGACAGTCTGATAGGTAGCAATGAATTCGGAAAGCAGTGCAAAAATAACAACAAAACAAGCCGCAAGATGCTAAGTTCCCACTAGAGAAATGCCAACATGAAGGCGTCAAAGGGGAGACACGCCTTCGGATTAAAACTTTAGCTGTTGCCTCTCGTCCGGATGAGTTTACACTCAGCCCTTTGCCGGGAAACAATAAACCCAGTCTCCAACCTGTCATCTTTCGGCGAAGATAGGGGGACCAGATGATGCTGCCCCATCTGTTTTCTCTTCGCCCAGCCCAGAAATACAGCTGTCCCACGATAAAACGAAAAATCAGACGCCATACATATCGATCATGGGCACGTATACGTGGTCGTTTGTCGAGCTGGGAAAGAAGCCGTAGGTAGAAGTTTCGGAAGGGGGTGGCTCCCATACGCCCAAACCCCGACTCGAACGAAATCAGTCAATTAGAAGGGAAGTCTTCCACTAGAGCTTGATCAATAGTACCGAATAATCATGATACAATAAGTTTCATTATCGCATTCTGGTATTACACTAAGGTAATTATTGTTGTAGTTTCAATAATTCATGAAAGTTTAGCCCAAACTAGAGAAAGGAAGGGGGGGGGGGGTCTCTTCTCTCTTCCCCTCTAAAACCGGGAGGTGTTGTCGTCAGCACATACTTCATAATGATGTAAGCCTGAAGAATTTCATTTTTTAGGGTATTCCAAGTGATGTTTGGTTGTATGTGTTTACAAATTACCCACCAAAGGGGAATAGGGCATTCTTTTTCTTATCAACCACAGATTGCAAACATTAGACCAGAACTATGAGTCGGATAAGCAAAAACAAAAACGTGTATGTGGATGTCTATGTAATGTGTGGTTCACCTACATATACATGTCACACAGACCTGCAAATATTGCAATATCCAACTCAGCAAGTCCCAAAAATGGATTCAAATCCTAGAAGTTGTGAACTATAAGAAAGAAAGTAGTTTACCAAACAAAAGAATATAACCCCCACACCGTTTGTTCAGACAAATTTTTGCAAATCTCAGCATAATACAAATGAATTAAGTGCATGTTTGTTTCCTCGATCAGGGTCGACAGCATCAGGATTTGGGTACCATGAACGAAATTCTTACAGGAATAAAAGAAAGAGAAATGGCGAAACACATACATACACACACATGTTTACAAGCTTAAGGACAATTAAGAAGTTCGTTGAGGGTAGATGGAATGCTTCCAAGGCTTCCTTCTCCATTCCCCCCCCCCCCCCACACCATCTCTCTTTATAATCTCCTCCTCACTTCTCCCCCAACATACACCTCCAACACGATCTCGTCCCTCGTGATTCCGAGCTCCAGTAATGGCTGATCGGACGAGCACGACCGCCCCCGGCGCACATCCTCCTCCCTCGTCTACTATTTCCGTTGAGGCCCGACTGAACGACAGAAATAACCTCCCGAATTTTCTCCTCTCTGTCCGCCTCAAGTACGTCAAGCTCGGTTACCATTACCTCATATCCAACGCTATGTACATCTTCCTCCTCCCCATCCTCTGCGTCGCCTCTGCCCAGGTCTCCACCCTCACCCTACATGACGTCGCTAACCTCTGGGACCAGCTACGGTTCAACCTCGTGAGCGTCGTCCTCTGTTCCGTCCTTATGGTCTTCCTCGGCACCGTCTACTTCATGAGCCGTCCCCGCAAGGTCTACCTCATGAATTTCTCTTGCTACAAGCCCGAGCCCGAGAGGAAGTGCCCCCGGGAGTTGTTCTACGACAGGTCCGTCCTCACTGGGAACTTCACCGAGGAGAACCTCGCCTTCCAGAAGAAGATCATCGAGAGGTCTGGGCTAGGGGAGGACACCTACCTCCCCGAGGCAGTTATGAACATCCCTCCGAACCCATGCATGGCCGAGGCGAGGAAGGAGGCCGAGGCAGTCATGTTTGGCGCGATCGATGAGCTGCTGACGAAGACAGGGGTGAAGGCCAAGGATATCGGGATCCTCGTGGTGAACTGCAGCTTGTTCAACCCGACACCCTCGCTGTCGGCCATGATCGTTAACCACTACAAGCTCAGGGGCAACATACTTAGCTACAACCTCGGCGGGATGGGATGCAGTGCCGGCCTGATCTCCATAGACTTGGCAAAACAACTCTTGCAGGTCAGCATCAAACCACAACCTTTCCCCTGATCTTCCACCATTCTTCTCGCTTAATGACAATCGATATCGTTCTTTTCGGAAATGATGCCTTGAGTTAGTAAAATTAAGTGGTGATTACCGAGTGAAGTTGAATTTATCAAAGGAAGGAGTCGAGAAAAAAATGACGAAGTGCATTGATTGTGGCTACCTGTAACTTAGGACCATCGGAGTCAATGTCATCTGTCTCAACTGTTCATCCCTATTTAGCAGCCTTGCTTGGTGTTCTGCATTCGATTCTCGTGGGGTCACTTAATCTTTTGCGTAGTCGGATTAGTCGCTTATTTTCTTTTGTATTCATGTTCCATTATCAAATTTTAGGTTCACCCAAATTCCTATGCTCTGGTTGTGAGCATGGAGAACATCACCCTGAACTGGTACTTTGGCAACGACCGGTCGATGCTCGTCTCCAACTGCCTATTCCGGATGGGTGGAGCCGCGATCTTGCTCTCCAACAAGCCCTCTGATCGCAGCCGCTCGAAGTACCAGCTCATCCACACAGTCCGCACACACAAGGGCGCGGACGACAAGTGCTACGGCTGCGTATTCCAGAGGGAGGACACTTCAAAGAGGATCGGGGTGTCCCTCTCGAAGGACCTCATGGCCGTGGCAGGGGAAGCCCTCAAGACCAACATCACGACCCTCGGCCCGCTGGTCCTCCCGATGTCGGAGCAGCTCCTGTTCTTCGCAACCCTCATCGCGAGGAAAGCCCTCAAGATGAAGATCAAGCCCTACATCCCGGACTTCAAGCTTGCTTTCGAGCACTTCTGCATCCACGCGGGGGGGAGGGCCGTCCTAGATGAGCTGGAGAAGAACCTCGAGCTGACTGACTGGCATATGGAGCCGTCGCGGATGACACTGTACAGGTTCGGGAACACCTCGAGCAGCTCACTGTGGTACGAGCTGGCCTACTCCGAGGCGAAGGGGAGGATAAGGAAGGGCGACAGGACGTGGCAGATCGCGTTCGGTTCCGGGTTCAAGTGTAACAGCGCGGTGTGGCGCGCCCTCAGAACGATCGACCCAGCGAAGGAGAAGAGCCCTTGGATGGACGAGATAGAGAAGTACCCGGTCCATGTCCCGAAAGTAGCATCCCTCAGCTGATCATACGTAGATGACATGATTCCTCCAAATTGGGCAATACTACTACTACTACTACTACTACTACTACAACTACCACATTGGAATGATTGATTGGGCACAAAAGCCAGAAACCTATGATGATTGAATTCTTTGTTTGTCTTTTTTCCCGATTGTGGGCTTGTAATATTTTTTTTTTCTGATTATAAGGGGATTAGTGATTCTGAGTGATTAATCCTCCCGAGACCCTATCTTTGTTCATCCTATAGCATGGGAAATGAAACAATTGCACTGGATAGAAATGGGAAATGGGAAATGGGAAAGGGAAGACAAACTCTTAAAGGAAACATTGCAGTTTTTGTGCAATGAATAAGGGGAAATGTGTGTTAAATGGGCGGCACTTCCACTACTTGACCATTGACTAAAAAGAGGTCATAAAGAGGTGGGTCCAAACAATCCAGAAAATCCAAAACCAATCCCGGCCTTGGTTGAGTTGGAGTTGGGTTTGACCTTTAACGGGAAAAGGAAATGGCTTTTAAGTGAACTTCATTCACATGAGAGGGGAGGGTAGGGAAGGAGATATGATGACCACGCTCCCTCCCCTTCCTGAGGACAGCCTGTTCTCTTTAGCAATGCTCTACTGCCATTATTTATGATTCCAGCTGCGCTGCTTCGGGCAAACCCAGAGAAAAGAAAGAAGATACGAAAGAAAGCTGTCTCCCAAATTTATTGCCAACGAGAGGAGGCGGCTTTGCCTGCGTGAAATAATAATAATGTTAGTTGTTAGAATATTAAATCGATTCATGTGTCAAGTCCAAAATATAAACTCAACGGAAAAATTAATTAACTGTAGGAAAAATAACCCACTTAAATTTATACATAAGGTCAGACTTTTTGACCTTTTTTACGTGTCAGACTTGAATTTCTCCCATTATAGTGACGACCCTTTTCACAGATAGATCGAGTGGGGTTGCTGTAGACACAACAGCCATTGACAGCAAAAGGTGCATGCTGGGTGTTGTCATGTGAGGGAGGCCAGGGGAAGGACCACCCCAAGAATTTTGGGACAATACAAAAATTATTCCTCTCTCTTTTGTTTTCTGTATTTTCTCGGCAGCTGGTTCGTATGTTGTCGGTAGTCCGGTGTCTGGTCCTGTCCGGTTGCTGGCTTCTACTAACCCTAAACATGTAAGAGTTGTTCAAAGGTGAAAAGAAAAAAGCAGATGCAGCAGCAGCAAGCAGCTTGCTGATAACAAGTATTACCGTTACAAACAAAGGACCGCATGGTCCCCTTTGGCCATTGCAACTCGAAACTCGAAATCCATATCGGGATACTTAATTAGCCTAAATGGATCCGATGGGCTATTGGTGGCGTTCAATGAACGCAGAAGCACCCGCTAAGGTAAGCTAAACACTGCACCGCCGCCGCGACAATCCTCTCTATCTTGCCAAACCTAAAATACAGGTCCAATAAAATGAGATAAACCACTCGCTCCTGACCCACGTCCACTTTCATCCCAACAAAACTCTCTCCCAGTTTCTGGGGCTGAGCCTGGTATATGGGCCGAAATGGGAGAATGAGAGGCCCCTTAATAATCATCAGTGGCCCCGCGAGGTAGGCCCATTTAGACTGGTCTCCCCCCGAATTCACAAAAACTCGGATGGGTATTTCTAATTCTATCCATACTCACCAAACCCCCCAAAATCATTAATAATTGACCCCTGATCATTAAAACATTAAATGGGGGGGGGGGGTTAACCCAACTAATGTTTCTCGATTAAATTAACGTTGTTGTAAATGGGTGGGTTGAGCAGCCCAATGCAACGGAGTGGTTTCCCACCAGCCAGCCAGCCTAGCCAGACCGAATGAATATCTCGTTTTCAAAAGCCCCCTAATCATGAAATGGTCGGACGGACCATCCTGCATATTCCATGTATTTGATCATGAAAATGAAGAACGGGGCTGACAGGACTTGTCGTCTTTCAAAACAAAACTGGGGGGAAGTAACGAAGGTAGCATTTGAAATCTCGAGGCATCATTCATTATAATGCACATCCTTAACCCCCCCCTTCTTAAGATTCCTCTTTTTTTTTTTTTTTTTTTACATAAATGTAAGAAAAGGGATCTCAACAACCGCTACTGAGTTGGTACAAATGATTGGTTGGAAATATATGGTTTAAAATGATATCATTTTACATTGAAACAAAACGACGATGAAGATGATGGATGATAAACAAGGGGGAGAGGCGTAACGTGTCTTTCATTTTCAGGGAGATTAATTTTAACCGCACCGCCATCGCGTCGTCAGCCTTCAACTTGGCAGAACCACCACGGATATATATGGATTTTGTTTAACGGTACTCGTAGTCGGGGGGTGGGGGGCAGCAGAGCAGGTATAGAGAAGAAATCGTACCCGTCTTCATCTTTTTCTTTTCAAAAAAAAAAAAGTGAATAAATGAGAAATGATAGCTGTCCTCTCCTCTCCTCTCCTCTACTCTACAGTGAATGCCCATAAATGCAGGGCTGCCCCATCACACGGGGAACCTGAGACTTCCTTGAACTCCACCCCAGCATTTCGAACCCAGTTTGAATCTCTAATTTCTGACTCGGGATAACTAGATGTCATGGCGACGATGATGTCATGAGAGACGAGATGAGGGGGGTTTGCAAGGAAAAAACAAAAAGAAATCGAAATATTTTTTTTATTCTTACAAGGGTGGGGGGGAGAGAGAGAGAGAGATCTTATGTATGTGAGAGTGACCGGGGACAGGAACTTAAGGTTTTCTTTAAAAAAAAAAGAAAAATGTAACGTACGTGCGTGCGTGGTTTGTGTGGATAAAGACAGTGCGAAGAAGGAGAAGATGAAGTTCTTCCTGTTTAGGCCAAACTTAGCCTTCCTTCCCCAATTCACATCACTATTCAAATAATTTTTTAACATTTTGGATTTTTGGGAATGGGATACTCCCAACCCCTTACCCTATTCTAGTTCCTTTGTTTTGTCCCATTAGAATACTACTAAATAGTAAACATAGTAAATAGTAATGGGCCCAAAACATATGGACCACCGATCTTTATTTTTTATTTTTTAAAAAGAAACTATTGGAGTCTTAATTGTTAGCGTACAGTGGAGTTAAGATACCTACATAGAGTGTTGTTTACCAACAAGGAATCCTATGAAACAAACAAGAAGAAAAAGAAATGCCAGAGTCCGTCCGATAATGTCGTTTTCCCTGGATTGTAAATGCTTTCTTGTTTCATTCTTCTTTTTTCTTTTTTTGAAAGGGTCTGAATTCTTTTCCTCCTGGATATATTAATCGAACATAATACATTCATGGTTAAAAGATTAACGATTTAATAATGACGAGGGCACACGGAGTGACGCTGTGACATGAGCCAAAAAACTAACCAAGAAGCTCACCAGACCACCACCCCCCCAAGCCCATTCCTAAGACTAATAAAAAGGGGAAATTGGTATATTGTTATCATTGTGGTGTGGGGGTGCCATGCCACTCCCAAGCTAGCTTAATTTCCTATTTTATTTTATTCATTATTATTGTTTTACTTGTTGTTTCCCCTTTGGAACAACCCGCGTTAAGTATCGGTCTTTATTGCTAGGGTTGAGCCGGTTCCGGATGGGTTAGTTTCGGACGGAAAATCTGAAATCTATTTATAATAGCCGATTCCTTATTTTTAGAATTTAAAATTCACCACGTGGCTTAAAAAATCGTCCAAAGACAAACTTGCCGGGTTCTGATACCGGTCTCGGTGCCACGTCCTGTGAGACCACGATCAAAAATCCCTTTGCCGGAGAGACCTCACCCGCCGACCTGTCATCATTGGCGAATATCACCGTAATCTAAAGTAGCAAATCACACCAGCAAGAAATCTCTTCCTCCTGCAACTACAACGACGACGAAAAGCATTCCCAAAAATCCTTTCAAAGTCGGATCTCAACAAATCAACACCACCCCAACCCCCATCAGAAAACCACCAACCAGTCACTCACTACCCAAGAAAAGTAGCATGAGGACAGTGTGCTTTCTGTCGTTCATGATCATGATCAAGATCAAATGAAGCAGAAACTCAATCCCCTGTTCTCCAATCCCAAATGTTTAATTAAATTCAATTCGCTACAAGATCGCAATACAAAAATCCGAATTAGACAACAAGCAGCACACCTAATGAAAGCAGACTAAACTATTTTAACTAAATGGGATGCTGCTAAACCATCTCAGATCGGTTGTCGAACACGGCGACATCTCCCCACCTCCGGCCATGCTCTCTGTGTAGCACGACAAGCTCGATTTGTGCTCCGCTGCGAATGCCCCGTAGGCGCTCTTGAAGCTGGGACTCCTAAGGCTGGCGTGATTGGTATAATGATTGTTGTAGCCCATAGGCTGCTGGTGTTGCTGCTGCTCTGGGTAGGACAGGCGTTTCTTCGCCCCGTGTCCACCACGTTCCCTTTCGGGCGTCGAGGGCCTCTGCCTTGGTGCACTCTGGGATCTCGCCCTTGCCCGGCGGATACTGTCGCCGCCATGTAGTTCGGGATCATGGTCGAGGCAGGGCCGACTTGGTAGTTCGGGCGATGGTTGGGTAAAATTTAGGTTAACTTTCAGGTACTTCGGATTAGTTTCGAGGGACGAATCTAAAGTCCGTACTTGGTAGTTTTATTTTTAAAAATTTAAAACTTAAAACTTATTTAATTAATTTTAAAATTTGATCGACCTTATGCTACAGATTTCGTGCGGTTACCGAAGCCTATGTTCATCCCAGCTTATCGCCACAGACAATAAATAATTGAAACAGAGAAACAATCAACTAGGAAACAAAAGGGTGAGCATTAATTAAATAGAGGCGGAACCCCCCCACCTCGAAAGCTATTTTAGACCCTTTCGTCCACCCCCTCATCATTTTAGACCCTTTCGTCCACCCATCCCCATCCCCATCCCCTGCTGTCTAACACTAACACAGTAGTCGACTCCCCAAACACCCAATGATTGTTATGTCTGCAATATTCATATTTTCACTTTTTGTGACCTCCCTTTATTTTTTGAGGATTTGAAATGGTTGTGTGTGTGTGGTGTTGGCCTGAAACCACCAGACTTTTCGCCTAAGACGATCTGCTCATCTTATTCTTGTAATTATCATCATCACTATCATCGAGTAGAAAGTAACTTGAAGCTGGGGAGTTGCTTTTTCACAAGTATTAGTGGGGGCCTGTCTCCGTCTGACAATCTTGACTGATAAAATACAAAATACAAATACAAAATAGATAAAAAAAAAAGAAGAAGAAGAAGAAGAAGAAGAGGAATTCAGAGGCTTTTCCTTCTTCCGTGCTTATCGGGCTTTCCCAAATTCTGGGCACTCGGTTTTTGTTACTGATTTTGATTCAGTCCAACGATCCCGATTATCAAAAAAAGATAATAAACAAAACATTTCTTCATTCCAAGTCATCGACATTTATAATTTTTCTATAATTTTTTTAATGTCATTAGGCAACCTCTACAAAATGGCGATGTAAGCCCCACCCCACCCCACCCCCAATCCTTTTACCGATTAGTGATTACTTAATATTATCATGTCAATCGTTGGTCTCCACTCTCTCGTAAGTTGATAACCAAGGTATTTTATTTTGCTTTGTTTCAACTGATTAGACCAACATATTATTAAGTAGTAGTACTCCTCCCCCTAATTTCTTGTTATCCAGCCCTCCCACGGTCTATGATTTCGTAAAATTTAATTCGCATGATTTCAGCAAGACTCGAATAATTGGGAGGTTCTATTAATGGTCCAATCAATCAATAGACAGACGACGATGGCTGATGTCGTAGAAGCCGAGAAAGGGTCAAATTTTTCTTTACTTATTTATCTTGTTGGGGGGGGGGTGTCCTGAAATAGTCGTAATTTGGGGGCACTCTCAGAGAAAGATTCATCCCCCAAAACCCAAAACAAACGTCGATGTAGTAAATTGGTGAAAAAATTAAAATGAAAACAAAAAGGAGAATTTCCCGGTAATCGAAACACCACGAGGCACCCCAACAAATAAATAGATATAAAAATGGTAACTTGGGTTTTGGGAAGGTTTTTTCCCATCTATCCTGTCCACTCCTGACCTGCCTCATCCCATCACAAACTCCAAGAAAAAAAGAGAAAAAGGGTACTAATTTTCGTGATTTGTTGTTGGAGTGAGCAGCAGCAGCAGCAGTAGACACATGAGGCCCTGCCCTGCCCTGCCCCACAAGAAAACAAAAGAGGTCGAGGGGTGATAATTGATTGAACAATGACAAAAGCAGTTGGTGTTTTCTTCCCTTTTTTGGTTTTGTAAAAAGGTGAGAGGATGCCCTCCCTTCCCCTCTTGTCGTTAACATAAACAGTGTGTTTCCTTTTCAGGGAACCAAACACCCAACTGCAGGTTTGCAGATGCCCATTGCAACTCACCCATCCCTTAAGCTAAACTCAAAAATTGTGGGTGTTTTCTTCTTCATTTCTCTCTCTCTTTTTTTCTCTCGTGTTTGTGTGTGTCGGTGTGACTACAAGGGGGTTTAATCGACACAGCTTGCTTTCGTTTTTCCCCGGCCTAATATGCTTTGACTGGGAATCAAGCAAGAACAACACTTTCAATAACCCCAACAAACTAAACTAGAAGAGATGGGCCAATTACTTTTTAATCTTTATCTCTCTACCATAATACCCACCACTGTCATAACATAAACATAAACATATATATATATACCTTGACATTTTCCTGGTAATTTTGATTACCTCTTTTTAGGCCACCGATTAAAATTGCAAAAATTAAAATAATAAAATAACAAGATCCCAAAATTTTTTTTTTATGCCTTGAGGAGGGAGGCCAAGCCGGTGACCACTTTCCCTCCGCCGGCCCTCTCCACGCTCCTCGGTTTCACTACCACCACCATCGTCGGCCACCACGACTCTTCCTTCTTCTCCTCTCCCCGCGAGGCCTCCTCCTCCTCCGCCTCAGTCTCTGCCTCGCCGAAGATCAGCTCCAGATCCCCTCCGCCATCGTCATCCGCCGTGATGGCCTCGGCGACTTCCGTGACGGCATCCGGCTCGATCGCGTCGGTCTTGGAGGATTGGGTTGTTCTAGCATAGGGCGACAGCCACTTTGCCTTCATGTACTCTGCCTTCCGCCACGGAGGGAAATGCATCCCTTTCTTCTTGAGGCTCTGCCTTGCTGCCTCCGAGACGATGGCCACGATCTGGCCCAGGCGATCCGCCTTCCCCACGAATACAAACGGCAGCGACTGGAGGACGGCCTTGTATGTGCTCGTAGACCGTGCGATCTCAAATTCCGACCTGAAGTCTATGTCGATCATCAACCTCTCCCCTCCTATCATCACATCGATGTACTCATACTCGCCTGCAACATAAGTATCTCCTGACGATTAAGGACGTTATTGGAGGCAAGAACACCGCCGCAGCGGAGAAGAGAGAGTGTGAGTTTGCACACCGGCGGGGAAGGTTGGGGTTTTGTCCCACTTGGATTTGCAGATGGAGGAGTCGTAACCGTTGGAGTACAAGGTTTCGACGATGATCTTCCTCAGGTCTTCCTTCCGCTTCTGGCCCTTGTTCTTCTCGAGGATTTTGGCAGTGTCCGCCAGGAGGTTCCTCTCTGCAACGCTCGAGCACTGGATCAGTCCCTGCCAATCAGACCACCAAACAATCGTTCCCACCTTAATTAGCACCCATAATCCGTCCAAATTTCCTCTGCCAATCGGCCAGAAATTCAGATGATCCCACTGAAAGCATTTCAAAATAGATCGATCATCTTCCCCCAATCCATGAAGAAATCAAAACCCAAATCAATCGGCCTTCTGAAGGAAGAAGCTAAGAAGTTAACAACGGAGACCATCCAGCAGATTTTTAAAATGTCTTTGCTCTTTTTTTTTTTTTTACCTTGAGCATGTCGGAGACGTCCCAGGACGATCCACCCGCACTCGGGAACTCGCCGACGAATCCATCGAAGATATCAAACTCGTCGTCGGAGCTGTCGTTGTTGTTGCCATTGAAGCAATTGCAGCGGTTCCTACCACACTTGGCGGCAGCCTGCCTCTCGTTGGTCTCCTCGATGAAGTTCTGGACCATCTTGGCAAGGCAAACAGAGCTCGGCTCGAAATCACCAGCCGCAAGCCCGTCCTTCCCGAAGGGAGCATCTACGGCAGTCTGCCTCTCCAAGGAAACGTTGCTGCCGCCACTGTTCCTCAGGACGCTGGGGAATTGCCGGTCGAACAGCCTCTTCAGGCGCGACTTCAGGACCGGCTTGGCCGAGTCAGTCCGTGGAGGCTGGACAGGCGAACCGAGGAGCCTAGCGTCGATGTCGATCGGTTGGATCTTTGGCGGCATGGTCGTTCTACCCCAGAAAACAAAAACACACAAAGGAAACACTGCCCTTTTCCACAACCACGAAGCTCCTCAAGCTGGCATTCAAATCCGGGGGAGTGTCTCCCAAAACCTCTAAAATCTCCCCTGAACGATCTCCTTACACTCGGAAGACGATGCCCACAAAAGAAAAAATAAGAAAAAAAGGAAATGAACTATAGGGCGCCGGAAAAATCAACGCGCATTGGTGAGGGACAAAAATCGGCGGAAATTTTAGGAGGTTGCCGGTTTTTTTCCAGTAGTTAAAAAAAGAAAGGGGAAAGTGGTGAGAATGGCTGGGTTTAGTGGTGTTCGTGAAAGACGTGGGCTGGGTGATCGGAGATATGGCCGTTTCTTGTGGAAGAAGGAGAAGAAGAAGAAGAAGAAGAAGGGTAAGGGATCATCGGAACCGTCCCCATTAATCAACCCACCTCCCTCGTCCGGTGGATGGATTTCCCCCCTTTTCCTTTCTATAGCATATATAAATTTAATTGCTCTTCATTTCTCTGTGTTCTCTGTTCTGAGTCTTTCCTTTGCTTCTGGGATGGGAGAGATGGGGAGTGGAAGGAGGATGGGAGAGATGAGGAGTGAAGAAGAAGGAGAACGGAGAAGGGGGTGGGGGTGGGGAAAGAATGAGCGAAATGGTAATGGTGGGGGGATGGATAATATAGGACCAGTTAGTTTAGGGTGGGTTTGGGTGACTAGGACTTCCTTCCTGCCACGTCGGATCGCCACTTCTCATTACAATTACCTTAAAAAACCATCCTCCCTCGCCAAATTATCAAATTTACCCTGAACTTTGGCCCGTTTTTCCGATTTAACCAGAACTTTCAATAATATCATCAGCTAGCCCAACGTTTCTCCGTTATCTCAAATATAACCTCCGTCCACCCGACCCTTGGACGGAAACTGACGTGGCTCCGACGTGTCCTTGACGCCGTTAAATCGTCGTTTTCTTCCGAAGCCAAATTATAAAATATACCCTGAACTTTGACCCGTTTTTCCGATTTATCCAGAACTTTCAATAATATCATCAGCTAGCCTCACGTTTCTCCGTTATCTCAAATATGACATCCGTCCACCCGACCCTCGGACGAAAACTGACGTGGCTCCGGCGTGTTTCTTGACGCCGTTAAACCACCATTTTCTTCCGACATTAGCTGACATGGCATACCCTACTTTCAATTTTCCCAATCTCGATTTCCCTAAATTTCGATTTCCCCAATTTCGAATTCCCTAAATTTCGATTTCCCCAATTTCGGCCCCAAACTAAACTACACCCAAACCCTAATAGAAATCAGTATTCCACCAACCCTCCTCCCGCCTCCCGTTCGCAATTCCCTCCCTACAGCCTCCCTCCCGTTCGCGGTTCCCTCTTCAATCCTTTCCCCGCATGAGCCCACTCCCCCGCCGCAGCCCCCTCCTGTTTGTAGATTTTTTTTGATACATCTGTCAAATAACCTGCAAACGGGAGAGGCTGCGGTGGGGGAAGGATTGAAGAGGAAACTGCGAATGGGAGGGAGGGTGTAGGGAGGGAGTTGCGGACGGGAAGCGGAAGAGGGTTGGTGGAATCCTGATTTCGATTAGGGTTTGGGTGTAGTTTGATTTGGGGCCGAAATTGGGGAAATCGGAATTTAGGGATTCGAAATTGGGGAAATTGAAATTTAGGGAAATCGAGATTGGGGAAATCGAAAGTAGGGTATGCCATGTCAGCTAATGTCGGAAGAAAATGGTGGTTTAACGGCGTCAAGAAACACGCCGGAGCCACGTCAGTTTCCGTCCGAGGGTCGGGTGGACGGATGTCATATTTGAGATAACGGAGAAACGTGAGGCTAGCTGATGATATTATTGAAAGTTCTGGATAAATCGGAAAAACATGTCAAAGTTCAGGGTATATTTGATAATTTGGCTTAGGAAGAAAACGGTGATTTAACGGCGTCAAGGACACGTCGGAGCCACGTCAGTTTCCATCCAAGGGTCGGGTGGACGGAGGTTATATTTGAGATAACGGAGAAACGTTGGGCTAGCTGATGATATTATTGAAAGTTCTGGTTAAATCGGAAAAACGGGCCAAAGTTCAGGATAGATTTGATAATTAGGCCAAAAAATTATTTGAAATCCGTCGTCCGTCCGTCCCCCACAAACCAACGTCCGGCCTAAACAACTCTGTCCATCCCTAAATTTTTTAATTATTTCCCCCCACTCCCTTCCTTTCTTTCTTCCTCACAAGTGTCGGTCTTTTACATGAAATTTAGTCCCTTTGATTCAATAAATAAATTAGAATATTTTTTTTGGGGAAAACAGAGTGTCTACCCTGGAATCGCTCTCGATGCAAAGAGACAACTGTTTGACATGCCCGAATTCGTGTTCATGGAATATATATATGGTAACGTCCTAACCCTATCGGTTGATTTACCAAACATGTGTAAGTTCCGGTGTGTAACGAGGCTAACGTTCCCGTGTGATCGACAATGTGTTGGGAAAGGGGCAATGTCACTGATCTATTTTAAGACATGGATATGGAAGAAGGCATCGTCGTCGTCCTCGTCTTCTTTTTGGTATTTCACACTACGACGATTTGATCCTTTTCCAACACGCTAGCCCTTCTAGCGGAGCAAATTCATCTTTCAGTGGTGATTTTTGAAAAGTTCAATTTTTTTTTATTTCATTCATAAAATACCTTGAAAAATATTAAATAAAAATACATTAAAACCCCTCCCAGTACTTTTGCCTACCCTTTAATGCGTAGAGAAAATTCGCGGGAGTGACATTGATTGATTCCATTTTATGTACTCTACACCATTTTATCCTTTGTCGCTAAACACAATCCATATCGCACCAACATTTTTTTGCATCTACTCGTTAGTGTTCCACTCCTGGTCGTCGCATGGAGTTGGTTCAGACGTCAACCCAAACAAGCAAAAACGACTAAACTCCACATTTAATGCAGTTTCTTCATTAAAAGTTTTCAAGTTTGTAGCTTTGGTTTGGATGTAATGTAGCCAATATCAACCCCAATTTCTCACCGTAAGCTGAACGATACGCGACTTTGGGTAATTCGGGGTATTTGGTCATATAATTGGGGACACGTGGCAGAGGGCCTGCACGGTAAGTTCTCCCAGGGAGGGGGGAGTGCGTGGGATAAGCGTGACTCCAAAAAGGGAGTTTTCGGGCAGTAAACGACGAGATCCTCGTGTCTTTTTTTCTTCTTCCGGTCGGGGAAACTCATGGTAAGAAAACTCGGGCGAATGTGTTTTGTATGGTAAACGATGAATCCACTCTCAATATATATATGTATATATGTATATGTTAAAAAAAAAGAGAGGATGTGTCCTCGTTCCAATGTAACGCTCTCTGTGAGGCCCGCGAATTACGTGACCATCAGAATAGCCAGCGCATGCAACGTTTACGCCACCTACTACGTGCGTATGCGTCATGAAAATTGTGCCATGCCGGATCGAGATCGAGAGCCTATAGTATCGGGTTCGGACGCACCTTATAACAGAAGGTTATACGGCTGCCGGAAAAGAATGCGACCGAATGCGCCGAATCCCTGCTGCGAAAACTAGGGCCGGAACGACTGTTATCGTAACATCACAAGGAGAAGGAGGAGGAGGAGGAGGGGGTTGACATCTAAATTGTTTGCTCTTGGAATCATATGGGGGGACCGAACGAAACTATTGACGCGGTAATTTATTTATTTATTTTCTATAAACTACACATCATTAATTTCGCTGTCACCACAAGGAGTTAAAGACGACATCACAAAAATTTAATTTGTTTGTTCCAAGGAATTTTTTTCCACCGACGAACACAACCGAGAAATATAGATTGGTCGGGTCCGGTCGGTCACAAAAAATAAATGCTCTTCCCATTTGTCGTAACATGGAGTGAAATAGACTCAATGAATTTTATATCCAACGTCGAACTTGTTTTTTGTGTACACGCCATTTCGTTCTCTATGGCTATGTATATATATATATATTTGGCTCCTGCTCCTTGGAGTCACTGCTTACCTGTTCTTTATATATATATATATATAAGGGAGATTTATCAATATAAGTAAAACTAAGGAGAACAATATATATTGTTAGAAACTCCTCCTCAGTTTTATCATGTGTTGTGATTATTTGGACTAAATGATGGACCATTGGTTATCTGAACGTGGTTTCCCAATTCTACCAATTGCATGACTCCGAACAACATGATGAAAAGTAAAATTAGTGTACAGATAATGTCCTGACCACGGTTTCGGGAGCTCAATTATGTTAAGATATTGGATTCAAACAAGATTCACGTTTGTATTGAGTGACCAGTCGTAAAAAAAGAAAGAGATGGATGATGAATGCTTATGATGAAGAAAAGAAAGGGATTGCCCATATGCTCTCTTTTCAACGTACCCCCTTTATCTTTTTCCTTTCCCTTTGTTTCTTTCTTTCCCTTATTATTATTTGATTAAAAAAGAATCGACCCAAGGTAGAGGGACAGGTCTGTAGCTAATCCAAGAATGCTAAATTCCATAGAGTAATGCTGTCAGGGGAGATGTGTTTTTGTGGGGGGGAAGAAAGGAAAGGACCACACTCGAGTGAACTCCTTTTGATGATGAAATGCCCAATTACTCGCTCTCCTCTCATGTAATAAACAAGTTCTCTCCTTTCTTTTCTTTTCTTTCTTCCCTTTGGGAAGGAACTCGTTACTTTTCTTTCTCCGAAAAAGAGCTTTCTTGGGAACATGGGCTTGTTTATTTGTTTTAAGCTTTCAGGGCACTGAAGTGCTTTGGATTACCCAAAATCACTTTGTTGCCCTCCCTGTGACTTGTTCTTGTTTCCCCCACCCAAAAACAAAAAAGAAACTTTTCAAAAAATAAATAAAATAAAGGTCAAAAAGCAGACCACCCTAAGAATTATTTGCTTTTCTTTTTGGGGTGGGGTTGATAACTTTGATGATTTTCTTAACTTTGGGTGGAGAGAATGCCAGGAAACATTATTCTTTCCTCTTCATAACACTAATTTCATCTAACATCATCAAAACTTGCAGAAAACTGAACGAACGGGAAGAGGAGGAGTGACATTACAACAGTGCTTGCTGTTGATAACTATGTTTATTCAATCACCAAACATTTGCGGCAATAATAATGAAGGGCCCTCGAAAGCTCATCAATTGTTTTTGAAAGGTCTTTTATTATATATATATCTCATAATTGTCAAGGGACTCTTTAGACAAAGAAGATCGTGTGGTCACTATTAAGAGACTTTGTGATAAAAAGGGGAGGGGGGGCAGGATCCTATAATTTTGGCGTGGAATCCATGGTAGATGTCTTCTCGTGAAAGCTTTGTATCTTTTGAAGAAACGGAGTCTGTTTCGTTGTACTAGAAAAAGAAATCGTGATGGGAGATGAGGATGGGGATGGGAATGGTGCGTCATTGGGAGATGGGGGGGGGGGATGGAATGGACCCACTCCCTCAACATAATTGTTAATAAAACCAAAGGTCTATACTATTGCGTATGCTATTACTCTCTCGGGAAAAATGATATCAATAATAACGACAAAAAACAAAAGAAGAAATAGGTTATTGGAGGAGTCGGGTCATGCACAGAGATCATGAAAAGTATTTGATCGTAGTCATTTTTGTTTTTTGTTTTACCCCTCTCGAGTTTGGATTATAGTGCCTAAAACAAGGGAGAGATTGATGAGGGAAATAGAAGAGAGACATTTAATACAATAGAGGGTCCCTACCACATGAACACACTAAGCTACTTTCTGACCATTTCCCTCCTCCTTCTTCTTCCTCCTCCTCCTACAAGGGTTTCAAATTGAATGCAATCCAATCCAATCCAATTCAATATTAATCAATTTCTCAGACAGCAATCACCCAACTACGAACAATAAAAATGAAACAATTGGGGGGGGGGGGGGGGTCCCATCCCACCTCCACCCTCCTAGTTTCTCTCATGGGGACCCGATCATGTCGTGACCACTCGTGTGTACTTACAATTGCTGTTACTCGTGGAATAATTTAAATCCAGATAAAGAAACGAAAGAATTTCACTCCTTAAAAAACCCATTCCTGGTAAAAACGTTCGTGATTTAAAGAAGAAAAGGAAATGTAGGCAAGATAAGCCTTGGGTTTAAATACGATTTAAAATCAACTGGAGGACATTTTAGGACTCGAACACATGGACGGGCGAGATCTTAGGTTAACATTTTATCCTAAATAAATGTGCAAACCCCTTGACATCATCCATCCATCCCTCGGTTGAAAGTCGTGCTTATTACATATTAATTGTATTTGAATGCGACATTTTTGGGGTCATCTCCATATTTTTATTTCCCCATATTTATTATCATAGTCAAACAACTTCATCTATCCGCTCGCTCTCCCATGATATTGTACCAACCAGGGGGAAAAGAAATACACAATATTCCTCGGTTCTGGACCTAAACACATATGTATTGACATATATATATATATATATATATATATATATTCTTCATGTTCCCCTCTCTCTCTATGGTTCTCGCCATCTGCCTCCCCCGGCCACACTTCGATAGTCTTTGTGAATCACACGGTCCATGATGGTTACAATGGAATGGCAATAAAGGGGGGGGCACATTACATACGTACGAAATGATGGGATGGAGTCATTTGGTTTCTTTATCTTTGGACGGGAACAGAATTATGACTCGGGGGGAGGAGGAGGAGGATCGAAAGGATACAAACGATACTAATTCCGAGGAGGGGAGGGAGGGAGGGAGGGCCCATGATTGATGAGGACATAAAGGTGTTTGGATAGAGAATTTGGTAAATTTTATTTGTTGGCCCCCCTCTCAACCAATATTTCCTTTCTTTCTTTATATATATATATACTTGTAAGTTGTAGGAGACTGAGTTATTTTCTTGATATGAATTATTCGCCTCACCCCGTCTTAATCAAAACCACAATCATATCCCACTTTCATTTTCACAACGTAATAAAACGGGGCTACCTAGAAATTGTGGTTTTCAATTATTATTGGTTGGTGTATTATGGGGAAGGTTGTATTATTAAATGAATGTACACGTTGTTTAGGATATAACATTTAAGACCGACTTGAACTTAGTTAATTATGACTAATTCAAATTAGGTTTTTTGTTAACAATCCCTCTTAGGGCATCCATTAACCGCAATTAGATTATATTTAATAATCTAGCATTTAATATGTTTGTTAAGTTGTGTTTTTCTTATTTTAAAAAATCTTAAATTTATATAATCATTTTTAATGATATTAATAATTATGTATTTGTTATTTATATCTCCTAACACCACGTTAACAAAAAAACCATTCAATTAAATGAGGCTGAGCAAGCGGTTTATCTTAGATAGTACGAGAAATTAAATGTGTTTTCCTTCTCTATTTATGACTCAGAGGCAATAATTCAAACCCGGAAATCAGCCAGGAATTCTTTTTTACTGATGAGTGATTGGAAAACGGAGTCGGACCAAGAAGAACAATGGCCCCACATGATGTCTCTCACCAAAAAATTTATATTGTCCTAAAAATCGTCATTTAATTCTAATAATAAATATCCAGAGGAAAGAAAAACCCACACCCACATTTTTTTTATAAAAAAAAAACAATAATTCCCCACCCTTTCTCACCAAGGAGCACATTATTGCAACCTGAAATCAAGGAGAATAATATCTCTCACACGTGTCCCCTTATCCTTGGTTGATCTGCTGACCTGATCATTCTTCTTTTCTGAATAAATTTTGCTTTAGTTCAGTTCAACAACTAGACTTGCGTTTGATGAAGTGGAAGGGACCAGTTAAATTAAATTAAAGCTCGTCTGTTTTTAAATTTTCGTCCAATTAACTTCTGGGTTTTGTATTTGGGTCCCCTTGGGTTTTTTCCCTTCGATAAAGTTGGGTTTTTTTTTTACCAAAGTATTAAGTAATCATGATAAACAATGAGCTTGGGCCCAGCAGCTCTAGAAAAAAAAACGAAAGTACTGTCTTATCAGAATATAAACAAATAAAAAACAATTACCTCTGTTAATAGTTTATTGTCCCTCTTACAAATTTTGTAAGAAGTGTTTGTGTCAGTTGCATGGGCCCATGTCTTTCCGCCTCCCAACAACCTTCTGCAGGGGAAACCACACTCTTTATCTTTTGCTTTGCCAAAAGACTATGGCGAAATTTAATCCAAACCCATGTCGTCTCCTTTCCTTTTTCTGCTAGCTATTAACTTGAAAAAACAAGAGCTGTTGTTTGTTTATTCAACCATTTCTGTCCAAATCATTTGGTAAAAAGAATACTACTTACCCACATTGCCCAATTTGAATCCTTGTGAAATGGGAAGTTGCCAATTTGCCCAAACGAAACTTGAGGAAGACGTTTAAACCCTTTTTTGTAATTGTAACCCAAAGTTGCAAGTCTTCTTCCTCCCCCAACAACTTTATTTCCATTTCTTCTTTCACTTTTCTTTCCTCCTCTCTTCTTCTTTTTTTTTTTAAAAAAAAAGAATTTTGACCATACAAACTTGGTTGTAAGTTGTAAATTATGGGATGAAGTGGGGAATTCACACAATACATGAGACCCCCCCCCCCCCCCAAAAAAAAAAAGAAAAGAAAGATAATACATTTCCAAATGTATTTTTTTTTCTTGTTTCCTGCAATCCCATTTCTTTTATTATTTTTGGATAAAGTTTGGTTGTACTAATAATTCTTTCTTGTTGGTTGGGGGGGACAACTCAGAAAGATGGAATTGGGGGCCCAATATCGAGTCGCCCCCCTTTCATTTTAGGGGATAAAGTGTGATCATGATTCATTCATTCATGTCAATTGCACAGAGACTATAACAATAAATTTTATTGTCCTACCAAAAGCATAAAATAAAATAAGTGAAAGTCATAATTAAAGTAAAGGGAGAGGTGGGGTTGTGGATGAGGAGGACTAATTAAAAGGTGTGTGGTGTTGGATAAAGAGAGGCCCGTGAAATTGATGGCTTCTTCCTTTTCTTTTGCTTTTCTTTCTACCCGACTCTTTCCACTTTCTCTTAGATTTTGTGGAACCACAAAAATATTTAAAAAAGCAAAAAAAAAAAAAATCATGTGGAGTCTATGAACATCAAACCCTTTTTGCCTTAAACATTGAGAGGATGTCTTTGGTTTAACAATCATGGACATGACTTTGAACATGGCACGACGACGCCTTCGGTTGACAATCATTTCGTCCCGCCACGTGAAGATGTTTTGTTTCCCCCACATCTTGGGACGATTTTCACGCAATGGGTGGGAGGGAGAAACAAAAATGGGATCAGAATCAGATAAGCATCCCTCCAAACTTTGATCCACCCACAACACCCATGTGGTTACTGTCCTCCTCTCAATTGTACAAATTTTTCCCGTGTTCAGTCAGTCTTTCATTGCAACATTAGGGGCCTTGGACAAAGCTTGTTTTTGGGGTGTCCGAAGTGAAGGGCCATTTTTTACCCTCCCTCCCTTTCTAACCAACTCCCTCGTGGCCTGTCTCCTTTCTATTGTATTCTTCCCTCGCTCTAACCTAATAGTATTGATGTGTGGTTCGCATGTTGGGATTCAAGGGGACCAGTCCACACTCAATGACAAAAACTATTACCATCCTCCGGACACCACCCTACACACCAACAGTACATAGACAGTATGTCGAGTAACTAATAATACATGTAATAAGTTAAAAGAGTAGACATTGTCATGTCGAGATTCGCAGTTGGGACTGTTTTAAAGCAAAAGGCCGGTCATTTTTCCAAAAACTAATGTCGAAAAGAATGCCGACTCCCCTGTAATCCGGCATCTGAAGAATGTTTGCCCGTTCGCCATCTGAATTTTATTATACTCTTTGAGATGATCCGGTTAGAGTACCAACATCGACAATTTTTCGATTCTTCCGGGCCTTCAAACCATCTATCCCATGACGGCTTTATCGGCCCATTCGTCCTGTGAGCCAGCAGCAGCAATAGAAGGAAGCTTTATTCGTAGAACAAAGGGGGGCACTTTCGGTGGATGTTCAGGAGAATTAGCCTGGAAGTAACGGATCCGGTCGGCTATCGACGAGTCTAATCATTCTGTCATCATGATGTGGGGGTACTGAGTAACGCAGTGATAGATAGTCACTTCTGAAGACAATGGATATAGATAGATTAATACGCGTCTTCAACTTACTCCCTACATGCTGCTGATGCTTTTTCCATCTTCTCCAGTTGCTCAAGCTCCTCCTGCCGAGACAGGAAGTACGATGACGTAAGGAAACAGTCGCAAATTGAAGAGTTCACATTCGAGAAACTGTCAACATTGTCAATCGACGGAAGAGAGCAGAAGAAACTTAGGGTTTTGACGAACAGAAAAACTTCATTCTGTTTTTGTTTTCTTTTCTGTTTTTATTGTTTCAATACAAAGCCCTTCACATGGGCCTGGACCTTAACTAAACTATTGTTAGCCCATCTAGCCCACTTCTATTTCTTTACTCCTTCCCTTACTCGACTTCTAGGAGCTGAACACCAGCAACACTGTCTTCTTTCACTCCTCTTTCTTCACACTCCCCCTCAAGAGGAGCATACAGATCCTTCATGCTCATCTTGGACTTCAACCACATGAACCTTGCTCTAGAGAATCCTTTTGTGAACAAATCAGCAATCTGCAATTTCGAGGAAACATGCTTCAGATCAATCAACCCATTTTGTAACTTTTCTCGCACAAAGTGGCAATCCATTTCTATGTGTTTCGTCCTCTCGTGAAACACTGGGTTCTTGGCTATATAAATTGCTGATTGATTGTCACACATAACCTTTACTGGTTTCTGCACATTTATGCCAAACTCTTGCAAAACTGTCACCAGCCAAACTACCTCACACACAGCAACTCCAAGCGCCCTATATTCTGCCTCAGCAGAGCTTCTAGATACTGTAGGCTGTTTCTTGGTCTTCCAGCTGATTAACGAACCTCCTAGATATATACAATACCCAGAAACAGATTTTCTTGTATCAAGACAACTACCCCAATCACTATCAACATAAACTAGCAGCTGATTTGAACTTTGTGAACTGAAAAATAATCCAGCTCCAGGAGAAGTTTTCACATATTTCAATACCTAATGTGCTGGTCTCAAGTGTACATCAGTCGGTTGAGCCATGAACTGCGTAAGCACTTGAACTGAATATGTAATATCAGGCCTAGTCAGCGTCAAATATAATAGTTTTCCCACCAATTGCCTGCATTTAGTAGGATCTGATAAAGATTTTCCTTCTTCCTTGGACAAACCATGATTTGGCATAATAGGTATTGTTGCCGCTTTCACTGCCAGCATCCCATGCTCTTGTAACAATTCCAAAGCATATTTTCGTTGTGAAAGCACAATTCCTTTGGCTGACCTAGCCAATTCCAACCCAAGAAAATACTTGAGTTGTCCCAAATCCTTCAACTTAAAGACTGTCGCCAAATACTGCTTAAAATCATCTATTGCATTCAGATTGGGACCAGCAATAGCAATATCATCCACATATATCAACAATGCAATAAAATCATCTCCTTGACCTTTTAAAAATAACGAGTAGTCGGATTTTGACTGTATAAAACCATAACCAGTTAGAGAAGAGGAGGGGAGGGGAATGCTTGTCGCATTTTTGTCCCCGGAGTCCGAGTCTGACTTTGCTGTTCCTCCCTCCCCCGAAACATGAGCCGTAATATTCGTCGTCGATCCCCCGTCCAGCCCAAATATCCATCCCACGTTTCACAATTATTTAATTTAACATTTGTTTTTTTTTTTGTGGGTGTGTGTAGAATTTAGTGAAACAGTAACCCAACCCCATTTCTTGTCTCCCTTAATTGGTCGGTCCAATCAAGAAATCATTGCGGTTGTTCCTTCCCCATTTTCACCTGCTACGGCTCCTCCTGTTGCTTCTGCAAACCCAGTCAAAAGCCTGCCGAACCACGGGAGCAAGGAGCTTCTTGGTAAATTAATGTTTTGATGAGTCGGGGGTGAAGTCGAGACGCTTTTTGCCTGTTATTTTGGATGCAGTTGTAATAAATATACATAAACATTTGGTTCCCATGCTTTTAATATGGTTTTGTTTATGCCGTCGGAGGGAGTAGTCATATATGCATGTTCGGAATCACGTTTTTTCTATTGAGGGAATCAAACAAAGAAGACCAACCTTGGACATAGTAATAGACCATGGGGAACTTTGCTTTTCTTCATCGCCGGTTTGATTTCGGATTCTGACCATGATCGCTAAACTTTTATAAGAAAGGAGAAACATTACATAAGAGACTTAGAAGTAAAATTACTAATCTTGAAATGAAACACGAACCGAGTATTCTGAAACCTCGGCACATAAACTAAAGTCTTTACGATAGAGAAAAGAGAGAAAGGCGTAAACAATCTAAGTTTTCATACTCTTATGGTGATTCGTTTTGGATAATGTTGTATTTATATTAAGACGTCCCTAATAATTGCCAAAAAAATGTGTCTCGGGTCATGAGTTATGTTCGTTCATCTACTTTCATTGGTTCTTGTCTCTCGAATAATTCTTCTCGATCGAATTAACATGACAATCCCACGTCATGATCACCGTCTCGCATAACCGATGTACCAGTTTTAATACTTATTTCTTTTCTCTCTCGCAATACTTGTTAGTGGCTCTGCTCAAGATCTTTATGTTTTCTCCCCATTTTTCTTGTCTTCCACGTTCTTCAATACTGATGGTAGTTTCTTCTAGTTGTCCCTGTTTTTGCTCCATATTAGCATTTCTCCAATCATACTTATCAATTTTTCACTTCTCGATCGAGTATAAAATTCCTCCCCGACCCATAGACAATATGCCTCTCTATTGGATCAAAGATTTGGTTAATTTCTTTTCGATCGAGTGACAAAATCTTTTCAATCAAGAGCTCAGAATTTTCATGTGTCAGCAGTAACAATATGATTTCGCCCGTCCTCACAACGCGAGGGTGTGATGTTGTTGTGTTTCAGGTCAGGTCACCCTGGAAGATCTGGCTGCAGTGATAGGGTCATTCAACTGACGACCCACCGAGGAGGAGCTGCGAGAGATGATCGAGGAAATGGATGCCAATCGGGACGGCTTGTCTGAGTTCTTGGAGTTCTTCACAGGACGTGGATGACCTCGAAAATTAAGGTTAACCCGCCCTTTTAGGTGTCTTTACGTCTGAACATGAGAGTTACGACGTTGAAATAAATCAACAAAGGAAGAAAAGGAAATGTTTTAGGAAGCGGGGACCCAGAGGATGAGCTGAAGGAGGCTTTCAGAGTGTTCGTACAAAGACCAGAACGGTTTCATATCTCGTTGTTGTCGTGGCAATGGGTTGAGGCAAGTGATGATTAGTCTCGGGGAGAAGATAACGGAAGAAGAGGCGG